>CM020217.1:122462115-123712115 GCA_009819775.1 Phoenicopterus ruber ruber
ATGAAATCTTATTTAAAGTCAATTGTAATGCAACACTAAAAGATAATTGCATCTTTCACTTTTTTGAAATGTGTTTTGAAACTTTTAAGCCATGCTTTATTTCCAAACATTTTGCCTTCTGTCACTCAGTGTTCATACAGCATATAAACAGTATGATACCCTGCTGAAAGTTTATTTGTACTTAAATGTTTGTTTCTATGCTACAACGGGAGAGATATAAATATTCTGCTTAAAGCAGTATGATGACAAACTTGTTAAATTGCACTTACTTACAAGTTTTACAATATATACTATAACAAAATGCTGATTTTTATAATACAGAAAGTCCTAATGCAGTTTCCTCAGATGCAGGTATTAATTGTAGGTGTTATTAATGTATCTGTTTCCACTAGAGCAACATTTTTTTTTTTTTTAAGGAGTGAAACCTCTCTCCTTGGCTCTGTTTTTCAAAAGTTAGAAGTAATTATAATTTTTAGAGGGGTAGTACTGTGTTTTCTGATGGTTCTTAGCTAATATATTTAATGTACTGTTTAATTTAAAATATTTGCACATTTTATGGAACTTTTGTTGCTAGACTTGGATATCTTGTAGACTTCTAATTTCCAGCATCTCTGCGACAGCTTCATGTATGCTGATATCACATACATACTAATCTGTTAAAGCAAAAGCTAAAACTGCCTGGTAGTTTAAAAAATTGTAACAGCAAGGTTATTTTAGAAACCTTTCATTTTAAAATGCTACTTATTGGTGTCTGCAAGGAGTAGCATTGAACATCTGAGTTTTACTGCTGCCTTTTTATATTGACTTTCTGTTCTCTGCCTTATAACCTTTTTCTAAATAAGGTATGAAGTAGACAGTGCCTGGGACCACTAAGCGCATAGAGGGGGAAAAAATGCTGTTACGTTTCTAGTGTAAACAAATGGCGTGTGTTTTCTGTACAGTGGAATCAGGCTACTGAAGATCAATTTAAACCTTAAACTGAACTGTTATTTAAATTCAAAGGATGATCCTCTTCTGTTAACCAGTGAGTACATCATATAGTAGCAAGTAGTAATCAATAATTTTCATTCATCTTGAGTTGCCACCTCTCTCACTTCTTCATAGAATAGAAAAGATATTCTCCAGTGAAATAATCTAACCCCTGATCAGGCTTTGCATAAGGGGCTACATCTTGATGGTCAAATGTGTCTCACCTTGATTATTCTTTCTGCTCAGACATTTTTTCTGACAAGTATTACTTTTCTTGTGTTTCTCAAATCCATATCTTGTCGACTGTACAGCAGTTGAGAAAGCCCTTTTGATTAGATATACGCATCCTGAACGGGCAATATATGGTGTTTAAGATCATCCTAACCTTCTAGCTATTTTCTCCTGTCTGTTTTTTTTTTCTTTTTTCTTTTTTTTAAAGTCAACTTGCAGAAAATATGGGAAACTTGTCTCATATAACAGCTGAGGATGTGGCTAGGTTAAGGCAGGAAACTGCTACCCACAATGCAATGTTACATACACTACCACTTAATAAAATTTATTTCAAACATGCTACTGACAAAACCAAAGAAAAATAATATCCTAACTATGCTAGTTAGTACACTAAATATATCTAGGGAAAAGTGAAAGTAATCTCTCTAGAGCCTTTCTTGCTTCTAGGATACAGTGCTACCAGTAGTTAAACCAGAGCAGATCTCAGTAGTTAAAAGCAGCGACCTATTTTTAGAAAATATTCACATCGCTGTGGAAATTAACGATTATATGCTTTTTAATAACAGTCAAAGTTATTTTATATAGACAGAATTCAGATAAGCTCTCTCCTTAGATTTTTCTGGTCGTCAGAATAGCCTCTTATTTAGTTTTAATACTGGGAGTTTTTCTTGCTTCGTCCCATTTTCACTGAATCTTACCTTCACTGTAGCCAAGCAGCCTTTTACCTCTCCTTCCCACTTAATCTATTTGTAGGTTGGTGTGAAAATATTTTCCATGTCATATGTGGGAAAGGAACTGAGAAGAGGAAAGTTCATCTTCCTGGATTATATGAAGATTTAAGGGTTCTAGTTGTTTTACTTGATTGCCTGCAATTTGAAGAGTGTAATAATTTGTGAGAGGTAAATAAACTTAGTTAACTTCTAAGGTAAATTTAATAGTCTTGAATCTTCAGTGAGTATTTCCAAATATCAGACAGAGATACGTATGAAGTCACTGATGCTGCTCTGCCATAAATGTCCTGTAAGTCTTGTTCTAGATATGTTTTTGTTTCTGGTTGTTTTTCAATGCACGTATATTAAGGGTGATCCTCTTACAGAACATTTTTGAAGCATTTGCCTCTATAGTTAGAGAACACTTATCAAGAACAGCTGCTGTAGTGCTGTGGATCCTATCCATGGACTCATGGTGGTCTGCTGAACAACGTTCTTCAAGTTTGACAGGTGAGACAGAGACTCTCCAGTGCCACTGCTTTTGGATGAATCTAGCTGTGGTTGGAGAAAGTGCATCTTGCCAAAATATATGGGTAAGACCACACACAGTCTTTAAAATACTTATTGTAAGCTTATTTTTAGGCAATATATGTCTTGACAGTTCTTTTATTTGCATGCTGGTTTCACTGCTGCTTATAGATTTTTTTCATTTATTTTAGTAATGGCAATTGCAGATTTAGATCTATATTTGTAAGGCTTTTGCACAACATTTACACTGGAAAAATACAGACTTGCTACTTTCAAACCTCAGTCAAGATTAGAGAACAGATTTTAAAAAACGTTGAAGCAGAGTATTCACGCTCTCAGATTTGGTGTCAGTGTTTTCATACTAAACCCCATTTTCAGGGGCATAGTTCAGCAATAAAAATTTGCTTCTGGTTTTAAAATTATACCATTTTCAGTAGCTTCTGTGCTTGTATAAGTCTGCAGCAATGTAGATTTAAGACATGAAATTAGTTCAGTAAGTAATAAAAACGAAATGTTTTTTTTAAATTGCGTAGTTATTAAATACTGAATTTAGAATCTGTATTTGATTTATGTTATAACTCCTGGACAGTATTTTTCATGTGTATTTTAATGTGTAGAATATTCTTTGCATTTTAAGTGCCCGCTTCAACAATTGGTTCCATAATGTGTATTTAAAATATTGTATGTTTAACTGACAGTATGGAAGAGGGTTGTACCCTGTAGAATTTCTGAGTAAACAATACCCGTTCGGTAACTTTCAGAACAGATGTTTTTTAAATACCCCAAGAGAAATTAAATATAATACTGAAATGGAATATCATAAACCATTCATTGGGTAGTGATGCTTTAAAGTTATGGATTCATAATGACATGGCTTTTTCCCTATTTCTGTATTTTCCAGTTTATCTTGCATAATTAATGCATGACTGTTTCTCAAGAAAACATTACTCATTTTTTATTACTTAACATTGCATAGTACTGTTGTTTATAGCAGTGGACTTTACAGACAATTAAGGAAATAGTCACTGCCCTGAGGAGTATACAATTAAATATATGCAGCTAGCCATTTAATAAAAGTATGAAAAAGAGGGAGGGGAGAAACTCCATATAATGAACTGTAATAAAAATGAGTGATTTGAAGAATTTAATGGAGAAGGGAGAGTAGTTGGTTTTAATTTTATTATTAACTTTCTCCACATATTCTAGTATGAAGAGTGTAAGTTATTGCGTGCAATTGGCTGGTCTTGTTATCTGCTTGAACTTGAGCATGATGCCTGATCATCACAGTTGCTTCTCTATATTTTTTTGGTAAAAAAAAAAAAAAAAAAAAACCAAAAACCCAACTCCGTAACATTTCCGTATGCAATGAATGCAAGCTGAAATATTTCTGTGCTGTTTATGATGTTTACATAAGTTTGAGATCCTCAGTCCTGTAAATAGTAATTTTAGAGGAAAAAAAAAATAGTAGAATGAGGTAGTTTCATCCTTTCTCCCATTTATCTCTCCAAGTCCTTTTTTCTTTTTTTAGAAGTATTTAGTACCTGGATCTACTTCTTTTCCACAGCTTGTCAACAGTCTAAGTTTTCCCTTGTAATTAAAAATGTATTGTGGTTTTCTGTTGGAGAAGAGATCTGAAGATCATTCATGAGAAAGAGAGTTGAAAAGAGGATGAGAGGGGAATGGAAGAAATAAAATTAGAAGGAGGAGAGTTATAAAATCTTGGTTTTAATGAGTTTGTTTTAACAGTATGGCTCCCATTTTGTAGAGGAGGAATACTGAAGGTGAGGAGAAATGAAGAAACTGAAATGGGATGAAGAACAAAAAGCATGCACCCCTTTTCATGGTGACAGCATACATGGGAGAAAGTTGCCCTGCAGTCTGCCAGGCAATGCGAAACCCAGTTTGTTCTGAAATAGCCAGCTCAGATGCTGGAGGCAGCCTAGCTGTGCGCAGTGTGGTGTCGAGCTCGTTTGGAGTAAGTTGGGCTGTCTCTGTGTAGCACTTAAAATGGCCCATATAGGTATGCCTAAAGAAGGATAGAAGAGAATCAAACTTAAGTGAGGTTGGGAAGAGTATGGGAGATGTTTGTATTAAATTTCCAACATGCAATGTGTTCTGTGGTGGAGAGTTGGTTGATTTTGTACATCTACAGGAGAAAGCAGGCAGTATTTATAGACAGTCCATTCACCGATGCTCAGATAAGCAGGTGTCAATTCTTTTTAAGTTTGTTTTTTTTGTCATGCTCTGAGGAACAGGCTGCTTAATAACTGAATGGTGGTAATGAAGAAAAAAATATAAAAATGAATTACAGTCATTCCTTCCACTCATACCTTCTCCTTCTCTGACCTTCCAAACCGAAAAGTGAGGAAGCAGGGCTGGTTTTTTAGAGCGACCCTCGGTGTGGTTGCCAGAATCCAGACCTGTAACTTCTAAGATAAATAATGCAAGCTTTGAGGAAATGTTCTGTGTGGATAAGACAGTGTATGCTTTATTTATTTTTAATACTTAGATATTTTATTACTTTAACCATTTATTTCTGTTCTGTTTAGGTGGAAAAATAATCATTTGTTTTAAGAAGATACACTACTGCGTCTGCTTGTTAGGTCCGTGAGGGAAGTGTCTAGTAGGCACCCAAACCAATTGGCTCTGCGGAGTACTGCCGCTGGGGTGAAGAGGGTGCTTTTAACTTGGAGACCCAGCCTATATCGAAGTGAATTGTTACGTTTCCATTTCAAGAGCAAATACAGGTTCTGGGTCTGCCACTCGGCAGAATGTACTGTGAGGGGTCAAAGGTGCTAAACAGGATGAAATTCTGCATTTTGGCCTAAAAAGATGATAGCGGACAGCCTAGAGACTATTGGGTATTGCCTGCTGATTACAACGTGTGTGAGGACGGGCCATAGCGATGAACGGGCGCTTAGTACCCGAATCGCTTTTGGAACTGTGCGGCCAAATTCCTTCTTAGTGATTGGAATAGGAGTACGTTGGAACAGGAGCACTAAAAACCAGTTTTGTTGGAAAATTCAGCGGTGTAGTCACAAATTCATCCAGGCTGAAAAATAAATAGTGTTCTCTAGTATTTTCTAAATTCCTTTCCTGAGAGCATTCTGCTTCTGGAGTGGTGTTTTTTAGCTGTTCTGGGCCTGAAAAGACTTTGGACTCAAGGTTATCACTCTGAAAATGAGTTCAAGAATCAAACAAATCTGTTTCGCATACTTGCCTATCAAAAAGCATGTTGATTGGTTAATATTTGTGTGGAATAATAAAATGTCTTTGTACTTCATAAGCTTGGTATTTTAAAGGAAGCTGTATTTTAGGAGCGTGGGATCTACATTATAGATTAATTCCTATAATACTTACTTTGTACCAAAATCCATTAGATGAGGTCAGTTTGTAACAGTTACGTCCTCTGTGACATTCATCTCCTCTGGATTTCTTACTCTGTCATGATGCTGCCAGAGCAGGTCCTTGTAGCCAGGCTTATTCATCTATTCGGGGAGCCCATGGGGATGTACAGACGGGCGATACCAGATCTTTCTGTAAGATCAAGCAGTGCTCCGGGCAGTTTGCTGCTTTGCCAGAAGCCCCAGGGCTAACGGAAGCGTGGCTTGGTGGGAGCCAGAGTTCGTTCTCATGGCATGGGTTGTAAGGTTGGGGCCCTCAGAAATAGCTGTGGTCTCTGTAAAGGGTAAAGTGAGCTAACCTTTATCTTTCACGTTTTGTGCCTTTACATCTGCATAGGTGGAGTATATCTTATTTTAAAAAGAAACTTCAATAACTGTTGGTATTTGGGAATAAGGCAGAACGTGCAATTTTATTTTGCCATCTTCATCCTGCTCGTTCTGTAAAATTTGTAATTGTTGTCCTTTCTTCAAAGTCTTTTAAAATTATTTTTTATGAAAATCTAAATGTTTTCTTGCTTTTTAAGTCCAGTTTTGCCCAGTGTGGGTTTGAAGCAGCTCTGCAGCAGAATGTTTATATTTCAGTTTCAGGAAAAATGATACCAGTCTGTTCAGAAATGGAGTATTTGCAGTAGTAAGTGGCATCTTTACAAGCTAAACATAATGATCAAAGAGTTGAAGAAACAACAAATTTAGTTGTCTTTTGGACAAAATTACAATGGCATAGCATTTGGTTTGTCATTTAGCTTCAGTATGATTTATTTTTCTTCTCTTTTAATTGAAGAACAAATCCAATTCATAACTGAGTGCAATTCAATCTTCTCATTTTCTGATGTGGGCAGAAAATATCTGTTTTATCTGTGTATAGGAGCTACAGTAATTCAAGCTTATTTTTCCTTTTGAATAACTGAAATAAACTGAAAGAGTCAGACATTCATTACATGATATTATTATGCCCAGACACGTTTTTAGAATTAATGAATTTTACAGAACACTAATTCTTTGAGTGCTTTCCTTACAACTCTCATTAGTACCTATTCCTAGATTGGGCATATGACAGATATGGAGCTAAAATAGTAAAGATTTTCTATGACTCCCTATTAATTTAGAAGTGAAATCTGAAGAAGTTGCAAATAGAACTATTCCCAACTGATAAGATTTTTTTTGTGTGTGGGGGAGGTTCTTTTTTATTTGTGTTTGGTTGTTTTTTGGTTTGGTTTGGTTTTGTTTGTTCCCCCCCCCCCCCCCAAAATCTCTGTTCCTCTGCTAAAAAAGTAAGTTTAGCTAAACTCTGTGCTGGAAGAATAAGGTGATGAAACTAGCACAGAAATGCTAGAATTAAGGTTTCCAGTGATCCTCAGTACAGCCCCATTGTATGTGGTACATTATAATACAGTGTCAATTGATTGCATTTTTTTTTTTGTCCCTAGAACTCCTGACTCATTCTTTGCATGGAACGAATACTGCTCACTTCAGAGCAAAGCAGTATCACTCATTGATTTCCTTTTTGTCACTCATTGCTCATTATATGGCTGTCTGCCATCTTTCCTGCACAGTATTCAAACTCTGCTATGAAGAAGAATTACTAACTTTCATGTGCTCTTTTGTGGCACATGTCACGCTATGACAGTATTGAACAAATATTAATTATTTTTTTTTCTTCAGAGTACTCTTGGGAGAAATATGTTATTCTTTATATCAGATATATAGTTTGGTGCAGGTACAGAGAGAATAAAATTAAAAAAAAAAAAGGCAAAATAACGCCCAACCTTTTCAGTCACTCTACAGTACACAACTAGGGTGTACTTTTTGTGAAAATGCTTGGCTTCATCTATACATCTTTATAAGTTTAAACAGCTCGTTTTTTCAACGATGGATGTATGAACTTCTACAAATCAAATGCCATGGTTTAAACAAGGAATGCATAATTATTGATCACTTCCTGAAAGGGGGCATGGTTCGATGGAGTGTTGTTCTGAGCTAGTATGATGTTTCTTTATTCGTCTACATAGATGAGCTTCATCCTGTGTGTTTTCCAAATGTAAAAGTAACAATTTGGACCTCAGCATGTTCACTTTTATGATCGAGAACATATGCAACTTTTTATAGGCTCCAGCTTCATGGAGACCAAGTAGTTTCATCGCAATACTGGAAGTAATAGATTGAGGCTACAAGTCTCCTTCACCTGAATACCAGAATCTTCATGTGGCCTAAACTCCTGACATGTTGGCTGTGTAGGTTGTTGGATAACTTGCAGGTGGCTCATGGGTCAGGTGAGCTGATGGGTCCTGAGATGATGTTTCCATCTCAACGGTTTGCATCTTGCTTAAAAAAAATTTTAAGGATTTGATTATTTTGGCAGCTTTCATGCCAACACTGACCTCTTGATGATCATTTGACATATTTCTTGCCCAGGAGCTGTGCTTGAACTAAGCCATATCCAGATCAAGAACCAAAAAGATGCTTCATTGTTTAGGATACTGATTTACTGTCAAGAGGTATGGATTCATTTTACCACAGTCATAAGACTGAGGTTTTTGATTAACAAACTCAAAACTGTTGGTTTTAGTGAGATGTTGGCTATTCAAAATAGCTCTTAGAAACTCTGATGTAATTTTTCTTGATTTGCAAGTTACTGATCTGTGAAATTGGAGTAAGGAAGGGGCTAAAGTGACTTTTGGGTATTGCAGGTATGTGTAACGTATGTGCTGTGGTATCCCAGTAATGGATGTAACTAAGTATTCAGGCTAAAGAATTCTATGAACAGCAAAGCTATTGTTTCTTTGAGACTGTGGGAAGATCATTACAACAGCGTATACCGTGTACAGGACACGAGGAAATGGAATGAAGCTGTGTCAGGGGAGGTGCAGACTGGACGTTAGGAAGAGGGTGGTCGGTCCCTGGAACAGGCTCCCCAGGGAAGTGGTCACGGCACTAAGCCTGTCAGAGTTCAAGGAGCATCTAGATGATGCTCTTAGTCGTATGATTCAGTTTTAGGTAGTCCTGCGATGCGCAGGGAGTTGGACTCGATCCTGATGAGTCCCTTCCAACTTGAGATATTCTATGATTCTGTGATTTTTTTTTTTCTTTTCTGCATTTCTTTTGATGGCTGTATAGAAATCTGCACAGCATAATTCTCCTTTTCCAGAATTCTCAGATTTCTGTGGAAAGAGAGAGAACCAAGAGAACAAGGACAAAATGTTTCTTCTGTCTTCTGTATTAATGCTTTTCACTTCAACTAAGCAGGGCATTTGTTAATGGAACTTACTGTGATTTAAGTTTTCAGATATTAATTAGCTGCTTCTATCATCCTTCATGCTTGTTTAGGAGGCAAGCAAGTTAATTTCTAGTTTACAAGTACGTAAGGGAGGGAGACAGATTCTGGGTCTGAATTTGGGAGTTGGTAGTACCTGTTCCAAAATAAGTACTCAACCAGCTGTTGAAAATACGTGGTTGTGTTCAGCTCTTAACATGCCTGCAGTCTCATTTAGTTCATTATGATACTATCTGTATTTAAAGATGAAAAAATATGAAAATGTGTTGATAGAAACAGTCCTTATGTAACATTATTAAATAAAAATCTTTATTAGATGTCTAAACATGGGATCTTAGAAGTTTCAATCTGAGCTTTGACCAGTGTTTGTTTTGTTGGCTTTGGGCTAGTCGCTTGAACTTGGCATGCATCTGTCTTGGCTTGATTATCCCTTTCATTTACCATAAATCAGGAGTAATTATGCTGAAGTTATTGCAATTTTATGGAGGTAAGAGCTGTAAAAAAGCCGAGAGAGTGCTATAGTGGGAAAGGGCTGTAGTCTGGTGCTTGGGAGGTGAATTTAGCTATGGGGCTGAACCACAGACTTCTCTTTGAACCTCCAGGAAGTTATGTAAATTTTTCTGTCCTTCAGTTTGTCATCTGTAAAATGGGAAGGATCGTTTTCTTTTTCTTTTCTTTTTTAAAACTTTAATAAATTTAATTCGTTTCATTTGAGGGATGTTCAGATACCAGTGATGAAGGTCATGGGAGTACCAACCTTAAGACTGAGTTTGTCCCTGTTGTGTTTAATAGTTTTAATAGTTTTTAGTCCTCCTCTATTTCTCAGAGTTATAGGGAAGACTGCCTGATATTTTGCCATAAAACTGAAGTTTTACACTACTTAAATAGTTGAAGTGCTAAGTAATATTATGATTTTTTTCGACTTTGTCTAACAGTCAGCACTGTAGAATACTTGTTTAGTAGAGTATTAGCATCTTTCAATTGATTTAACTCCCTTAATAGACTCTCCTACAAGTAAATGCCAGGATTTCTGATGCATTTCTTCCCACTATCAAAGTTAATATCCTGGGAACTGCTTGAGTTAGCTAAAGAAATTGCTAGTGACTATGGTACTTTCATATTTGTAGATGTATGTTGCTACTGAGCCTGTAACTCTAGGGATTTTTTTCAATTTAAGGAGGATGCAGAACATAAGCAAGTGTTACACTTAATCCTGTCTATTAAACATCACCATGGAGTCATCAGAGTACAGTCATTGCCTGTCCCTTGCGCTTGTCTCAGTATAACTTATTGCTTTGTTTTTTAAAAAAAAAAAATCAGAGCACTTACAAATCTTCTGTAAAACTAGACATTTCAACTGAGATCAACATTTTGTTGTTCAAAACAGGATAACAGCTGTGACTTTGTAAGCTACTGTTAGTGGTTTTTAGAAGCTAATTTGTCAGCTAGCTGGCACGCTGAGCTCATTTGCCGAAAGAAGTTGATGTCATCTCCCATATCGTTCTTTGTCAAAGCTCAGTGTCTCTTTTCCTTTAACCAATGATTCTCAAATAGAACGTTACAGAACGGGGCTGTTTGCCAGCGGCATTAGTTTTCTGTTTATGTAACTTCAATTTAGATCATTCATGTCTTAACACAAAATTCAGTTGTCATGTGAGAGTTGATTACCCTTTTTTATATTCTGTATTCATGATATGTAGCTCCTTTTTGTGTGCTTTGAATAAAAAAATGTGAAGGGCAGAAATGTTTATTATTTTCAAGTATTGCTACTTCATTTATTCAAACAGTATTCAATGTAGTTTATTATTGCTTGTTCCGCATATAGCACAAAATAAGGATTTTTTTAATGACTGTAGCTATTGATTAAAAATAAGGTTTCTTGGAAAAATGAATGTCTCAAATCAGTGATTATCAATTAAATGTCAATACCACACATTGTTTCAGCACAAAATTACTTACAATTTCTGTTGAACATCCTGCCTGAAAAGGAGCTGCAAAACTGCCTCTTTTCAGGTTCTGTATTATTGCTAAGAAGTAAGTAATTGCAACATTAGCGCGGAATTGGACAGAACCCTGGTAGTTTTAATCTTTAGTAAATTGCTTAGTGGCTTTTTAGTAGCTCCAGTGTCTCAGTAGCTTCACAGAATGTTGTGGGATATAAAGAAGAGATCCTTTTACAAGATACCAGCTAAATAAAAGATGAGAAATTAAGGATAGGAATAGTTTATTTTCACACCAGAGCAAAGTTACTTGCGAGATCTACCAAGGATCTTGGAGAAGTAAGAAAGCTTGCTAATGGCAAAGTATTTAGAGTACTGAAATCAAATGCTGATTGTCTGGAGCCACCCAAGGATTTCACAGAATTAAGTGGGTGATAAAATAAGTGAAATCCATTGCTGATAAACCCGAAGTCATGTGCGTGAACTCTGCGCTGTTTATTTTCGTAGAAAAAGAGATCTGAGGTTCACAGTGGATAGCTCTCAAAGCTTAGTAGTTGAGGCTTAGTTGTTGTCAAAAATTGATTAGATTTTAAAGGAATTGAGAGTATATGAGGAAAGCGGTGCTACTAGGAGTTCAGCCGTTGTGCTCAACCTATTATAAAAACAATATTCTAGAATTAGAAAAGAATTGAATGAATTCTGCACAAGGAGAAACTAAATTGGCACGGTGCTAAAGCCTGGAAGAGACAACAGGGAGGGGAATGTGATAGAAATCTAGAATTGCGAGTAATGTGGAGAAAGTGAATGGGAACAATTACTTCCCTTTCTCATAACAAAAACTAGGGGCACCCAATTAAATTATCAGATGGCAGGCTTAAAATGAACACAAGGAAGTAGTTTTTTAACAGTGTGTAATTAAATTGTTGAATTCATAAATTCATTGCCACAAGGTACTGTAGAAGCCAAAAAGTATAGTAGCTTAAAAAGGAGTAAGAGAAGATCGTGGAACTGAGGTTTATCTATAGCTATAAAACACCGTTGTCTAGTCATAACCTTAGGCTAAACTTCAGGTCTGTTGGAGAGAAAACCAAGTAGGGGCTTTCCCTAAGAATTCAGTGCTGGCCTTTGTAGAGAGTACTTCATCTCTGTACAGATCCCTATTTTGGAAGTTTTGTGTATAGATAGACTGAGAGCAGTATCTAGGTTAGTGCTACACACTGTGTAACAGTGTAGTACTATGGGGAAAAAAGTCACCAAATCTTCAAAGATTTGATGTTAGTGTATAAATGAATAACTGGTGTAAAATCAGGACGCAGAAATTTAAGAACTTTAATTGCTTGTGCTTATAAAGGTAAGTAGGCTGGCCTTCTGTAGAAGTATTTTCAAAAGCACATAACCTCAGTAGTATTAATTTGATTTGTAATTTATTGGTCATCCAAACATTAATATTTCACTGTGAATTTTTAAAACAATAATATGTTTTCCAATTTTGTTTTATCAGGGTAGTCAATCTGAGGTTTTTCAGATTTTATTTGTTTTGTTTTCCCTATTTAAATCTCTTCTTTATTTTGTTGACCCTTTTAAGCCTGTTTCTTTGAATGATGATATTTTGTGCTCCAGTTGTTGATCTTCATCATGATTTTTGCCTGGTCTTTCTGGAAGAATTGGCCTATTGAAAGCTGTATGACTACCCTCAATAGCTGTATGTGTCATAAAAGCGAGGCTTCAAATGGGAAATGGATTACCACTTTAAAATGTCTGGAAAATGCTGGTTTTAATAACCTGCACCTTAATCTTGTAGTCCTTTTCTGAAGGAAGTAGCCCCATTGAAAGCTATGTGAATACCCATAGTATTAAGGCTACTAAAATTCTATTCATTTATCTAAAATGACTGACTTTTGGGAGGGATTCACTTGTGTATTTACTATTATTCTACTTATTTCCTAAAAGTATGCTTTGATGCAAGCCTTTGGGCATAAATTTGGTTCCATTTCATCCTTAGGTATGAACAAATTAATCCTTAAGAAGTGCTTAATAACAAAAAAGCTCCAGCAAAGTTTCAAAATATAACATTGTAGATGATAATTTATAATAACTCTTAACATGACAGACAGGCAAAATATACTGAAACCATAATGTGTGTATCTGTTATTAAACACTTATTTGAGATTTTTTTTATTTCAGTTTTGAATCTAGCATTTATGATCTTAGATTTCAACCACGCTTTTATATATGCCTGAGGGTGAAGTTTATGCATCTTTTTATAGATTAGAGACACAAAATGTTATCACACTGCCATCTGGACTGATTTATCCTTATATCGTCACAGATTTATGATGATTATATTCAAACACTTAATGTTTTCTTTTTCAAACATTTCAACACAGTAGACTAGTAAATCAAAACTTCCTTCTGAAAGATTGATTGGTGCAAATGTATCTAATCACATCCGAAGTAGATTCCGAACTCTATTCAAAAGCATCGATACTGTGTTTTTGGATTACAGAAGGACCACACATATTGTATGTGGTTCTTTAATGGTTGCATAAAACTCAGTCCTGTTTTCCCTGAATCCTGATTATTTCCAGAGGTAGCAGGTAAAAATTTCTAACTTCCCTTTCCTCTTTCTCGTCCATTAAAGAGTTTTGTGAGGTAGCAGTTTTGTGGCCCGACTGTCGATTTCTGCATCGCCATGTGACTATTTAAAAGCCTATGACTCTATCAGTGTGATAACAAGGTAATTGAGCTGCTTTTCCTATCTGTATTTCCTAGATTTAAAATAGAGTATCTGTAGTAAGGCATGCTTAACTGTAGACTTCTTTTCCTCCCCCTTCTGCCCGTGAACGCTCCCCGTCCCTAAAAAACTTTTTAAGGTGGTTATTGATTTTTTTTTTCTTTTTTTCCACAAGTGACACTGAAAATTCAGATCAGCAGTTGTCAAATGTATTTTTATATTTTGAGAAATTACAGGGCTGGATGGCAGCATGAAATTTTTGTTGCATGACAACCTTTTGGGGGATAGTCTGTGTACTGTACATGCATGCTTATCTGTATATTTGGTGACAGTGGACTGGCATTACAGTGTGGCTGAGGAGCACATCTGAGGTGAAATTGTTGTCTTTTTCTCGTTTAAAAGGAAAATAACATTTATTTTGATGCATAGACTTTATGGATCTTTTAAGTGTCTGAAGTTACTGTAATAGCATAAGACTAATAAAAAAACCCCTGCCCTAAACACAACCCTCTTAAATAGAACATTCGTTTTGATTTTGCCAAAATGCCTTTACATTTTTTTTATTTGCTTAACTGTTGTAGCAGTGTGAATATTTTGAAAGCATGTAAAACTGAAAACACTGTAGCCAGATGTACTTGCTAATCCCTGGCAAAGCCTGGAATATGGGTTGAGCAAGACAAGTAGCATAATATGGGGATATGTGTGGCATCATTAGTAGTTTCAAATAAGTATCATGCGAATATAAATATGAGAGGGGAGAGAGTTTTCAGAAGTAGCAAGAAAATAGCTTTGTTAAAATGTAAACAAAGTGTTTAATCAGGAGGAATTTATGGCTTGTTATAACAAACCCATATTGAGTCTCTTGTTCATGTATTTCAGTATTTTGTCTGTAGCAGTGGCCAGAATTGGTTGCTCAAGAAGAAAGTATAGGAATTGTGAAAGAGGACAGCTGTGCAATAGCCTGTTCTTGTGGGGGGAAAAAAACCCACCCGACCATCAGTTAGTGATTTAAGTTTCTGAAATACAAGCATATTTCATAAGTTATACATAAAAGGAATTTAGGAGTTTTTAAACTCAACTTTAACTTGAGGTATTGTGTTGTATTATGGCCATCACCACATGTTTTAGAGAAAGATGAAAGAAACTTTGCAGTAGATATATGGGATAATCAGCTTTCTAAGAAGGCCTCATTGTAATCCTTAACACAGAGATAAAATTTTAAACCTCAGATCATGAGGTTTGTATTTCTTTCAAAACATGTTTGAATACTAGCTCTCAAGGATCCAAGACATGTTTGAGTACTAACGGATAATTGTTGTCCATGTAAGCATTCCGTTATAAAACCATTGAACAAATTATTCAATGAACCTATTTTTCTTGATATTTGAGTCCTACTTTTCTCTTGTCCAGAAGCTCCAGCTCTAGTCTTTACTGCTTTGATTTGGCAAGGGAACTGGATCACGGCTGATTTAAGACTCTCTTCTTTACACAACAGTTTGTTTTTACAAAACTTCTGCATCACTATTACCCCTCTGCTCATTGGCCCATTTCAGCAAAATCTGACAAAATTAAGGGGCATGAGGGTGGTAGATGGCTGGTCAGTGCAATTGCATGAGCCTTGTTTCTTAACACTGCGAGCAGTGCTGGAGAGGGATACTCAGAGATAGGTGAGTCTATCTTCCCTTTTTAAATAGCAACCATACTTGGTGGATGTTACACCTGTAAGGCAGGTTAGCGGAAATTTTAGTCTCCCATTTAGTTTTTTTCTAAAGCTGCCCTTTGCTTATCTTTGTCTTGCTAACTTGTCTTCAACATCATCAACTGCAAATGTGTTATACAATGTAAGTATATTCTGTAGGAAGATTATTTCTTTCAACTAGTGAATAATCTGAGAGTTGGGCTGCATTCTAGAAGCATTTCTGTTCTTTGGAACTCAACTTAGAGAGGGAAAAGGCTCCATGAAGTCTTTCTGCTTTCTGTCAGGGCCATGACATACAGATGATGCATGATGATACGGTATCGCACAGTTTTGATGGTATCATCAAATGATTCTGCACTGACAAAGGGGATAGTTCTGTAACCCTTCACTTGACTTATGGCACTTACATCTCATGTTGATTGAATGATTCAATATTTTACCCACCACACAGGTAAACGATCTCCAGAGGAGGGCCATGAAGATGATCAGAGGGCTGGAGCAGCTCTCCTATGAAGACAGGCTGAGAGAGGTGGGCTTGTTCAGCCTGGAGAAAAGGCGGCTCCGGGAAGACCTTCTAGCAGCCTTCCAGTCCCTAAAGGGGGCCTACAAGAAAGCTGGAGAGGGACTTTGGACAAGGGCATGCAGTGATAGGACAAGGGGCAGTGGCTTTAAGCTGAAAGAGGGGAGATTTAGATCAGATCTAAGGAAGAAATTCTTCACTCTGAGGGTAGTGAGGCACTGGAAGAGGTTGCCCAGAGAAGTTGTGGATGCCCCATCCCTGGAAGTGTTCAAGGCCAGGCTGGACGGGGCTTTGAGCAACCTGGTCTAGTGGAAGGTGTCCCTGCCCATGGCAGGGGCGTTGGAACTAGATGATCTTTCAGGTCCCTTCCAACCCAAACCATTCTACAGTTGTTTCAGATTGCTATTGACAAGTGAGAGATTTGCTCTAAAGGCCTATGCTGTTTTCAGTAATAAAAATATGCACAGGTCAATAGATTTTGTTGTGAATTCCAACGGAAATGTCTTTAGTGTAAGAGCAGAACTGAGCTCAATCTTTTCATTGGATCTAGAGAAAGGTTTAGTGTGTTTCCCCTCTAAATTCTTCTGTTACCCAGAATATTTTAACCCCCTAGAGTTGGATAGAGTTTTTAAAACACTGGGGCAGTTCTGGTTCCAAGACCACCTGGGTCTGTTGGTGAAGACTACTTTTGCTGCCTTCAGGTTTCAGGAAAGTGTACATCTGAACCTTGCTAGTTCTCATTACAGCATCCCCTGGATAAAGGATGGGTCTTGTTGAAGTGCGTGTCCCTCCTTGGTGGGAAACCTCTCACTGATGGCAGAAGCTTCTGTTGTAACTCCGAGTAGATCTTTCATTTCTGGTGTTAACCAAGCATAAATCTTCTCTTCCTGTTCATTTATGACTAAATAGTTGTTGCAAGAGGGATTAATTTCATTAACGTCACATGTCTGCATTGTCAGCATATGCACCTGAGAAAGTAAGCATAACCTTTCTTTCTATAGCCAGCAGAGAGAAATAAGCAATTTTAGTTAGTGATTCACTTGAAAATAAGTGTCTAAAATCAGCCAGGTGAATCATAACACGTTTCTCTCCACCTTTGAAGGAAGCGTAGGCTGACTCACTTAGGCGTAGATATTTGGTCCTCTCAGAAACATCACGCTTCACCCATCGTGTAAGTATTTCATACTCAAACTGACGGAGAACAGAGCCATGAAGTGCAGTCTGTGACTTTGATGTTACTGTCAGAATCTTTGCCATAAATGTGTGCTGCTGTACTTGTTACGCAGTGTACGTCGTGGGGGCAGGTCTTTAAAGTACATTTACGTTGTTTCGTGTGAATGGTGTAAAATAGTGTTGTTACTGACATCCAAGCTTCTCTTCTAGGCTGCGTAGCTGGACCTAAATCTCAGATATGTGGGTTTTTTTTCTTTTCTTCTTTTTAAATGTGCTGACTTAATTGTTTTTTTTCTTAGAGTACAATCACTTTGTTATATTTTAGTTAAAATTGACTGTATAGTTCTGTTACATTTCTGTATAATGTTTCTATCATTAAAACTTCTCAAATAAGTATAGCTAAGAATTTTTAATTTTGTTAGGGCAAGCTTTGTCATCTTTCTTTTTCCTTCAGTAATTAAAAACCCCAGGAAACAGAAACAATCCATCCGTCAATCCTAAGGCCTTATATGACATTCATCACATTTCATCTTTGAAACAGATCCTGCGTTCATTTTTGTAAATCAGCATCTTTGCTTATGGAAACAATTCAGTGAGGCTTGGCTAGGGTAGGATAATCTCCTGCAGGTACTACGTTTGTACGAGCAGCCCTTTAAAGAGACTCTCACCCCAGTAGAGAAACTACACCTGACTTCCAGTGCTTTAACTGGTTTATTGGAACTTCTGATTTTGGGATCAGACCCTAGATTCTTTGAAATCTTGGGAGAATCTAATATTAGCGACAATATTAGTGACTGCAGCTGCAGTTTAACTTGGTCTCTGAGCTAAAGGAAATAACTCACCTTTCCACTTAAGCCTATCCTCTCTTTTTGACTGTGGACAGTATGTTCCCTGTTTCCCAAGCTTGTGATTTAGATGTCATCTTCAATTTCTCTAAGATTTACCTCAGAGCAATTATGGCGTATCTTGCTGTTAAACAATTTGCAAGATAACAGTATTTTCTTCAGACTTTAAAGTCAAAGTTTAATGCCATGTGATTTATTTTAATTAACTCTGAAAGAAGTAGAGGGTTGGTTTTTTTTTTCTTTGGCATGTGAACTCCTTTGGAAATGTGTCTGCACAGTTTATTTATACTCTGTGATTGGGGCATATAAGTAATCTGTGATAATAGAGCTTAAAGGCCATTCAGAGAGGAATGAGAATAGTATATAAAATAAAATGCGTAATCTAAATTAATTTTTTTGGGTGGAAAATACTTAAAATGAGAAATTCTTTTAGTGCAGGTACTTGTTTTTTCTGACTTACTATTTCAAGCTGACTTTCATTTCCTTTGAGTTGTGTGCATAGAGTTATCTCGGTAGCAACTGAAACAGTGAATATACTCTCACCGCCCTACTTGTATTTGTGTTGGTTTTAGAAATTTTTATTTCTTCCGGGGAAAAGAAAATAGTTGATGTTAAACACTTTATCATTTCAGGTTGAACTAAAATAATACTACAAGCAAATCTTAGCTTTTAAGCTTTGCCTAATATTGTTGAAAAGCTGGAAATTCATATTGGGACAACTTATTATAAACTTAATCAGCAGAGTTGCATTCTGTTTAATGGAAAGGCTCTGAGTCATTCTCAGCTAAAGCTGAGAGCAATCACTAGAGTCTGTGCTGCTTAAAAGAACTGATTTTTTTTTTTTTTTTTTTTTCCCCTAAAGAGGAGGTTCATGTGGACTGAATTCCCTTTTACAAAATGGGCATGTTTCCCAGGGAAAACATGATACTTCTTCACTAATCAGGATGGAGCCTTATCCTGCAACGGGACCTACATTTTGGTCTTTTCGCCACATCATTGCTGTTTTCTACATGGACAAAAATAGATATAGAGTAAACCAACCCAAAAAGTCAATTATAGGGTTTTATAGTGATGTACTGTGAAAAATTTGGTCATGTTTTTCATTATACAGAATGTTCTTTCCGAAGACATAAACAGAAAAAAGCACATATGTTTGATTTTAAAAATAACTTTGCTTAGCTGTTTAAAAATGCTGGAGACATTTTGGATAGTTCTAAATGATCAGCATCATAATTATATGATAAAACTTCTGTGTAAAGACCTATCTGGTTTATAATTATTTAACTGTTGGGATTTTGGGGTTCAAGAGGTATACTTTGAAAAATTTCTTATACATATCTGAAAAGTCTGAGTTATTCATCTTCCTCTCCTCTCTAATCAGGAAGTAACTGTTAAATCTGTGATGTCAGTTTAGGGGGAATGATTTAATTTAAAAAGTATTAACATGTGAAAGAAATATTGGAATGAATGAAAACAGTTTGGTCCACTGACATTTAAACCAGTGATTATCCTAGGATAGCGTAGTGTAGGAGAGATGCTGAAGTAATAACTACAATTAGAGTATCAAAGCAATAAAAATTAATATGTAATAATAGAATTATAAACAAAAGCCACATTTTTCAGTTGCGGGTGCCTGACGTTCAATAGATAAATCCGTATTTGTACATGTATAGAAACGCAGTAAGACTTTGGTAGGTGTGGAGCTCTGGCACTTTGCGTTTTCATGGCACGTTGCAAATGCTCAGCACTTTTGCAAATGAGTCCACATCTGTTTAGATTTCTAAATATGGACACTAATATTTAAAAAACGAGGAAGATTTAAAGATGCTAAGAGTTATCCAAATGCGAATAACTACTTTTTAAAGAATAAATGGCCGATAGGTATTTTTAGGTAGTTTAATTCAATTTGTTAGATTTAATTCTTGCTAGATTTAGTTTGGGCCTGATCCAGTTCCTACTAAATTTAGTGGGAACTTCTGAAACCTTTACGTTTATCGCTAACATGTTTTCTGACTAAATTTGTTTGTTGTTTTGCTTCACACTGAAACTAAGTAAACAGTTGCTTACTTAGATTTGTATTAAAACATCCTTTAATCTTATTCTTTAAAGAAAAAATAATTCATAAAAATTACTATTCCTTGAGATTATTACATACACCAAAATTATCACATGTATAATGTAATAATAGAGATACTAAGTTGGTTACTAATGTTTCTATGATTTCTAAGCAGTCAGTTTCCAGTTTACAAATACTTTGTGTTTCCAGTACAGTGACCGCAGTCAAAGAGTACCTTTACACGTCAGCAGTGTTTGTCGCTTGTGTAGTATCCTCCTACTTCTCTTCGTTGTCAGTCTGCATCATCTTTTATATTTTTCCACAGAAAGCAGACCTTACCACCACCTTTTCATTGAGTTGCTATATTTATGAGGTGCTTCCTGTGCATGTTCTGGGTAACCCAATACATATTTCCTCCTACCTATTTCCTCTGTACAACTTGATTTCCCCAAGCGATACCGTATTTCACTTCCTTGAACTTCAGTATTGCATTCATTCTGAATGTCTTCTCATTAATCCATGGATCTCTCAGGCTTCCTTATGCTCTAACTCAGCCATTGGATGTGTCTTCAGTTTATGCATTTAAAGGCCAAAAGGGTGTTTTAGCTTATCTGGCCTAACCTATTATATCGGTTAGCTCTGTTAAAAAGTACTTCCACCAAAAATGGTAGTGAATGTTTTACTAAAACTTTTCTTCCAAAATGTAATCCAGATTGGATTTAAAACATGAAAAGATAGTGAATCTACCATGTATCTTGTTATTCTGTTTAATTAATTAATCAATCGCTTTATTAAGAAGTAGTAGTATTAAATCAAATTTGAGTATGTCTGGTGTTGATTTCCAGTCACTTTGGCTGTCTCCACTCTTTTGTGCATCTTCCTCCAGAAAATAGACTTTCATTAGGATATTGAGTCACCTCTTGATGTGGGTTTTTTTTGATAAGCTAGGCGAGTTGGATTCTCTCTGTCTTTTGCTATAAATATATTTTTCTAGTCAATAACTTGTTTCTCTTCTTTTAAAACTGGATCCTGGGACTGGGCACATGATTTTAATATCTCTATCACAAATGAGGCATAGAAAGGCAAAATAACTTTCCACTCTTACATCTGGTGATCTCATTAAACATTTTTGACTTATTGTACTGGGCACTCCTATTAAATTGAATATCTGCTCTAAATCTTAACTTCTTTTCAGTGTTGTCTTCTAGAGTGTTGTCTATTTTGCAGGTATGGTGTGTATTTTTCTCTGAAATATGTAGCTTTACTTTGAGATCTGTATCAAATGGTGTTTTGTTTGAATGGACTCCTATTTGCCAGGTAATTCACATCATGTTAAATGACTTTACTCTCTTGTAGTGAATGATGCTGGGATGACGTCCCATTGTGGGGCAGCGTGGACCGCAGGGAAGGCGAGGGGGTGAGCAGCTATGCGGGTGCTTAGCTGCTGCCTGGGGTCAACTCACCACATCATCTTCAGATTTCCCAGTCTCCTGACTTACAAGGCTTGGCAGAGATTGAAACAGGTGCATAGACTTGTGTAGATGAAGCAGGGTGAGAGAGGATATAGGACAGGAGAAGTTGATGGAAGAATTGAAGAATGGGAAGGAGGGCTGGATGGATGGAAGGGAAGAGAAGTGAATAAAATGTGAAGGGAAAAGGAGAAGGTAAAAAAGGAGAGGTGGAGAAGGGAGCTCTAAGAACAGCCAAAGTTGCCTCATTCCTCAGCAGAAAAAGACCAGAATGTGATGAGGAGGTCTCAGTTATAGTGTTCCTCAAAACTCTAATGCGAACAGAGATATTAATTTTTTTTTTTTTTTTTACTAGGTGGTTTAAGTTGTCTCAGAAGTAGAACTGGATGAGAGGTCTTTGGGGTCGAGGTGGTGCAGGAATTCCAAAGGCAAAATAAATTATTCTGATGTATGCCCATATATATAGCTTCTGGGCTTAATGGAATCAAATTGTGGTTACAATAAAGGGAACTTTGTTTACATTCTCTGGATCCATTTTATGTAGTTAAATCTAAGTAATGTTTCTTTTATAGGGATCATCACATACTTTAAACCAGGGCCCAGCAATGGAATGCAACAAAAAAGAGAGTGTGACTAAAGTATCTATGAAATTTACTGTTAAGTCTCTACTCAACTCTTCTACATTTCCATAAAACTTAGTTTTGATCACAGCTGCACTCACTAACACTATGTTAGTCTGGCCACCTGCCTTGATCAAACTTACTTTGAGGAAAAGAAAACCTTTTCAGATTTCTGATTGCTGGAGAAGGTCAACAAATCTTTATTTTTTTTGTTCATGTGTTCATTTCTTGGTGACCAGAAAGTAGACTTCAGATAGTGTACAGCATAGAATTAATTTAAATTATTCTAGTTGTATTTTGTACAAGTGAAAGGATGCATTCTGATGCTGATTTGAACTGGATGAGACATTATAAATTGTCTAGGGGTGATTACCCTTGTTTCTAGCTCTTTGAAGTGTTTGCTTCTTAACATGTTGAGAGTTTGTGTCTATAGGTAGAGATTGTGTTAGCATGGAAATGAATTCTAGAATGACACATCCAGTTACATGTGCTCACATTTTTGTGTAAAGGCATGTAATGACTGTAACATTAATGGAATGTCAGAACAAAAACCAGGTGTAAACCAAGCTTATAGACAGTAGACCTTTTGGAGTGGACTCTTGCTGTAAAAAAGCGGTGTTGTAGAGAAAAACCTGATGAAGGGTAAGATAGAACTCTCTAAGCATGGCTTTCTTCTCTCTGATACTGCAAAGTATGCTCTCTTGTGATGCTTCCTGAGCAAAGTAATCTTCGTGCATCATCATCTGCAATATTTTCTGAGTGCCGGCTTTTTTTTTTTCTCCTTATTTTGAAATTCCTCAATACATTGAGGTGCTGGAGTGTGTCCAAAGAAGGGCAATGAAGTTGGTGAAGGGTCTAGAGCACAAGTCCTATGAGGAGCGGCTGAGGGAACTGGGGGTGTTTAGCCTGGAGAAAAGGAGGTTGAGGGGAGACCACCTCGCTCTCTAAAACCCCCTGAAAGGAGGTTGTAGAGAGATGGGGGTCGGACTCTTCTCCCAAGGAACAGGCGACAGGACAAGGGGAAACAGCATCAGGTTGCACCTGGGGAGGTTTAGATTGGGTGTTAGGAAATATTTCTTCACTGAAAGGGTTGTCAGGCCCTGGCACAGGCTGCCCAGGGAGGTGGTGGAGTCACCATCCCTGGAGGTATTTAAAAGACGTGTAGATGTGGTGCTTAGGGACATGGTTTAGTGGTGGACTTGGCAGTGTTAGGTTAACGGTTGGACTTGATGGTCTTAAAAGACCATCTTGGCGGTCTTTTCCAACCTGAACAATTCTATGATTCTACGATTTTGCTCTCTGATCTATGAGAAAAAGAGGAGGAACCCTCTACTAGATTGTTCATATAGCCTGTTTTGGGATAAAGTGAATCTCTTGAGTTGCTTATTTTTCTCTGCTGAGAGTGTAGGACAATTAATGTTAATGTAAATACAGATATCTAATGTTTATGTACCAAAGTTTGTGCACGTGAACCAAAAAATTTAAATAAGTGAATAAAGAGTAATGCCTGCCCCTCCCTTAGCATTGGGAGTTCTGTTATTGGATCTCTTTTCTCTGTCTAGCTGCTGATTTTTTGTTTTAACCTAAACTATAGAAGGACTTAATTTTATTTGCGTCTTTTACCTCTTTAGTAAGATGTTAATGAGCTTGTGGTTCTCAAGTCATTAAGGAGAGGTTGGCAGATAGATCATATGATAATATAAACATGTTTATCATCTGTTTTCTTAGAAAACTAGGCTGAAGATATTAAAGGTGTAGATCAATGCTAATCTTGAGTCTGAATGTAGGAGCAAGTTGTAGACCAATCTGGAAAGCACTAAAGTTTTGGAAACAATGGTGAAATAGGTAGTCAGAAATTCTCAGAATTGTTGGCTGCTTGTTACTGTTGTAGCATTCTGAGGTTCAGCTGACACCAGGACTGTTTTATGGTAGGGACTCTTTGCTGCTATGGTAATTGTTCAATATGTAAAAATTAATTATGAAGGGACTGGAAGAGAATTAAGTTGATGTACGGATAGAAATTTGCTTTTCTTTAAATAAAGTTTCAGAGTTGCCCATCTTTCCCTTGGTCTCTTTGCCTTATGCTTGGTAAGGAACTGACCCATAAATAGTACTAAGGGAACAGCAATGATGGTATCTTTTGGTAGTAGCGTCTAATAGTCAAAATATCTGTTAGCACTTGATTTGAATAAAACTCAGATAACGTTTCAAGTGAATAAATGGCATAACTTCTTGGGTATTATAAGGAAATGATCTACTGAATGAAAGTTGCATACCGGAATGGAAGAGAAGAAGAAAAAAGTGCCACTAAGAGTTTTCAGAATAGAAGTATAGAATCATAGAATGGTTTGGGTTGGAAGGGACCTTAAAGATCATCTAGTTCCAACCCCTTCCATGGGCAAGGACACCTTCCACTAGACCAGGTTGCTCAAAGCCTCGTCCAACCTGGCCTTGAAAACTTCCAGGGATGGGGCATCCACAACTTCTCTGGGCAACCTCTTCCAGTGCCTCACCACCCTCAGAGTGAAGAATTTCTTCCTTAGATCTGATCTAAATCTCCCCTTTTTCAGCTTAAAGCCACTGCCCCTTGTCCTATCACTGCATGCCCTTGTCCAAAGTCCCTCTCCAGCTTTCTTGTAGGCCCCCTTTAGGGACTGGAAGGCTTCTAGAAGGTCTCCCCAGAGTCTTCTGTTCTCCAGGCTGAACAAGCCCAACTCTCTCAACCTGTCCTCACAGGAGAGGTGCTCTAGCCCTCTGATCATTTTTGTGGCCTCCTCTGGACCCGCTCCAACAGGTCCATGTCCTTCTTGTGGTGAGGATCCCAGAGCTGGATGCAGCACTCCATGTGGGGTCTCACCAGAGCAGAGCAGAAGGGCAGAATCCCCTCCCTCGCCCTGCTGGCCACGCTGCTGGTGATGCAGCCCAAGATACGGTTGGCTTTGTGGGCTGCAAGCGCACATTGCTGGCTCATGTCCAGCTTTTCATCACCAAGACCCTGAAGTCCTTCTCCTCAGGGCTGCTCTCAATGCATTCTCCGCCCAGCCTGTGTTTGTGCTTGGGATTGCCCCAACCCATGTGCAGGACCTTGCACTTGGCCTTGTTGAACTTCATGAATGAAGACCTATGATATTTTAGAAGTAAGAGGCAGATCAGGAGAAAGTGATACTCGTCCTTCTGTTATTTCTTCACACTTTACTATCACTTTATCCGTGCTAGTTTGTACGCTTTCATCCTTCTCTGTGCCTGATGGATGTATTCAAAAGTACATTCACTTAGGGAACAATCTGGTTCCCTTGGGCATGTAACATAGTCTCTACACAGTATTTTGTCTTCAAAAATAGATGCAAGCTTGCTGAAGGTGTTCTTTTTTGGAATGTTTTTGCAATTTTCCAGTAATTTGAAGTCATTTAACTTTGAATGAAACAGTGAAAAGGGTACGTGATGGTGTTTATAGCCAATTTGCATTCTTTCTGCAATATTGTGTGAAGTGCAGGTTAATGGAGAGCCAAGCCCTTGGATGCAGTTGTTGATTGCTGTCTTTGTAACATACTGATTATGGAAAAATACATGCTTGAGGGAAGAAGGAAAACTTGGAAAGAAGAATTTCTTAGGTCTCAACAGGATGAAGTGAAAAGCATCTAATCCCCTTTCCATCTTTAGCTTTCCTTCATATTTTTTTTCATAAACCAGTCACAGGCACAAATTATTTCTTTACTGTTAGGTTGTTGCTAAGATGTTAACTATACTAATTCCATAGTAAAAATGACGAAGTTTCTACACGTGGTGTCTGTACCTTTCGATCAGTAGTAACAGATGGATTAGTAATTTTAGAATAGGTACACCTATTGACCCATGTAGTGGATTTTGAATGCAGAATTTGGCAAGGAAAAATCATCATTTATGTAAAGAAAAGTATAAATGACCGAGATTTATATTTGACAGTTATGTACATACCAAGAAATACTTTTTAACCTTTGATGTTTTGAGACCGCCAGGCTAGGAAAAAGGAGTGTGCTTTTCCCTTGAAAGCAAGTGTGTCTTTGCATTTTGTCCCAATATGGTACCGCTAGTTGATGTTAATATTTTTCCTTTTGGTTTTCTGAATTTGTAGGTGAAACTTTTTGGATTAACTGTTGCCCTTAGACTTTGAGAAAGTTTATGGTGGTAGTCATTGCTAATTTAAGGAAGGCAGTATTAAATATTTATATTTATCCTGAAGAGCTTTTGATCGTAGCTCCATCCCACTCCATCTCAGAAGCCAGCATTTTTCTCCCGTCTGTATCAACACTCCCAACTCCTTAGAAGTTGGAGATCATAAATAAGTATTTAAAGATATCTTAAATCTATTTAGTTCCACAGATTCCTCTCTATTACCCTCCTCCATGCCACACACACATGCAAAGGCAGAGCTTGGTGGCCCCATAAAAACTCAATATTGACCCTAAGGCCCTCTGAAAATCGGCTTTGAAATCTTGGTTTTACTTTCTTAAAGTTTTTAATGGTTAAAGTTCATATTCACAAGTATTTAAAAGGTGTGGATCAGCACCTTATTTGCAGTGTTATTTAAAGTCCTTGGTGTTCTCAAATCTGCTCTGAGTTTTTTTTTCATTGGGTTAATTATAGTGGGATTTTTTTTTTTTTAAATCGAAAAGTATTTCTTTGTCCTTATGCCTAAATCTTGAAAATTCCCAGGAGAGAAATTTTCACATTCTGGAGTTTAGGACAGAGTTTTGCAAGACGCCTACTGTGTTTGGCTATTTCCATCTTAATAAGAAGGGCTTTATGTCTACTAAACCACTATTTCTACGTTTTTATGGAATTGGGCAGTGCCCAGTTCCATAAAAAGCCATTGTACCAGAGCTGTAGCAGCAGCATTTCTGGAGATCAGCTACATGAAGCAGTCTGTAGCAATTTATTTGTAAAAGAAGTTAAAAATTGAATATAGAAACTTCAGGAAAAATAGCTTTTCTTAGAAATGAAGAAAACCTGCAATTGTTTAGGTTTGTTTATGTGATTTACCTGGAGTATTTCTTATGTTCACAATCACTCAGGCATCTTGCAGAATGACAAGATAAGGAAAAAATCCCCTATCTGGAACTGTGAATTACGTCAATATTTTCTGAATCACTACTGAAATGCTCTGAAATGTATCTGTACTTAGTGTAAATTGTTGCTTTATGTTCAGCATAGCATCTTGAAGCTTATATTTGTAGGGTTAAAGATGTTGTGGTTTTTTTTTTTTTCCCTGTAGGTTGTGGTTGTCATTTAATAGTTTCTTGTATTTATAATATTTTTATCCTCAATATTTCCATATTGACTTAATTGATAACAAAGGAAGATTTTTGTGATGCTTTTTCAGTGCTGGGAAGTAGTAGTCAGGTAGAATTTGGTAGCTCAGTAGTCCCTTTGGCACCTGTCACATCTCAAAACTCCTCAGTGCTTTAAAAAATTAAACTCAGTAGCATAGATACCTACCAATATTGCTAATATTATAAGGATTGCTGTGTGCTTAATAATTGCTTTCAGCAATACTGAAGATGTTTTAAACTCATATAGTTAAATAGTAATTTTTGTCTCAATAATCTCCAAAGATTTCAAGGTGGTTAGGACTACCGAATAGAAAGTAGAAGGGTTAACATGAAAAATACGATCTTAACACAAGGAAGTTTCTTCTTCAGCAGTTTTGTGTTCAATTTATAGTGCATAGAAGATCAGGCTATGGACAGAAACGACTCATGTATCAATGTAGTGGTTTTAAAAATACAACAAAAATGGGTCTGTTAAGACCAATTTGTTCTTTTGCAGGGTTTTTGTACATTACACGTGTAATTTTGCAAGAATGAAATTCTTGTAAAATCCATTTTATGGAAGTTGGTTTCCTTTAGAAATGTTTTTGATCTGGTTTTATAAATGGTGTTAAATATAAATGCAACATGTGTGGTACTGAAACACTCATGAAAGTTTCAGAAAGATTTTGATTTTTGAAGCACTATTTGAGTACCGTTCCAAATCCTCCATGTGAGTTTATCTGCAAATCTGTAGTGAGGTACGGCATCATATCTTCCTGTAAATTCAGAGTGGCTGTATGTAGGATTTGTCAATGTTTTGTTTCTATCCCTGTATTAGAAGTTACCTGATCCTGGTCCCGTTACGCCACTAATCAAACCATGTATCTTGTGGTAAGACGTGAGCAGGAGCTGTGCTTTAAAGGAGCTGTGAACTGGGATGTAAGTCTCTGTACTATCACGCACAGCTTAGACGTACTCTAGTGTGTTGATTTACTTGCCATCTGTTTTATAGTAAGCTAGATACCTGAGCCCTAAGCAGAAATTGCAGAATTGGGCAGAGTGTGTATGTATCAGGAACCAAATACATATTGTTAAGGATAGTTTGCTTTCTTAACCTTGTTATATTTTCCATGGAATTTTATGATTTTTTTTTTAAGAGTCATAGTTTCAGGATCTTTTAAATGCTGTTTGCCAGAAGAATTTTGATGAAATAACAGAAACAAACTCATTTTCCATCTCTTAACGTTCAGTGTGGCCTTTTTACTGAAAAAAGTTGTTATCAAATACCAATTTCTTGTTTAAAAAAAAAGTTAATTCCAACATTCAGTTGGTAAAAGACACATTATCACACATAGGTTAATTTTCTCTTTCTGCCTCTTGAAATGATAATCAGACATATTAGCTATAGCAGTTAGCCCTGGGAAAGTTACATGTTTTTGCTGAAATACTCTATGGGGTTTGGTTTTTTTTTGTAAACACACTATCCTCTGATCATTACTATTGTTGTCAACTTAGATAAGATGGAATGCATTTTTTTAATCATGTATTTTTTTTGTAACATATGAAAGTATTTTTCTGCATATAACACAATGTAGCCATGCCAGCATTCTTAAAGGATCCTACTGAACTTAAGGAATTGGAGGGTATCTAATAAACTTTGGTTAATATAGTGAATTTACTAACTGTGTATTTTTATCAACTTAAATATTACTTAATTATTGTAAATTTTGGAGGAGAATCCAATGAGATAAGAGGATAGCTTTCATGTACCATCAGACATAATACTTATGTCATTTAGAGTTGTAATGATACATTCCTACATTTTTACGTTTGTCTATGCTTTGACTTATGAGAATACTGCTGTTTAAACAGAGATATGTTATGTAAGGTTATTTTAGATTTTTTAGATCTAAGGTGAGCTAACACCAAATTTTCTGTATTTTTTTCCCCTCTATTTTTCTCTTTATGTCATAGGTAGTTGACAAATACCAGTCTTAATTGATGGAATGGTGATGAAGCACTGGAAGAGGTTGCTCAGAGAAGCTGTGGATGCCCCATCCTTGGAAGTGTTCAAGGCCAGGCTGGATGGGGCTTTGAGCAACCTGGTCTAGTGGAAGGTGTCCCTGCCCATGGCAGGGGGGTTGGAACTAGATGATCTTTAAGGTCCCTTCCAACCCAAACCATTCTATGATAATTACAGCATTAGGAAAAAATCAGGAAAAATCAGAGCACCTTTTAAATATATGAAAGCTATATTTCTTATTGTATGACTTTTCCTGCAAGTATATACAAGTACTTGGCCTATTAGGCCTTTCTTGGGGACAAATGTGTTATTGCAAGTCTTGCTGATGAAGATAACGAATTTTTTTGTCTTTGAATTGGCTAGGCAATTTTTTGCTGTCAACTGATGGTCTGTTTATTTCCATCTTGTTGAAATCAGCTGCTTGGGTTCAGTTTTTGTTCCACCAAGGTGAACAAATGCTGTTTTGATGTTCATATGCATCACAAATCCACCTAATTAAAATACTCATGAAATGTATATTTTATCATACTGCATCAGAGCAATGGTCATTCACTAGTCAAGGACAAAAATGTGTTTGAGCTCAACAGAGTCAAACAAAACGAAAGTCACTGTCAGTCAGGGAATACTTAGTCATGAAATATGCGTTCAGACGCAACTTCAGGTTTTATTTTCTCCTGCTACTACCAGTTGATTGCATAAATGGAAGAGGACTGCAGGCTTGGCCACAGGCAACATGATGCTTGACATCTGCCTACTGCCTGCTCGGAGGCTTTGCTGTTACTCTGGCCCTTCAGTTACCCAAGAGCTCACCTTTATTGTCAGGGAAGTGATCACTAAGAAGATGTTGAACAGAGTCAGACCCAGTATTGATCCCTCGGGTACACATCTAGTTACTAACCTCCAGCTAGACTTTGTTCCACTGATCACCTCCTTCTGGGCCCAACCATTCCGACAGTTTTCAGCCCACCTCGCTGCTCATCCAGCCCGTGCTTCATCAACTTCATCTTCTCCTTGTATATGCAAAGATCAGAAATTTGTTGCCCTATTTGGTCACCTAGAGTTTGCGAGTGCTGCTGCCTCTGGCAGCGCCTGTCAGATCTGCTCTGTCTTCCTGTGCTGCAGGCTTCAGGATAATTACGTATTTAGCAGTATTTCATAAACTATTAAGGAATCTAGAGAATGTGCATCAATGCTCCTTACCTCTTAATTGTTAGTCACCCTCACCTGTTCTTCTTTTATATTTCTTATCTATTTTAGCACTTTTTGTTTCATTATTCCTTATTCTTGAAACTTCCTTCATTACTAGATGAATGAAGCCTTCCTTTCTCTTTTCAGAATATCCCTAAAGCAAAACCTGTGTTCCAGCATTGTGTACATCCACAAACACCCATGTCTATTGGGGCAGGAATATTTTTTTGTCTGTTTTTTCTTATACTTTCTTAAGTGTAACTTTCTATGCCTAGTAGGAGCATGAATGGACTGTATTCTTCTGTAGTCATGTTTTTTCCTACAAAATTTCCATGCTTTAGAGGACTCAGTAAGTAAAGGTATATTCCACTTTTGACCTTGTTGATACAAATTAAGGTATTTAATCACTCTGACTACTACTTGCTTAATTTGTGAGAACTTTGAAAAATTAATCGTTATGGCACAATATGTAGGACATACACAGTGCACTGAATGATTATTTAGGGAAAAAACCTCACAATTTTTACAGCTTGGCTAAGTGGTATCACAGAGAAGTTGAAGCTGGAAGGAACCTCTGGAGGTCATCTAGCCCAACCAGCCTTTTCAAAGCGGGGTGAGCTAGAGAAGGTTGCTCAGAACTGCGTTTAGGTGTGTGTTTAAGACCTCCAAGAACGGAGACTGCATAAACATCTCTTAGCAACCTGTTCCAGTGGTTGACCACCCTCACAGTAAAGGGTCTTTTTTTTTTTTTCTCCTTATGTTTAAGTGAAATTTCCTGTATTTTGGTCCATGCCCATTCTGTCACCAGATGGCTCCAGATGGGCTTCGGCTTTCCTAACCCCGTTGCCTGGACAATGTCTCTCTACTCCTTGTGGGTCACCTGTCCCTGCTTCCACCTCTTCCATGCTTCCTTTTTATGTTTGAGTTGAGTTAGGAGCTCCTTACTCATCTAAACAGGCTTCCTGCCTCCTTTGCTCGATTTCCTGCTCATCGTGATGGACCATTCTTGAACTTTAGAGGAGGTGATCCGTGAAAATCAGCCAGCTCTCCTGGATCCCTCTTCTCTCCAGGACTGTATCCCATCGGATGCCTCTGTAGCCTTGTGTCCTTGGAAAAAAAAGATTGTGAGCATTGTCGTCACGTTCTGGTTTTTTGTCCCCAATATGTTTTCAGTTTTTCAGTTATAATTGGCAAGGTTTAAGCTTTCCTTGAAATTTTTTTCAATCATGGATAAGTTTCGGCTTGTTAAATTCGTATTGTAAAACTAATGCTGTTTCCCAAGCCTTGGGGATATCCTGCCTGTGTAATTACAGGTTTATGCTGCAACTATGCAGACGCGATTATTACCAATAGTATGAATAATTGCACCACTTGGCTGGTTTGTGGTCAGGCACTGTCTAGTACCTAGATGTGGAACAGTTAAAATAAAAAATAAAACAGAAAACTGCTGAAATGCTTGTAACTATTGCTCCTGACTAGCAGTTTTGTTCTCTATGGTTGTGCAGTTATGATGAGATTTAATTGACACTAAATCCCTCAAGGTGAAAACTCCTGGATTTTATCCTAGTTACTGGAAAGAAGATAATGTGAAGGGAGTGTTATACAATTTTATTGTTAATTTGGAAGCAGTCCTTTCTGACCTCTTCTAGAAATATTAATTCATATAAACAAATGTAAATAAAGGGCAGTGTATGTTATATTGGAAGTTAGTTCTGATTAAGAAACTACTCAGGAATAGAATTGGTGATTGTATGAACATTAACACTTTTATTGCCTTATATTGTTTAATGCTTTTTGTTATATTTAAGAAGTGACTCAATTTTTGTACCCATCCCTCAGACAGGACTTGACTTTGGAGGCTTAAAATAGGTGGTTGTTCCTGTTTCGTGTTCCCCTCCTCCCCAGCTGTGACTCTGTAATGATCTATCATGAACACATGCCTGGAAAGCTTTAAATTTTGAGGTTTCCTTTGCACTCAGAAACTCAGAGAATATAGGAAATTAACAGTAGCTGGAAGTAGGATTAGTACTAGTTAAGAAAGCTGTTGACTGTTAGTATGTAATATATAATGTATCAATTTTCATTGAAACTTTTGCCAGATAAGTTTGATTTTTATGTACTACTTTAATGACATTCAAAACTAGGTAATTACTATGATGAGGTAAATAATCTTTTGGAAGACAATACTTAATTCCATATAAATCATATGTTTAAATCACAGTTAGTACTGTGTTTACTGGCTAAGCAGGTGATAATCACAGCTGATTGTGGCCAAGAGAGAAATAGCATTCCCAGTGCGGGAGCACTACTGATAAAAGCAAGGTTAAAATACTGCTGAAATTAGCAACACAGAAATATAAGTGAGAGAAGTTTCTGATGGCTAGGATTATCCATGCAAGCTCCCTTTGAGATTCAGGGTAGTGGGGAGAATACTCGAATCAAAAAGACCATCAGAAAATGTGGCACTATATGTAAAATCAGATCTGAAAATCGCTGTATGATAATTTAAAGGTAAGAAATGTGGTTAAGACTGAGAAGATCACAGGTAAATTAGAGAATGTACAGCTTCAATAATTTAGTCAGCTTAGTTCTGGTTTAGTCCCATGAAAAACCATCCTTTATTTTTTTCAACCATTTACTTTTTCTAAGGAATCTTGTAGCTGTAGTCCTACCAAGAGCAACAGAAGGACCTTTATTTATGAATTTCTGTAAAGCATTTCGTGTTTATTCCTCTTATTGTTACAGAATTTCTCCTTGGTAAGGGTATTCCCTCTATTTCTGAAGAGGATTTGAGGAGGGGAAGCTGAGATCGAAAATAGCGATTTGCAGATAAGCAGGAAGGGAGGACAGCAGCTAATAAACTGAAAGCGATGTTCTTGTGAAAATAAATGTGGTAACAAGTAACCATCTTTTTAATCTTCATTTTTGTGGTGTTATACTATTCAGTGTTTTAAAAGTAATGTGAAAATCTCAGTTACACATGAACATTTAACTGATACGTGAGCTCTAAAGCTTTGGTTTGTGATTTTTGTCTCCAAAAATGGTACTTTGAAAGAAAGTATTCTAGAGTGGCAGATCACAAGTACGTGTTGAAGCTTAAAGTGTTTTTCTTTGCCCTTAGTGGTGTTTTCTCATCAGCTTTATATATATCGTTAGTTATTTTTGCTAGGAGTTAATTCAATTTAACATTTGGAGAGAACAGTGCTCTCAGAAATAAGAGCCACTTTCTCATGGCTCATTTTATTTTTTTCTCGTTTTAAAAGTAATTTTAAGATTGTAGACATGATGCCATGTGAGAGGAGAGACTGCTGTTTTGCAGGTTCATGTAAGCACAAGTGGAAGGCTAAACGAGGTCAATCACAGCGACTCAAGTTCCTGCTGTAGTTGGCATAACCCGCTCCACAAGTATGGAGAGTAAGGAGAAATAATTTAAGATAGATTAAATGTAAATCAGGTTTTATTTTTCAATTTCTCACTTTTAAAACCCATATTGATATAATGGGGTGCTAACCTATCCTTTATTAACAGTTTTTTCTATGATCTGGAAGGATTCTTGTATTTAATATGAAGAAATCTGTTTAAGCTCTTTTTTCCAAAACTGGACTGCAAATACTGTGAGCTGTTGGCATTGGAATTCGTTCACTTCGTTTAATTCTGTAGCAGTTTTCAGACTTGCACAGTGTCATGCTCTCAATGCGATGCTCGTTCAGCCTGCCTTTAACTCTCTCATCCCTACCAGGTTGGTATCGACATCTTGCAAAAAGTAGGTCTGTTGCTTCTCCCTTGCCCCCAGGCTGATGCACAGAATTGTGCCCTGAAGGACAGATGTCAGTTTGGTACCTTTTCCAGTCATTGGTATCACACCACAGTCCTTTCCTGGTGGTCTGATACACAGGTCTTCAGTGAGTGGGTGTCCTGACCATAACTCGGTTGGGATGTGCTGACACATGCTTTATAGAATTCAAGGAGTATTTTTTTCTTTCTCCTCATGTGTATGGGAAAGAAGCTCATACCTGTAAGCATCCTAGATGTGGAATTTTGAGCTAGCAGATGCATCTGTAGTCCTCAAAGGCCATTTTCTTAGATCTACAGGCTTTTGGTTTTCGACACTACAACACACTAAAAAACTGAGCAATTCCTTTGTCTCAAATCTGTAAGATACTCATATCTCAATTGAGTAATATCGCGTGTCCCAATAGCTAGGGATGAAACTGGGCCAAATCTAGGGTTGCTATCAAATTGATTTGTCAGATAAAGCTATAATATACTTTGATGCTGGTGTTTGGAGAACTTACATATTTAATAAATGGAAGATTCTGTAATGTGTTCCAAATAGAGAGTTTGAAAGCATTTTAACAAATAGGATTACAGTACAAAAGGGTTTTTGATGCTGATTTGAGGTTTGATTAGTTTTGTGTGTACTTCCAAAACACCTTTAAAAATTTTTCTTCTTTGTACATTCTTCATTTAAATTCTCAGTAAAGCATTTCACTAAGGTAATGAATATAAAATGAAAATTTTGTTTGGGGAAGGGAAGCCTCTGTTTCTGTGCTCTGATTTAAACACATTGTTTGGTCGTAACGTGTAATGCAATAATTCAAAACTCGCCATGTTTTTAGGACATTTGGAAGGAGAACCTTAACCAGGGTTGCAGTTTGCTTGCCTCAGCTTATTTGGGTAGTGGACCAGCATAAACTGGGAGAACCAAATATTTCTTGGAAGATGATGAAATCCAAATCTGACTCCAGATTTTACCTGTATTAGTGACAGTACATATTCTGCAAACTTGGAAAATGCACGTAACTCAGGTTTAAAACTTGGCTTCAATTCTTCCATCATTTGTTCAAAAATGTGATAAATACAAGGGGAACACCAAATAAAAAGACAAAACGTAAGCATACATGAGCTTAAGTACATCAAACTAAATCAAACACTGAATTAATCCTGTTTATAGAAATACCACTAAATGGCATAAAACGGTGGTGACCAATTACACGAGAATGGGATAGCCTATCAACTAGCTTATATTAAGAATACCTTGTGAGAAAAAATGTAGCTTAGTAGGTTTTAATCCTACCTTTAAAGGTAGGATTAGAAATTTAAAGCTTTATTCCCAAGGCATCCAGACTAAGACTGTTGAACTTTGTACTGGGATTGGACCAAAGGGTCATTTAACCTGTTGTATCATTTCCAGTGCTGGCCAACAGTGGATTTTAAGGAAAGAATATGAGAAAAGGGCAAACATACAGCGATACTTCCACAGGATGCTTTCCTAATCTCTAGCTATGTGTAGTTCAGGCTTCCTGGGCTAGAGGTGTCTTTCGTTTTAGTAGCTCTCGATGAATGTTTCTTCCATGAGTTTATCCAGCTGCTGTTTGAACCTACCTAAACGTCTAGTAGTAGCTTGCAACAAGTCCTTTCCTTCTGTAAGTCTCCTCTTCCTGCTTATATGGCATGGCTCTTGATGGTTATAAAAATTCCCTCATCTTTGGGGAGGAGGAGTGGCTGGAAAAGTTAATGAGTTTTATCTGTTATTTCTGTAAGATAGTCTAGTAACAGCAGTTGGTCTATTTGGTGTATGACAAATAAAGCAACTAGAACTTCAGAATGGGACCAAAATATTTTTTTTTTTTGTCCTGTGTCAGTGGCTGATTAGCTGTACAATCCTCATCAAGTTATGTCACTTGTCTATGAGGCATAATATCCTAGTCCTGACTCATAGTGGTGTTCATGCAGGTGAGTGTTTTCTGAACCAGAACTGACTCATGTCCAGCTGGCTTTGAGCAGAGTAAGGGCAAAACTTCCCTAATTGCTAATCTCGATGTGACTTTATTTCTCCTTTTGATAAAATGAAAAGGTCGTAAACCTCACACTTAGTATGCTAAATCTATGGTAATATATGCTGACAACTATGGATGAAAGTGCTCTGTGAGCTACTTAGTCTTTTTAGACCATGTGAAGAAAGTACAGTGTGACTGTTACACTTGGTCTGTAGGTCGTCTTGCAGATATTTTTAATTATACAAGTCACGTCAGCACTTAAGACTCAGATTTTTAACAATTGGAGGACACTGCCAGTAAGCCAAGAATAAAACCCTAATATTTGACACTTAGAGTATATTCTTCTTGCCTTCTTATTGTATAAATTCCCTTAAAATATCTGTAATACTCTGAAGATCAATGTTTATTTTCAAAATGCAATTAGCATAAGAAAATTTACCTTTTGTAACCTTTTCCTTAAACCCCAAGTGCATACAAAAAAAGTACAGCTGCAACCACAAAGTAAAACCTTTGACCAATGCCTTGTAAAGTTGTTCAGTGCCCATCTGCTCCCCCAAATGTAACTCAAGATGCTGTCTTATCACCAGTAGGCTTTGTGGGATTTGGCTGAATTTTGAATAAGGTAACGTTAATCACTTGTATGGTAGAGAATTCCATTTATTTTAGTTTAGAAAACAGTGAAATCAAGCAATTTTCTAGTTGATGGGATTAAAGGTTTAGTATATGCAATGAGCAGAAGCTTTTAGATAAAAGTTTGATGTTTCTCAGCAGAAGTTTCTGCTTGTAATGAGTGAAGTAAGGTAATTTTGTCCAATTTTTATTTTTAGGGAGCTGAAATAGGGTCTCTTGTGATATGAACTTCACCTAGTTATGTGAGCTCTAATCTTTATTTTAAAGATTTGGGAAAGTAATTTCCTTCATTTATCACCTGCCCTCTGTTGGATGACACTAATTTTTCAATGAAACAATAGGATTTTCTTTATCAGCAGAGTATTTAGTATGGAGGCCACAAAAGCCTACAAGAAAACGGAATTTGAAATGGATTGTCTTAGTAGGAATGGGTACATAAAAGGCACAACAGAACAACAACGTACTGCCAATTGCATGAGCTTCAGACCTTTGTTCTGTTATGAGCAGTGGCTTTCTAAGCTTCGTACCATTATAAGCTTTTGGGGGTTTTAGTCTTCGTTCTTGGACAGCAGTCATGGTCACTAAAGTATGTGGCGGTAGATACATGGATCATCGTAGTAAATCCCTGCATGTTCTCTGTGCACGGGCCTTCTCAGCGCCGTGGTGCTGAACCGCTGAAGTGACAGCTGGGTGAGATTGTGATGCCTGAAAGGAGCAACTGGAGTCAAAGGCAGATGGATCTCAGCATGGACATGATGCCATATGATACATAGTTATGTATACGTATAGTATATATTGAATAAATAGTTTATATTCTTAATGCTTGAATGAAAATTCGTGTTTGTGATCATCAGACACTCTCTAGAAATGTTTCTATTATGCAGTTATTCTGTAGGGGAGTTTCTACAAATTTATGGCAAAACTTTTATTTTAAGCTGTATTGCATTTGTTTTTTAAGCAGACATAGTTTATTTGAAAAAATCTGAATAAAAGATCCTTTCTTGCCATGTTTCCCTTTGAAGGCTATGTAAAATCTGCTTTGCTAACTCAGGAGGCTTTATTTAGTGTAGCTTGATTATGTTTTTCCATTCTTCTTGTACTGGCTGTTAGAGACCATTATATTTTATACATATCAGCATGTTGGTGTTTAAAGGCTTATTCAAAATTTCCATTCTTGGATCATTATCTGGAAAACCATTGCTAAATTTCAGTTATTTACATTTTTCTTATTCCTTAAGTTTTGGTATTCAATAAAGTCTTAACTAACCTGTAAATAGTCTCCACCAGGATATTTGGAAACCACCCTGTAAGCACTTTCAAGCTTTCTGCTCATTTTGGTAGTTTGAGATAATAAAGAGTGCTACTTTTATTTTTATGATACTGTTGCATGTTTCAAGGCTGGAATTTATTTTAAGTGGATAATAGTACACCACAGGTTGTTAGTTTTTCCCCTTATGATGCTGAACAGTTGAGTATGTTGGTCAATTGCTGATGGAAATATCTCTTTGATCAAGTTGTATGTGGTGAATTTTAAGACAGAGAAGATATCGCAAAGTAAGAGACTTTTCTTTCCTAAACGGCCTCCTCCTTAAGACATGAAATGAATCTTGCTGATGAATTATGTGATAATATTTGTTTTTGAACATGTAGCTCTCCATGACAGAAACGGTTTGGAGCTGAGTGTATTATATAGGAGTTAAGTTCTATGGCCAACTCAGGAAGACTGGATAGTGTTTTGATTAAATATTTAATTAAGCAAACACTTCAGTGATCTGAAATAATAGTTTTTATTTTCAGCAAGTTTACCACAAAGTGTAGATGAGTATAAATACCTGCTTTGAGTGAAAATCATTACTTAATAGTCCTGAACTGTTGCTTTTTGTAGCCAATGAAATGACTCAGCATCGGGAGACTTCAGTAAATTACAAGTAAGAAATGAATTATGGAAAGTTCATTTCTCTAAAATATTAGAAGCTAAATGCTGGTCATTTTCAATACATTCATGCACTTTCATGGCTGAAAACTAAATACTCGTACTATTTTTTTCAAGATTTGGAGATCTTTTGTAACACCTACGTTTCTAGTATTTTTATTGAGGGCATTCTCCTATGAAGGAATATAGAGGGTGGTTTCATTGTAACTTGATTCTTTTAACACTTACAAGCATAGAGACAATGCTGAAAGAAAAGGGGTTTCTTTACATACTTTCTGAGGGACTTGGCCAATCAAGAAAATGATATGTGATCTATAGTAGCAGAACTGTATTAACGGTGGATTTTAATGTGTACTGCAGGTAATGCAAGGCATGTCCATGTATTAGAAAAACAATTCTAAACTAGAAACACATATTTAAGTGTTAAAATGTATATATATGCTTACCTATAGTTAGTGTGATATTGTTATAGGAAATGTATATAGCTGGAGAAGAAAATGAATGTAGTCCTGGTCCTAACTTTCAAATTACAAGTCTGAAAAAAAAAGGAACATGTCATGTGTGTATATGTATAGTTAAAGTATTAGTAAACTCCAACATTGGTGTGGGTTTTTGTACAGGTATAGTACTGTACTTTGGAAACAAATAGTATCCTATGTATCATATGGATGTATTTTGTTCCATAGCACCATGTAGATCTATAACAAAGTTTGAGTATTTAATTTTTGCATTAAAAATAGCTGAAGAATATGATGATATATTCTAATAGGGATGTATGCTGTATGCTAAAATTATAGCTTACTAAAAAGCTCTTCTTTATTCATAGTATGTATAAGATAATTTTATCTATGGTATCTTCATGCTACGCTTCAATTTTACTTGTTTGCTATTGCCATATAAATGTTTGTATTTAAGGTGATAAGTAGATTTTAACAACACTGGAGAAATAAAGACTGATATACAGTATTGGCCATTTAGAACTTGGCATCCCACACAGATGAGGGAAGATAAAGCATGATTAGAACAGTCAGCGAAACTGTGGTTCTCCAAGAGCCTTATTTCAACATAATGAAGGAAATCTGGGTGGAGGAACAGAAGTGTTTTGTGAAACAAAAATGTTCAAGATTTGCAGTGAAAAAGAAGGGATGTCATTTGAAGTGCTAGAAACCAGCAAAAAGTTAAGGTGAGGAGCATGGATATGTATAAGCATAGTTCTTAGAGAATTTAAATTTCTGTCACTGCCTTTGCTGTAATGCCTAGCAACTGCTGGTAGTAATTAGACAGGTAAGGAGATGTGATGACTCCTTGATATTAACAAATTTGCTTGTTTTCCAACTATTTCCATCTACCCATCTATCTTCTCTTTTATGGCTGTTTCCTATTATGATTTATCTTAAGTTTAAGTTGTGGGCCTTTTGGACTATCTATGTATGGTTTGCCTCTCTGCTTGCTTGTGCTTACAACTGTAGCTCCTCAGCCTAGAAGGCCAACCGTATCCTGGGCTGCGTGGCCAGCAGGGCGAGGGAGGGGATTCTGCCCCTCTGCTCCGCTCTGGTGAGACCCCCCTGCAGTGCTGCGTCCAGCTCTGAGGCCCCCAACACAAGAAGGACGTGGACCTGCTGGAGCAGGTCCAGAGGAGGCCACAAAAATGATCAGAGGGACGGAGCACCTCTGCTATGGAGACAGGCTGAGAGAGTTGGGCTTGTTCAGCCTGGAGAAGAGAAGGCTCCGGGGAGACCTTATTGCAGCCTTTCAGTACCTAAAGGGGGCCTGTAAGAAAGATGGGGACAGACTTTTTAGCAGGGCCTGTTGTGACAGGACAAGGGGTGATGGTTTTAAACTAAGAGGGGAGATTCAGACTAGATATGAGGAAGACTTTTTTTTTACAATGAGGGTGGTGAGGCACTGGAACAGGTTGCCCAGAGAAGCTGTGGCTGCCCCATCCCTGGAAGTGTTCCAGGCCAGGTTGGATGGGGCTCTGAGCAAGCTGGTCTAGTGGCCGGTGTCCCTGCCCATGGCAGAGGGTTTGGACTAGATGACCTTTAAAGGTCCCTTCCAACCCAAACCATTCTGTGATTCTATGATCCCTTTAAGTCCTCAGGTTGTTACTATAATACAAAAAAAAAAAAAAAAAAAAAAAAGAAGTCATACTTAGAGATGCTATTTTTCGCATCTTGAATAACATGTTTTCAAACTTGTATATTCTACACGCAGTACTTCTATCTGTGTAGAGTTATTTCAATGTATTTTGAGGCTGATCTACCTGACATATAGTTAGAATGCATGGAATAACTATAGATTTGAATTTCACTTGTAATTAAATTTCATGATAACATTTCAATCCAGTTAATTCGATTTAGTGAAGATTTTGTTAAGCGAGAAAAGGTTGATGTCCCCTTATGTTACTGTCACTTTTTCAAGGCCAGCTTTTTGTCTCGTATTTCAGACTCTTGGATGTTATCAATTAGGATTTTTTTAATAAAACACATTTCTAAACTTCTGTTTAAGTTATTCAACTATTTTCCTTAATATTTTTCTTTTTTTGCCACACAGCCTGTGTGTGGTCAGAAAGCTTTGAGATTGTTGTAGGAAGTATATTGTTTCTAAACTTCTCTGTACTTGGGTGGTCATTGAACGGCTAGATACTGTCGCTATGAGCCATGCTGCTCATTTATACATAGCTTTAGTGTTTAAAATCTCTTCCTGCAGTTAATTACTCTCATTATATTGACATTTTTCTGGTTTATAAAGGTTTAATTTTCAGGTTTATAAAGTTTTTGACAGTCTGCTCTTGGCTTGCTTAAATTTATTATGGTACAGCAAAATTTAACTTAACAAATTATGTTAAGTAGAATATATGGCAATATGTTTTTCATTCATCTTTCTGCAGCATCTTTTCACCAGCCATGCTTTTCAAGTGATTACGAGGGTTCATAAAAATATTGCAGTGTTATTTAGCATAGCAGTAGATCGGATTGGTATTTTTTGTTTTACCCATATATCTGTAGTCTGAAAACCAAGCTGAAAAGACGTGGGCTTGCCTGCATGCTCTGTTTTCTACTAGGATGGACATGGATGTTCTGGGGCACCTCGTTTGTTTGTTATCTGACTGACCCACTTTTCAAAGAGGACAAGTATACTGGCTTTTACAAACACTTTCACATTTATGGTAGGATATTCTTTATGGGATATGATGTAGGACTTTCTTTAACATATATTGAGATGTTTTTATATATACACCTCTTTGGAAAGGTGAGGATGATACTTTCCTATTAGTTCTGAGCCACAGAATAAAATTTGAAAAGGAAACAAAGTAAAAAGTCTTTATATCCCATCATCACTTTGGTGAAGCATCCTGTCTTACACCTTTTGTATTATTTATTTGCATAGTAATTTTAACTAGTTAACTAGTAAAAATTGTCCAAATCAGGTGATAAACCCGGTATTTGAATTTTCAGCATGATAAAAGTATACATCCCAAAGGATAGTTGAGTTTATATGGTTCTCTGTAAGCAACAATTTCTTTCTGAGGTGCTAAGTGTTAGGTGATTTTTACTGTTCTCTTCCCGTTCACTGCTTGTCAGCATAATGATGTCCACTGAAGCTGGGCTCTTCTCGCTTACATTCACTATTGTGACTACCTACAAAGACCTAATAATTCAAGCTAATTTTTGTATCGTACCTTTAGTAGCCTATGGCATTCTCAGAAAAAAATAAGAGAGACCTTGTTTTGAGAATCTTACTGTCCCAGCTGACCAAATGGCAAAAAATCCGGTCACCTATCAGAGAGAAAGTAGCTGGGTAAGTCTGCCACTCATGGAAAGTGTAATAAATCCTCCCCACGGAGTGTTAGTCTTACTGGATCATCTGTACATGACCTTCCAAAATAAAAAATACACTCTATTTTCATGAGCAATAGTTTGTTGGACCTAAGGGTATGGTGTAGGAGTCTTCGTGGAAATGGTGAGTCCAGAGTGGCCAGGGAGAAGGAAGCGATAAAAAGTTTAATACTGGAGAAAGAATAGGACAGAAAGAAGGTGCTGAGCAGGAGGAAATGAGTTGCAATTTTTTGCAGGAGCATAGTTACAGTGTGAAGGTTAAGTCAAGAAAACTTGAAATTGAAGGTGAGGGTAAACCACTGGAAAAATCTTTTTCTGAAAGGTTGAAAACCCTGTGATGCGTTGAAGTGATAGCAATGTACGATGGTTTCATCAGCACTTGGAAAACTTTGAGTAAGAGAACAAGCCAGAAGAGGAGTTCAAGGAGTTTAGGTGGAAAATGAATTGCATAAGGTTTGCTAGTAGGGATAAAGACAGATGGATTTTGGAATATACAAATTGTTACTATGCTCTATTGGAAATGAAGGTAGAGCATTTCAAATTGCAGCTGGCTTTATAGTTGATGTTTATTTGCAATGGCAAGACACTGGACTAAGTAAGTAGGTTTCCATTAATGGCATTCATAAAGAATGTTTGAGGCAGAAAAATGGAAATTTAAATATATGTGAACTTATGGATTGCATTAATGAAAAATTAACCTCAGTATTAGGCAAAATTTAATCAGCCTGAGCTGAGATCTGGACACTGAAATCCACCTAAGGCTCAGGCAGCGGTTAAGTCCTACAAGCTTTTGAAGACTACCTAGTCTTTTATATAACTCACATCGTTTACCACCCCCTGTGTTTTCAGTGGGAATTTAAACTGGATGATCGTCAGAGGTCCCTTCCAACCTAAATTATTCTGTAATTGTATTTAGCATGATAGTTTACAGCATACTTAGCTTTACTTCCTCAACATATGCTCAAAAATGCCTATTCTGGGGAAGTGGGCATCTGTCTCCCATCTGTCTCCTACCTACAAACAGGTTTAGGAAGACAGACACTTGAATTCTGCTCCTATATTCCAGATAAAACTTAAATATAGTATGGACTATATTGTTAATAATGCCCATTTTTTCCAGAGCACCCTCCTGGCATCTGGGAGGAGTTGTAGCCTGGCCTGCAGCCAGCTGGCTGGGTCTTGCATCCCAGGGGTTTGCCTTGCATCCGCAGAGTGGGTCTCAGGCCCCAGAGGGTCCTAATCGTTGCCTTGTGCCTTGATCCTATTGAGCTGGACCAAGGTCCCACCAGGGACAGAAGTCGTAGGTACCAAACTGAGAACCTGACCCTTCATGATGTGCATGTTTAAGGAGAAATGATGGAAAGCCGGAGCTGTGATACCTATTCAGTGAGCTGTTTTTATCCAACTATGGTTTGAAGTGAATATACTTATGTTTGGTAGGGAGGTGGTTTGGAACCAACTTGTACCATTTCTCCACTGAATGTCCTACACATCTACGGTGGTGTGGATTGGGAACAGTATTATCTTACTGGTGTGGAATCATCAGAGGACAGAAATTATTAGAGGAAAAGATAGAATAAATTTAATGAGCAGATGTGACACTGGAATATAATTATAGAATAGGTTGGAAAAGACCTTTAAGATCATCAAGTCCAACTGTTACAAGAGGCTGCTGTGAAGAATAAAGAGATTTTTGTAGTTTAATTCTCTATAGAGTAATGGCTCCTTGTAAAAGTTCCTCTGTTATTGTTAACTCAAATTTCTTCTGAGATGCTACAATTTAAAAATCATTGGGTAGTGTGTTTCATAGTCAAACGTACCGTAATTAATACTTTTAGTCTGATTTATAATGGCAAGTATTTTTCATTTAATTTTAAAGTTTACCTTGTGCATGGTATCTCTTTTTTCCTTTTCTCTTTAAATACATGTTTCATTTAGTGTCTACAGATCTTACTTCAGTGCTGACTATGTGAAATCTTACTTGCTATGATTTGAATTGTGGCATCATAAATTAAAGCACTGAGAGGTTACCAATTTTATTTTCCTGCCTGGGCAATGTACTGCAGAGAAAGTAAAACAAATTTAACAAATAGAGAAATTTAAAATGCATAGGTTTCTGTGCTGTTAACATAATTTTTGAATGTGAGTATTGAAGTTGAGACCTTCTCTTCAGTATATTGATGTTGGAAAATGAAGAGTCTGTGTGGTGACTGAATTTCCATTGACACTTTTTTTGCCATTTCTAGCAGTACTTACTTCAAACATTGAACGTTTAGCCCCTGTTATTTCAACTGTTCCTTGAAAATGGCTATTTCAAATCAATATTAAAGCTACGTGTCTCATGCTGGCCTGTCACGTGATAATGTCATTTATTTTCACTTTTAAAATCGCTGATCACAGTGGAAAATAACTTTAAATACATCTTTAGCTATTTTATTATATCTATAGGTATTTTTACAGCTTAACTCTCTTAAGAGGTGCAAAAGAAGAAACTGATTTTTTCAAGTACTGTTTTATTCTTTGCTTTCCAGTACTATTGTATTCTTTGCTATTCATTTAAATAGCAATGTTTTGCTCAGAAATGCTACTTCTGAGTTTCATGTATTTTTATTTTACATGCATTTAAATGAGACTTCATAATAAAAACATTTTTTTTGTCTCATAATAAAAAAATACTTCAGAGATGGATTAGGAATAGAGTCCATATTGATCCAAATTAAAAAATATAATAGTTGCAATTTTATCTTTGTAGCTCACTGAGGAAAAAAATGTTATTTAGTGATTTTTACAAGATAGAAAAACAACATTAAGATTTAGCTTGGCTTTCTAAGATGTTCTTTAACTGTGAATTTACATATTTTTAAAATGTGATAATTTAGAAATGTAATAATTTAGAAAATTTTAGGGACGTGGTTGAAATTTAAAATTATTGAAAAAAATGCTGCTGCTTTGGAAAAAACTTCTTGGAATTTCAGTGTTTCAGCAATGTAGAATTTTCAGTGGTTTGACTTCATTTAACTTATCTCAGCAAGTACCCATGAAATAATTGTTTAATAAATCAAATTCAAACGTGCTGGAACACTTGCCAAGATTATAGTGTAGTAACAGCTACTGCTACCTGAGACACAATGCTGAATAGATGCCACCTTAGCTTAGTCTTACAAACTAACAAATATTAAATGCTGTTGTATGCATACCATGTGTCAAAAGCTGTTTGTGGATTCTCTTTCTAAAATGAGTGTATTTATTTGAAATATTATTTTATTGGAAATATATGAAGCTGAATAGCTGAAAGCACTGTCTTTGGTTATCAGGCTGGTTTTGTTAGGGATTCTGAGAGGCGTGATCCCTTCTGTCGTGCCAAATGAAACTACACTGAAGTCACTGCATAAAGGATACCCCTTTCTTTTGGCATCTGAACATCAATTTCAAGGGTGTTTATGTTGTTTAAAAATGATACAAAAGGTGGCACGGTTAACTGAAATGATAAATTAAATTTAGCAAATAAAATTTTACAAAGATTCCATGCATGGAAAAATCAGAAATAGGATAAACTGATGAAATAATTTTCAAATGTGATTGCCTTTATGGGCATTTTCCAATCACAGGTTAGTAATGGAAGTTTGCTAAAGTTGTAAGGTTACTGAACTGAGCAAATAGTTGTATAAATGTTTAAAATTAGAAATCAAAGGACTGAAGTGACTTCAGTCAGCTGCAGATGTTTGGGGGAGTGTCCTTTGGTGAAGCTGAGAAGCAGCACACGAGTACGTATGGAATAGCTGAGGAAGCAGCTCTTTGTTATTTCAGAGTTAATTTTAAAATAAGATCACCTTGGAAAACAGCTTGCTTTGGTGCTTTAATCAGATTTTCTTCTTTGTAGGCTAGCAGTGTACACAATATGAAATTGATAATGTTTTTAAATTAAAATAGGCATCTCTTGTGTAGGTGAGGAGCCCTAGTAAGAAACACTGTGCAGATATGCATCTTCTAATATTTCTTGGGGTTGTTTTTACTTTATGCATTTTAATATGATACAATTCAAACACTATATCCACTCTTATAATAAAATTTTAAATGTGGCTTTTGAAATCATTCTTTTTGATACAAAGCAGAACGTCAGAGCAGTGGAACTAAATCACAACTTATATGAAATCTGAAAGCAATAAAACTGCTTCTTTGACAGTTAATTAACCATTTCGGATTCCTGAGAGGCTCGGCGTTATGAGTAGGCATTTTTAGGCTGCGCATGATGAACTTGAATAACTTGCATAGTAAAGTGTATATATCGAGGTATGGGAGGAATAGTTCATTTTCCATTGTCAACTGCCAGGCAAGTCAAATTCCGAAATAAGAGTGTTATTAGTTACACATAATTTTATAGCAGTCTGAAACGAAGCAGCACGTTTACATAATCTACATGTGAATATAAGTATACGGTTTTAAGCAATGTCCTTTTCTGAACGAAATTAAAACAAGAAACTGTAATCTGTTGGAAGTTCAGCTCAAGGCAGCTTGCTAGAAGTTAAATAACATTAATGTTTTAGTTGGAACTCATGTAGAAGAGGTATTATTTTAAACGAAAATGAAGTCTACAGCTATCTGGTTGTGAATGTCTCTCAATTACAGTGGCGTCCGTGGATCTTGGATCTGAATGAAGATTTGGCTAGAAATTCTCCACATCCTTATTCTGTGTTTTCCTCTGAATAAGAAACAGCATGTGTGAATTACATTTACTATAATCCGCTCCATACAGGAGGATAAAAATTCTGTGAAAAATGATTATGCATGGTTTAAAATTATTTTGATTGTAGTGGATAGATTCCTTTTTAGCTTAGCTAGTTAGAAGTTCGAGGTATTTGGAGAAGTAATGCTGAATAGCTAACATTTTAATATTTAGCTAAACACAAACCTATGAATAAGAAGTAACTCTGCAGTTGCAGACAATCGCATTCCAATGGTGGTGTAACTTCCTGCATTTAACCGAACATGAAACATTATTCAGTGAAAAGGAAAAATACTCTTTTTCCTGAGTGTGCTACCCAAGCAGTTAGAATGAATTGCTACTACTGTAAAATGGGGAGTTACTGAATGAGATAATCTGTATTTAAGCTTCCCATAATACAAGCCTACGGAATAAAAACATGTTCTCTTATGCATCAACTTAAAATATTTTTACAGTTGTAGCTACCAGGTTTATAAAGAGGTTTCTCCTATTTTCACAAAAACGGAACATTTGTATGTGTTATGGAAATAAATTTCAGTTTAACTGCTGAAAGTGCTGCGATGCATGCAGCGTTTTCTACGGAGCTGCCAGCTCCAAAGTTATACCCAGTTCCTCACTGTCCAGTTTCAGTCAAAACAAAGGAATTTTCTCCCATTAATGCACGTATATGAATAGTACCAAACTGAAATGATAGCTGCGTGGGCGTTTTCAGGGGAAAAGATAGAGCTCAGTGAAAAAAGATCTATTTCTACAAGTTTTGAACTATTAGTAATTTTTGCAAAATGCAGCAACATGAGTAACTTTCAATACAATATTGTTAGTTAGACTAGAATCAGAGAGTACAATTAAGACAAAAAATTAATGCTACGTATTTAGTGCCTCATTTCCAACTTCTTGTTCAGTAGAATGGGACGTGACCTTCATGTGGAACTTATAATTAAAAATGGCATTTGCTCGGTTTCTCATTTGGGACTGAGAGAAGGGGCTGTCTGCATCTTGTATAGTATAAGTAATATTCTGTATACATAAAGTTTAGATTAGTTTGATTTTTAAAAAATACACATTATGAATAGCCTAATGATTGAGTTATAATGTATTTGTAATTCCTGTTACAAAACAAGTTATATCTGAATTTATCTTCGTTCATATGGAATCACCTAAGGTAAAGGTGAAATCTAGTTTGTAAATGTCCAGTTTGGGCTGTTAGCTGAAGAGGTTACTGAAAGAAAAGAAAGTACTATTTAGCTTCAGATCTTAATTCATGCAGAAATGTTCCTTCTCAGATGTTACTTTTGAATTAAAAAGGCTAAATTGCAGCTTTGACTGCAATTATCTGTACATCTTGGCTTCTAGATCAATGAACTCTGTCATGTGTGAGAGACCACTATCTAAGAATTGGAAAATCTCTTGTGCATAAATACTACATAAACTCATGTAAAAGAAATGCAGAGAGAAAATATTCATACTAGCTAAGAAATATAATTTTTGAGGTGCTGTTTCCATGTCTCCCAGCAAATTAAAGAGGTCAAACTCCTGGCAGCTTGTAAACCAGAAACAGTTAGCCCATGGCCTCACATAAAAATGTAGCAAGCTGTTGATTATATTCCACCTTTGCATTTAAACCGAGAACTAACTGCTATTTGTATTTTTAAAAATAGACGTCTGTTTACTTTGATTAAGCAATCCTGTGAGCTGCAAATATTTTTGACCCTCCCACACCTCTCCCATCTTTTTCCTTTGTTTTTGGTAGAAGTAATGAATCTCATGGATTGTATTTGGACTGTCAGTGGGATATAATATAATTTACTTTACTGACTGGTTCCCTTCCAGACGTCTACATGGGTTGAAAACTGGATTATGGTATTTAAGATACAAACTGTCTGCCCTTACTTGTCACAGAAAAATACTTGTCAGTTAAGCCACAAACTCATATAAATAAGACTTTGGTCTTGGAGCAACATATTTCTTAACTGATCTTTAAAAATAGGAATTCAAAAGCTCTGTTCTGCAGAATTTCTGATTTATATATGCCTAATAGGTAAAAGTATTTTACTTATGGAATTTTAAAAGACAAATAGGGAAAGGGAGAAGGGAGATGTTACGTACTTCATTATTGAAAGAACTGTAGCATAACTGAGAAGTAAGATGTGAGTAAATGTATGAGGGGATTAGTTAAGAGCACAGATTTTAATATAGAAGATATCGTTCCTAGTATTTAGCCAAAGTAGATTTTACTCAACATATACTGCATTAAAGTTCTAATTTTTAAAAAATAGAAAATATTGTGCATACCTTATCTAGGCATTTCTCTTTTAAGGTGTTCCTTGAAAATAGTCGGAAATAGAATAGTTCAATGGTTACATACTTTTATCACTCTTCTTTTTTTTTTTTTTTTATGCTGACTTTGATTAGAACTGATCCCTACTTTCACATTGTATTAGGCATTTAAAACATTCTGAAATTTCCACCACCCTCAAGGAAGAAAGAAAAAAAAATTACTGACTTTACCAACGTTTTGAGAAGATACTTATTTGAGAGTACTTCTGCGTTTATTCTGTGTCTCTGTGGCACTCCTTTCAGGAGGCTTCTCTGCATGGTGGAAAGATTCATATGATTAAAAAATAAGGAAAATAGCCAAGCATAAGTTTTGCTTCATCCTGTGAAATACTACTTGTCATTCACGTTGGGTAGTCCAGCATGTTCTCACTGAACTATGAAATATGGGATTCAGCCTTACTTAGGAAATTTGTTGTGTTTATTGTTAAATGATCTGAAAGAGCGGTAATACATAACAGAAATACATACAGAAACAGAAATGCGTAAATGTGTTCATATAAATAACCCAGCTGTGGTGTCAGTATGGCTCAGATCAGCACCGTTGCCTGTGTTAAGGTTCCTTGACCTGCTGTGGTTCCTCCGTTTCAGTAGCTTTGCCGCACTTTAACCGTTTGAATTGAAATCTGCCATACGGAAAGATGTCCCGAGAAGAGGCTGCTTGCACGTACTCAATGCAAGTTTTTTAGTTGGGCAGCGAAATGCTCCCACTGTTGCATCCCTACGGAGCACGCTTGAGCTCGGGGCTGTCGGGGTGTCGCAGATGCTTTTTCTGGCAGCTCGGAGAGGCTATAAGTGACACCTTCTCTTGGTGCCCCAGGACCAGGGAGGGAGATTAAAATGGTCAGGTTGATTAAAATGGAGAGGATATTAAAAGAAAGTGAGGGCAGGCATCTGCTGTATGAGGAATGGGATCACACTTAAGCAAAGACTATATATTAAGTTGCCGGACCAAAATAAATTGTTTGCAGCAGAACATACTTCCCTCCATGATGTGGAGGAAGAACCCAGGATTTTGGCTTAACCCTGGATTCTCGTCATTTCTTTGCCGTAAGCAATTCTTTGTGAAAGCTGGAGAGTGCCTGGAGGGGGTGAGACAGGGATTGGCGGGGCGAGGAGACCACGCTTTGCTGGATGAGAGGAATGAAAGCGAGGTGAGAAGCCGGGGACCGGGAAGATAATGGCATGGCACCAGCGCCCCGTTAGCGGGCTGGGGCAGAGGCAGGCGTTCTTCCCGTTGAAAGGGGGAAAAATACGCGTCGTCTTAAGACAAGCAGTCCATCTTAAAACTGGCATTTCCCAATTTATGAATGCAGGCTTTTGCAACTCTAAATGCTGTTTAATGCAGTTTTTGTGTGTAATTTTATTTGTTTGTGTTGTGGTAGTGCTCAAAGAGCCCAGTCATGATTATGGCTTCTTTATGCAGATAGGAAGACAGACCCTGTTCCAGAGGGCTCGTACCGTAAGGTTCGGCATGTGCCAAATGTTACATGCAAGAGCAGTTCCTTTTTAAGATGGTGGGTGTGCTCGCATGGTTCAAGTTAAGCAAACTTGTGCATGTTAGCAGGGTTTTATCCTTAAGAGCAAGCTGAACTCCAACACTTGGAGCTGTGCCAGTAAATTCTAACGGGCTTCTCGTTATTTGCTCTTACAGACCTATGTATGTCTTTGAAGGACTGGAGCCCAAATTCTTCTGCATTCGAGTTTTCTAGTGAAGGCGACATTTTTAATTTTTAAGATAGGGTCCTGTTAAAGTTAGGAAGTATTTGCCTGCTGGCTGTTGTGAGAACGGCGATGCTATTTTCTGTCATTTCAGAGGTTAGAACATTGCTAATATTGGGTTGCGCGTTCAAGTGCATCAAATTAAGGAAATAATTTATTATGTAGTTACGCCAATGTTCAGCACCAAAGAGCTCTTCAGTGCAACATATAAATTTCATTTATACAGCTTTTTCAGATTTAGCCGCAGTGCTGTCCCGCTGCATCTCGAGAATCTACTCAGGAAATTTTGAAAAGTATTCAAGGAAAACTGTATAACTTATTTTCTTAAATTGTAAATATTGCTGACAGATACTTACTGTATCCGGAGAAGGGACTCATTTCTGTTGCTGCCTGTTTAGTTTAAGCAGGCATATTTCTAGAAGCCAAATGTCTGACTGTTCCTACAGGAATGAAGATTTCTCTTTTTTTTGGTCTTGTTTTGTTTTTTAGGTTATTTGTTTGTTTTGGTTTTGGGGTTTTGTGTGTGTGTTTTTTAATTTGTTTAGAGTGATCTGAAGGAAGTAATCTGATTAAATATTTTTCTCCTTTAAAGAAAAAAACCCAAGACTTAAGTTCAAAAAATTTGTTTTCCATTGTGAGAGCCCCCTGAAAAATGGCCTGGAAAAGCCAATGGCTTTCCCGTTTGCTCGGTCTCCCCTCTGCCTGGGTTGTCTCCTGTCTCCGTGCACTGGCCTCTACGCTCATTCTCCTGCTGTCCTGGTTCTATACCGTGTCTTCTCTCCTGCTTCCCCGTAAGAAATAAGGCAGACTTGAAACTTTTTGGGTTTTTTTCTGTGATATTCCTAGTGGCATTCTACTTAACTCTTCTGCTATATTATTTCTTCTGAAGAATATTTCTGTAGTTAATATAAAGATTTCACACTTGCTACACTTCTCTCAACATTGCTTTGCGTGAGGTTTATAAATTTTTGACCATATATATTGAGTGTATAATTTATTTAACCACAGCTTGTAGAATAAACCATTTTCTTGTGTAAGAGGTGCAGTACATTATGGTTAGATGCATCAATTTTTTCTTTCTCTGGGTTCAGTAGGCGTATGTTGTATCTTTTACTATCTTAAACATTTTCTTTTTTCATAGCATATTAGGTTTACAAATGTAGTTTATCCTTTAAGCCCATATTAACAGATGGGCAAACAGCATTGATTCTATGTTAAATTTATTTTTTTGTGTGCCTTAGCCCTGAAGACGACCTTCAAGAAAATCATGTATTTAAATATTATTCTTAATGTAAGTGCAAAAGTAGGTACTTAAATTCTGAACATGTAGATATTAGTAAACTGGATGGAGTATTTTTTTAAAAAGAAATGAAATGATTCCTTTAAATAAATTTAGTCAAACATTTATTAGTACTCTTGCCATTATTTGCTTCTCTCAAATCATTTTTCCTTTAAAGTCTATGCGTAATATTGCAAAACCCTTTTGGGTGGCAGGTGCAGTTAACCACATCACAGTATTTCAGTTCTATATTTACAACAGGAATTTTCCTAGTTAAAATTATACTTCGCAAACAGTTTAAATTTTAAACTAATATTTTTCTTCTAATGAGCAGTTGGGAAAGGTTTTCCATCACAAAGCATAATATCCAGTGAAAAATACCTGCGTAACACAAAGTTTCTGAAGCAAAGCAATTACCGAGTGTCCCCCCTGCTCCCCCCAACTAAAAAAAATTCCTAAGCCTACAGGTAATTCTATAGTAATGCAGAGTGATGTGCACATCAGTTTAGTCTTAGTTAATTAAGAGAAGGTTTTGTATTTTCTTTTAGTCTTTATTTCTGCAGGACATCATTTTCATTCTAAAATATTAATGATAGCTTTAAAAAAAATATGCCAGACTCTATATATCAACATTAAAAAAAAAATAAGGCACTCTCTATATAAAAGATCTTCAAGTTAGGCTAAATAACACAGATAAGTGCCAAATGGTGATTTCATTTTAAATTTCATATATTATAAATTAATTGCTATGGTGCATTCTTAAAATAAATCTTAACATGCATATAAAAATATGAAGGGAGTTCAGTCATGCTCAATTCACGCCGCCGCCTCTCCAAGCAGGGGTTGCCAGCCTGAGGTCGTGACCTGTTCCCGTTCCTGCAGCCGGGATCGTTCGCAGGCTCGGGATACCAATTTCATTGTTATTTCTAGACTCATGTCTCCTCTTGAGGCTTCAGCTCCAAGCTTGGGAATTTTTGTTGGAGTCAAGGACCAGTGGGAAATTCTGTACAAGAGCACTTTATCCATTTCCAATTTTTTTTTTTGGGGGGGGTGGAAGGGGGGAATAATTTGTCCTGGTACTGTTTTAATCACAGTATCCTACTGACTGTCAGAAACTTGTAGTATTACAGATTTAGTAAATCAAAAAGAAAAAAAATTATCAAGTCAACAGCAAAAATGTATCAAACAGAGTATTTAACATGTGTGGCTTTTATCCAGTATGTTATGGCCTGTTGGACAGATTTTTATTTCATAGTCTGACTGTGATTGTCTTATCTCAAGTTTGTTTTTTTATATAATGTACATGGCAAAATCATGCATATATATCTGCAATTCGCTCAAGGTTACTAGGAAATTGGTTTCTGCGAATACACAAAATGTATACTCAAGCAAAAATTCAGAAGTGTATGGAATTGTTTTAAAGCACATAAATATATGCCCATGCCGCCTCCAAACTGCGTGGTTAGTAAAGCTTGTAGTAACCAACCTCTGTACCAAAAGAAATTCCTCCCAAATTATAACAAGTTGTATTTAATTTTAGCTTATCTTTTTAGCTGCAAGTGATCAGAGGGGAAAAAAAAAAAATCATTTTTCACTCCATCCTTTATAAAATATATACACTTTAAAAGATTTTTTTTTTTGGTGTGAACTCATGGATTACTGTATTTTAATTTTTTTTTAGGACTGTTACATCTCAAAGGTTAGGTTTCTAGTGGTATGCCATTGATAGAAACAGTCTGTTGCTACAGAAACCACCAAAATGCTGCTTTTGATCAAAAGGAATATTACCTGTTTCTACTTTTAGTTGCATTTATGTCAGGATAAAATAGTTCACAAATAGCGCTCCAAATAGATATTTTTCTTAGTGAGCTCACTTGAATTCACACACGCTAGGGCTGAAATCTCAGCCCCGTTGACTTTAAACTCCCATCAACTTCCTTGGGATCCGGACTTCTTTCAAGAAGTGTACTTCAGACAAAAAAATATTGACATTTCCTTCAGGGTTTCAGACTTTTGATGTTCATCAAAAGAATGTAATCACATTTGTTAACATGTCTACTGTTACCTTTACCTAGAAGATACTTTGCCATCATGCGCTGTGTTTCTTGAAATAAAGCCATGTAAAAAGATGATATTATTGGACTACTTTAGCTTTTAATAGACATATGTACATAAAGCTCCAAATATATGAAGGTATAATTGTGAAGGGTTGGATTATTTTTAAATGACCTGTGAAATTGGGGGAGGGAAAGCATAATTTGTACATCTCATTTACGGATCGTCATTAAAATAATTTTGTTAAAAAGTAATGTGCCTTAGAGTATTTGAAATTAAACACACTAATGCAAGAGGATATCTAAGGTGAAAGATGTTTGTGTAATGCTAAACATAACCAAAGAAACTGTGGTTTTAGCAAAGGTACCATGCTCTATTTTATCAAGTGCCAGAAGTTGCATAATGAAAGTCTTTCAGTTAAAAAAAATATAAGTAAAGAAAACACAAAAATGCCACCCAGCTGGTAGAGATCTTCCTAATTTTTACCTGATTGTATTTCTGAAGAAATATGGCAAGGCCCTCGTAAATTTTCAACATGAACTGCATTTTTGTTGCCAATTTCCATATCCTTTTAAAAGTGCTGAAGCGTGCATTTGCTATTTATGTTTGCAGTAGACTGAGTACACTTTTACTATTTGTGGTTTCAGAAATTGGAAACAACCAAACAGTGGTGCTATGGTCTAAAAAAATAAATTTTAAACAGCTGTGGGACAGTATTTTTAGAATTGTAGGAGTCCTTCTGAAGACAGACTTGTAACTGTGTCTCTCAGCACAGGAATGCTGCAGAGGGGCTTTCGGAGTCAGAATTGTGTTGTCTTCGCACCTTCATCTGTATTGTTTGGGGTAATCAAACTCGGGGACAAGTGGAGCTACTCGGAGAAATACCGTCACCCCTATATTTTCATGCTATCTGTATGGATGTTTGAGTTACTGTAAACGCTTCTTAGATCAGATGCTGTATATCCAGTTCTCTCTAGCTTAACTCTTCCTTGTAAGTGTCATACAAGATAGATAATTAACTAGAATCTTATTTGTAGAGATGATAAAAGGTTGCTATGGGCCAGAAATCCAGCATTATAATTCTGGCCTATTTTGGCATTTATTTCCCTTAAAAGTTGTCCTGTATAGTAAATTACTTCCCTGGATATAGCAGCATTCAATATTTTACTAGTAGATGATTTGATTGAAATAGATATGTTTAATTTCTTTGCCACTTCAATGCTGAATATAGTCCTGCCACAGGTAATACCATAACACATTTTGGATATATTGCTCTGAAAGCAAATAATTCCAGTTTTCTTTTGTTTACCAAAAAAAAAGTCTCTTAAAGATAATTTTTCTCCTAACATTTCAGAAATAGCTGACTTAAGTTTTTCTTTTACTCAGCCCATGTAATTAATTAAATTACATAATTAGTTTAGCCTAGAAAGAGTCGAAAACGATAGTATGCTTTAACCCCCTGTATAAGCTCATCATTGTAATGTGGCAGCTCCTTTGTGGAGGCTGATGAATTTGCTGACTAAATCATAAACTGTACCATGGTTCAAAAATTTAATTGATTGCTACATTTAATTTTAGTTGTAACTAGCCTTCTGACTAGGGGCTATCAAGTATCTGATGTTGTTTCTTGGATGTTAACTGTAATTTCTTAATATGAATTTAAAATCAAATTAGTTCTGATTTTTATCAAGTTTTAAAATTTTAACTCCTTCTAGAACTCCATTCTCTGAAAAATTCCAAATTTTTGATTTTTTTTTTTTTCTTCCAATGTATGGAAGAAATACAGTTATACTTCCAATGCCGTGGAGTTCTGTTCCTGCCATGGTACTGTGCTGGCTGCGTGGAGCTCGTCCTGCCCTGATCCTGCAGCCTAGTGGGTTATTTACTGAGTTGTGCAGAGTTGTTGGCTTTTGAATCCAGCCTTCCAGCCTTGATTTCAGGTGACCATCCTTGCGTTTGGTTGCGAGTTTTACTCGAATAATTAATCTGAACACATGATCTATTTGTTGTATTTTGGGATCCACCGGTAAACATTAGCTGTAGTAGTTTTTACAGTATATTCAAATTTAATCATACAAATATTGAGTAGCAATGGTGTTGAAATGGTTGTGTGTATGATTACACTCAGCAAAGAGTAAAAATAAAGCATACCGCTGACGGTTGCTTTCTGAGGTTGTGAATTACCTTACTGTAACAAAATACTGTAATTTTTAAAAAAAATTATACGCCCTTGTAGTTTTTAAAAGTTGAGGTCAATTTAATGAGTTTTAAATTCTGACAGTGAATGGCAGTTTATGTCCGTTCCAAGAAATACACTCCGTGTTCAATATATTTGCTGTCAGTACAAGATGGAAGGATGCGTTGCCATTATTTATTTGTAAGAAGTAGAGGAAGATACAGCACGTTCTTAAGTGAGTTAGAGCACTTTCATAAACCTACTTTTTTGAAAAGTTTCAGTGAGTACTTTTTTTCATTGAAAAAACACTTAGAAGTGTTGGTTCAGAAGTGTTTGAACTAGAAAGGGATCATTGTGTTAAGCTGTGAGTAGGGTTAGGTGGTCTCACACTACTATCAGGGTCTCCTTATAACCCACATCACTGCTAAGCCCTGATAAAATCATATTTCTTTTTACACGGCCTTCTTCAGGCAGTGCTTGTAATTCTTTGCATCTTCTGCCTATCAAAGAACTCTGCTGCCAAAAATAATATTGTAGGAATAAACTGGAGAGTTTTGTGTTGAACTTGCATTGTCAATGAACCTCCTAACTCCGGTTCATTAAGTCCTTATCGTTGTCCCCAAAATATTAAAACTAAAAAAGCCCTCAGTATTTAAAGAATGTTATCCGTCACAAGATTTAAAAACTACTAAATGATAAGTGTATTTATATATATGTGTGTATATATATACAAATACATACGTATATGTCATTGAGATGTTAATAACTTCAGATAGAAAGGTGTAGCAATACAGTAGCAATAAAACATAAGGAGTATTTTTCATTAAAAGATAATACAGATTATTCACAGATGGAAATTAAATAATAAAAAGACTCCAGAAGACTCTCTTGATAGTAATTAATGTAAATAATGGAAAGGTTTTCCATAAAATGGAAACTATACTTAGTACCAAGTAGATATTTGGTGTACCAGCTTTAGAGCTGGTTTTGACAAAACATTTTTGCTGCATTTTCAGGAAGTTGTGTTAATACGATTTTATGACCTTTCAGATGGTCAAATATAAAAATACAAAAAACAAATTTTGGGGAGATTTGTTTCAGAACAGCTGTGTTTTGGCTACTGTTTGAATTATGTTAATTTGTACTCCGACTTGAATGCCAAAATCCAGACATTCTTGAATTCTGTGAGCCAACAACTAAGGTTGGATCTTGAGTTAAAAGTATGTCTTTTAAAAACGTCAGTGCTTCTCCAGTGTGAAATGAACAGCTGCTAATTGATATTTTTTAAAAAGTCATTCTAACAGGATTTTTCAGTAAATTGATATATATCCCAGTGCAGAAAATTTTAAAAAATTGAATGTACTTTGAAGATAAATATAATCAAAATAACTTTTCTGTTGAGGTAGCATTCCTGTTTTGTTATGCTCTATTTGATAAGGTTTAGATGATCTCATATGCTATGAAAATCTGATTGTTTTATCATGTCGTTGATTCAAAAGAAAGCCTTACACTAACTCAGTAGAAACTCAAGTACTGTTTACATAATATATTCTCTACTACTGATTATAATTACCAATTAGTTATATAGCTGGTATTTAGATTTCTGATACAGAGAATTTGTGTCGTAACAGGATGTATGTATCTTAGATTAATGTGTGAATATCAGTTATCCTTCAAGGTAACGCTGATGATAAATGGATTTTATCCCACTGTTACAGATAAGGCAGAAATTTAGCAGTTTGCCAGATGCGTGATCCTGACAGTGACCCTCTACTAGGACTTAGTGTTAAAATTATTAACTACCTGTGACTGTCGCTGAGCTATTATGATCCTGTAGTTCAGCTACTCTGCTCTGGTCTGGGTCTGCTTTGAGTTTAAGCACCAAGTGGGCCACTACTTCTCTCCTTGTAAAGATAAGAATTGTTGCAATGATTGAAAATTGATTATCCCCATGATGTTCAAATGGTTTTAATTAATATTGAAACAAACCGTATGCCAAATCCTGGTCTCTGTCCTAAGACATCTAGCTAATTGCTTCTTTTTTAGGGAATGTTAAATCTGGATCTAGCAAGTCTTGGTGATCTCAAAGCATGGTGATCTCAACGTGGACCTTGTTTGTGCATACGTTCTGTGATTTATGGTATGATTTTTGTCATTCCAACAGGTAGGGTTCAGAGATGTGTTTATCCTTGGCACGATCCGATGAATGCTAATCTGTAGGTCAGTTAACCATATTTTTTTAGGTTTTTTTAAGGGCATTATGTTGGCCCTTACTCACTAAATATAAAGCATTCTATAAAGTCAATAAATTTCTTATCTCTAAATTCAGAAAGGTATTGAAGAATCAGTTAGGTCTTGCATCTTAAAAAGGGTCTCGGCTTTAAGGCTCTTAGTTAGAGCCACCATAGTTTCTTCTGGAAAGAGTGCTGTTTTCTTTGGTCCAGAGGACTTCCTCTTTAACGTTCTGAGCTCTGACCAGTTAAAATGTCTTTGTGTGGTCTGATGCCTGAGGGTTTGGGGGGGGAAAAAAAAAAAAAAAAAAAAGACCTCGCCCTTACTTTTTTCATAGAAATAGCAACTACAGACATCCCTTTTCCATTCCCATCTTTTTAGTTACTGGTACGTTTTAGCCAGATACTCGGTCATAGATCAGACTTTTAGGATCATTTTCAATAGTGAGCGATTCTTTGCTTAAATTAGCGCCTGGTATGGTAATAGCAAAAATGAGTGATGGCTTAAAATACAGCACTGTTTCTATAGTTATATCTGAGCCTTGTTTTAATGTTTGAAACCAAATTGTGACGCGATTTGTGATGAGATTAGGTGAGATATGATCATATCTTCTTCAGTTCAAAAAAACCAAGTGAACCAAGCTCCCCACCCAGCTCTGCCCCCCTCCAGACTTCTCGTTGGTGAAGACTCCTGAGTGCAACACATGGTTTGGTAGAGGAGTACAGGAGCAGAAATCTTGTGCTTGTGTAGGCTTCACACTTAGAAGAACTGGTAATTAATGCACTGAGATAATTATGTAGTGACAAGGGGCAAGACTGTGTAGAAGGAGAAAATAGGGGTTTTTTTAAAGCAAGTATCGAGGGTCTAGACAAACTTCACATAAAAAAAACTCCTTGAGGTCCAGCAAGGGAAACTGTTACATAGGAGACGATGCCATATGGTTGGAGCGGTGGCCTGGGTGTCAAGAGCACAGACACCGGGTCTTTTCATCTCTGCCCTTGGTGTTACGTATAATCTTTCAGCTGTGCTGGTCACGGTTTGCCTGTGTCTCTAAAGTAACTTTGTGTGGACACGGAAAGCTCTGCGTACAAATTGGAAAGTGTGTAACACTGATGGTCGTTACTTACAGATAACATCAAAGCGTGATTAAAGGACAACTTTATTTACTTTTATTACTGAAAGTTGAAATTCTTTTGTGGGCGATGGTTGTAACTAAGGATTTCCGTCCTAGCGTGATGTGCTAAGAAGATGAGTTTATGCAGTCACGCTGTCTTGCTAATGTCAGCTAAAATCACTGGCGTATTTCAGCCACATTTAGCTGGGTGATGGAGGTATCAGAGCGATTAAATTCCCCCCTCGTGGGCACCATGTGTGGGCAGGGAGCAGTTTGTTTGGCCCAGCAGCTGGGCAGCACCCGCTTCCCGGTGGATGAGCTGTGGCACGTGCTGTTTCTCGCCTAGCAGGCGAAAGGTAAGGGGGCAAGTGACAGGGATGGATGGGTACAGCTGCTTATGCGGCTGATGTGTCGTGGAGTCCGCCGTTTGAAATATCAGAGGAATAGAAGCACCAGCAAAAACTTACATGTTCTTTAAAATTTGGGTTTCATCACTTTCTTACTTTGCCTCTGAGATTGGTCTCTGTGATTTAAATAAACTTTATGCTCATCTCTTTTTTTCTGTCTTTAGGATGTCTTGTTATATTATCACTAATATATTTATTAGAGATAATGAGTTAATCCTTCTGCAAGGAGACTGGTTTTGCAAAGGTATTGGCCACAGAGTAGAAAGTTACAACGTGTGTCTGTAAGAACTGTGGTACATTTGGTATCGAGCCACGTAATCTAGGAGGTTATTCACCTTCAGGTGCCAGTGGAGAAGGACAAATTCTGAGAGTGATACTACACAGTCTGAAGGGCAATTTGGGGATGCCTACATCTCTCTATTAATTGCAGGTGGCAGTGATCAAATTCCTCATCTAAGCATAGTAGTTAGAGTATAAGATGAAGTCATAATGACCTGGGTACAGATTATCTATTAAATAAAATGAAAAAAGGAATTTCAGACTGGTGGATTCCCCGAAAAAGGCCAAGATATAGAAGGATGGATATTACTAGTTTGATGTCCATATGTGTAGAAGTCAAAATGAATATTTCAGGTTTTCTTTTCTAGATGTTCATTTATTGGAGTTATGTTATTCTTAAATAAATGCATATAATCATGAAACAGCAAATCTGCTCAAGACTGTCAGGGCAATTAAAATATTTTGTGCATCAGCTTTGATAGAACTGGGAGGATGATGTTCCATCACATGATGACATGTGGCTTTGCAGCCCCTTCCGGTGAGATTGGACCATGACTCTGATACAAATGGAGTTTAAAAATTCTGAAGTGGGAAAGAACATATGCATCTGAAACTAAGGTTAACAATTTAAAGGTTAAACTACATGAATAAATACGTCATATTTATCCCAATAGCTTTTCTCAAAAACCCAGGAAATTGAGAATTAGGCTCGAATTCAGAAGGAATGCAAAATTTTAAAAGTAAGAAAACGCAAAGGTAAAATGTCCAGTTATAATTTGGTGTCATGAAAAAGAATAACAAATTTATCAAAAAAAAAAAAATCTAAGACAAAATTGAGACCAGAAAAAAAATGGTACCTTGGGGAAAAAAACAAACAAACAAACAAAAATCCATTAAATAACAGGGCTGCTAGGTGTGAACTTCCCGGGTGTTTAATAATTGCTTTTGGGATAGTTACAAAGTTCTTGTAATCTAGGTTTTTCTACATCTTTACCTTGGTGATGGAATGTGGTCTTTCTCAGTCTGTGAATCTCTATATGAGATTATTAAAGTCCTATTCATGCACAGCAGATCTGAAAATAAAGACATGTAGCCTTGTACCTTGTGTCATTAGTCTCCTTCCCTATCGGAGTAACTCCAAATTTTTTCAAAGGTTAGTGTCAGCTGTGTAAACTCACATCAGGTATCTTCTCTTCTTGTACTGACATGTACTACTGCTATTTATTAAAAGGATGACAAACCTTTCTAAATTCTCCATTGAGTCGGGGACGGGGGGTGTCTCATGCCTGTTGTATCACGTATAAGCGCTCATGGGATCGCGTTAAGAAGATAGGGTTGTGCTTGGCGAGACGCAAGTATTGCATGTCATTCAGCCAGCCTGTCTTGCTCAGGATCTCCCGCGAGGTGATCTCCTCTCTGGCAACAGATACTGCCTCTGCAAGAGCTGGGCACCAGAGCTGACAAGCTGAGAATCCCTTTCCTCTGCTTCGTTGCAGTGATGGATTTAACCAGAACATTATTGGGGATGCAAAAAAAAAAAAAAAAAAAAAAAAGAATGAATGGTTACAGTAGCAGTAATGTAAAAGGAGTCTTAAGAATTGTTTGTGATTTTATACTCAACTTGGGGTTTTTGCCATCCCCTAATAGCCTTAATAATTAGTCACAATCATGGCCTGTTTCCAAAACTTTGATTGAAATAAATTAGGTGATTTAGGTGATCATTGAGTGCTTATAGAGATTGATTTAAGTGAAGCAGGATTTGTAGGGACAGGTGATTTATTACCTAAACTGAGACAGCTGGATACAAGTGAGAAGCTTTTTGAGTACTCAAGCTCTTTTTCAGGACTTCTTCACGCTGTTCTCTTTGTGATGATACGCGATGAGTGATGCAGATTATGGGCTGAGGATAAAAATCTCCTTGAAGAACCGTTCTGGGTTTGTTATCAGTCTGGGATCAGGCATGAGAGCAAGAGATTTCTATCCCTCTTTCCTCCCTTTCCCACTCCAAAGATTTTGATGCTCTGATACTTTTCATTCTTCCTAGCTGCAGCAAGCTTTACAGAGGTGCATCTAAAATACAAACTTCTAAAAATCAAGGCTTACCATGAACAATTATGAAAAATCTCTCCAAATCTACATCTCTGAACTTCTAAATCTCACGGGCTCTTTAGGGTAGTCAGCAATTTATAGGGCTGAGTCTCACGCGCTGCTCTGGCTGTGGTTGCGTGCCTGTAACAGCTCACTAGCACTTTCTTTATGACCCTCCCCGAAGACCGTAGCTTTACTTCCTACCCTGCCGCTCTTGCAATTTGTGCTACTTTCACTGCTCTGTAGGAGTTTTGCTTTTACAGCAGTGATTTGCTGCAAATATAGAAATGGATCTGAAATAGCCAGTGCGTAAGACCTGTAACAAAGTCATTTGTTGCCACCCTTGTAGCAATCAAAATCAATAAGGATGGTCGTGGGCAAGCTGGGAAATTTTGTATTGTGACAAATACGGGCTATTCAGTCAGGATAAGTACTCTCAAGCAATATTTTAGCTTTTGGGTTTTTTTCTGATTATACCTCTAGTTTTCTGAAAATGATGGAAATTATGTAACAAATACTTCCTAGTAGCTGTGAGATTTTAGGAAGATGCCCTTCAAAACTTGAATCGTTGGAAGTCTTGCAATGACTTCTGAAATAAGCCAGGGAAATACTTGCTTCACTGCACTGAAATCAGCAGCCTTAATAACTGTCACTTTAAAATACATCAACACAGAGGAAGAAAAGGGAGATTAGCTCTAACCTGGGGGCAGTAAACAGTTTAAGCTTCACAAGGATTTTGCTGCTTAGGTAAACTTTAATACAAAAGCGTTGCCACTTGGATATGTGGAAGGGTCACCCAGTGCTGGGGATACACGGATTCATTTTCAGGCACCCGCTGTACCTCCGAAAGCACAAGCAGCACGTCTCTCTACGTATAGGTGTGCTTCGGATGTTGACATGGTTCTCTATGAAACCATTTACCTGGGCTTACTTTGACAAGAAAGTGTCACTTTAAGCAAAAATTTTAAATATATTTGGGCAAATCTCAACAATATACTGTGAGATAAAAATGGACAGAGATGATGGATCTAAAAATGAGACAATTACTGGAAATGATATTTTTTAAAAAAATGATAACTCTTGAAGCTGGGGGTAGAGACACAGTATTTTTGAGGTACACCAAAATGTCATCTCTGTAGTAAATCAGACTATGATATAACTCCCAAACATTGTTGCGAACCATTATGATTTATTTTTATTTCCTCTGTTTGCAAAAAGGTACATTGATTATTGATTGTTTTATAGGACCTTAATGGCTCTCCGTGTACTGTAAAATAATATCTTCATCAGAAAAGGAAACTGAATTCTGACTTTGAGTCAACCTTTTTATTGTTCTTCGTGTGTAAACTTTTCCACCAAGGGTGCTCAAATCTTGCAAGTCATATAGAACCTCTTGCTTTGATTTGATGAACCTGTGATATTTATGTCTTCATTAAGCACCAGTAGGAGCTTTGCAAGTAAGGTGTTTATAAGATGCAACTAGGTTGAAAAGGGTAAATTCCCCTGTGTGACCCTGCTGGTGTGCTTCTCGTCAGTAAGTAGTAAAATGTGTGCGGGTTTATTGCTAGCTATCAGCCGAGCTGTTGAGATAGACTTATGAGCTATTCTGTCGCTTGATAATTTTTCCATCACAAACCCTGGTTCTGTCACAACCCTGTGTTTGCGGTGGATCCGCATTTCCTGACGCCTCCCTTGAAACTCTTGTCTCCACCCGAGATGTTTCTGTGGACCTAGTCGCCGTTCTTTGCTTAAAGCAAAACTCTCACTCCTCTCCTGGAAGTTTTTCTGAAATTAGGAGTGTAAAAGAGGCCATTAAAATCTGGTCGGTCTTATGCATGGTGTGTGTTTTGCAAAGGAGAAAAGTCTGGGAAAATGGATATTACTTGCCATTGAATTTGTTTTTCTTATTATTAAGGGATCGTGAAAAAATAATTGCATTTACTTTCACAGTACTTTTCCCATACTTCACATGATTGCTCACCTTTAATAAGTGATTTCCTAATTTACAAAACATGATTGAAATGTTAGGTATGATTATTACTATTTTCTACTTTTAGTTAAAAAAAAAGGGGGGAGAGAAATTATTTTAAGTACATAACCTTTCTAGTAAAATGCAGTAGTTGCCTAGACTTTTGATTTAAAAAAAAAAAAAATCCTCTATATTGACAAACACAGGACATAAAAATATGAATTGTTGCATCATTTAGAAATTGCAGGAAGCAATCGTAAGCTCTTTTAGTTGAATTAACTTTGAAAGTTCCATCCAGTGTGCTTTGAACTTCTGAAGCTTGTGGAAACTAAACAACGAAATGGAAGATTAGGAGTTACAATTAAAACACGTCTACCCTTGGTTTTCTACAGTAGCATTTCCGTAGCCTCTGTGTTGAAACCAAATTAATTATTTTATCAGTAGTTGTTTTTATCTTTTCCAGATGCTGTTCCTCTCAGTTGACTTCTAAGAAATGCTAAAATCCCCCCTTCCCCAGGAAAAAACCCCACAACACAAAAAGACCCAAAAAGCTGTTCATTACTGAAGCTAAATTACAGGCAACAGGAAAACCCACCGTAATTCACTTACATATGCAAAAAGTTTTGTTTTCACCACCTAAAATAATATTTTCAGTTTCCAGTTCTGCTATGCTCTGCAAAAACCACCAATGTTGTTCTCATCCATTTTTATGGAAATGCTTTACATCAAGACTTTTGTTTATAGAAATCTGATTTTGGAGTAAATTGACAGTGCATACTTGGGTACGTGAGTTTGCTATCCTTTTTTTCTTTTCTTCCTTGCCCTAGAACATATGGTCTATGCTACAAATATAAAAATGAATAAAATCGTAAGTATAGGAAGAACTGAGTTTATGCTAGCCAGGTCGTTCCTGAGAAGGGAAGCAAAGCTTAGCACTGGGTTAATTAAGATGGGTGTTATCCATTTTTTCTTTTCATTTAAATTTCATCTTGAGAAAAAAACCCCATGGACTTCAAGGAAAAAAAAATGGATTTTGAGGCATAAATTAATAAATGGTCAGTTGATAAAAATTAAGGGTTAAATCTGTTCTGAAAAGTACTCACTGAAGGAGCTGAAGGAAATGTTTGTTTTTTCTTACGGCTGCAGGAAGTTTAGAGGCTATAGATGATAATAGAAGAGTCAGAGGATACAAAATGACCTGCGTGTAAAAGATGGATCCGCACTGTGATTTTTATCTCTAGATTCAAGCTTAATTCTGCACTTAACACAAAAAGACGGAGGCTTAAGTAGTTCGATTTGGTGTTCTTGCTTAAAAATATCTCTCTGTATTTGAACCTGGGATTTGGTTCCACAGGGCTGTGCCGTTGGCTCTGTGCTGGTTAGGCTATCTCTGTGCTCGTAAGGCTGTCAAGAAATGCAGATGTATATATTTATACAGGGCAGATGTAAGATTAATCCAGCTCAGGCTCCTGATGACCGTCGTTTAGGAAAAAACCTGTAATTAAGGTTAATTTTGTTCTTCAATTGCAGACCCCGTGTTCAGTTATGAATAAGGAAGATCTTAGGGAGTTTTTAGCTTGCCAATATAAAATACACGAATTCTGGCCCTTCTCAGAGAATTGTCTTTGGGGAATGGGGGGAAGTTTTATAATCTTTGGATTTATTTATGCAAAAAGTTCAAAAGGAGGTAGATTAAGATGTGAATTCACAATGCATGAGTTGGCCGGCACTATTTTTCTGCGAGGACATTCTTCCCAGGCGGGCCAAGGGAACGAACGTTGAGTGTTAATGGGGTAGAAGTTTCCCTATGCGTTACTCCTCTGCAATGTCTCCAAACAGACAAGTGAAGAAGCAAGCAGGAGGTTACGTGAAAAAGGAGCAAGTGTGTTAAATAACAGAGCTGTATGGTGACGTGGTACCATCTAGGTCCAGGATGGGGCTGAGATGCAGGTTGCGTTTTAGAGGTGTGAGGAATGTTTATGTTACTAATCTTCATGGTTTCACTGAAGTAATAGTTCAATGAGTTTATAATCTTGTAATTACTTTATCCAGATTAAATTATCCATTGGCATTTTTTCTGAAGAAATATCACCTCTTTTAACTAGTTCCTTCCTGTGATCCTGAACGCTTCGCAGCGTTTATGAACGTGTAACAGACTAAGGTCAAAATAAGCATCTTTGGGGTTTCATCTATGAAAAAAGAGATTAGACATTGATCGGACACTTCTGTACCACAAAGTGTGGTAACAAGAGCAGGACTTACTCGGGGGAAGCTGCAGGCAGAGGATGACTAGAAATCAACAACAACAAAATCTTCTCCAGCTGTTTTATTTCTGACAGCCCTCCCCAAAGATGAAATATGTGTGATTGCAGAGAGATGTCTTTCTGAGTTTGGGCCAATGAAACTTATCTGTGTATTTCCAGGTGAGGTTTCTTTTGCTGATTAGAGTATAAAGATCCATATTAACTGATTCACTGTGACTGAAGCATATAAAGAAGGATTAATAGACAATAAATGCTGGTATATATTATAAATGTGAAATAAAGCTTATGTAGTACTATATGTAACCATCAATACAGTTACAAAATGCATGCATTGAGAAGCTAAGCAAACAGCTTTGTTGAAAGGAAGTTTGGAAAACTCAATTAGCTCAAAAATAATAATAATAATAAAACCCCTCTCTAATCAGATTTATTCATTTTCCCACTAACAGGACTATACAGATTTTTTTTTAAAAAAAAAAGAACAACCCACAAATCCTCATCTTTATTTAGATTTAGCTAAAACATTTTTAGCATCAAATAGATTTTTTTTTTTAAAGTGCAATTTTTCAAATTTGTTTCTACAAATATTTGCAATTCCTAGTACGTTCTGATTTTCAAGCTCAAATTAATGTGCTCCAAAACCTTCATTTTAGAGATGAAGATTTTTAAAAATTAGGCTGGATAATAAGCGACAGTTACCATCTATAGTGTGTAGTTCTGCCAAGCAGAAGTCTTGTTCTTGAAAGTTTTTATAGCATCTCTGAAGGCAAATATAAAAATGAAGGACCTGTGTAGGCCACGTAAGAAAGTTACTTGATAACATGAAATAAATCAATGCATTTAATTCTTATTGTCTGACCTAAAAGGTCTGAACTAAAATAAAGTTCAACCTCTCTGATTTCCTGAATGGTTTTGATTCTTTGACTGTAAAACAAAGCATAGCACTTTGCTGTGTGTTGTTTTTGCAAGAAAGTTAACAAAATACTATATATTTTTCAGTAAAATGTGTGAGGGCTGACAGAATTTGCCACCATGGAAACTATTTTTGGCAACTTCTGTTTATAGCCTTTGAAGTAAGAACTAACAACATATTTTATTTCCAAAAGTTCTTCAATCAAGCCAAGTAAAAGCAGATTTCTTACTACATATTTGCCTGTGCATTGTAGACTGAAGGGGAGTATAACGCTATATATCCGTGATTTTAAATTTTTGTATCTTGTCAGCAGCAAGCCAGTAAATTCAGAAGTTAAAGAACAGTTAAAAATCAGCCACTTTAGTAGCAGACATTTTTAACTTTCCAGAAGAAAAGATAATGTGTCACTTGTCAAGCTAGGCATGAAGAATAATTTATAATCCTTCATTAGTGCTCCTAGTTGTATGTGTCGCTGATGGATGAAAGGATAGAAGGAGGTTTCATTGATGTTTCCTCTTCTAAATACCCTCTTGCTCTTCACATGCGTGCGCACTCAAAGCCATCTCGTCCCCCGGCTGTGCGAGCAAGGTTGCACGAAGAGAATAGAAGATGAGTGTCTCTGAGCCTTAAGAACATGTAGCGTATTGAGAAGTCGCATCACAAAGTGGTCTTTTGTCTTCGTTAAATCTATGCTGAAGAAGAGCAGCCGAATCTCGTGCTTCACCCACCTCGGCAGTCCCCCTTTTTTTTAAATGTGATGGTAAGAGTTAGGGAAAGAGACGCTCATTTTTTTGCATTACCTTCGTTGCAGGAAAGGTCAGGAAGGATGTAGTAATTTTGTTATTTAAAAACACTATACAAATTTTGAGGATGTCCACCTGACATTGGTAAATTTAAAGCACTTTGTCATCCTGTGTGAAGAGTTAGCCCAGGTGCCTGCCGGCCTGTGGCTTAGGATGTGGGTTTCTTCGGGCTGGCTACGTCCAGGGGCAGGGGAAGCAGGCAGGGTATGCAAAATGGGCAGCGGTTTGGAGCTGCCTGGAGTTGCCCTACGATCTTGCATACGTTTTGGATGTGCGACCTCTGTGGCTTGTCCTCTTGTGACATGACAACTCAATGTTTTCAGGCTTTGTGTCAGTGATACTAACGGCCAAAAGCGAATTCTCTGCACCAGGTTATAAGAAAAAGTGTAAAGTCTTGGATGTGAAGCATTTCAACAGGCCTTTCTTAAGGTTTTGTCGTATGAGTATGAACTTCTTATTAATGGTTTGATGTGCTTTTTATTTTCTGTCACATATCAGGTGGTTGTCTCTCAGCAGTCTCGTAGTACGTATTTAGTCGGTAGTAACTTATATAACAAATAGAATATTCTTATTAAACAGCTTTACCTAACATTTTAGTGAAATTTTTAGTGAAATTTTTCCCGACTATAGGACATTATAGGGCAAAATTTTTAGTAGGTATCTCATCGCTTGCCATTTCAGCAGTTTGATATTTGATTGCAGTTTTATTCTGGTTGCTCTATGCCTGAGCGGTTACTCTTTGCTTAAGTGTTTTGAAGTGAAAGAATTTAAATGTAGTAAAGAAAAGGCTGCTCTTTGTCCTGTCCCTGGATGTAAACCCCTTAATGATTGTAAAAAGTTTTCGAGCATTTGTAGTAGCGCTTTCATGGTTTTTTCACCGTATGCCATGTAATCGGGTTCTGTGGACTAGATGCTGATGAAAATGATTTAGTTTCTGAATGTTGTTTAAGGTGAAAAGGGAAAAGAAGAGGGTTGAAATATGAAAGGAAGAGGGAAAACAAGAAAAAGATGTTTTTTGCTTTACCTGAAAGTTGGTATTTGAAAAGGTTCATCATCAGAGGCAGTGCGAAGACTGCTGTCTGATTGCCTTCCGAGAACGATGTCCAAGCCCCAGCATTGCAAGGGGGTATTTTGGGGACGGGATTGCAGCCTGTAGCTCTGGCTGGGACACAAAGGGCTTTCCAGCAACATTTCCCACTTCCTTTTCCAAACTACGCATTTTCTGCTGCATTTCCTGAGAGTGCGGCACAGACTCTGTTGTCTTACGCCTAGTTACGTCGTTACCTGAAAACCTTGTTAAAACTCATTTAGCTTAGCGACAAGCGTTCTGCAAATGAACAGACATGACTCCGCATGGGTTTTCCTTTGCAAATGTTACGTTGTAAGGTGAAATAAACTTTCTGAATAATCTTAGAAGTCTTCAGAAAGCTGACAGGGACGGGGGGAGCTTCCTGTGCTGAGTAAGGACCAAGCACGCACAAACGGTCTTCAGGGCATATTTGCTTAGTGTGCTCTTCGTTGGGGACTTTGAGAGGTTTCACAAGAGCTTTAACATCTCCCCTGAATCCTATTTGCTGTAAGGTTTTATAACGGTGCCCGTTCCTCCCTGGTGCTCCACCAGAACTCAGGCCTGTGGGTTGTCAGTGTGTTTCCTCTGGTGAAGTGATTATAGACATTTACACTCTATATTGAATATCTGCTCTTTTTGGCTTTGGTCAACAAGTCAGGATAGTTCTTTTACAACTTTTTGCAGTGCCAGGCATGGGAACAAGGTGCTCGTATATTATAAACTTAAAATGATACAGTATTTTGTGCCAAGGCTTACTTTGCTAGGACTTGTTGGTTTCTCATATGAAGCTTTTCAACTCTAGCACATGAAAGCCTCCCAGATATTCTAAACACCCTGAATCTCCGCAGAGATGCTAATGAAACAGTAGTTAAGAGATTAAAGGCCTTTGGAGTATACGAGCTGGATGAAAACCAAGTCAAGAGAGGAACTAAACGATCCCCTTGTATCCTCATCTAACCTGATTTCTTTTTCCTAGTTGTAAATGTCTTCGTGATATTCGAAGTTCATGCTTGCTTCCCTCCTGTTAAGCACAAGAAATCACAACAGTAATTACAAAAGTTCATTAATTGAGACTTTTTTTTCTCCTTCCTTGTATTCAGTTTAGTAAAGTATATTTTTAACAACCTAATGACAATATCTGTGATTCTATATTTTCTCTATTTTAAAAACATTTGAACAAATCTAGATTAATTCCACACTTCCAATTTCTCCAAGTTGTATATGAACAGCTAACATTCAGGTATGACCACAGCAAGTTAATACATCTTTAAATGTCTCTTGACTTATATGTGCATGGACTAAAGTTGTAGCAGTAGTCGTATTCTTTAAAACACGAGTTGGCATATTTTCAAACATGGTATATTTTTCTAGTTGTAGAAAGTCATTCATCTTAGGTTACAAGCACTAAGGTCAGTTGTATCTTAAGTGGCATACTAAAGGGATACTGTCAATGTTTAGAATATCTGATGCAATTTAGGAAAGGGAACTTAAAAATATAAGAAGACTATATTTGGAAGAAATAGGAAGTATAGGAAGAATTTGTTAGAACTGTTACTGCGCCAGCTATAAACCGGCATAATCAGCTTAATTACTTACCAGAAGCACAACCTGTAATGGCTTTTTTTTTCTGAACTTATTTATGAAAGTTTTAACTGGTCATTTAAAACATTCTTTTACTGCATTAAAAACGGCACTGAGGTTTCATGGATCCCCCACATTGGGCATGATAATCCATGCCAATCTTTTCTTTGGGTTTTCAGTCCTTACTTGTGTTGCTGTTCCATTAATTGGAATATAAGAATGTGATAGAAATATAGGGCTGTGATTGCATGTTAATTGTGCTTGCACATTAATCATTCTCGCTGACAGTACTCTTGTCATTCTTTAGTTGGTGAAAAGGCATCTGAAGTCATTTAAGCGTGTTTCCTATGTAGTGTTTTCCCAAGTGAAGTACCTCTGTTTATTTCATTATAAAAAGAAATTCAGAATTAAAATCCCATGTAAGGGCAGAGCTCAAAGGGTTTTAGTGAATGGGGCTACGTCTGGCTGGCGACCAGCCTCCAGCGGCGTTCCTCGGGGTTCAATTCTAGGGCCAGTCCTGTTCAATATATTTGTCAATGATCTGGATGCAGGAGTTGAATGCACCATTAGCAAGTTTGCTGATGATACCAAACTGGGAGGTGCTGTTGACTCTCTTAAGGAACAAGAGGCCTTGCAGAAGGATCTAGACAGATTGGAGCATTGAGCTATGATTAATGGGATGAAATTTAAGAAGTCAAAATGCCAGATTCTGCACCTAGGATGGAGTAATGCTGGGCACAAGTATAAACTGGGAGAGGAGTGGCTGGAGAGCAGCCCCGCAGAAAGGGATCCGGGGGTGCTGGTCGGCAGCAGGGTCAGTAGGAGCCAGCAGTGAGCCCTGGCATCCCCGGGGGCAATCCACATCCCGGGGGGCATCAAACACAGCACGACCAGCTGGTCAGAAGAGGGGATTATCCTGCTGCATTCAGCGTTGGTGCGGCCTCACCTTGAGCACTGTGTGCAGCTCTGGGCCCTGCAATTTAAGAAGGATGTGAAGGTCCTTGAATGCTTCCAGAGAAGGGCAACAAATCTGGTGATGGGGCTGGAAGGCGTGTCCTGTGAGGAGCGGCTAAGGACTTTGGGCTTGTCTGGTTCAGAGAAAGGGAGGCTGAGGGGCCACCTCATTGCTCTCTACAGCTTCCTGAGGAAGGGACATGGAGAGGGAGGTGCTGAGATCTTCTCCCTGGAATCCAGTAACAGGACACATGGGAATGGTTCAAAGCTGCACCAGGGGAGGTTCAGACTGGCCATCAGGAAGCATTTCTTTGCCGAGAGGGTGGTCAGACACTGGAACAGGCTTCCTGGAGAGGTGGTCGATGCCCCCAAGCCTGTCAGTGTTTACGAGGCATTTGGGCAATGCCCTTAACAACATGCTTTAACTTTTGGTCAGCCCTGAATTGATCAGGCGGTCGGACTAGATGGTGGTTGTAGGTCCCTTCCAACTGAAATAGTCTGTTCTGTTCTGTTCTATTCTATTCTATTCTGTTCTGTTCTGTTCTGTTCTATTCTAAAACTAAGGACAGTAACGACTAGATGTTTAACTTGCCCTACTTACGACTTTGGAAGAAATGATGAAAAAATTATTTCCATAAAACAGTGGATATGGTAAGGTGTGTTGTTTCAAGCTTGAGTAACTCCCATTAAAACTAAAATGACAACATGGATGTTGTTACTCATTGTTACTTGATTCTTTTTCAAGGTAAGTTATTTATCAGTGGTTTAGAACAAAGGCCTTCGCATTTTCAGAAGCATTATATGCTAATTGCCTATGCAGTTTGTGATGATACTTTGACTCTGGATGTTACTTTTACTTACCATCTGAAATTTAAAACCTGCAAGAGACCTAAAAGAGACCATCAGGATTTTATTGGTTATAGGCATCTGTGATGCACTAAGTGTATTATTTCTCATTAGTGTACACGAAGAGATCAGTGTTAGTGACATCTTCTTGATGACTTCTTATGCGTTATGCAATGTTTGTCATTCATATTGGTTAAAATGGGTGTCAAAACACAAATGCTTAAAAACCTGTAGTGTTACTTAGGTCATGTTATTTGAAATATCCTTGACATTTAATGTTTAACATGCTATTAGTTTTTGGCTTTTTATATGGGTTTTTTTTGGTTAAGTGTAGTAGCTCGAAGTATAACTATCGGACTAATTAAGAGAGATTTATTTTGAATCAAAGGTAATGATAGGGACAGTAGCAGATCTTGATAATTCAGTTTGTGGACTCATATGAACTGTCTGTGTTTTAATCTAAATATTCCTGTCTGGCTTTTGGGAATACAGGGGTGTTGTGAAAACAGTGGCAGGAATTATTCCAAGACATACATAGTCTCTTTTATTCTCTCACTGTGTACTTTATGAAATAAAATGTCAAAAGGTGCTTGGTCGCTGTTAACATGGAAAGTTAAGGTCTGTAATCTCACAGAAACAGTGATCAAAGTCAGCATCCAATTCACGTGGAAGTCTGAACTCCAGTTGTGCTTTGTGCAGCCTGGAGATCGAGTCATATCACCATACTGGTGACCCTACATTTGGTCAAAGGAGTCACTGTCTGGATTCCAATGACTATGTTGACTAAATCTCGTGATGATTTTTGGAGCATTGAATCCCGCATGCCTGATAGACACTGACTGGAAAATGAAACGAGGTAAATTAATACTAAAACCAAAGCATCTTTTTAACAGTGAGATAGTAACATGGACTAGTTCAACAGAGGGAAGCAGTGGTGGGTTCTTCATCTGCCTAATCTTTGTGGTCAAATATGAATAAGTCTTTAAAAAGCAGAGCTCAAGAAAATGACATCTGCGACTATGATTTGACCCACTTCCATTAGCCTGTGAAACTTTTCCCTTTACCAGCTAGAGGTGTGCCTGATTTTCAGGAAAGCTTTCTGGTCTCTCTGTCTAATCAGTGTTACTCAAAAGAGGGAAGGGTAAGTATGAAGGCCACAAATCTATGGTGTGGGGTTTTTCGGTTTCAGAGGAAAGGGTTTGGAAGAGTCCCATTTGTCTTCGTACTACTGAGACATTTTGTTTCCAGGATTCTTGTGGAAAGTCTGCATGTGCCGCGGTCACCAAAAGATTTCCAGCTAGGCTCATGCAGCTGAGATCTCTTGAGTATTTACAAGACAAGCTAGGACACAGTTAAAGTTGATTTGGAAATAGCGCCTTTTGCGTTCCTCACTCCTGGGACTATTGGTGACTGATTGGAGAATGCTCGTCTTCAAGCATTTCTTTGGATTTTGTTTGTGGGGATTTTTTGAGTTGAGGATTTTATTCTAATAAATATGAGTACATTTAATATAGTAGTTATTCCCAGAGTCTTCAAAAAGGATTGACGTGAACCTTATTTCATCTTCTGAAAAAGTAGATGAATTAATAAACATCAAGCCCTTCCTCTGAATGGGTTCCTCTAGGACAAAAATACTACTGAAAAATTTAGGAAATGCCATCGATTTTTAGCTATTTTTCTGTTTCCAGACCTATAGATTAGTGGTTGATCTGCTGTTATCCTACAAGATCTTCACTGTTAATTCTTTGGCAACTTTGCCGTCGGCCCTGTTAAAGGAACTGTGGACAGAGAAAGTTCTTGTTAGAGTCCCAGGCCAGCCAACTCATGATCCAAGCTCTCTGTCTGAGGAATTGCGGTCATCTTGATGTGTACCCAAAACCTATTTTTGTCTTTAAGGGCATTGGGGAATTTAAAGCAACAATAGTGGGAACCAAGAGTCAGAACAGGAAAAACAGGCAGAAATGATGTCAACGAGAGGATAGCAGTAACCTCGCTAGCACCATGCAAATTAGCGATATCAAACCATGGGAAGGTTTGAGAGTTACAACAAAACACTCCTCCTTATGGAGGCTGCATTCGGATACAGGTATTCATATCAATCCGTTAGGTGGTTTTAATGTGAACCTCAGTGGAAAGATGTTTGTGTCATAAACCCACAGCGTTTTAGAGTATTCTGTCTTTCAGAAGCCCAGAGAAGAATTATGTTATTGTCAGTGCTGAGTGTGGGAGGTTGTCTTGTTTTCTGATAGTATTAAAGTCTGCATTTTTTGGCAGAGACCTGTTTAGTTTTATAAGCACCTCATTTCCCTACAAAGCCATTTGAGCTTCCCTTGCTTGGACAGCATCTTGTTCAGGTTCTTAAACGAGAAACCCCAAACCTCGCATCCCCACCCCACCCCAACACAGCAGAAAAACTTCATTTTTCATTTGGTGAAATGCCTGTCAGCACGAATAGCTTAAATCCTGACACTGCTTTCTGATACAGGGGTTCTGTAATGTTGCATAATGCTCTTTTCATTCATCCTTGCCTTGCTTGAGCTTCTATTTCCTTGGCCGAGTGTAGAGAGAAAGACAGAGAAAGGATGCTACGATTTGTCTGCAAAACTTAGTGATAGAAATGAGGAGCTGGAGAACTTGGGGAACTGTGTCTTTTTATTTTCCCTGTTACCCTGCAAGGTATGATGTCGATTTACTCTTGCACCTTCCGATTCCAATTCATTTGAATACTTGCATCCAATTGAAGTTTGAATGCTTGCATCCAATTGAAGCAAAATAGTTTTCTACAGAAGAGGAGGACCTACGTGTATAATGTGAAAATCTTTCTGCCTCCATAAAATTGACTTTGCGAGCTGTGGTTTACATACACAACCCATTCACACACATGCAGGAAGTTTTCTTGACTTTTGCTAACGACAGTAAAGTCAATGAAATTAGAGAATAAATGATTCGTTGTAAATATTTAGTGAACTGTGACTAAGCACCTTTTAATAGAAAGTGTCAGTGTTTTAATTCCAGAGGCTAGACTGTTTATGAATAGTTATATTTTATAAGGTACTTTGTCATGGCTCGCGAGATATTTACAGCAAATCTTTTTTTAGTGATTTTTTTTTTTTTTTTCATTAAGAAAACTCATGAGAATTTCCTGAACATACAAAGCAGGCTCATGATTGCACAGTATGTCACTGAAAACAACTTTCCCTGCAGTTTGTATTTCCTTCTGTCTTGATGGACTGGGGTTTCAAGACTAGTGTTATTACCATACCTACCTTTGTAGATAATGCCTTTGTGGGAAGGGAGAGGGGGAAAAAGAGAGGAAATGTTTGTGTAGCTCTAAAAACATATTTATACTCCTTACTTTTCTGTAACTGTCCGGACAGATGCCAGAGTCAGGATCTACGAGTCAGTGGGGTTATTTTTATTTTAGTTAAAAAAAAAAAAAAAAAATCCTCACCCCACCTTATTAATACTATTTTTGTTGCTTAATTATGAAGCATTACCTGCTGCTTCCTGTCAAAGTGATGGAAGAACAGTAACCATTAGGTGATGATTAAGCTTCTGGAAAAGAAAAGGGAGGAAAATGCTCATACATGGAAGTGATTTTTCCATCCAGCTTTGTGCAATTTTGTGTTTTACTCTGTCAGCCACTGATGAGCAAATTTAGTCTCCTTAAATCCTTCTTAAGCTGAGGTTTAGGAAGGCCCTCAGTTGCAAAGGTTTGGAAAGTGATTCGGCGAGGCTGCTCTACTGAAATCTTACAGACGCCTAAAGCCAATAAGGGATTTGGTGTTTTCTAGGCATTGGGCAAAAGCTCTTGAGAACTGTAAAAAATACCCCTCTCTTATCTGGAGGAGGAGGGAGACAGAAGGAGCCTGAACTCCGCTGCGTTTCAGAGGGAGGCAACGACTCCCTTTAATGAAATCCCCATCTCCGGGGACTGTTTTCCTAAATAAGACTCACTCGTACATAAGCATCGTTGTTAGAGTATTCAGAAGCTGAATACTTTAATTTGTAACTTCTCTAATATTTAGTACAGTTTTTCCTCAAAGGCAATACGAAGCATGCTTGCATGGTTAGGGACTGCCTTCTCTCAGCTGTACCTTCACAAGCAAATTGGAGTCAGTGTAGTATCATGGATAATTCAATAAGAAAGAAAATTTTAAAAAAGTATAAAAAGAGACTTTTCTTTGTTCAGCGAATGTTCCCCATTTTATATTTTTTCCATATAATATTTTTCAAGTTGTCTCCAATTGATTTGATGAGTCTCTTTCGATTACTCAAAGGCAAGATGAAAGTAAGTAAATATGAATTAAGGCAGTGGAGGCTAACTGGGAAATTCATTTGAATCCTAGAAACTTTTCAATTTTTTGTCAAAAATAAATGTTAAAATAGCGTAATTCTAGTGGGTCATGGCCAAATGTTTTTCAGAAGACTTTTTTTACCTTTTAGATTGGCGAGTTAACTCTGCAGACATATCAACTATACCTAGTAATTTCCAGCTGCATTATAAAGCTAAGATTTTAAAAAATGTATAAACCTGCAAAAATCAAGGCCAGCAATTTCACGTATTTTTTTAATCCCATTTATAGCTTGTCTCTGTCTTTTTTGTAAGCTTAATCAGGAAAGCAAATGTGACTTCATGGGGGGATTTTCTTCCTGCTTTTACTTCATAGCAAAAGGCCAAAAATTGCAACTTGTTCGTTCCTTCGGCTTCACTGATAATAATGAATGTGTCAGCAGGATTTTCTGAGGAAAAAAAAAATAAATTGTTCATATTTCAGTGAATGGAGAAACAGAGGTGTTAAGACTGTGGCTCTCGGGTGGGTTCCCCCCCACCTCTTAATAAGGAGAGTGTCTTGTGGATCTTCTCCCGTCCACGGCTGAAAGACCACCTCTTCTCCCACTGGCTGCTGAATATCACTTCTGTTGCCATCCCTGGTAACCACACTAATTGCTTACATGGAAAAGGAATATTAGGAAAATATTAAGTGAAGCTAAAAATACATTAAATATGATATAGCAGCTGGAAACAGGGAAAGCCAGCACCTTCCACCGGCCAGATCTCCATGGACCACCAGCAAAGTGCTCCGGGGGCCACTGCAACCGTGCGACCACATAACGTGCTTTGGAACATTTACATCAAATATCACCTCCTGCTTTTTACCTTGACCTCAGAAGACTTCCCCAGCAAATGATAAACAATAAACTTACATAGTGTGCCTGAGAGACTTAGGTTCTAAATAAACTCTGTATGATGCCACACATTTTCGAGGAAGCAGAGCTTACCGTAGACCACACAAATCTCAGCCACGAGCACCATTGCTTGTGTGTTGAGTGATGCCAAGCTGGAGCTCTAAGAAGCGACGACTGTGCCTGGATATAGAAGCACAGTCAGGATGTTTTTTAAAAAAAAAAAAGAGTACCTCGGCATTTTGTGGCTGCCTCCTCCGTGGCACCCGGGGTACCTCGGAGCACGGCTCTTGCTCTCTCTTCTCCGGCTCCGAAAGTGAAAGGAAGGAAATGAGAAGTGTTCAATAACTGCAGCACGGAGGGAGACGTTAATTACTCTCCTGTAACAGATCATTCTGATACCAAAAATTACATTTGCTTTTGTCTTTGTAGTGTGTGATTCAGTGAAACCGCAGCTTTTCTTGGAGAATTCGGTCTTTCCCTGACTCCAACCATTGCTTCCTTGGCTCCTAAGGAGGAAGGGAAAAGGAAGGATGGGATGCTGAATACCATTCCCTCAAGCACGGCAATTCCTGACTCTTGTCCGTAGAGATTAATTCTTATTTTGGAAGTGTGGTTCTTTCTAAAAACTGCTCACCGCTGAGTGTCTGTCGGTATTGGTTAGGGTGCTGCACATGTGCTTAATTTCTTCAAGAATTTTTTTCTTCTGCAATCACAGAAATGTGCTATAAGTAATTGGAAGTGTTCATTGGAATGACTTTTGGACTCTCTGGTATGCTTTTTTATTTTGTCTAGCTTATGGGTTTTGATAAATAAGGGAATTAGGATTTTACCTGATATCATTTCACATTGTGTTCTGCAGGTACAGATAAGAAAGCAAAGTATAGTATCCGTGATAATGATTTTCTTTGTTAACCCATGGGCTGGGCATAACGCTGGGTGGACGGTGTTTAAAAAAAATCCCTTTTTAAATGCTTATATTTGATTACTAGTTTTGCCCCTACTTGACCAGCCTGAAATCTGTAAATTGAAATTATAATTACATATTATAATTGGATTTAATTAATATCTTAATTTTATAGTAAATCCTCTCTAAATTGCCAATTATTCTAATCTAAATGCTTGTCAATAAATAGGAATAGTTACGCACATTTGGCCCGAATGAGCACAGCTCATGTTTTTCTTTAAAAAAAAAAAGGCAAATTTGAATGGATGCCAAATTATCCTTTACATCGACCCCTTTTGAACTACTATCAATAAAGCGAAATAATTAACTCTGCATTTCTTTCACGTGATGCTCTGTTGAACCCTATGAGAGTGATATTTGTTCCCTTTTTTTGTCTTTTATTCTTGACTCATAGCTTGTACGTGCTGCACTATAACTTCACATCCTTCTTTTTAGTGTTCTTATTATATTATTATTAACCAGGCAGTACATATCTGGTACTTGTGAATTTGCTTCTTTCCCTGGTAAACTAAATATTTTTCATATTTTTTAAAATTTAATTTTTAGGTGAAGATTTTTAAGGGCTCATACATCATCCCTAATTTGCTTATGAGAAAATCTTTCTGAAGTCCAGATATTCACATCTTCTGTTTCCTACTGTCCACTGAGCCACTTTTCATTGAAAAAAAGGAAAACAATTTATTCTGAGAAATCTAAGAAAGCTGTTTCTTATTGCCTTTTGATCATCTCTGTGCTCAAAGTGATTATTTAATAATTTTAGTGCACAAGGGGGTCAGTGTAGCCTATTGCTTCTGTGTGCATCCCTGTCCCTAAGGCTTGGGAGGGGCCTGGGGTAAAAGCAGAGAGGGCAACTATCTGTACTGTTGTTTGGACATATCAGAAAATAGAAGTTTGACCTATAGATTGTGTACACAGGGATATCTTTTGCCAGTATTTTTGCTCTTTGGTTCTTGGGGGTTTTTTGTTTGCTTTTTTTTTTAAAAAAAAATCCTATATATTTCCTTAAACAATATATTATGTCAGCAATAAAATGAGAAAAACAACTTGTGTTTTTAATGAGGCATTAATTGTCTGAGTGATGATTTAGTGTCTGTGCTCAGTATATCTGCTAGGGAGCACATTTTGGACAAAATGAAAAACTGAAGTGTAATTAGTAGACACGGATGTGGTCATCTTCCAAAGTCCTTGCTTTTGTTTTTGTAGCGAGTAGATCAAGACTAGGGTGACTGTAAAACATCAATATTTTATAAAACTCTTCTTTTCTTGTTCCAAAAATTCTGCCAAATTGTACTTAAATGAAGTCTTCTGAGGAAAAAGCCTGTAAGAGTTCTTTACTATAAATACATTTTTGTGATTTTAAGAAGAATGGAGTATTTATAATGGATTGAACCAGAGCTTCTCTGCTCTGTGTTATCTTTATAATGTTTGCCATAAAGTGCTTCCAGGCGACATCTTGACTTCTGTAATTTTTTTCTTCCTTTTCGTTGGTGCCTGGAACAGATTATTGTGGGTTATAACATTTTAAAACATTTAAGTAATCCATTTGAAAGCAGGAAAAAGAGCACACCATTGATATGAAATTGCACTGACTTTCCAGAAAAGATTTTATCACAGATCTTCCAGTTTCTTACTCTAGGGAGAAGGTTGCGTAGTTTGATTTCTGAAATGAAATATATTTTTAAAGCATTGTCTTTTTAAGTGAAATTGATGTATCTGACAGCAGAATTTTACTTTCAGAAAAAATGAGAGTATTGGTGTGTTCAGTGCATTCTGAAGTTAAGCCTAAATTAAAACCAACTATTCAGAAGAATTATTCTGTATTTTAATTGCTGGGCATCTTTTCTTCTCAGTGGATGTATTTTATCTGTGCCTAGTGGGGAAGTGATTTCTATTTCCATTTTTCACTGACAAGGTCAGTGATAACACGGAGTAACCACTCTAACAGTTCAGAGCGGGTTTGATTTTCGGTAATTGAGAGGTTGTGGTGCTTCGTTAGTTGTAGAAGGCATGAACTGCCGCGTCCCGAAGTTCTTAACGGTAATTTAAAGCGCAGATTTCCAGACTGTGATCTGTGGACCACTGATGATCCAAAAGTCAAATTTAAGTATTTTACAGCAGTTTTATTAATATATAAAATAGCTAAAAAAAAAAAAAAAAATCTAGGACTACTGCAATTATTAATTCCATAGTTAGATTTGACAGTGTTTGTGAGAAGTGCTGAGAATTGTAATGCTCTTTTGGTCTCAAATATTTCCACATTTTTGAGATAGGTGATGTTTTTCAACACCTCTGTATATTTCTCCACGTCATTACATCGAGTGCGGTAACATCTGACATGAGTCCTGCAAAGATGAATGAGAATACAGGCTCTCTACGTGCATAGGTGGACCCTTCATATCGTTTTGTTTTACTATTAAAATTAAATCGAAGTTGCTAATTTACTATTAAAATAAAACTAATTTGCAAAGCCTGATTTGTCAGTAGAGCACTTGTTACCACCCAGCAACGGGCGGCAGAGGGGGATAACTCTTGCTTTTTCTGCCACAGACCAACTGCGGACAAGCTGCTTCCCTTCTCCAGGCACCGACTTCAGGAAGGGTAGCAAAGTAAAAAACCCGATGTCACAAAACGTGTTAACATCTGATAAGGAAGTATGTTATTTGAGAACGGGATATAATTATCATCGTTTAACACCCAAAGATCTCATTCATAAAGTTGCGATGTGAATTTTTAAAAGAATGAAAAATGATCGTGACATTTTGGAGAATATAAAAAGAATAATATTATTTCTCTAAAAATTAGCATAAAGCATTCATCCTCGTTTATATTTTGTATCTTGTGGATTAGTTTAAATTGTCTTGTGGTTTTAATCTAGATTTAAAATAGCTAGGGATTTCCACATTTGGTTAACACTTATAATGTATATATACAGTGAAATGATGTTTTGACTTCCTGCTCTCCTCATCACTTTTTCACCCTGTCCTCATGAGAGCAGGCTGAAAATTCATTTCTCTTGGCTTTGTTAAATTCCTTTTGTGTTTGGGTATATTGTTGAGATGAACTTTTTCCTAGAGCAGAAATGACTGATCATAGTCCAGTCTGCATAGTCTAGAAAGACAGTTGTCTCATTTATTTCCTGAAAAACTGAAAGTCTTTGTGAATGAGCGAATGGAACATATTATGTTATACAACTGGAATAAATTATATCTTTTTCCTTTGCCAGTCATAAGGATTTGTAAAATTAATTTATGTTTAAGACACTTAACTGTTAGAGTTTGGTGTATTCTGATGAGTATACAATGGTACTGAAAAGAGTCCTTGCCACAGCTTTGTGCTGGGATAAATCTGCTGATTTTCAGCAGTTAGAAAGTGTTTACAATTGTATAAGGAACAAAACCAACAAACAAACCAGGGCGAAATCTATTGTTTTCCTTAATAAGCAGGAATTTAAAAGCACCTATATAACATAGCTGCCCATATTCTAGCATTTACTTATTTTACAGAATCACACTCATTCTCAGCTCATGGGTTGTACTTCCAACAGCTTACAAAGAGTAACCAAGTAACTTCAGTGAAACCATATGTAGAAAGATTATTCTGCGGAGCTTTTAGCAAAACTTAGAAAATTAGATTTTGATGGAATTTAGACATGTTCACGCTGAAAGAGATGTACCTATAAATAGTTTGCTGGAAGTAGACCTGTATAGCATCTTGCATCAAAATTGACAACATTTTGCATATTGACAGTTCATGAAGTAATAGACTATGAGGGAGGAAAAATGCTTTAAAAGTGTTTTACTCAAATGCATTTTCTAAGTTGTGGTTTTATATACACGAATTCATTTTTCATGTCTTAACTGTAGTCATAAAAGTTTAGGTATGGATAATCTTACAACACTTTCTGCTTGAAATCAGAGTTTGATCTACATGTTTATTCTTCCAATAACATAATATACAGTACTCTGCTTCGATTTTATGTATGATACTGCTTATGAAGAGAAGTCATGGCAACTGGGGGAAGTTCCTGAGGAGTGGAAGAAAGCAAGTGCCATTTCTGTCTCCAAAAAGGACAAGAAGGAGGATCCGGGGACTGACAGACCAGTCATCCTCACCTGGATCCCTGGGCAGATCATCCTAGAAACCATTTCTGAGCCTGTTAAGGGTAAGAAGGTGATTTGGAGTTGTCAGCATGGATTTACGAAGGGGAAATCATGTGTGACCAACCTGATAGCCTTCTATGATGAAATAACTGGTGCAGTGAATGAGGGAAGAGCAGTGAATGCTGGGTTCAAAGGCTTGATATCAGCAGCATGAAGTCCATCTGGAGGCCAGTTATTGGTGGTGTACCCCAGGGGTTTATCCTGGGGTCAATACTGTATAATGTCTTCATTAGTGACCTGGATGACGGAACACAATGCACCCACCAACAAGTGTGTTGATGATACAACACTAGGAGGAGTGATCGATAGACCAGATGGCTGTGCTGCCATTCAGAGGGACCTCAACAGGCTGGAGAAATGGACCAGCAGGAGCCTCATGAAGTTCCACAAAGGGAAATGACAAGTTCTGCCCCTGGAGAGGAACAACCCCAGCCACCAGAACAGGCTGGAGGCTGACCATCTGGAAAGCAGGTTTGCAGAAAAGGCCGTGGCGAGTCCTGATGGACACCAAGTTGGACATGTGCCAGCAATGTGCTTTTGTGGTAGCCTCCTGTGCTGCATTAGGCAGGCTGTTGCCAGCAGGCGAGGGAGGTGATCCTTCCCCTCTGCTCAGCGCTGGTGAGACCTATCTGGATTACTGGGTCCATTGCTGGACTCCCCAGTATAAGAGAGACTTATGGACATACTGGAGCAAGCCCAGTGAAAGGCCACTAAGATGATTAAGGGACTGGAGCAGCTCTCATACAAGAGTCTTGAGAGAGGTGGGACCATTCATCCTGGAGAAGAGAAAGCTCAGGGAGATCTTGCCAATGTGTGTAAATAACTGATGGTGGGGAGTAAAGAAGACAACCAGATTTTTTCAGTGGTGCCCAGTGACAGGACAAGAGGTAGTGGGCACAGATTGAAATACAGGAAATTCTACTTAAACATAAAGAAAACACTTTTTCACTGTGAGGGTGGTCAAACATGTGAACAGGCTGTGCAAAGAGGTTGCAGAGTCTCCATCCTTGGAGATATTCAAGACCCAACTGGACACAGCCCTTAGCAAACTTCTTTGAGCAGGGAGATAGGATTAGTAATCTGCACGTCTCTTCCGACTTCAACTGTCCAGTTCTGGGCTCCCCAGTTCAAGAAAGACGAGGAACTACTGGAGAGAGTCCAGCAGAGGCTACAGAGATGATGAGGGGACTGGAGCATCTCTCCTGTGGGGAAAGGCTGAGGGAGCTGGGGCTGTTCAGCCTGAGCAAGAGAAGACTGAGAGGGGACCTCATCAACACTTATCAATATCTCAAGGGCGGGTGTCAAGAGGATGGGGCCAGACTCTTCTCAGTGGTGCCCAGCAACAAGGACAAGGGGCAACGGGCACAAACTGGAACACGGGAAGTTCTGCCTGAACATGAGGAAAAACTTCTTCGCTGTGAGGTGCCAGAGCCCTGGCACAGGCTGCCCAGGGAGGGTGTGGAGTCTCCTTCTCTGGAGAGATTCCAACCCGCCTGGACGCGGCCCTGTGCAGCCTGCGCTGGGTGACCCTGCTCTGGCAGGGGCTGGGCTGGGGGGTCTCCAGAGGTCCCTTCCGACCCCTGCCATCCTGTGATTCTGTGATTCATGGAGTAGCAGTGCTACAGTGGTACCTTCTTTTTTCCCCTTTTTTTCCCTTCTGTCCTGCAACACAGTCATTTTCCAGGTATGAGTCTGAATTTGTTACGGCAAAAATTGGATACAAATTTCTTACTGCATATATTATACTGTATTTAAAGAAACGTTAGTAATAGCTGCCCTTTTTAATGGGGAAAAAAAAAGGATATTTTTTGGTTTCCACAAGTTACTAAAACAATTTCAATCTCAGCTTAAGAACATGGTTCAGAAGGTTCATGGCTTAAACAAAACACTTTATTGAATCAATACAGAGTGACCTCCCATGGAGTTGGGAGAATTTAGCATCTCTGAAATTAATTCCCTGAGGATTTTGTGTTATTCTTGATTTATGGTGGCGTCACCGAGGACAGGGTTTGTCTTTATGTGACAAGAATCGGACTTTTCGTTTGGGAAGATATTAGGCATTGTTAATCCTGCTGTCTGGCAGACCTTACCATTTAAAAACTCATGGTGTAAAGAAGCTACTTCCATTTTCAGGTAGACAAAGTTGCTCTTACAAAGGTCTTGCCTTGTTTAGATCTTACCTCAGTGGGGCAATGAACTTGACTGATGCCTTTGGATGTTCCTTTCTGCCATAGTAGTTGAGAAGTATCTGTAGTGAAGACTTCAGTAAGCATTAATATCTTTTCAATAAGCTCAAAATAATTATTAATTATGAAGTCTCTTCCTGGTTTTAGAATTTTAATAATTATAAACATCAGTGAAGCTTATTTCAGACTCCAAATACAGAGTTCCAACAACTGTCTGTGAGTCGCAGGTGACATACCATTTTAGAATGTGATCATATCTCATTTTTAAGTATTTTAAGTTACATAATGAAGATTGCTTTTTGTGTACTTGTTTTCATGCTCCTGATTTCAGATGTTTTCCTTCTAATTTGCTCTAAATGTTCCTTTTCTAAATTTTATCCCTTTACTTGTCGCTGTGTACTTTTGAATAATTAAATGGTATTATGTAATGTTTCTCTTGTTGTTTATGCTTTTCCATTATCTGCAGACATCATCAAGGCTTAATTTTATACTGAAAAAACCCATTTTGTAGCTGACATTTCCGTTTCTTCCTGTGTTTGCCGTTCTCAGTGCCACACACATTTTGGAAAAAGCATTTTCCTTAAGCTGAGTTCCTTTTAGTAAAGATTCAATAATTTAGTAATCAAATTCTTAGAGTTAATATTATAGTATTTAAACAAGTGAACAGGATGTCTCCACTTGCTGAATAAGTAAATGGTAGTTAATTTTAGTAACTTCTTATAGCTCCTCTTGACTTCATAGAAGTAGGAGGGCAGGGAGTTACTGTTGTTCACATCATCAGGGTAGTGCAATACATTCCTCAGTTATTAGACAAGAAAATGTGACTAATTGTGTAGCAAAGTATAGGTCTAAGAAAGGAAAATGTATGGTCTTGCTTCAGGAGTTAGGGGCGATGGGACGGGATGGGATGGGCGGACAGAAAAGAGCTGTTAGAGGAAGCAGTACTGGAAGAGACTTTGAAGTCAGTACTGATTAACTCAACTCCATGTGCACGATAATGTACCGACTGTTACCCAGTTAACTGAATACTATATACCCAGTTATCTCTCTACCGAGCTATATATCTATTTTGATATACAAATTGCCTGGTCTGTGCAGCTGTATATGTACGAGCAAGTTCTAGTCTTGTGTCAGTCGTGCTTACTTAGATAGGAGCAGGGTTAGCTGTTGGGACCGTTTTCAGTCAGTGGCAAAGGTGTTAAAAAAGCAGGATTTTGACTGGAACTAAGGCGCTGGAGTTAGTGTGCATCCACGTCTCTCCCTCAGCTATAGGAAATACAGGCTTTTGTGTGTATTGTTCTGAGACATATCTTAGGGAGCTTAATAATGTAAATCTCTGCAGTAGCTGATAGAACAAATCCATGTAGTTTGTCTTAGACAGGAGGAAGTACCCAGATTTGGGCACTGGTGAGTGCTCCCAGGTCCTACATTTTACATATAATGTATGTAGATGAACATATACCTTACGGTTTCCAATGCCTCTGGAGAGGACTGCTTGAAATTCGGAATTGTGGGCCCTGTTGCATTCTCCATTAATTGTGGACATAACACTGACCGTATAGATTAGATGTAGGTTCATTTTAAAAGGCAGCATGATTCACAGTTGGCTCTTGGGTCTTCATACTAGAGAATGAGGCTATTCTACTCATCTCTCCTTGGGTTTTACAATAACGTGGTTGCATCCTAAAATGGTTAGTGTAACATGGAGTAGCTCAGTGCGGCTGAGAACAGGGGACCTCATTATTTGTCTTTGCAGCTCTTAACTTAGCACAAGGAAGAGTGCTATCCTGGCATAAATTGGACTCTCAAAATATCCAGAGTCTACTTTTTCAACTGTTCTTTCTGTGAGGATGTGAAAAAATCTGTATGCTTTGTCTTTATGTAATTTGGCACTTGAATTTGTTAGTACTTTTCTGTAGTGGGCTTAGTGCAACCTCTTTGTAAGTTTACGCCACGTCTGTATTAGGGAGAAGCTCTATTTGCCAATGTTAGTGTAGACCTTGCTTGATTATAGAGCGTACGGACTGCACAAACTGACGTCTGTGATATCACTTAAATAAACATTTCTGGTTTCCTCTTCACATTTAGGACGACTCGGCTCAGTGCTGAGAGCAGATTCAGTCAGGACGGTGGTAAACGCTCCCAACGAGTCAAAAGTCACGGAGAAATGAACTCTCCCGTTTGATCCCTTTCTGCTGACATACCAAATCACTGCTCGGTCTAATTCTCCCAAACACGTCTCGGTCCATGCAGTGCGGTTTGCCCCGGCGTCGCGCAGAGCGGGTGATCTGCTCGGCGGGGCTGTCACCTATGCACAGCAGTTGGAGTTAAGGAGCCCGGGAGCCGTGACGCTGTGAAGTGCAGGCAGGTTATTTAGAAGTTGCCACACAAGCTTTTTAAAACTGCTGCTGGGTGATTACTGATCTACCAAACAGCACAAGACAATCCCAATCTCCAAGAATTGCTTCGTGCAAAATGCTGGTATTTTCTTCCAAGTTTAGCCACTGAAGGTCTTGGCAGAAAAAAATTGGAAAATAACCCTAATTTTTGTAATTTCTGCATTAAAATTGCTGTAGGTTTTGAATGCTTGTTTTTATTGTAACTTAAACGTGATTTTTCTAAACTTTAAAGAAAAAGCTAACACAGCTACAACTTGCAGTTTGACTTTACAGCTCTCATACTTGCGCTAAATCCTGGTAAAGAACTATGTTCAATGTGACATATGAAACCTGAGTAAACTCGGTTTCATTAATCCAAGCAGATAAATATATTAACTATGAACTCTGATTGGAATTAAGATTACCTTTTCTTTTTAAATGGGCTTTGGTGGAAGTTACCTGATGAGCAGATAAACATATAAATAGTAATATAAATTCCAGTGCTTTTTGAGGTAGTGCTGGTAGAACGTGCTGGTTAGTTAACATAACTCAGTGCTTTAAAATGTTCCCTTTTTCATGAAGCTAAGGCAATAAACAAGGAAGAGTATTTAATTTTTAAATTAATGTTTTTTTACTAAGTTCGCTGAGGGTATTAGGAAGGAATGTTGTCTACAAAACAACAATCTGTCACATCATCTCTCCCTGATATAATGTATCTTAACACAAAATGGAAATAATTTTGAGACCTCCTTGTTTATACCTCTTTCCCCCATTGCAATCGTCCTTTTACTTTGGGCAATTTCTTCCACACGAATTTTGTTCTTTCTTTCCTCTTCCACTCTGTACAATGTGTCCTCCTGTGCATGTCTAATCAATTTTCTGGTTTGGCACCAGCCATCTCTTTCCTTTCAGACTCTACTTCTGCCTAATTTGTTCAGCAACAGCCGTGGCAAACCAAATGGAGAGAGAAGAGCTAGCTTTAGCTTTTGAGACTTTGAAAAAGGTACTATTCTTATTTTCTCTGGGACGTCTATTGCAATGAGAGGCTTATTCCCATGCTCATCAGAAAGAAACCTGTAGTTTCCCAATTTTCTGTCATCTCAGGGACCAGATCTCAATATTTTTATCTTTGTCTTCAGAGTCAGCCTCTTATGGCACCAAGCTGAATTACTTCAATTATTGTATTACTGATTTTCCAAAGTTTGTTGCTATTGATTTCTAGTGATTTGCAGTGCTTGTCCTTCTGGTATTTGAACTGCTGGAAGTTTTCTGGATGTTCTTGTGCTCAGTACTGTAAAACTGATTTTCTTTGTCACCACCTAGCTGTCTCAAATAATTCATATATCTAGAACACTTGCTTATGGTATGGAAACATCTCTGAGAATTAATATGCTGCATATTCCAAATGCATTCCAGCCAAACAGCTGACAGAAAAGAAATTTACTGTATAGTCTTACAGTACTGAGGAGATGTGAGCCCAGATATTATCCAGTCCAAATATATCTAGTAGTTGATTTGTCCTCTGTGATTTTGTGGGACCTTTGCCTGGTTTTAGGTTTGTAACAGTGAATTAGCTGGTTCTGTATGTGGTGAGCAATTATATCTTGATCATATTCCGCTTCGTTGGTCAGATAGAAGTGTAGGGTGGGAATCAGCTTGCTGGTACAGACACTCAGGCTCAGATGTCAGCAAGCAGTTGTCTATGTGTGAGTCAAGCCTGGTCTCTAGGTTCCCATTATGTGTTGGCTGAACACCTTCCAAGCTCCTTTGATTTCTTTTGAATCTCCTCAGTATATTTTTGTGTGTGTTTCTCCATGTGCCAGACACACCTAGTCTGAGTCTGATACTTCAGCACATGTCCTAAGTCAGGAATTGCCGAATCCAGTAGCCTGAAGCTCCATCGTTCAATGCTGGAGAGCCTCAGTCCTCACATGCAGAGACTCACGTGCAAACGGGTCTCTCGAACAAGCCCCAGGCCTCACAGTCTCCCCAGCAGCTGCTGTGGACCTCCTGGTCCCTCCAGTAGCCAGCTCACAGACCCTCTGGTCTCTCTAGCATCCAGCCCAGATTTATGGCCGCTTTGATACATGGATCCCAAACCTCTTATCTTACTTATGGGCTGCACTCCCACATACACAGTGTGCACCCACTCAGGTCTCTCCCGGTGCTGGCAGTGCAGGCGCACGGACCCCTGTCACCCACAGTCCCGCTCCAGTTGCAGGCAGGAGCAAATAAATACCTCTGTGCTGAGGACAGAAGAAGTATTTGCTTGCCCTATGTGAGACCTTCAGATTCATAAAAAAAACCCTCAAGTCTGGAGGTCCCATCTCTGCTGCTGCAAATCCTGCATGTGGAAACAGAAAAGGAAGACTGTTAGGGATTTCTAGAAAAGAAAAAAAATACATATTTCCCACCAGTCTACCTCACTGCTTTTATACTTTTCCTAGGCTAGATTCATCAAATTTATTCAAGGTGGTAAATTCCACATGAGTTGGGGCAGCTTTGTTATGGTATGAACTCAATAGAAGCCCCAGTAAGGGAAACTATTTATTCTAGCTTAGTGCACTCCCAGCCACCCTGGTTATACTTCCTTTCTGGCCGGGACAGCTTGTCGAGGCTGTGGAGGATGGGAGGTTGCAGCAGCTTTCTGTCTCCACAGTCTACTCTCCTGGTGGTCTGGCCACCTGGAGAGCTCTGCACCGGGGTTTTTGAAGCAAGCCTGTGCTGTGCCTGGCCCAATACCTCTTGCAGGCATTTAAAACCCCAAGAAATGTAGCAAAGAAAGTGCTTTATCTATTTCTGTAGCTGCCCAAAATTTTGAGGTTCTTACAAATGTAGGTCTCTGCACCATGAGTAGCTGTCGTACCTTAGCACGTGCCAAGTATGTGCGTGTGTGTTTACATATAGTATGCCATGATACTTCATGTAGGCATTTAGTGGCTTGGACATTTACCCCTTTTGATGAGCCTGGAAACATCATTACAGGAACTTAAATAAATTAGAAATAGAAGCTAAAAGTAAACAATGAAAGAGCTGCAGCAGTCTTTTCTTTCTCCGTGCTACTATTTTAATCCTCCTGTGAAAATCCGGGTAAGTTGATCACTCCCTTGTAAAAATGTTTCCTTAAAACAGACAAACCTTTGAAATTGGATCTTCTAAGAAGGTTTTGTTATTGTATGACATGTCTAATGGGTAGATGCTTCTATTACCAGGACAGTCTTCCGTATCGTTTTACTGTTTTGATGCACTGCTAATGTTATATTTTGATATATTTCCTCTTCAGTATTTACCTGTGGGGAAACAGCTCTTTTCTATTTTCAACAGAATTTTTATATGTTTCATAGGAAGACTTATTTATACTTCTAGGGAATGGAAGGTTCTTTAAAAGACTCTCTAATGAACCATTAAAAGCAAAGCACACGTGAAATGAAATTTGTAAGTTATATTAAACCTCATGTTCAGTTTCAGTTCCCAGAAGCAAGGGCACCAAATTTTGGTTTCCTTTTATTTTTTTTAGGGTTTTCTTTTGGTTCTTAACCTACCTCATATTCTGCAACTTGGCAAAAATCTGAGCCCCTTGACTCTTAGTTTAGTGTTTATTCTGCTATGGAGAAGTACAATGGCAAAAGTGAAGAAGAAAATGGAAGATTTTGCTACTTTAACTGCTTGTGCATTTGTAATTATTACCTCTGGTGGCAGACAGGGATAGAAGAAGTTTGTGTTTGATATCTTAAAGAATATTATCCTATAAGCATGTGAGAATCTGGAGCTGATGTCAAGGAGCATATCAAATGCTATACAAATACAATTAACAAGTATTGAAGCTTTACATTTTTTTTAGTGTCTAAAAAAAAATCCCGTGTCCATTGCAAAGAAAAAGGAAGCGGCTGTGGGTAGGTGTGGTGGTTTTTACTTTTTGCTGAAACCACCATGCCAGTATCTAGTTTTCTGTGTGTGGGAAAGAAGTTGGCAGAAGTTACGTGGGAAAACAGTGAAGGCAAACTGAGATAGAAAGAGCTTTTGAAGGTAGGAAGAGTGTAAGTGAGGGTGGAAGAAAGTAGGTGCATCTGGAACTCGATTTTCTATGTAACCAAGGAGTGCAGTTGATTTTGCATCTCTTCGTGTTTCAGCATCAACTCTGACGTATCCTTTTGCATCAGAACGGAGCAAAAAGATTTGATATCTGCCTCCTCTCACATCAACGTGCTGCGTCTCGATTGCATCTCGTCTGCTTCTCGTGCCCTTTAGGGAACTGACGGTTACTTGTGAGAGAGACTTCTGAAGGCAGGCAGGGAGGGCACCCCGGCGTAGAGGCAGCATCCTGCCTCCGAAAGAGAGTTTCGTCCTTGCACTTTGCTGTCTTCAGAAAAATAAAACCCATAACCTTGCATTCGTATGTGTGGAATGCTCGGTCATAAAACTGGGAACAAAATAAATTTATGTTCAAGATGATAATGCTGGCAACCAGGCATTTACTACTCTCTTACATATTTGTTTTATTTTGCGTTTTAAGTCTTAGAAGGAAAGAAAAGTTACTTTTAGATATTAAAGGGCCAGTAAGTAAGAATGAACAACATAGTATGGTTGTGATAACTGAATTCTATTTGGTTTTATATGCCTTGTGTCATCAAGAAAAAAAAAAAAAAAATCCTGTTAATTTATTTATGCACCTTCCTTTAAAAAAATAAATACTTAAGTTTTATCCCATATAGGCAATTGTTTTGAATCAGTGATATTTTTAATATTATTTTACATTCCAATGTAATATGGTAATAAATATTTCTATTTTATATGTATTTCTTATATAATATCCAGGTATTTGCAGTTTATAAAATATTTCATAGGATCTGGATTGTTTGCTGTGCTCTGCTTATACTCCTCGGAAGTACCTGACATTATAATTCATGGACATGTGCACTCCTGCGTAATAGAGAAAAAGATTATTTGAGTTGTCCTCATTTTAGAGATGTTGTGTGACACATGATAAAACATGACCATCTCTTTAAGATGCTGATAGTCTCAACAAGAGAAAAATGATAGGGAACAAATATGGAGTGTAATTTGCTCATGCTGTGACTCGTGTAGTGCTGTGGGTTATGCGCAGATGTTGCCCGAGTAGTTCTTGTTGTGCTCTTACTCATATAAAGCTGAAAGTTAATATCATTAGAATTTCAAAAGCTGTGTGAAGAATACTGGATATAATTTCATTATTAGATAAAAGAAAAAAACCCTACTATATAACTCTTTAGTTGTTTATAGATGAAATATTGTTTTATGTCATTGCAGGATAGAAGAATGCTTTTGTAAGGAAATAATTGATGTATTCATCACCTATGAAGATTTGACTCTTGCTTATAAATAAAATGTCACTATTTTTATAAGAAACTGCAGTGTTATTTTTAGCCTGTGCTATTTCATTTACAGTGAATATGTTTTACTATAGCAATTTTCTTATTTTAAAAACTCAGGTTTAGGAGGAGAGGGAACATTGTTTTTAAAAATGCCCTGAGGCAATATTGGAAAGCATAGCGAGTTGTCTTTCGCTGTCATCGTGTAAGACTGGAAGAGCATTTTTTTATTTTGATATGCACGTAATGATAAGATGTTTTCAGTGAGCCAACGTTGGGCCCCATTGAGACCATTCTGGAATTAGCAGCTTTAAGTTTTAAAAATAATATAGCCAAAAGTCAGATACAGAGGGACCAAAATAGAGCAACCAGTAAACCTTTAGAAAGGTTAATGACTTTGCTTTTATGAGTGCCTTTGATTTCATGAGACTTCATTGACGGATAATTTTAGTTCAAAAATATTGTGCCTGTTTTAGGGTGCTGGAGTGCAAATACCAGATGCTAGACCTGAGCTAGGTTGTTCTGGTTGAGAGATTCAGCTTTCATGAAAACTGAGATGTGGAGGTGTCCAAGCAACTGTAGACCGCAGCTCTCCACGGGACTTGCGCTGCCTATAGGTGATGTAGGAAGTCAGTTGAGCAAATTTCTTGAAGTACTTTATCCATGACTCTGGCTGGTTTTTGTTTGCTGCAGTCCTGGGAAACCAGGGGCTTTTGCTGTCACGGAGGGAGAGCGGTGTGGATATATGAGGCAATTGATATGGCAAGAGGAGTATCCCATTTTTCCAGAGCTCTCTTATCACTTCTTTATCCCATCACAGTCGTGTTTCTCTGTCCTTCATGCATAGGTAGCAGGACAAAATTTTACATGTACTATGAGAATGCTTGAGTCAGTTCTTGATGCTGTTAATCTTAACACGGGAAAAAAGGTTCCCATCTTTGCTGTGTAAATAAAAGAACTGAAATATGAGAAAGTGAAGGATTTTGATGTTCTTGAATCCTCTATCACTTACACAAATGACGGAGTAAATAGGCAAAACCAGTGTTACTTATTTATAGCATCCTTCTTGAATAGGTAGGATGGTTGATATATTAAGACATTGTTTCAAAGTTGTGTTTAGCACAAAGAAATTTGTGAAGGGTTTCAATATAAATGGATAGATAAAAAAAAACCAACCAGGAACCATAGGTAGAATCGTTGAATACCCCATTTCTGCTATGTGGGACTGAACCGAAAATGTAGGTTTCGGAAGCAAAGAACAGACAGTAGTCAATGAGAACAAACAGCACCTCTTTGCACTTTCTGTGCTGAAGGGAAGCCACACAGAGTAAGGGACCTTTGCCTTTCTCCAGACTGCAGTTCCACTACCCAGATGAAGGTCGGGCTTAGGGCTGGACAGGTTAGAGGTGGAGTGTGGTTGCAACCTACAGTCATTTTGGGCACTAAAGGACCTTCACTGGGTTATCAACTGCTTCTCTGAAAGGTTGCAGCTACCAACAAGTGAAAATATCTGTCAGCCTCACCTGTATCTCTTAGATGTTTCAAATTAAGTGCCCTGTACTCTGCCTGGAGCTGGAGCTGGAGCACACCAGCCAGTTTCAGATGAGTAGTTTCATAGGGCTTTTGGGGCGTTGTGTGGGAAATACTGGGGCTCTGCAGTGGCTCAGAGGTGCTACAAACTGCAGGTCTACTGTTCACATTTTCTGCAGCATCTACAGTCTCTTTTCATAGGCTGGTGATGGCCACTGCCCATCCCGGATCAAAGGAGCCATCCCAGCTTTAGCTGAATGACCCGCAGTGAAAACAGGGGTAGAGAGCGACTTCTGGTATTTCTCAGAGAAGATAAAGCCTTGCAAACAGCCCGTTGTCACGATTTCTCATTTAATGGTGCCTGTTGGAGTGGCTTTGCCTTTTGTTTGCGTTATTATATGAACGCTGTCATCTCTTTATGATCTCTTGTCATTTAACCTTGCGGCGTAGACTTCAAGAGCCTCTCATATATTATTACATAGAGAAATGTTTACCTTCAATTCATAGTAGTTCCATCCAGGTCTTAGCACTCGCATTTAGATTTAAGATAAAATACGTGTTAGCATTTTACATTTTAAAAGAGTTATTTGGTGATTTTGTAAGCAAAGGGGGCTGCAAATACAGAATTACTCCTAGCAGTGCACAAGCTACAGCTTCCCCTACTCTTTTTTCAAATTTCCCTGGATTTCCCTCTGTTTCCTCAAATTTTCCATTTTTCTTACCATGTGCGTTACTATACATTCTTGCAGCTCTTTTGTTCCTTTAACCAGATTACTTTGGTTTATATTCGTTGCACCGCACTGAGTGATCTATTTCTGTACATACAGGTGTATTAAGCTTGTTGTTATTATTCATATTTTTTTCTTTTTATTTTTCTGGAGACCACCTACGTTGTTTCTTTTTAACTCATTTTCATAAGCTTGCAATAAACCTCTTTCTTTCAGGTTTTCCTTAGGAGATGCTCGCAGGCCGCTCCATGAAACTGCAATACTGGTGGAAGACATCGTCCACACTCAGCTGATAAATTTGGTAAGAAAATAGCTTATAACATAATCTTCCCTCTAAAAGTCCTTGAAACAGCATGAAATTTTCATGATCAAATGACTCAGATGGTTCTGGTTTTAGAAAGGAATAAAACACAGAAACTGAGGGTGATGTTCTGTCCTCAGTAACCTGCAGAAGGTACTGTTAGGCTTGCAAATAGAGGGTGTGCACTTTGCTTACGGTTATGTGCTGTATTTATGTGATATCTGCAACCCCACCTAACCTCGGGAGTAACGCTGAGGTATTTTTTTGTTAAGTTGTTAAAAAGAAAAAACTGACTAGTCATGTGAAGACCTCATTGCTGATTTTTTTCTGGTCTAGTATTTGTGTTAATGCATTATTTGCTTAATATTTATATTCTAATATCCTTACTATTTGAGGTTTTGATTTCTGTCAAAAATAATGCAGAAATACTGAAATATTTTTCCTTATTGAAAGCCAGTGAAAATGTTGTATAAAGGAGGCTGTCTCGAATCTCATCTGTCAGAAGCAGTTCTAAATTTGAACCTCTCCATAGTTTTTAATTAAAGTTCAACACCTCTTAAGAAATCAGCGACGGTATTTTACACCGTGGCACGAATCTGCCATCTGCCATTGTGTACATAAAGGTATATTCTTATACGTCACCTGTAGCTGAGGAAGCATAACAAATGTTTTTTTCTTATTATAGTGATTCTTCAGATGAAATTACCAGCATGTATGGGTATGCACACTATATGGAACTAATGTATATAAATAATACTAATACATATTATAAGTAATATTTACAGATGGTGAGTCCCTGGATCAGCTAGAGCTTTGAGCTGCAAGTTCCTAGGTCTTTTCTCTATAATGAGCCCTTTCAGCAATCAAAAGGATTTTTAAGTTTCAAGCTAGGTTCTGTTACTACCTTAACTACAATTAAAAACTTTCATCACGTGAGAAAATTCAGAATGGGGCAGACCACATATTATAAATAGATATATATAAAATCAAAATATATATTTTAATTTTTTAATATATTTTCATATGATGTTTATATTTTTTAATATTTTTTTTTAAATAAAAATAGAATATAAGTAAACCTCCCCCTGCCCACTGTTTGCCTGCAGACAGGTGCTTTCCTTCAGCTTTGCACTTAATCCAGCAACCGTTCAGTGGCTTCCTGGATCGCAGTAAACGCTTTGGGGTCCCTTCCAGCTCCAGGTAGTTTCTTTCTGCTCGTGCCTCCGAGCCCGGCGGTGTATCCCTGTCTTTGCAGTCTCCCGGAGTCCTTGTGCTGTGGCTCCTTTGCTTATTACGCTCCTCTCGGTCTGTCCCGAACGTGCCCTGTGGCTTCTGGGGAGGGCACAACCTCGCTCCCCTCTCCGCAGGTTTCCCACTGGTTAAACATGCTGCTCCGGGCGTATATTTGTAATTCTTGTTCTAGCTGTAACTGCTATAAAATAACATTTTGTTAATGACCCCCTTAATTTATGCAAACCGATGGCTGCAGCTTCGCTCTTCCTTTAGCAATAATGTGGTGAAGAGTCTGTGCTTTTATGTCCCACCGAGGCTTGGCTGAGCTGAGCTTTGCAGCAAAACGTGAGTTTTGAGAGAATGCAACCTGCAGCCATGTGGTCTTTGCACTTAAATCAAAGCCGGGCACTTACTTGGGGAAGGACCGTGACCCAGGGTTAACCCTGCGTGGGGTGTAGGAGCATGTACGGTTTCCTGACAGAAGGAAGAATGGGAACGGAGCGGCAGATAAACAGCTTTTCTAACCTTTCCCCTCTGAGCCCGAGACAGCACTTTATTTCTGAGGAAGTGAAAGTATCTTTAATAGCTCATTGCTTTGACCTCTGACATTCACATGCCGGAACTCTTAAATCAGGAGCTTTTTACATGCTCCGGACTTCTGATAGGGATTTTTGCACATTTGTCATCCTTAATAACTGCACATCCTTATTGAGCTGTTATTACGTATTTATATTAAATTTTCACTTTAGATGTAGGTGTTTGTGTGGGTATATATCCAGTACTAGAAAAAAGCTATTTTTAATAATTGAAGCTGACTGCAGCTGTAAATTTATTGCTTACAACCTGGATTTTGTCATATTACTCATGTTAATGGACTACACAGTTCTTGTTATGTAATTCAGTGATTTCTTCTCAAAATTCATATCTATTTTGCCATCTTTAATACATGTATAACACTAAACTGTAGAAATTACTTTTATGCCTGCAGTAAAACTGGCACGTTGCATACATCTTTCATAGTAAACATTTGTAAGAATGGCTCATACTTGTTGATTAAGTCCAGGTTTGAGCTTCTGAATTAAAAAATCAGTTGCCAGTGTGATTAGCTTTGATTGGTTGACTTTTGGTATCTCGGAGGTTTACAGTTCCAGCTTCCTATTTTCAAAGTTGATCTGAACTCTATTAAATCAGGGGCAGGTTTGGACAGATTTATATGGTCACTCCTTCAAACCACTATATACTTCATGAGGTCCGGCTGCTATAGCAGATGACTGCACTAACAAGTCAAATTCTTGAAAAACAGACTTTTTAAAGTCTGCATCACATTTTATGATTGATTTTTTTGTGTATTTTGAACCATATGTACACTGCTTTCCATTAAGTGCAATTCTGTTAAAAGGATGTGCCCATGTGTAGAAGGAAATGAGCATCTCCAGAGGAAGATTCACATCATCCTAAACTTTGTGTCTGAGTTAGATGAGATGAATCTCTTGAGGAATTTATTTCCTCAGCTGGCTAATAAAGGGATCTTCTGGCAGCTTGATGGGGTTCAAATATGTGGGAGACAGGCATAAACGTTGAGAGATAAATTCCATCCAATTTGTGTCAGAATACTAGCATGAATTTGAAATTCTTTTGCTATCTTGTAATTATAATAGATGTTTTGTTATTTGCATATCAAGCAATATAAAACAAAATGACCCTAGAATGAGAAAGTTCTGTACATTTTTTGTTGAAGAGCACAATGAATTTAAGTTTTAATTTGAAATCAAATTCACTGTTGAATGATGTGTTTGTTTAGTAACTGATCTATATGTATTTATAGATGCCTTAACATTACCCCTAAACCTGTATTTATTTATGTCTGCTAAGTCTAGAGGTTCCAATCAAGGCTATATTGCTCTTTACGGTTAAGCACAAGTAGTAGATGTCTGTTACAAGGAAAATTGTGCCTAGAAAAAAGGTTCAACAGGGAATGCAAAAAGATGTTAATCAGAAGGGGACAAGCCTTTAAATTACTTACCATTTGAAGTGGAACAAGGCCTCTTTTAGTTCGTTCTTGCATCATATCCAATACAATTTGCATGTGCAGTGAGAAGGTTTTGAAGCATCATCTTCTATAATAATCTATCAATATCTATTCAGACCCTTAGAAAGGGCACTCAGAGATCCTGCTTTAGGACAAATCAATATTATTCAGCACTTTGTCAAAAAAAAAAGAGGCTGTAACTAAGAGAAATGGAGTAGGAATTTTTCTTGGTTATTAAACTACTATTGAGAGTTTTGGCATCAAAATAGCTGAAGTCTTGCACATACATGAATGTAAAAGCATCTGGAAATTGTTTCATGTAATATTTAAGAAAGAGGAGAAGTTTCTTTTCACCTTCACCATCTCTGTCCAGAATTTTTGTCATGCTGATCAGCGGCGCAGAGTCTAGGTGGAGGCCTGTGGCTAGTGGTGTCCCCCAGGGGTCGGTGCTGGGCCCAGTCTTGTTCAATTTATTTGTCAATGGCCTGGATGAAGGGACAGAGCGCACCCTCAGCAAGTTTGTGATGACACGAAACTGGGAGGACTGGCTGATACCCCAGAGGCTGTGCTGCCCTTCAGCGAGACCTGGACAGGCTGGAGCATTGGGCAGAGAGGAACCTCATGAGGTTCAACATGGGCAAGTGCAGGGTCCTGCACCTGGGGAGGAACAACCCCCTGCACCGGGACAGGTTGGGGGTGACCTCCTGGAAAGCAGCTCTGCAGAGAAGGACCTGGGAGTCCTGGTGGATGACAAATTCACCATGAGCCAGCAATGTGCCCTAGTGAAAGACATTTTAGCAATAGCACAGAGTTCAGCAAGGGAATATGAAAAATTACACATGTGCACACCAAAAATACAAATGTGCTTATAAACAGCAGAGCCCAAAAGTCCCTATCTGCTGGTAAGTAACCTCACCTGTCCGTGAAAGACTGGCTGCTCAGAGGGAAGGCCACAGCCCATTCCAACAGCCTTGGGCTACTTCCTTCAAATGTTTTCTCCACTAGAATTCTTTGTGAACTGTGATAAGTCATCATGAGACTGTCATGAATGATAGAATTCATGTTAATAGAGCTGTGGTTTACTCCCTGTCAGTAATGTGTGGCTGCTAGAAGATGGACTCTGATGTCTTCAATTGATGTCAAATGATTTCCGTCAAACCCACTCGGTTGGCTTTTTTAGAATGCAGTAGTGTCAGCTTAAAGGAACTTGGATTGCCCAAAATCATGTTGTACATGATATCTGTTGGGGGGTTTTTTATATCACTTACTTTTGTCTTCCTATGGAAGAATTTAATTTCATATAACCTAATCATTATTAACATTCCACTCTTGCTTCCTTTGAAGGAGCATGATTTGGGTCTCATGTTACATATATGCGTATATGAACACTTTGCATATACACATAGGTAATTTTATTTTTTTCTAATTTATTACTGTTGGAAATTAATTGTCTCTCACAAGATAATATAGTTAATTCATAATCAGTCCTTTGCTCCTCAACCGAACCACAGAACACAAATCAGTAGGTGCATAATCTATACTGGAATACGTACATTTTTTTAAACTGCATCAGTAATTCATAGGTAGAACACTTATAGTGAGATGCAGCGATTCAGCAGTATGTCAAGTCCTGAGTAAGTCCGTAGTAAATCCATCCTGTGATGTAAATTGCTTTTCATAGCAGGGACTTAAAGAAAGATTGGGTAGTCATTTGCCACAACTAGGAAAAGGAACGGTGAAAATTACAGGGACAAGCATAAGGATAAGTTTACTGATATGAAATGCTAAGTATTTAAATCATGATCGGCGTGAATTTTGTGTTTTCAAAGGGCTGTACATTTTCTGGATGAACGTGGTGCGCTTTCTTCACTTCCCAGCTTTATTCCTGCAGCTGTTGACCATTTTATTGCAGTTTAAAAAGAAAGGAGAAAGAGGAAGGAAAACTCACCTTCACTTGACCATCCAGAGAAAACGGCAATGGCAGTGGGAGAGGGGAGTAGGAAAAATGAAGATTTAAACAGAAACAAGGATAGAGCTTTCTTGGTTCTTTACAGCCTACTCCTACAGCTTTTTTTTTTAAACCAAATCACACTCGTTATTCATTCACAACCTGGATTAGTCGTTTTAATGTATGTAACCTCTGTGCTGTTCCGAAATCATACAGTTCCAGGTTTGTTTACTGCGTTTTTGAACTGTCAGACTTGTAACCTTTATCTACGTAATTGTAGAATTTCTGACATTCCTTTTAAAAAAGAAAGAATTGAAACCAGCTCGTTCATGAACAGAAATTGCCCACTGATAAGAACAAACAGTGGGAAGCGCTGTGCGCTCCTGGTCCCAAAGTTATACGCAACTGTCACTTATGCCACCCTAGTAACGGGAAGCGTCTTTGTTTTATGAGCCTGTTTTAAAACAGTAATAAGGTTTCCTGTGCAGGACATTAATTAGAAGGGTTATCAAAATAAGACAAACTAATATAATTTGTGATTGTACAAAATAAAGGAAGTTGAGGGTACCGTAGGGACCTAATGAATCACAGGATGGAAACAGTCTTCTGGCTAACTAAACATGCAGACTTTGTACTAAGTCGTAGGGTGTATATACAGCTCGGCAAGCCGGAACGCGCTGTGTGTTTACATGAATGGGATAAAGGAGTTCACAAAAACCATCTGGGAAAAATCCTTCGACTATTCATTCTGTTCCTACTGTAGGGTGAATTAAACAACACGCATACGTTTGCAGCAAACGCGTGGCACACCTGCCCTGGAAGAAATCAAACTGGAAAATAAGGCTGTAGTAGCAAAAATTTCCTGGGTCCCAGCAATGTGCATTTGTTAGCGTTGCTCCTGTGCGACGGAAGAGACTTCAGCTCTAGCAAGTGGTTTTTAATTGTTCCCTGTGCGTTTACATCGTTGAAACGTGGTCACTAGATTATGTTATTGCATTGGTAGGAGTATGTTTTTTCTTCTTTTCTTTAATTGAAATTGCATCTTTGACATTCATTGTTGCGGTTGCTGTTCTCAAAACCGATTTTGAATGATTTGTAGTAGTTAATTTTTTGAAAGATTTTTATGCGACTCTAAAAGGAAGGGCTGCTTTTCAAAAAACTTTTTTGTTCAATTTACAGAATAGTATAGAGTAGGTTTTGTCGTTCTGAGTATATATTTTTTTCTATACAGTCAAAAAATTTGAATAGACTCAACCCATTCAATGCCATTCTATAGGGATCCGATGCTGTTACTCCTGTACCAAAGGAGCTCGGTGACAGTGTGTCAGTCATTCGTGAGTGAAGACAACACTGGTTTAGCAAGGCCCACAGCAGACACAAGACACTGTTTTCTCAATTTCCCGTTGAAAAAAAATCATTTTTTTTTTCTTTTCTAATATTTCTTGATTGGCAAGCACTCTAGATTACTTGAGCAAATGAACAGCATTTTGTCTTTAATGTATTAGAGTATTATAAAATGTCTTTTAAGAAGATGTTTTATAGAAAATTTAAACTGGAAACTATGAAGTCTTTTGTCTGACTTTTGATGAAGTCTTGCCTTTTCTTCATTGGTGATTTGTACAAAAAGTGATGTCTTGAGTTTTCTACTCTAATGTTAGCTGCTGCTTGTCCACCGTGTTCAGATGTATTTATTCTAAAGTACAGAATCTACTTCAGGAGACAGTTCAGGAGCCCCAGTCAGAGATTCTAGGCTCTCTCTGTGCTTTCTCTTAAGATGAGAAAGAGCTTACTTGGTCAGAAGTTTTCTTTCCCATGGATCTTTCTGCGGAGTCAACACGTGCTATGAGACAGAGCTGCTGCTTTTTGCCTGGTCATGCAGAGCTGCTGCTCAGCATCCAGCGGTGATGCATTTCACTGACCTAAAAAGTGGAAAGACTAAGACACTGTTATTAAGAACCCTAAACAAATCAAAGAGAAGGAAACGAATAATTATGCCCACATAATTGTAGCACCTTGTTCAATAGCAAAGAAAAATCCAAACCGTTGACTAGATTGAATGGAAAAAGCAATGTGATCAATGGTTAAAGATTGTCTTGTAGTGCATATAAAATATAAAGAATAAAGGCAGTGCAGGCAGCTATAATCCCAGCATTTTCCGATGTTCTGTATCAGTCTTTGGGCCTTTAGTAACAATGACATAGATTTTTGTGTGATGTACATGCATGCGTAAATGTGTGTCTATATATACAGGTCAGGTTTTTCCACCCTTAACACATCAGATTCCTGTTCAGGCTGTTGAGCAAGAGGAATTAAGCATGTATGAAGTTTCACTCGTGGGGGCTTTGGAATCTGTGGCATTCTTAAATGTATATGTACTCAATTACCTTGGGTTCGGGGCTTTTATGAATCTGATCTCAGCCTGAGTTTCCAAAATAAAAATACGTCCTCTATTTAGTTTTTATATATACTGTTAGGAGCGTAGCATAGATTAATAGCTATTGAAGTCCTGGATGAGCTGAGATGAGCTGAGACATTCAGTGTACAGATGCGCAGTGTCCAGGGTGTGTTGGCTACTTATATTGATGTCACTTCTTATTTTGCTGGAGCCGTATGGAATTCTAGGTGATTAGCTTTTAGAAAAGAACAAACAAAAAAGTTAAGAAGTTGAAGAGTAATCATTAGATTTTTATCACACAGTATGATGCACTCTGGTGAATCAGTATTTTGTCAATGGTTTTAATCTCTAGTAGTCTTTATTGAAAGTGTTTATGAATTGAACAGGCTTTTGTCGGGAGTATTTTTGACATAAACTAAAAAATGTCTCACATAATTTAGCTGTTTCTGGGTTGGAATGAAGGAGCAATCTATCTTTCTGTCTGTGAAAAGTCATAATTACACCCCAAGCTTCAGACGTCAGATGGAAAAATGATATTCAGGGTTTCATTCTTTCTTTAACTTGTTTGTATGATGTAAATGGAATACTATAAGTATATGAACATGTGAGTAAAGTCCATATCTGGACGCAAAGACCCGTTCTCATCTAGTAGTCCGATTCTGGCAGCAGTTAGTAAACTAAATGAAAAGAACCTGAAATTTATTAGTGGTGTGCAACACACAGATATTTGATGAGGAAGATGGACCTCAAGTTAACTTTCAAAAGCACCTGTGTATCTTTGAAATCAGCTCCAGAATCCAATAAACAATGAGTTTTTAATTATTATTTTTATCATCTTACTTGCTTTGTTTTAAATAATTGTCCAAATATGTTAACTGTCAGTGCCTGGTGGAGGGTAACATTCCTTCTGCTTTTCCTCCGAGATCCTGAGTGAATTCATGTGAACAAACATAAACGCAAACAAACATATCTTTCTATACCTGAGATAATGATGCCAGATCATCTTTTGTGTCGGGGAGATAAATGGGCACTTCTAGGATGTGACTCTTCATCTCCTACAGTAGTTATTTAACATTCTGGCCGTGCATTTAAAATCTGGACTTCTTAAGTGAAGTGAGAGGCATCTCACCTCTGTGACTTTCAGCACCAGCTGTGGTTTTTGATATTTCATTTTTCATTGATTCTGTCCAACAAAACTGTAAACTTGAAGTTGTGAAAGACACAAACTGATTTATGGATATCTGTGGCGAAAAAAGAGTAGCGTTAAATTCTGCATGGTCTTCAAGTGTAACTCATAAACCTTAAAGGTCATCTCAGAGTGTTTAACAGAGCAAATTCATTGTAGTTTTTAAATCACCTTATCTGATTTCAAGCAAACCTGATCGTTTCAGAATAACTTTTTTTAGGAAGATTGGCTTGTTAACAGTGTTATGCTGTTACAAGGAAATGTGGTCACAGCTGGTTCTGGTTTCTTAGCTAATCCACCTGATTGGAAACAACAGGTTTTTGATATTTTTCCATTTCTTACACTGACACCTAGTGTTCAGAGGTCTGGAGTTTCTAATACTGCACTTTGTTATTAATAGATAACTGTCGATACTGAAGTTCTCCACCTTTGTCAAAATCTTTCATTTCTGTTGTTCTTCGAAAGAAAACAAGAACTGAAGGCAAAGGTGTTACCATCATTCAAATCAATTTTACTTTGGAACTACAAATAGTACACCACTGCTGGAAAACCTGGCAAAAGCTGTTTTACTTCTTGAAGCGCTGCAAAATCTGTTTTCTTAATATTTAAGTGCTTTAGTTTTGGCAAATACAACTCTTTTGTGTCTCTAAGTGTCACCGGCCAACAAAAACAGTGATAACAGCAGAAACCCTTAGATCAGTATTTATTTAATTGTGGGGGATGTCAACGCTTTTTATTTCTGTGTTCTTTTATCTTCAAGCCACGAGTTCTACCTGATAGGAGTGTTGATGGCAGCACAGTCCTTGAGTGGACAGAAAATAGCTTATAGACAAAAACTAGCACAAACAGTCTTTTATCTCAGACCTGCAAATAAAAGGAGCAATCCAAGCATGGGTTGTAACCCGTTCCTGACAAAGACAACTGGCTGAGTAAAATTTACCCTCTAACTTTTATACCTGTAGTTTTGCTGGATGTTAACTGAAGACCTTTCATCATTTGAGATAATATATTAAGAATTTTGTGTGGTCGTATCTAAAAGCATCAATGAATTTTTGTGTTTTAGTGATGGGTTCCATACAAAAGTGAAACATATTCAGGCAGAGAAAATGCATATTAAACTTATCCTTGATTTGATCATTCTTCCCCTTTTCTTTTCCTTACTTTTCCTGTAGGCGCACCAAAAAGCTGCCTTTCTGCACCGAGTCATGAAAGTTTTACGTTTCCTATACACTTACTACCTTGCCTTCTCAGAGAACCAGGAGGCAGTGACGATTCACTGAATACCCACCTAGATGATGGTCTCCTCTTGAGGAAGCCCTTGATTCTTACCCAATTTCTTAACAGGCCAGAATTTGGCTATAAAAACATACTCTTCCCATAAACTCTGGTAAACCGGATTAGCCAGATGTCACAGTTTAATTCTACTACTTTAGGCTGAAGCTTTCCCTCCAGAGCTGTCTCTTTCCTTCCAGACCCATCGCCTGCACAGCCTGTAGATTCTTGTGCTACTAAGACAATCGGTGTTTAAAAGAGCAGAGTGGCTGGTCCAAGACCTTTTTGCATGAGGTGATTCAGTTAGTCAGAGGAGGACATAAAGGAAATAAATTTGAGAAAACACATCAGGACCTCTGTACCAGTTGATCCTCTCAAGAAAGTATATGCTTTACAGTTGATCTAATTCATCTGAATTATTTTCAACACAGCTGTTAAGTGCAGTGGACTTCATGCAATAGTTGTATCTGTGATTTACATAAATATTCCCAAATGCAGATAGCTCTGTTTCCATACCCTCTTCCTTTAAATTACAACATCTAATCTACCAATTTAGACTGCCCATTTGCTTATATCTTGGGTAAAGGCATTGCACTTCTCTGTGTGCACATGGCATATTAAATATATACTATGTCGCTGCCTATCGATAGTTATATTCCTGTGAACCGGTCACAGTGTGCTTACGGAGAAATAATCAGAGACAACAGAGAGAAATGTTACTTGTAGGATATCATTTATTTGACTTCTTTCAGGCGTTTACTTTCTGGATGAGGTGAATTTGGACCTAGAATGATGATTTTTCTCTAGCGACTGTAAAGGATGCCTTGGGTGACCAGCTCATGCAGACATACATGTTTAGTCAGATATGTCCCACCTGAGAGTAACAGAGCCCCCATGACAAAAGCCTTGAAGCAATCAAAAAAAAAAAAAAAAAAAAAAAAGGATAATAATGGGAACTTCTCTGATGGCAAAAGGAGATGATAAGTGTCAAAAGCAGCAGCAAAGTCAGAGAAAATAAAGACATACCGGAGGCCCAGACTTCTGGCCAGGAAGAGGCACAGAGTGTCCCATATATGAATAGTTTCAAGGGAGGGGATTTATGAAAAGCCAGGTTGGAGCTGATCCAAGACAGAGTTAGAAGAGGGGAAGTCTGTACATTAGCTGAAAACTGCATGTTCTATGGTTTTTTACAGATGAAGAGAGAGAAAGAAATGGGAAAAGATTTGGAGAGACAGCCTGGATTGAGATATGGTGTCTTTAAAAGAGAGTATAGACTGAGGACATCTGTACACCATGAGCAAAAGTGCCGGAGAGCAAAGAAAAATTGAAAACTAAGTAGGCAGGATATGATGCATCTACCGGGTGGGTCAGAATTGGGAAAAAGGTCAGAGATTTATGACAAGAGAAGGCGTTCAGGAACAAAAACTAGGTGCAGCTTTGTGGGAATGCATATATTCTCTCTTGTAGCAGAAAGATTATGGAGCTAAAAGAGGAACCCAGGTTGCAAATAAGGAATAGGAAGCCTGAGATTCAGCAAAGTGTTGCTTAAAGAAGTGAAAGAAAAGAAAGATGAAAGATGAAAACAAACCTGTAGTGGAAGGAGTTTGGAAGAGGATCCCATGACCCTCTCTCAAAGTGTTCAATAGCAAGAGAACGGGAATAATTGAAATGAGAGGCAGAGAGGTTTGAAGGAGAAACTGTGGCTGGTGCATTGGAGCTTGCAGAAGGTCTGGTCTGGAGAATGAGTTTGGGAAGTGGCTTTACAGGATATTAAGTGCTGATGACGGGGAAGCCATCAAGAAGTGGCAAATGGAGTGAGAATCAGCAGATGTGTTGCTCCCAAATTGAATCTCAGGTGAGGCCGTAGAAGTAGGTGGATAATGACGAAACAGGTGGAACATGGCCATTGGTGTCACCATGAAGGAGAGCACAGGACTGAGAAGAAAGGGAGAGACAAATTGTACATCCCGGTCAAGAATTCGTGGTAAAATGGAAAGTCTTGTGAGAAGTGCTTCTTCCGTGGACATAGCCATACACATGGAAGTCTGGATGCATGCGTCGTTGCAACGTCACATACATGCAAGCATATATGCATGTATAGAGAGATTAATAATGAGCACTTGTATAGGGATACAGTGATCCACTTCAACATACTCACAAGATACTGCTCCCAGCAACCATTGTCACAACACTCAGTAACTACATTTTTTATCATCTCTAATTCTTGAATATGTTTTTACGTTGTTTACCATTTTCATCTTACAGTCTGCCATCATCATTCCCAATTAGGGAAAAAAAATTGGATCACTTTACTGATGAGAAATGTAAGTACAAAGAAGACTAAGTGGATTTTCCCCATGCCATGAAACAAATGAATGGCAGCGCTGAAAAAAGTCGACTAGTAGTTGAGAGGGAAGCTGTGCAAAGCTATTTTATATTGATGGTCTATGTCTCAGCCAATTGGATTTTTATTTGACAATCCAAAGGTGTAATAACTTTTATTGTAAGAGGAAGAAAAATACATCCAGGCTAATAAATAATGGAGGACCTACTAGGGATATGCATAAATACGTATCCTGTTCCTATGTATATACAAGCTTAATTGTGTCTCTTTTAATTTTGCTGTTTGATTCAACGGGATTGTCAGGTAATCGTCCTATTGAAAGAACAGAAGAGGATAAAATTTCAAATAACTTTGTTAATCTCTTCTGGCTGTTAAAAGAAAAGATTTATTGGTATCAAATTTTATTGCATTCTTAGAATTTAGGGATTGATTGGCTGCTAGTTTAGCTTACTTGTCTCTTCCAGTTAGAAACCCAAACACAACAGAAGAAAGACATCGCATTGAAGCTGACGTGCAACAAGTGAGTGAAAGTTCACTTGGCTTTTTCTCTCGGCACCAGGTGCAAAAGTTGGCTAAAAGTGCTGTGGCAGGCAGTTATTTTAAAGCAGTTTCTGGTTTAGTGTTTTATCAAGCCCAGGAGTAAAATATTCTGCAACTACTGCAGTTTCACAAAGCTGCTTTTTAAGGTAGAACTCTGAATTGTTTAACTAATTAAAATGGCTCAGTACAAGCATTAATCATACCGTAACCGTTAATGAGAGGGTTTGCGGGATTTATGGAGGGCTGTATATGATATTTTAAAAGTGTGTATCATTTCTTTGTTTAATACACAATACGCTTGCATTCTCTGAATATACCAGCGGTTCTTGAAATCTTGAGGGGTATTTGTGATTTTCTACATCCCCTCTTATAAACGCTGGGAGGAGGTGTATTAATTTCTGGGGAAAGACGACTCTCGCAGTGTCCTGATTAGTGACTCGACTTCATCTGGCAGGTTTTTTCTTGAATGGCTGCTCCGTTACAGCTTTATAGTATGCTTTAAAATAATAGTTCTCTAAACTGCAGCTTTCTCAAAGCGGGAAGGTGGTGGCTCAATGATGACATAAGCTCCAGAAGTGTAGAGTTCAAGTGGTTTGCATGTGGGATTGCCAAATAACACGGTTTTGGTTTGTTTTCATTTTATTACACAGATTCTCCTCCCCAGATGTCTTGTATTTCTGTGGTACCCCCCTTCGCCTTTGATTCTTGCTCCTTGTAGCTAACAGTTTTTATTAGTTATCCCACTAATACTCAGCGTTTTTACTCAGCACCTGTCGTCTTCAAAGCACTTTGCAATAATAACTAGTTAATCCTCGCGCTAGTCCTGAATTTCACGGTCATTCCTGGTCACACGTGAAAAGCGAGCTCGATGACTTGCCTGAAGTTGTGTAATGGTTTTGACACCTGTATGAGGACTTAGTCTGCCTATTCCGTGTCCGCACTGACTGATCCTGGGCTGATCCTCTGGCCTCTCTACACGCTGAGTTTGTGGCACGCCGGTTATAAATTGAGCATTTCCTTTTGGTTAATGACACATTTTTACCCTGATTGCTCTGGAATTTCAATCCTGAACCTTGTAGAACTATGCTGGAAGGAGCCTCAAGAGGTCATCTGAGCCATATCTCTGATCCTGAACTAATTTTGGCCTTTGTTCAGGAAAGCTCTTAAATATATACATATAAATGGATATGTATGTGCATGTATGTATATATATTCATATATATACAATTATTTATTGAAGCAAGTCCCATTTTTGGCAGAATTATGGATAACCGCCTGATCAAAGTTTGATGTAAGCTACCAGCAATTGCTTTGAAATACTTGCACAGAATATCATGACTGATATTGCTGTGGGAAGTACTAGTACTACAAAGAAATTTATACTGGGAAAGGCAATGCTGTTAAATCTAGTGTTGTGACTTCTGGAAGTGTTGCTTCCTTTTTTTTTCTTTTTCTTTTCCTTTTTTTCTTTCTTTTTTTGTTAATGGACCTGTAGCAAGAAATCTATTCACTACCTCAAGTAAGGTAGTGATTTTGCTTCTATAATAAACCCTCAGCTAGTTTGAGTATTCTTGGCCTGTCCATCTGAAAGCTACAACTTTATGGAAACAGAATGAAATAAAGTGTTCTCTAATATGTCACAAATCATAGTTAAAACTGGAAATCCAGTCTGACACTGTGGTCTTGATTTGTATGGTTTGCCTACCCTTTTTTGTTTCTGCAAAGCAGTATATGTATTTGAAGGCTGGAGTTTCAGCCAGGATTTTCAGTCTTAACTGTGAATTTCCTTCCTTTAACAGGTTTAAAGCAAGCCTTTCAGATTGCTCCAGTATAGCTTTTAGGACTTGAATTTCCTTTGTGTTCATTTTGGTCCTTTTCCAATATTTGTGCATACATTTGAAACTCCTTCAAATCTCTGTGTAAGGCAGCAGTTACAATAGGAGGTGGTGGCATTTCTATTATATTACTGTTAGACTTGATTCAAATGATGCCTGATTTTGAACTCAGTCAAACACTGCAAGCCTAAAATTCAGGCTCTTGCTCAAGCGTTACAGGGTTCATGTCCTGCTCAGAGGTCTTTATAATTACTGTGTCTGGCTGGAAAACAAGAATTCCATTTCCTGAAAAATGTAGGGGTTTTGACATTTGCTTTACTTTTTCATCAGAACAAAACTAAAAGCCTATTAAAAAAATTGTAAAAATCTACTGAGACGAAGAGGAATCTTATCTAGCCGGTAGTCCAGTGGGCAGGACAACAGCCTTGGAGAGGAAAGACCAATGTTCAAGTCTCTGCTTGCTGGAAGAACATAAACTTGAAGCTGAGTGTCCCATATGCTGAGTGAGTGCCATAATGTAAGGCTGTTGAATACATCTTTTCATGTCGTTACTTCTCTCTATGATCTCAACCATAGACCTGTGAAATATTGCTGTATACAAAATTGTCGGTTTCAAGGAATATGATTTTTCCAATGGAAAATATGGAAAAAAATGGAAAAATATTTCATTAGAAGGTACTGACCAGTGCTCATGATTAAATTATTCATATATTTCACATGTGCATTTAATCCAAAATAATACTTAGTAGTGATTATTTGTAGTTCAAAAATTCAACTTAATTTTTATAAATCTTTTGCTTCAGCTATAGCTGCAGGGTCTCGTAAAAGCTTGACTACTTTGTGTTTATTCATTTTTTATGGTAATTAATTCATATTAGTGGTGAACTTCATTATTTACAAAAAGTTATTTTAAACCTTTTGCAGGTTTAAATCTGTTATATTAGTATAATACAATACCAAACGCAGCAAAGTGTTGTCTGAACAGATTATGTGATTCAATGTTGTATATATCTATTAGTGGTCTGATCCAGGGATGGAATTTTTTTTTCTTAGCATATGCAATCCTCTGATATTGTTTATAGATAAAGGAGAACGTTTCCTCGTTTAAGGAGAGCTTTCTTCCCACTCCATTCGCTCTCCATAGTTTCATATTAGGACAGTTTTTGAAAAGGTCATTAGAGAGAAAAATTAATGTAAGGAGAACAATGAATGTTCTTTCTTTTCCAAAAAAAATCAGTGGACTTGTTGCATTAATACTACATGTTTGCATGTTTGAAGCCTGTCACAATTCTCTGCTATATTCTGTTATCATGGGTTGGTGACCTCCATTAAAAAAATTATGTCAATCATCTTCTTCGTTAGAATAAAGTCAGTATTGTAAAGTTTATTTTCTTCTATACAGCGTTATGAAGAAAAAGCACTTTGTTTAATTCCAAAAAGCAAATATTGGCTTCTTCCAAATTCTTGCTAAACTTCCCGTCTATTCTAATATCTGCAAAAATGTCCGTAGCAGTTGAATTTCTGAGACTATTACTATTCACGTTGCATGTTATGTTTGTGTGTGTGTCTGGCACTTGCTGTCTGTCATCCGGCACTGTAAGCTTTATGTGACAACGTCCTTCTTTTTTTTGTGCCTGTGTGATGGCCAACATTGCAGCCCGGTGACCCATCAGTATCAGTAGCATATTGTTGTATGCTGCTACGGTATAAATAATAAACAACTCAATAAATAGATAACAAAAATGAAGAAATAAATGAAAAAGAGATTTATTGTTTAATTTCACATCTTTGAAGATACTAGAATGTCAAGTTAAGGAGTTCAGATGACTCCAAGTAGGCCCTTGTTGTGATGTTTTGGTAGAACTATGGTTTAATATAACTAATCTCTCTAAGCTACTTAGGACTCTGTCTTGCAGGACTATGCGTGTGCTCAAAATCACAGTAATGAAAGGTTTACATCTCGCCATTATGCATTTTGTATGTATAATATGTATACTTGCGGTCATGAAAATGTATACACGCCTGTTTTGGGAAGCAGGAATGGGATATTCCTTGCTCATATATTTAATTAGTTATTTTACTCTTATCTGCTAACTACAGCTCCTGCAGACCTTTTTACTCTGTACACACAAAAGATGGGTAAGAGGTATGTCTAGTTGGATTTCCGTATCAAATCCTTCTTCATCACATAATTCTGGGGTTGGGGGAGGGTGGTGGGGTTTTATGAGCAGTTAGGCCCTTCGGCAGTTAATCTAAAAAAGACTGAATGTTATACAAAAGTTATAGATATGGTGCAGTTCTGGAGGATGGTTAACACAGAGTTTACATTTCATATTCTGAGGGAAATGTAGTGCCGTTGCGCCGCTGTATGCAGTGCATTTCATTAGTGTTGGAGACAGCAGGAGGCTATTTTGTGGAAATGTTTCTGTCACTGTCAGTAGAAACATACCCGTCTGGTTGAAAAATAACCTATGTCTTGCCAGTTCCCTACTTCTAAGCAATTGCAGTGGGAGGATGTTAATCTTAACCTTTCACAACCCATTTCAAATCTAAATTTTTATTAAACTTCCAAATGCTTCAGTAATATAAGTACAGGAGACACGACTGTGCTCTTATGCAACAACTGCTACTGTTCTCAGATGCAGGAAACATTTTAATTAGTGTTTATTAGTATCTAGTGGTCAGGTGTGCTGGAACTCCCAGCCAGACTCTGCGAAGGGATGTGCGCTCCGTAAGGTAGGCTTGAGTCAACTCAAGAGCGCTGGACTGCGGAGCTTGGTCTGTTTTGCTGACTATAGACCAGCAGTTGCATGCACTCAAAAAAATTATCTATAGCATATTTGTTGTAGATATCCATGGTTTTTTGCAGAAACCCTGAACACATCTGCTCTTATAGCGATGCCAGGACCCTTTCTGGGAAGATCTAGTTGCCTAATGGAAAATGAAGTTTCTTACATCCATGGTTATTCTTTGACAATATATTTGTGTTGGAGGCTTTTCCTGTGACCCCAGGTTCCTTTTTGGTTTTTTGCATTGCAAGCCTGGGCTGGTGGTTACAACCTGCGTTTGGTGGATGGGATGTTGGGAATGTATTTGGAATGAGATACTTTATGTCCTGGTTGACAGGAGAGGGTATGCATGATTTTGTAATGAAGAGCGAAAGATAGGGTTCAGGACTGGATTCAGATACCTAAATTCAGGTCTATATGTGTGCGCCTATATGTCTGCTACAGATATCTAAGTACCCACTGTAGCCACTGAAGCAGAGTCAAATCTTCAACTACATAAACATCTACTGTCCAGTCACCTGAATAGCCCCCAGGCTCCTTTTACTGTTTGGGAGCTTAGACACCTACATACGTTATACATACATAATTTGAGGTGTCAATCTCCAGCTGAATTCTACCCCAAAATTCCCATTGCAGACCTCTGAAGTGAAAAATCACAGAATTGCAGAATGGTTTGGGTTGGAAAGGACCTTAAAGATCATCTAGTTCCAACCCCCCTGCCATGGGCAGGGACACCTTCCACTCAACCAGGCTGCTCAAAGCCCCATCCAACCTGGCCTTGAACACTTCCAGGGATGGGGCATCCACAACTTCTCTGGGCAACCTCTTCCAGTGCCTCACCACCCTCATGGTGAAGAATTTCTTCCTAATATCTAATCTAAATCTCCCCTGTTTCATTTTAAAACCATTACCGCTGTCCTATCACTACACTCCCTGATAAAGAGTCCCTCTCCAGCTTTCCTGTAGGCCCCCTTTAAGTACTGGAAGGCCGCTACAAGGCCTCCAACTCTCTCAGCCTGTCTTCATAGGAGAGCTGCTCCAGCCCTCTGATCATCTTCATGGCCTCCTCTGGACTCGCTTGAGCAGGTCCATGTCTTTCCTGTGCTGGGGATCCCGGAGCTGAACACAGTACTCCAGGTGAAGAAGTGTACGTTGAATTGTGACTTCCTCGTTCTTGGGCTTCTTCATATTTTATATCCATCGCTGCTGTTGTTATTGAGCAAAGCCTTCTTTCAGCCCTATGAAACAAGCAGTTATCATCCCTTTATGTTTATAAATAGGTGACAGAATTCAATGGTACTTCGTAGTGGTGGGAAGAAAAGCAGCATCTCTACTGTGTCCGGGCAGGTCTCTTCCTCCCAGGTATGGTGCCTTTCAGACCGAGTTGATGGGACACACAGGTAGACCTGCGTTCCTGAGATAGTTGTTTATGCTCACCTTATTGTTAGTGAGATGGAAATCTCCTCCCATCTTAAAGTAAATATCTAACATATTTATTCCATAAAAGTGTGCATTTTTCAAACTTTTATTCACTTGAACATACGAACTCAAGTATTTTAGAGAGAGACAATAATGAGTGATGATGAGTCATAGCCATTAAGTTAAACCTGTAGATTTCACTGCTTTCTCTGTAATTACTGCTCTAATTACAGCCTTATTCCCGTGTTTTCAGGTAACTAGCCATAAAATGACATGCACAAGCAGTTCTAGCTGTAGCAGTATTAACCTCGAGCTGCCCTGTCTTAACCGAGCCCCCTCAGCATTAGTGTGCGGGGTCGTTCTGCCTCTTACTCTCCTTCAGATCCAGCGAATATCGAACCCTCATGTGCACACGTAGGCTCAGGACAGGGGCGCAGATCTCCCTTCCACAGCCTTGCTTACGGCTCCTGGCTCGAGCACTGCCCCGAGGGCTGAGAGAGTCGGATTTGGATCTCCGCTGGCTGGAGGAAGGAATTAAACTTATCTCTTTGGCCATGGCTCTGATCTCCAGGTGATGACCCATAAGAGACTCACTTTAGGGAGCATCTTTGCCTCCATATGTATTTTTGAATTGAGATGACCCTGACTTTGGAATTTTGTGCAGAACTCAGTGCTCCCAATGTTTACTGAGGATATCTAGAGGATTAAATCCTCCCAGGGAGAGAGCTGTTAGGTGACAGGCCGGACCCTGAACGTCTCAGTCCTACTAAAACGATGTCACTGTGGCACACAGTTTTAGGCAAGCTCAGGGATGTCAGTGGACATCCCTGGCAAAAATACAGATGCTTAAATTCCCTCCGTGTTCCGCTTGAGGAACAATGAGACGTTTATGGATATGGGCTAAGTCCTTACACTGGACAGATGATAGTCTCTGCCTGAGTTGTCTCTCTGGAGCAGTTAAAGGAAGATTTTGTTTCCTTCCTTTGCTCAACTCATCAGAGCAAAGGACTGCAGGGTGCACTTCTGCAAGAATCCCTGGAGTTGTCTGGGGATTTTGGGGGCTCTTCCCTTTCTAAGTAGATAATACTCGAATAAGACATTGAGATAATGATGTTCAGCAAATGGATCTAGTGGTGTAACACACAGGGAATGTTTTTACCCCGTAACTGTGATGCCTTAGCTGGTTACCTCTTCTCTGAACCAGTGTTACTATTTACTCATGACCGAATAATGAATTTAAGAAGCTTGGTGTTTTATTCCTCCCTGTCAACCAGCATCCAGGCAAGGAAAGCTGACTTCTTGTTGCCAAGAAAGAGACGTACTTGTTTCACTCATTGCAACAGCGTCTTCCTGATGAAATCGGTGTAGACTGAGAAAATTCAGTATGGGATAGGACTGCAGGAATAACCCAGAGGTCTAACAGCTGGAAAGCTGTACAATTTAACCAGAGGAAGGAGTTAATAATTAAGATGATATCACTACTGTATTTAGTATTTGCTAGAGCCGAGCAGTCAACATAAAGCTGTCTGAATTCAAGACGTTTTTATGCTGTATGTGTTGGGAGTTTTCCACAAGACGTACTGTAGGCAAGCTGGAAAAGATGTGTCGTGCCACTGAATACGAAATGACATGAGAAATTTTTTGCCAAGGTGCTTTTTCTTCACAGCATATTCCTTATGTTATTCCTTATTCCTTATGTTATTAAGCATGATGTTCAGGGAAAACATCCCATCTGGAGAGCATTACCTGAAGGATGTGCAGCTTGTATGTGTCTTCTGGAGGTTAGCGTCTAATGTTAAACAAAGGAAGCTGATTAAAAACATCTGTAAAACATTTTCATAGTTCATATTTTATACAGTGGGTATTGAATTACCTTGCACATGACTGCATGTCTGAACTAAAAATAATAAGGTAAATCTTTTCCTTTTATTAAAATTAGTATAATATTAATTTTATAGTTAAACTACATTTAACTGTTTCCCTACTTGGCACTCGAATTTAATGCTGCTGACATCACTATGTATTTTACATGCCACTGAGAAATAATTGTTCATTTATTGATGCAGTGTGCTACAATAAGCACATTTTAGGTGCAGTCAAAATATAAACATTAGATTGAAATACAATTTCTTATGTAAAAGTGTGGCATTTATTAAATGCTAAAGGAGAGACTTGCCAGCTAAATGTGTAATGTTTCTGACCGTTAAATATATTATGTGAAATAGTTATATAGAATATATAAAATGATTGTAGTACTGCCCACTTAGGTATTATGTTGATTTATGAATTCAGTTAGAGTCCCTAGTAAATACCAAAATTGCTGATTCTAGGTCAGTATTTATTAGGTTGGTAAATTTTATGGAGAGGAAGGATTTGTGCATCCCAGAACTGACAGAGAAAGGTGTTATTTATGTAGTTAGAGTGAGAATGCAATTGTAATTTCACAGCTGAGCTGAAAAAGGTTGTATACTTTCTTCATATTCTAAATTACTTTCTAAAATGGCTTATAAAACCATGTGTATTACAATAGTAAATATTATTTAAAGATCTGAGAGGCTAATGCTCCAGATTTACTGTTCAATATCACAAGCAGAAACCTCTTACCTTTCCAAAGCTACATCCAACGTACTGACTCAGATGCACGTATCGAAACAGAGAGAGGCAAACATTATTCTCTGGGAAAATATTTTGAAATTCAGCAAGTGTATTGAAAATGATTATCATTATTGTTTATTGTAAGTGTTCTAAGATTGTGAAAATGAAGTGTTGCTCATAAATACCACGCAGGCTGAACGGCCAAGGGCAATTCTCATCTCTAACACGCAGACTCCTACCCAAAGCAGTTTTATCCAGTTTGAGTACTTGGGTTTATTATGTTTTGACCAAAGTTCATAAAAACTGCAAGTGGAGCAAACAATATGGTACGTATATACAGTTATTTTTATTCAAGGAGACTGGATCTGCACAAAAACAATTTTTAGAACAATGAAACATGAACAGTTTCCATTTCATCAATTAGTGGCCTTATCCGTACTGAGAAGTGTCTGGTATCTTATCTGTGTGCTGAAAAGGCAACGAGATGTTTTATCATTTGAAAAATAAAAAGACATGTTGTACCATGCTAGTGAGATTTACAGAGTTTATCTTACTATCCTGCTCGGGAATGTATGTTTCAGCACTGGTAATATAGCTCATTAAATGTCTGAGAACAAATAATGCTCTTTTTTAACCATATCTTAAGACAAAATGTCTTACGATCATTTCTTTTGCTCACTGAGAGCTTAATATTTTTGCATATGTTATTGCATGAGGTGTTTGGAGTTGACTGATCTCGTAGCCCCGGAGAACAGAGGCTGCTGCAGCTGCATCTCCCCAGGTCCAGACAGTACCGAGGCTGAGCGTGGATTCCCACTAGGCACACACACATATACATACGCACATACACATATACATAGGCACACTCACACCACGTATCCAACCGTGCCCTGGGCTGCATCCCCAGCAGCGTGGCCAGCAGGTCGAGGGAGGGGATTCTGCCCCTCTGCTCTGCTCTGGTGAGACCCCCCTGCAGTGCTGCCTCCAGCTCTGTGGTCCTCAGCACAGAAGGACACGGACCTGCTGGAGTGGGGCCAGAGGAGGCCACAAAAATGATCAGAGGGCTGGAGCAGCTCTCCTATGAAGACAGGCTGAGAGAGTTGGGGTTGTTCAGCCTGGAGAAGAGAAGGCTCCGGGGAGACCTTCTAGCAGCCTTCCAGTCCCTAAAGGGAGCCTACAGGAAAGCTGGAGAGGGACTTTTGACAAGGTCATGGAGTGATAGGACAAGGGGTAATGGCTTTAAACTGAAAGGGGGGAGATTTAGATTGGATATGAGGAAGAAATTCTTCACTGTGGGGGTGGTGAGGCACTGGCACAGGCTGCCCAGAGAAGCTGTGGCTGCCCCATCCCTGGAAGTGTTCAAGGCCAGGTTGGATGGGGCTTTGAGCAACCTGGTCTAGTGGAAGGTGTCCCTGCCCATGGCAGGGGGGTTGGAACTGGATGATCTTTCAGGTCCCTTCCAACCCAAACCATTCTATGATTCTATGAATTACGTAGAAATATAATTATACACACGACCAGCCAGAAAGATCAACACAGGCAGAAAACACAAAATTCATACAAACGCAAATGGCACCATTGGCCTCATCCTGTTCCCCTCTTTGACTGATCAAGGTGAAAGGGTGTTGGTGGAAAACATACAAATATGCATACATATACATACATAAATATGTATTTCTTTATATACACCTATAAACACTGCAGATCCCTCCAGCAGCTTGGTTTACATGGTCTCATAATTTTGCAAGATTACTGAAGCACTAACAGGAATATAAGCAGAAAATTATTTAAAAAAAAATACAATTGGCAAAGTTGTGTTCAGATAGTTATTGCATCTTAGGACCAAAATTGTCCCAGATTCCTGTCCCGTGAAGGTTTGGAAGGAAGGATTTTGGGGGTAGGTGGGGAAAAGCAATTTTCAGTAGGTTTGGAACTGTATCAGTTCACCAACTGTGTGTCTCTGCTGTGTAAATGATATTCCCCCATCACATACTGGACTGGATGATTACTTCAATGGGTGATTTTATGGCCAAAACCAGCAGCCTGGGGCTCCTGTGTCTTTATCACAGACTGTACTATATGAAGTGCAAAGCTGCAAAGTTTACTTGACAGTTTGAAGCCGGGGTAATTTACTTGACCGAGACCTTAATGCAACTCCTTACAGTACATCATCATCATTCGAACAGAAGGGATGTGCTTTCGAGCAGGAGTCGGTGGTGTTTGCCAGACGGGGCTCCAAACTAAATGCTAGATGAAGAATTGCTGTTACTGAGTTTGCTTACTTTGTAATTGCAAGTGCATTGGGGATACTGGACGAACTGTTTAAGAATGTTGGAACACCTGCGTATGGCACAGCACCTTTATTTTAACAACCCTATAGGTGCTCATACAGCAAATTATCACCCCAATGAATTCCCTTCATTTTGAGTTGAGTCTTTGCCAAACAAAAGACTCAGCTGATAGAAAGCTGGCTGAGGCACAATTGATTTTGGATTATAACCCTGAATTTAACAGCATGGGTCAATGGATGCTTTTTTTTTTTTTTTTTTTTAAAGATGCCATGGTTACAAACCTGTTAAAGCTGAATTAATTTAAGCATAATTTATCAGATCTTCTAGAACTGGACCGGGATATGTCCATGATGATTCGAAAATGACTGTGCTCATTGTCACACTCAATATTAAAATATGAATGTCTTGTTTATGTACATGACTTTCATATAATGCTTGACCTGTGGAGCGCTTGCCTTATTTCTTTATTCACAGAGCATTTTTATCTGTTTGTTCCTGAACTGTATGCCAGCTATATCACAGATAAATAGGACTGAATAGAATCATTGCTCAATGTGGTTTTCAAAGAAAGCATCACTTATAAATCATGACTGCTAATTAAAATGACTAATGCTTTTAATTAAAAATAAAATCTGTGCAGGCCCCAACAGGGTAAAAATACTACACCTATACCATGCTTCGTCACCAGTCCAAGTTAGTTTTTTGTGCCTTTTTTTCCTCTGTCAGGAACTTTCCCATTATGTTCTCCCTTCTTCCCGTTGTCCCTGCTCATTATTTCTGGTTTCATTGACAGTCTGATCTCTCAAGGTGCTTGACTGAGTGTCAGCTGACGAAAAGACACTGTTTTTTGTCTCAAAATGCTGCATGAAAAGATAAATTCTCAGATTTTAAATTCTTAAGGTAGGGGTTTATTGCTTTATTTGTCCTTGGGATATATATATCTTTGTAACAATTGAATTCTTATAAAAGAGCCACCAACAAAACTATTTGAGCTATAATGGGAGGGTGGAGTCAACTTGCCTGCCTATTGAAGTGCATCTTTCATCGTCAGAACAATAGCGGGTTCTTTTCCCTTGTCAACTGACCATCTTTTTTCCTTCCATTAATTAGCTGAGATCTTGAACAATTCTGTCCTTGGTCTTCCGCTGCCTGTTCTGATAATCCCTCAGGATACTCGGGAGAGGATGACAAAGCACAAGAAAAGACGTTCTGATTTTTGTTCCTCCGCTGACGGGGCGGTGCTGTGTCTCGTGTGTATGGGGACAGAACCGATGCCCTGGGTTTTGCCCTGGGCTTCGTTACTTATTGATTGCGTAAGTGCACGCAAATTACCCGGCGCCTCTGAGCTGCATTTCTCTGTCTGTAGAGAGGAATATTTGTAAAACCATAAAGAAAGTTTATATAAGTGCTATCATTAAGCATCCACATAGGAGCAGACACCTAATAGGTCTCTCCCACCAGCCTTGTCATAGGTGCCACTCAGATGCCTGCTCAGGGGGACAGAAGAGGAGGCATTGAGAACATAAGAAAAAAAACTCATTCCCTTTTCATTTCATACGCCCAGTGCTCCATACAGCTGCCGGGGAGAGCTTTTAGGGGAAGAAATTGTAGGGGAAATTCTGTTCGACTTCCAGCCCTCTGGCTGCTGCGGATGGAAACTTTGTAGATTTTTGCTTCTGAATTCCAAGCGATTATCCACTGGCGTGTGCAAATACAGTTTTTTCATAAGGCCAATCAACCACATCTGGTGGCTGATTTTTCTCAGGTATTGCAAAACCCTTTTTATGAGCGCAACATTTTATTCAGCAGGATAAAGATGTTTATATTCTTAAAAATGAATGCATAAGTTTGTAATGTTTACCAAAAATATTTTTTTTCCCCTTAAACAATGCCAGTAGTGAGCTATTTCTGCTGCACTTTATCTCAAGTGTTTTAAAGGAATCAAAATTATAGAAAGCACATCAGGCCTATGCTTAACCGCAGACATCCTTACCTCCGCAGCCTGTAATTTTAACAGATGACAGATAATCCTTACTGAGCCGTCAATTCAATGGTTCATCATTCACATCTCTGCGACTGGAGGTGGCAAAGATCTTGAGGTAATAAAATTGAAGGTGGCAGTAATTTCTAAGAACCCAAGGAAGGCTTTGAGAACTTGCCAACTCATGTTGGTAAATGGAGGGATTCAGGACATGCGTATCTACGTGTGTCAGTTATTTTTGAGTACCAGATTTGCTGAATGTGCATTTGACGACTCTTGGTGTGAAAAGATGATGCAGAAAAAAAAATCAGATGTGACTGAATGTATGTACATTGCATATATATGGCATTGCATTAGCAGCAAAAACTTGGTTTTTCATTTCTTCTAGGCCTGACTTATGAACCTCATCAGACAAAATATTGCATTACCTGTAGTATCTGCATTGTCACGAACAGGTATTTTTTACTAAACAGACTGTAGGCAAATTATTTCTTTTCTGTGAATAACCTAAGAGAAATGAATTCATCTGTGTTTCCACTGGAACATAGTGATCATCAGGCCTAAAGCTTATGGTATAAGGTTTCCAGAACAATAATTATTACAAGGCTTGAAAAGAGGCCTGTCCTGTGTTTGAATGAGACTAAAATATCTTGAAGTTTTCTTTGAAATACAGAAGAGAACCCCCTCTACACCAGGGTTTAGGGGTGTGTGTAGTTGCCCGGCGTACACAGGAGGTTGATATTCAAAAATTCTCCCCAATTCAGGTGAGGAAATTTAACTCCAGCTTTCTCTTTCCTAGATGAGATCCGTAAAAGCCTGATTCTCTTTTGTTCATTTTTTTTCCTGTGTGAACCATTTCACTTTTTGTGAAGAATTAAATGTCTATTGGCCAAGTAGAGTGACAGGGACCATGTCTTTATCCCACCAGAGTTTGGTTGTTTATGTATGATGTGCTTAAACAAAAAAAAAAAAAAAGAAAAGGTTTGTTTCCTGATAAAATAAAATAAGGAAGTATTGATACAAAGGGGAATCCTTCAAAGAGAGAGCGAGAAAGATTGCCCACACTTCATAGTCCGATTTTGGCATTCAGTAGAATCATAGAATGGTTTGGGTTGGAAGGGACCTTGAAAGCCCATCTAGTCCAACCCCCTGCCATGAGCAGGGGCATCCTCAACTACATCAGGTTGCCCAGAGCCCCGTCCAGCCTGACCTGGAATGTTTCCAGGGATGGGGCATCTACCACTTCCTTGGACAACCTGTGCCAGTGCTTCACCACCCTAAATGTGAAAAACTTCTTCCTTACATCTAGCCTATATCTCCCCTCTTTTAGTTTAAAACCGTCACCCCTTGTCCTGTCACAACAGGCCCTGCTAAAAAGTTTTTCCCCATCTTTCCTATAAGCCCCTTTAGGTACTGAAAGGCCGCAATAAGGTCTCCCCGGAGCCTTCTCTTCTCCAGGCTGAACAACCCAACTCTCTCAGCCTGTCTCCATAGCAGAGGGGCTCCAGCCCTCGGATCATTTTTGTGGCCTCCTCTGGACTCACTCCAGCAGGTCCATGTCTTTCCTGTGTTGGGGGCTCCAGAGCTGGAGGCAGCACTGCAGGGGGGTCTCCCCAGAGCGGAGCAGAGGGGCAGAATCCCCTCCCTCGACCTGCTGGCCACGCTGCTGGGGATGCAGCCCTGATGGTTGGTCTCAGTCTCTGGTACGTGTATTTCCTCTGAAAGTTTTGGAGAATCAATATTTTCAAAACAAAACACATTTTGTCATAAAATTGGTAGTAAATTCAACTTACGCTTCATTTGGCCTTTCTGGCTTCATTTTCCCTTTTCATTATACCTTACACTAACCTGCTCCAGTTTGGCAGTTGTGCACTCTCATGGCCAAGCTCTAAGTTTTTGCAATTTTCCAGAATATTGTGAGCCCAAGTGTAAACAGATACTGCTATGATACATACACTTATATGTTTAAGTAGTTCTCCCATTCTTTATGAATTCATCAAAGCCTTGCATTTTGCTTTACATGCCTTTTTATTCACATGCCCTGGACCGAGGTCTCTCTTTGTAGTTAATTCTGAATTGAAGATGGTTGAGAAGAGAATTTGTAGTGCTAAAGCATTAGGAAAATGTCTAGTCCTCCTGAATGGATTAAGAGATGGAGGTGCTTGAACCCACTCACTGGGTGATTAAAAGAGTTAGGCATTACTAAGAAATACTGCTACTCCTCTGGTAGAACCCATTTTCATGTGTTCATCTCTATGACTGGTCTTTTAAAGCTCAAAATGCAATGAATGGTGTGAGAGCTTTTCCTATTTTCTTGCCTTACTCTTTCCACCAGTGGGCAAAAGTGGGATATGTCATTTTTCAGAGTGCCATATTTCACACTGCGGTTTAATTTGGCTGATAACGATTTGTTAAGCAAATGTACGTAGAGCACGTGTTGGCTCTCGCACATAAAGCGTTCAGTCACTTCAGCAGTTCCTTTCAAATCCCACTCCTGCCTTATAAAAGCTGCAGGTGCCAAACAGTTTGCCTCTGTACTAGCTCAAACAGAAGATAAAGGTACTATGGAACTTTACGGTTGGTATAACCCTTTGGCAAGTATAACGCTGTAAGAAGGGGACTGGGTTGGTAGTTCCCATCAGAAATACATGTTCTAAGGCACGGGCTTACCCTTCCCCCTTGAACGGTTAAAGAGAAGGGACAACTGATCGTGATGTGCGCCAAGTCTGTGACGACTAGTGAGCGTTAGCGATGGAAAATACGGCTCTTCTCCTTCTTGCGTTTGGAGGAAGAGCCATTTGTGGGACTCTTTTCATCTCTGGTCCCCTAACTATGAAGTGATTCTTCTCACAGGGGTTACATCATTTCTAACTCTTATTTTAAAGTGGAGAGGTTTTTTCAACCTAAGGAGAAACACCATATTCTTCTAATCTTCCTCTCCCCCCACTATGTAATTCAATGTATCTTTCAACAGAATTTTCTTACTTTCTTTGGGCATCCCACAAATTTCTGTTCTTATCCCATTTCCTTTTCATCAGTGGGCTTTCTAGCCTCATCTGCTTTCAAGGATTTAATATCGTCTTAACACTGGTGTTTTGAATTTTTCACTCCTCACTCTCGACTCGTCTGTGTTTACCCAGGCCTGCATTTTGGCGTGTTTCCCTAGAAGTGCTTTTTTATCCACTGAAATTCAGGAAGGACAAAACCAAGCTCCTTATCTTTCCTCCCTTAGTCTCTGAGAGTTGATTAACGCTATAATGTTCCCGGGACCTTCTGCCTGTTTTTTCTCTGTATCTTCATTCTGTCCCATACCTAAATCTTGCCGCTTTTTCAGCATAATATTTTAGATAGTTAATCTTCATGTCCATACTGCCAAAACTATCATCTGCTTCCATGTTCGGTATGATAGGAGTCATTCCTCTTTATCTTTTTAGAGCAGTATTTGATGATTTTGTAGTTTAAGGAGAATATTAGTGTCGTGATCAAAATCATACTTGCTGCTTTCAGCTCAAGAGTATTTGGCATTTACTCTGCATCTATTTTCTAGCCTCTTCACAAAACCAGTAAAACAGGAAAAAGTGGAATTTTAGAAAAACCCTTTTTAAATTGGATTAATTACTTAGTTTGCTTATTTCTAACTTAATTGAACAGTTGTTAGTTTTTTGTGATGACTCTTCACTGGAAGATTTACTTTTTTCAAAAGTCGTATTATTTGAGTACATGAGAAACCCGTAAGCCTTTTGAATTAAGAAATTTATTTTCAGCTTGGTTAACTTGAAAATGACCAAGTGCATTTTTCTCACATACTCAAACCAAAGCGTTTTTCTTAACTGAAATTGGGCATAGAACATGGCAAAAGAAAAGCTAATTACAGAAAAACAAGAATGCGTGAGAAAGGGATTTATAGTAAAATTTGCAGTACATTTTGAAAGGTAAAGAGTTTTAGAATATCAAAAAAATATATATAAACTTGAAAGGACATTGAAATTAAGCTGTCATACGAATCCAGTCACACATAGCTGTGAGGTTTTTTTGTATTTTCTCTAAAAAGCAGGAGTATGGAGTGATTTTGAATAGTGGTCATGTTTTACTAGCCAGCATTGGTGCTACTGGAAGAGACGTGTGGAGGAAATAGTAGAAAATTTTCAGAATACTGGAAAACACAGATGACCTTTTCAAAATTAATATCTACATTTTGTGGAAACTCTGCTAGAAACTTGAAGAGCAAGAGGCGAGATGCAAACGCAGTCCCGTTTCCCACGCTTCCGTGCCAATGACCTCAACCCTGGCTTAGGCTCCAGTGATAATTAGCCCTGGGCTCGTCTTTTCCTGAGCACAGGATGCCACCCATGGCAACTTGGAGCAAACTATGGGCAGGGTATTTTGAGAAGTGGATGGTAGCTAAAGATCAGGTGCTGATTTAATTTAGTACTTTAGATCAGGTTCGAATTGTGGTCCCAGCGATGAAAGGGAAGCGCACGACTCAGTTTTCCCTTAGTCTTACTCATTATTGAAACGGCGACTGATGTGGGAGGTGGGAACACGGGTAGGAAAGAAAAGAGGGTAGATAAAAATGGTTAGAAAGGGGAGTGCTCTGATTACCTATTCTCCGATCGAAGTGAACACTGTTTAGATTATTTTCCTTGACAGAGAGGTGAACTGTGGGACATTATTATGCTGGTTGAGATGGATGGAGAGAAGGGCACACTTGAAATTACGACATATAATTATGAAATAAGTGTTCCAACACACCGCTGGCTACACCACTATTACGAAAAGTGAACTTGCACTAGAGCACAATCTGTCTATCAGAAATAACACCTGCATAAAATAATGATGCAGAAAATAAATACGAAATCGAAGACCGTGTCAGGAAATCATTTCAGTGTTTAGCTCTGCCGAGACCAAGGGGATTCGCTTTCTACTACACAAGTGTGAGTTCAAGTGCATTGCTGCATTGCAGGAAACTCCTTCTGACATAAAGCCTGAAAACGAAAGTAATATTTATAGACTTACTTTAATACTTGGCATTTACACGCTGGAAGTAGGAGCAAAAGGAAATTTTGAGAATGAATACATTTAATTTGTAGGACTCGTGTATGCCTAACTGTACTGAAGCCAGAAGTGCCATTGTATGCGCTGAATGGATAACCCACACTATTAGTAGAAGCTGCTTATTAATATTTAGATGAGGAATTTGTCACTTTACATCTAAGATAATATAACTAATACGATCAGATCCACTGCTTTAGTCTGTAGTCGATAGAATACAACACGATTTCTACTTAATTAAAAAACCCTTTCATTATAAGAAGCTATTAGCAGAAGTACATTGATCTTTTAAGGATACAAATCTACTGAAATTAAGCTAGATTTTCAAACTAGGGACTATTTCATCCTATGTCTGGATATAATGTCTGTCAAAAGAATTTCCCGTTATTGCTACAATACTCAACTTTGTGTTTGGGCCAAATGTCATCCATCAAAAAATCATTTAGCCTTGCTTTGATTTTGTTGAATATAGTCTTCAAGAGAATAAATGCAGATTCACTAAGCAACCTGATGTGCATCTTAAACCAGTATCATGATGGATGATGCACTTCCCGGAGACACAGGACACGTGAATTCTGTTGGTGATTCTCTCTTTGTTCATGTTGACTGTGCAAGCCTCAACTTCTACACCTGACTGAAGGTTAAAGAAATGGGAAGCACCCAGGTGCGTTTTTCTATACGTTCTGAGATAGTTATGGGAACTCAGCATATCAAATTATCTTTTTATATCCAGTTTCTGACATTAAATGTCATTTAACAAAACATTCAGGGCTCATCAACTGACTATACATTAGATGTCACTAAACTTATCAATAGGACTACAAAAGATGGACATCACAGAGTGCTTTAAAGAACTATTTGCACAGCTTGCCATCACACTGATTAAATTGAAGATGATTGGAGGGAGATATCTGAAATATAGTTTGTCTCTGAAGACAAGTAGTGGATAAAAGTTAGAAGTATTCTCCAGGGGGTCATACTCAGGATGGGATCAGATACTGAAATGATGACCCAGAATCAGTAATATCTGAAGTGACCTTAGATGAATTAGTTTTTATTTCTGTGTCTCAGGTATTAAATGAGAAAAATGGGGATAATGTTACTGAGTTTCTGTGTAAAGTACTCTGAGACTATTAGAAAAGGGCAGTATAGTATATGCGTTTTGTGGTGTCCATTTATTTACAGCCTGAAATTTGTCCTGGCGTGGGGGACCTCAGGCTCAGTTCCATCATCCTTGCCACCAGTTTTGCTGCAAGTGTCTTTAAAAAGCAGATACACTCTCTATGGTGCTGCCTTCTCATGAGACAAATGTCCTCTTCCATTCATTAGCTGATATATTACAGTTTATTACATCTGCAAGGTATAAAGGGAAATATATCTAAAGAGAATCTAAAAACCCCAACAGCCTTAGGTTTATTAACAATAGTAACTCTGGACTATAAATCACTGTTTACGTGAATCCATTAAAAAGGCCTCCATTCTGGAGCTCTTCTGTAAAAACTTGCGTTAGGTCTTTAGGATTTAGCTTACGGGGTTTTAAGAAGGCAAATCTTAACTAGAAGAAATTATAAAGTTGACTGTGAGGTATGAGCTCAACCAGTCTGCATTTTATTATTAGTTGCAGTTTGTGGCAGCAGGCAGAGCAGAGACACTCACATCTGTAATGAATAACCAGTTTTTTCTAAATGAAGCTCAAACACATATTAGCACAGCCTATTTATCTGAATGAACCAAGGCTGCAAATAATTAAGGAATCTACTCTGGGAATACTTACACCATCATAGAAGCTGATTTTCATTCAAGTTGTATCAAAAGAAACCCCAATAACCTTGCTCAACTCGTTTTACACACAACTGCCATTCATCAGCCTAGATGACTTGCTGCGAATGAACCCGTTATTTTTATGTATTTATTCGTTCTTACTGAAGGAGTCAGCAAATTTCATCTTGTCCTACGTCTTGTTCAGTGCACAGTGGGACTGCTGGTGCGAAGGAGCAGACCGTGTTTCTTTTACTCCTTGTTAGCAGTGCTGTTGCAGGCTTTTCCTCGTGATTGATTGATAGGTATCGGGGAGCTGGCTACAGCTGACTTTCTGAGTTGACGGTTGTAGCAGGAGCTCAAAGACATGGTGAGGTTTGTGTCTCCTCCATCTGTGTTCTCTGTCCTTTGCAGAGTCCTCAGGACTCGCTTTCTGACTCCCACTCTGTTGACATGGTATTTTTGGTAAGAATTCTCATTTTGGTGCAGCAGTAGATACAGGACCCTATTCCAAACGGAGGGGAGAGCGACTGTTGTGCTGGAACCTCTACAAACAGAAGTAAACAATTTTCTTTACTCAAAACCTCTGTAAGAATATACAAAATCCAGAGAGGAAGGAAACAGTCAAACCCCTGGAGACATCTAGTCCATCCCACCCAAAGGAGGACTGTCACCAGCACTAGGTCTGGTCAGCCATGGCTTTGTCCAGCTCAGGCTTTGGAAGCTCCACGGAGGAATTTTTCAGAGCTTCTCCTGCTTAACTGCTGCAGGGCTGCTCTCTCCTCCCGTGAGAAAAGTTTTCCTAGCATCCTACTCGATCCTTCCAAATTGCAATTTCTGGCTGTCGCCCCTCATTATATCATCTGACACTACCAAAAAGAATTTGGATCCGTCATCTTTCTAATTGCTCTTCAAGTATTTGTAGGCAGCAGCCTATAATTATTTGATCCCTTTAGCTTCCCAAAACTTTGCTGATTTATTTGAATATTAATGCCAGCAGACATTCAGTTATGTTTACAGTTCATTCACATCTGAGATATCCAGGGCTGGTGACTGGAGTGCATTAAAATCTTTGCGTTTTACTTCCATTCGGTACGTTAGAAATAATTTCTTTCCATATACCTTTTCCTTGAGTTGTCGTACCTTTGCTCCCGTGCTCAAAATCTCAATTCTTCTCAACGCTGAGTGAAAATTATTCTCCTGTTTTGGAACCATGTTTAGATTTTCCATCTCTATTTCATTCTGCACAGATTGTCTTTCTTCATACTGTTTTATGCCTGGAGCCTCCTTTGCTTTGCTTCCTAATTTGACTTGCAAACCTAACTAAGCTTTACTTTTGGCAGTTCTTTATGCCTGTATCTCTTGACCTCTAACGGTATGGCTTTGCTACATGCTGCAGATCCTATTCCTCCTCAAAAAGCCACTGATTGAAAAGTGATTTCTTGTGAATGTAAGGATTTGCTTTTATAGTATTCCAGGTCCAGGTTCTAAACTGCAAACTAGTGACTGTGTTGACATTGTTTATGCTACTGTCTCTCAGCTTTATATTAAAATGACTGATACCATTTGTAAAGCTTTATGGGGGTTTGCAGGTTTTTAGTTTAAATATTTAGTTGGGTTTTGGTTTAAATGTCACTGAGAATTATGATTATATATGATATAAGACTGTCCCACTTACTCTAAATTAGAAGAGAAATATATCGGGCACAGCTTTTATGGTCTGCGTGGCTGCTAAATCACCTCTGCGTTTCACAGCTTTAGGCGCTGGGAAATATTTACAGTTTTTGCTTAGGAGTGCATAAAAGTTTAGATACAAACAACTCTTACGTTAACGCTCAGAAGAGGTTTGGTTGGGGTGTTTTTTTTATATTTCTGCATCATTTTGCGGATATTTCCTATCGCATTAAAGAAGAATCGTTAGCAGTGAAGGAGAGCTGCTAATTGGTTGGTGAGGGAGGCAAACAGGGGATTTTTTCTCCTGCTCCTGTCTTTGCCCACGTGCACCGAGTTGTTCCGTGCCTTGTTTTGCCTATTTGTAAAATGGATGTAGAACAGATGTCACCGTCGTATGAATGAAAATGGAAAATTCACGAAGGTAACCTAGCTTTTCCACGATAAAGAAATCAACCTTAAAAGCAACCCATAAACGGAGCGATCTGTATTAATGGAGAATGCTTTATTTATTATTGTTAGTCATCTTATCTCCTACTTTCTTGACCTGTTAAATCCCCCCAATAATCAGTGTTCCTTCCTAAATCTTACCCGGCCTTGATCTTTCCTTCATCCACTGTACATTTCACTTTGGCTCACTCCTTCCTCGTGTCTTTTAGACAGGCATCACCCACTTGGTCATTCTGAGAACAGAAATTTCTTTCTATCTTTGTGATAGATCTTGTGTATTGATTTTACTCACGCTTGTGTTCACTCTTTTTTGGTAAACATAGTTATCAGTTTGTGACTGATATTTGAGTTCACTTTCTTGTAAATACATGATAAAAATGGAAATGTTCCATTGTTTTTAGGAATGAAGGTGCTTTTCCATTTGTTTTCCATGCATTTTGGGGGTATTTTTTTGTTAGAAATTCCTCAATTGCACTTTAGCCTTATATAGTCTTACCCCTATTTCCATAAACACTGCAGAGAATACCTCTAATAATGAGAAAAATATGCCCCCTTTTGCACACCCTTTAACCTGGGTGCTTGTGCAGAAATATCAAGGTCTCTTCTTGACGAAATCTGTGCATTCAGTTTAGGAGCTGAACGATCTGAATCCTGGTGATTGTGCTAAGGCTCAGCCTTTACCGTGGTCAGAGTCACTGTGCTCAGATGCCAACCTACAGCATGGTTTTCCTGGAGAAAATCAAGATTTTTCTTTCCATCCTTACTTTTTTGCCCTGAGCCCCTCCTGTCCTCTTGAAGATTTTGGTGATGTTTCTGTGTCTCTCGAACTCAGACCTGTAGTGCTGACACTTTCCTTTGTGGCTCCCAAAGGATAAAGATAAATGCTGGAAACACTAGTTTTCCTCCTCCCCGCTGGCATCATTGACATTATCTTCTTCTGACTCCTCTGGTACCAGTGATGGACATCTTGGCTTTGGGATCAGCCTTAGTAACTTAGGGAGCAGTTTCAGTGGAGCTGCACTTAATTATAAAATTGTACAGCTGGATTCCCAAGGCAGGTATCTCCTCAGGGCAGGGGAAATTATTTGTCTTCTCCTAATGGATGTATATAGGTCCACAGCTTGGACCTGTTGTCATTTTCGGGTGATTTTTGCAAAAGACCAAGTACTTCTGTCCGTTGACGTGCGTCTCGTTTCCTCTGTTTTCACAGAATCACAGAATGGCAGGGGTTGGAAGGGACCTCTGGAGATCACCTAGTCCAACCCCTGCCAGAGCAGGGTCACCCAGCGCAGGCTGCACAGGGCCGTGTCCAGGCGGGTTGGAATCTCTCCAGAGAAGGAGACTCCACACCCTCCCTGGGCAGCCTGTGCCAGGGCTCTGGCACCTCACAGCGAAGAAGCTTTATTTTATCAGACTTCTTGCTCAGTCAATTGACAGTTTTTTGGATTGACGCTGGACTGACTGTCTGCCAAAGCCTTTCTGGTTCATAACCATTTTGAGAATGTGCAAGGTTTAATTGTGAAGCTTTGGTAGGTAAAATATTAAAAATTTCACTGAATCTGACCAAATGTCTGCAGAGCCAGTTGAAGTCTGACCATTCAAGAGAAGAATAAGAAATACACCATGTACGATGAGATTCATGGCCTATTTTCTTGGTTTCCTACATTCAGCAGGTGAAGTCTGGGTTCCCTCCATACAGCGACTTCTACTCATTAGGAACAAGTAGCCTCCTAACATTTTCCACTGAAGATCAGACTTCTTTAAAAAGTGCAAGAATCATGGAGTTCTGTGAGACACCACATGACTGAAAGGTCTTATTTTATGACCGCTTTCATAGACTGTGTTAGAAGTTTAGAAGTAGACCGTGGACCAAATAGGAGGACACCGTGAAAATCTTTGATCTAGAAAATTTCTGCAAACAGCTTTTTCTATCTTGTTTCCTTTGTCCTTCTCAAAACCTCTCTGCATCTTTCCCCAAAAAACTTCATGGCTTATACTCACCCCCTTCATGTCATCCATCCTGCAGTCTTGAGAGGTCAGTCCAGTCTCTGATGGGCCTAGGAAATCAGTCTCCATTGCCTCCAGGATAGCTTTTTTCAAAGAAATGCTTTCTCCTATACTACCCGTAGGCTTAGGAGGAGCTTTCCTGAACAACTTCAAAGTTATTTTCCATTGTTCTTCAAATTATCTGTGAAATGCCATCACATTTTAGTATATTCTAGTTCTGAGAAAAGATAGTATTTCCATGAAAGGTTATTTCAAAGCATCTCCACACAAGTCAAAGTGAATTTAAATTATGTAAAAGATCACAGCATTTGCACATTCATATCCCAGTTGTGGACTCTATACCACTTGCCAAGTTCTCTATTCCAACATTTTAGAATTCAGCCTATCTTTTCATTATAGTTTAAAGCCCTCCCATTTTTTTATGCCAAGAACATGCTTAAGAAATAAATTCTTTAACTTTTCCAACAGTTGCATTCAATTTGAAGGATCTAGTAAACATTACTGAAGAACAGCTAAGGGAAATCCCTTATGGCTAATAAAATTTTGGTAGTAATAGCAGATAAATTTTGAAGTTTTCATAATAGATTATCTAAACATCTCCAATGCAAAGCATAAAACAAAGCAGGCCCAGGAGCTATTGTATAGTTTTTAAACTACCTTCAGATTCTAGAGAGAACCTGAATTAATGTAATAATTTCCAAACTATTGATGTTCTGGCAGAAAGGTTGCTACTTTTTCTCCCCTATTGTTACCGATATTTCTGTTAAGAGTTTCAGAGTACGTTTTATGGGGTTTTTATGTCAGCAAGAAGACCTTCCCACCTCCCAGTAGTTTGATTTTAACCATTTGCACAGTTTCAGTCCCTTAAAACTGTCTTTTAGCAGGAGGAAGCGTAGTAATTTATCCTTACAGGGATGTTGTGACTCAGACACTCCCTTCTCTTCCTGTTGCTTGATCCAATGTAATTAAATAATAGATTTCATTTCATAACTTTGCAGTAGCAATAAAGAGGAAATTATGTTCAGAAGGCATGTTTATTTTTTTTCCTCAGCCTTTTCATGGCTTAAAAGTGATTCTTTCTCTTCGTGCTAAAGTAATGTGAAACAGCCTTTTCAAACTTATGTCCTTGGGAAATGATTGTTAATTAAAGAATGAACATTAAATAAGAGTTAGGAAATCAGTGCCGTTTTTCAGGCACAAATATCTGTTGTTCAGATTTTACATTTATGCTTCTTCACGTTACTTTCTTTTCTTTCTCTGAGCGAGCGCTCCTTCCTTTTTTCTTTCTTTAATCTTCCCAAGGGAAAATCTGTCATTTTCATGCTATGATCTGTACAATTTACCTTCTATTTTTTGAAGCTCTGAGAATTATAATTCATATAAATAAAAAAAAGAAAATACAGCAAACAAACACATACATACAAAAATTTGGACTTCCTTTCCTCTTATTTTTACATGAAAATGAGTCTACCTTGGACTGGGACTATTGTTTTCATAAATTTCCCTCTATTTTTATCTTTATATTGGATTAGAAGATTCTTGGAAGAAAGGTGCTATAGATTTAGGATTTTGAAGCCATTTTGAAATGAACTGGAGAGCGATTTCTTGATAGAAGAGAAAAATTTCATAGAACTTCCTATTTTATTACGCATTCTGATTATACCTTGTCCCCATTGACAAATGATTTTCCCTAAGATTAAAGATTGCAGAACAGACTGAGACTTTCTCTAGTGTCGTAATGTACACTCCACACATATACTGTGGTTGAAAAAGCATTAAAACTAAATGGTTTTCACTTCTTTTTTTTTTCTATTATTGTTTTCTTTTTCTATTGATAATTTGGGTGCGTCTTGCAGGATGAGGACAGGAGGAAACAGCCTCAAGTTGCGCCAGGGGAGGTTTAGATTGGATATTCGGAAAAATTTCTTCCCCGAAAGGGCTGTCAGGCCCTGGCACAGGCTGCCCAGGGAAGTGGTGGAGTCACCATCCCTGGAGGGATTTAAAAGACGTGTAGATGTGGAGCTTAGGGACATGGTTTAGTGGTGGGCTTGGCAGTGATTGATAGGTTTGCGGTTGGAGTTGATGATCTTAAAGGTCTTTTCCAACCTAAACGATTCTGTGATTCTATGATCCTTACCTGTCTGTCAAAATTCTGCACGCAGTATAATTTACCTTAAGGCCAGACACCCGTATGGCCTGTCTGCCATCCAAACCCATTTAAACCAGGAGTCATTTACATGTGTTATGTGTCTCACTGTTTAATCGGAGTGATCCTGTAGCATTTGGTTGTAGTCACCATGCAAACTGAGAAGCTCCCACTTGGTGGACATGTGCATTTGTGCAGGTGAGAATAAAAAATAAGAAGAAAGACCAATGTAAATAATTTCAGGTAAAATCTTCTGACTTACAAAGTCTTCCACGGCTAGCATAGTGTTTCTGAGTGTGAACGTAATGGCATATCTGTCAGGGCTCTGAATAATTATAGAGCTTTCTAACGGAAAATGGTGCCATTTTGTGTTTTTGATTGAACCTGAATCCTTTTTTTCTCCTTCTGTCTCCTCGTCTAAATTTTCAAAGCAATGTCTTGCTTATCTCCTTTGCGGGATTTAATTTTTTATAGTATGTTTTTGTCCTTCATTTTGACATGTTTGAAGAAAATTTTTTTATGACTTTGGGATCAGTTCAGCCAGAGGATCAAGGTCCTGTCTTCTCTGTATTCAGTGCACTGATGCTTGCCTGCTCTTCGTAGTAATACTTGCTTTGCAGTTCTTTCGTTAGCCTGAGGCTTGCTCTAAAAGCACTTTATCGCTGTGCTTGGCATAGGTAAATATGTCTTATTTTCCCTGTGACAAACAGTGCAGCCTGATTCCAATTTGCTGTCATATGGAAAGGAAGAGTATTTATTTAGTGTTCTGGTGAAACTAATAGAAGGCAATGATTATTTTCCTATGTGAGCAATGTAAGGATGTGTGATTTAAACAAATGTTACTCTCTACAGCAATGGGAGAAAGAGACCTGTTTATATTAAACGGTCTCTCAATCAACAGAGAACAGGCTTTTTTCTGCTTGCAGCGTTGGAAACTACATAACAATAATCCTGAATGGTGGTTTCTTCTGGGATTTGAAACCAAGGGACGGGAAGCTGTGGTACAATGTAAACCCCGGCTGGTTTGCATACCATAGTAATATTGGAGAAAGAAAAGAAAGAGAAATAGTTGATGGAGAGGAAATGAATACTGAGTTAATAGACTAAATATTTGAAAATAATATTATCTTCAGTTCTTAAGAAGGGTAAATTCTAGTTACTTTTTTTGTTTACTAAAGGAAAGGTGAACGCAGTTATTGCTGGAAAGATTGCACATTCTTATTTTTTCAAAGCAACATTTAGTACCAAAAAGGCATTCAAAGATGTAACTTAGATGGAAGTAATAGTTATAGTTGAGATTCTCAACTTGGAATAGCTGTAGTGATACTGCTGTAAAAATGAAACAGCTCGTTGAGAAAGTTTGAGTCCAAATGTAGTTAGTTTTATTATAATTTGGACTAGCTGACCTTTAAAGCTCCCTTCCAAGCCAAACTATTCTATGATTCTATGATCATTTCCTCCAAAACATCAGCATTTATTTAGTTTACATACAGGGAATTTGCTGCCAGCGATTTACAGTGGGATGGCACCATTTGCCTCAGCATCTAGAGTATCCTGACAATCCTAGAATGTGGACAGTCAATAGAGGACTCTCATATTGGCTAATGAATCTTTCATATCTACAAAGTTCACACTTCACAAAGCTTTTTTCACAGTCTCGTACTCATTTTAGAGAACACTACTCCATCGTTTCCCCTCGGATGATATTTTTTAAGCTTATTTTTTCTCCCTTGTAATAGTGATAACTAGAGTAGAAGTTTCCAAGTTTGCTTTCCTGCCTGCCGTTATCATCACCAGGAGTGGGAGAGAGCATCAGCCGCGGCCGTCTCCAGCGCTACACCGCATCTTAAATTAACATCTATGTACCCACTGAAAAATTTGACCGTATTAAAACTGAATTCAATGAGTCTGAATACTTTTCTGCTCTTAGAGGCTTTATGGTTTCAACGTTGTCGGTATAATTTCACTTTGTTTGGTCAGTATTGCCTACTATAAAAGTAAGGTGTGCAATAGGGTTTCTTTTGTTTCATGGAGAGTAGAAGAATTACAGGTATAAAATGTTGGCCCAAAACGTTGATTTTGGAATTAGAATTAAAAGAAGGAAAAATAGGGAAAAGTCATGCCTGAAGCTTAAGTTGAAATGTAGTTATTGTTCATAAATGCATTAAATTCTTTTCCCTGTGTGACAGAAAATGAAACGACAAGCTCTAATTTAAGAAGGTGAGCTTAAATTATTTATAAAGTAGAGATTTAAAAAAAAAAGACTTTGATTTAAAGCTCATCTTGTGCAAAATAGCAGTATTAATTTCACTATTTACTTGGAAATTTATTTTCCTTATCTTATCTATTGAATATAATTTTAAAAAATCATACCATCTCCAATAGATGCAAATCTTCGCTTTCAGTAGCAGAGCTGAAGCTACTGGGCTTTAAAAATAAGTTACCATTTTTCTAATAATTCTGGCTGTTTATATTTTAAACAAGAATGGTTCAGAGCGCCAACAAATGTGGGGCTCAGCTATGATTATGCCTGCTAAAAATAAAAAATAGAGAGCACAAGGATTCAGCTTTCTTTAATCCCAGCTCGTGGTGGGATTGCTGCTCTGCCACCAACTGATCTGCAGGAGTTACCACACCATATCTGATGCACTGAACGAACACACAGAATCTGTTGTGAAAATCGAGTTATTTCACACATGAGAAAAAGTTTTCACCTATTTTTTCCCCTCCCTTCTCCTATAGAGCAACACTTAAGTCTCTTAGACGTTGGTAAAGAGTGGAGTAACAAGGCCTGTATGTCTTCATCAGCAACCGGGATGGGTGACACAGGGTCTGCTCAACAGCTTTGTTGATAATACAAAATTGGGGGGTGCCTGACAAATGGCAGAACTTCATTCCAGTGGGAGCTTGATAAACTTGAGGATCAGGTGGACATAAATCTGGTAAGTGTCCACATCCGTGGCAGAATAACCCCATGTATCCCTGTGGTTTGGGAGTCTGCTGCTCTGAGATGCAGAGTGGGGTACAGCCTGAAGATGCCCTGGGTGGCCAAATACAGTCTCGCCTCTTCTGATGTTCATAGAACCATAGAATAGTTTGGGTCAGAAGGGACCTTTAAAGGCCATCTAGTCCAACCCCCCTGCAATGAGCAGGGACATCCTCAACTACACCAGGTTGCCCAGAGCCCCGTCCAGCCTGACCTGGAATGTTTCCAGGGATGGGGCATCTCCCACCTCTCTGGGCAACCTGTGCCAGGGCTTCACCACCCTCATTGTGAAAAACTTCTTCCTTATGTCTAGTCTAAATCTCCCCTCTTTTAGTTTAAAACCATCCCCCCTTGTCCTATCACAGCAGGCCCTGCTAAAAAGTTTTTCCCCATCTTTCCTATAAGCCCCCTTTAGGTACTAAAAGGCTGCAATAAGGTCTCCCCGGAGCCTTCTCTTCTCCAGGCTGAACAACCCCAACTCTCTCAGCCTGTCTCCATAGCAGAGGTAATGTTGTATTTATACGTTTCCTTGAAAAGAAACGGTATGTGCTTTAACGTCGAATTGTTCAGTAAAGTTCAATGTTACGACATTGGTCAGTAGAAAACCTTCCCCTTCCAACTGGGGTTTGCCGGCAGGGTTAGGCTGTGGGTACACCACAGGGGAGCTCCAGGAGCACGGTGCGTTTTCCTGTTAGCCCATTCCATTACACAGGCTGAGTCCCTGTAGTTTTCTAAAGGCTGTGTACGTTTTTCTCATCTTCTTTTCTTTTTCTTTTGTATTTTTAGAATGATCTTGTTTGTAACATGAAGAACATCAGGTCGAGCAAGGTGCGGGGTGTTCTGCTCTTGCTATTTTCACTCCCTATAAGTGTGTACCTTCTTTTGTTGCATTTCTTCTGCTCCGATTGTACTGACTGTGTTGCTAAAAAACAAAACCAAAAAACTCCTCCAACCTTTTCTGCAATCAAAAGAAGTATGTGGGTTGTCGGTAGAATAAAGAGAGATGATGATGTCCAAAATTACATTAAGTGTTTAATTTAAACAAATAGAAATAGTAACAAAATGTCTTCTCTCCATCATACTGATCTGTAGGGGTCTTTGATAGCAGTGGTATGGTTAAAAACGTGCAGGCTGAGATGTAGGGCTGTCACTGGAGTTTGTAGGACCAGCTCCCACACAACGTCAGTCTGAAGGCAGCTGAGGAAAGGGCTGTTGTCTCCCATGTTTGTTAGAACAGTCTGACTTCTTAAATTTATATCAGCTGTGTGTCACCTCTGATGTCAAAACCGTGGTTGAGTATTGGGCCTGTAGACATACTCTTTATGCTTTTGAAGGGAGGGAATCCTTGTGTGACCTGCTTCTTGCTGGAGATGCTTTTGGGATAATTCTTCTCCAGCTACTAGTAACTGGCTGCAGGCTCTGTGTCCAGATCCAGCTCTTCGGGCTGGCTGAACTGTGGAAACCAAAAGCCGTTGCCACCTGCTAGAGGGCAAGATGAAGCAGTCGATCTTGCTTCAGAGACCAAAGAGTAAGATTTTTTTGAAGAAACAAATATAACAAATTATGTACTTGAAAACAAGTTCTCAGTAAGTGCCAGGGACTGTGGGGTATGAACTGATGTTTTCTCATTGTCGTGATCTCTATGGACTGAAAGTCACTGTACGTCAAGCAAGAAAGTGCTGCTCTTACCACTCTCTACAACTCCCTGAAAGGAGGTTGGAGCCAGGTGGGGGTCTGTCTCTTCTCCCAAGTAACAGGCGACAGGACGAGAAGAAACAGCCTCAAGTTGCACCAGGGGAGGTTTAGATTGGATATTCGGAAACATTTCTTCACTGAAAGGGTTGTCAGGCCCTGGAACAGGCTGCCCAGCGAAGTGGTTGAGGCACCATCCCTGGAGGGACTTAAAAGACGTGTAGATGTGGCACTTAGGGACATGGTTTAGTGGGACTTGGCAATGTTGCGTTAACGGTTGGACTTGATGATCTTAAAGGTCTTTTCCAACCTAAACGATTCTATGATTCTATAAAGCCTCCAAATGTGACGCAGAGCTTTATCTTCTCAAGGTCACACATAATCACCTGGTGTTACATTAAATGATCGCCAGTAAAAAATACTTAGATCTGAAAACAGATACCTAATAAGAAGAGAATTGATTGTCTTTTAATCTGCAGATGAAAGTTTTATGTTTTAGACAGCTTGTGACGATTTAGTCATGCTGTTTAACCTTCGTGTGGTGATCCTAAATCATTACCTATTAGAGTGCTCTAACGGACTCCATCGTGTAATTATCTTCCCAGGATGTGCTAACTGTGTAAAGCACGTCCCTGTGCTGACTCATGGAAACAAATTCTGTATTTGTCCTGTGTGGGTTAGAATTAGAAGCTCAGGTGTCAGCATTAGTAGCATGTGAGATATTATATGGAAAGATTTAAGTGAAAACCTGTATTCTCCTCTTCTATTTAATTGCCTTCAAAAAAGTATCGGCATGCTCTGCTTAGAATACATTTACGACGCTATATCTGAATTCAGAATATTCTTTGGTATTTTTATAGTTGCATGCTTTTGATCTCAAAAAGATGAAAAAATAGGGCATTTTAATGCATATTTAATAACAAAACAACCTTCCTGCCTCAGAAAAAAATTCGGCCAGGTGAACTATGATCTAATTTTCTTCTATAACGAAAACAAAATCATAGCTCCTGAAGCAGTAGTCTTGGCTCCCAGCAGTTTCAGGGCATGCAAACAGTAACAGTTCGACTCCATCCTGCAGTTTAACTGGAAGGATTATGTCACAACATAACATGTTTGTTTTCCAGCTTTTTGTCTGTTTGTCCATCAAGACGGTTTTGTAGAAGAAGTATCGGTGATTGTTGACTTTGGAGGTAGTGGAAGAAAAAATAATTATGAAAAAAAAAAGCAGACAGTACCATTGAAGGAACTGTGCTTCTGTCACAGGAGAATGAATACTCCTTTCAACAAATCTATAATTTGCAGAAGTTGCAAAAAGAAAATAGCCGTAAGGTGACTGTTAACATACTTCAGTTCATCCTGCCAAGAAAGTTAACTTCATAAAGTCATTAAACCAGTGATTACATTTTAAAATATTATTCCCCAGCCATTTCTTCTTAGACTTTAAAATATAGTTACTGTATATACTGCCTTCTTTGTAATGTGAAAAATTGTAAAATACACTTATTTTTCATAAACTCCTAATTATTAACAGAGCTATTTGCGCTCCTATAGTTAAAGTCATTTCAACACTTCCGTTATTTAAACTTCACTTTTAGGGGTTCGTAATTTGGCTGTAATAAAAAATATATTCAGACTCCAAGGTCTCAAATATTGTTTGCTGGTATTAGGAAATTTAGCCTGGTTTTCTTTAAAAAGCTAGGTAATTTGGATTGTTTGCTGTTCTTCAAGATAATCCCAAACAAAATATTTTGTAATGTGGACTAAATAATTTTAATCATTAAAAAAATTAGGAGAAGGCAGTGAGTACGTTGGAACTGCTGCTGCCCCAAGTTCTGTGACTTGCACTGAATATCACTGAGGCTTGGAGAAGGGAGATGGTGGGAAATTCTTGCCATATCTCCACTGTTGCCATATAGGAACCTCATATATGAAAAGTTATTGCGGCATTTATACCACGCCTATCATCTGGAGTCGCGGGCAGGAGACCTGCTGCTCACAGGGTAAAACCCCCCCGTGCTTCCACTGCAGGGAAAGGTGAGAGACCTCCTGACTTCAGCGTTGCAGAGCTGAAAATTGCTTTTCTGGCATGATAAACGCTCGGGTGCTCGGAGGTGGATCGTTCCTTTGGTACGGCTTCCTGAAATCCCCCTTCATCGCGTAACGCAGCCGCGGTAATGACTCAACAAGGCCTTCGGCTCCCGAAATGAAGAAATCGGGGCTTATTGCATATTAATGGCAGCTCTGCGACAGTCAAATAAGACAGTTTGTTATAATACCAATTATAGCAAAGCACTCGTGTTGTGGTTTGAATGAGTCAATTATGTGCGTGTTAGAACTATAAATACATCTTCCCCCCAACCTCGGCTGTGTGGTACGTAATTCTTTTTTAATTGCTTGGATACATATTTACCTGAGCATATCCTGGTTTCCCAGGTAAATATGTGTACCAATGCAGAACTCATTATGGTCTGTTTGGATAAATAATCCATATTTTATAACTGTACAGGAAGTAATTATTTTCGTATTTTGCTTTCTCTAAGCCAAAGAAATTAAATGCTGTGTGTTCATTCCTTAAAATAAAATAGATGCAAGAGTCGAGGCAATATGAGAAGAAAGTTTTCATTGTTTTGGTAGAAACTGAGAATATTATTCCAGATTTTGATCTTGTGTTCAGCCCAGAATAACTCCATTAAAGTAAACGGTGTTGTTCAGGATTTACTTAGATGCAAATGGGACGTGAATTTGGCCTCCTCTCCTTACTCTCCCTTACTTCATCGGGAGGTTCCCGCAAGCGGCTCACGCGCAGCCTTTGCTTTAAATGACATTGTCACGTGTTTATCGTTTGGAAGAATAAGGTATTTCAGCTACACGCAGAAATTAACATACCTGAATTTTATGGGAAGAAAATTAATGTCTTATAGACTCATAGAACGGTTTGGGTTGGAAGGGACCTTAGAGGTTCTGGTTACGGTCCGGTACGTGTTAGGGAACTAGCGCATGCTTTCACGGCGGGTATTTCTCCCGTTGTTTTAGATGATATTTGGAAAAGCTGTGCTGTGTTATCACCATGCTAAGGTCAGGTTTTGTAACACTTTTAAGCTTAGTGGGGCCAAAGTCAGCCTTGGCATAAATCCATTAACTGCAATAGATTTACACCAGAGATGAATATTGGCTCGTTCTTGGTAAATTTATTTTTATCCAGCTCTTTGTATTTTATGTTAGAAATATAAGTAGCTTGCGTGCCCTCAAACTAATCAGAATAAGAAACAGTTTTGCTTATGCCAAAAAAATAGAACTATCGTTTTTCACATTCTTACATTTTTCAAGTAAGATTATATTACTGTGACTTCTGAATTCCTGAAATCTCTCTGGTCTCTGTGACTGCAAGGGCCAAGAGAGGGTTTCGAGGGGAAAATCTGAAACTCTTCACGCAGTATGTTTTGTGTTGTGCTTACGAGATACAGTTAACGTTTTGTATGCATGTGATTAGTGTGGAAAAAAATTAATGCAGTCCAGTATTATGATTTATGGACTGAATTTTTTGTCCACTGAACACTTGCCAAAATGAAAATCTTTCCCCCCCCTTCTCCTCCTTTGGATATTAGAAACAGCTACTGTTTTTGTTGATCTTTTTAACTTCTGAATAGGCCTATTTCAAGTCATAGCAGCATGGGAGCTCAGATTAATAATATACTTATTCAGCCAGTGATACTGAGTGAAACCATTGCTAGTGTGAGTACGGAGGATAGGATTTCTTTAAATTATTTTCAGGTGCATTAATGCATTTCTGAAAGAAGAATATAGAGATATTTGAAAATAAATTACGTTGCTGTTTATTGATCGTGTTACAGGTGTGTGTGAGTTTTAATGTCAAGAATTTTTTAAGGCGTCTCTCCTTTTGATAACTTTTGTACTGTGCTCGCTGTCCGTTCACATCAGGCGGTTAATGAGGATAAGAGCAGAGAAACGATGATAAAGTCTTGCCTTTTGGACAACATTTTTGAATTTAGAGCATAAGGTGTGTTCCATGCCATGAAGCATCCTTTCTATCCCACCTACTCTCCAGCATCATCTTACACCAGAACCAAAGGCCAGCGAGGTGAAAGGAGCAAATCCCGTAGACTTCTCTTGCGCATTTGGGTTGGACCTCCTTAGCCCGGTAGTTTGATAAGCATCAGCTTGCACGAGTTTGGTTTCTAATCTTGTTCTGGTTTTGATATGATCTATTTGTGTATAAACTAGCCTGATTTCCTGCACGTACTGAAGGTGAATCCAAGGCTGACATGCTTAGTTCCTTACAAAAAATAGATTTTTGCTCTCTACAGCACCATTTGAGGAGTTTGGGGCCTTCAGGGGCACTGTCGCGCTGGAGGTGAGGACAGTTCTTTGCTTCACACTCCTTTGGCCACCTCTTATCAGTCATTGCTCGATCCCGTCTTTATCTCTTTCATATCTGACTGGCCTGGTCTGCTCAATAAGGTTTTTCCAATTCCTTTATTAATTGAGCCGGTGTTTCCTATCAATTCATTGTCTTTCTCTCAAATGAAATAAGAGTTTGCCCTACAAAGTTCTTCATGGGAGCCTGGTTTGTACTAATGATAAGTCAAGTAGGGGTAGAGTTTCTTTCAAAAAATACTTAGGTAAGCTGTTTAAAATTAGTATTTGTTATTCTAAAAAATTGTGAGAGGGATCAGCCACCCTTCCACAGTTGCAGATAAAGTGCTATGGCAAGAATTTGGCATTTTTACATTGCCTGAGAGAATTATAAGTTCATTTTCTGGGCTAATGTGGTGCAGGGAAAGAAAAAAAGGGATATAGCGCTTTTTAAAAGCAATCATTTTAAATGTAAACAAAAAAAGCTTTTGCTTGAGATTTGTCAAAAGTCTTTCAGGCTTTTTGTAAAATTGTTATTCGCTCCTTGGCTAACAAGAGCCGAGTGAGTGACACCTTTGAGAGTCCCAGCCTGTGTTTTAGTGCGTAGCTTGTATTTTGCTATGCACGACCATGCAAAATATTATCTGAACTTATTTAAAACAAACCCTAGTGAATACATTTTTTTTACACAGAAACAGCCATCCTAATTTATTCATTTATTTTAGTTGCAGCAAGCGGCTGAAGTTTCTCAGCTGAGAGGAGCTCGAGTCATCTCTGCTGAAGATCTCCTGTTCTTAATGCGCAAAGATAAGGTACAGTAATAAGACAGAAATTTCTTACTTTACATAGTAAGCTGCTTATCGTCTTTTAAAGTGTTTGCTTAACCTATGTGAAAGGAGTTCATCATCATGAATAGCTTTATTTAAAGTACAGCTGCTCTGCAATTGTATGGTATTGTGCACAGCACAATACTTGTATAACATTTTAATTAATTCTCTTTTTTTTCTTGTAACTTCAATTATCAGTAGATTTTTTTCACTAGGCTTTAGAGTGGGTAATGTACCTTAGAGCTCCAAACAATTTCTTAATAAAGGTATAAATATTGATCCTTATCCTTTATATCCCTTTTATTAAAATCAATCATTCTCATTTCCCCCTATGCAGGGTGTGGATGTGCCATTTGACAGTGTGACCATGACATTTTTGTCATCTAGGTTGTCAGCAAATCTTGTCTTGATTTTCCTTTATAATATTGTTCCTGTATTTTATCTCAGTAAAATCTCCAAATTTAGGGATGATCTTGCTTTCTTTGGATAGTAAGTAGAGCAGGTCAATAATTAAAAAAAAAATCTATACAAAGATTAAATCTATTTTCTTTCTTCAAATTTCAAAATAATTAAAAAATAATTGTCAACTATTTTTATCAACATTAGTTATTCTTCCTTTATCTCCTTTTCTTTTTGGTTCCCCCCCTTCTCGCCCCCTTTTCTCTCCCCTTTGTTTTTCTTTCCTCGTCTGAGAGCTGAAAGCTAATGACCAAAACCATATCAAAATTAAAAAACACTAAAAGGTGGAAATCAATTGCAGTTTCTCTATCTGACACGGTCCGTAAGGCTATACTGAAGACAGTGGTCAATATGGATGTCAAAGTTCATGGAAATACGTGTTTGTAGGCTTGAATTTCCAAACTAAGCAAAGATTTTGGAGCGCCCTAAAGAAGCCTGATTTCGGAATTTCTGCTTTCTGAAAGTCAAACCCATTTCTGTCTCACAGTTGGCAAGCAAAGTACCAAGGAGCTCAAATAAATAATATTTAATGTGGAATTGCTACTGACCTTGATGCACTTTCTATGTATGGATTTTCTGCAGAATCAAAAATTATGAACATTTACAAAATTGTGTTTACTGAGTAATGTATTACACATTCGTATGTTTGTATGTTACAAAGTTAGTCTAAACAAAAAATAACTATATAATACTAATTAATATAAATGTATTTTTTTTCTCTTAGAAGAAGCTTAGAAGGCTACTTAAATACATGTTTTTTCGAGACTATAAATCTAAAATTGTCAAAGGAATAGAAGAAGATGACCTTCTTGAAGGTAGAAAAAAGACATTACTTAATTTGGGGGAGGCTTGGTATTTTATAAATGCGCTGAACAGCTTAATGCAAAGTATTAATGTCTTGCTTAATAGTTAAGGACACAAAAATATTGTCTTCAGAGTAATTTGGTTTAAAATCTGTGCTTTCCCATTTGAAATACTTCTAAAGTAAGCATTTGCATCTACCGTCCCAACGATAAGTAAGACTGCTTAATGTCAGAACTCCGCTGAAGTAAGAAACTGGTGCTGATTAAAGGGCTAATTGATTTCAGCGTGTGTGATTTAAATGCAGCAACTACCGCGTGCAATTGAACGGACATTTGTTAAATTATTATCAAAGGGTTTTGACATGTTTAAAAAAAACCCCAACATAATCTGAAGTCACTGAATACTAATATATGACCTGGGCTTGTTTTCAGTGTGGTTTAACATTTTATACTTCGAATCTGTAATTTAAAGAATGGGAAACACTTTTGTTTCCCCATTCCATGAGCAAGTCACAGATTTTATAACCAATGCATTTAAAGGAAAAGCTCTTTGTATTAAAAATATATTAATTTATGCCATAGAATTTGCTGGTATAAAGTTTTGGTGATTTATATTAACAGAAGAATTAGCATTTCCTTTGTAAAAGTTAAGTTAAAACTTATCAAAGCAAATCTAAATCTTGCCATACTTTTATAACATCTAGAAATATCCATACACAACTTTTTGTATTTAACTTATTTCCTTTCTCGGAGCCTTTTATTTTTTTTTTTTTTCACTTACAATGAATTCCTTGTGTTTGGTTCCTCTGAGCATCCACAGTGACGTTAGGTAAACATTGTACTTCTTGCTTTGACTTAGTCAATCTGTGGATAAATTTTTGTCAACTCATTTGAGATTTAATTTGCCTGTGGCATTTTATTTTCACCACACGTGAGAGGATATTGTTCCGTGCAAGCAATCTGGCGGTACGGCTTCCTACCTGACAGCTTGGGGGTTTTTTAATACTTAAGTCTGTGTCACTGTTTAAAACAAATAAACAATTTTCATAAGCCATTTAGATGCTCATGAAATGCTTCCTAAACACAGTTCATCTGGGAGGTAAAGATTTTCTGGCATGCTTTGGTAACTGAAGCCATTAATTTTGTTTCATGAAGCCAATGTCTTTATAGCTGCTATTGTGCTTAGCAGGGATCACCTTGCCAGGGTTCTCCAGGTTTTACTGTAGAGCAATGGTCCATCACCTGTGGAGCTGCATCGTAGTGTCGGTGTTAGGGTTTGCTTTAGGCTGGAGGTAACGGGGATGTTCTGCGGGCTTTCAGGAAAGAGCATTTCCTCTATACGTTCTGTTGTACGAGTGAGGTTTTTGTACAACCAAGGAAGGGTGGTTTCTTCTACAGCTCTGTCCACTGGGGATCCTTCAGTGATATATGAGCAGTAGACTAGGTTTCTCTAGATTACTGAAAAACACTGGGTTATACTAGAAAACACTAAAGGTGATGTTTTACTGCAGCGCTAGTGCAGCACAGCAGTGGCATCACCTCGGTCAGGTAGCACAACGTGTGTGAGGAGGACAGTAAGAACGGGCCTTTGCTGCATAGTGCATCTGATTCTAGAACATGCCCCTCCGAGGGACATTGGTTGATGTCTGGAGAAGCCAAATAACTTAAGTTTGTTGTTCTTTGCTTACCTTTGTGAAGACAAATTCAACAGTAATAACACCAACAAACGGCAGAAGCTTGCTCAAGACTTTCTCAACTCCATTGACCAGACTGGAGAGCTCTTAGCCATGTTTGAAGATGACGAGATTGATGATGTCAAGCAAGAGCGGATGGAGGTAATTCTTTTCTTTTACTGATAGCCAGCTCCAGCAGAGAAAACTGCGAAGTATTTCATACATCATGCTAGTCTGATGCCTTTTTCGTGCTGCATATATCATTGTTATATGTTTTTTCCTTTTGCCCAGATGGTCTAAAGGAATCCTATTTCCATATTTTTCCTATTCCCTCAAATGTCTCCTGATATCTAAGCACGCATGGTGAGAAGGAAGATTACAAAAGGGTAGTTACGGATCTTTCTATCTGCCATGTATTTGTATTTCCTTCCTGTAGAAAGCAGATTCTATTTATAAACATTTCACATGCATTTTTCATAATCTTTTTTTTTATTTTTCATTATTTCTCTCACTAGAAAATTGTTTCAATAGCATTTGAGGACTCTTTTCATATAACAGAGCTTACAGATAAAATTAAAATACTCTGTGCAAACATGCTTCAGTATATGCTCTTCTCTCCGTCCTGCTTTCAAGTCCTATTTTCTGATCTATGCACATATGAAAAACTATGTCTATGTTGTAGAACGCGGTAACATATCACTCTCAAAAAGCTAGCCTGGGATCAAGAAGCAGTACAGCTATGTTGGCATGGAAGTCTGTGGAATGATGGTTTTGATACCAGTTGGTTTTGATACCAGTTTTACTCGGTTTCACAGAGGTTTAGCTATACTGGCACAAGTTACTATGTCATAGCAACTACACCTTATAGATCTTATCGACCCTATAGAGTATCAGTGGATTATCTTCTTGAATATCATTTACTCTGAAGTATTTATAAGATCCAAAAGCTGTATCTGTGCTAATCAATAAACTAGGCCAGGGCCAGGTCTCTGGCCCAGAAGGCCGGTGACGTGGCCTGGCTTGGGTCCCTGTGGATAAATTCTTTGTAGGTTACCCTGTCTTTTCGGCAGCCCTGTCCGTAGCAAATACGGAGAACAGTCCGTGGCCCCTGTTCATGCTCAATTCCGCCTCATGTCTTGTGTGGGCAGCTGGATGTCCAGGGCAAAATTGTGCCAGGAGCAATCTCACAATTCCACACTAGTATTTGGGCCAATTTCCATCCTTTTGAGTCAGTAGTATAGTATATATGGCTGTTGGAAACTTGCTATTCTTAGAGTGCTTTTTATACCCTTTCAGTGGTGGAAGCTGGTTACTTTGGTTTGATTTTTTTTTCTCTGCTGAGGTGGCTGCTGCGTTCAGTAATATTTGTGTATTTAATGTTTGACTATTAGGGCCTCATTTCACTTTCAGGATTTCATGGAATATTCTAAGAAATAACCCAATTTTTATCCTGCTCTAGTTTTAAGTCTCATTTTTTTCTTCTTAATGGAGCCTCTTTTCAGAACTGGGACTTTTCCAGTCCTGTTTCCCCTTCCTTCTGCCCTTTACAATTACTCAAAATCTAATCAAGAATCCCTTCTCGCTAAGAATTTGGCTAGGAACGAGTCCCGTTTCTCCCCAGCTGAGAATCAGTGTTGTAGAACAGTTGTTCCCAACCATTGGTTTGTGTTTTGGAAACTGATGGTTTCTGTTCTTTTCTTTGCTTTCTTCCCTATGTATTTATGCAAAATGTTATGTTTTGCATAAAGGCAGGCAAATCCTCCGAGCTTGTACGCACAAAAATACATGACGGCACTGTTCTGAATGAATGGGTTATGTGCGTGACTTTACATTCTCTTCTGTTATTCCAGTATAATATTTTTTCTGTCTAAAAACCTACACAAGTTGGTAGAAGTATGAAGTTCCCTCTCCTAGGCAAGGACTAATCTGACTCTGTTTGTCAAGGAATGTGTTCCTGTAATCAAATATTTATCGTTCATCTGACTACATGTTTTGGTTTTTCTCACTAGACTATAATTCATGAACTGTAGTGTGTGTGTGTATATATATATAGTAATTCTTCTCTCTGTTGCTCTACTTTATTACGTTTTGTGAACTCTTGATCTGTTTCCATGATAAAAAAAAAAGACAAAAATCAAGCTGTACTCATTTTAGAATAGATCCATGGATTATATACAGGTATGAAGTCAGTACTGTGTATTTTCTTTCTTATTAGTTTTTAAAACGAATGGCAAAACATGGAATATTGCTTGAGACATGCTATTCAAAATGTTTAACGTATTTTTGGCTTTGTTTTGTTTGGGATTTTGTTGTCACTTTGAGGTGGGTGGAAAGGAATCAAAGATAGTAGGAAATGTGATCCATTCCTAAAGGAAGAGTTGTTAGTGGATGGGCTAATCTCGTGTATCACATTTTCTTTGTGCAGTAGATTGTTTAATCCATGCTGAGTTTTGGAGGAAATCCAATAGACACTTTAAAGATTCTAACGGCGTTCTTTAAGGAATTAGTATACTTAAATCATGAACTGTGATCTAAAGGCAGTGTTCCTTTTAGGTATCAATTACCTCAGAAATGTGTAGTTATCTTGGTTTGGACAACTGTAAATGATTTCAGTTCCACTTTGCCTTGGGCCAAAATCATGCAAAGTTGTCCAGAGCAGATGATAAACATATATTTCTGATGTCATTATGGGCTAAACAGGATATGATTGTTTAGAGGTATGGTTTCAGTTATGATACAAAAAGCAAATATTGTTTATACTCATTTCTTTTAAAACATTTTATAAAATTAGAGCTAAGACTTCAGGAGATCGCTTGCTGTTCTGTGAGGTCTATTCCGTATTTGCACCACGGAGGAGTAAGCAAAGCTCCAAGCCACTTTCAAACATTACTAAAGGAGAACAAACAATTCTGCACTTTTGACTGAAAAACACTCACTAATGCTGTCATATTAAAAAGAAAGGACATTCTTCTAGGATTGTATATAGAACTTATTGATGTGGTTTTAATTTGAAGCAAAGAGACTGTCTCTAAAACAGTAAGAATAGCAATGTGCAAAGGAAAGTGGAATACTCTTAAAATACAGAAAGAAGAAGAAAATTCACATTACTTTGTCATAATACGTGATTATATTATCAATACATTGTGATCATGACTTAGTGTAGAAACTTCAATAATAGCAATAAATAGTGGCAAACCAGCCAACTGCATTGGCAGAATCAAAACAAAATAAAAACTGGAATATCACCTCTGTCTCGCGTCATAACAGTCAGTATTTTGCCCTCCTAAGATAGCAGTAAAACACCAGTGAAATGCTGTCCACAGAGTAAGAACAATTATAGATGGAATAAACTATTCTAGTTCATAGATGTCATTGAACTGTGCACGTGAAGGAGAGCTGTCCGGATCATAGAAGTTGTCTTCATAACAGGTGACAGTCTCTTGAGAATAAAATCGAACAGTGATCTACCCAACACCCCTTTTATTGTGGGCTCTGGAATAACCGGAGCTGGCGGTGCTCGGGGATTCCATTTCCCTTCTATTGCCTGTTGTATGACAGAATCCACGAGAAATAAAACCTTGGAAGTGGATTGCAAGTTTGCTTTCCTCCGTCTCTTAAAAATCATTTAGAGGGGAGAGTTGGGATTCCTGTGGGATACGGCTGAATCGGTGTGGGGAGAAGGTGCATACTCGTTTAAAATCTTGGCATTTTTCCTTATTTTGCAGTTTGGGTAGAGATGCGGTTTTGGGTGTTTGTGTCCTTACGTTGCTACGCTGAACCTCTCGGGTGACCTGTCCGTAGTAAAACTCGCTGCGGGTTTGGCTGTGATTTTGTGAACGGGAACCGCAATTCCGCTAAATTTCCCTATCAGAACCACTATCGAATTTACCATGTCTTGTGATTAAAATCAAGTCTAGCTATGGTAAAACTTCAGTCAACGTCATTGCACAGCTGACTTCTGTCTCATTCTGTAAATATCCATTTTTCATCATTCGTTTTATAGTTCCACCTTCCCCACCAGGAAAACGTCTTCCCGTCAGAAATCTGCACTGACATACAAAGGAACGCGTGGAGCATCACGCTGTGAACGCTCTGTTTCGCTTTTGTTCCCCTGAGATTAAGAGAAACACCATTCATCTGCCACTCTGACTGCTAGTTTAGGGCTATATTTGCAACACTCAGATGTTATACGGCAATAATTCAGTTGCAGTAGCGACCGTAATGCTTTCATAGTACATTGCAAGTTTGAATAAACAGTGGAGGGCAAATAACTTCCCTAGAAGAATACGCTGCCTTGAAAACAGGCTAGATGCCAGCAAAATGTTAAAACTGTGTTACATCCCTGCAGAAAGGGATTGGCAGAAGCTTGTGGTTCTTTAAGGTGTGTTGTCCTGTGAATTACATTAGGTATTTAGAAACTGCAGATACGTGTTCTCTGAGGAAGTTCATTGCGGATGTGATTTTTCCTGTACTGTTCATTAGTTTGCTTCTGTACAAAGCTCACGGAAATGCAACGGGCCCCGTGCAAAATGCAGTAGGTGTCTTTGGAATCTACCCTTTGTTCACGTGAGGTTAAATTACTCCCATTTAATTTTGTCTGTGTTCAGATACAATTAATTTGTGTCCGTCCAACACCCCTAAACACACCCGGATGCACCTCAGGAAGAAAGGAACCACATTCTGGAAGTCCACGCTGTTTCAATCAGAAACAAGATAGACTTGGCATATGGAAGTAAATTAGACCGTGACCAAGAAGATTCCCTGTATCTGGAATATGATCATCAACTTTTGAGCAGTCATGCTTTGACGTGAGCCAGGTAGTGTTGTCCCAGACAATTCCTGGGCACAGTCTGGGAGTCAGCCTGAGCCGGGAGCTCTCTCACGGCACGGTTTGGATGTGGCTGCTCTCTGTGGGAGGCTCGGAGGGCAGGAGCACGGACACAGGTTGCTCCGTGCTGAACGCCCTTGGAGCTGGGGCACGGACCTCGCGCCTTTCAGTTGAGACATCTAAAATTTGCTGAGATGATTCAGAAAAAAACTGTGAGCTCTTCTGTTAAGGGAGGATCCGAAAGGTGGTGTTGAAGTACTCAAATTCATTGTAGTCATTTGGAAAAGATATACAAAGAAAATAAGCAAGAAATGATTTAGAAAGAGCTCTGAGGCCTTTTAGTACTACTGTACTCATTTCACTGGTGAAAATTATGCCAGCGTAGGTGCCGTGTGGGGTGATTACTCTTTAGGGAGTATCTGTTCATGCAGGGTGTATCAATAACAAACTGGAATTTGATTTAAAGCCCATATGGAAAGCTTAGTGCTGTAGTACAGACAACACATACTTAATAGAAACTGCGTGCCAGAAGACAAACTAAGAAGTTTTCTGTTACTAAGCATCAGGGCATTGTTTCTCAGAGCACATCTTTTTTGCTGTATCATTTTTATGATAAACTTGTTTTTCTTCAGAAAGAATTATTTTTAACTTTCTTTCTGATTTCAGATTCTTGGCGACAGAAGCTATATTTTGGACAGAATCTTTGCATTTAGTTGAGTGGTGACTTCTGTTATCTCACAATATTGTGCCCAAGTCTAGTAATTTATTAATTTTTAGAATCACAGTTTCTAAGCGCTAACCCTTCTTCGATTTTAACAGCTACACCCTATGAAAAAAATGCATTTTGGGGTGAGATTCGGCTACAGATGAAAATGTTTAAATTTGTTTTGGGTTTTTGCATGTGAGCTAAGTGTCTCATCTCCCACTGTGATTACTGGAGACCCAGGCAGTATAAATAGTGGAGTTTAGAGAGCTGTTCAGCTGGTCAACTGTTTGTATTGTCTTTACAGGGAGCTACACAGCTCTGTAGACTCCTCTGGATGTATTTATCTTGCAGGGAATTTCTCTGCGTTGTCAGTGACCTTTCTGCTTCTGTCCTGGCCGTGTGTGGGGAGTGGAGGCTGAAAGACTAAGATAAAAAGTATTAGAAGTGGAAAAGGCCTGAGTTTGAGGGAGGTAGTAAAGGGATGGAGTATATATGCCTACAAGTATGTATGGTTACTCAGGTTCACTTGAGAATAGGAGTATAATCCCTGTTGCATTTTTGTACTGTCTTCAAAAAATACTCCCATCGATCTATCATCCATTTATCTTGTGCTGGTCTACATATAGAATTGCAGCTTTCTAATATTATATCATTTACACCAGCAACTCCAGTTATAGCCTTAAATTTTAAGACATTAAGTTTTGAAAAAAGGAGGTGGAAAATAAGATTCCTTATTCTTTACCCATCATTGTCAAATACGGGCAAAGGGATCTCAGAGATGGGACACAGAAGGACAAGCCATACCATTAAAAACCTTATGTCTTATGAGACATTCTGGTATGGACTAAATAATTGTAGCCCTAAGCGTAAACCAGTGTCATCCTCCCCTGTGTGTCCAGGCCAAATAAGAGGAGGTTGTCTTGAATTTGAAAAGGGATTTATAATGGCTAAGTAATGTACTCAGACAGGAGCGGGAAAGTTCCTGCCCGAGAACACTAGATTCCTGGGACAGTGATGAAAAACCCCAGGATCTCCTTTTCCCACCCCCTTAAGCTGCTTTGAGAGCTCGGTGCGTCGCTACCACAAGCTGGGCTGAATTTCACTTAACTGTACCTGCCTGCAAGTTTCAACATCCCAGTAACTCAGGCCAGCTTCTGGACTCAGAAACGAGAGAGAGACAGTCCGGGGGGAAGTTCATGTCTTAGATCAAGGAGAAAAATGCTTTTTCTTTGCTTTTGGTTTTTTTTCCCCCAAAAAAAACATTTAAGTCACGTTTGAGTGTAATTCATCAGATGTTAGGAAAAGTACTTCTGGTGCCTCCAGGGTGGTTCTTTTTGGAGACTGAAGGTCTATGTGTGCAGTGGGACCTTGCTGATATGAAACAAAGAGTGTAATGGTGATCTCTAATAGACTATAAGGTCAACACCAGCTCCCTATATACTGTCTACTTCTTTTGATACACATAGATGCAAAGATTAAAAAGAACTTAGATGGAACATCAAGCAAGAAAAAAACCCTTTATTCTCTAGGCAATGTTTTTTTCGATATTGCGAAACATACCTTACCGAAGTCAGGAATGCAGCTATAGAGGGAATGACTTTCACTGCATCAGTCCAGTGTTTCCAGATGAGCGCAAAGACAGCGCAACTGGTAGCGTCTCAACTGCAAATTCGCCGTCTGGGCATCAAAGTGTCGGTAACCATGATTCGGTGTAAAAATAAGCCCGCTGGTATTAATGGTTTCTCTGATTACCCATTGCTTGGGAATGTTTGGGATACGGGGAAAACACTGTTTCTCTTGGGTAATGGTTGAATTGGTTAAAAGTAAACAGAAAATAAACAGAAACAGTTCTTCAGTATGATCTATACGTCTGTAAATATTGTGTCATTCTCGTCGGAATGGGAAAAAGCTATCGAGTGGAAAAGGTTTCTTGTTGTAGCCAGTAATATCAATAGACGTTTTACGCTGTGACACATCTGAGATTATTAGGGTTTTCTCACATTGGGGTTGATTGCTATGGTTACAGAAAGTGTGCTGTTTGTTTGGGTCTTCAGTCCTGGTAAAAGATTGTTGGTTTTAGAGGATTTTAGCGAACATTGCTCATACTGCAAATTTAGGTGGTTTTGCTGGGAGGACAAGGTGTTATTTGCTTTTCTGTCTTTTAGTTCTTTGAGGACTTTTTTGCCGCTGTTTACATTCTCTGAGGAAGGGGAAGATTCTGGGCTGTTGTATTTTGTATTTTTGACACCCAAATGACTGTGTTTTAACTTAACTTTTGGAAGGAAACTTTATATATGTATTATTTATATCTATAATTAAATGTAGACACACATACATGTAAACAGTATTTCCACGGAGCATTTGATTAGGAGCCAAATGTAAGACTAAAGAAACACTCTCCTTCTAAGTGTATTTTAATACCATGTTTATTTGTGATCCTGCGTTTAACATGTTTGTTGCTTAGATATACTACTCACCACATAGTGGTACTCACAACACAGTTCTTGTTTATGTAAACTTTGGAGAATTGGGAACCAGGAGTGATGCTGAAGTCTGACGAAGGTCCCATTGGTAGTAGGTTATTGAAATTGCTGTCATACTTCAAAGTCATTAAACAAACCAGTGCTGGTAATGATTTGTATTTCTGAAGTTGCGTAGAGATGCGATAATGCAAATCTTTTCTGCAAGACAGGATGTAATTCAGATGCTTTTGGGGGGAAAAAAGTTATTTTTTCAGGTCTTTGAACCTTTATGTAGCAAACTACTAATCTTTTAAGCTCCATTAGCCTAATATTTAAGTCCTTTCTGAATGAAGAAAAAATGGCAACACTTTATTTCTTAGGGTAAGACGTTAACCAGGCCTATACTGAGAACAGTTTTAACATCTCAAGCTTTCCTGAAAGAATTAGTCACTTGCATAAGACTATTTTCAAGGCTGTTTTGCACAGGATTCACAAAACTGAAAAGGAAAATCCATGGAGTTGTAACACGAATGAAAATTATGTAAAAATTTCACACACAGTATTACTCTATGACATTCGACTTCTCACCTGTTGCAAGGAAGAGATTTTCTGACACTATTGTGAAGAGCGAGACTGAAACCTCAGCTCAGAGACCCCGGAATTTTGGCAGAAGCTTCACAACCGCCGGCTTCTCTCGCTCCCACCGGCAAAGCTCCGTGGTGCAGGAGCACCTTGGGTCGTCAGCCACTGTTTGACCAAGCTTCAGTGTGCGCTCCTGAATTTCTCTCTCCTTCCATTTAAGGATTCATATCACGAAAAGCTTTCTGTGGAAGAAAAGAAGATCTTCTAACAACTGAAGACAACAGAGGAAGGTTCCCTATGGCATGAAAAAGAACGGGGGGTGATGGTGTTCTTCTATTTCAACTACGGCAGAAGAGATTTAACATGCAAGGTCCTGGATTTAACAGATGGGTGAGAAAATTCACAAACCAATATTAAGGAAAGGATTTTTTCCTGCTTCATCCATAGGAGGCTGATGCATGCCTCTCATCCTAAGGCAGTGGAACTTAATTTATCTGAAGGTTCATTTCTCTGCTATTTCTGGACATGACAGGTACAGCAGAGAAGTCCCTTTTTTCCTCTCCTTACTCTGTGTATTCACTAAGGGAATAACAATGCCTTATTCAGTGTTAGACTCCAGCCGGGAACCAAAACCTAGTTTTAATCAGGCCCGTGGGCTAGCCCTGCAAATACCTTCTACAAAATTACTAAGAATCCCTTTCTTTCAAGTTGACATTTACCCTCTGATAGCAGAGTGAGCAAGCTATGTGTCACCATAGCCTCTCCATCCACAGTGTGTAGCATACAGGCAATATAGAGGAGCACTGAAAGCAATTTTCAGGCTGCACTCCAGCTAAATATAGCCAAAATGAGCTCAGATCTATTGAATTGCTCAACTGAATGTGGGAAAAAAAATCTATGGAAGGCTATTGAATACAAAGATGTTGCATTTGGTTAAGGAAGTGCCTGAGCCACAGATCACCGGGTGCTGTGTGACTATTCAGGAAAATAATCGTTATAAGCTTGTCTTGTAGCTATACTATTCCCTAAGCCTTCACAGTTAGCTACTGTTGGAGCCTGGGGTAAATGGAGATTTGTTCTGTCCCTCCTTACATATATTTGATCTTTGCTTTTCTCCTTTTGTTCTTGGTTTGGGGTTTTGTTTTTCCTTTTTCCTTCTGACCACAGGATTAGCCAGGACTAGTGCAATTTTTCTCCTCAGCAGTAGAGAGGTCATTTTGCTAGCTTCTGGTCTATATTGCCCGTGGTATTTGATTGAATTCAGATAGGATTTTGTGAACCTCTGTCACAGGCACTTAAGCAAAAAATCAAGAATCACTCGATTCACTCAATAGTCACTATCTATGCATCGTCATCTTCCTTTGAGTAAGTTCCAGCCTAAAAGCTAGCATGTCCCAAGATTTGATCACATATTACCCAGTTGCTAAGTACAAGTGTTTTCATTTTTGACATTTGCAAAGCCACCAGAGGCCAAGCCTTCCCACCTCCATTCGCACTAGAGTTCAGGTGTCCATAGGAAAGCCAAATGATCTGTTGCCTAAGGTGAAGGTCATTAAGATAATCCAATAGTAAGCACATTGCTTCCTATTGAATTAAGAAGTATATTAGAAATACCAGCATGTTTGGTTTCAAAGCTCATTCTGATAGGACTACACTTGTAACCAGACACGTAGACTTTCCCTAAAATAGTACCCTATGGCAGATTTTTAGAGGAGATACTGTTTTAGTACTGAGAGTAAGAATAAGAACACAAGTACAAAGAAGGATACAAAGTATGTGTGTTAACATGGTTTTAGTTTTATCAGCTTTCCATGTAAATCAACATGCAAGGAACTAAAGTGAGCATAGGACATCTCTTAACCAGGGTAGTTGCCTCCCCTTGTATTGCGTTTTCTTGAAGCATTTCTTTCTCTTCATGCATTAAGCTCAGACATGATTAGCTGTTGAATCTTATAAACTAAATAAAAGTGGTAATTCATAGCATGGCAAAGAAATACTGAGTCATGATACCAAAGCAGTCAAATCTCTGGAAAGCAGGCCTGCCGTTCAGAAGGACCTTGATAGACTGGAGAAATGGGCTGATGGGAACCTCATGAAGCTCAACAAAAGCAAATGTGGGATGCGGTAACCCCATGGAACAGTACAGCTTGTGGGCCAACCACACGCTGGGCTGCGATAGCGAGAGGTTAGCCAGCAGGTCAAGGGAAATAATGCTTCCCCGTTCGTTGGCACTTGTGACACCGCCGCTGGAATCTGTGTCCAATTTTGTGCTCCCAAGTACAAGAAGGACTTTGACATGCTGAAGCGAGTCTGGCAGAGGGTCACCAAGAAGTTGAGGGGGCTGGAGCACCTGGCATATGATGAAAGGCGGGGAGACTAGAGCTGAAAAAGAGGAGGCTAAAGGGAAATTTTATTGCTGTCTACAACTGACTAATGGTAGGATACGGAGGAGATGGAGCCAGACGCTGCCTGAATGTGCATGGTAAAGGACAGAATTTGGACTGATATGTAATAGGAAAAAAAAAATTCTGATCAAAGATTGAAACTGGTTGGCCAGAGAGGTTGAGGAGGTCTCCAACTTTGGGGATATTCCAAACTGGACCGGTCAAGGTCCTGAGCCACTTGATCTAGTGGGACCTCTTTTGAGCAGAGAGTCAAAGTAGAGATCCTTGGAAAGGTCCCAGACTTCTTCTGGTGTAAATTATTCTGCCATCCTATGATTCTGCACTGAAGTTTCCCATTTCAGATATTAAAATGGCAGGTGGGGTAGAAATAGAAGAGCTTTTATAAAACACATAGATGATAAACCATCTCAAATTTCTAAAAACTGTTTAAAAACCTAGGTAGCGTATAATTGGACTTTCCAGCTTCTGCACTTTCTGTAATCTGTAACTGCTGGTATTTCCTGGAATAGACGTTTTATGTATACAAGGAACAGGGTTTTCTGTCTTTCATTTTGTCTCAATCGTTGTGGTTTATTTTATCTATAATGTTGCTTGCTGTATTCTTCCGTAAGAATATGATCTGGCTGCTGTGCAAAATTGCACTCGGTGATAGCTTCACACATGTGTCGCAGCTACGGAATCAGGCGCAGTAAGATTTAAGCATCTTAAGTGTCTGTTGAAATGGTAAAGTAATATAATTAAGCTCTACATGTTGCAAAGTGGGAGATGCATCCTTACCCAATCCACTAGAAAACAGACCCACAACGTTCCTAGCAGAACAGCATGGCTAATAAGCTGACATAGTTTATTAACTCTACACAAGGCAGCATGTTTCCATTTGTATGTTTTGCCCCTCAGGCTTTAAATTTTATCTCCTCTCTTTTCCTCCGTTTTGCTCTACCATCTTTGATTAAAATTGAGGACACCTAGACAGTTATACACTCCCATGAAATGAATCAGAAAAGGTTATTTTAATTCGGATACTCAGGAAGAACAGTAACAGTTCACATTTTCAGATAGCTACCTTACATAAAGTCCTCGTGGAGCGAACACGCAGTTTACTCTTACTGACATTCTTGAGATCAGCATTTGACCCCTTTAATCATCTGAGGTTTACATTTAGCTAACTTTAACGCAGCAAAAATTAGGCATTGCTGCCGCTTTGGCTCGACAAAGTATACCCACAGCTAGACCTGTATTTTCAGGGAAGACAAGACCATAATACTATCACTAGAAAAAATACTGATTTCGCATAGAGAATGAATTTTAGAAACAGATTTATGTGAATTCAGTACAAACTTTACCAAGTGGGGGGGCCATGGGGTTTTGAGCAAAAAATTATTCTTCTCAGCCGAATGCGTGGATTTACGGCTTGCGCTGTAGCTCTTTTCACTTTTGTGTGCAGGTAGTGGCAGGCTTTTAGAATTTCTTTGGCATGTTGGTATCTTATAACATAGACTATACTTGAGGCTTAAGTTGATTTCCTTTTGGTTTTCTAAAAGAAATTTCATTAAAAGCAATGGTCAGAAAGCAATGTAAAGTGGTAATATCAGAAATGCATTAAGATGCATAGATTTTATTCCCAAATAATTCTTAAACATTTTTTCCAGACTCTTCTTTTGAGTGGCGCACGTAAGGGGCAAAGATGTGGACTCCTTGGTAGCAGTGTTAAGTGCTGTTGAAACTTTGCCTCTGGAACTTCGGAAGCAATCATTAAGTTTGGGTTTCCATTTGATCAAACGAAAGAAGGACGGGTAGTCTCTGTCAGAGGGCTGGATTTTATTTCCCAAGGCTAACAGCCATTTCCAGGACTTTGTCAGACCTACTAAGAATTTTTTCTACCATTGTCAGATGGTATTATTTAAAATCAGTTCATCCACTTGTGTGGGATTCATATCCTATATCATACAGTGACTCTGACAAGAAGATGCTTTTACTAGGAGTGTTATTCAAAGCACTGTTGATTTTCTCAGGCTGCCGACATCTGCAGAAAAAGCTTGTAGAACATACAGCATCTGGTATCGAGTCCTAGCTCCTTACACAGACCATATCAAACAGCTTAGGAACGGAACACATACTCTACATCCGCTTGGAAATAATTTTTTTTATGTTTATTGTAGATGTATTAGCTGTCAGCTCATATCATCAGCTAATTATTTTATATCTGAAAATTGTAATCGCATCCTCAGATGTACTAAACTCAGGCAGATTTCCAGCTACTAATCACACCCTTCTTAAAATGGGAGTTAACTCTTGAGGTACCCCAAGGCTGGAGATCTGATTTCTAGCTCCAGTATTTAAAGAAATGGATTAGTGAGGTGACTGCTCTGCCTGCTAACCTCATTACCCTATACTGTGTTTTAAAGAAAGAGACAAAAAAGCTGCAGAGACATTGGCATCTTAGAGAAATGCTAGATCTGACTCTAGAAATGTCAGAAAATTTCAGAAACCCTGAGGAAGCCAAGCAGCCACCAATGAAGAGTAAATTTTCTCCAACAGCATATATGATGGCGTGAGAATCTACAGCAACTTCTAGCAGCGCAGTCAAGTAATTGATGCCAAACTGTGGTTGTTAGTGGTGCTACACTATAAGCACCTTTAATACCAAATAGACTTCAACCTTCAAAGCTGTGCTTCAAAATCTTGGTGTTAAAGGTATTGTTCTTTGCATCCCAATTATGTTATATTATTAAGTATAATGTTTTGAACTGAAGATGTTTTCCCATTACTCTGTGAGCAGGGCTATGTGATTTTTAAATTTTTCTTTCTTTCAGATCTTTGATTCACCTTGCCACCCCTCTGCCCCCCAAAACCCCCTAACCCTTCCATTTCAGTCAGTCTGAGCCTCAAAGGAAATCTAAATAGACTGAGAGAAATCCTTAGAAATGTGAGCAGGTTTTGACATTTCCAAAATTAAATTATTTTCATTTTCAGGTTAAATTTATAAAGCTATCAGTACTCAGCAACAAGAATACAAACCTGAACTATGGTATGTATTCAATATCTTTATAACTGATTCTGAACAGGAGGAATAAGAGCCGTGGCCTCCTTTTCAGGAGCTTATCTTGGTAGAAGGATTCTGGAATATCTCTTGCGAAGCTTTTGAATTCAAAGCTTTATACATTTCAAAACCATTTGACCAACTGTGGAATAAAAGTAGAATAAAAAAAAATTCTTTCGATATTTAAAACTCATCCGTTTTCCTCTTTTGTAAGTGGCTGAAAGTTTTGCTTGTTGAGGTGGACGGTGCTGACATCTTTGGAAGGTATTGTTTTCGTTGCAAGCAATTTTAAGAACGTGCGCAGGGAATAGCCTCTTGTGAAATTTATTTCTGTAACAGGCTGGATGAATGAATACTATGTTCAAAAGCTATTACTAATGCAGCGTAACAATTTGCGTATCGGGCACTGCAAATTAAGACGACTGAAAGTCAAATTCCCCAGACTCCCCCTTTTTGTTTATGTCTTACAGTCTGAACGCTCCTTATATTGCTTTTCATTGCTGACGTGAAATAAACAGTGGCTTCTCTCTTACAATGGGACTCGGAGTAGCTGTGCTGATTTAGGAGAACCGAAAATCCAAGCAGTTAGTTTAATAGTTCATAATTGAATTTACAAATGGGGTGATGTTTAAATGAATTATTTTCAAGTGATTTTCAAGTGACACATTTCTACAATGTGCAATTACAATAAAGAGTGGTGGTGGTGTGTTTAATTATTATGGTATTATTATGGCAATTTAGAAATGTTTCAAAATATTTTCTAGTTACGCATATCTCTCCAAATGAGATAAAATTAAGCAAAGCTTTTTCTTAGAATAAATGTTTTAAAATACTCTTAATAATTCAGAATATTGTGCCTCAAACTTCGTAGTCATTTATAATTCTGATACACTGGTAAATTTTATTTTTGTGGGTATATGTGGCTAATATTAATTTAGATGTATACTCACAAAGGAAAGTCCAATATCTGCATATTTAGACAGTGCATCAAAATACTTTTGGAACTAAAACTAGAATCCAGTATCCAGCTCAATTTATGAATTAGTGCTACATTATTAAATATAGTTGAGAATTTCAGAGGTCGTTGACATACAGCCTTTAGATACTTTCTGAGCGCTATAAAGGTCTGTCTTCACTGAATTCTGTCTTGTTGCAAACTAAAGGAGTTTTAAAATAATCGCCCGCGTGTAATATCGAACCGTAGGAGAGTGCTGTAGGATTTCGCTGAGATACTGTTAACTTTAGCTCATTATGTCAATATTTGTAAGGTTCAGATTTTCCAGGGTTGTTTCTTTGGAAAGCTGCATATATTCATTATCAGTTGAAACCATCAGTGTAAGAACTGCCTTTGTCTCAGAAACATAAATAAAGACTTGTCAGTAGAAGATGAAGACTCTTCACCGCTTCACAAGTGAAGGGAATGTGTAACAAAGGCTGCAGAAGTCTGAAATTTCAGCTGAACCTATTGCTTTCATGGCATGTCCTATACTAAAAACTTAAAAATATTTCACAAAAAATGTTTCTTCTAATGTGTTGTTTTAAATTCTATATTACTTAAGCAAATATTTAAATATTATATTAGCTTTTCTGCATACTTGACGTGAATATAATTCTACCTTCCTGCCAAGTATGTCGAAACCTGAATTCACTTTCATTTGCCAGGGTAAATGTTTATTTTGTTTTCCCACATAATGTGCTCTTTAAAGTGTCACCGGGATACCAAATCTGATGGCTTTTTAATAGACACACGGTGGGGGTTTTTTGCTTTCGTTAGGAAACAGGATAAACTATCAGTAAAGCTTATGGGAATGAATCCACAGACAGTAGATGCTCTTTGCTCTCCTTCCCCTCATCTCAAGATTTTAAAAAAAAAAAATTCCCATCAAAACTATTGTAATGGTACCTCATTTTTCATAAACGCATGGAGGGTCTATAGTGGTAAGGGGTGTTGGGGGGACAAGCGGTATTGCAGAGCAGGGGACCAGGATACGTAGGACATTTCTTCCGTTAAAGGCAATGATGTGAGCTGTGATGGCTCGACGAGGCTCCCCAAACCAACTCCCTTGTTTGTTTTACCGTGAAATGGCTGAGATTGTTTAAGATATAATTCATTGGAAGGTCGCTGTTAAGAAAATGCGGTTTCGCTAGTACAGAACATCTCCATTTCAGACACTGAAAGCTGCCAGCATATGCTTGCGTAGTTTTTCACAAGTCAATAGTTTCACTTTGACTTTCAGCCTTGAAAGTCTCAAAGTATTCCTCCGATCTTAACCAAACTAACAGAATCTGGCAAATTTTGTTCACAAATTAAAATTTTGAATTTTCTGCTTTTAAATTATATATCAGTAAAGTTTCATCTAGAAGTTTCACTTCTACTTCTTATGCAAAATGAAATGTAACTGGTTTAAGTATTATTGTAACAGTTTTATGCAATTCAAAAATTTATTTTTTGAGATTTTCCTTTTTTCCCGGAGAAGGGAATGAGGATGGTTAATAAGAGAACTCCTGTAGTGGCTTTGGATGGTGGTGATTGTTTTGAATTAATGACAGCATATGTTTCTTCGGTTTTATGTAAACGTTTAATAGTTTTGTGGTATATTTATCAATAGGCAGAGTGTAAGGGACTAACTAAATAGATTGTTCCAAATTAGCCAAATTAGCTGATGGTTCAAATTAACTTAATTCCAATTGCTAAATCATTTGGTTAAATCCCAGAATCTTCACATTTTCCTTTTCTTGTCTAACATTAGTAAGAGAAAAGAGAAAGTAGAGAAAAAAGTTGAAGCATTTGCTGATTAAACAAACTGCCTTTGGGAAATAATCTTTTCATGATTCTGTTGCTCATGTGTATAGTGGCGATAATGCTCACAAGGCTACTATGAAGATAAATTCGCTCATATTTAAAGAAATTAAGAAACAATAATGAATGGCAGCGTAGAAGATTTTGCATAGTTAAATAAATAGCAAGTGTCACACAGTCGTTGACATCTGACTAATGAAATCTTCACGCTGGGCCAAGTTCTGTTCTCAGTGTCATGAATGAAGTCCCAATAAAAAACCCCAAATATCCTAATGCTTTTGGTCAAAGCCTTCCAGTTCAGACAGTGATTTTTAGGGTCTCCTTATTCTGCATACCTGGGTGCACTGTGCGGTTTTGATTTTGCTTTTTTCTGCCCCGGCCTGTGCAAGCTGGGGAGAGCGTGTACATAGAGGGCTAGCGCGCGTCACGGCGTCGCCGCGCACAAACCACGCGCTGGTTTCGTATCAGTGCAAATGACCACGTAAGCTTTGCGACAATTGTGAAGTGAGCCTAAAACCGTGATTAATTCAGCTCTTGTTTGCACTCGGTCGTGCTCAGATGGCAAAGTAGTAGCGGAACCCAGGTAGGGGTTTTGAGTATTGAAGTCCTGTTCTTTTTCTGGTCGGGAAGCCTGGGCTGTTCAAGAGGCAGCGGCAGCCAAGTTCAGCCCGGGAGGCCGAGAGGCATCTCTCTTATCAATTATTTTGAGCTTAAAGAGAAATATACTCTGTCTTTATAAAAACACATCCAGATTATATGTAATGCATACTGGTCACCGTTTTTTTGAGGGAGGCATTTCCTTTTTAACTCAATGTGTGACTCACTCGTTCCCCGAATTTTGTGATGTGATTTTTAGCTGGAGTTCCATGTCTTGCAATTATCAAATTAGAAAAGCTTTTCCAAAAAGAATAAAAATCTAACCGCAGAATTAGGCTCAGTGGCGTAAATGCCACAAGTTGAGTGTGAAATGTCTATATGCACACTGCTCGTGTTAAGGAAGCAAGAATACATTTTTGGATACCGCTCTGTGTTGTCCTCTGATTACAGTGGACTCTGACAGAAAAAGTAAATTCAAATCACTGCGCATTCTCCAGCCACGTGCCAAGGAAAGCACATCTACGTACACGTAGTACCATGTATTTTAATTTTAGTTAATTTTAATTAATTAATTTAATGCTTTCCTTATAGGCGTTCATCAATATACATCTTGCACAAATTTATCATAGTAGTTGCCAGATTTGGATTTGTTGTGGAAAATGGCTGAGCTGAATGATTTTACTCGTTTTTGCAGTTAATAGGTTATGTGAATTAATGGATTAGTGGCCTTCCTTTCAAAAACCAGATCCGTGTCCCGTGCTAGGTGCATCCCGTAGTTTATAGTCTCCCAGTTTGCGTTAACAACGTGTCCGTATGGCTAAAGGGTGAAGTTCTCAGCTGGCAACCAGACATCCATTTCTGTCAGTCGTCTGCATTCCCGCGCCTACAGGGAGAAGGGCACATCCAGAGGTGACAGGTTCTCTCGCCACACCTGCAGCAGGTGCGATCAGCCTATAGAAGTGCCTCTCTTCTCCCATAGATTACGGAGGGTGACCAGATGACACTGCAACACCCAGCGTGGTGTGAGGCGAGTCCTGGCCCAAGAGGCAAGGCTGTCACGACTTTGTGAAAGAACCCGGCCAGCTTAGCAGCTGCTGGAGTTCTCCTCTCTAAAGCCACACTGGCCTCCTGTTTTCATTCCAAAATACCTTGATATATACAATGTAAATTGGATTTCTAATTTGCATGTGGGAGCATATAGAGAAAAGTCTCTTTTAGGACCTGTATCCCATTTTTGAGAACCCATTTTTCTGCTTTCCTTTGACAAGAGGGTGATAACCAGCTATAGGTGCAACCTTAAGTTAGGAGAGATGTTCGTAGGGTGAAATCCTACAGCTGTTGAAGTGAATGGAAGCTTTGCTGGGGACACTATAGAACCAGGATTTCATCTATAAATTGTAAGACCGAATTCAGACTTATGAAGTAGATTGCTATAATGCACACCAGATTACTTATGCATATAGCAAAAAATTTGTGTCTTGAATTCTGTATTTGTGCATGTACATTCGCCGTTATTTTGAAAGTCGGACTTTTTTTTAAAATAATTTTTCAAGAAACAGTATAACTGAAAAAACATTTTTAATTATAAACCTTTTTCATTCCTCTCTGATTGAAAGAGCATCACCTGCCAAGGATGCCTGCATGGACATGCCTATAGCATTGCAGGGCTTGTGAATCTCCTGCGCAGAATGGTAATTTCTCATGCAGGACGGTGATATCAACGGTTGGACTCGATGATCTTAAAGGTCTCTTCCAACCAAAACGATTCTATGATTCTGTCGCAAGGAATGGCAGATACTGTGAGAACTGGCTGTTCTACTGGGAGTGAATATAAGACAAGTCTGTTTTATTACAGGTAAGGGAAAAGACAGAATTATAATATTTACGAATAAGATAACAGGAGTAAAGTGAATGTTTTGTTCATATGGCCTGAAACTTTGTCCTTTACTCATTAAATTATTCAGGTTTCTCCTAGTCAAAACTTTCCTTAGTCTTCTTACACTCCTCCTGTTACTGTGGAGCTCCAGAGTGTTTTAATTTATTAAATTAGGTTTGTTCTCGTACTTGCATTTACCAGTTAAAACCAGTGAACAAGAGGACTGTTTCCAGACTTACCTACTGTTCAGTTTAACTAGCTTTACTGGATGTATTGCTTAACGAGCCGTGGCTGTAAAGCAAGTAATGCTGCCATATTGTAGTTGGGTGAATAGAGAGAATATGTCTGGGAATTTAGTGTCACTGAAGCTAATTATGTCTAGGATTGATCTCCTGGTGAACTTTGAGTTGAAACAACCCCTTTCACCTTATGCCATTCCATTTGGAGCAGTAGGAGCAGGACTGGCTCCTCCGACCCTCTTTTACACCCAGGCTGGTGAGCAAGCGTGCGAGGCGTGTTGTGCCTGTCCCGCTCCGAGCCAGCCTCATCCAAGAGCATCAACAGCCTTGGAGCAAAAATCACTCCACGAGCTTCTGGCCACAAGACCCAGCAGCACACCGGGCTAGCGTGGGAGGGATTTCGTGGAGTGGAAGGAGTGCCGTCTCAGGGAGTCAGATGGTTTGTCAGGCAACTCTTTAGTTATTCAGTGCTAAAGTGCCTATCCTGGATGCGAGTGGCGGTACCTAAATGGGGTTCAAAACCCAGCTGTCTCCAAATAACACCGAGGGAAAATATTATGAGGGTGAGAGGTACTTGAGGGGTTTTTGAGATGACAGATGATATAAAAATTACAAGAAATTTGCATAGAATCCAATATAAATAATAAGTGAATACACATTTCTAAGCTGTCTGTCCTTTTATTTATCCATCTATCCATATCTCTAGTCATAAAGCTAAAAGAAATATTTTAAAAATGTCTCATGGCTTACAATATTTTCCTTTTGCTTACAAGTGAGCCTCTATAATTAATGTATTCTCATTAATTAGAGTGCGATGGCTGATTTTGACTGCAAATGAGAGAAAAAAATTACAACTCATTATGCCAAAGGGGCTGCTTCGCTGTTTATATCCCCCAGACAACGCAGTGATGCCCGTTTTCATGACTGCAAGCTTTACTTGTGAGATGCTAAAGCTGTTTATATGAACCTCATCTATGAACTGATCCTGAGTCAGGGTAAGTGTTCAGAAGAATGCTCTCCAGAAGACATAAAGGTATCCTAATATTAACCTGGTATGTAACGTTTTTGATGTACAGCCAGATGGAAACCACAGAAAGATGTTACAGTGTCCTCAACCAGAAAAGTGAGGGAAGGTTGGTTGTCTTAATATGTTAATAAATCCCACATAACTTTTTAAGTTTGGTAGCATAGTTTATCCAGAATTATTGTATGTTTTTTGGAAGCACTGGTAGAAGATAGCCATAAATTTAACACATAGTTTTACAAAATTCATGACGATACTTATTATAGCAGAAAAAAAATATTTTCCTATAGAAATCAAAGGTATATCCATGAAATGGAAACGTTTCTTTTGCAGGTTCCAGCTCCACATTTCAGACTAGCAGTAATAAATTTAGACAAGGAATTTGGATATGATATGGAGCTGGTTCAAATAAATACAGTATGTGTAGATTTTGCATATGTTCAAGGGCACGGTATTACAGGGGCAGTGAGTCCCTATCAGGAGGTCAGTTTTATTTCTTCCTTAAGCAATGAGATCATGACTGCTGGGAATTAATCCATTCATTTTGTTATTGTCTGTGCAATTTCATTTGCTTGCTTTCTTCGTAATTCCCTTGAAATTTTTACATAATCTTAAATAGTCTTGCCAGCTCCCTTCCCCCTACTTATCTGCACATACTTTGTTAGATTACATTTTACATACTTTGAGGAAGATGAATGGAGTTAACGCACACCCGGGGTACAAAGCCGCCTTTGTATGTACTTGCATTGCGTTGAGATCAGAGCAGGAACCAAACTTACTGAGTCATTCTTTAGGCTCAGCTTTTCCTTAGCCCTGAAATGGAAGTTGCCGTGTTGGTGATGGTGTTCTTCACTCATCGCTCATCAGAGCGGGATTCGTCTTGCTGTTCTGAGGATGTCTGTACTGTGGACATGTAGACCGAAGCCACTGTCCCTAGGGCTCTGTTGCTGATGTCCACAGTTGATGAGCTTCAGACAAATTCATAGATGTGATTCATCTGATTTATTTTAAAGATCTAGTTTAGGATGAAGTTGTTGTCTAAAAGTGCCTATTATCTTTTTTACTATAAAGGGACTTTAGATGACTAATTAGGACACTGCAAATGTCTGACTTGTTCAAGTGAATCCCATCTTTTGTCCCTGTACAGAAAATCACCGATTTTCTATAATGAAAAATCATAACTAAAAAAAAAAAAGTCTATTTTAATTTATATTTTTCATCATCTACAGCTTCCTTTCATGTCATTTACAGCTGTAGATCTTTAACATTTCTGTAACAGTTAAGTTTTTTAAGGTTCTTAAGGTCTTAAACTTTGTTTATTGGGAGGGGAGTAGGGTTAATAATATTGTAGAGAAAAAAGCAAACCTTTTTTTTACTATTTATAGCTATGCAAATACATTGAAATTGGGATCATCTTGGTCTGCCAGAAAAAGACCTCGTGTTTTCTTCTGGTAATGAAGGTATTGGGGACTTTGTACTAAACACATGAGCACTCAAAACCAGTATTACATCAAAAGCCTCAAGTTTGCTATGCAGACTTGCTCAGATTAATGGTTACTGCAGAATGTATGGTATGTTCTATAAGAGGTGGGTAAAAATGATAAAAATTCCCTGTATGTCTGTACTTTATAGCCAAATCAAGTATTACATTACAAAAGCTATTGATCTTTCCCCAAGTGGCATTTTTATTTTCCGTATAAAACTCTGAGTAAGCTTAATCTTTGAAAATGCTTACTCTTAAACCCCTTTTTTTCTTTGCTTACCAATTCAAGTGATTCTCAGAAGAGTAAATACATTTTTCCTTTATGTAACAAAAATCTTCAGATAATGATAATCCTCAGATAATGTCAAGATACAGAAGACTAAAAATGTGTTTTCAGCATATTTTGTAAGCTCTTCAGTATTGAGCTACCTTGTGCTTTATTTCTCCAAATGATTTTTTTTTTTTTTAATTTAGGTAATTTTTGACCTACAGCCCGAGGTAGCAACATACAGCGGTGCCCTGTTATTCTCTAGTCTAAATAAAAAAATTTCTATTTAGCATACTCTTCTAGTAATGTCAGCCATTGCAGGGACACTTTGTTTTTTCCCTAGGGTAGTCACCCAGCTCCTTTGAAGCCACGGTAGGTACGCAACGAAGAGGCCTTGAGCAAAGGCAATCGGGAAATCACGCCACAATACGAATATGCGAGCGGTTTGGGAAGCCAACCTCTTCGTCATTAACATTGTTGCCAAAGCCAGGGGTGTCCAGCCATGCTGCATACGTTTTTCAAATGTTCCAGCTTAGCAGCTACTCGGCACATTTCCTTCAGGCACGAAATAGTTGGTAAGCAAGTTAACGTTTGGCCTCTTGCCTTCCCCCCGCACAAAGAGCTTTACATGTCAAGTGGGAAAGCTTCAAAACGGAGTCAAAATAAGATTATTTTTCATCCTGGATGGTAGGTGACAACATGCAACTCTTTACCTTTTCTTTCCTTTCCTTTTTTAGTCTTCCTTTTTAGTTCTTCGTGCTGAAAGAAAGATATAATGCAACACATTTTTGGAAGACTGAGCATACATTTACTGTGCCAGGTCCTATCTACTGCATCCTTCAGCATGTTCCAAGGAAAGCATGCAAAGTATTTTAACTCTGCTGTACGCCACATAACTCAGCTTCTTAACTGCTTAGAGTGACTAGTACTACTATGGAGGGAATATAAACTATAGATTTTTAATTATTTTAATAAACCCGTGGGGCAGCGTCATTGATGTCGTTTATTGTATCTGGTTTCAAGCTGAGATTGTTTCAAGGTGGCGTATCATCAGGGGTTTCAACGTTTCTTCATGTAGGAAAGATTCCCAGCAAACTTGCTTTTCTACTGATGAAAGAGGATTTCAGTCTTGTTGGAGGGACTTGCTACTCCTTCCAAGAACAGAATTTGGAAAATTTCACTTGTATAAAATTGAAGTTGTTTCTTAGTTAAAACACCCTGTATCATTTTGTGTTTTCAATAAAAAGTAGTTGGAAAATAAAGACTGAAAAAAAATCAAGGGGGCATTCTGTACACTTAAAAGAAAGCATTACTTACAGGTTATAGCATTTTCACAAACTTTCTGTCACTTCCCCAACATTGAATGCTGTTTTCTTTAAACTCTTTTGGCCTGGAGTAACACTGTGTTCACAGTAATGCGCTCACTTTCTTCTCCCTTTTTACCCCGTGTTATTGATTCAATTTGAGTTTATAAAATATACCTTAGAAATGTGGAGATAAGGGAACATTATTTTTTTCCAAAGCAGAGATGATATAAGAGAAAATCATTGCTGTTTATAATGTTGAGAAGTGAAGAGGAAGGATGAGCTGCTGTTGTCTTCTGCTTTGCCATTTCCTTAAAGATGATATATCTACGCTATCTATCCATTTATTTCTTCTGCATTTGCTGGTTAATAATAGACTATTCTAAAACTGGTAGGACTGATGGAATGGCTATCCTTATCCCTTGAACTGTGAGTTTCCATGCCATGATGCATTTTTTTTTTAATTAAAGTGTATTGAGAAGAAAATGTAGTCCAGTTATTTATGATAAAAGCTATTTTATTCGGTGACGTTTTAGAGCATCACTCTAGAATCCACCTTTAAGAAAGACTTCTTTTAGAGAGAGGAATTGAAGGGAGAAAGCAATTTTATTTCACAGATATCTAGGTAATTTTACTACAGAAAAAATATTCATACAGAGAAAAAGTAAGCGTAAGTATTCATTTAGTATATAAGAACAAAATTAAGTCCAGTGTTTAGGTCTTTGGGCAACTACTGTAGACAACTTGTAGAGAAACACGAAGTCCCTGTTGGAAAAATGTCCCCTCACCAGCACCTTTTTTTAAATAAACCTTTGATTAGGGGTTTTTTTGTTTCACTTGTTATAAAGAAACTTGCACTGTTTTGATAGTGAACGTACTGTGAGACACGTTGGCTAGCTTTTGACAGCGCGCATTTCAGGGAGTTTTCTAGTGTATTTGCTGAGAGTAGCCATTGCCAAATCATTTAATTTAGCATAACTGCTCTTGAGATTAATCTGGTTTTGCAGTTTCCATGTTACATTATGGGATGCCTGTAATTGTATGCTAAAGTATCTTTGTCAGATTTCTAGATGTCTTTTTTCTTTGTCAGCTCGGGTGGGACTTCGAAGCATATCTCCTTATGTTAGCATTTCATGTCATGTTGCTTTCCTGTGCCTTCCTTGTTCAAAGGGTTTTGAATCGCTGGAACTGCTGGATGTGGAGGGTAATGGCCAATGGCTTGACATAAAGGTGGCACCAGGTAAAAACTGAATATCCCAGGGGTTGATGCTGGGACTCATATTGTTCAGTATCCTCATCAACAATGTGGACAAAGATGTGGGCAATGATACAAAATGCACACTCTGCCAATCTGTTGATGGTAGTAATGGCTGGCACACTGGTTGACGGAGCTTTAGTCCAGACAGGTCTTGAAAACCTTGAGAGCTGAACCAACAGAAAGTTCACTGAGTTTCCGCATCTGGGACAGGGCAACCTCGTGCATCAGTACGGGCTGGATACCAACCGTCTGGGTAGCACCCTTGTGGGAAGAACCTGGAGGGTGGTAATGAACATCAAGTTGAACATGAATCAACTGTTTGGTCTCATCATATTAAAGCTAAACTCACAGTTTTGCAGAAGCGTGGCTGCCAGACTGAAGGAAGTTGACATGCCCTTCTACTTGGTGCTGTTGAGCCAAATCTGGAACACTTCATCCAGTTTGGGGCCCTTCAGTTCCACAGAAATGCTGAGAAACTGGAAAGGTTTAGCTGAAAGCTACTGAGAACTGAGGGCCCTGGAGCACATGATCTGTCAGAACAGATTGAGAGATTACTTAGTTTTACTAGTCTGAAGAAGAGGAGGGTAAGTTTAGATAGCACCTACAACTGCTGTAGGACAGTTACAACGATGATAGAACCAAACTTTTCTTAGTAGTGCTGGGTAGGATAAAGAAGGTCAAGAACGACAAATTGTTGCTTGGCAGTTTCAAGTAGGACATCAGAAATCTTTTTGACTGGTGCAACACTGGAGCAGGTTACCCAGAGGAGATGTAAAATCTCTGTCCTTGGAGGTTTTCAAGACTTTGCTAGAGAAAGCCATAGCTGACTTCATCTAGTGTTGGCAATAGTCCTCTTTTAAGCTGGAGGCTGGGCTAGAGACCCTAGAGGGAGGGTTGTTGGAGAGGTTGTTGTTGCTCAGTCTGTTTGATTACCCCTCTAAGGTTAAATTATTTCAATGTTACCTGGGAGTACCCAACTAGTAATTTCTGACTGGCAAACAAAGACAAATGATTACAGAATTTAAACCATCTTGCATAAAAAGTTAGCATTTTAAATTATTTGAAGAAATTATCTCTTAATATATGAAAAATTCAAGCCTGAGGTAGATACCTTTCTAAAGCATACAGTAAAATTACACAAGAAATTCTAGGACTGCCATTTCTCGGATGTATGATGTGAGAAGTGTCCTGTGCTATGCAGAAGTTCAGATTAGATGATCCTGATGGTGCTTTCTGTCTTCAAAAGTACGACTGACTGAATTCAGAGGCAAACCAGATCTCTGTTATGGCTGTGCTAGATGAGGGTTGAAGTTACAGCATGTATTGTAAAAATTATTTTTAAAGGATACAAAATCAGTCTAGACTTACTTAATGCCTTGATGGAATAGATTAACTGAAAATTTTTACTTATCTGAAATGGCAGCTGCACCAAATGTAGTCAAGATGCCAGAAGCATGCACAGGAGAACATGAAAAATGCCTAAGCAGAACATTTTCTGTCCTGGTAACTAAAAGTCAAACTACAGTAGGAATGATTGACTGGGTAGAGAAGAAAAGAAAGACGACTATCCAGGTATGTTCCTGGACAGTGAGTGGTTCAGTCCACAACTAGATTGAACATGTTGACTGTCAGCAAGATCTCAGTATTGATAGACTGGGCTGTCATAGAAGAGTGACCTAAGAAGCAGAGAATAGAGGAATAAACTGTGTGTTTGAAGTACTGATTTTTTTTTTTTTTTTTTTTTTTTTTTTTCCTGATTTGAGAAACTGCCAAGACCAAATGCTGGGTGTATAGCCTGTCTCCAAATACTCTTCTCAATCAACAGCCCTTTTGTTTTCATTTAAATCTGACTAAAGAACACTGCAATTTCGATTTCGTGAGAGGTAAAAGTGCTCGGGGAGTCAGAGCAAAATTTGTGTGTGTGTGTGTGTTTTCATTCTTTATTTTTGCCTTTGATGTGAACAAACCTGTACTTTACCTTCTTTGTGCATGGTTTCTTGAGCTGTGTGGACTCGCTGCAGAAGTAAAGTCTCGGTGCCATCAGCCACTCCTGATACCACTTTCTATCCTTAGTTATGGTTCTGTTGTTAGCAGGTGTAATGATTTATTCATGGAGTTACTGTTTGGAAGATAGTTATATTCCTTTCCTTGATGTTTAAGAGAGTCTACTTTCCTTGTTTGAGAGACTTGAGTAAGCTGTCTGCTTCTGAAGAGGATAATCGTTCTCTTTAATCTAACTACTGCGTCCTGCCTCCGACACGTGACGGATTTAATCTCTTCTGTGATCCTTACCTTGTGAAAATCAACCCTGCTCTGTTGACGTAAACAGAACTCAAGCACGTCCTTAAACCTAAACGTGAACTTCAGCGCTGCTTCAACCACGATTCCGTTATGGCATAGTGTATACGTGGAGGGGAGGGTGTGCGTAACGTTTATGGTTTCATACCTTGACTTTTTTTGAGATAAACTCTTTTGGTTGACACTGGACTCTGTGTGAAATACAGTCTTAAATCCAGTAGTGAACATTTGAAGTTGTTTTTTCTTGAACGAGCCCTAATTCAGTCTAATTTCCTTTCTTCTCCTGTAGGTGTTCTGAAGTATTAACAAATCAAGCATAGATGAACTGTGGAAAAACAATGAAACAGACACATTTCCCACTTAGTTATTGCTGTGTATTGAGTGTGGGAAGGGGCACCTCAGTGCTCCTCTCCGTCCGGTACCTCCTCAATGCTACTACTGCTAACGCTCCCATTTTAAAAGCACACAGGTTCGGTTCTGCTCAGTGCAGAACACGTTGGCCTCGGTCCAGGAGAACGTTTTACTTGTCTGGTCATGTGTAAACACGTAGGCAGACTAGTCACGTACGTGCACTACGTGCACCTCGGTCAGGGCAAGAGTGCTCAGCACCTTTCCTAACGCAGCCCTCGTCACTGTCGGAGGCGAGCGGTGCGCAAGCAGGTTTTTAAAATAAGAATTGACACGCTCCTCTGGGTAATTTAACTCACGAGACTAATAAGCAATCTGTGGTTTATATTTCTGCATCTTAACTTGTTCAATGCATGTTTGATTTGGGAGGGTTACTTCAAGGTTAAGGCAGGGGCGCTTTGCTGCTATAATTTCTCTTGTGGAATGCGGTTCTCGTTGGAATAAGGTACATCATGTACTTGTACTCTTTTGTCAGAGAGCAGAAAGACAAACACGAATGATGGACTCGGTCCAGTATGCAGAATTTTGTGAAAGTCGGCAACTGAGTTTTTGTAAGTATTATAATGGCTGCACTGTATTAAGATGTTCAATTATTATTTCATGTAATATAGAGAACACAGGAGAACCTCATGCTTTTTGAAAGCAGTTTTGTTTCATCCACAATAATAAAACTTTAAATTCTTCGTCTGCATAACTCCTGGGAACAGTTAATTTACTATAGTTTCAGGCTGTCGGGCAGAGTATTTTATTTGAATATTTACCAAGCTTTCTATATGCTCCAGTACTGTGCTGGTGGGGACTACTGCAAAGGTAGAACTTGTGAAGAGTTAATGGACTAAAACAACCACACTTGCCTGAAGTCCGTCAGGGTGGTGTTATAGTCAGCATATTAGTAAAGTTTCATGGTTACAAGTTTTTCCGAATGCATCTAAAATTAGAGAAGAGCAGCAAGTTTTGCTTTTATTTCCCTATCCGCAGAGACACAAAGAACTTACTAAAGAGTCTTTTCTATTTTAAGCTGTAAGCTCCTGCTGTGGAATTTATTCAACTTTAGCCAAATTCATCAGTATACGCCATTCCAACACTAATAACATGATGACAGAATTAGGGCTTTACTAGCACTGAAAACCAACTTACTAGAAGTACTTGCGGGCCACAACTATAATGAGCTGTAAATTAATGGGCTTGATCGTGTAGCAAAACATCATTACAGAAGCGGTTAAGCGATGACTAAGGTTTTAGGTCAAATGTCAGAGAAAGTGAGGTGAAGGAGCCAGTAAAAATCATGACAAAACAGCACATGATCCTCCAACACAGACTGGAACACAATGGTGTCTTTAAATGCGAGACCTTATCTTGTTCTTCTTTTTAAATTCGAAGAAAGAGTGACTCATTTATGGCAAATAAATGACACATTTGAAATACTGTTCTGTATCAGCAAATGTCAGCAAATGTAGGAAAACATGTTTTGTAAGCATTTCTTTTCCTGTTCAATATGTTTTGTAAGCTTAGTTATAATTTGGCATCACACATCTGTGAGCCATTAGATAAATGATACTTCAGATTGGGGTGACTTCAGCAAATGAGAGGTTTGTGATAAAGTAATTTTTAAAACCCAAAAATTATCATCTGGAGACAGAGCAAATAGAAATCTTAAATTTACGAAATAAAATTGAATGTTGCTGACCAGGGGACTGTGATCTATAAAAATATCTCAGTGGTATTTTCACAGTGTTTTTAAATGACCATGTCCATACAGTTCTTTTGCACTGACATTTAATGTCATTAAAGAATAAGAGAATTACAGTGCTTAGAAAATCGTAGCAAGAGACTCATGCACAGATTCAATTGCATAATATGAACTCGACTAGATAGAACATACTAAAGGCCATGCAGAACATTTGTTCAAAACAAATGCAAAGGCTATTTTTACTTATTTTCTAATATTTTAGTAAAAAATGAAATGTGTTGCTATGTTTAAAGTAGTAAACCCTTTTTACTGTGATATAAACCCATGAAAACTGTGTCAGAAGAGAATAAACCAGGAAAGGACTTGAAGAAGCCTGTTCTAACAATATATATTAATAATTACAGCTCCACGCATTTCTGTGCACTTTTAAAGACAGGCAAAAGAAAAGGTCCATCAAAGGATCAAGTACTCCAGGATTACAAATTTAAATTCTAGGGAACATTTTGTGGTCCTCCTGTCACCTTCACACTTTTTCTCTTGCTTTGGTTTTTTTTCTCTTTAGCAACCCAATGTAGCCTTCTCCTTCCCTTCTAAAAAAATGACCATTATTTGCACGTATTTTCTATTTAACACCTGCCTTCTCTTTAGCTTTTTAGTCCTCGTTGAAGACTCTCTTTGACAGAGCTGTTTCAAATGATTCTCCCACCTTGTATTTACTTCATTTTGGTTGTCCTGTCTTCACAAACAGTCCTCATTAAGACCTCTATATTACTAGCTCCTTTCTGTCCAAGCCTCCACAGCTTTCTGTGATCAGCTTGTCCACCACTGACCTCAGTAAGAGCATCCTTATTTTTTCCTCCTTTTACTGTCTCAGAAAATATCGGATGTTTCTTTGTCCCATACTTTCTCTCTACTTTCCCCCAAGTGGTCTCATCCATTGGCAGTGTGAAGTTCTCGTATGAATGTTGATCGTCTGCAGATCTACGTCTGTCCTTATTTCTTTACATCCAAAGCACATTTGAGAAACGATCATCTACAAATCATTTTGGCCAGCTTGTCAGCACCTAATCCCTGCATGGTTAACACCAGGCCTTCCTAGTTCTTCTCTCCTTCTTCATTTGTCTTCGCTGTTGTTAACACAATTGTATCATTTTACCTGGGCCCGGATTTGTGTTGATTTGTTCTAGTGCTTTCTCTCATTCATCAAAGATGCAATGCAGTCGTGTTATTTCTTTTACAGTAATATATTCAAAATCAGGTTTGTGCTGTCTGCAGTCCTCTGAGGTAGACCCTTCCTTGTTCTGAACTCTCCCGTATGATTGATTTACCACTCAGTTTTCTCTTTACTCCATGCTGCTTATGGGTCTCCAAAACGTTGTGTATGAAATAACAGTCTTTTCCCCACTAATTCCATTTTGATAATTCCTTCCTTGGCCAATCAAATCACATTCACACTCCTTGTTTCACATTTGCAGTATTTTCTACAACTGGAAAAAATGCATTATTTTGGCCTACCTGTCGTTAACTTTTCCTTTTCCCTTCTGTTTTCAACTGACAGCAAAGAAAGCGTCCAAGTTTCGTGACTGGTTGGACTGCAGCAGTATGGAAATAAAGCCAAATGCAGTTGCAATGGAGATTTTGGCGTATTTAGCATATGAGACTGTGGCACAGGTAAGGGAATATACTGATTGAACTCTGGTTAAGCAAAATGAGTTAATTACTCTTGGATGTACTTCAGCCTCAGGTGACTGTGTTGTAACCCCTTCAGAAGCACGGAGGCACTACTTCGGCTAACCGAGGTAACGAGATTCCTGTCAGTCTCTCAATTTACTGTATGACAGATGCGTACGATACTGTACTCATCCATCTGGTACACAAATAGAAATGTTTTATAATGGTTACAGAGGAGAGCGGAGTCCAGCACGAACTTTATTCAAGTCCAAACTGAAACCACATACTTTGCTATGTGACCTTTGGCAGTGCGCTGAGGCTCATTCAACCCCATTGCACAATTGGATTAAAAAGCAGGATTTCCTGGAAAACAAAACGTTACCTTAGTGCCAAGTCGAGCCCTCTTGGGTAGATAGATTACTCCATCTGTTTACAGAAGTGGAAAAGAAAGGTTCCTTAGGCTGAAATATCTCTGAATAATTTTGTTTTCAACTGAGAAACACTAAGAATTATCTGCCTCAACCCACAACTCCTCTCTGCCTTCACTGTTACGATGACATTCGTAGTAAGTACCGTGTCAGTAAACCTGCCTGTTTATCGCCTGTTTTTGCCCTCCAGTTGGTGGACTTGGCCCTTTTGGTCAAGCAGGACATGGCTCCCAAAGCTGGTGACCCATTCAGTCATGCCATATCTGCCACCTTCATACAGTATCACAACTCTACTGAGGTAAATCTTGCTTTTTCACATATTAATGCATTTTACGGTTTACTTTTCCATGTATTTGGTAGTTTGTTGCTTTCAAAGTAGATGTTATTGAAACTAATATTGAGATAGACTTCTGTTACGGAGTTTATTAACATTGAAGTTATGGATATAGATGGAAAGACATTAAATTATAGCTCCAAATGTTAAATTCTTAACAGCATCTTTATATTTAAACCGAAATCCTCTTTTCCTGGGTGGAAATTCCTTCTCTCTGTATTCAAGGCTCTCTACTGCAGATTTGGAGATTAAAGTTGTCAACAGTGGCAAGTGCAGTAAGTGCTGCAGTGCATGCATTGCTGTGATACAGATATTATAGTAACCTCTAGAATGAGCAAACTTAATTCTGCATTACAGCTCTTCTAACAGTAAATCTAAGAAGGCAATAAAATTTTCTTGTGATTTGATTATATAATGACTGTTAGACATCTTGCTTTTATAGCCACATCTCTTGGGGCAATCTACAAGTGTGAAGACCAGTCTTGACTCTCCTGAAAACACGCCACCTCCTACACCCACACCCCCAGCATCAGCAGGACAGCAACACCTTGGGAAAACCCCCTCAGGAGCCCTGGGGAATGGTGGAATTGGACAGGACTCTACCAAATCCAAACAAAGGAAAAGAAAAAAGGTATTTGGTGCACAATCCTGGGGGGAAAAAAAAAAAAAGAAGAACCCAAAATATCTCCAGGAAATAACATGTCTCATTTTAAATATTAATTTTAACCTATATCACAGGTTAACTACCAATGTTATTGTAGGGCCAAATGTGTGGTTTGGAGTTCTTTCTATATCAGAACTAAGCTAAAGCTTTTCAGTAATGCCTGCGAGCTGAATTTTGTTGAGGTAACAACTGCTGCTTCTAAGATGAGCTGCTCCTCTACAGCCGCAGCAGTAGACACCATCCCAAATAATCACCCCCTCCTCTGACAGTAGCAGCTAGCGTCGGTTTTGAGGGTCAAAGCACAAGCAAAGTAGGCAAAGAGGTGGTTGTGATTTTCCTGCTCCCAGCAGCCTTAGGCAACTGCCTTCTTTGCCTATAACAACTTTGCCTGACCTGCTTTATTTTTATGCCAGTTGGTTGCATTCAATCTAAATATTTGTTTACTTTGCATAAAATATGGATGTCTCGTATTCAGAGTGTGAAATGTAAATATTACAATTCCTGTCTTCTGTTGCAGATTCTTGGTATTCTATCTGAGAGGGATATATGTACCTTAAAACCACAAGGGAAATAGATTTGATTAAATAAACCGGGTAGGAAGCGCTGTGTTAGTCACTTAGGGCTTTTTTGAAAAAACGTGATGGCAGTTCTCATTTGGCTGCAAAGCAATGGAGCGGCTTGTGATTTTCTCATGCGTGTTATTATTCTCCTCAGACAAATACTCATTTTTCACAAAGTTTAACCGGTGATTTTTATGATGATGGATAGAAAAAGATATATTTTCTCCTTCTAGTGTCATCAGTGCTGTAGATACTCCTACTATGTTCAACTTTCTCTCTGCCTCTATTATACTCCATTTAGAAAGCCTTTAGTGAATCCTAAAAACCCCTCTGAAGACTTTTGCTTTCTCCTCTTCCTTTTTATATTATATTTGATTATGGTTTGTTTCTGTGGCTGATTTCCATTATAATTCCTAGGAACAAGAACTTAGCTGGAGATGTAGTTTCTGATACATTATATTTCACTAGTGTTGTGAGTTTATTTTAAATTCTTAGTGTTTGACTTAATGCCTTTTGAAATAATTCTATTCTAAAAAGTGCACCGTTTTAATGACATGTTCGCATGACTTATCCAATTTGGTTAGGTATATACTGGATATAACTGAGGCATTGAGACAAACGAGTTAACTTGGTGAAGAATGTTATTCTTAGTCCATGAAGGCCCAGTCCAGCAGAAAATATTTGAGTTTCATATTCCCTTTATGAACGTCAATCAGCAAGGGAAGAATCTGCCATCATATTATGAATAATTCTGTGTGTACACACGCAGGGTCCAGTGGACTCAGCACTCTTGAAAATAAAACATTTTGTAAATAATATCCCCAAGTTTGACAGCATTAGTATATAGTGTGAATGTATGGGGGGACCATGTCTGTGTGTACCTTTTGTCAAACTTATATATTCACTAATATTGTTTACATTGATTTACTACCAAGCAGCCATCATTCTGATAAGTCATCTGAATTCTGGCAAGCAGCCGTGTCTAGATGGAGCCTAAACCAACATTTCAGTTTGACTAGCAGGGAGAAAAAAGTAACTTTTTCTTTTGAAATCCTGGGGATATTTTTGTAAAATCAATGGACCAGTAGCAGTGAATTCTTATTTTTCCTATTTAGAGTCCTTAATCCAAAAAGTCATTTGAAATTTGAAAACATTCCAGTTTGAGGTAATTAAAATATTTTTTAACAATTCTAACACCATTATGTCACGTGTTTCATCTTCAAATTTCAATCCGATATTACTCAATGATGATTTTGGTGTCAAATTGCTTTCCACTTTGGGTACTTGTTCAATATTTTCCCCACCCCTTGACATCATAATGAGAGCCTGAAATGTTTTAAAAATAGTTTCTGTGGTTATTGCAGTATGACTTATATGACCCTTTCATTTTAGTTTGAACATTTTCTGCTCTTTTCAATTGCAACATACAGCAGCACTAGGTGAAAGATTTAAGAGGACAAATATGGTGTTCTTTGGGTCTCTTAAGCAAAGTTCATGTAAAAGTCCTCTTTGATTTGTTAATAGCTTTTTTTCTCTAATGTAGTGTGTGGCAGCAATGATGTGTGTCCTCAGGAAAAAAAAATCGGTCCATTTTATAAAGGTTTATTTTCATACTTTATGCACTGTAGGTCTGTTGTGTGTTTTTGATTTAGTAACAATTTATGTGTTTTTCTGTTGCAGAGCACTGCAGCCTGTGGTATAGAGGCTCAAAGCGATGCCATCCAGCCCAGCCACATCAGAGAGGCCATTCGACGCTATGGCCACAAGATTGGCCCCCTTTCCCCATTCACAGTACGTAATAACAGAGTTATAAAAAGTTATATTTATAATCTTAAAGAACTTTGATTTTCAAGTGGTCAAATGAAGAAGCTTTGGAATTGTTGAGAGCAATTTGTGGTGACTGTAATTTTCTTTATAAAAGTGGCATAATTCTCTTGGGAAATAAAACTTAGTAATTTCTGTCTCTTTTTGGAAAGACAAAAAAGTTTTTTTTTCTTTTAAATATTATTTTCTTTCAATTACAAATTATGCTTTTTTGTTAGTGCTTGAATTTTCTGTTTTTGCAAAGTTTAGGTTTACAGTTATTTTAAATTATATGTATTCCAATATGGTGAGGAGCACTTTATATTCTAAAATTAGTTGTGTGTCAGATACTGCTCCTATTGGAAGTTGAACTCTCAAGTGACACATTTACGGTTGGAGAAAGAAGAGAATGGTTTCTTTAGACAACTTTGAACCTCCACTAAAATGTAATAGAACTGAGCTTGTGGTAAAGCCCTGATGGGTTATGAGGTTTCGCCATCATTTTTTCTATGCAAATTGCAAATCCATTGTTCGGAGCAGCCAAACGAATTCTTTATTTAATTTTCTCAACTGATAAAAATGTGAAAGTAGTCTGTCTCCAGTATCATAAATTGGGGTCATTTTCTTCTGATCTGCTGTTCTTTGTGGCATATATCCTTGCTTACCTCAGAATATCTACATTTAGGAAAGAATGAATGTCAAAGAAATCATTATAGGAAAAAAAAAAACCAAAAAACCCAAAACACCAAACTAGATCTGAGCTCCTAAAAATCAGGAAGAAATTGTCCATTTTTGGAAGGATTTTAGGAAAGAAAAATGATTCTGAATTTGGAGAAAATTCATCTACATAAAAATTATACAGAAGTATATGAAGACCATAAATATCAAGGAAATACTGGGACTTGACCTCAGAAGCGAGGAACAGGAGAAACTAAGAGTAAATGAGTATGTGAAGTTATACTTCTCCTAGTGTCAAAACTGATCAATGCTTTTATAAATGGCAGTAAATGTTTGGTTTATTAATGATAGTTGATAGGTATTTGCAATGAATTATCCTTACATAATTTTACCTCTCTCTTCTGCCACTCACAAATGCTGGATTAATATCATGTAAAGCATAGGATAGAATTTCTGGTCCTAAATAGAGAAGTGTCTTTAGCAGGTTTGCTAAGAGATGTAGCTAAGAACATGGCAATAGCTTCTGAAAGCAGAGAATATGTATTTAGTTTTATTATAAAGAAGTAAAGAGCTCACATAAACGATTACAGAGAGGTAAGTCTTCCTTCCTTGACCCTCACTAAAAGTGGTTTGCTTAATTATTAACCAAGGATTGAAATTTCTCTGCAATCACAATATATAATAAAATACTCTGGTTTGGGTTGGTTTGGGTTTTTTTTTTAATGTCCTGCAATCTTGTGAACTTCCCAAACAGTACAACTAGCTGAACAATTTAATTTATTGACATTACGTACCGTCAACGTGGTTGATGAGATGAGCAGATCTTGTTCCCCCTAAACAAGCCAAGAAAGAGAGAGGGAGTCTTGGGTCATCTTCTAGATGCATACAGATATTGTAGAGCTATAATACGATTCCTTTTTTAATAAGAAAGTTCAGGAAAATCAGTTTGAGAGATATTACAGAGTACACATTTAGGTGTGCCAATCTGCCTACTTTTCCTGTCAGTGCCCTCACTGGCACTTTTGGCGATGAATGCTGCTATCACAGTTGTCCAAACAGAAAGTAGCCCAAGCTTCCTCTAAGTTTCTTACAGGTGCAGAAAGCATGAAGGTAGATTGATGCTTCCTTTGACCCGACCTTTATGTATTGCCGGACTCTCACACTGTTGTATTAAAAATATTATCTCTAGGCATTTTGAAGAGTACTGCGGCAACACTTCTTTTGAGTGACCTCTGCTTTCTCCTCTTGCCACTGCCTTCACAATAGGCAGTGTATCTTTTTGTGTATCTTTTGTGTACCTTTGTGTATCTGCGTGACCTCCTAGACAGGATGACAGAACCGGGAGGAAAGGTGGCTTTACTCAGTGTGCTGCTTGTGATTCTGTGGTGGCACTTTAGAAACTGCAGAGAGAGAAATATTGAATGGGTATCTGTCATCAAATTCAGTGAAGTCATGCTTTCGGCTGTTTCCACCTGTAAAGGATTTTTCTACATGTCCAGACGTTGTACACTGTTTTCTGATGGCAGTTTACTGTTCGTGTTAGCAGTCCTACCACAGAAATGAGGAAAAGAATGAGTATAGCTCACTGAATCATAGAATCATAGAATTGTTCTGGTTGGAAGAGACCTCCAAGATCATCGAGTCCAACCACCAACCTAGCATTACCAAGTCCACCACTAAATCATATCCCTTAGGGCCTCATCTAAACGTCCTTTGAATACCTCCAGGGATGGTGACTCCACCACCTCCCTGGGCAGCCTGTTCCAATGCCTGACAACCCTTTTGGTGAAGAAATTTTTACAAATATCCAATCTGAACCTCCCCTGGCGCAACTTGAGGCCATTTCCTCTTGTCCTGTCATCTGTTCATTGGGAGAAGAGACCGACCCCCATCTCTCTACAACCTCCTTTCAGGGAGTTGTAGAGAGCAATAAGGTCTCCCCTCAGCCTCCTTTTCTCCAGGCTAAACATCCCCAGTTCCCTCAGACGCTCCTCACAGCACTTGTGCTCTAGAGCCTTCCCCAGCTTCGTTGCCCTTCTCTGGACATGCTCCAGCCCCTCAATGTCTGTCTTGGAGTGAGGGGCCCAAAACTGAACCCAGCACTCGAGGTGCAGCCTCACCAGGGCCGAGTACAGGGGGACAATCACTTCCCCAGTCCTGCTGACCACACTATTGCTTTTACAGGCCAGGATGCCGTTGGCCTTCTTGGCCACCTGGGCACACTGCTGGCTCATATTCAGCCGCTGTCAACCAACACCCCCAGGTCCTTTTCTGCCAGGCACTTTCCAGCCGCTCCCCCCCAAGCCTGTAGCGTTGCCTGGGGTTGTTGTGTTCCAAGTGCAGGACCCGGCACTTGGCCTTGTTGAACCTCATACAATTGGCCTCGGCCCATCGATCCAGCCTGTCCAGGTCCCGCTGTAGTGCCTGCCTGCCCTCCAGCAGATCAACACTCCCTCCCAACTTGGTGTCATGAAGAAACAACCATATTTGTATGCTATACATATATATGTTCAATTCAGTCCCTAAAATGTATAGATTAGACTGAACTTGAAGCAAAAGACATAGTTCTACATTCTTACAATAGTAACATGAAAAGGTGCAAGTCTGCTAATGCCAAAGTGCTATATTACTCCAGTATAAGTTTATGATACTTGCACAGGAAGAATCATAGAATGGTTTGGGTTGGAAGGGACCTGAAAGATCATCTAGTTCCAACCCTCCTGCCATGGGCAGGGACACCTTCTGCTAGACCAGGTTGCTCAAAGCCCCGTCCAACCTGGCCTTGAACACTTCCAGGGATGGGGCAGCCACAACTTCTCTGGGCAACTTCTTCCAGTGCCTCACCACCCTCAGAGTGAAGAATTTCTTCCTTATGTCTAATCTAAATCTCCCTTCTTTCAGTTTAAAGCCATTCCCCCTTGTCCTATCACTGCATGCCCTTGTCCAAAGTCCCTCTCCAGCTTTCTTGTAGTCCCCCTTTAGGTACTAGAATGCTGCAATAAGGTCTCCCTGGAGCCTTCTGTTCTCCAGGCTGAACAAGCCCAACTGTCTCAGCCTGTCTTCATTGGAGGGGTGCTCCAGCCCTCGGATCATTTTTGTGGCCCTCCTCTGGACTTGCTTCAACATGTCCATGTCTTTCTTGTGTTGGGGGCCCAGAGCTGGACGCAGCACTCCATGTGGAGTTTCACCAGAGTGGAGTAGAGGGGCAGAATCCCCTCCCTCGCCCTGCTGGCCACGCTGCTGGGAATGCAGCCCAGGATACAGTTGGCTTTCTGGGCTGCGAGCGCACATTGTTGGATCATGCAGAGCTTCTCATCAACCAACACCCCCAAGTCCTTCTCCTCAGGGGTGCTCTCAATCCATTCTCCATCCAGGCTGTATTTGTGCTTGGGATTGCCCCGACCCATGTGCAGGACCTTGCACTTGGCCTTGTTGAACTTCATGAGGTTGGCGTGGGCGCACCTGTCAAGCCTGTCAAGGTCCCTCTGGATGGCATCCCTTCCCTCCAGCATGTCGACTACACCACACAGCTTGGTGTCGTCAGCAAACTTGCTGAGGGTGCACTCCAGCCCACTGTCCATGTCACCAGCAAAGATGTTAAACAGCGCCAGTCCCAACACCTGAGGAACGCCACTCGTCACTGGTCTCCACTTGGACATCGACCCGTTGTCCACAACTCTTTGAGTGCAACCATCCAGCCAATTCCTTATCCACCGAGTGGTCCATTCATCAAATCCATGTCTCTCCAATTTAGAGACAAGGATGTCGTGCAGGACAGTGTCAAACACTTTGCACAAGTCCAGGTAGATGATGTCACTTGCTCTTCCCTTATCCACCAACCCCATCGTAGAAGGCCACCAGATTTGTCAGGCACGATTTGCCCTTAGTGAAGCCGTATTGGCTGTCACCAGTCACCTCCTTATTTTCCATGTGCCTTTACATAGTTTCCAGGAGGATCTGCTCCATGATCTTGCTGGGCACAGAGGTGAGACTGGCCTCTAGTTCTACATTCTACTGAATGTAGAATCAGTCCTAGAAACTTAACCATGTACTTAAATATCCCAAATAATATGACATGTGTTAGGAACATACAGGAAATCTCATACCAGGATTAATAGGCAGAATAAGTTCTCCAAAGTATTCAACAACGGTTTTTTGAAAACAAAACAAGAGCACGTTACTGCTCTTGAGTGCTGACCATTGAGAAAAGATTGGGGAAAGAGAAAGGAATCACTTTAAATGCTTTCCTGTCTTCCAAAGTAATATTACATGAACTTTAGCACAGTACAGTCACTGGGATTTAATAAATTATTTTAATTTTATAGGCCTATGCTATTCTGAAATTTTCTTGGATATGTGACTATTGCGCAGTAAGGAGGATTTACAGAATCATTTTACCCTTGCTGTAAATTAGTAAGAAATAATGGACAACTCTGGACCATTTTTTCATTTTAAATAATTTCCATCTCTTTCCAGCCAGTCATACGAGGCAGAGAGCAAACATTTTCTTTTTCATTTGGGAGATTATTTTTAATTTAGCTGGAGCTGGTTTTTGGCTTTTCGCCATGCTGCCTGGTGCGAGGCCTTCAGTAGTCTCCCTGAAACTCACTAGCTATCGTTCTTAATGTTTATGATTTAACAACGTTGGTTTTTGAAAGACTTTATCATCTGTGCAAATGGATTGAGTTTAAATCAGCAGTACATCTGGAGAGATGAATAAAAATCTGGACCTGAAAAGTGTCTGATAATATTTCCCCGTTTAAAATTGTGAGATACTATAAAATCGATGTTCTCTGTATAAAAAATCGTATGCGGATGATTGCATTTTAAATCAAAACGAGACAAGAATATTCTAACTGCCTTTGATATTAAAATACAGATTTTGTCGATTACCTTCTTTCTTTTTTTTTTTTCTCCCTGCATTATATTTTTTAGTCTTTTTTTTTTTCTCACCTTCATATCATTTCTCACCTCTGGTGAGCCAGGACTTCTCAGTTCTTAGAATAAAGCTAATTTCTGCACCATCTGGAAACTCACCCTCGGTGGCATCAAGACCCATACAGAATTACAGAGGCAGATGAAGGTATAGATATTTGTCTAGATTGCCAGCTGGGAAACCATCGTTGTTTCCTCCAGATTCAACGTCACACTCCAACAATGTGAAAACCCCTACCTTCCTTCTCCTCCGTGGGGTTACAGGAAGGGATCTGCCTTGCTTTAATACTTGATTAACATGTCTTTCAGTGATGACTCATTCATATTTGATCCAGGTGCTTGCCCACGCACACCTAAAGCTAAGTCTCCAGAAAGGCCTCTGTGTTTGAATCACTCGCCATGGAGATGGTGATGTATGAGACCTTGATTCTACTCAACTGGGTAAAATTTACTTGTTTCCTTGGCACAGTTCACAAGAGGATATGAACTGATAGGAGACGACTCTTCTGGTCTTGTATTTATCCTACCAGTACACAGCCTTCATTGTGGTGTGAGTTGTTTGGTTTTTCTTAGACCATTTTTCCATTCCTCAAGGCCATTCTTTGTTAAGAGCAGAACAACCAGCTACACCAGCTCAGAGCACCATGAGAACCTTACACATGTAGGTATTGGCTCTAGTCTTGCCGTGGCAGCAAAGTGGTGTTTTCATTGAGAAACTTCCATGTGTGGGGGACTGACTTTGGGATGGATGCATTCAGTATGAGGTTCACCCATAGGCAAACTGAGCACCATCAGTCATGGTCTCATATTGAAGCTTGATGTTGGAGGAGACACAGTGGATCTCATAGGTTGATTCCATACCAGGAATTTTCAAAGTCAACCTTCCCATTTTAGATGTAAACAAGAAGGCAGTAGTTCGTATCCAGGATCCCTCTCAGATATGTTTCTCTGGTGAAACTGTCTGATGTAGATCTTGCCTTGTGTTCCAGGTCTTCATGTGGGATTCAGGAAGACGGGTTATCTGTGTCGTCCATGTGCCACCTCACAACTTGGGCACCAGGTTGTTCTCATTGTTAAGGGTCTCATCGCTTAGCTACATTTCTTACACGTTACTGCTCCAAAGGATTAAAGGAAGAGTTTAGTTTTCTCTACTCATTTGACTAACCTTTTGCATTCCTCAAGTCTGTCTTTTTAAAAAGGTGAAAGACTTTCCATGTTGGGGTGCAACTGGTGGCTGTCTTTCCACATCACCCATCCTTGGATGTTTTTTCAGTGTAGGACCACACATGACTGTTACATTTCTGTGTTTTAGTTAGAAAACTCATCCCCTAGCAGTTTTGGTTCAAATACTAACTTTCTGAATACAGCAGGCCCTTGACAACTGCCAGGCTGTTGTTTATTACATCGATCCATAAAATTACCCTTTCTAGTGGCTTGAAACAGATCGGGGAAGGTATTAGATCCTTCTAGTATATTTTTTTTTCCCTCAGGCACCGTAGAGAATAGCTCAAACTTCTGTCTAAAGTTATATCAAGATTTTGCATGACCTAGAAAATAAACATAGCGTATGTCAAACGGTTCCTGTTGCTGAGATCTGAAGAAATACCCATACCTGATTATATAAAGATCTGCTGTAGGATTGTCAATGTGTCATCTCCTCCATTCTATGTTTGGTTAGACACATGCCACCGGACCTCTGCATCATTGAGGCATATTTGTTGTGGACGTCTTTTTTAATATAGATTGTAGAGGGCAATGAGTAGTGCTCCGTCTACATTGTTACCAAATTAAGACACAGTGGTCATTGTTATTGCATGGAAGCTGCATATCCAGCTTGGACGTGTGGATAGAGAATAGTGTGAATATGCGTGGAAGTAAGCCCTTGAAGAAGGAGAGGTTAATTTTCTGTAATGGATTTGCATATATTTTGGTTGTGTATTTTCCCACCTGCCCATCTTCTCTCAGGTTTTTCAGGCTCTCAGGTAGAGAGAAACAAAGGGCTTTTGTGACAGCTTGGCTAATGCAAAAAATAATTAATTATGGCTAAGAATCCACTTGACCGGGAATCATAATAGCTTCTCAGTACTTCAGGAGCTATTCCTGCATACACCAAGAGTCATTTTGTACTCAGCATCCAGGGTGTCACTGGGTGTGAATCTGAGATCACACTTACCGTGGTAGTGTCCTGATGTGCTTTGCTTCCTTGTGGGAACAGGTTTCCCAAAAGAATTGAGGTTTGTTTCCTAAAGGCAGTTGTAGCGGGCTGGTGACTGTTTAGACCAAAATCAGTTATGTCACTATCTGAGAATTAATATAGATAGTTCTAAGTGGATAAAGAACTATTTCAAGACTGTTAGGTAACTATTAGTTTTTAGATGGATATTTTTTACAGAAATAGAGATACTGAGTATTTTCAAGCATTAAACCAATCATAGAGGTGAACAGCACTAGTACCAATAATAGTTGCCATGACACCTGGATTTTTATAACACCTTCGTTAGGGACATCTCAAACTGCAAACTTTTTGCTGGTAACATCCATTGAAACGTTCTCTTGATAGTAATGGGGTCATATCTGACATGCTGTGTTTGGCAATTTTCTCTGAAAGAATTGCAATGGACAGGCAGGGACATCTTTAACTGGACCAGGTTGCTCAGAGCCCCGTCCAACCTGACCTTGAATGTTTCCTGGGATGGAGCCTCCACAACTTCTCTGGGCAACCATTTCCAGTGCCTCACCGCCCTCGTCGTAAAAAATTTCTTCCTTATATCTAGAAGAATGAGGGACAAGGGAAAGGGAAGAGCAGAAATGAATCAAATATTTCTTTGAATATGTGTCCCAGGATGCTTACTGACTGTGAGAAACCCTTGCCTTGAATTCCTCCTAGAACCTGTGGCTCGTGGACTTGCATGCCAGCTGGTGGGTCATGATTCTGGTAGTGAGGAAACCAAAGCATGTTATGGGATAATGGATGTTCCCTGATTCCATGTGTCTGGATATATAAAAAGGAATTTGGAGCTTATGCCCAATGTGGGGATTCCACAGTTCCTAGGTTCTCCACCATAAAGTCCAGGATCTTAATCCTGACAGGACTCCTGCTAGCTTCGTCCTTTCAGCTTTGAGAATGAGCTGACCTAGGTTGGCCTATATTCCAAACGTTCCCAAGGGCTGAAGCCTCTGATTTTGCGTTCTGCTGCAGTTTGAGGTATACATGCTCGAAGCCTGCTGTTGCTGAGCTGTACTGATGGGATTCACGTTTTAATTTTGGTTTCGCTGAATCTTCCTGGTTTTGACTGGTTGAACCTTGATGGAACAGAGATGAATCTCATCAGTTTTAGTTGCCAGATGCAAGCATACTTTCTTTCCAAAATGACTACATTTCTGAAGGAAATCACATGAAGAACTTCTGTTTTGTAGAACACTAGTGTTTGTAGAAACTAGTGTTACTTCCACAATGGAAAACCGGAATGTAAGTACAAGTTTTATCTTTTGCTACTGAAAAAACTCAGTCCCATACATAGAATTTAGATTTTATTTCTGTTTAAAAAGCAAATATAGGAGAATATTTTATAAAAAAAGCCCACATATTCTTTTGGGACTATTTTCTTAAGATGGTTAATATATATTTGTAAAGCATGAACAGTAATATTTTCTGACATCTTTCCCTTTTTTGCTGTTTCGTCATGATTGTCCCTCTCTCCCATCTGATTTGGTGATAAGTGTTCCTAATAAAGGCAGTTTTGGAAGAAGAGTTAAGCTGTGTAATTTATTCTTTAGCAGCATTTGATGGATGTTGGTTTGGACAAAAAGAGCACTTTGAAAGTTTTATAATCATATGGTAAATGAGAACTAACATTAAACTAGTGAAAATGATCCGTTTCCATTTATTTTGACCTTAATAGCTATGTCAAAATGACTAACATAATTAGAGCATTTAGGTTTTGTCTCCAAGTGCAAGCCACAATGGAAAGCAGCAAGTGTACTCTAGATTCTTATGCATTGTATCATGTCTAAGGTAGTCTAGACATATATTTTATCCATATATTCTGTACTGATAGTATTGGGTGGCACTTACTACTGCCTACTTTAAAGCATGGTCCAAACTTTCAAGGAGCAGAGATATAAATAATTGATTTGAAAAATAGCGCCATATAATTTTGCAAGACAGGAGTGGGAAATATGTAACTCTTCATCATAGAATGGTTTGGGTTGGAAGGGACCTTTAAAGGTCATCTAGTCCAACCCCCCTGCCATGAGCAGGGACATCTTCAACAAGATCAGGTTGCCCAGAGCCCCGTCCAGCCTGACCTGGAATGTTTCCAGGGATGGGGCTTCTACCACCTCTCTGGGCAACCTGTGCCAGGGCTTCACCACCCTCAGTGTGAAAAACTTCTTCCTTATATCTAGTCTAAATCTCCCCTCCTTTAGTTTAAAACCATCACCCCTTGTCCTGTCACAACAGGGGGTATCCCTTGTCCTATCCCAATCATGTGGGATGATGGAATTCCATGTGCTGTACCTGAATCTATTTTTCTGTGCTCTGTGCATTTAAGTTAAGGAAGTGAGACCTTTTCTGTGTATTAATTCAATGCAGGCTAAATCTTGCTTCCTTGAGCAAGGAAAATGGGAAATCTGCGTACATAGATTAACAGGCTTTTTATATTGAGAGATGAATTTATATTTGGATATAAAATTAGTATATGTGAATGTTCTAGTGTTTTTATATAATGTCTATTTGTAATTGTACACTTCTTCACACGTTCTTTTTCTTACTATTCATTGAGACAGTTAAGGAGTAGAATAATCCTGAATACCCAGTCATTAGACATCAGCTCAGTTTATCCCAGGATCTCAAGTACAATGATATTGGTATTACAGCCCTTTACATGGAGACTATAACCACATGATTAGATCATTTCATGGTTCATTTGGATGAGTGGTCTAACTACTAGACACATTGAAGTGTGACCTAGAATGAAGAGAGTAAGAGGATTACTTCTCTTATGTGTAGAGAATGTATTGGGTTCAACGAGAAGTCAGCGGAAAGACATTTTGAGAAGGAGCAAATTGCCGTATCTTGTAGCATGACCTGGGTCCATCCCTCTTTCTTCATGAAACTGTGGTTCTGGACTCTTACTTACTTTACAACACGGCAGCATCATTGATTTCAGTAAGATTCAGGATTTATGTGGCATCAAAATCAATACAAAACTAAATTATAACAAGCTCAATCTTTCCACAGACTGACCGAAGAAGTAAAATAATAACAATATGTTAGATTTAGATTAATCTATGAAGCTCATCTCTGTAAAGTGCATAGTGAAAACGATCCGCAGTCTTGACTGGGCCTATAGGTATAATCCTAAAATTCATCCAAATATTATTCTAAATAATAATATTTAGTATGCCAAGGTGTTCGCAAAAACATCAGATGGATATTTCTTACCAGGAATACAAGCATAATGTCTCCAGAGAAATTATTTTAAGTTATTTGAATTGATTGTATTTCTAACAGTTGGAGTAACAAATGATAAATATTTCTTTAAAAATATTTATTCTGTGATCAATATATAGCAATTACCCGAAACCTTGATATGAACAGTTTGTAAATAGTACTTGTGACTGTGAGAGAACAACTCTAGCAAAAAGTACAGCTAGTATCCTCTACTCGGAAGTTAAAAACAAAGTGGTCAGCTACAACAGTGGGAGACCACAGGCAAAAAGAATAAAAAAATGCTTCCAAAACAGATTCTTTGTCCCCTCTAGTTTATGCCAGTTCTGAAATGAAATGTTTTAGATGTTTAGTTAAAGAGAAACCGAGTTTATAAATACAAATTGTAATATTGCACAGACCTACGGAAGACAGTGGCCATTATTCAGCAGCGCGTGTGTGTGTAAATGGAGCGTATTGAATGAACAGAGGCTGTAACCAACTTTTGTCTGGGTATTTACTTTTTGGGGAGAATGCTCCTTCAGGCTCCAAGTAATTTCAGTGCGCAAAGACTTGCTAGTCTAAACCTTCTCTTGTTAAAAATTTCAGTCCCATAAAATTGCCTAAGCATCATAAAACAATAAATATTTACAAAACCGTGTTTATGATACTGCTTGTGACATTGCCTGCACGAAGAACATGTAACTCCAGAGAGGTCTATTTGGCAGAGACCTACATTATTTGGGCCTTATGCAGCCCTGCCTATACTCTGCGAGGTTCTTAAATAATCAGTGCAGGTATTCCACGTAGACTTCAACATGTTACATGTGCATGTAAATAATAGAGTTTCACAATCAAATAATATACTTAGCCAAGACCTTTCACTTCTGATGTTTTAAAAGTCCTCATTATTGATCCTGATTGAGCTCCGCTTTTTTGCAAATGTCCATTTCTGTTGCAAAAAATGCAAAAGTTGTCACAAAACTTCAGTAATTTCAATTTAATAATGATCGCATTGACTCTACTCATTTCCTCTAGAAAACAAAATTTGTGGAATAGCAGCTGAAGACCCAGAACAGCTGAACCTGTGTGAGACTAAAATAGCAGATTGCGGGGGTAGAAGGAAGAGAGGGAAACTTGAAAATATAAAGGATGGTGTGGCAGCATGATACTTGTGGAGATAAACAGAACAGAACATTTTGAAAAGCAAGTTTATTTTAGGTGCCTTAGACTTCAAGAAAAATTCAGCTTCACATTTGGTCTGCAACGTAGTCTTCTTATCTGAGAGAAATTTCTTTCTGCATATTTCAGACCAAAATAGTAGTGAGAAGAAGTTTTGGAATACAGTCTTCAATAATTGCTTCAATATACACGATGTGGATACATTACATCTAAATTTTTCTAAAGCACTTGAATGATAAAAAATTTTGAATGCTGTTTCCGAAAGAAATTAGGTACATAGAAACCAAATAAAAAATCTCTGATATTTAGGGTCCTGTATATTATATACTGCCCCTATTGATATTCAAAATCTATTGATACTGATTTTGAAGAAGTCAGGATTTCATTCCTAATTGGTTTTCAAAAATGAAATGTATGTATTTATGTCAAAAGGCATTTGAAAACTTTTCCTTCAGTTATACATCCAGTTTCTGATATAGGAAAAGTCAAATTGACATTTTTACTGTTTCTTCTCATTTTGAAAGCAAAAAAAAGCATTTTATTTCATTAAACAGCTATATACTTATGATGTCTTTGTCTATACTTCAAGCTATTGTCCGTAGTTATTTGTTATTCTACAATGTTAACACTGTGCGTTTGAAAAATGTGAGTTATTATTCTATAAAACCAGTAGGAAGTCAAATCTCAGTTTGGAAATCTTGTTCCCTTCTCTCCCCACCCCCAACCCAAGGTTCCTCCTTTCAGATTTATGAAAGAAAACATTTCTTTCTGTAAAAGGTTTTTGTATGCCAGCATCTGGAAGTGTTTATTTCAGTGGCGTGTAATCTATCTGTGGATTTAGTTAGCACCAGACCCCCTTTTGTGTACTCCTGACTTAAAATTTTTATAAATGATCTTGTTGAATTTGTGCCAGTGTGCACATGGTTTGGCTGATTGCTGCATATATCCTTTACCTGCCAGTCACCTTTGATTTATATCCCTTCCCCTCTGCTTTTGCCTTCCAAAAATGGTGCCACTGAACTGTCCTCTAAATCATCTGATTGGATAAATTACTCCAAGATGAGATGGTACGGTTTTGGCCGACTCCTCGACAGAAGGCATTCCTATAATCCATCCTTGCCCGCTCTGTGTGGAACCATTCAAAAAAAACCAGAATGAACGGGGGAAATCAGGCTCCCTCTTCGATCTGAGCGCTGGTTCTTCCAGTGCTATTCAAAAATGCAAAATCGGACATTTGATTTAGATAGCTCTTAATACCATCTGAAGACACACAAACTGCTTGAGAGTCTTCCACGTGCCCTCTCCTGAGCTGAACTCCTTCATTCTACGAGTTTAGTCCCGAGAATATGATTACACGGTTTTCTCCCAGCAAGATTAAAACGTGAAAGAATAGCATATTTAAGAATATTTTAAAGCATTTCATTTGGAATAGATTATACAACATACATGACAGTTCTTTCCATGATAAAAATCCCTATTGGTTTCCTTAAACTAAACAGCTAATACTCCTTCAGAATAACAACAGCTCTGTAAGCTTTGCTTAATGACATTACTAATTTGGAGAGTTTTATGAAGTTTCCTGGAGAAAAGCAGGTGGCTTGGCAGTAATTTAAAAGGTTCACAATTTGTGGTAGCGGTTTCAGGGGGTTTCATGTTTCTAAAGAGGGAGACCAAGCTGCATATTGCTTAAGAGTGTCTGACACAATGATGTATCATTTTGGACTAAGTTTCCAGAAGTTCGTTGGTCATTAAATGTGCTGCTTGACTTTATATTGCAGTTTCCCAGCTGTCTCTACTGGGGGTAATCTTAACGCTCAAGCAGAATTTATTAATGAAGGCATAAGCTTGCAGTACTGATGAAACAGTAAGTTGCCCAGATGATTTTATTAAACAGGAACATAGATTTTTAGATAAGACAAAAATGTCATTTAAGTAGATGTGAAAAGAACTAGCTCATTTTCTGCAGAGCACTGGGAAAGTATTTACAAACGGTCTGGATAGTATTTGATATCCTGTGGGGACATTTAAAATTCTTGGATTGCACATACATCAGTGTCTTACTGCACAACACAGTACATGAATTGTTGCAAGCAGCGCGCAAGGCTTTCGGGCAGCATAGATGTGGTTCTGTTGAGGTAGGAGACACTGGCGTGGAATGACTCTGCTAATATAGTTTGCACAACCGCGTGGAGGGTTGCTACTCCATTGTGTCGCTGCCTCTTCCAGCATGTTACACTGCAAGTATTGCTCAACGTAGGGGCTTGCAGTGTAAGATTTTATTGCTTTTCATATCTATTAATTACAAAAAAATCCCATTTAACAAATAAATTTACTGGCTCAGTTAGTGAGAAGGTAGTTAAGCAATGAAGTTTCCACTCAGCTGAATATCTCATATAAAACAAAGCAACGCCTAATCTCATAAGCCTTATGTAATTATTTTTTCTAACTGTATGGCCAGATTCAGATACATCCTAGAGACATTTTACACACAGTTGTACTGACGTAAAAGGATCCGAGGATAAGAATACATTTGTTTTCAAATGGAGTCTATGTTCTTATATGCCTCCTGAGAGGCTTAAAAGCCCTTGGTATAAATGAGAATCTGACTTCTGGTACTTTGCTCAAGGCAATCTAACATGTAATACAGCTACATAAATATGTATTTCAAGGGTAAGGTGAGCAAATATAATTCTACAGCAGATACTAGGAAAAAAAGGTAACTTAATTAAGTGTTCCAAGATATTACACAAAGGGAAGATATATAAACATGCCCATCTTCAATAACTTACATTAATTTTTGTAAAGATAGTGTCATTGCATCCATGTAGCATGTACCTTCTGGTACAAAGGTTAATAATTGAAGATATAATTGAAGATTATTAAGATAATTGAAGAATCTTAAGAACAACGTGGGGTTTTACTCCTTGTCATTACACAGAAGAATAGCGCAGCTCCCTGCAGGTCTCATGTTTTTGTGAGTCTCTTAGATTTTGGACAATATCATGAACTTACACCATTATATAATGCAAGATGAGTAGTTGTATTCTGTAGAATTCTTTCAGGTTCCTCTTGAAAATGAGCATTCATTCCTATTTTTCTCCTTGAAAGATTTAAAAGTGCTTTACGAACTAGGACTGCTCGTGGCTGTTGGTTCACCTCTCCGCTGGCCCGAGCCAGCTCGGCCGCGCGACGCGGCAGCTGGGGTCTGCGGCAATGCCGCGCAGCTTCGTAGCACAGGATGTGAGCTGTCTGCGTGAAACATTACGAGAACTTTAGGATCATGTAATGTAACTGTTTGGGCTGAAATTAATCTATGGTTGAAGAAAATTGCATGGAACTTAATTTCTCGTGAACAGGATCTCCGTTTTCGGTGTTATTTCTACCACTAACGCTTGACAGACTTGTCCTGTTGTCCTGAGCTTGGATAGGAGCTGTACCTGTGGACACCTCTGGCATCACTGACTTGTCCCTTTGCAAATAAAGAACGTAAAATCTCTAACAGGGTAACTCTGGAAAGGAATAAATAATAATCTGGGAACACCAGGACCAAACGGAATTATTTTTTTGCAGTTTTTATTATCTGTTATTTTCCATTCGAGTTGCCTATTCTCTTGTTCATCAAGTCCTAGAATATTACTCACACTTGGGTACCTGTTGGGCCAGGCATTGCGCGGAGGAGAAGATAAAAGATTTCTGAAGTTTAAACAGGGACTTTGTGTTTTGTTTCTGTCCATTTATTATGCCCCACGCAGTGAGGTGTCAGTTCTCAGTTAAATCTTTGATACCACTAACTGCAAAAAAAAGGTTGTTTAGCGAGCAGTGGTACAAATGATCATAGAATCATAGAATCATAGAATTGTTCTGGTTGGAAGAGACCTCCAAGATCATCGGGTCCAACCATTAACCTAGCATTACCAAGTCCCCCACTAAATCGTATCTCTTAGGGCCTCGTCTAAACGTCTTTTGAATACCTATGATGCCTGATTTCCTCCGGTTGGTGTCCTCCGTCCTCTCTGTCCCCCCTGGCAGTGATGCTCGTTCTCCCCTTATCCCTCTGATACGCCTCCGGGCAGCAGAGGCAACACTGCTATATGGTTCCTAATAAATCTCTTTAACACCTCTGCTCTCCTTTTCTCCAAACTAGACCCGTTTCAGGGAGCCTGACTGCGCCCTCGGTAGTGCTTGCAAATATTTCTCCAGCTGAATCGAACGAAAACATCGGGCTCGAGGCAACCGAACACATTTTATGAATTTCAGTTTGGGGTTTCTGTATTTCTTCCCTTCCTTGAGGTTTTGCATTATTCCAGCTTTCTGACTGTAACTTCAAGGTCGTGTAAACCTCAATTCAGCAAAGCAATCATCTGCTTAATTTTTAAACTATACCTTCAGTCTGACAAAAGCGCGTGCTAAATTGAGGCTTTCAGTATTATTAGTAATATATGTTTTGATTCATCTGTTATTTCAACGTTCTTTTTTTAAAATGTATTGCACATAGGAGTAAAAGCTGGAAGAGGATGCTTGTAGGAGGAAAGGATTTTCAGAGAGGTAAACAGATGCAGTTTACAAATATATCTATATCTAATTGTATATTAGTAAGCAAAACTAAGAAAATAGTCTTTGCCATGTGAAAGGCTTTAATATTTTTTATTTGTACATAAAGCGATTCTTCCTTGTTCTTGGTTTCTCTGGACATTTAATTTACAGTAGTTCTTCATCAGTGATGGTGACCTTAAAGGCACCAGGAGTAGATCTGATGAAGATGAGAAGATCTTGGCATTTCCGCTGCCGGGATGAAAGGCAGAATGTTTCCAAAATATATTTAGTGGAGAGAGAGAGAATAGTTTAAGCAAGAGGTGGACTGAAATTTGAGATTCAGTTATTTTTTCTGTGTTCCATTTTGAAAATAAGGATGGAAACAGCTCAGCTGTGGAAGTGCAAATTATGATCTGTGTGTACTGTAAAGGTAGGTGCCAGAATAAGAGAAGATAGCTAAGGGTCTTTAAAAACTCCTAGCAATAAGCATAAAATGCGGTGAAATTAAGATCAGATCCTTTTTCTGGCCTTGTAATATTGGCTTCACTGGAAAGTTTTGGAAGATCCTTAAAGGATTTAATTTTAAACAGGATGCAGCGCTGGGCCAATATTGCGTTGTGAGCAGAACTAGAGAAAAATCACGAAATGAAGGGAAATTCTTGAATGGAATATCAGACACTAGATATTGAAAAAAGTTGATCAGGTACCGGTCACGTTTTTAGTGCTGTTACTACTGTACTTGTGTCTGTGACTGTGATGGCCGGTTTACGATTAAGCTTCAGCCAGGGCTTTCAGGTACATCCCTTGGATCTACTGTTCCCCAGTGACAAAATTTCACAATCAGGGTGGTTTTGCTGCTTTTAAACCAAGAGCTTCTTGCTCCTCGTTCTGTCACCCTGGATAATTCTGTTCCCTTCTCAGTGATTACGTTCTTTAGTTATTCATTGGTAGAAGTTGTACCCTTTCCTCCATGTCACTTTGTTACAGGAGAGAGGACACGAGGAGGGATTTTTCCTTGCTGAGACACTCTCTGTGTCTCTGTAAGTATTTATGTAGCTTAATATGCACATGGATAAAAATGTAATGGATTGGTTTTTCATGAAGATCCTGAGCTATTCTTCAAAGCCCTGAGAACATGTGTCAGATGTTTCCTTCAGGCTTCCGTTGCTGAATGACTGTGGAACCTGGAATATACCTGAGTGGTTAAAAAATTTCCTGTTCTTTTTTACCAATTTGAAATGAATTCCACAGCTAAGGGGTCTACCTGAGAATCATATGCCTCTAATATCTAGTTTGAATTCCAATAATGCTAGGAGAATAATAATAAGAATATGAAATAATAATAATAATAATAATAATAATAATAATGAATAATAATAATAATCAATAATAATAAAGAATAATAAAAATAAGGAAAAATATCACAGTAAATGTTTGCATACAGTTGCTAACACTGGCAGATTAGGTAGGTGGGGAAGAGGCTGGTATCCAGCCTGGAGAAATTGTACTAATGCAACATTTGAGGCTGGGTACTGGCACAGATCAGTCTTTAAATGTGATGTGCTGACAGGATTGTCATTTCTGATGGTAAAGAGTTGAGACAACAGGACAAAAAATAAGACCCTCTAGAGATCTCCATGTGTTGGTTTTACTGCAGAAGGTGATAAAACTGCTGGAAGCAAGCAGTCTCCGTGCAGAATTATTGCACTACAAACGGCCTGGAAGTGAGACATTAATCTCACTAGGTTAATTTTGGTGGTGGTGAAGGGTTTGGCTATTTTTTTTCTTGCAAGAAGGAGGACAAATTATTAATATTTACCATCAAGAAGACTGCAGTTCTAATTGGTGTTCAGATACGATACCTAAATTACCATCAGAGGATATAGTGTAGATTCAGAGTGTAGATTAGGTGCTTCTGAGAAAAAGCATACCGCTTTTTCTGCATCTGTTACCAAGAAAGTTCAAACAATCTCACCATTGTGCATGGAGGGTTTTTTTAAAAAGAGGCATATGGTACAGAAGAAAGGTATATGCTTGTTGCCACTTTAAGAAACTTGGGATTTAATAGCTTACTAGGTAGATGAGGTTCATCTTTGTCCCTAATTTACTGCGCTAATACTTAGATGATAAAAAGAGATGATTAGGTACAAAACAGAGAAACTGGTTGGCTCAACAAATTGATAAAAAGCTATTAACCATGGCCTTTTAGAACATGTTGAAAGCCATTCATGTGATCAAGGAATCTTAATTTTGAGTCATAATTTTATAACTAGCTCCAAATTATCAGAAGTGACTTGTCCTTTTGACTGCTTAGCTGGAAATATGTAAGACAGTGCTGGGTTTATTGTGTTTTTTTAAAGGTGCATGATGGCATTTCCTGAAAGTGGGATTTTTTTCTGGAGTCTCAACTTCCAAAACAGAAGTAAATTGTCATTTCAGTTGAAAAAAAGGGGAAAAAATATTATTACTAATGCTTTTCAATGTAAGAACATTAGTCAACATCCAAGTTCCTCTGTATTTCTGTATTTATTTGTAATACGCAAATGCAAAACAGAAGTTAATGATGGCTCAATAGATTTTGCAATATATATGTATAAGACAAATGACAAGATATAATAAGATAAACAAGAGAGTAAAAGGGAGATAGTGTTGTTTAGCTTGTCAGGAAGAGGTCTCAGTACGTAAATTATGCAATTGGTATAAGATTTTTTTCTGTAGGAGTCATAGCACGGAAGGGTTTTAAGAATTAAGTGACAGTGGGTGATGAAGTTAGTCTGCTGTTTGCTTGCTCCTACCAAAAAGATGAGGCAGAAGATGCGCTGGCTTGAAATTTGGTGTGTGCACAGCAAAGGGTGGCAAATCCAGGTTGGAATCTGACATTTGGGTAGTAGATGTGCTGCTGGACAGGAGGAGGAGACGCCAGGAAGGGAAGTGAGAAGCAGCTTCTAATGCTGAGAGGAAGATTCAAAGTGATGGGCCGGAAAGGTGAGCTTGGCAGGAGCCTTATGACTTGGTACAAACAAGAAAATGTTGGTTTTTTCAAAGCTAGATTCGTCAGTGTTTCTGTAACTTCCTCAGTGAGAAGATCAGAATCTGGATGAAGGGTAAGGAAGGCAGTTACGTGCCACTAGAATTGTTACCTGGAAAAAAAAGGATAAAATATAGCTGCAATCCGAGTGTGAACATAGGGAGCATGCAGTATCAGAGATGACACCCGTGTTGTACACCTTGACGGTGGTGGTGGTGGCCATGAGGTTCTTGACGAGCAGAGATGGAGGATTTGGAATAGGTGGGAGCTGAGGAATTCCAGTTTATCCGTGTTCAGCCTGAGCTGGCAGCTTGACATGAGAGCTCTCAGAGGGGCATGAAAAGCTAACTAGCCCTGAGTTTCTCAGCCAAGAATCTTTATCGGTTGTATTATAGGGTAAGAAACACTTACTGCCATGTCTGTGAGCAAAGGTTACAATGCGTAGTATTATTTGCTTCCCCTAATTTATTACACACTTCCCAATTCATCAAAGCACAATTTCCTTTAGGTTGCTGAAGCAACCCCTTATATTTCTTATTTTTTCATGGAAAGAATTCATTCCCAACTTCATAAACTCTATTTTTAAGAAAATGAGGTTCAAGGTTTCTAATAATGTCTTTTCCCAAAAAAGTAATATTTCACTTTAAACTGATGTGGCCGTGTTTGGTTGCCTGTAGTCAGCAGCAGCCTTTTATTGACATATACCCCACGAATAGCACTAGGTATTGGGAAGTTCTGACTTTCACCATTATAACTGAGACTGACATTGCAATATCAAGTCAGAGAACCTTTTCCCAGAGGGACAAACCCAGGCTAACTGGGCTTGGATATCCTCATCTGTGTAGTTCTTTAAGACCACGTGAGGAAGCCTTGCACATGCAAACACCATCATGTATTTTTAAGTCTTGTATCAACTGAATTCAACATGTCCCCTCCATTTCATGCTATGAAGATGTGATTTGTTAGGGTGGGATGCAGCCCCAGCGTGATTGTAGATACTTTGAATTGAAGCAGACGCACAGAATAATATTCCGTCTTAGGACCTTTGGATGCCTTGTCAGTGCAGAAGAAATCCGGAGTCAAGTGCAGTGTAACGTAAAGGCTTTGCTGGTTGTCCGGAGAAGTCCCTGATGCTGCTGTATTTTATCATGTAGATATAGGTGGAGCGGCTGGAGCTCTGCATGGAAAATTTACACTGCAAACTCTTCAAGTTTCCAGTTGTGCAAACGTAGTTTATTTGGGGTTTGGTTTCCTTGTCAAATATTTTTGGAAGAAAGTTAATTGGGGATTGTAAAGTAATGAAGAGGACAAGTTAGTGACAGAGAGTTACCGAGAACCGTTTGATAAATGAAGTATAAGCAAACTATTTTCATTCCAGAGGAGCCAGATGTTAAGTATTTCATCTAGGAATTAAAAAAATGGGCAATGTTTACAGGCTCTGGGGCTATATCTTGCAAAGTAGTGATTTTGAAAGAGTGTCCTGGAATCCTGAGGAATCGGTTGTTCGTGATGGGACCGATACAGTGCTGTAGCTGGAGGGGTTGATGCGGTCCTTGGGCAGGCAGGCAGGGGAATGGGAAACAGCAGAGTTTGCTGCTGTGTCGGGGCAAGCACAGCTAAAATATCATTCCAGTTTGGGTGTTCATGTTTTGGTAAAAACCTCGACAATTGGAGAGGACTCAGAGAGCTAGGAGAAATTGTGAAAGACCAGAAAGTCCCGACATGGAGATACACACAGTGCTTCATCTGTGGAGCTTCTCAAACTGAAGAGAGTGTTGTGTCGTCAGTCTTTAAGGACCTACTAAGGAAGAAAAATCTCATGTTTTAGGGTTTTTCAGTTGTAGCAAAGTTGTAGGATATTCAGGGTGGGATTCCTCTGGCGAGATACAAACATCTGTATGTGAGAACAATGACTAGATTTCCTTTATAGTCAAATTGAGAGAAATAAGCATTTCTGGGCTGTAATTTATGTCTTCCTATAGATAGGTAGATATTTAAGAGGGGTCAAATGAACCGTGCTATGGCAGTGCCTATTTCTCGACCCCGACAGGATGATGTGTGTAGGTGTTGACATTGCAGAGCTCTAGGTTAGGTGAGAGGAGTCCTTCTCCTCGTGTGCAGCTTGACATTTAAGCTAGCCAAATTCAAACTAGAAATACGGCATATCTATTTTTAACAACATAACTAAGTGTTGAAATAACTTAACCAATGATTGTGACAGATTGTCCATGACTGGAAATTTTAAAATCAAGATGAGATGTTTCTGTAAAAGCTATGCTCAAGTTCAACCACAGCTGTTGGATCGGGAGAGCTGATTCAAGAAAATTGTGGGGGTTGTGTTATGCGGCAAAGTGAGATTAGATGGTCCTTTCTGTCCCTAAGAGCTATGAATCCTACTTTGCTGGTGCTTCGGTAAACTGTAAGTGTGAAAATCCACTTTGAATGCAGGTCAGCAGCTTACCCAATTTGAATTCCTGATGTTCAGGTGCATAGTTCCAGAGGAAATAATTTGCAAAATTTGTGGTAATATAGCAATTTCACTTCAAAGTTACAGTTTTCCATACCTATTCATTATTTTGTGTTACGGAACGTAGTCTGATCTTTTTGCTAAAAAGTAAACGTCACAACTATATAACATAAGTGTTGGGGAATAAGCTATTGATTATGTAATTGTGACATTTGCTTTCAGAAATAAAATTTTGATAATTCGTTATCAGAACAGATAGATTAGGGGAAAAAAAAAATCAGCATTGCTCTTAAAAGTCAATGGACTAACCTTTTTCCCAAACCCTCAGAAAATCTGGGTCATCACTGCTATACGCAGTATCTCTATACATTCTTATAAATATTCATATTACTCTTATATTATGGATAAAATGGGCTAAATACACCACCTTAATTAGAGTAGTGGAAATAACAAGTTATTTCCATTCTTTGAATGTCTTTGGCAAATTTCCATTGTGTCAACGTAATTAAGATATATTAATATTAATCTGGTAAGTACTGTAACTTTACATAGTGGAAAAATAAAATAAAATGGACCATGAGAACATTTTTCAATATCAGTTTCAATTTTAATACTTTATATTGTTGTGAAAAGTTATAAAAATGTGTTATTATTTTATTACCCCATTAAGAAAACAACGCAGCAACAGATGCTTGTTACCTGATTTTCTCAGTCTGTTTATGGGGATGTTTTATCAAAATGGGTCTTTTAAAAGTTATAAAGATGTAATGCTCTCCTAAATTAGGTCATAAATGCCTAATGTGGAAAACTAATACATTTTATTATTTTTCAAGTATGGGTTTATGTATATTAAAATATGCAGCTGTTAGGAAGTCTGGAGTGTGTATAACAGAAACATATTGCATTACAAGATGTTAGTGTCTCTCTCTGAGTACGTACATTCTTTACGCATACACCCACACGAGTTTTTGGCGGGTGGAAGAGACTACATTAACATTTTGGCTCAGTATTATTTTCTAATATCACGGATTATTTTTTTATGAATAGATGTAAACGCTAAATATACTGAGCGCATACATATATTTTCACTCTGTATTTGCCAAAATCTTCTCTTACACAAAGGGAGCAAGTAGGTCTAATGTGTATGTAACAACATTAAATTCCGACACCAGCAGTTGTATGCTGTGTTTCTGAAAAATGGTAGATGTTCCCATACCAGGAGAGGTAAGAAGATGATCTCTTAGTTTAATTTTGTTCTGTCTTCCATGCTACCCGGCTGGAATGGGTTTGTGGTGGAGGAGAAGGGATTCAAACACCTCCTTGGTGCAGGCAGCACGGAGACCGTGACTGCTTTAGGAGATGGTGCCACCAGAAGGATTTTCAAATTTCTCCACAATTTGAGGTGGACGGACCAGTTGTCAAAGAGGTACTTGCTGAACCTCATACTTCACGACCCCATTGATGAAAGCCTTGAATGATCACAAAAACTTGTGTAAAGTGTACACCAAACGCTGTGGCAGTGACGGGAGTGCACCAAATTAATAGGGGCCTGTTACACACACACACGCACACACACACACACACACCCCCTTACTAATGTATGTGTATGGGAAAATCTATGCATAGTATTATTTTGTTATGGAAGGGAAACAGGATTGCATAGTTAAGTGACATTTTATTCTAATTATTGCAGCATTGTTTGGCCACTTATACTACTTTATTTTAAAAAAACACAACCAAAGAAGAATATTTACGCTTTCTCATGTTCAGGCCCTTATGCTTGTGAAGAACTGACAAATATACACAAAACTATCTTACCGTCCTTCAAATACTTGCTGCAAAACACTCCTTTTTTCACGACGCTTACAGAAACCTTGTCAGTAATCAGGTTGTCACTGTGCTGATATCAGTCATACCGGCGTACATTTTTTCTTTGCATTTCCTTTTTTTTTCTGTGTGTACCTTTTGCCCTTACATGAAGATTGTTAATGTCTCGGGAAGAAGGTTTATTTTGTTTAATATTCCTCCTGTACTTTAGACAGTAGGGTCATGGGTTGTGAGTATGGGCTCAGCACTGCAGCATTAGAACAAATAATGATAAAAGTCAGAAAGCAGCAATTTAAATGAAGCTAAATTAGTGAAGCAATGTGAAAACTCAACCTTGAAGCAGGAGAACCAAGTTAATCTCTAATATTTGTAGCTGCATCTTTGATGCGTCTTGTCAAGATCAAAATAAAATAACAACAATCCTGATCCTGACCCAAAGGAAAACTCTTCTTGCTAGGTTTGGTCTCACTGTGTATCATTTCATATAGCGCTGAGTATGTGGAATCGTTGCAGACCTCATCATTGCAGACCTCATCGTTGCAGACCTCTGTCCACGCACACTTACCTTTAACCTCACTTTTAAGCTTTCTGTTCGCGGGAAGCGCTGAACTGTGGAACTCGATTTCCTCCATATTCAGAGGAATTTTCCATTTGATGCACTGCAAGCTTGGCTCTGCCTACAAAACGCTTCTTTCTTCAAATCCTTGAGCAGTTGGATTTAAGTTTTAGTTTGGGTGACATGTGAGTCATACTGCTTTGCTCACTTCTGCTTCTGAAGTTTCCACAAGTTCAGAGATATCTGGCCTGGGGTTTTGCCTTTGGCCTAGTTCTTGTGCTGGTAATTTTCCATCTTCTATTCTCATATATATTTTCTGTGAGGATTGGAAATTTTGCTACCGTGTCTTGTTGGCCAGCAAATATTGCTCCTGTTGTGTTGTGGCTGCGTTTATGTTGACAGATAGAGTTTGTTTAGAAAAGTCTGCAGCATGGTGCCTTCTCTTATCCATATCCCATTCACTTACTTGCTTGGGCCAGAAACGCCTGGTTGGCATGGCATGATACTGTCCTCAGGGTGGCTGATATTCAGGTTTTCAACCTGTGTTGGACTCTGTTGTTGTATGTCGTGGGGTCTTTCCACAGGGAAGCATCTGAAAAAGGAGCTTTGCAGAAAAGGGCCTGGTGGTCCTGGTGGACACCAAGCTGACCATGTGGCAGCAATGTGCCCATGTGGCAAAGATGGCCAACAGCACCCTGGGCTGCATGAGGCATGGCATTGCCAGCAGGTCGAGGGAGGTGATCCTTCCACTCTGCTCAGCCCCGGTGAGACCCATCTGGAGAGCTGGGTCCACTGCTGGGCTTCCCAGTACAAGAGAGACATGGACATACTGGAGCAGGTCCAGCGAAGGGGCACTAAGATGATTAGGGGACTGGAGCATCTCTCATATGAGGACAGACTGAGCGAGCTGGGACAGTGCAGCCAGGAGAAGAGAAGCTTCAAGGGGACTTTGTCAAGGTGTATAAATACGTGATCAGGGGGAAATGACGAAGACAGAGCCAGACTTTTTTCAGTGGTTCCTTGTGAAAGGAGAAGAGGCGATGGGCACAGATTGAAATTCAGGAAATTGCACTTAGAAAGAAAAAAACTTTTTCACTGAGAGGGTGATCAACTGTGGAAACGGTGTGCCCAGAGAGACTGTGGAGCCTCCATCCTTAGAGATATTCCAAACCCAAGTGGACACATCCCTGAGCAACCTGCTCTAGGTGATCCTGCTTTGAGCAGGGGGTTGGACTAGACGGTCTCTAGAGGGGCCTTCCAGCCTCAATGAGTCTGTGAATTGCAATTTTGTTGAGAGAATGTTTAGGGATTGCTGTAACACATTGGCCTCCCTTCTAACCATGTTAGGAATTGCACATGAAGCCTGCATGCCATATACTTTTAATTAACGTAATTGATCACAGTAGCTGTGCTGCCAACCACCAAAGTGTTGATAGGACTTCACCGGAAGCTCAGCTAGTCTGTCATCATCTGGTCTCAAAATGTAGTTCAGATGATCCTCCCCTTTCAGAACTGTAGGGTTTTATGAAGTCTGAAATTCAAGCCAATGTGCAAAAGGCTGAATTTGCTGTCATTTTCTACTTTTCAAGCTTTGCAAATCGGTGACTTAGTGGAGTGTCCTGGATGTAATTCACATTAATCAAGTAGGTTCTATAAACGCAGCATAAAATATACCACGGTTTCACTACCAGGGGTCCACGGTCAACAAAGAGTTTAGTCAGTCCTTCTGCCAGGAGTTTGTGCTTCAGAAAAGATCAGTCAGAGGTGAGTCTTTACAAAAGTAAAAACTTGAGACGTGTTTTTCTGAGTGAGTTTCCTAAGGGGTTGTTGTTCCTGGTGGCTGGATATGCCTGTTGCTTCATTACAACCTGATAACATATCTTATGGCCTGCTCCTTGTTGAGGCGTGTTTCTTAATTTAGCACGGAGTCTAAGTGTTCATAACAAAGTGGAGCAAGACTTGGTAAACAATTGTTTTATGGCTTCAAGGTTATTTTTTGAGATATCTTTTCTGGATGAAATATTTCAGAACCGATTTGGTTATCTGCTTGTTGCTTCTTTCTAAACCAAACTAAAAGGCATTAACACTTAGTTGTGTACTTTTCTAGGCCCAGGCTTCATTAATAGACTATATATTCTCTATCTGCCTTCCCCAGAAAAGTGGGAGGAATAATAATGATAATTCAAGATTCTATCTTAAAGTCATTTTTCTGTGCTGCACAGCCAGATTAATGTTGGGTCTCTAAACGCTGATAATACCAATCCTAGGACTGTCAAAGGAGAATGCTGAAAATGGCATTTTCTGAACTATAAGGTGGTTTGCTTATCCTGAGAAGGCACGACAGCTCATCCAGAAACATCCCCAAATTGTGCGGTGTTGAGTCTGCTAAAGTGGACCAGGCTGCAGGGCCACCCACATGCTCTTGCTCAACAGGGACCCAGGTGGCTGCAGCTGTACCAGTTGGCTCGGGTTATAGGAGGGTACTGCTGAGGCTAATTTAAATGTTACATACGTTTTAAAAAACAACAATATCTGGGGGTAGCAAAGCGCTGCGGATGCACTTGCAGAGGATGCAGTCCAGTGCCTCCACTTGAACATACTTTGTGTGGTCTACGAAGGCCGCAACGACGGTTCTCTGCATTCTCGTTGTACCCTCAGACTTTATAAATGTAACGTTTTTGTCATCCTACCCATGAATGAAAGGTGTGTGCTTTTCTGAACTGGGCACTTTCCAGTTTGTAAGACGTGTAAATTCAGAACAGTTGTACTTCGGGAACTTAATTTCTCCTCTTTGTAAAAAGGGATCTGTGCACTCTTGTTGCATACTGAGAACTCCTGTCTTTAAGCAGTAAGTTGGGAGGCTTGCTTGTGTGACGAGTCATTCTCTTCAGGAATATTGCTTAACCAACTTTCCAGTCATTGAGAAAAAAGGAACGACAGTTTCGGGAATTTCAGTTAGCAGTCTGATTTGTTGACAACTGGCTTGATCTTTAAAGGAAGCCGGTAATAATTTGTCATTTGATGAAAATATTCATAGAACCATAGAATCATAGAATCATTATGGTTGGAAGAGACCTCCAAGATCATCAAGTCCAACCGTTAACCTGTCATGATTAGCCCCTCTTTTTTTCAGAAAGCTCAGCTTTATATGGCTAACATGGTTAAAATAACATATATAATCACATAAATTGTGAAGTTTTATATGGTTAAAATAAAGAAGCTCAGATTTTCCAAGACAGTAAGATTGGAATTCACCTTACCAAATGCAGGCATATAGGAGAAGGCGCTTTCAGAGATGCATGTCCTTATAAACGGCATATTTCCCATCACTGACTATAAATGGAGATGGGGGTGACTAGCTCAGGTTGAGAGATGTCTATGGTCTAAAATGGAAAACATTAGTTGAGATGAATGCACCTTAAATAAGCAGAAACGATTTTGGGATATCGGACTTTTAATTCCTATAGAAGGTGATGAGTTAGACAGCACTGGAATGACTTAACGATAGGCTTGTTGGATACAGTACAAATTCTGTTTGTTTTATTAAGCCTAAAATATTAATAATTTATGCAATTTTTATATTCAGGATACTATTTTCAGATTTTTGTTGCACAACTCAGTACTTGTTAGTCATCATAAAAGTGTTCTTTTCATACCCCGTATGCCTCTGAATTTCCTTACCAGTTTTATAATCACATTTTATTAATTATGTAAATATATTTTTTTTCTTTTCTCAATGAATAAAATATACAAATACAGATTAAAATGCAGAGGGTAAGAGAAGAGCTGGAATGTACGATATCAAAAATATTCTCAGTTTTATTAAAAAAGTAAAAAACCCCAATAAGATAATTTTTCTCTCTCTTTCAATTGCAGCTATGAGAGATCTCACTTATAACAGTAGTTAGTAAAAATATTTTAAGATAGAAGTTGATTTTTCTGTTGGGTTTTTCCATCTCATGTTAATAGTAAGTATTTGAATACTCTACATAGATAGAATATTTTATGTTTCTGAGTATATTGTATGATTTTTTCAAGTTTTTTTAAAGTTTTATTTAACAGCAGCAGAAGTTCTGTGTAACGTTATTACATCCTATCCCTTTAAACAAGTTATGTGTCAAGAATTACATAGAAAAAGAACTGCATTTTAAATGTATGCTTAATAGGAATGAGATTCAGTGTTATGAAGAGACAAGTATTTGCTTGCCAGACAAATACCCAAATACAGAAAAACGTGGCACCCAGAAGTTTAAAGTAGTTGATGGAATTGAAAATTCATGGTACCGTTGGGAGATTTCTGTAATTTTTTGTTGTGTCTGTTAAAATCGCACCCCAAGGCTCTCAACTGGAACTTGAAACCTCATTGAGCTACGTAGTGTATGAATGCAAGTCTCGTTTTAGATGTGAGACGTGGATTAAAATGAGAAATATTTAGTTGGAGCTGTCAAGGACAGTGATGGAGAGGCAGGGTCGGAAGAGATGAGCGAGCAGTCCAAAGGCACTATTGGTGCGCACGTCGTTAGCTCAAGCCGGCACAGAAATAACCTAAAAATAACAGAAGATGAATAGAAGAACGCTGAATTGCTGTAGGCCCCAGAGAAAAGGACTGAAGAAGTAGGTCTCTTAAAGGGAGATCCTAAAGGGATGACGAGAAGTGGAAGGTGAGTGGGGAGAGGATAAAGTCACGACTGCTAAAGGAAGCTGTGGTTTTGAGGATATACAGCTGGCCGTATCCAAAGCAGCTAAATAAACCAGGAGAAGTGGGCTACAAGTGCACCCATTAGTTTCGGTCATGAAGCCACCTTTATGCGTCTTGGTGAGGGCGACTGAGAGTTGGAGAGGTGGCAGCTGTTAAACTGAAAGAAATTTCAGACAGAATTGAGCATTTAGGTGTGCTACTAATGAGCTGTACTGATGTGAGTAAGGCTTACTAAATACACAGCCCTAACTGTTCTTATTTATATGCATAATATAAATTTCACATTGTATAATAGCTGTAAGACAATCCAGAGCATTTCCGGGGGATTATTGCACATCTCGGGTAGTTTAAGTCATCCGGCCTTTTGGCTTCGTGCCTTAAAACACTACCAGAGACATGTTATAATCGTCCAGAAATGCACTGCCTGTTGCGAATTACAGCTTAAACCAAAATATTCAGTACATTACACATAGACCCAAAATATACAATTTTACCAGGTAATGTGATGTCCATGTTTAAAAAAAAAATAAAATATCTAAATACGGAAAAGTTCACTATGCTCTTCCACAAGCTGAAGAAAGAATTTACCTGCCCAACCAGAGCAGCTCCAGAAAGTCCTTGCTAGTTTGCAACGTGTCATTTGCTTCTGCATTTAATGATCTCATTATCGTCATCTTTGACCTTTCTCTCTTTTCCCTTCTTTTGGGCTGTTCCTCTTTCGTGACTCTGCCATGTCTGAACGGGTTATTTGGGCTCTGCGTTGGATCCCTGAAGTGTCCCATATGCTTTGAGACACTCAAATATGGGACGTAATTATAGTGTGGAGAATGTCACAAATAGCGCTCGAGACTGAACAGGGAAAATGGACGGAAGAATAAATAATGGCTAAAACTCCAGCACAATCGCTATGGTGTTCCTCTGAGTTACGCTTCCCACGAAGAGGTTTTCCTACATCAGAACTTCTGTCTGATCTCAGTGTTCGTATAAATACCTGTATTCAACTGTCTCAGTGATAGGATTGAGTGTCATTATTTATTTATTTTCCTGTCTTCTCTTACATGAGAGATGAAATAGGAGAGCCCTGTTTACCTTCTCTCTGCCTTTTTCTGCTGTTCATCCACTCTGAACTCTGCCGTCCTGGGCTCTTCTCTCTCTCATCCTCATGGACAGATTTCTCAGCCTCATGTTTTTATTGATCCTGTCTTTATCAGCCCTGTGATAGTTTGCTCTGAATCAAGCAAAGCATTCCCGACTAGATAGGGTTAAGGAGTTGCCGGCAGCCAGGCACACCTCATGTTGTTTCTTTTTCCCCAACCACCTTGTTTTTGTCAGATAAAATTGCAAGCAAAAAGCAAATTACAATGTTTTCCGATATTAACTGTAATATTATGTCTTCTTCCTTGTAGGCAATTTAGCTCAAGCTGGCAGGCTGCCCATTCTGATGCGCAAGGACACTGCTTTTCTGGGAGGCTGTGGCAGATAAAGCAGCTTTAGCTTTTCTGAGAGTGAAGGCTATTTTTTTTCCCCCTCGTTAGTGGGACAAGACCTTATCAGCATGTAAACACCGCCTGCGTGGCAACACAGAGATACCTGTTTTGCCTCATATTCGACTTCCACGACAAAGCATATTTCTCGTGTGGATATTAAAATAATAGCTTTTAAGCTAGAAAGTATGCTTGCTTGCCCTGCAATTATTAACTACTCAATTAGGACACTTTTCCAGCTATCTGGGCTGAGGTTTTCAGAGGAGCCTGGGGAGTTGACTGCATAAAGCTATGTCTGTACCAGGAGATTAACTGTGTCTGTGCTCTCTGACACTGAGGCTAACAAGCATGGAATGGCTCGCATCCATAATATTCATTTTTTTTCTGATCCTCCAAAATAGGGTGGCTGTCTCCAAACCGCCTCCTGAGAATGGTTTCTGGCCCCCACATACCTCTGAGCTGTGTCCCGGCATTGGGGAATGGTAGTTGCCCTGTGCCAAAAGCATTCCTGGGGCTAGTCGCACAATTTAAGTCTAAAGGGGTTTTTGAGAGTCCAGGACTATTCCCTGAGACTGTTTTAACTTGAGGTTAAGTTGTAGTGTCATTGGCTGCTCTAAAGCTGAAGTCTTAAGCCGTGGCCTTCAGAGCAGCCACATGCGCAGTCTTCAGGGCCTGCTGTGACAGGACAAGGGGGGATGGTTTTAAATAAAAGAGGGGAGATTTAGACTAGATATAAGGAAGAAGTTTTTCAGACTGAGGGTGGTGAAGCACTGGCACAGGTTGCCCAGAGATGTGGTAGATGCTCCATCCCTGGAAACATTCCAGGTCAGGCTGGACGGGGCTCTGGGCAACCTGATCTAGTTGAGGATGTGCCTGGTCATTGCAGGGGGGTTGGACTAGATGGGCTTTAAAGGTCCCTTCCAACCCAAACTATTCTATGATTCTATGATTCATGGTGTCACTACATGTTGTTTGATCTAGAAAAAAAGGTACCTTCCACCAGTAACTTTATGTGGTCAATTGTAAGTCATTCTTAACTATTAAAGCATAGAAAATGCAGTCGTCTTTAACAACCGCACAACTCTGTCAGGTTAGATCCCCTTCAACAGCATTCAGTATCTGATGCATCTTTTTATATGATGCTTATTAATAATAGTAGTAATAAGAAGAATATCATAGGCTCTCATTTTGTAGGCTTCGGCATTATCTAAGGTTGCCCTGTCTTATTGCACGCTGCAGGTACCACTACTGCTTGGCGCAGGGCTGTGTGACCTACGGATGTTGATGATGATGTTGTCAACTTGCTGTTGACAAGTAGAATATGAACAGATAATTATTTGTTTCCATTTTGCTGTAAGAATATTTTCTTTTATCTTCTGCAATGCCCTGGGGAGGATTGATGTCAAACCATGGTTTGGGATCCGCTGATCCAACGCTGTGCGCTGTATCTGCTATTCTTGTGTACCCCAGTGTGGTCCTTATATGTGCTGTACGTTGCTGATGGTCAGAGACCTGCTCCAAAGCTGCTGTTGGTTTTTGATTCAGGCGCTGGATATCTGTTCTGTAGGCTGCTAATGTTTTCACACAGTCCTTCTGTGTTCTGTATGCATACAATGAAGTCATAGCACTTGCTGTGTGACATCAAAGCCTGTTGCTATGAGAATGAGCGTAATCTGGCAAACAATGGTCACATTGTGCGTGTCAGCAGGGAAAAGAGAAGGTAAGTTATAAAGCAGAACCTTTTTTTATTTACACAGCAATGTTTTAATAACCAGCAGATTTTTGGAAAAGGGCTGGAAAAATAGTTAAAAGATAAATGCACTGAAGTTTCAATGTTGTGATTTTTTTAACAAGTACAAAATTTCATTTCTACGTCTTAAAATAAAAAATACCCTTGAATTTCGGGCAGGATCCTGAGAGCTATTGGCATTCCCAATCAATGCTTGTTGGGATATTTTCTTTTCTTTTTTTTTTTCCCCCGAATCCTTCTATGGTACTATTAATGCTAACCTCCTTAGCTGCACGCTTGGAACAGCCCGGTGCGATAGCTTTACTACAAAGGGCTTCTGTGTATTTCAGGAGTCAGGATATAGCACTCTTCTGACAGAAAATGCCCTGTAATGAAGGTGAAGCTTAGACATTATTTATTCCAAATACAGGATCTTTCCATCTGCAAGTTTATAGAGGCTGAGAAATTGTTGAATTTGGAGATTTGCAAATACAAATTACAAGCTCGGCTCTGAAAATATTCCCTCCTGGAAAACAAGTCCTATTCCCTCTTGTGAGCATTATCCTTACGCAGCGTTAGATCGGCACAGAAGGCATTTCTAAGGTGGACGGCTTTGCTCATAAAGACACGGCACCACCCGCCCCTGGAACGAAGCAACTAAAACATTTTGATCCTGCGCTCGGGTACCTGGCGAGAACAGACTGTCACTTGTGTTGAATTATGTGGAATATTTTTTGTGTCTCTTAACCGGGTCCACTTTTTAGGCTGCAGCAGGTTAAAGTTAGAGCTGTGCAAACTTTGAGAAGCCTAAATCCAAATTAAGCCTGGCTCGCTTCCAGAAATGGCTGGAGCTGGCAAATTTAAATCATTTTCAAGTTGGAGCTGTTTTTTCTAGGTTTTATGTCATCACTTATGAGTTAAAACTGAGGAAAAACCTGGTTGTAACCGATTTAACCTCTTTTTGCCTCCTGCCTTGGTCCAGAGTCTTTTTTCCGTATGTGTGACTTGTTTGTTGAGAACTAACCACTGATGGGATTATACAGTGTGTCGAGTCTCTGGAATTGCCCATCTCATAAAGCACGGGATTTTAAAGCTTTTATTTTGAACCTTTATAGAGCATCGATTGCTGAAGTATCTAGAAGAAAGTGGTTCTATAAACATTTTCTATAAAATAAATTGGTTTTTCACTTTATGTTTTTATGCAATTCAGATGTTAAATGACACTTTTAAAATGGACTGGCATTACCAACACATTGGGAGGTGTCGTGCTTCTCGCTTAAGATCAGTAATAAGCTAAAAGTTTCTTAGCGCTTATGTTTTCTGAGTTATTCCTGTGGTAGGGGGATAATTTATATATGTAATGAGTTTACAGGTGAAATCACTCTGAAGCCCCAAATCAGAAAATATCTCATGTGTGCCGAACTTTACGCCTGCGGATGGTTATTATGAACCGATCTGAGAGGCTCTGGAGAAGGGGGCCATGATCATATCATGGGAATCTGAGTTCACAGTTTACTTCAGTAAAATACAGGTGCCTGGTGAGGACCTGACCTTTCGAAGAGCTGTCCAAACATTTACTCACTCTCACGACACCCTCATGAAGTAGAGGATAAATATTATCTCAATTTTATGGAACAAGAAGGTGAGCACCAAGAGGGTCTGGATTAAAACTCAGGAATTTGTGGCATGCCGTTGCTTGCTTAGTCCATTAGACCGTGGTGTTTGGTTTGTCGATAGTCCTGTGCTTTATAAACTAGACAAAACCTTTAAAATACCAATTAGTTTAGATAGGCGGGAGTTCAGTTCTTCTTGCATGAAACAGAAGTGAAGCCATTTCACGTCATCATAGCCAACCTTGGTGAATTTGTTCCATGTTTGTCTTAAAGTGAGAGTTGCTCTTGAAGGTGGTAGTGTATCAAACAAAACGCTTCTTCTGGAGGACGGGGAGCTCGGTAAAAGGGATGGCATTTCCATGTTAAATGAAGTAGATCATCACTTTAGCCTTAATTTACCAAAGGATATCGTCAGGGGAGCAATGCCGTACATGTAATTATCTTGGTGAACGGTTCTATCGCGTTTGCATACAATGAGTTTACATTTGTTTTATGTAGAATAGAATTTATGAAGCATTTCTATCGTTTACGGCAAGTCCTTGTGATGCTTTCTGTCACCCATCAGCTGAAGCAAGGCTGAAAGGCACTGTAGAAATGACAAAGGCTACCACCATCATCTCTTCCAAACTGCAGTGGAGCTGAAATGATACAGGACAAGAGGGCAAATGTTGAGAACTGGAAAAATAGAAAAACAGAGCAGCATGAAATGTCAAACCACATTTTTAAGGCGCTTTTTACTATATTTCCATAAATGCATGAGGGAATTATGTTGCAAATACTTGAAACTGTTTATTTTCATTTTTGGCTTGATTTTCTAGCATTGAAAAAACCATGTCTAATGATCTTGAGCATTCTTAAAGAAAAAAATTATATTTTACATAATGGTTTGCATGTGTGAGTTCCCTCTGGCAGGAGCACTATAATTAGCCTGTCGTCTCTCAGAGAAGAGACTATCTGTCTTAAAGATGCAACAGCGCGTCTTGGCTGCTAGAGCTAGGAGCAGAACATTGTGATTTTGCTAAAAGATAAACATTATCCCTTTTTACTTATTCATCTTTCCCCTCTTCCTGCTTCTTTGGCTCTAAGCTAGGCTGGAGGAGCGAAGGACAGCTGAGTACAAACAGTTTTCTTCCTTCCTCCTTCAGCAAGCCATGGCGAAAGATCTTGGCTTCTTGACATCAATAACTTTGCTTCAACTCAACTTGGAGCTGTTTGGGCAGCCTTTCAAAAATAAAAAGGTACAATAAAAGGGGACTGAACTTCCTGTTTTACTCGTAAAGTAGCAGATTCAGCTAAGGCACACTTTCCTTTGGGGTTGTCCATATACTGCCCGGGAGAGTCGAGGATGTGGAATATTATTCCTTTGCACAACTTTATTGTAGCTATTAAAAGACAATCAACCAGAATAGGGTGGTGGCAGACAGTGTTGTGTGTTTCAGTCTTTTGCGGTCTTGTTACTAAAGGAGAGTAATTTTGGTAGAAAGGCTTTGCTGCTTTTGGGTAGCCATGTGTGTCCTTGATCAGAGGAGGGGGAAGGGGAGAAGGAAAACTTAAAACCACCACAGAGTCAGAAGAATGTAACTGGTTTGAGCTGGCATAGCAGTGCTGGTGTGTGTTAACTCTTGGTATTATCATGCCTGAGGTTTCGTTTCCAGCATCGACAAAGAAAGCTGTAATACAGGAGATGATCACATATGGCATCTTTCCAGGCCCAACTGGTTACATTAGCAGGGACTGGGTAAGAAGGTGAGGTTTCCAGTGGGGACAGAAGTATATTGAATTTCATTTTGAAGACTGTCATGTACGTGTGCCAGTCCATCAGAGAATGTGTTGACATGCTGGGCAAAACTAACTGCAGTGGCAAGGGCATTTCTCCACGGATAATGATATATGGACCGGGTTCCTTGAAGGTACCCACTGTCAAGTTCTTTGGCTTGTGCCATGTCCGTTTATTTTTGAGCTTGCTTTGTGATCCTTCTGCTCTTGCTGTCCTTCTGCCCCTCTTCTCTCCTATGTTGAGTAATTTGTCTGAGCAGTATAATTTTCTTTCCTTATTCCTTACAACCTTTCCCTCTCCACCCCTCTGCTTTCCTGATACTTTCCTTTGCCAAATAGTCAGAGATTTTCTCAATTCTGAGTTCCTATGTAAGCTATAATTTTATTCTATTATGAGTGAGCACTGCTACTGCAGGCCTGGAACTGATTACTGTTTGCATATATCCAGCATCACCAGCCAGAGAGTCAAAGACCAAAGAGACTTCTCGGAACCTTGCAAGGTTTTCAAAATCACCTTGTTTTCTTTTCAGATTCACCCTTTCGTTGAGAATTTCTTTTTCTCTCAGTTGTATCTGGAATTCAATGACCAACTTTATCTTTTGAAAAGTGCTCGTAGATATCGGTTACCTTCCCAACCAGTCCAAACCCTAAAATCTCATTTTAAATTAGCACCTATTTCCAATCTTCGACATCCCAAAAAGTCATTGATTAGATCAGCATGAACTCTGTCTGCACTTTTCTGCAGCGTACTTCAGACTTCTGGATTGCCAGACCTTTGCTGGGAGGCTAAGAGCAAAGCTGTTGTGCGTTTTGTGTTGGTACTTGGCCCTGGTTGGAACAAATATTTTCATTGTTTTTGTAATATTTCAGTACTTCAGTTCTTCATCCCAGAGAGGAGAAATCACAAAAATAAAAGAAATAATAAAAAATAAATCAATCCCTTGGAAAGTTGAAAATATTAGAAGCAAAAAGAGGAGAGTGTTGGGCTTTTTTTTAAATGAAAACACTAAAGAGAAGTTTTTGCTCTGAAAATGTGTGCTGCAATTTCTAGTGACTGTTTTTCCCTTTATAAAAGTTGTATGCTCCTACTGTGTTCTGAAAAGATGGGATAATTAGGAGTTGTGATATAGAAGAGGTCTTACCGGCCAATCTGATAGCTCTTCTGCCTTTCAACTCCTGGAAATGAGTACTTACAGGAAACATGATTTGAAAGATGGAGAAAACCGTGGTGAACTAAGACTGAAATAGTTCTTACTTCTGCTGTGTCCGTCACTTCCTTACAGAGCTCTGTAATAAACCTTGGTTTGCCGTGGTCACCCGTGCATTGACCTTTATACTCTCCAGGAAGTTTCCTCAACAAAAATAAAAAATATTTTGAAGTGACCGTTGATCTAGCCATCTTCTTGCTGCGCTCTGCTCATTTCTTGGTAGTTCCTGTCCCGCGCAGAAACACGTCTTTCTGAGAATGGCACTGCTGCTCTGGCAGCCACAAACCCCAACTTTCTTAAGTGCTCTTGTGTGGAATTGCGTGTTTCATTTTAAGTTTCCTCATGTAAATGCTTAATTGACCTATATCTCTTGAACTGGGCAAATGGATGCAAGTTCGGAAGATGTGTTCCTATTCTTCCTCCCTCGGACAGTATATTGTAGGTCATTGCCTGGAGACAAAGAATTAAACCAACTATCTTAATTGTCTCTAAAATTTTGTGGAATAGCCAGTCCTGAATCTTGAATTCTGTTATTTATTAGGTCAGATTTGTTGTCCTTTTTCTCCCCTTATCTTTTCCTGGCAGGACTCCTAGAAGCACTTTGTTTCTGACTTGGTCTTTTCAGGGCGAGCCAGGTGAATTAGTCCACACTATTTGTTATTTCCTAAACATAAGGATACCACTGAAAAAAAAGGAACTCTCTTTATTGGCCGCTTTACCTTTTGATCACTGCCATTGTTCTCCAGGTTATGCATTAATACCCATCTATTGTTCGACTAAATTCCTCCAATTACTGTTTTCCTGACGTGATTTGCTAAATCTCGGTTTTCTATTCTCTGCTGCTGCTGGCGCGAGGTTCTTTAAAGTCAGGGGGAATTAGGCTGTGAGTACTTTGCAAGTAGGACAAATAGGAGCAGATGTGTAGAAGACAAATGGTTGGTGCTGACCCGGCATCCGCACGATGAGCATTTCAGCGGGGTTTACGTTCACTCTAGCACTAGGTCTCGTCTGGCCCCGTTGACTGACTGCCTGTTAGTGGTTGGAGCGCATCTTTTGATTTGGTTTTATCCAAAAAGAGTCCGGTTAGCGTGCTCTGAAATCATGCCACGGTGCAAACCGATGTGCAGTAAGTGGGGATGAACGGGAGATTTGTTTCAAAACCAAAACTAAAATGCTTCCATAGATGTATCCTTTTGTACCTGACTCAGAGATGTCAGTAAATCCAGTAATGGGCTTATCTGGATCAGCCGGTGCTTAAATATTTCGTGCATGTGGCCAAAAGGCTTCTTAGCATCCCGATTGGACGTGTTCTTTTCACATTAATGTTACCAGTATTGTGGAGACAGTCATAATTGCTGTTCTTATGACTTATAGAAAAGTAATACCCCAGAAATTCAAGTTAGAAATAAGGCACAAGGAAATTAACAGTGGAACAATCTACCAAGTGAAGTTCTGCATTGTCTAGTTCTTGATGACTCCAAACGGAGGTCAAATGAATTTCTGGAAAATACGCTTTTGTTGAACTGGTTACTGGCCAAAAATAGGGGCAACTGGCTGAAATTCTGTGGTCTGTGGTACGCAGGAGGTCAGACTAGATGATCTAATTTTCCCTTCTGGCTTTAAACTGTATGAATGTGAGCAATCCCCCTGATTACAGGACATTTCTGGCCATTGAAATACACAGGATCAAGCTGTCAGTTACCAGTGAAGAACATTTGCTATTCTGCCATCAAATTAAGAAATTAATGTGATATTAGGATATCACATAACGGCATTGTTGTACCCTGGTTTATGATGCAAAGAGATTTGTGTAAGCAAGGAAGAAAAACCCCACCACCTATAGCATGATTTCGATTAGGGCAACTGTGTATTGTAAACTGAGCCTTCAGTATTGCTTATCACAATCCAGATTCAAAATCAGAGCTGAAATAGGACTTTGTTTTAGAGTTTCAGTGCCAGGAAGGTTAACGGGTTATTGACAGCTTTAGGAATGAAATGTCAGGGAGGAAATTAGAGCAAACATGTATCATGAGCCAGCACACAGCATGGCTGGTTTTAATAGACACGGCAGATCTTCTGTAGTAACGCCTCCATTAATAGTGCAGTTATCACTGTTTCCAGATGGCGTGATCATAAACACACAGAGCTTTTGCAGGGACCTATAATTTATCCTGATCCCTTCCTCCTCTGGATTCACCCAGAAGGAAGGCAAGTGGTACCACAGCCCACCCCAACTGTTTTCTTTATTTGCCAGGAAGCGTGGGGTGGGCGCAGGATTGCATACGGGGCTCCGTGGAGCCCACCAACAGAGGCTGCTCCGAGTCTTTATGGAACGAGAACATCCACTGCCGTTCTCACCCGCTTCCTTCTCGCTTCACTGTTTCACGTGTACAGGGCTGCTCCGTGCCCCGTATGAGAAGGCAGGTTGCAGCTCCTTTGCACCCATTTTAGACCCTCAATCTGACTCTTCTTTTTTCTTTAAATCAACATTTTATGAGCTAAGCACACATTTGTTCTCAATGAGTTTCACTCGGCTACTGCAAAATTATCCTTACAGATAAAAACTTGGAAAATAAGGAAATGAGAGATGGTTTTAATTGTATTCTTGACAAAGCATATTCCTTGAAAAAATGATAAACTGCTCTAGTCTTCACAGTGAATATGGGTTTGAACACATTTGAGAAGTAGAAAAATAAGGAGTGTCTCCTAAAGAAGAAAATTGCAGCAAAAATATGTTTTTTCTCTTCCTTTCTGCTAATAAAGATGCAGAACTGTGAAAAAGCATGTCTCAAAATATACTGAAATGATACAATATTCTTTTCAGAAATCTCAGATCTTAATGTTTCTAGGAAGTAGGAGATACAGATGGCAGTTTTAAAAGATTTCCTCATTGTAAATGCATTAAGAAATTTTACACTTCTCAGTTTAGATGCCTGGGTTACCTAAGCAAGGGAATATGTGAAAAAAGGTATCTACTTTTGGCCTTTAATTGTGCAAAAAAGGAACAACATGGATTACCAATGTATTCCTTTGCCATGTCTGTCTTATACATTTTGGAGGAAGGAGTGGGAAAAGAAAGAAGAATCCAGCTTCTACTAAGCTCTGTTTGGTTTTGAACTGTTCGGGTATTGCCAAAAGCCAGCTCCGGCGCCTTAAATCTTGCTTTCATCAAGAAGATGGTAATTCAAAATCCTTAGCTGAATTTTGGTTAGTAGAGCAGCAGGTCTCTTCATATCTCGCTTTTTGGTATTTGTAATAAACGCACATGATTTATAGAATATTTTATTTCAGTTATTTTGACTTTGCCTTTCACCTCTTTGACCTAGAAAATCTAGAGTGCTTTAATAACCAGTGTCCTTGTTAGAAACTCATTATGTGGCTCTTTTTGGAAAGGCGAGTTGAATATGTGGCATAGTGTGAGGAATTTTGATGTAATTTGTTTAGAGAGGCTGTTGCTTGACAAACCTTTTCTGAACAGGCTACATGGTAACTGAGAAATTGGAAGTCTCGGGCTGGACTGGATAACGGACAATAGATGCTTTCACTTCTGTTGCCTGTTCAAATCAATCTGTCAAAGATTGAAAATTGTTCCCTTTTCATACTGGGCAAGTGGCCTGTGAGTAATTAGTTGGTTGACTCTGCCTGGTGCCTGATTAAAATTTGCCCACAAGACCAAAACACCACCCCGTTTGGCACCCTGGGCTGTCGCTTCAAAAGCCAAAGCTGAATCAGCAGCGTCTTTGCTATATTCTCTTCCAGATCAGGACCAAGATGTTTTATTGTGCAGTGTGGACATGCTTGTATTTTGTTGTCCCCAGTGTTGTTCTCTGTCACACCTGTCATAAGTACTACATGAAACATAGCAAAAAAAAAAGATTGTTTCCTTGGGGATGGATGAATTTCATCCCCCTACAGAGGTCCAGGGTCACCCCATCAACAGCTCCCCTTGAGCAATAAACATCCCCCCAAAACACCCTCTGCTCCGCGATATCTCTGCGTTTGCTGAGAGCTGTGTGAGACTCAGTCTGCATTTTCAGTTGACTCATACCCAGCTGAAGACAAAGGGAGGAAAGATTACAGCAATTAAGTGACACCAATTTATCAAGGGAAAATAGAGGCTTGCTAGCAATGACGGCTTGTGAGTTCCTCCAGTCTCAGAGCAGGACTAACCTAAGGACCACCATTTCTGGGGCAGAAGCCCCAGCCTTTCACCAGGGGGAGATTTCCACAGAGGTGAAGTGGTTTTGAGCAATTTCTTCAATGGACTAGGCACAAACCTGCTTCTCTTTGACACGAAGGTGGCATGTACCCTTTTTTTTTCCTCTCTGTCTTGCTTTCTTTTCCTTAAGCAAACTGCATAATTACAGCCAAAAAAAAAAAAAAAACCAAAACTGCATGCTTCGTTTATATTTAATATCCAAGATTGAACTTAAGCTTGTGGGAAGTATGAACCTCCCTCAAGCTTTTGAGGGCTCTGCGCCCCGGATGCCAACTGCTGGCTGCTCCCAATTGGCATTTATGATCCTCCTGCTCCTATGCACAACCACTGAATTTCTCTTGCATGCCCCGTGCCACTTCGGTAACTGCCAAAACTCTTCTTCTGACCTACAGCTGTAATAAGCAACAGATCCAGTTTTCTATAGTTTCTGCAACGACTGCTATAATACAGTTGTAGAGCCAAAAGCTGGTCAGGAGAGGATAAAGTAGGTTTTGGATGGAATTATATCAAGACAGAGAAGCCCTTCACTTTTTTACAAGGGAGATGATGTCAGCAAGAGACAAGGTCCTGCAGAAATAAGGTTGGAAAGAAAAACAGGAGAGAGAGAGATGCTGGGCAGAAGTGAGTGAGGGTGATGACTTATGGAAAGACGGGAGAGCGGGCTGGGAAGCAAGGGACGGATAAGATGAACTGAGGGGCAAAGACAGAGATAAATAGAAGGAAAGACTTAATTAAGGTGAAAGAGAAGAGAGGTGGTAATAAAGAATTAGAAAAAAAATGCTGTCAGGAGGAACAGAAAAAGGTGAACAGGAAAATATGTTGAAAGAAGAAAATGAAAAGATTTCAGGTTATTGAGGAATATCTTGTAGATTCTAAGAAATGTGTCAATGGTGGTGCGTATTTTAGAAAACAAAGATGGAAATAAGAATAAAAAAGCAAAGAAGAAAGAAGAAAAGTTTAAGTAGATATTATTGAAGGTTTATTTCTGAGCCTACTTAAAGTTTTAGCCACCTAGCTCCTGGTGCAATGACTGGGAGTGAAATAGCCAAGATCGCTAGTTGGCTTTCAAATATATTATGCAATAATATATAATAACTAATGGTAAAATATATAAACTAATATCTATATATATTGCAGTGATAGGACAAGAAGTAATGGGTTCAAATTGAAAGAGGGTAGATTTAGATTAGATCTAAGGAAGAAATTCTTCACCATGAGGGTGGTGAGGCACTGGAACAGGTTGCCCAGAGCAGCTGTGGCTGCCCCATCCCTGGAAGTGTTCAAGGCCAGGCTGGATGGGGCTTTGAGCAGCCTGGTCTAGTGGAAGGTGTCCCTGCCCATGGCAGGGGGGTTGGAACTAGATGATCTTTGAGGTCCCTTCCAACCCAAACCATTCTGTGATTCTATGAAATGTTGGCTATGAAGAAGCATAGTGCTCCAGGTACACATTAAATATAGACTAACATAGACAGTTCTATGCCTTGTCTAAAACCAAAAGTGTAGGGAAAAAGGCAAAAAGGATTTTATTTTTTTTTTTTTGCACAAATTCTGTGTTTGTTTGGCTTCTTTTTGATTCTGAAGTTTACTGTTTTTGAGATAAGATAATTACGTGTTTTGGGAAAGGAGTGTTTGAGATGAGGAAATGCCTCTGTCACACATTGTACTTTCAGAAAGTCACACCTGCATTCAAGACTCGGGTGTTAGAACAGCTCCAGCATCCAAAAAAAGTATCCAGATTTATGAAAGGACAAAACACAGTGAGTACACCTAGGGTGATGAACTCTTCTGAACCAGACTGTACGCATGACAAAATGGTGCTTTGGAGCTCTAAGATCTTTTGAAGACGTGGTTCCCATTGCAGATGCTGAACATTTGGAAATACAACTCCACGCTCTTAAAAGTCCAGCTGTGCTTCTAAGTCCATTTTAATTATAGCTGTTACTGTGTGTTGATGGAAGCAACACAAAGTATGGGGCAGCAGATCAATTCTTCGCCCAAAGGCTATCTGTTACGAAGGTGTACCTGTGATCCTGTGTATGTGCTGTGTACCAATGTCTGAAAATAGGTCTTAGCCCCATTGAGGTGCCTCAGATTCCTCTCCCCTTAAAATCATGATCTTGTGTGGGAGAGAATTTTCCTTCCCACTCGTAAGGATTTGAGGGAGAAAGTGTTGAACCTACCAGCTGAGGCAGCACGATAATCTCTGCCGATTTAATCTATTCTTTTCATTTCATCATTTTAGCATCTGAAGCCTGCTCTGGCTTCTCCTGACCACTTACCAAAGTATTTGTGCAGTATGCTGGTAAAATGGGAAGCTGAAGAGTCAAAATCCCCACCATAAACGGGCTACAAGGGTGCGTATTCCTGCCCTGTACAATGAAAATCAGCTTGTTCATTCACAGTACGTGCTGATGGAGGCTTCTGTGGAATATCATTTACAGCCGTGTTGTCTTTGTAGATGCCTTCTACGATGTGAGAACACTGATGAGTAGAGGGGGAAGGGGCCGACCTTCCACTTACCATATGGAAAACATCTGTAACGGACAACATAGCTCTCGAATGAAATGTGTTGCTGTTTCATAGTTTCTTCAAAGTCTTACACAGACAAAAGGTATCAGCTTGAATTTTTACCAGGGTTGACTGTCCCAGCCTCTAGAGCCATTTACCGTAATACCAAAGTATTCTTTTAAACGAGACAGAGAGTAATGTTTTACACTGTCTCACACAAAAAGAATGTAACATCAACTGGAAAAGTATAGAGTAGTCAAAGTGCTCCAAAAATAAAACAAAAGAAACAATATCATGCCCTTTTATTGTGGCCCCTTAACTCTAGTCCTCTGAGAACAGCGCTGATTGATGTCGGTGATGCAACCTAAAAATTAATGTCAATTACCCAAAACAAAATGCACGTAAGCAACGTTAAGGGTCTGATTTCAGTCCGCAAAAGCCAGGAAATTCAGAGCTACTGGAGAGCCGAAAACCTGGATTTGACATTCCTGTCTTGCCAACAGCCATTCTGCTGGGGGGAAGAGGAGAAACAAAGAAAAAGGGAGTTAACACCATTACAATAAATAACGTGGCTGAGACAACCCGCTCTGTCTTTGCTGAAGTCCGGATCCACTGGGTCCCATTAGCTTTAAGACCAGGAACGGCAATGTGTTCTAGGTTTGGGGCTCAGCAGCTCCCCTACCACCTTTCTGCTTTTTTTAATATAAACTCTTTTTATTGCTTTAGTAACAATAACGTTTAGTGAGACCTAACTCACTCGTCATTTACAGTAATTATTTACTGCTCTTGTATTTCCAGCCATCGGAAGCGGGGGTGTTGCTGTCGGCATGATTAGCGCATGTTATGTATTTGATGCAATAATTGCGCATCCGAACGGGATCGACCCCGCGCTCTTTGATAAATGAACATACAGTAATCGAGCTGTTCTGGTGTCAGCATGCACACAAATCAAAATGTTCTTACATCAAAGGAGTACTTATGAAAAAACTTTCATACAGGATTTAAATATTCCTCAATGTTATTAAAAAAATATGGGCTACGATACCATGAAAAGCCCTTGATGGAGTTAGAAGCGGGTAATCCATCTCCCTGTTCGTAAGCCTATATTTAATGACTGAACAATGGCAATCAGCCAGAAGAATCTCATGGCCTGGCCAGTTTGTTTTCACACAAGTATCACTTCTATAGACGTGCATATAAATGTATGTCTTCTGTAAAACTGGATACAAAAGAAAAAGACAAGACGTGGTACTGAAGAAGAGAGAGTTTGATGTGATGGGTTAGATCACTGATACATTGCTAATAGCATTGGCATGTCCTAGCATTTCAAAATAAGTTTCATTTAAGTGAAGTGTGCCATAGGAAGTAATGTGTATAAACGGGTTTATGGAGAGGGAGTGTAGTATGAAAGTTCAGAGTCTGCCTAGTTACTTCATTTTCTTTGCACAGTAAGTATTAGTGTCCCCTCTGGTGAGGGGTCTGGAGCACAAGTGCTGTGAGGAGCGGCTGAGGGACCTGGGGGTGTTTAGGCTGGAGAAAAGGAGGCTGAGGGGAGACCTTCTCGCTCTCTGCAACTCCCTGAAAGGAGGTTGGAGTGAGATAGGACAAGAGGAAACGGCCTCAAGTTGCACCCGGGGAGGTTTAGATTGGATATTCAGACAAATTTCTTCACCGAAAGGGCTGTTAGGCACTGGAACAGGCTGCCCAGGGCAGTGATTGAGGCACCATCCCTGGAGGTATTTAAAAGACGTGTAGATGTGGCGCTTAGGGACATGGTTTAGTGGTGGACTTGGTAGTGTTAGGTTAATGGTTGGACTTGATGATCTTAAAGGTCTCTGCCAACCTAAACAATTCTATGATTCTGTGATCAATCAGAAATGACCAAAAGGAAACTTTAGTCAATTCTAGGAAAGATATTTTGGAATTCAGCGGGTTCTCAGCAACCACCCAGTGTCTCCGGGATGGAATGTTTTGCCAAGATGTTAGTCAGGCATGGAATAGATGGACAGAAAGACATTTGGAAAGGCAGATAACTTGAGCCACGCATTAGAGAGACTGGAAGTCCATCTTGCCTCGTGAACCAGCTTTTCCAACATATGAATGTGGATATAATGTCATTTAAAAAAGTATAATGTAAAAAAAGTCCTGGCCTTCCTTGGGTTCCCAAGTTTCTTGGTACATCCTTGCAGCTCATAACTTGCCAGAAGCTCTTTGAAGGTGCAACAAGGTCTCTTTTCTGTACAGGCTGCCTTAGGCAGGAGCCTGCGAGGCTCTGAGCAGTCTTCGCATGCCGGCCCATGTGCCATCGGTGCTGTTGGTGCTCGTTAGAGCCCTGTCCAAATACGGGGAGGAGTCTGTCTGTCCTGCAGGTAGCTGCTGTCAGGAACTGCTGGGGAGAGACCCAGGTCCTGGGCAGCAGGACCAGCCCCTGCAGCACAAGGGGTGATGAGGAGGAGACTGCCTTCTTTACGTGTCCCCACTTGCTTGTTTGCAAGGGAAGCCACCCGCAGTCGAGCTCTTCGTGTGCTCAGCATGTTTCAGCGCTGAGATCCTAATTGCAGGCTGTCAGGAGATAGTGAGCGGGGCCACGGTCACGCAGACCAGCTCAGGGGATCTGGTATTGTTCACAGATGACCAGATCATTCCTGGTATTGATTTTTTTCCATCTCTTATTCGCTTTGCGTATGCCGAAGAAATCTGTTCTTTATACTACTTTCTTTTCCACATCCTCATGCTTGGATCTTGCTTGAATGGGATAAATGTGTCATTACTTTGACATGGCCAGCCAAAACTAAAATGGATTGTTATTTAAGGGAGGAGCATCTTTCTGTGATTATCACCAATTACAAGTAAATTGTTAAAGTGTTAAGTGTTCAAAGGAATTAGCTGCTCTGCTTTATAGTTTTTTACAGGCACATTGCATTCTTTGCATAAGAAGTAGCACATCCTGCATATAATTAAAGAATAACCTTTAATTGTCTAAACTATAAATGCTTCCCGTCATCAAAAATCAAATAACTGTATCAATATATGCCTGGATTAAAGTTCAAATTAGGGATGGAGCTTTGTTTTGAAGGATAAGGGCATTTGGCTTTCATACGTTGCGGACCATTTTTTAAGTTTGGATTTGATCCTGGTCTTCAGAAGTTCAGGAGGGACCAGAAAATGTATTTTGATTCAGGGCTATTTCTAATATAAATGTCATAAAAGCTGGTAGTGTATAATAATTTATTGTGCTACTAAAGTATTGTTTTAACTGGTGAAACTGCCTCAGCACTTGGATTTTTTCTCCAGCGTGTGGCAGAAATACACGTGAAAGATCGATTGGATGCCATTCTGCAGCCTAATCCTAGGTAATTTATTCAGTTTTACCTGAGAGAAAGGTCCAAATATATGTTCTTCTGGTTTTAATCAGTCCAACTACAATTGATTCAACTTTTGCCTGAATAGGGAGTGAGTAAAAACTGAGCAAGAGCCTCAAGATTTGGCTCTTATTCATTAACCTCAGGGCAGACTTCATTTTGTATGATTTTTAAGCTGTTAAAATGTTGGTTGGCTTCCATTTGAGGTCAAATTCCTAATATCACCAAATAATTATGTGTAGATGATGAAATGAAAAAACAGGCATGTAGTCTCCAAACGCGCATTTCAGTCTGGGTGGCTGAAATGGCTCATAACGTTCAATGCATGAAAATGGGGTGGATTGAATAAATTAGCAGAATCACAAAAGGAAACCACTATAGGAAATAGTTTTACACGTGTAATCACTGAAATACTCTAGCGAATGTGTCAATCTGTACTAAATAAATATATTTGTTTATAGACATGCTCTGTATTAGCTTCCACTCTTTCACAGCACTTTGCCAAACAAAATCCCACTAGAAGTAGGATGTTCGCACCCGAGTAGGAGTTTCTTGGATAAATATTTTTTCTATATTGAGACCAAAACCACTTCTACAAATTTCAGACTTTGATTGAAATAGTATATTTCTTTTGCTTTTTTTCTTCCCCCACCCCCCCCCCCTTTTTTTTTCCCCTTCCCATCTCCTCCACTGGCAACCACTGATGCATTACCTTAATTCCTCTTACCTCCCACCGCTCCGGTGAGCAGGCGCCCCGCTGCAGACAGAGTGCATCAGTCAGTAAGGAGCACGGCTAGAAGTGGCCGCACCCCAAAGCCGCCACCGGCAAAGGGCTTCGGAGCCTGAGAAAAATCTCTCTGTTTACAGACTGACTCTCTGCCCTGCGTTGTTGGTTGGGTTCTCATTTCCCCGGTGAAAGGCAAAGGGAGAATCGAGATGCTGTGCCCTCTGCAGAGAGCATTCACAGGATGTTTTCAGGGGGTGGGGGAAGAAAAGTATGTTGCGAAGTGCCATTAGATGCTCCTTTTCATTACGATTTCAACAGTTTTAAGAAAAGAATGTAGGTGAACTATCTTGTTTTGCCCAAATAATTTAATTTATTTCAAAGTAATACCCGCTCCTCCTATCCAATAACTGCCAATTTCAGCGTCCATTTCTGTACATCTGGCTTTTTAGCCATGACAATGGAGGATATAATGAAAATAATAATTATGGAACTGCATACAGTGTTTTCAAAATGCCATGTATTAGCTCTGTAATCAAGCAATCCTCAAAAAAGGTTTTCAGTGAGTGATAGCATTTCTGTTTCAAAGGCAGGGGAAATTGAAACACAGAGACATTAAGTGGTTTGTCTGAGGCCACACAGCAAGTAAGTGTCAGAGCTGGGAGCAGAGCCCAGCCCTGGCTCCTGCCCTTGTGCTCAAACGACTGTACCGCACCATATTGTTTCCAAATAAATTCGCTAAAAATCGTATGCTGAGCTGGTGAGCGGCAGTGACACGGAGGGGGAATTTAACCCCTTCTGCCACTGCCTACAGAAAAAACCCTGAGCCTCTCCAGCAGCAGACGGAAACCTTAAACAGTGAAGAAAAGCCATCCTCGGAGAGAGGGAGCCATCCAGGTTATTTCATGCTGAATTACTCTCAGGTTGAAGGAGCTTTTATTAGTAGTGGTATATTTTCGCACGGGAGCGCTGTGACTGTGCAGTGCCTTGAGTCATAAACCAGAGGTTTCGGTATCTAACCATACCCAAAGCCTTTGCTTTGTATGTCTCAAGGCTTCTCGCTCTAGCTTCATTCTCAGACCTGATGAGCTGCCCGCATACATTATTGCTGCTACAGCTCAAGCAGCGAGTTGAGACACATCAGAAGAGGAGACGTTGGCCTCTGAGGAACTCAATGTGCTTCGACCAGTTTGACGTAAGGCAGTAAAATTATTAAGGAACTAATTGCCATGCTTATGACGAGATCAAGGACTCTCAGGAACCGTTGCATTTGCATTGCGGTGGGGGGGATTAAGCTTTTCCAGTTACGCTGGGGTCCAACACGTCGTTGGTCCATCAAGGTCTAGTGCCTCGTGGAGACCTGCTGTGTCCTTTGCCCGTGGCATGTCATGGATAGGCAGTTATGGGCCATTAGACCCACAGCGATAATAACTTACTGGATTTCGGCTTGCTCCGCAGGAGAAGCAGCCCACTCCCTTGGTCCAGGGAAGGGTGGTGATGGAGCCCAGCTACAGGTTTTGCAGCCTGGGGGAAGGAATTCCTCCCTCTGACTGTGAACCAAGAGCAGCGTGCGGTTGAAGCAGGGCTCAGAAGAGGAATTTCTATCAGTGTGCGAAGCAGTGTCGCCTTTTCTCTGACAATTAAAAAGGGTTTCTTGCTCCTCAGACACATAAAGCCTATTAAAGTTGGTGTCAGTGCTGGGAAGAACTTTGTGAAAATATGTTTGTTTTGCAAAGCTGGCTGCCAAGTATTGTTTTATAGTTCCATTTTTTCCTTCTTTCTCCACTGTTTACAGTGCCCTCTGAGAAACTTAAAATGATCCCTCTCTCCCTACCAATTTTGTTCTTTTTTTCTTTTGGCAGACGTTGGTACCCCACTCCCACACCCCAGTTCTTGCTGCAACAGAAGCCATGATCCTTTTGCCTTGTTTTTCTTTCTTATAATATCAGCCCAGCCCTGAGAACAGCATTTGCTAGTTAATTGCAGCATCGCAAATCTGGCCACATGAGCTGAAGGACAGCAGTACAAGCCCTGCATTTTGTTTTCCTTCCATTGGTGGTGTTGCATGAGGTGTCTGAGACGTCCATTTGGTCCTTGTTTTTCAGCGATCCTATGTTTCCATCAGCTTTGGGAGTGTCGTTATTCCCAGCAGCAGAGAGCAACAATAAAAAAGTTGGGTAGTTGATATCTAGACTATGTTCTTTAACAGTCTTGGATGATGTATCCTGGATATATCCTGTTTCTGGACACAGCAACGCAGTTTTATGCGATTATTGAAAAAGTTTACACCGTTGGCAAATAAAACATAAAGCAAAGCCCAGAACTGACTTTGCTGGAAAGCATTTTGTTACAAGCTGTTGAAGGGTGGTTTACTGAGGCAGGGCTTTTATCGGTGCGTGATGTTTGTGGTCGCCTACGTAAAGCGTGCTGGTCTCTCGGTCCCTTCCTGGTACTCACGGCGTGGAAGCCGCTGCTGTCGCTGGTGTCCCCCTGGATCGCTGAAGGCTCAGGGAACAGACCCGAGGAATAAAGTTGTTTCGTTTGTGTTTCTTGCACCTAACTGTGGTTTCTCGGGGGCTAGCTTAAGCGCGAATGTGGTTGTGCTTCCAGAGGGACCGTTGCTGTATGGATAAATGGATGCTGCAGCTTTCAGCACATTGGTCTGACCCCATCGTAAATGAAATCCATGAGATTTCATGAATACAGCAGGGCAGGTCATCCAGAGCATCGTACGAGTTCGGAATCTACTAAACCTAGGTGTTCACAGATATATATTTGGGATTTGTTATTCATCATTGACCATGTACTAGACGTGACATACATAAAACGTTCCGTCACCCTCTGAGTAATATCAGACATCTGTGCTTTGGCTACTGATTAAAGATGGGTTTGTAGAATTGGAGCCTTCCGTGCTATTGTTTTAAATTGGAGAGAGAATTATGTATTTTTTTTCTTTTGTAACACGTATGCACTTTTAATAAGGCGAGTTAATATCCACACAAATTTATTTCAACTTAAACAGAAGCAACTAATTCTAAACAACATATGGATTTTCTTTTTTAAACAATATGTTGCTTATACTTTGCCTCCTCAACTAATTATTATTTTAATCTCTAAATAAACTGACACTTCTTTGCATGTGGTTTGTCTGTGCAGGCTGGGAAAAATTAGAGGAGTAACCTTTTAATCACAGGGGTTTTAATGTAGATGTTTTTATGTACAAAGAGCTATGAATCTGTCCAGGATGACTTGTTTGATATTATGGCGGGCTAATGAAATTTCAAAGTTAACATTCCCCAAATAAAATGGAAAGAAGACACAGGAGAAAAGGAGCAGATTTAAAATTAGAGAATCTTTGTGTTTTATGGGTTCCAGGTTATTTGGAATGGAATGAAAGTTAATGCTACATCCTTTTTTCCATCCTGCCAGCCAGTGTCTGATCCAAGAATGTCTCTTATTTAAAGGGCAGGGCTCCCTCCACTGTTCTTAAATAAAGGCTTTCACTGTCTGAGATCTAATCCGCCCTGATTTTCACAGTAACGTTGTAAGACTGCATGAAGAGAATTATTTAATGAAAAAAAGTTTTGCATATGATTCCCCTATCATAAGCCTGTTTGAGTCATATGGTTCGATTTACATTTATGCAAATATCAGAGAATAGAGTAAAATTACCAAAGGAGGAAAGGACCGTGGCATGTCACAAACAAGATGTGCCTATTTGTATTTATGTTTGCTAATGAAGTTCAGCCAGGACTTGCTCTTTGATTTCGATGTCTCTGTCTGCCATTCCGCTTTATGCATTGTAATTAAACCACTTGCCCACACACATGCACGAGGACAAGAAGAAAGGGAGACTTCAAGTTTTAAAAACGCTGTTCCGGAACTTGCCTATACAGGACCTATAATTCAGGCTTTACCATCTTTAAGTGATACAGCAGACCTGTGGTATGACATTGTGCCTTAGCTTTAAACTAAGCAGAACTGCGGACTTAAACCAATGGAGGATTTGGCCCAATAAACTTTAGTGTCTGGGATGCCCGCTGGAGATGTTTTACCCTAGGCTTTCCAAATTTTATCCCAAATAAGAATTAAACATCAGCCCACTCAAAAATCACAGCTGTTTCTTTCTCTTGCCAAAATTATTCTTTCTCATCATGCTACAGCTGTGGAATTATGCACTAGTGTAAATTGTTAACTGGAAACCATTGCTAGCGAAGGTGCGTGTTCAGAAGTCTTGGTTTTCTGATCTGATGTGGTACCTAATTGAGGAGTACTCGCGTCTTAGGTTTGGCTGGGACTTGTTTCTGTAAATCACAGCTTCAGTGTATCTTGTGTTAATAAACACGTGATTTTCTGCCCCTAAATTGGTCCTATGAACTCTTCAGTAAACTGTTCCATTTCATGTGACCTCCTGTGGGGACAGGGGTTTTGCTGCCCTCTTCATGGAGCGGTTCTTTGTGGTCCTTCATAATACACTACCTCGGGCTACCACTACAGGAGACGTGGGACCAAAAAAGAGAGTAGAAAATGGGTAATTTTTCATGAAATTTGAGGAGTTACTTGACCAAGGCTTTTTGTTCCAGGTTGCCTTTTTAAGCTATTAGTTTTCCCTTCTTTCACCAAACTAAAGGCAAATCATGATGATCTTGGAGGTCTTTTCCAACCAGAACGATTCTATGATTCTATGATCTTGCTTTCAGAGGACCGACAGCAGTGAACACTGCTCATCTTTTCTGCTTCAATGTGCCTCCTTTCTGACTATTGGGGAAAAAATCTACCTTCATTTATTAAATAATGATAGCATTCCCAGAGAAGATCTTTATATCAGATCTTTGTAACAGGCACAAACTGGAACACGGGAAGTTCCGCCTGAACACGAGGAAAAACTTCTTCGCTGTGAGGTGCCCGAGCCCTGGCCCAGGCTGCCCAGGGAGGGTGTGGAGTCTCCTTCTCTGGAGAGATTCCAACCCGCCTGGACGCGGCCCTGTGCAGCCTGCGCTGGGTGACCCTGCTCTGGCAGGGGTTGGGCTGGGTGGTCTCCAGAGGTCCCTTCCAACCCCAGCCGTTCTGTGGTTCTGTGATCAGAATCCAATGTGCTTTGATAACTTAAAGGCACAACATTTTCGGGGTAGGGTTCCAGTGCTATAGGCAGATAGAGGATGCTTGAGAAGCCACGAGAAGGTTCTTCACATGGTGCCTAGATGGGCTGGGGTCAGGACTGGGAAGCAGAGGACTAAGCAGCAAAATCATCATGGCTCTCCCCTAAATGGGAGCAAGCGGCAAGAGTGGATTGGGCAAGGTGACGGTCGTGTTGCTGCTTTCACTTTGGTCCAGCCTGCTCAGCCCCTGGTTGTGGAGAGCAGCCATCTGTCCTTTCACCTTTAACGAGCTCAGAGAAGGGGATGCAAAGTCTTGTCATAGGATAGCAAGGAGCAAGGAGAGTTTCTGTGAGAGCTAGATTGGCCAAATAAGGTTACATCAACTTTTCAGAGCATGGAATCCATTCTGGGAAGGTGAACTGTGTAATATGTGCCAAGGTAAGTGATTTCCCATGTCTAAAAGGTGGTCCTTTGACCACCCACCACGGGTGACGGACCTTCAACCATGGCAAAGAGTCAGCCCACAGCAGGAAAAACCAAAGCACAGGCTGGTAGACAGTAAATTTTGAGAGAGAGCACACAAAAAATTGGATGCAGTAGACACTTTTCCAAAAAGGGCTCCAGGAGGGTCCGTGGTCTTATGTTATCTCCTGACATTGGGCTATAGCAAGACGTATCCAGCAAAATGGTTACAGCTATGGCTTGCCTTTTTAATCCCACATCAAGGGTCTGCATCATCCTCTATCTGTAATTCTGAGCCAAATAATCATATTTTTAAAAAAAAAAAAATTGGATACTGCCAAAGTGGCATAAAGCACCCGAAAGTGTCATCCAAACCCTTTACGTTATATCAAACCACATTAAATGTATGCCGCATACATATACGCTCTCTCTTGCAAGGGCACATAGACATGCAAGTTTTATAAAAAACATCTTGCTGTTTCTCGTCACAATTCTTGGCATGTAAAGATATGTCTTTTAGTATCATGAATTCGACTGCATATATCTTAAAGATATATGGTATAGCTCAGAACTATGGGATGACTGTAAAATAGTTTTGCTCTGCATAAAAGCATTTTGGAGGTTAACCTTTATTATCTAGCAATGTATCAAAATAAGAATGAAGTGTTATCTTGTTATGGAACGGGATGAATTAAACTCCCTCCTCTGAAATACTGATTTTCAAAACAGTTACCTTTAAGCTGAGGTTGAAGGTAAAGATTGTTTCTGGGTAAAATGCTTCAATTTATGGCTAAATTCCGTAATAAAATATGCATATATCAGAATCACTTTCTCTGGCTTGGGAGGGAAAAATGTGTTGTTTTCATTATTGCTGAACTTCAAAATGGCTTAAGGAATTTTGTTGGTCCTTTCCAAAGAAATTGAACTTCAGGCAGAGATTAAAGCAGAGGAAATTTCAGCCCAAGGGCAAATGTTTCAGAAAGTTTAAAGTATGTGAAACAGGGAGTGAAGTAGGAAATAGTTTTCAATCCTAACTATAGCCACACTAGTTATAATATATCGCTAAATATAGACTGGGGGGTGTGTCCAGCTTTCTGAAGGTGTTATCCTCCCTCCTCTGAAACTTGCTTCTAAAATGACCTTTTCAGGGATATAACTAACCGTATAATATTGCCCATGCTGGAAAATGTTAAACTTCGTTATTTCCCAGGTGAGCCCAGCCAAGCCCAACTTTGCTTCGCAACCAAAATTCCTTTCGCAAAATTCAACCTTTTACCTTTCATGTGGATCCAGCTTTATACTCGGGTTCATTTATCTTCAAGCAAACTGCACAATAGCCCCGAATATTTTGTTTATGTGTTAAAGGTTGTCGCTTGGGTTATAAAGCTCTAAAAAATATCGGGGTCAAGGAGCTAAAAACATTACTTTTGCATCGACTTCAAAATGCCAGCCGTGATGGTTTGGGCGAGCTGCAGATCCCAGCTCCCTTGGCCTTGCTGCTTGTGGTTGTGGGAATATATTGGATCCTTTCAAAATTATTGGCTGGTCTGGTTTTGTGCATTTCTTTTGGGGTATAGAGCCTTCGGGTGTATTTTTTTGTTGTTTGTTTGCGGTGATACTGTCATGTCTGATGGCTGGCTATATATCCCAGAGCTAATATTCTGCTCTTTGACTTTAATGCCATATGCTGCTAGACCTCCGTATTGCAGGGTGGTGTTAATGTAAAGGATGCTGTAATGAACATCTTGTACATATTTCCTTTTGCATATTCAGTGTCTGTAAATGTCTCCCTGAATACACGCTTGCTGTTTTTGAAACGATTTCCTTGCAGTTCGGTATAAATACTATTTATACACGCAGTTGTTTGAGGTTATCCTTTGCTCTTAATGATACTCTGCTAATTCTAGCTTAAGAGAGGAGAAATTGATCTCGCTGAAATTAATGAGGAAATTGGTGGAGCCACTACAAATGGTTGTTATATGTGGCACTTCCTAAGTGCTTGAACTTAGGAGGTACCAAATAAATCTGACAAAGCACTAACTGTGATGAAGCAGATGACTATTTTCATTTTCAGAACTGCATGACTGCTGAAGGTGAACCAAATAAAGCAAAAGTATTTAAACTCCTTTCCTTTTTGAAGGTATCATTAATATCACGAAAAAAGCACGATACGTTTTTAAACTGAGAATATCCCCTTAAAATACAGGGTTTGCAGTGTCCCTGGGGTAAGAAGGCATAGTTTCCTATATTGATTCAAAAAGAGATGTTAAAAATGCATGAAAGGTATTTTAGTGAGACAGTGTCACAGGATCTTTTAAAATTCTTTTCTCAAATGCTGTTTAACTCTTGTGCTGCTTTACCATTGGAAACACTTGATGCCAGGCTACAATATATGGGATAGCAAATTATTTTGCGCTGACCAGAGGGTCTTTAAGATTAATTTGGTTTTGGGGGGTGGGGATTATAGCAGTGTCTGTTTACATAGCTTTAGACTCAGACTCTAAATTAGGTTTGGAAAACTGTAATTATTCAGTAATTTATAGAGTATTAAGGTAGGTTAGAAATGATCCTTGAACATAGTGAATAGAGAACACGTGCTTATAAAGGACAAACAGATTCAGCATAATAGTGTATTTTTGGCCTCCTCTATTTTGCAGGCAATTAACAAAATAGGATGTTACATTTTTGCATATCTCTCGCTCTCCTGAAATAGAGTCGCTAACCACTTGTTAACCACACTGATTTTTTAATAGACAAAGTGGTTGCTTATAGCTTCCCCACCAGAAATGTTCAGATTAAGCACACTATTAGATTGCAGCCAGAATAGCCTACAAAACAGGAAGAAAGCCTTGCCTTTCTCTCTGCCTTCTTCCCTTGTTTAAGTTGATGTGATAATTCATTACAGATTTTCTCTTTCTTTGACAGAGTGCCTACCGCAGAAACGGGATGACTTTTCTCGCCTGCTGATGTGGATGTGGCTGCAGCAACAGGAAAGGCAGTGTCCTATTAAGGTGATTTTCTTTTCCCCTCCATGGAAGGAAAAAAAATACTAGCTCCGATGTCTCCGTGTACCAGTGAGTGGGCTGGTTTGTTGTGACTATCTGCTGGCTGACTCCGTCTCTTTTTCCAGCCCCCTCAATCGTTATTCTTGTTTACTAGCTGGAACATTTAGCTAATTAATGGCAGGATGTTTGGGATAGCGTGTAGGTGGACAAGAATGCAGATCGGACAATGCTGAAGTTTGCCGGGGACTTGCTGCTGTCAGCCTCTCTCTGAAATGCGGTGGCATTTTTATTTAAGTGTTTGGAAGTCTGAACGTTCTCCTAGAGATGTTGTTTTGTAAAGCAGGGCCAGAAGGAGGCCAGAGGTAGACTGGGTTATATAGGTTTATGTAGGTTCTGCAAAGGTTATATAGGTTTTCCTTGTGACTTTTGCAAAAAGAAAAACTGCTTTCCACTGTTTTCCACCATTTTCCACTGATTCCTCTCAAATAATTTTTAAGTGTTGAGACAATGTAACCCAGTTTAATCCAGTAAGGGGCTTTTTGATGAAAGTAATAGTGAGTTCAGATCCAAAGACATTCAGAAAAAAAGTTCACGTAAACTGTACTTTACCAGTCGGAGACTTCTCTTTTTGCAGACCCAAGGGTAGGTTAAGTGGTCAGCCCCAAATTGTCGATACTGCCATCTCTATTTTTATTCCACTCCTCTCTCAGGGCTTGAGCCATCGCTCTCTGAAATCAAGGAAAGCCTTCGCAGTGATTTGGCACTGGATTGGGCCCCTACTCAGAAAAATATATCCTAAAGTATTTAAATAACCGTGTCTATCATCTCAGTGGTTCTAGGCAGAGGCTTGACGCGATGTCCTTGCTCAGCGTTTGCTGCAGGAAGCAGATGTTGTCCCCGTTGTTGACAAAGGCAGCGTTACTGTTGGATTTGGTTAAAGAAGAAATGGGCTCTTTTTTGCCTTTTTTTATATTTTAGTTCACGTTGTTTGTTTTCAGATTTATTTTTTTAAATCTCAGTCCCTCCCTCTATGCTTCTCCCCGTCCCCTGCTCCTCCAGCCTTTGCTGGCCTCACAAACACATTCATTTCTTCCCATAAAAACTGTACAAATATAGAGCTAACCACGATGATGCTCGGCCGGAGACAAGGGCTCGGGCTTCAGCCTGTCGTCAGGACCTACAGACATGTCCTGCTTGTGTCCCCGTGGCACCCCCTTGGCCCCGGGGTCTGCTTTAGCCGCTCTTAGCCCAGGCTTGAAATCTAACTTAAACCTCAAATTAGGACAGAGCACTCAAGAGATCGAGAGGAGATCAGCAAAATATTACTTTTATATAGTGCAGCCGGCCGCCTTTTTTGTGCTTAGTATGTGAGGTCTTAATTTTTACTCCCACTGTATGCTCTTGTGGTCGTTTGTAAGTGGTTTTGTTGCCCTGCTTTCCTGGACCTGCTTGCAAAAACTTTAAAAAAAAAATGTATATTTTAAATAAACACAAAAAACTGTCTCTTCTCTTTGCAACCAAAACATTGTAAAAGTGAACTTTGTACATCAAATGTTACTGCCGTTCATAAATTGTTTTTTTCCTTTTACCTGCTTATGCTCCTGTTTTCTGGAATTAATCTGTGTGTACAGGACTAAAAGTAATGTGTACAATGCAGTGTATTAAACGAGGGGGGGAAGTTTTCTGATGTTCCATCTGTGCTTCTTGAAATATATGATTAAACTTTTCTTTTTATCATCACTCTTATTTTTGTTGGCGTCCTTAATCATGGAAAATTATATGCTTGCTGTAAACATCCAGACTTTTTAAAAGGACACCAGCATTTATTGTATTTGGTTTCGATCTGCAGGGATATAGAGAGAAGAAACCATTTCAGGCACTGGGTACTGGAATCAAAATTCCTTCCGTAGCTGTATCTCTCCCAGATTTTACATTTTAAAATATGCATAAGCAGGAAAAATACTGGCACTTATTTTTTACTGGTCTACTTAAAGTCCCAGAGAATGAAGACTCAACATACATTTCTCTCAGAAATATGACAGATCGTGTTTTTGTTGGTCTGCTGTATGTTTGTCTATCTTGAACAGTCTGACAGGCAATTATTTATAAAATCTGGGTTTGCCCGGTAAACCCATATAATAACCTTTCACTTCTCTGCATAAGGCAGTGAGCTGAATTTAGAGTAAAACAAGGTAGGTTATGTCTCCCTATCTTGGACTAACCCAGTTTATTCTTATTTTGGGAAGTAATAGCTTTTTTCCTCATCTTCAGAGTTTTCTTTAACTCTGTTTAAAACAAAAAATGAGAGCACTGGGACTCGTGCTGCACACGGAGTGATTCTTAACGCCACTTTACGTGCTGCCGAAGCAGAGGTGTATGTTTAAGCTGGTACTGCACATTTTATCTTATACCTTTTTCTTTATTGTATGTGTAAAAATCAGTTTGAGATTCAATTAATGGCTGCATATAAGTAGCTTTGTGCTTGTGTCATTTCAACTGGCAAACCATTTTGCTTCGTAGCACGGATTTATATTAACTGAATGAGGTTGTGCTGATTATTTAGGATGTTATTAGTTATCCGAACAAGGGCAACAGAACCAATTTCGGTAGCAATGAGGCTGCATAACATCTAAGGGAGTGTGAGTTTTGCTCGCAGTTCAGCGTCTGCCTTGCTGTGTGGTTATATTACCTGGGTTTTGGGGGTTTCTTAGTCCAGCCATCCACGAAACAGGGATAACAATTCAGCTGGAAAATGGTCAGAGGTGAGGGAGGCACAACACAGATTTCTAATTTGGCTTCATCTCATTTCCTGACCTGTCCTTCCTCAGGCTTTCTTCCGAGAAAATAAAGCCCTTTAAAAGGCTCTTGCCTTCATCTGGAAATTGGGAGGAGCTGACAGTGCTCCGTATTTCTCCGGAGACACCCAGGACCTTGCAGAATTTGCCCCCCCTGGGGTTTCAGAGTCCACTTCTCTTTGTCGAGTCAGGATCTCACCGGGGGGAACAAAAAAAAAAGTGTTTTCTGGCACTTCTTGAATATAGATGAACCTTAGCGTTGTATTAACGTTCTGCCATCAGCCGTGTGTAGATCTCATAAAATGTTTTATAGCTTCCCGTCTAGCTCATACAGAATGTTTCATAGTACATAAACACTTCTACTAATAATTCAAGAATAAATAGATAGTGACGTCTGTCACAAGTCTAACCTCTAGTTGAAACTTACATTGTTACAGGGTTGGTTTTTTTTTTTGCCTAAGTGAATCATCTTGTCCACGGTTAGGCTTTTTATACCTCTACTATATATCTGCGCTGAGCGGCGGTGCAGCGAGGGAAACGCGGTGGTGGCATGCATTAAATCCAGGGCTTTCTTCGGCGGGCACGGAGCCAGCGCAAAGCAACGGAGCCATCCCTGAAGGAATTGAATGTAAATTTGATGGTTTAAATAAGGCCAGATGCCTTAAAAAATTGTTATGAAAGCTGTATCTTTAATGTAGCTCTTAACTTTTTTTTTCTGCTTAAGATAATGACGTTGCCTTTAAAAATAATAAGAAAAAATAGCCCTCATCTATTGCGGGGAGACAAAAATCAGATACTTTAACTTCCATAAATCACTGAAATGTTGGCAACTGAAACAAACTTTTAGAAGGCAGATGACTGCAAATTTGAAGGAAGCCTTCATATTTAACTGTTAAAAGCCTTTTAACTGTCTAGAGAGCACTCTGAGACACTACATTAATAGCCATTCTCAGTAATCAAGCTCCGCTATACTTACATACTATTTTTCCTAAACGAGATAGATTAGTAGTGGAAGAGAGCTGGAAAGATAAATAGGGAAAATCAAGAAGTAAAATTATAATAATACAGTTTCATTTTACATTTTATAGCTCTCTTCTATATTTGTGATTGATAATTCATCTTAATTCCTATCAGACAGAAACATTGGCACAAGAGTCTGATACCAATATCGGTGTATTTCTGGCCTAGCCTTCATCCAGATGCTTTGCAGATTTTCTTACTGATTTTGTGAAGTTGTGATCTGTCAATCTTTGGTGCTTGTATGACTTTGATTACTGTAATATCTGAGTGCCTCGCAGGCTTCCATGTATTTATGCCTGCGGCACCGCTTTGAAAGAATAATTTGTTGTTATCGCCGTTTCTTCTGAGGCACGGAAAGGCTAAATGACTGGCCCCGTGCTGGGAAACCTGGGATGGTTCAGGAAACCTGGGATGATTTCCTGAATCCATACTGATGCTCTCGGCTCTGAGTCATCAGTGTATCGGAAAGTGCATAACCCAGCCCCGCAGGTTAGGAGAGAAGGTGGCAAAAGCAGTATCCAACTGGGTCTGCAGGAGGAATTTGGGGAGGAAGAATGCAATCGCTCAATTTGGATCCAATCCAGGACTCGATGCTTTAAAACCCTCCGGCTGAAAAGTGCCACAGCCGCTTAATGACCTCGTGCAGAAACATAAACGTTATGTTTCCACCAAAACACGGGCCGTGGGACACTTTCCCTCCTCCGCGCTCTGCTGGATTTCTGCATCAGGAATCACCACGAGGGACGTACTAATTAAAAAATCCTACTTTGGCAGTGCCAGAGTGTTCTTACCTTGATCTCCTCCCAACCTGCCTTTGCTTTTGCCTTCTTGCAGAGCTGCAAGAAATAATAGGAGAAACACAATTAAGAAACGTAAATGCCCTCCTTTAAATGGGGCAACAGCTGCGATGGGTGTTCACAAAGATAAAGTAAAACATTAACGTTTAATAAATGAGCCGGGTCTGGATCTAATCAAGTGCAGCTGAAGTGTGGTGGCTCATCTTCAGCCTATAACTAGCCTTGGAAAGAGAGACGGTGTAAGATACCTGAAGCCATAGCGGGATTCAGATAGTCAAGAGTCAATAAAGCGAGTTGGCTCAAACCGGTTCTGTTTAGGTCTCATTTCCATAAGTATTTAATTAATCTGCAAAATAAAAAAAAAAAAACCAAAACCAAAGAAACTATTGCATTTCTTGTACTGACATGATTTCTTCAGATCTGCAAATGAAACGGCAGCAACTGTGTGTCAAGCCTAGGTGAAAACAAATCTGAAACATCGCTGCAGAAGGAGAAAGGAGGTTTTTATAGGAGCAAGGCTCCGGCTGAGCTTCTCGCCCTGAGCTCCCTTGCTCAGACCGTTGTGTATCTGCTGAACATCAGTGCTGAAATCTGCTGTGCCTGCACAAATTTTGTCGTAGCTTCAAGTAAATGATTTCAGTAAATTGGATGTGATCTGTCTAGTGTTCTCCATGTCACCTTGCCCTGACTTTACTATTAAAAGAATTTGTATTCCTCTGTTTTGGAATGTGATCAACATTTTGCTAGTCCTAAACTTTCACTGTTCAGCAGAATTTGGTGTAGACAGAACACAAACAAATTGAAGCAATTATTAAAGAGGTGCTTTTGGCACCTGGGAAAGGGTGTCTTTGAATGTCACCTTCTCCATGGAAGGTGCTGCTCTTGCTCATCTTCTCTGGGATGGTGGCAAAATTGATACACGGGTTCTGTAGGGCTTGAACTTGTACAACTAACAGTTGAGGTCAACCTTGAGGTCTCCCTCAGACTCACATGCATCCCACTTGTCTCCTCACTGTGCAAATTAGACACAAGCTCAAGAGGAAAAACATGACAGATTCTTCCACTGGAAGATCAAGAACCACAATGCTGAATATTCCAAGGTGAGGCAAAATAAAATAACCTTGGTCTGACTGGGCTCGGCTAAATGTCACTTGAGAAAAATCTTTTTTTTTCCCTATTTGACAGTTACGTCATGATTATTTCCACACTTTGGTGATCAGAATTTTGTCCTCCTGTTTGGCGGTGAAATAGTTAAGAATAGTTATTTCTCGTATGCGGTCAGGTTTCAGAGTCAATACAGTGGTAAACAGCTGTCTGTCTTTCTGCAGCTGTTGTTTTTGACGAGTGGGTTAAGAACCTTTCACATTTTAAGGGCAAATGTATTTTCGGGCAGAGTCTGAGTCGGTTACTTTTATTCATGGTACCCAAATAGGCGTAGCCATCTAAGCTGGTCATCATTGCTCTGCTGATGTGTCCAGGGGAGAGAGAGTCTGTGAATATTGTCCCTGCAACAAAATCATCCAAGAAATGGCCAAAGCTCCATCCACACATGGGTTAGTGGGAGCAGTACGAAGACTATTTCACCGTGACTCTGGAGTTTAAATATCTGTTAGTCTCTATGCTCACAACCCCGTTAAACCTCTTTGGGCAGGTGTCTGTGAAGCCTCACGGCTGTGAATGGGGCTTATGTAGGAAATTAATGTTGCGTTGGGATCAAATGTACGCTACTGTCAAACTAAATGAGCGGCAGGAAAGGCTTCGCTATGGACTGCGGTAGGAGGTGCGGCCATGCTTGCAAGTTACCGTCTTCCCAATGTTACGGTAGTGAAGATAAAATTTGGGATAAGCAGCAAAACTTTTGAATTTTTGGCCAAACTCCAAACCTGCCCCGTTTTTGCCACGGCTAGTTTTCATATGTGTTTTTTACGGTGTTGAAGTTGGGCTGGTAGATGATACTCAATTCATTTTTATTTTGTCGAGGCTTGTTTTATTTGCACTTTGGTATGTATTTGTGGTGCACGCTCCGAAGGGATTTTGCATCTTAGTTGGTTTCTTTGGTGGTCCTAAAGGCAGGGCAAAATTAATGCAGCACTTAAAGAGACTGTTATTAAAACTTTATTCATAGGAGAGCAGGAGAGGCATAGAAAATGTATTTATTTATATGCATATGTATTAAATAAATATGAATATATATATATATTCATATTTTTTCAAGAAGACTGAATACCGAAAAACAGGTCTGCTTTTACAAATCCAAAAGCAAACTTGACCCTGTTTTGATACCTCCCTCTCTCTGCAATGAAAGTAGATTTATCCTTGTAAAAAGATTTTTACTTCATGAAAATAATTTGATTGCAACCTTTGCTTTCTCTTCTGTCTGCATTACTCATTTTTCTCTTGCACAAAGTTTAATGTCACACTGTGGATCTTTAAGAGATTGTGAAGCCTCATGAAGTTTTAGAAAAATCATCTTTGACCTCCTGTATGAAAAAGGCATTTTTGAATCTGGAGGCGTTGGGTGTTTGGGGGTTTTTTTTGGTGTTTGGTTTTATTTTTGAGTCCAAGAGACTGTTGTTTGAGAGGGAGAAATCTCAAAGGGCTGGGAACAAGCCCCCAGTTTATGCATCGAGGGCAACAGCAGTTATTTTCATAGCGCTTGAATGTTGAAGGGAATTGTCAGAGCTGGGCACTGCGGAGATACCTCATTGCTCCCTTAAATCGCGTCTGAAATTTCCTTGTATTTTGGAATACACGGGTTGTGCTCTTGGCTGCCATTCCCTTCCTTCCGACTCCCAAAGGTAAGTGGATTGTGCCCTCTGGGGGCTCTCTACTGCTGTAACGTGGATTTAAGGGTGGTGGGGGGTTCCTTCTTGTCTTCCTTTCCTTCCTTTCCGTCCTTCCTTCTTTCTCTCTTTTCTTTCTCTCGTTCTCTCTGCCTTTCTCTCTTTCTGTCTTTCTCACCCTCTATCTCTCTTTCTCTCTCTCTTTCCCTCTTTCTCTCTTTTCTTTTGCATAAAATACCACATTGATTCCCGCCCCCCCCCCCTCGTGTCTTATGAAGGAAGAAATTTATGGCCTTTTTACATCAGGAAGTCTAGCTTTTCCTGACGTTTTATTGCTTTGAATATTTGAAACATTTCAATCCCAGACAATAAATATTACATGATTATTGTTTTCATATGGATAGGCTATTTCCCCCTGTTTTTCCTATCCAACTTTTTACTAGCAAGTGACACCCAAAAATTTATGGATACTAAAAACATTACTATTAAACTTTGCTGAGAAGGTCAGAGATAGTCCCTCATTTTGCATGCAATATATAGGGAAATAAAGTTAACATCATCTCATGTGTTTTGAATCCTGTAGTGATACAAACTTACCTCAGAAAAGAAGGTTATCATTTTTTTTTCTTTCAAAAAAGTGCTCGTGTTACAGGTCAAACCTTGTTTTCACTGAGTTAAATGATCGGTCTTGAGGCTTAGGTGGGAAAAGCAGTGAACCCCAATGGCGCGTTTCCCAGGTCAGTAACTGGTAACCTGTAGGTGCAGAGCTTAGGAGTTGACTTGACGTTGGTGGGATGGGACATAACCCTTTGTAACTCAAAGTGTAGGTTCTCTGCTCACCCAGGTCAGTATCTTGTTGCTCTCATGGTAGAAAGAATTCCTTGTCAAGTGGGAGCCATGAAATCTAATCTGAGGTTACGGTTTTTAACGCCTTCTGTTTGGGAGAAGGCAGCTGGCTCCTTGCTGTGCGTATGGAGCACCAGTTCCGCAGCATGAGCCGTGGTGACCAAGTCTATCTTGCAGTCCCAGTTTTGATTTGAGGGCCAGAAGATACAGCAATATGGGAAATCTCTGGTCAGGTAGCTAAGGTTATAGGAATATGAGGCATACATACTGCTCAGAAGCACTAGATTATCTAGTTTTTGTATAATGACAGTATTTCATGGATACCATGCAGGACCCTGCTGCCTGTGCTCCATTAACTGTCGTGTTATTAACGGCTTCATATTGATCTTGATTGCAGAACTGGGTCCTAGACAACCAATAAATCTCCCTCTTTCCATCAGTTCCTGATGGAATGTTTCACCAAATTCAGTGAATGTCTATATAACTACGAAGACGGTAACCCTAATGTGTTTCAGGAGGAGGTAAGCTGTCAAATTGTGGAGACAGTAAATGTAAGTATGGGTCTTTGGAAGTTTGTCTTCAGAGATGCATCAGAGCACTCTCAGGCTGGATAAAAGTTCGGTATGAGGATAAGAAAACAGACAAAACCTGTCAAAGTTTTCAGACTGCAGCAATACCCATGACCCGGCCGTGCTTTCTCTCCTTGCCTTGTCCAGACAGAGGGAACCGGAGTCTAAATCCTTTCAGAAAGAGACATTAGTAAGTATTTGTTTAAAGTCTTTTTTAAGTGTTGCTGTGTCTTTACCCTCTCCTCTGTCTCATCCTCTTTTGGGAATGTTGAAAATAACATTCAGTTCTGTGCTGCCTTTGTCTGTCCTTTTCCATGCGGTAAACATGGACTTTTCCCTCCCTGTTTCTTACAGACTTCCAGCCAACTCAGCTTTTCCTGTTTACTTCCTCGTCAGAGGCGTCATCGGTGATGGCTGATGTCACTCCGAGTCTAGAAATAAGGGGTTTGCTGCCTTTCCGAGCTGCCTGCCGCTCCATTGGGTATTATATTGGGTTTGGATCGTATCAGATTTGGCACATCTATGAATTCATTTATTTTTTAAGGAAAACGGGTGCTTTCCCCCCCCCTTACCAACATGTGCTGAAGGTGAAGGCACTGAAATGGGTTTTTGGAGACCTGGACTCCCATCCAGACCTTTCAGTGCATCAGTTAATTATAGCTGTATCACGGGAATGAATTTGTGGATCCAGTCTTTTTAAAATAATAATGGTAATGAGAAGCCCGTAGGCCCCAGAATTTAAATGAAAAGATGACGGTATGGAAGCTGCAATAGCTGTGGGACTGAAAAACTGACCACCACAGCTTTGCAAAACCTGTTTACTCCTTCTTGCACAGACAGAGATGAATGCAGCAGAGCAGCTGCTTCGTCAAGTGCTGTGTTTGTTTCTTCTGATTTGGAAACCCCAAATATTTTAGTGCCTCAGAAAGACACTGAGTCCTGATAAAGGCGGTTACTGGCTCAGAGTTCCCTCTGCAGTTTGAACACAATTCTTATATTCTACACAGTAGAAAGCAAAAAATATGAAAGCGTGATCTCATGTAAACCATGTCTCCATGGTGAAGGGTCTGGAACACAAGTCCTATGAGGAGCAGCTGAGGGAACTGGGGATGTTTAGTCTGGAGAAAAGGAGGCTGAGGGGAGACCTTATTGCTCTCTACAACTACCTGAAAGGAGGTTGTAGAGAGATGGGGGTCGGTCTCTTCTCCCAAGGAACAGACAACAGAACAAGAGGAAATGGCCTCAAGTTGCGCCAGGGGAGGTTCAGATTGGACATTTGTAAAAATTTCTTCACCGAAAGGATTGTCAGGCATTGGAACAGGCTGCCCAGGGAGGTGGTGGAGTCATCATCCCTGGAGGTATTCAAAGGACGTTTAGATGAGGCCCTAAGGGATACGATTTAGTGGTGGACTTGGTAGTGCTAGGTTAATGGTTGGACCCGATGATCTTGGAGGTCTCTTCCAACCAGAACAATTCTATGATTCTATGATTCTATGAAACCCTCCATAGTTATCAAAACAGGCTCTGATTTAATCTCTCCAAATCTGTGATCTGTTGCTGAACAGTAAAGGTACCATACATAAGGTAATATTTGAGTTTTCTTGACTGATATTATTTGCAAATCTACAACAATCTCCCCATGAAAGCACCAGCTTCATGGCTGAAATCAGGATTTCAGGTTTTCATTTAAGTAAGGAAGAAAGTAGCCCTCCTGCTTTCGGAGCACCTCTTGGAAATGGGACCTGCACATAACCCCTTTACTGAGGTCTGCCTGATGCCAATGGCAGCTTGGAAGAATACCTCTGAGAGGACAAAAGTGATCCATTTTTCTCAACGAGGTATTAGCAGATGCCTACTTCTCCTTGAACCCTGCTCAGAAGTACCCTGACACTGCAGATGTAAGTATTTGCTGTCTTGCCACCAGCAGCGCATTTGCAAGGATCAGAAACACATGGTGCCCTTAAGGGAAGGGGCAGCATCTGTCACCCATCCAGCACAAAGCTGGCTTGATCGTTGGTGTAATTAGAGCGCACTCTTAAAGGAAGACTCCAAATAATAGGAATGTTTTCCTGAATTGAAGTCTACGTGATCAGGAAAGAAGGAAAAAAAGAAGAGCCCATGGACACCTAGGAAGGAAAATAAGTTAATGGTCTGTTGCGTGATACTGAAGGTAATATCAGCGGCACTGCTGGAGACTGGAGATCTACAACCATCCGTAAGTCTTGCTAGCTAGAGCTAATACCCTTACCCTTGGGTCCCTCACCATTTTATTGCTGCTCTGTAACAGGATGTGCAACTGCTATGCATTAATACGTTATTACACATTGGCTAGTGTAAACTCCAGGTGTTGAGAACATGATTTATTCTATTAGTATAAAAAGGTGTTTTCTATGGCCATATTAAAAATTATACTAACTGTTGGGCTTGCCACTGCACTGTGTGTGGCACATGCCAATTTAAACCTGTCATTTCCTCTAATTTAAGGATATGTCCTCAGAAGATCATTAATTCGGGGTGGAGTTGGGGATCGTAGTGCAGCTGTGGCCTATTAACCCCCACCTGGCTGTTAATCCCTGCAAAGCACCTTCCCCAAAGATGTCTGCTACTACCATAGAGTCACCGAAGCAGAGACCAAATAAATTACATTTTTGTGTGTATTTTGTATTTAAATCTCTTTTACATAGCATTTTTAATTTAGAGTGAATTGTACCTGTTAACTGATCATGCTGTATTTGTAGTGAATTCACCACTTAGTGGACTGCACAACTCTAAAGAGCTATATAAGAGCCCACAATGTTTCCTCTGTGTCCCCCTGGGCTTATCCCAAAGCAGCACATATTCCTGCAGGCACCAACCCTGAGCCCCACCGGGATGAGCAGGCATGGGCTCGTACTCCTCCTCACTGGGCTCCCCTCTGCCAGCACAAGGTTCCGGGGTCCCGGTCGCACGTTAAACTGCTGAGATTCAGTCTCTGTGGCTTGTACGTTTTGTGTGTGTGTGAAGGCAGTGGACTGACTTCGGTCTGTCCCAGATGACTCCTAAAACCCCAAGATGACCCGTGTAACGCCCTTGCTGAGAACCCCCAAACCATCCCTGTGCTGCCTCCCCTCCACCTGTGTCTTTGGGGGATTCTACTTTCCCACCCCCAAATGCCGTTAAGGTTGCTGGGCTTTACGCTCAGCCCCAGTAAGCCAAAGACCCAGCCTACGTTCCTAATGCAGCCCAGCAAATGGCAAAATCATTCTTTTCGGGAAATCCACGTCAGCTTATCTGCCCAATGGTGAAAGCGGAGGGGCCGGGTCAGGAATGCGGCATCCGCCACGGGGTGAGTTGCAGTATCTGACACCACGCTACTTGGTTTTCCAGCGCTTCATGCCTTGTGCCACAGCTTAGACACAAGTCCTGGCTCCAGAGCTGGTGTAGTGGGTTTGCGTGGCAAGGTTTTGGTAGCAGGGAGGGTAGAGGGGTGGCTTCTGTGAGAAGCTGCTGGAAGCTTCCCCCATGTCCGACAGAGCCAATGCCAGCGGCTCCAAGACGGACCCGCCGCTGGCCAAGGCCAAGCCCATCAGTGACGGTGGCAGCGCCTCAGGGGTAACAGAGTTAAGAAGGGGAAAAAACCCTGCAGTATCTCCTAGAAAAGCCCCAATCTTGCCTGCCATAAAATCAGCTCATAGTTTTTAGGCATTTTGAGAGTGTATTAGCTCTGTATGCTGCACTGAGCCACCAGCAGCCTATACCCAAGTGATGCTGATGCGCAAAGCCTGGCCAGAATCACATCAACTTCAGGACATCATTCAAATGCACACAGAAAGCCTGTAGCAGAGTTGCGTACCTTAAGCAGGGTCCCTTATATCTGTTTTTCCTGGCAAAAGTTTATCCAGCCTGTGTTTGAAGACCCCCAAGGATGGAGATTTCACAGTCTTGAATCTACTGATGTTCTTGATCCTCATAAATTTTTTTCCTATCTGGTTTGAATTTTTCTTTGCAGCAACGTAAAGACATTTCTTATCCTACCAGAGAGGATAGATTGTACCAGTGCACTTTGTAACAGCCTTTTCTGTACTCTAAGGCAGTTATATCCTACCAAGACTCTCTCTTTTGGCTAATAAATGTAACTCGATCAATCTGTCCTCCCAGGTTGTGTTTTCTGGATTTCCAGCACCACTTTCTGTTTTGACAATGAGCCATTGATAACTGCTCTCCGGGTGCATATATCTACAGCCCTGTCCCCAGTCTCTAGCAGTTTTATCTAGACCCATGTTTCCCTCACCTGATTAGGAAAGTGAATGTGAGACCGTGTCAGAAGCCTGGAAGTGCCAATGATGAATCTATTGCTTTTTCCTTCGCCGTAAGGCTTGTTACCTGTCACAGAGATCCCACAACAAGAGTTCAAATGGCCACCGAAAGTCACACTTTGCTTACTCAAGAGCAGACAAAGGTTTAGTTAAAATCAGGGATTATTCAACCTGTTGGTGAACCGGGCGACAGAAGGATTGAGGTGCCGGAGTCCCGGTGAGGGGCACCCTGACCTGCAGCCAGACAGGCATCGCAAGCGAGAGGTGGACCGCATCTCTCCAAAATCCCGTGCTCTCACCCTGTCGTGTCTTCACACCGATACCGGTGGCCCTGTGACACGTCGGTGAATGCTGACGGGCAGCAGTTGCAACGTCTGCTCTTCTAATTTACAGTGTGAACGACCTGTTGTCATCACACTGGTAATCAGGTGTTTTCCCCTGACTTCGCTCAGCAGGTGAACTGAAATGAATATCCCTTACAGTGAAGTTAAATTCATTTCTAGAGATTATCTAATGGCTCTTTTAATTTTATCTGGGTTTTCCGGCTTTGAGCGTGTTGTTACTACATGCATGGAGAGAGCCAGAGTGCTCTCATCCATGTGATCCTCCTACCGATCTGGATAAAGGAACTTCATCAGTTTAATTTCCAGGTTTTCATTTCCTGCATCCTACTCCTCACAAGGCCATGAAATAAAAGGACCTTCATCCCTTGGAGCGTGCATGGGGCTCGTGACTCCCGGACTTCATTTCCAGCTCTCCCTCCAACTTCATCAGCGTTACCATCACCCCTGCACGCCTCAGTGACCCCATCTGAAAAAATAATAACATCACACTCAGCTCATACCTAGCTCTCAAGGCGGCTTTCAAAAGAAGAAGAAATCATCATCCCGATTTTACAGATGGAGAAACTGAGGCCCGGCGAAGGGAAACGACTACCGTTAGCTTCCCGCAAGGCACCGTGCCCTCAGCCTCGCGGCTCCTTGCTCAGGGGCTTGTCCACCGGACCAGACAAGTGCTGGAGTGGAAATAAATATTCCTCCTGATGACTGTGGTCTCTGTGGTCAGGGCTGAGGGTCGAAATGTTCGCACAAGGCCTGCACACAGAAACCACAGAATCCCCCACAGCTCCACTGCACTTTATTAAAAGTCACTGCTTCTGTGAAAAATGGGTTTTATAAGAGTTAGGTGCCTTAATTATAAAGTCATGTGCGTTTGAATGACTTCTTCCCTGCTAACCGGTTGTGACAGCCTACAAATGTGAAAAGTATTACCAAGCCTATTTTTAACATGGCTATGGAGAGGCTGTAGTTGTGGAAAACCAAATCCTACAGGATCCTAATGAGAAAGACCAGTGATTCTTTAAATATGGTTAGCATTGTCGGAGTTTAGCAACGATGCCGGTGATGGCCAAAAGACGGGAGATGCAGGAGTCTTGCGGTAGCAATCGTGTGTTAAATAAGTGATAGGAGCAAGTGATGTACAGGGCTAAATTTTTCACTTGGAAGTGGCTGGACGGTCAGCGTATGGAGACAAAAATATGCTTTCAGAGGGGTGCTGGCCCGTGTCAGCAGTGTGCAGGTTTTACATGTGTTTTCTGCAGAGCTGTAGCCTCTCGAGAATTTATTCCATCCCCGTCTTTACTAGACAGACTGCTGTCTAATGCAGTAAGCAAATGTCTTGGGGTCCAATGCTTTGTAGAACTGAGTCCTTAATACTGCTTCTCCGTGGGTTGTGGCAGACTCGAGGCCTGAAGCATCATCTTTATCACCAACTCTTGGCCATAGGCTCCGCAGGGGAAGAGGAAAACACACAAGATCTCTCCGGCAGCCTTATTGCCTGCATCCAGTAACAAGGGTTTCAGCCTTTCTTATAATGGGGCTGGACACTAGAGAAGGAGAGCAGGCCAAAAGCAACATTAACGTTAGAGCAGTAAGTGTTAAACTTGGTTTGAAAGGAAATGAAAATGATGAAAAGGGAATATTCCAAATAGGAGGAAGGAGAGAGAGAGAGAATGCTGTTCTCTTTCAGTTAAAAGATAAAGAATAAGGTGCAGAAGATGGATAAAAAGATGATGTACCTGTGGATAAAAGTTTTATTGTGGATTAGGTTTAAGATTGGTGGACACCATTGTGGGAATTTCCTCTGATACAACATATAACTCTAGTTTTAGCTCTCACCCTATGATCATTCGTCCATCCATGACTTCTCAAGGGATTATAGAGACATTAATGTTGGCATAAGGTCTTCAAAGAATACAACTTCATCCCTGGATAAATCATTTTAGTGCTGTATTGGGTTTGCATGGCAAGGTTTTGGTAGCAGGGGGGGCTACAGGGGTGGCTTCTGTGAGAAGCTGCTGGAAGCTTCCCCCGTGTCCGACAGAGCCAATGTCAGCGGCTCCAAGACGGACCCGCCCCTGGCCAAGGCCGAGCCCATCAGTGACGGTGGTAGCGCCTCTGGGGTAACAGAGTTAAGAAGGGGGAAAACCTGTGCAATGTCAACTGGAGAGAGGAGTGAGATGTGAGAGCAACAGCTCTGCAGACACCAAGGTCAGTGAAGAAGGAGGGGCAGGAGGTGCTCCAGGCGCCAGAGCAGAGATTCCCCTGCAGCCTGTGGTGAAGACCATGGTGAGGCAGGCTGTCCCCCTGCACCCGTGGAGGTCCACAGTGGAGCAGATATCCACAGGCACCTGTGGAGGACCCCACACCAGAGCAGGTGGATGCCCAAAGGAGGCTGTGACCTCATGGGAAGCCCACGCTGGAGCAGGCTCCTGGCAAGACCTGTGGACCCGTGGAGAGAGGAGCCCAGGCTGGAGCAGGTTTGCTGGTGGGACTTGTGACACCGTGGGGACCCACTCTGGAGCCGTCTGTTCCTGAGGGGCTGCGCCCCATAGGAGGGACCCACGCTGGAGCAGTTAATGAGGAACTGCAGCCCCTGGGAAGGACTCACGCTGGAGAAGTCCATGGAGGACTGTCTCCCATGGGAAGGACCCCACGCTGGAGCAGGGGAAGAGTGTGAGGAGTCCTCCCCCTGCGGAGGAAGGAGCAGCAGAGACAACGTGTGATGAGCTGACCGGAGCCCCATTCCCCGTCCCCCTGCACCGCTCGGGGGGAGGAGGGAGAGAAAATCAGGAGTAAAGTTGAGCCCGGGAAGAAGGGAGTGGTGGGGGGGGAAGGTGTTTTAAGAATTGGTTTTATTTCTCATTGTCCACCTCTGATTTGATTGGCAATAAACTAAATTAATTTTTCCCCAAGTTGAGTCTGTTTTGCCCGTGACGGTAACTGCTGAGTGATCTCCCTGTCCGTATCTCGACCCGTGAGCCTTTCGTTATATTTTCTCTCCCCTGTCCAGCTGAGGAGGGGAGTGACAGGGCAGCTGTGGTGGGCACCTGGCATCCAGGCAGGGTCAACCCACCACAAGTGCTAAGCTACAGTATAAAATTTATACCTCAATTTTAGTTAACTGTGTTTTATCCTCATTTCTCCACCATTGAATTATGTCAATTTTGAGTGATAAATGAGTTATCTCCCCCTACTCCAGTATCATAAATATTCTATGCATATAACCTGTAATTAAGTTGCTTCTTAACCATTTCTTAAATAAATAAAAGACTGTATTTCTCTAGTCCAAGGCAGATTTTCCAGACTTAAGTTCATTGTCAGAAATCTGTGAACTCTTATAATTTCGTAATTAGATAGATGATTGTTTTGATAGAACAAGGGGGAATGGTTTTAAATTAAAGGAGGGGAGATTTAGACTAGACATAAGGAAGACGTTTTTCACAATGAGGGTGGTGAGGCACTGGCACAGGTTGCCCAGAGAGGTGGTAGATGCCCCATCCCTGGAAACATTCCAGGTCAGGCTGGACGGGGCTCTGGGCAACCTGGTCTAGTTGAGGATGTGCCTGGTCATTGCAGGGGGGTTGGACTAGATGGGCTTTAAAGGTCCCTTCCAACCCAAACTATTCTATGATTCTATGAGTTACCAGCACTTTATAAACAAAATGTAATCAGCAGAACTGGATGTGGCTTTCCAAAAGCACTCTCACTCATACCGTGGGCAATGGTAAAATCCTGTCCTTGGTGGTATTGTTTGTACAGTCCAGGGTTGGTTTGCCTGCACCTTGGCCATCACTTGGCCTTGAGAGTCTCATTGGCTTTGTGGGTAGTGGGGGTGGGCTTTGTGGGGGTCATCCTTGGAGGCCACCAGATGCAGTACAGCCACATCAATGCCATTAACTTCTCTGCCTGCCAAACAGCATGGACATGCCTAAACTGCCTGTTAGAAATGGGCTCTGGACCAGACCAGTTCCCAAATTGTTATTTGCGATGTATACCATGCGTATGTTTCCATGTATTTAGTTCATCCCTAGGTGTATATAGTTACATTGATGAAGGCAATATACCTATGTGCCCAGGTACAAGATGAAAAGGTAGGCACGCACATATGTATGAGTACACAGATATGAATATATATATGCAACATGTGTGCACACACCAGCTTGCTCTTTTTTTTATAAATACTAATAAATTATTAATTACTGTCAATGTTAAAACAAGTTAACTTAACTATATTTTCTTAAAAAAAAAAGCAGATCTTAACACCTAGCTGGCTTGACTAGGAGCAAATCTAGTGTATATCAAGCATTTACGTCCCTATGGTGTCCTGGTTACTCCCTTCTAAAAAAAAAACCCTAACCCACACTATTGGCAATCCAAGGCTTCGTGTGATTACGTGTTCATAGATGCTTCAGTGACTAAAACTTTTTTGGTGCAGAAGGCCAGCAAAGAGACTATGCAGCAAGACGTCTGCTTGTCTTCTGCAGCTCAGATGTAAGTAATGCTGAGGTCCAGAGCTGGCCTTCTGCAGAGGATGAGTTTTCCCTCAACCTTTGCTTAACAATAGAGCTGAAATCTGGGGTAGGATCATTATTCCAAAGGACTGGGTAATGTCTACAAGAGAGATGCCTTCAGATTATTTATTCCCCTACCTTCTGATTCATTGGATCATAGAATAGTTTGGGTTGGAAGGGACCTTTAAAAGCCATCTAGTCCAACCCCCCTGCCTTGAGCAGGGACATCCTCAACTAGATCAGGTTGCCCAGAGCCCCGTCCACCCTGACCTGGAATGTTTCCAGGGATGGGGCATCTACCACCTCTCTGGGCAACCTGTGCCAGTGCTTCACCACCCTCATCGTGGAAAACTTCTTCCTTATGTCTAGTCTAAATCTCCCCTCCTTTAGTTTAAAACCATCACCCCGTGTTCATCCAGACACTAAAAGCAATTCCTTTGCTCCAAAGCGGATTGGCAGTGGGAGAGATGTGGACATTGTGAACCAAAGAAAGGCAACATCCTGCTTCGCTATTTTTTTCCCCACTTAGGAAAAACAGGTGGATTTTGGTACCCAAAAATGAGTATGACCCTGAAACGAAACCTTTTTTACTGCTTACAGATTGGTGTGCTTGCACTGCCATGAGGAGTAGCAATGCATTCATAGAGGTCTAAAGAAAGAGATTCTTTGTGCAACTCTTCTTCGTCTCTCGTTTTTTTAGTTGTAAGAAACTTTATAAAAGCTCCAGACTAAAAGCACATGTTATTTAAAATTATTTAAAGATAAAGATTGAACCTGATGGTCATGAGATCCTTCACACCATAGTGGAAAGAATAAGTAGAAGTGGTTTGTTTTCAAGCCTTTTTCATTTCTTTAGTTGGATATCATGAATGTGCTTCTGAAAAGAACTTTTTCCCTTTGTAACGCAGGCTGCGGCTGAAGCACATCTTATCCCTTGAAACAGCTGTTGGTACCAAGCTGTCAAGGCACTACGTGCAATCAGAGCAAAAGTAAAAGGTTAGAACTTCATCTTACATATTAAATCTCTGGTTAACTTCCAGTGGGAGTCTCTGTCTTTCATCTACATTTTTGCATTGCATTCATATATGTCTTTCACAATGCCAATGGCAAATTTATCAGAAGATCCACCAGCCTGCAATAAGCTCCAGGGGCTCCACAGCTACAATTGCAAAGGAGCTTTTCATTCCTCTGCCAAGTCCACACGTGTAAGCATGACATACATAGGCTTAGAACCATAGAATCATAGAATCGTTCTGGTTGGAAGAGACCTCCAAGATCATCGAGTCCAACCATTAACCTATCACTGCCAAGTCCCCCACTAAACCATGTCCCTTAGCGCCACATCTACACGTCTTTTGAATCCCTCCAGGGATGGAGACTCCACCACCTCCCTGGGCAGCCTGTTCCAGGGCCTGACAACCCTTTCGGTGAAGAAATTTTTACGAATGTCCAATCTAAACCTTCCCTGGCGCAACCTGAGGCCGTTTCCAGCAATGTTTATGAAAAAAAAAGCAACTAAAAAATATTGAAACTTCTTGCAAAATTTAAAATTGAAGTTAAACAGAATGATGAATAATGGTGTGGTGATGGTAAGAGACTGTAAATGTACATTGGGGGATATGAAACACTGGTGCTGCGGCTATAAATCTAGGGAGACCAAGTGACCTAATGAGTGCAAATTTGTGCCTAATCTATCCCGCTGCCACTGCTTGTAGGGTTTGAACTTGGAATCCGCGGTGCTAAAAAGGATCATTGCCACTATTTAAGCTAAAAGGGTAGTTTTGATGCTAGATCTTTCCTAGTTTGCGGACAAGCCACTGAGGCACATCTGCACCTTCCTACTCTTTAAAGAGTGACAATTCAGAATATCCCCACCACTGGCAAGACAAGCCCTGCCCCAGCTCAAACCCTGGTCCTTTGCTGGTCCTATGTCGGAGCAGAAAACAGGTGGTCTTTAAACCTTGCTGACTTTTTGTTTCCACCTATATATTTTGCTTGATGAAACATGGAACAGTTTTCTCATTGGCGTACTGAAATGTACTTATTTTTGTGATTAAACCAAGGCCGTAGTCATGAGGCTCTGACATGTCAAGGCCTAGTATTGAAGTCTGGGTTAATTTTTACTGTTTTCTTTCATGACAAATGTTGAACCCAGATACTCGCTGTAATCAGACTTGTCTGAATCAGGAGTCTGAGTCATGAGTTCGTCTGACGTCTTTGTCATGGCAAAATCTGCAGTCCATCTGGAGACCTAATGGCTCGGGGAGATTGAATACTCAGGGGGGTGCAATTGGAAATAATAGGGAAATTTGGAAAAGGAGATGGGAGATCATGGTTGTTCTGATACATGACTTCCCTGGTCATGTATCTTTGTAGATTTTTTTGTTGTTGTTTTTTAAACCTAATAATAGAAACTCCTTTCCAGTCTAAACTGTGGATGAGACGGGAAAAAAGTGCACTGTGGAGGTGAAGCACTGGCCATAATAGATGTTGGCTGACTTAGAAACTGAGCCTGTGATCATGAGATTGTGTTCACCATTGAGGGAATCAAATTCAAGCTGGTCGCGGCTCTTCACTGGGGGTGTCACTCTCTAGTGTGACTCTTAAATTTGAGAAACTGACCTGGAAATCTTAAATCTGGCTCCCTCCTCCCTGCTGCAGGCTATGAAGCTACAGCAAGGAGACACAACTGCCTTTCTCACAGCGTTCGCTATATTCAAACAGCACGGGAGAAACTTACAGTTCGGAAAAAAAATGTAAAAAAATAATTTGGCAAAATAATTAACAGTGTCTTGCAGAGACTGTGTCTGGTTACAGAAACCAGCAAGGGCTGGCAGCTGCAGTGTGGTTATTTACACTTCCTTACCAATTTGCCTGCCACACTCTGCATGTCTTATAAGAATTAAACACCTTCAGTGTGTCCCTAGTATATCTTCTGACCAACTAAGATAATAATAACGTGCTGAATTTTTTTTGTCGGAGGAGGACAGCTGGTCAACCTGTGTTGATCTGCAGTCCTACATTTTTCACAAGAGGTACTGCCACGGGGCACAGCTCTAGATAAACACGAGAGAGGAGCTCACAGTCCTACACAGGCAAGTCTAGTGGAGAGTGGAAGAGGAGCAGGAGATAGATAAATTGGCTGGTTTCAGGCAGGCAGGACACGGGTACCAGCTTGAGATGGGCATGGAGTCATGTTCCCTGACTTGTGTTCCACGCTATCGTGTCTTCCATGATGCAATACTTCCTGTGGCTCTTTCTGAAAATATTTTCATAAGCTTTGGGTGATGTGCACTCCGCTAAGGAATTGCCTAATACTATGATCCCAGGAGGGTTTGGAGCTTTAATGTTTTTAATCATTTCTAGCTGGATTAATTTCCTCAGATTCATATCATACAGAATCAGCTATTATTGGTTCATGCTATAATGGCTGCACATTCTTATCTACCTAACAAAATATCAGAGGAGTTTATTCTATTAGCTTTAACTAATGGTTGTACACTGATCCCCGAGTAAGACGATATTACTGCAAAAGTAGAGGCTTTTGTGCTGAGTGAGTTCACGTGCACCTGTGTTTTCCCAAGAAATCTTGGAAAGTTTGGTTGTCCCACGTTGCTCAGGTTTGGTCACATCATGAGCTTTCTAATTTTTGGCTACTTCTGGTTTCTTGCTCCAGCCAAAATGAGGCTACAGGTGAAGTTTTAGAGCGGAGTTCATCCCACCCAGCATCCACACCTCAGCTCCTTGTCACAGACTCCCCTTCCAGCCAGTGGAGAGAAATAGATGCTTTTAGGGAGTGATCAATCTGGCCTATTTTAATTGTCTGCTTTAATATTAGATGAATTGCACCCTAAAGACACCTGTTTCTTTGAACTGAGTACAAAAGGAGAGTAAATGTAGTTGTCAACATTGCAGCTGTCTGCACTTGATCAGATGAATGCTGCCCTTCAAGCCATATTTAAACTTATTTATGATGGGATGCAGCTGACAGGTGATGAATGTCTATGTGTAACCTGGAGGTCTAGAATGTCTTCATAGTCAGAGCAAATAAATAGACTTTTTTTTTTAGGGTGGAATCTATCCCACGTAATGGCAAATATCTGAAATAGCTTAGTTAAACTGCTCTTGACTACAGGAGGGAGACCAGAAAATGACTACAATTTAATTCTGCAGTTGATATGTACACCTATAATGTCACATGAGACTAAATCCATCCCAAGAAAAGACACTTGACTTTTTTATAGTGCAGAGCATCCCACAACTCCCTCTGAGACCAGTGGGCATTAAGCACGTTGGATAAACATGTTGTTCGTTTGCATGTGTAAAGATTGATTCAGCAGTCTACCTGGGCACCCACACTAGAACATCCGGGCTTTCAATCATGGTTTTTTCTTCGTTCCTTGCCTAATATGCTTTTGGTATTAATGCTAAAATTAAAAAAAAAAAAAAAAGAAAAAAATCTGAGAAAATAAAAATCCCTGTCCCCTTACTCATAAGATTTGTTTCACAGAGCCAATACTCATGAAGGAGGTTGTGAAGTCAGTATGTTATCAGACAGAAGAAGTATATTACTTCTGCAAACTTTTTATAATTTACAGAATTTTTCATCCGGGGGCATTATCATCACAGTCATAAGAAGAATAAAGAATGGAGGGAATGAAGAGTGAGGGGAAGAATAAACCCTTGGCATTAACCAAGAGTCATCACTGGATTGATTCCTCCCTTCTAGACACCCAGGTTTGTGCAGAAGAAACCAGGAGTAATTCTACCCTGTAATAAGGGGTAGATTATCCCAAATTGCAGCTGCATCCAACTGTGCGTGTAGGGCAAACCTGTTGTACCTTTCTCTCTAGCAGACTATGCCAGCCGCTCTTAGTGCCGAGGTAATGGACATGCTGTTTCCAGTTATTCCCCTTGTGATTAACCCGTCAGAATCTGGTTCGGGGGGCTGTAGCAATCCCAGACTTCTGGGTCTGCTGTGATGAAAAAATTGTAATTTTTTTAAACAGATGTAGGCCAAGATTTGAGTGCACTTGGGCCAGTTAATGGTTACAGATGAACACTGTGCGAAACGGAGTGAGTTCAACCTGAAACCAGGCAAAACACGTTGGCTTTGGCCGGCTTTGCTTTGAGTTATGGAGTTCGTAGGAAACCAAAACTCAGAAGGGGATAAGGCCCCCCAACCCAAAGCAGAAGGAGTGATTTGCATGCGTGCCCGCAAACTGAACCTGCACGGTTGGGTGAGTCACTCCACCCTCACGTCCCAGCAGCGTGGGCGTTGGGGCCCGGCGGTGCTGCAGAAGCACTCGGCTCCGTTCCTGATTGTGCCTCGGAGTTGTCCTCACTTTGATGTTTCATTGACTAGGATAAAAGAAAACAACTGGCTTCTCCAGAAACGAAGTAGCTTTTTGAGTTTTATTTTTCTCTGTCCATGTCTCTGTTTCTCCTCACGTTGCTGCTCTGATCTTTGTAGCACTTGAGAGGTTGATTCTGGTCCCACACAGTCGTGTAGCCGTAAGCCGCAGAAACGCTCTCGCGCTCTCTCGACGTTGCTGGTGCCAGCACAAGACAAAGGCATTTGTGTCTAAACTTTCACGCAAGCCTTCTCCAGAGAACTCAGAAATAAAGCTGCTGCAGACTGATGCTAATTTAAGAAGTCCTTATATTCCACAAAATAACAAATCAAAACTCTTCTAACGATGATGAGCCTCACTCAGCGTAGTGCTACTCCTAATGGTTCTGGTTTTGTCCACACATCTATTCATGCATAAATTTGAAAATCTTTTTCATTATTCAAGTTCACCGTGAGCTTTGCTTTTGTTTGCAGCATCTCTGTAGCAAACATTAGCTAAGATATGTGTTTGTCAGATGATCAGATTCGTTAAAAGCAACGTTTAATTGTTCTTTCCAGCCACAACAAATTAAGTGAAGATACAATATGGCAAGGAGAAACTTCTTATGTATGCTACATAAAAATCAGGATAGAATTATGATGACTACAGCTAATGGAATAACTTACCACAAATAATTTATTCAAATGTAGCCTTTTTTCCTGCTGAGGGAATAGCTCTGAGCTAAGTGCAGTTTCCTACGCAGTGCTTGCTTGGACAAATATCATTCTGAACTTTTTTGCCCTCTGGCTTATTCATGAATAACAAAATTTGAGACGTGTTGGTCAAGCCAGTCTCATGGTGCTATTCCTGCTCACTTCATTGAAATATTGCTGCAACCGCTTCCAGTACAAATATCCAGGTGCACACATTTAAGATTCTGTTCCTCGTGATGCTCTTCCATTCAACCCTGAAATGTTCTGTCCTGGCCCTTCTAGGTCTGTGAAGTTCAATCATAGGACTGTCCAGATGGAAGCTGAACCTAATTAATTAGGAAATAAATTGTAATAAATATTCACTTAATGAAAAACAATCCCGAGCTCAGTAACTTATATATATGTGGAAGCTGTCATACCCCATACTTGTCATTGAACCACAGAATGCAATGTCAGCTCGATCACTGATGTCCAAATTTTACTCCTTACTTTAAAAAGCTGAATTCCATTCTTAATTCGTTTTGTTGCGATGGGCATAATCTTACGTTTCTTGCGGAGCATAATCTTACGTTGTACATACATACCAGATGGACTATAATACTGATCTTCTTCGCAAGCGAGGATTAACAGCACTGCAGCTACTTAACTGTGAAATTTCAAGTCTGATGTCATCAATCATCAGTGTATTACGAGGCATACTACAGATGGGGCTGGTCGCCTATTATTGAGGTTGTCTGACACTTCCCATTACAAGACTCTGTTTTCAGTTGCTCAGAGCTTTGCCAAGCTTTAACCATTTGGATTTAAATCCTTCATGCTGAGTGTCTGCCTCAGGCTGAATAATTTCAGAAAATGTCAGCCAAAATCAGAAAAATGCATAAAAATTCTGACAACCTTTATGTGAGCAGCTCTGTTGCCCCCTGTACTTTGCAGGGAGGGCTTGACATCTGGCAAACAGACTGACCTTTGTGTCAAGGATGAATATGCATTGAAACTCTGTATGAAAACTCGCAGCATCCCAAACTTGCTAAAGTCTCCAACCTTTTACCAAGCTGCAAGGTGCAAGGCCCAGGCAAGACTTTGATTTCACCCACAATGGATGTGCTTTTGCCTGGGCTGCTGCTGCTGTCGTGGGGTCCAAGAATGTTCTTCATCATCTTCACTGAAAACGAAAAGAACATCCTAACTTCTTCAGTCATTCACAGGACTGTATGTACCTTGTATTGGCTCTGCTTCATCTGTCATCGTTCTCTTTTCATCCATGTGGCTAAAGAGAAATATTTTTGTTATTTGCACTATTAATCATTCGAGATGATCCACGTCTCACTTCCAGTTCTCACTTTATTCCTGCGTTACTTGATTACTAATCTACAGCTACCAGCAGTCTGTTCTGTTCCTGTAAGCAGTCCATTAACTCCTAATAGTCAAGGCTGACGATCTAATTTCAGTCCTGACAATGCAATTCAGTTTTCAGTCCCGACAATGAAACTCAGTGGAGCAGAATCCACTAATGGGACCCCTGTATTAGTGTAGCACCTCCTAAAATGCTTGAAGTACCATTTGTATTAATTGTTCTGAAGGCATTTGAAGTAAATATGGGATGAAGAACAAGACATCATAGCAGTAAACCACGTAAGTGGCCTTCTTATAGATGGCATTTTGGCTGGGGAAAAGGATGTCATCCTTTTGCCGTGTGTAAAATTGTGGCACTCCAGGGATACCCCTTGATTTTCCAGATCATGCAACACACTGTCACATGAACTTCAATACTTAATTCAGCCCTTTCATGTAAATCTCTGAGCTGGACAAATTGCAAGTGAAGGAAGTAAAAGACTGTTAGCAATCTGTTACGAAAAGGCTGATGATTACAGCTGAGATTCCTCCTGTATGAGAAAACCATCCCTTGGCCGACAGCACGGCTGCATCTTGAAACATCAAGCACGGTCTTTATGTAAATCTGTGTTCTTCTGCTTGTTCTGCTGCAAAAGCCATTCTCACTGGGACGCGGAAGAAAATCCAGTGAGACAAGGTAATAGAGATGGAAGGCTGCTAATGGGAAGATTAGGTCTCTGGGCTGTCAGACTTGTCTCTCTTAAGCACATGTTTATGCTTTAAGTTAAATAATACAGCGTGCTTATGTATGTGAATATATATATACTGCATATGTATCAGAATGTATGAATGGTAAGATGCTGGTCTGTGGAAGAAAGTTGCAGCAGAGACTGGTTTCACATTTATATATATTATATTACATTTCATTACATTTATATTACAATGTAAAAGGTTTCTCCCTTTCCCCAGAAAACCCGATCTTAACATTCATGTACTCATGTACAACAAGCCTGCACATACACAGGATCTTGGAGAGCTAGTTGTTTTGGATGTTACTAGAATTTTCTTACCCTGCAGATGGTTTCGGTGACTCCTAGCTCTGGATAAAATATGTCCTTTTCATTGAAATAAATGCTTCAATGCTGAACTTGAGTCCTGTTGAGGGAGTCAGTGATTCAGGGTTCTCAGTACTCCAGGTGTCCTTGTCCTTTTGTTCTACAAAAACATTTTTAAATGTTCCTGTCACTGTACTTAAAAAACAACAGAAAAACCCCAGTCCATTGCCTGTTCTACTTTACCAAGTTTTATTTTCCTGTGCTTTGCAAACCCTGCTATCACTTGCAGCAACCCGTACTTGCTGCAACACAAATGCACTTAGAGACCAGGTCTCTCGATCTGTCTCTCTTTGTAGGAGTAAGAGTTTATTTACTGGTTTGTGCCTGATAACAATGGAACAGAAATAGCTTTGTGTATTTATTTTCTACAACAGTCTTTGTAGAGCTCCTTGGAGATATCTTAGAATCAGAGAATAGTTTGGGTTGGAAGGGACCTTTAAAGCCCATCTAGTCCAACCCCCTGCCATGACCAGGGACATCCTCAACTAGATCAGGTTGCCCAGAGCCCCGTCCAGCCTGACCTGGAATGTTTCCAGGGATGGGACATCTCCCACCTCTCTGGGCAACCTGTGCCAGTGCCTCACCACCCTCATTGTGAAAAACTTCTTCCTTATGTCTAGCCTAAATCTCCGCTCTTTTAGTTTAAACCCATCACCCCTTGTCCTGTCACAGCAGGCCCTGCTAAAAAGTTTGTCCCATCTTCCATATAAACCCCTTTAAGTACTGAAAGGCTGCAATAAGGTCTCCCCGGAGCCTTCTCTTCTCCAGGCTGAACAACCCCAACTCTCTCAGCCTGTCCTCATAGGAGAAGTGCTCCAGCCCTCTGATAATTTTTGTGGCCTCCTCTGGACCTGCTCCAGCAGGTCCATGTCCTTCTTGTGCTGGGGGCCCCAGAGCTGGAGGCAGCACTGCAGGGGGGTCTCCCCAGAGCGGAGCAGAGGGGCAGAATCCCCTCCCTCGCCCTGCTGGCCACGCTGCTGGGGATGCAGCCCAGGATACGGTTGGCTTTCTGGGCTGTGAGCGCACATTGCTGGGTCGTGTCCAGCTTTTCATCCACCAGTACCCCAAGTCCTCCTCAGCAGGGCTGCTCTCAATCCCTTCATCCCCCAGCCTGTATTGATACTGGGGGTTGCTCCGACCCAGGTGCAGGACCTTGCATTTGTCCTTGTTGAACCTCATGAAGTTCGCCCGGGCCGACCTCTCGAGCTTGTCCAGGTCCCTCTGGATGGCATCCCGTCCCTCAGGTGTGTCCACCGCACTGCTCAGCTTGGTGTCATCTGCAAACTCACTGCGGGTGCACTCGACCCCACTGTCTATGTCATTGATGAAGACATTGAACAGTACTGGTCCCAGTACGGACCCCAGAGGGACACCACTTGTTACCGATCTTCATCTGGACATCATATCTTATAGTCCTTGAACGTAATGGCAGGGGAGGGGAAGGAGCTGATCTTGCTTCAACTTCTTCCTCATTGTCTTCCCACTTCTTTTTTTCCACCGAGGGGAAGAGAGGGCACTAAATGAAGGGTTCATGCCTCCCACTATGAAGCCTTTACCTGGTATGTGCCGTATCTGGTGGGTATTTGTGGAAGCAATGCACGTCAGCGGAGTTTTCAAGAGCACAGTCCTCAGAGGAAATGGCTGATGTCCTGATTTTACTGTATATTCTTGGATAAGATGATAAATACTGACATAAGAAGCCAGTAATTGAAGCATCGGGCTAAAATAGTTTTGTCCTCTGATCTAATCCTTCCCAGACCAATTTACCTTAACCTTTCTCTCCACAATTGTCCCTGTGTAACTCTTTCAGATGAGGTTTTACAAACCAAACTATTATCCACTCTTTGGGTTAAGAAAAGTTTTCAGATACATCGTAGAAAAGCAGAAGGTATTTAGTGCAAATGACAAGGTTTGGCCAGGCCGGGGCTGGTTTGTGTTGAATCTTTGTGTGTCCTCTCCTCAGGGAGAAAAGAAGTGTCGCTCGCACTTTTCTTCTCCTTGTAGTAGGACGTGGGCTGGGAGGAGATGAACCACATGAGACCTGAGCATATTCACAGTAGCCATGTCATGAAAATAAGGCTAAACTGTTTCAGCTCTTATAGAGGCTTTATATTTGTTTCTGTATTTTTTGTAAATTAAAAAATTTCTGTGCTTTTTTGTAAATTAAAAAAAAATAAAAAGAGAGAGAACTCTAAAATCCATATCTTTCTGGTTTTGGGACAAAAATGGCTGAATTTACAATGAAAAATTGATACATTTAAGCATGGCTTAAAAACAGATGTTGTGTACTTTTAGTAAAAATGTTTGTAAGTCTCCGTAGATTGCTCGGTTGCTTTCAGGATGCGCTCCTCTGTCTCACCCACCGCCCGTACTGCCTTACCTAGTTCAAAGCTGCATCAAATTATAAGAAATGTGTTGCTCAAAAAATCCTATTTGATCCCTAATGCTATTTTGTTTTTAAGCAGATTTATTGGTTTTGATTCTGCTTGTTGCTATGTTCAGCTGTTAATGTGTATTCTCGGGTGAACAGGGAGAGTTGGAGGCAAAAGAGAAATTCCTCCCATGCTTTCCGCAGAATGGAACTAAATAAAAACCTGCTTGCAAAATACACAGAAAACACCTCACTCAATGTCTGTCCTTTGTACTTAGGGATCCCAGTGGCGGCTGCTGCCAGCTGGGGGCAAAAATTGTCTGTTTTGCTGCTCTCAGTGGTCTTCTGCTGGCAACGCCATGCACTTCTCGCTCCAGCACTGCCCATCCCGTCTCCCTTGCAGCAGACCTTAAAATAAGAACTCCATCAGAATTATGATAGGAACTGGTAGGTAAAGGGGCAGTTTTCCATGACACCTGTATTAACTATAAGTGAATAAATCGCAGTCAACACTATGCAACAGTGTCAAAGACCACTGGCTAAAGCCAAATCAGAAAACAATTTACAGCTGAGTAATAAAGCGGAGTAATTATTGCTCTGATACTACTGTCATGACTTGTGATATTACGCTGAGCAGTATTTTGACTTCAGAGGGTTACTGGCTGGCCGAGGCATGTCGGGATTTGTTGTGAGCATGGTAACCCCATCGGGGATCTATCAATCAGAGCAGAGCAATGCCTAGGAGTTCCCAAAGACATCCAAGTTGGCCTGCTCGAGGCCCAGCAGTGTTTTTGCGAAGGGAGGTGAACTTGGGGAGATTGGAAGAGCCTGCTTGCCTTCATATTTGACAAGACAAATAACTGGGATTGTGCTTGGAAGTGGCGAAAGAAAGCTCTGCAGGGACTGTGGGCTCATTCTAGCTGGAAACGAAGGGGTTTTTTATGAAAGTGAGGGATGCAATCAAAGTCAGAGGTTGGGTTTATTCCACTAAAATTGGGTTGCAATCCCTGCTCGCTTGAGGAACTTTATTGATGTGAGTAGTCCCACCGAGAGTATGAGTATTTGTGTAGCTGAGAGAAGCTAATGAAATGAACTCAAGTGAAAAAGGGATTGTTCACATGCCCAAGAATTGTATGATGAGGGCCCTAATCCAACCATTGTGGTTTAGGGATTTGCAAAATCACTTATTTTTGCTATTGCATCTATGTCAATTTTGCTAACTCTTCACACATTCCAGACTCTCCTCTGAAATCTACCTTGTTTGCTCTGAATTTCTCCTTCCAGGACAGTCATAGCAAGATACTGACCTAATTCTTCAGGTTGTGCAGCTGTGTGCTCACTATTTTAAGAGATAAATGAATAACAGTCTCTCCATTCTCTGCTGTAAATGGACCAAAGCCTCTTCATGTCAATGAAGCAACATGAAGTTGTGAAAACTGAAAGCCTGAGGCTAGACATTAGCTGAAAAAAGCAAAGGTAGCCATTGCATAGTACTTCTAGAAATTATTGTGAATATACAGCATTTTCAGATAGAAATGGTGATCTAGTTAAAAAAAAAAGAACTATGGCTGGGATGAAAGGACTTTGTTGGTAATGTTCACTGGGGTATCGCAATACAGATCTTGCGATGCCCAAGGTCATCGCACTGTTCAAACTGATTTTTCTCCGAAGGGATGTTTTCTGCCTTTTCAGCTATTCATTTTTTATCAGGGTTATATTTTTGAAGGTGTCTGTACTCTTGTTGGCTGCTGGACAGCTGTATCACAAGGATTTCCCTCTGGTATAAAACACAGAGCTCTTCTGTATCAGTGTGGAATGCAGTAGCAAATCACTGTACAGTGGCCCATAAGGATACCAGCTACCCTTATAAACTTTTTATAACTTAGGAAAATAAACATGTGGTTTCAGGGCTCTGCATAGTCAGTACTAGCTGACTTGGAGCTTGCTTTACAAAACTAAGAAAGAAAATATTGGTAGAGCTAATAAATTTCTGAGGGAATCAGCGAATAGTATTCTGAAAGGTCTGAAACATTTGATGGTTTATGGATAACTTTGTATTTTATCTCCCGGAGCATCATCCAAGTTGAGCACTAAAGTGCAGTGTTCTCCATAACGAGTACTGTGATCTGGGAGCTCCTGCGGGACACCAGCCTCACGTCAAGTTATCCACGGAAAGACCTGCTAATCCAGGGGATCTGATGTGCTCTCTGCAAGGCCAGCAGATGTGTCTCTCTCGCTCAGGGAGAAAATAACTGGTCGTAGCAACAGCAAGAAAGCAACCAGCTCTATGCAGATATCTGGTTACTCCTTTTAGTTTAAATAACCTTCTTTCTTTAAAAAAAAATCTACTAAATTACAATTAGTAGCTATTGAGGATGGTCAGAATTGAAAGGTGCAGATTGTGATAATGGATATTGGCCACCTCTTTCCAGCAGGCTGTATTCATTGTGATTTTTCAGCCCCTCTCTCTAGATGCAGTGTGAGCCAATTCCTCCTTACAGAAAAAATGTGCTCATGAGGGATCTTTGACACATCGAGAGCAGAGAACAGGAATGTAAGAAGAACTCACACCCAGGCTGTACGGCACCAACTCCACAAATTCTAAGAGTAAAAGAAGTAGAGGAAAATTAGACTGGTGTCCAGATAAATGTAAATGTGGGGGGCTCTAATTCCCTCTCATTTCCATGGGCTGTGAAGTGCCCTTCCCAACACAGACACTTTCAGTGCTGTGTGCTAGGTGGCAGTTTCCAACCCTGTCTCCACACGTGGCAGAAGTTGCATGTGACAAATCTGTTATGTCTTATCTGTTCTGAGCTGCAGCCTTTGCACATGGAAGGACAAGCCATGCTGTGGCTTTTGGGAGGCTTTCCTCGTCCCACCTTCGCTCCTTATCTCTGGCAAAAGTTGCAGTGTGTCCTGCTGTGACCTACCCTGCGTCTTGGCGAGTAAACTTCTTGCAGATGGGGTATTTTGGTTTAGGGACCAGGACTGCTCATTGTGTGCGTGCGAACTGCTGGCTCTCAGTGGTGTCGCCCTGAACTCCTTCCATGCAAGAGGTGTCAGGGTCGGACCCCAAGTCAGATGCATTTTGGGATCAGTCATCTGATGGATATTACAGGTATAGGTAGTTCATTTACTTCTACTTTCTGAATCCTCAGTGTAGGATTTCTGATCCTAAATCTAAACCTTCATTTTTCCCAGGAACTCCACTTCAGTTTGTGACCCTGTCTGCACAGCCAACACACAATAACATGTGTCGGACAAATTCTGAAACAAGACATATGCCTCTTCCATCTTTCCATCTGAAAGCTTGAGCTAACTGAAGACATGATGCAATCCCTTGGACACTCAAACACAACAGTCTACACTCGACTGTCCTGTGGCTCAGCTGACAGATCTTTCTTGCCCCAGAGACAAGAATGGCAAGGGACTGAAAAAAACCCCATTTTATTTTACAGATGGGAAACTGGGGCACAGAAGGATTAAGTGACTTGCCTGAAGTCATATAGGAAGACTGTGGCAGAGGCAGGAATAAATCACAGGAGTCTGGTTCCCAGTTTAGTGCCTTAACCACAAAATCACCCCTTCCTCACATCAGAGCATCCTTTGTCACCACAAGCAAGCGGTGGGGGCAGAAGAGCTGGGGGTCACAGTAGTAAGAACATATGTTTACTCCGTTTAGGTACATTCACTCCTGGATAAGTCCATTAAAGATACCGGTGTTTTCACCTGAAGGTGAAAGGTTCTGCATTCTCACTGTCAGTCCCTTGGGTCCCTGTGTATTTCTTTTGAAAAGCCAAAGCAGGAGAGTTACAAGAAAAATAACATTCATTAAAAAAGTAGTAATAACAGAGCTACAGTACAACAAGGAGGTGAAATTAAATTTGGATTTGTAGCCTGCAAAAGGCTGTGTGAATGCTGAAACATTAACTCTGTTGTTTAGCTCAGATAAAATTATTTTGGTGCCAGTAGAAAATACCTTTCTTCGGGAAGGTCTTCTGGGCTCTAATTTGGAAATTCCAAAAGACTCAAATGTATCCAGTTGTGCACTTGTAAAGAGGTGAAAGACCTGCCAATAAGTGATTTACAGTATGTTTTCCCATGTTTTACATTTTGGTAATTTCGTGTTGCAACTCAATACCTAATAATGTAAAATCCAGCTCCTCCAACTAAGCCAGGAATGAACTCATGGAGGAGGGTCCCATAGGGAAGGGCATATACTACATTACATGTCTGTGTGCCAGCACCGGAGATGCAAAAACAGCTCTGTGGAGATTTGTCCTGCAAGGTCAGCCTCCAGGACTGAAAGGGTTGGCTGAATTCACCTCTTGCTACTGACTGACTGCAATTCCCTAGACTTAGACATCACCACAGAGTCTGCCGAGGTCGGGCTGCTGAACCCCGGGCTCAGATGTGCCTTTAGATGAAACTACACGTGAAATAAAATTGAAGAAATACCTGAAGGAAATTTGGAGAAAAGCCCAAATTGGAGAAGCTGATCTGAGCACAATTCCTACATCAGGATGTTCTGTAAAGTGCAGATCCACATCTGAACCACGACATGGGATGTGAACTGGCACCCTGAGTTGAATGTCCCCAAGATCATGGATCTGCGCAGCAGCTTGTGCTGTGCTCCAAGACAGAAAAATCATCTTTCAGGCATGTCTTTTATTTCAAGATGTGTAACAAGGTGTAAAAAGTAACACAAAAATAATTCAAGAGCCAGAGAAAATGTGCTGCAGTGGAAGACTTAAAAGAGCTTGGTCTGTTAAGCTTGTGAAAAGCAAGGTTGTGAGGTGGTTTGTTTACGCTGGGTGAAGCAGCTTCACAGTGATAAAATAGCAGAACCAAAGATCTCCTGGTCAAGTACACAGAGACATAACAAAAGTTGGTAACAAAAGCTGCACCTGAACTCATATTCTGATAAGAAACAAGACCCACATTTTGAACTGTTGGGATGATTAATCGTTAGGAACAACTATCAACGCAAGTGGAGGATTTTTCATCTCTTTGGTCCTTTTAATCAGAACTGTGTGTCATCCTGAAAAAAACGGTCTACTTGAGCACAGGCATTGAAGTCACAGCAAGATGAGTGGAGGGTCATCTTTAAGGGTCTGTGTTAAGTAAATAGTTTCTTCTGGGCTTAGACTGTATGGATTTACTGCTATTTCTGAAGCCTGAAAGACATAAACCAGACATTTCTTATCAAAACCTGTGTGTGAAGGATGCAACTTCTCCATCCTTCATGCTCTCTGAAATCCTGAGGGTAGCAAAAACTCTCTGCTCTTCTGTTGTCCAACTTGCCTGACTTTATGCAAAAGACTCTGAGGTCACTGAAGTTGATGACATTATTGTGACATCATCAAATATATCGCTATCTCATGGCAGAACTGAAATGAGATTAGCTAGAGATTTGACAACAAATGACAGGCTGCTAGGACAAGAACTGGGTGCACAGGCTGCAAAGTCTTAACAAGGAGAGGAAACAAGTCAGATATAGAATCGTAGAATCCTTTAGGTTGGAAGAGACCTTTAAGATCATTGAGTCCAACCATTGATATGGGATATTGCTCTTAGTCTACCACTACGTTATTGCAACATCATCTGTTTGACCAAACCAACCTGCATTGAGAGAAATTCCTCACAGTGCAGGAATCTGTGCTAGAACCAGGGTCTCCAGGCCAGGCTGGGTTCAGCTAAAAGGAAACAAAGAAAATAAAAGGAAAGACCTGGAGTTCTGACTAAATTTATCATTCAAACGGCAGAGAAGACAAATTCCTGCTTTGTTCAACAACTGCTAAATATTTTTCCTTGTCTGGGGAAATTTCGAGTGAACCTCTGGCCCTTCCAGATCCTAACATGACTTGTGCTGTTGCCATAGTTCAGTCATGTCAGAAACAGCTGTCATATAAATGTAATATTTGGATTTCCACCCCCTGGTTTCCCAAGCCACTGAGTGTCACAGCCCTCCTGTGTGACAGCTGGAGAGCACAAGGTGCCGCCCTGGCACTCTAGATGGCAAGTTGCTAGAGCATTACTAGCTGGCACCTGTACATCAGGTTCTGCCTACATCTGTCAGAGAACATTCTAGGCAGGTTGATGTTATTTATCCTTGTTTTGCAGGTGACAAAATCAAGTTGCAGTGAGGTTAAGTGATTTGCCCAAGGCCATATTGCAAATCAAAGAGAATGAGAGACTGAAACAGACTTGTCATTTCCTACCTCTATGTCAGGTAGTTTTTGGCTTGGCCATATCACACAGCCACACAGCTTGGTAGTAACTTCTTAAATTACCACCTTGGTATTTCTGGTTCATCCTCACAGTGATCTTACTGTTCCCCAACCCTGTTGCCTAGTGGATTCCTGTCCCGTTAGGCAACAACAGATCTGACCTTGCCAAAGAACCCAAACATATGTGATAATAGGGAAGAGGCCATTTTGGGATGCAGCAACAGTGTGGTGAAAGTGGACCTTCTTTACCATGGCAAGGGTGGTGCTCAGTGTCCAGATCTCCCTACCTCTGGATCTCTGATTTGGGGCTGCAATGCAGACAAGGCCTCTGCTCTGCTGAAGACTGTCTGTGCAGCTAAGTAAAACAGGTCGGGTCAACGTGCTTTGCATCTTCATGTCCATCCCACTCCCTGCTAGAGCCAGTTCAACAGGGTGACTATGAGAAAATTGTTAGTACTAATAGTCCCTTGCTCACGGCCATGGACTGTGCTAGCATTTAAACAGTGTAGACGATCTTGGCAGGTTCTTGAGCTCGTAGCTTGGCACTGTTTTATTTACTGGAATACACCTTGCCTGTTTGACTCCGTGAAATAAGGATTGCAACACTGCCTTTCTCCCATTTTTCCTGTCTTTTCAAGCAGTTTGTCAAGCCCCCTGGAGGAAGGGTCCCCCAGTCAGTGGGTATACATACGACACTTGGCTGTGGTTTCAACTGCGTGCTGTGGCAGGTGCTGTTTGAGGGCATTTCTATCCCAGCAGCAGAACATGAGAAGGCAAATTAAGCGATACCACCTTGGACTCCAGGAGCTCTCGGTGGAGTTCAGTATCTGGGCAGAGCTTACTCAGCAAGGGAGTTTAAAATTGCTTTTTGGCTAAGAAAACAAATCCTTCAGCGACAATCGGAAAATTGTATTTTTGATTTATTTTGTTTAGATAAGGGTTAAGACGACCAATTCAGAGCCCCTTTATGCTGTGATGTGGGTGGAAGTTTGTTCAGCCACTGAGATAGACCAGTTGCTCCCTTCCCCTCCCCTCACCGCTTCACCCCCCCAACTTGCTCTCACCGCATTTTTCTGAAACATATGGGCCTAATTCAGGTTGAAGACTAAAAAGTTTGCACAGCGCCGGTTAAAAATTATGGCTTCTTATAATGAAATCTTTGTCAATGGAAACTTGAAATAGCAGCTTGGCTTGTGACTTATGGGGAGACCGATGATGGAAATCAATTAATCATCCCATTTCCCAAAATCTGAACAGGAGGGCACACTTGAATCAGAAAGGGGCTCCGGTTTACGAGCTGCTTGGACAGCTTCAAGACTTTCATTGAAAATCCCAGGAGCACGAGTGGGAACAAATGCGTTAAGACTGAATGTTTCTCTTTGGGAAGAAGAACAGCGATAGGGATCCTCTGTTTAGGAGCAGTTGTTTTTGTTCGAGGGGGGCTTTTGTTGCACTGGAGACAAGCACTTCGCTATCTTCAGCAATCGGGTCTCAATTTTTAATAAAGTCCCACCGGGTAATTTTACAGAGGTCTGCTAATTCTTACCAGGGGGTGCTCAGCAGGGAGCTGCACGCTGGCTTTACCTGCGCTGGGCCAGCTTGGTGGTGCACACCACCTCTGTGGCTGGATGTATGGCAAGGTCCTGCAGCTGCTTGCTGCGAAACCAAAAAAGAGTGGTAAAAAACATGGGATCTCCTTCAGGAATGTGTGAGACGTCATATGTCTGGGACCTTGGCAAGGCACGGGGCAAATTTATGTGAGGTCCAGATCCAGACCGGAGTCCACCATTTCAGTAGCCTGGGGCTACGATTATACTGTTCCACATCTGCTTATTAAAAGAAACCATACCATAATTAGAGCAATACATGTAACGGATTCTCTGGTTCAAAGGGTGAACTAAAGTGTTGGGGGGACAGGGGCATTGGTTTGGATAGGACCAAATTTGGAAGAGGGAGGATCAGACTGGGTCATCTTAAAATGTTTCACTTGACCTGAAATGACATGTTTTGCCTTTTCTGGAATTGCTTAATCCCTTTTTCTTTCTCTTTATATATCAGAACTTGGAAAACTTGGTTTAAATAATTTTAAAAATTAACCCATCCACACACCTTAAAACAGTAAAACAAGAAATCATATAATAGATACTGCCAAAGCTATTTATTCACATCCCATGTATATTTGACACTCCGTCTTGCCATAGGAAGGGATACTCGTCCGTATGATTACGTTGTGATAGTCCAAACTAATGGGAAGCGAATACATTCTTCTCTTTCAGAATCTCCCACATTTTTGTAGCTGCTGCAGATGAGTTCAGTTCCCCCAACTTTGCTTTAAAGTGGAAGAGCTGCCCTCAAGTCCTCACTTACTTGACGCAAGCAAGGAAAATGGCTGGGGCAGTCAAGAGAAGGAAGGGACGAGGAACTGGAGGAGCACTGAAGCAAAGGAGCCCGAAGAAATCTCACCATTTGGCACAAGGATGGTTTCCTTTGTCATCCTGCTTGCTTCCTGCCAGTGGGTTGACTTTAATGAATAATGGGAGATGAACGATAATTTTGGTTTCTGCCTGGAGTGGGAACAGCTGACAAAGCGTTTAATGGAAGCTGACAGTTAAGTACCCAGCCACAGCAGTAAAGTGTCAGACAAAGCATATGAAAATAAACAGCCCAAATGAAAGCTATTTCTGAGCAGATTGCTGGCACACTTTCCCAACCCCAGGCAGGTTATCTGAGATGGTAATTGCTGCCAAAAAATTCCTCCTCCTCCTTTTTTTTTTTTTTAATATACCTTATGAGACTTACCTCAAGGGACCATAGAGCATATTTATGGATACGCTTAACTTCAAAATAAGCAAAATCAATACCAGAAAAAGTAGAGCTGTTTTATGGAGCTTATACTAAGTTTGTTTGCATGTTTAAAAAAGTTGGTTGCTTAATAGCAGCTCATATATAGTATCTGATTATATATATGTGTATTTATATATTTAAGAGGTAGAGACTGGGGTTAGCTAAAGGTTTGAAGGAAGCTACAGTGCCCAGTTGATACTGCTTTTCTATAAGAGCCCTAGCCAAAATGGTCTGGGGACATGATGAACTGCTCCAAAGGGTCAGCATGAACCATACAGCCAAGATTCCCATCCAGTATTTATGCACTAAAAAAACCCTTGCCATCATGAGCTGTGCTTTGACGTCTTTTTTGCCCACAGTGCACGTTAGTTCTGCTTGTGTTGCTTTCAATCTTGCAGAACAGTTAATCAAAGCTGGTGCAGGTTATTGAATGTTGCCTCATGTTTAAAAATAGGTTCGTTGGCTTTGTGGCCAGAAGGAATTGCTCTGATCGTCTCCTCTGACCTCCTGCATATAACACAAGCACGGGATAAGTACTATTATATGAGGGTTAATGTACACAGTACCTTCATTTATTAGCTTTCTACCTCATTTATTAGCTTAGCTGTGAAAGCAGGTGACTGAGAGTCAGCATTCCTCGTCCTATTCTTGGCCAAAATGGGCTGTAAACTGGTTATAATAATATTTCCCTATCTGTGATGCTTAACTGATTCCTGCACAGAAAAGGCAACAAGCTTGTGGTGACTTAACAGTTACTGAAAAGAATAATCCTGTTACAGCAAAAATAATAATCTAAATACCAAAACCAATCCCCTCCCCAAATCCGGGTTTAAACAAAGATTTAAAAAAAAAAACCCAAACCCCTGAAATTCTGAAATCTTGGCTGCTTTAAACCTAAACGTTTTAAAACACTGGAGTATGCATTTTCCATTTCCAAGCTTGATTCTGATCCCACATCCTTCTGTTCCATTGGTGTGATTCATCTGTAGATATAAGGATTGCATAATTCATCACAGATCTTTACCATAGATATATAATTACAGTAAATCCTTTAGCCTGAACAGCGTGAAGCCTTCTCTAGGGTGAGCACAAGGGGTACTTGTAGGTGGTGTTGCTCTGGTGTGGTTTGAAAGGTGGTAGCTATGCGTTTTGTGGTGACATCTGCAATGGAAAAACCCAACAGAGCACTCCTGTGAAACATCTAAGGAGAGAGAGAAGCAGCGTGTTGTGGCACCACGCGCTTGGGGAAGGCACTCGTGTTGGTTAGTGGCCTGAAAGCAAGAGGTGGGAAGTGGTTTCCTAGCCACGTATAAGCCATTCGTATTTTTCCCATTTGCCTTGGAAATTACAACAGCACATGGAATCGCAGCTCTCTGGTTCACTGTAAAAGTGTTGGGGACAAATGACTCTAAGCTATGGGCATTAGAGGAATATTAACTGTGTTTCTATGTCTATAAACTGATTTGTCAGTGTAATGTTCTAAAGTGTTTTATTACGACTACTTTTTGGTAGGTTCGTCTTTGAAAGGTTAACTTTCTCTGAGCTATTTTTATGGGGAGTTTCCTGGAGGAGAAAGTCTACTAAATCCAGCTCTATTCATACTTTAGCCCATTCACCTCACTCAGTAGTTCCTCTGCATACGACAGACTCCAGCAGGAGTTAAAGCTGGTAAAGATAAAGGCTTACAAGGACAATAAAATCATTTAACCTGAGCTTTGGAATATCTGAAGCCCTGGAATTACATCCAGATCTCCTGCATTGAGCTCAATATATTGTGTTTCACTAAATCAGGTCTTCCAAGAAGACATCCTCTTTTGGTTTGAAGACATTAAGAGATGGAGAATCCACCACTTCCCTTTGGTAGTTTGTTCCAGTGGTTAACCACAATCACTGTTAGAAATTTGTACCTTATTTCTAATTGGAATTTCCCTGGCTTTCAGTTCTTGTTGTGCCTTTCCATTTTCGACTACAGAGCCTTTTAGTATCTGATGTTTCTTCACTCGGAGGTATTAATGTGCTACAGTCATATCATCTCTTTCAGTCTCCTTGTCACTGAGCTCAACAGCTTGGGCTCTTGGGGTGGAATTCACTCCAAGTGGATCGGTTCTTTGGCGTCTAACGTTGAAGGCATCTCTGTGTTTGTCTTGGAGTTTCTTCAAAACTTCAGTCACACATATGCTCAGAAGTGCTTGTTCTGGCATGTGGCACCACGCCAGGTTTAAGCAGTGGGATCTCTGTACTCTGCTGGAGAAGTCCAAAACAGTTAAGTGTGAGATTGGTGCCCACCTTTGGCACAGCAGTTTAAGGAGCAAAGCACATACCTTGATGAAAATGGAAAACCTGGATGCTCGGCTAGAGGGGACTGACCCTGATCTCCCATGTCCTGGGAATATCTCTAAGCTCCAGGCTGTGGAGGAGCTCAAGTATAAATGTTTCTCTCTTGAATAAGTAACTAGGGGAGCATGGTCTGGCAGAGAGCAAGCAGAGCAGACTGTGCAAAGCACATACTGACACTTCCCCAGGTTAGTCTTCCAAAATCTAACAATTTATGGCTCAAGAAGTTGCTGTCGTTGTTTTTAGCAATGCAAATGGGATTTCTTTTCCATGAAATTGTCCAATCTCTCCTTGATGTGAACTTTCAGCATCCACAGCATCCTGTTGGCAAGTCCTACAGCTTAGCTGTGTGTCCTCTGAAAAAAAAAAAACACCTCACCTCCTCTTCTTTCTTTTGGGTTTGCCATCTGCTAACTTTGATATTCCGTCATTTTTGTATTGGAATAGACAGGGAACAATTAAGTCCACTTGCTTTCTCCGCATCACTCATTTTATACAACTGTACAAATCTCCCCTCAATTGCCAAAGTTCGAAGATCCCTCATGTTCTTGATCCTTCTTGCCATCATCCTCTCATCTGTTATAATCTGTTTGAGAACTGCACGCAATATTCAAGATGCAGGTGTGTCGTGGATTTGTACTACTGTTAGAACAGAGGCAGGTAATAATGTCTCTCTACTCCTAATGATTCCTAACCTTCAATTTACTTTTTCGTATGCTACTAAGAATTTAGCAGCCCTCTGAGCTGTCCAATGGGGTTAATTTCTGATCTCATTTCTGAGTGGTAATGGCCAACTCCAAGCCCATCATTTTATATGTGAAGTTAGAGGGTTTTTTCCCCATTGTGCACCACTGCCTTTATCTGTGTTCAGTTTCATCTGCTAGTTTAGGACCAAATCTCTCAGTGTGATAAACTCCTTCAGCAGTTCTTCACAGACAAGCTTGTCTGTCCCGAAATACTGTGTCATCGGTGAGTGTGACCACTTCACTATTAATTTCCTTTTCAAGATCATTTATGGATCTGTTGCCATCACAGGTCTCTATGGCACTTTCTGGTTACCCTCCTCCCCAGTGAAAATTCCTACTATTTCCTCATATCCATTAGCCATTCCTACTACCATTAGCCATACAAGGATCCTCAACTGATTATTTTCCTAAAAGCCTTGGGCTGAGAAGGGCCTCCAGTTCTCACTGAGAGTTTTTCATGCTCTGCTGTTGCTTGCTTAGAGCAGAACTGAGCAGTTGTGCCTTCTGGGTGTCTATGCTGAAAGTGGAAGAGCTTGGCAATTAGCTTAAGCAGAGCAAAGTGCTTAAATTCCTAATGATGTCACTGGTAGACCAAGGCATAAAAGGTAATCAGACTGAATAACCCCTCGCAGGTGCTCAGTGGCATGTAGCTCTTTCCATCCCAACCACATTTGAAATTGAGATGGTACCGGCATTCACCATCACTCCCTGCCCAGGAGCAAAACACCTGCAATTCCTGTAGGCAGTATCTTAATGAAGCCTTTACCTGGGGCAGGAGACAATCCCCATTCGCAAATATGGTCTGTATTCTTTGCTCCTGAACCTGTGCTTTCACGTTCGGTTCATTTTGTGAGCATTTTCCCTGAGCTGACCTGGTTTATCAAGTGAGTTATTGGTCATACTCCTGTTCTTCTCTTAGTTAGCCCTCCACCGATCCTTAAACACATTTTCTTAGCAGTGATGCTAAATTTATTTCCAGAGCTCACTGACAGAAATGCTGAAATGTACCAAACCTTCGAGCCCTCCCTACAGAGCCTCGGTGGGTCCCCCCATAGAGTGAGGACTCCCCATTAATGACCCCTTTCTGGCGCTGTCAGTCAGCCAGTCCCTAAGCCACTCTCTTTATGCTCCACTGATATCGCATTGTGCTAATCTTAAATCAGGATTTCAGTCCTGTGCCCTCAGGAACACACATGTTCTAGCTCTGCTTTGGCATTGATTTATTTCTGCCTACTCCCAATTCTCCTCTCTGCCTCTATTCCATTAAAGGTCTTGCTGTTTTTACCCAAAGTCAATATTCTCCTGTCCTTTCCCACAGTGATGACATACATGTTGATGAAGCTGGATCTTATTTACACTCACACCCCTTTGTAATGTGCAAGCTTTGACACTGATGCCTGCAGTAAGGCTAGTTCATACTACTGGCAAAGCAAAAAGAGGCCGTAGAGCAAGCGCACATCAGGTCTTAGAGCTTTTTTGCCTCAGGTTGTATTACAGTCAAGTGAGTCAGCAACGTGGGAACTGCTAACGTTTTTCACTGGGGAGCATTGTTAGTGACCTGCACAAGAAGCCAGAAAACTGTTATTACTTGAAATGTAAAATTAAAGAAAAAAAAAAAAGTGTTCTTTCTCATTTCCCTGAACTGGACCACATGCCTCCCTGGAGGAAAATCATTGTTGAAATATGTCGACTGCAAAATTTTCTGTTAATCTGAATATTCCTCTCTTGCTCTGAGCTGCGGGATGCAAGCAGAAACCTGTCCCATCTGTTCTGGAGCAGTCTGTGGAAGCTGCAAGCATGTCCCTGCTGGGGACGATGGATGGCCTAGCGCACTGCCCATACTTCTGTAGGATCGCACTGGTAGGACAGGCTGCACCAGAGAGTAGAAAATGGTGCCCAAGATCGCGTGGTCAGCCTGGTGCTGCCAGTGGGGTCACACTGATTGAGACCCTCCGGTAGCACCAATTCCATCAGTGGGATGTGGCCGCAAAGCTAACAGCCTGCTTGTGAACTTCGGGGGCTTTCATTGATGTTGGGCATGTCATGGCCTGATGAGCCTTCTCATTACCAGACTCATGCCACATCCACTGGACTATTTCTTCTTCAAGTGTATTTCGCCAAAGACAATCTCACAAGTGTTAATTCTGGTCTTGACGTTCATCCCTGAAGGGTTTAAAGCATCCCTGAGAGAACATCCCTTTCATTTTTCACTCATTCCTTACTGCATAGAGTGCTCTGATATATTTCCCCTCTCCTACTCTCTCTTTCTCTCTCTCTCTCTCTCTCTCTCACCATATGTTAAAGATTTTTAGGAATGTGCCTTTTCTGCAGCATCTCTTGCTTCTAGATTTTAACACAGTCCTGATGCATTTACCATAAATCCCTGGAAATATGGCAAATCCAACACAAAACTAGTTGGAAGCAAGAACTCATTGGAAGCAAATTTTACATACGTGTACAGTCTTCCTTGTCTGGGCGCAAGGGCTACATGATTTACTGGATGAAGAGAAAATGTCTCTATACCCAAGGTCAGCAAAATTTTTGATCGAAGCTATTTTTACACTAACAAGCCCACAGTGTCTACTGTATTCAGGAAAGTCGTGGCAAGGAGCAGAATGGAAGAAATGTGCTAATTTGAAAAATCTGGAGATTTTTATCTATGGGGAAAAAAGATTTCTATGAAGGCTATTGGAAAAATAGTGAGCATTTTTTGTGAACATTTTTGTTTATACAAAAGTCTTTATCTGCTTTCCACTAGTTCCATCATCTGGCAGATGTTTTTCAGCAACTTTCCCCATTCACAGTTTTCTTTTTAAATCTCACATTTCCCCTTTACACAGCTCTACCCTCTGGCTCTGAAATCCTATTCTATTCTTTACCTGCTCTTCATTTTATAAAATATTCTGCTTTCTCAAGAAATTATTCAGCTTTGGGGGAGAGAGTGAAGGTTCCTTAGCTGTCTGACACCGGTCAGGCAGTCTGCTGAATAACATCCAGTAGCCACAAAATTTTGTCACTTTTTCTGCTGCGCCCTGTGGTGTGATTGGTGTGTGTTGTGGTGCAACACAGGAGAAATACTAACACAAAGCAAGTAAAGAAGTCGTGTAGGTTATCAGCTGAAATCCCAACCCTTGTGAATCCCAGTGTTGTGACTGAATATGGGACCTACACATATGGTGGACCTGGCTTTGTTGCATGGCATGGGAATGTGTCCTGCAAAGGCTGCGGATAACAAGAGGTGTTGGGGGAGGAGGGCATCAGAGTTAACATCCTAAGACCTGTTTTTTCTGTTGTCTCTGCCCAATTTTGGCCCAGAACTCTGTCCAAGGAGCCCTGTTGTCCTGTTAATCCAGTGCGGAAGAAGAGGGGCAGAGCTGGCCAGTGAGAGAGTGCATTCACTTCGCTTCTTTCTATGCACATTTTCCAGTTCCTTTGTACTCTTCCAAGGAGGTCTGTCCAGAAGGCATGCCTTAGTCAACACAAACAGGAGTAAATACAGATTTCTACTATGAGATAATGAGGTTTTCTGTTTTGTTCTCTGTTTTTTTCCTAATAATCCCTTGTGTTTTATCAGCCTTTTGATGACTGTTGAGCACTGCATTAATGTTTTCAGAGCACTATCCGCAAACCCCAGTATCTCAGTGAACAGTCATAGCTAATTAAGAGTCTATTGTAACATATGTATAATTAGGGTTATTTTTATCCCATATTCATTACTTTGCATCTATCAACACTGAATTTCTTTCAGTGCCATGAGATCTCATCAACAATGAGTATCACTCAGTGTCATGAGATCCTAATGAGATCCTATCATCTGTAAACTCTGTTATTTCATGAGTCACTATTTCCCAGACTTTATGAGAATGTTGAACAACACTCATCTGCGTGGAACTTCATGTGACTTCCCTCTATTACGTAAATTGACTCTTAGTTCTGTATCTTTTTAGCCAGTTATTAAGTGGGAGAGATGAGATCTCCGTTTCTTTTCAAGCCTTTTGTAATCTAAGTACATTGCATTAACCCATATTAATATCAGATTGTTTCCTTCAAAATGCTCTACAAGATATTTGAACAAGATGCATGACTTCTGTCTGCATATCTGGGTTCAGCCTCATGACTGGGAAATCATGAGAAGAACAAAAGTATTAGAAAGAATCCCTACATTTCTCAACATACCTCTCTTACTCATGACTTCGGGATCAGTGCAAGCATCTCCTTACCAAGTAGGCTTGGGCATCACCGCCACACCATGCCACAGCCTAAACTTGTTAAAATTCAAGATGTGACAGTGTGAGGTAAAAAAGGAAAAAAAGTTTTTTTAAAAAAAAAAGTCGAAAAGTCCTCTAAAATGAAGACTTGTAATAAAAATAGGCAGTACTGCAATACACTGGCATGATCTTTCAGCGAAATATTCATGCACCTGGGCAGAGAATGCACAAATAAAACAAAAGGTGAGCCTTGGGTGTTATTTCAGAAAGATCCTCAAGCAGATGTCAGGCTGTATCCTGGCTAGACTCCCCCGTTATAAAGTAGCCTCTTGTTAGCACAGCACGAAGAGTAATTGCACAGACAAACCTAAGGCATGGAGCAGCCGTGCGTAAATTATTTCTTTTAATATGTCACTGGAATTCCTAAAGGAAAGCTGGCTTTTTTTATATAATTTTACTTCATTTTGTTTCTCATTTATTTCTAGGAACTCTGGCTATGCAACAGACTGGTGCGGAGTGGAGAGGGACTCTCTTATACTCAGCCCAGACTAATCCAAGCGCTACGCTCTTCCTCTTTGCAGAAACACTAGAGGAGTTTCTATTCTCTTTTGTGCAGTCAGCGAATTCTCCGTGGGGATCTCCATCTATCTGGCAGGTCACATTACAGCTCCGCTCTTGTAACTGATCTGTCCATTGGTTTCTACAGAAGAAGTGTTATTGATGAATTACTGCACATGGCGCTGAGAGTTACGTTGCAGAGTTGTTACTTTTCAGCTAGGGAGCTTTCCTGGGAACTTTCCGTGATGTGCTGGACGGCTAAAGAGCTTTGGACAAGATGTAGCATACAGCTGCCATAACTCATTATGACCAATAAACAGAGCGAGCAAAACGGATAGAAAAGTTGAAGATCAAAGATGCCAGCAGGACATGCGCATCTGTGATTAGTGATGAATTTTACTACATTAGAGAAAGCTGGTTGACTTCAAAAGATGCTAGACCTCCTGGCAAGGCACAGAAATAAGCCCCCAAAGTCATCATGTTATGACAATTGCAGTTTCCCTCAGTGTGAGACGGCACTGATTGCGCTGCCAAATGCCCGCTAAACAGATTGATTTTCTCCAAGACCATTTTTTCTTTCCATTGAAGCCTCCTTTGTACTTTCCTGCGAGGTGTAGTTATAAGCAGAACTGGTAGCACTGCCCTAGAGTAAGTCCATATTGCAGCTGGGCAGAAAATAATTCTGTTATTCTGTTACAGTACTTGACATACTGCAGTACGGCACCCTAGCACACAGATACAAACACCTAAGATTTTTTAAAAAACCCCAAACTCTGAGAAACTAAAAGTCATATTTTAAAGTTTGAGTTGCACCAAATGAAACATTTGATGTCACTAATCGTAAAACTTTTAATTTTAGCAATTTTCAATTTTTTTTTAATTTTACTTGCTCTAATTTTCTCAAAACAAGAACCTTCATTTTTCTTTTGTGTCACAATATGGCATTTCAGCAATTTCTTTTTTCAACATACTTTGAGTCAGGAGATTAACTGAAACCAATGTTTTTCCGTAGTGTTTTGGTTACTAGGAATTGTGTTTTTTCTATGAAAAATGGTTTAAAAATTTCCAACCAACTCTAGTATTTATGCTAAAATGATTCACAATAATGTCCTGTGGAGTCTTAAAGAAAAGAAAGCATCAACCCAAGGAGTTTAACATTGCAGAGAAGGGCTGGGTGATGAAGTGAAGTTAAAGTGCCCAGTGCCGTCCTTATTCAATCTATTCATACAAAGCTTTGTAAAAAAGAGGGATATGGGAAAAGATGGTCAGTAGCCTTTCAGAAGATGGCAGAAACAAGAGAACACCATCCATGGAGACATGATCAGATGCAGGTTTTGGGATACCACTTGTCTTCTGTCCTCTGGAGGTGTCACGCGGAGGATGATGAGGACAGAGGCCTGTTTATCAAAATAGGAAGGGAGGAAGGTTTCCCACCCTACTGAAACAGCTTAGGATGTATGTTAACCCAAGCTGGAGTAACAAACCTTGGCTCCGATTCCCAGCTTCCATAAACTGCAAGGATGAATGTCCAATTTTTGAGCTTGGATTCAGCCAGTTTAGAGAGCAATTATCCATCCATGTTCTGTAATTCAGTTATGAACTGGTCTCCAAACTCCCCTCGCATTAAGGCTTGAGTTTCTATTTATTTGGATTACAAAGTCCATTTCTACCCTTGCCGTCTTGCCTTTGCCTCATACTGCAAACATCCAAGGAGCCTGAAGGTACTGGGAAAAGGAGGCTGATCCAATATCTTCTTTATTTAAGACGGGAAGCGTGTAAGCGGATGATCTATTAATACAACATTTATTAATACCCTTCTCACACACAGGAACCGAAAATCACAAGGCTTGCTTTGAAGCTGGGACTCTCTCACATGCGTTGAGTCGAGTTTCCAGCGAGGCGCAGGTGCGTGCCATATGAGCAGAAGAAACCCCGGGACCACGAGCGAGCAATTTGATGACTGCTGTGCGCTCAGTGCCCAGAGTAGATTCATGTCAAGGTGACACTTCCCTGGCTCAGCTCTCCCCTTGTCTCTTACTGAAGAGCTGTAGATATTTTACTCTTGCAGGCTCCTTTTCTTACTTTTTAGTGCCTGATAGATGTTGTTCCTAAACACTTTTGCAGGTGATTACTGTGGGGAATTAGTAGGCTTCTTATTCACACCTTTCTGTCCAGCCCCTCTTGACTTGCATAATTCATTAAGCCAGAGGAAACGAGGGATCTCACAGAACGTGCTGAGGCCCAGCCAGCCCCAAAGGGGCTTTTCAATGGTTTAATTTAATGGTTGTTGTGGGAAATGGCTGTGTAGGTGTTAAGCATTTTGATTCTCTTCCCATTCTTTCCCCTGTTAATAGGTGGTTGTGCCACTGAGACGTTCCCTAAGAGGACCGTAAATGTGAAGTATGAACGTTGCTGCCTGTTGACATGCTGGCTGACAAGGATGAGACATCAGACTTAGGTTCCCAGAAGGGATGCCTAAATTTTTGTGATTTTCAAGCGTTATAAACTTTGCTTTCTAGCACAGGTGAGGTTTGAACCCCTACCTGCAAACACTCACGTCCCAGGTGTCCCTTTTCGGTAGTGGGGACACTGGTAAAGGCAAATACGGATGTGAAAGAGGCCCTGAAGCCTTCAGGCATGTCAAGCTCTAACCAGTTTCTCCACACCTCCCCAAAGTGGGTATACGGAGCCAAGGTATGAATGAAGGAGCGAAGCTTTCTGGCTAAATGACGTGGGTCCAGTGACACTGCTTCAAGGCATGACATCAAACTCCCAGGCAATGTCTGTACTACAGAATTACACATTGCAAAGGAGCATTCCCAGGTGCTTTAATTTGTTTTTGATCCTCAGACCGGTCCCTTGCATGCTTTTGGCCTCGGCTCACTAGCATCCTTCCAAACAGTTTCCAGGCACAGTTCGGCAACCGGCACGGCCAGGGACCATTCCCAGTTGGCAGCTTGGATATAGCCGCTCTGTTTTGGAAAGCAGGAGAGTTTAATGAATGGATGCAGGCATTTCTGTGCCAGTTGGCCTCCAGGTTAGAGAGTGGTCCCGGCCGTGTTTAATTTTCTAAAACAGACATAGCCTCGGGTCTCCTTCTTATCTCTGCCATTGACTTCCTGGGTAGTGAGGGCTTGGCTGTTTACCTATAAAAACGACTTTGTGAAAATGGAGCGTGCATGAAAGAATGGTTTCAAAGACTATTTATTATGAATATGGTTCTTTTTAACTTAACAAGTCATTCACAAACTGATCTTGGCTTCCTTGGATGGAGTTAGTGTTCAGAGATATTCACTGATCATTTACAGCAAGAAACATTCAGCCTCCGGTCTGTTCACAAATGGTTTGTTTTCTTTGCTTCCTTTTTTGCAGTGGGGGACCGGCCAGCTGAGAGATCTGCTTTTGTTTTCCCTCTCCTTGATTTGATGATTGAAGCTTTTCAAACAGAACTACAACACACAGCAAATATCCACGATGAATTTCTAGATAAATAAACACTTGGGCCGAGGTTATTTTGGAAGAACGGCAGTCTCGGTGCCTCCAAATGGCAAATAATAGAGTGAACTGAGCCCAGTCATTTTTTTCTGGAGTTGGAGGACTTCTGCTATCCCTCCTGTTAACCTGTGCTTCTCTGTTTTGCGGCTTTGCGCAGTGTTTCTGAAGCACTGTGCATGACACTGTTAGGGCTGGTTAAGAGTCAGTCCGGGTCCCCATTGAGAAAAAGGAGACTCTTCCTGTTGCCACGTTGCCCAGCAGTGGGGTGAGGAGTGCTCCTGGTCTGGGTGCTCAGGAGGTGTGGGCTCGGGGGGGACAGCCCCTTGCAGGGGTCCATGGGAGGCGACCACTCAGCCTTTCCCAGGCAGGGAAGGCTCAGGAGACGTGCTGGAGGCAGGCTTGCATCGCCTAAGCATAGCTGTTGGCTCCATCGTTTGCTCATCTGTGGCTTTGCCTTCACTCACTTGTTTCCTTAGATGAGTTCCTCTGCCTGCTTATTTGTGTTAGGAAAATTATCGTTCTTGTATTTCGGTCTGTGTCGCTTCCTCTGGGTCTGGTTTTTTATTGCACAGAGGGATGTCTCTAATGAAGTGGATGGAAGGAGGAGGACTCGGCGCTTATTTTTATCCTATACATAGGAAGTTGGCCAGAACAGGGGAAAACAGAGCAGAAAGTCCTCAGAGCATTTCCACCCCTCAGACCTGGAGACAGCAATCCCCACAGACCTTGCTCAAATGTTCCACCGCTGCCCAGGGACGCTGCCGAGGAGAACTTTCTCCGCAGTTTTGCTTGTTTGTTTTTGAAAGGAAAAGTGCGTGTTGCTTCCTGCCGCAGGGACGCGGCTAGCTGCCCTGCCATTGCTGCCATCCAAGTTCCTTTTATTAATGAATTAAACCTCAGACCACCAGACTGACTGAGAAAAAAAAAGGGAATTTGTATATATGTATTGGTAGTGTGACAGCACCTGGAGGCCCTGATGGAGCTGGCAGTTACATCACACATTTCTAAAGGGAGATGAGAGCTGGTCCGAGGAGCCTCAAACCCAAACTGAACAGACGGGCTCAGGGTAGCGATACAGGGCAGAAATGCAGCAAAACGTAATGGTTACCCTGCTACCACAGAGAACAGAACGAAATAAGATGAAGCCAGACCTTGTGTTTTTTGGTTCAACGAGAAGCCCATTAGATCATACTGCTGCCCTGGAAATTTTGGGGAAACTGAGGCATGTGTTTTATGACTAGATGTTTACCTTGCATTCACATTTTCTTTGTCGCGTTAAATCTCCTTTCCAGAAGGATTGTAGGCCATCTTTTTGCCTTTTTTCTTTTTTTTTGGAATGATGATGTCCAAGGAGAGGAGCAACAGACCAGACAGCCAGGGCTCTCCCACGCAGCTTCCCCGGCACCGGCCGGCATTGCCACTGAGCATCTCCCTCCTGTAACACAGCTGGGCTTCAAAAGAGGATGCTCCTCTCCCATGTGCTTCAAAGAGAAACCAGGAGTCGCAGAGCAATTACTCCCACTCACAAGACGAGGGGAAATCCTCTTCTAACGGGGGATCAGCCTGTTAAAATGAGGATGTCTGGCGATTTATGGCTTGCTGCTTTAAACCTTCCTCCCCCGACCAAAGAAACACAGCAGACAGCAAAGCTGGAGGGAGATACAAGACAGAGCTGACATTGGCAGCACTTGAAATGTAGTGGGGGAGATGGGAAAACCCTTTCTTGCTGTCCTCATTAGCATGACTTAATTAATAGTTATAATCTTATCAAACAAGAAGCTGCCATGCAGGAGATGTGTAGGCTGGAAATCAAAGCTTTAATAAATAAATATTTTAAGACTAAAAAGCACTGCTGGGTAATTTTGTCTGACTTCCTGTATAATTGATACCAGAGGTAGACCTTTTCAACTGAAAAAAAAGGTAGATTTAATGGGAAGGTGCTGTTCATGTGATTTTTTGGGGAGGAATCATAGAATCATTTAGGTTGGAAAGAACCTTTAAGATCATCAAGTCCAACCATTAACCTAATACTGCCAAGTCCACCACTAAACCATGTCCCTCAGCGCCACATCTATATGTCTTCTAAATCCCTCCAGGGATGGGGACTCAATCACTTCCCTGGGCAGCCTGTTCCAGGCCCTGACAACCCTTTTGGTGAAGAAATGTTTCCTAATATCCAGTCTAAACCTCCCCTGGTGCAACTTGAGGCCATTTCCTCTTGTCCTGTCGTCTGTTACTAGGGAGAAGAGACTGACCCCCACCTTGCTACAACCTCCTTTCAGGGAGTTGTAGAGAGCGAGAAGGTCTCCCCTCAGCCTCCTTTTCTCCAGGCTAAACAACCCCAGGTCCCTCAGCCGCTCCTCACAGCACTTGTGCTCCAGACCCTTCCCCAGCTTCGTTGCCTGTCTCTGGACACGCTCCAGCACCTCAATGTCTGTCTTGGAGTGAGAGGCCCAAAACTGAACCCAGCACTCGAGGTGCGGCCTCACCAGTGCTGAGTACAGGGGGACGATCCCTTCCCTACTCCTGCTGGCCACACTATTTCTGATACAGGCCAGGATGCCGTTGGCCTTCTTGGCCACCTGGGCACGCTGCTGGCTCATATTCAGCCGGCCGTCAACCAACACCCCCAGGTCCTTTTCCGCCGGGCAGCTTTCCAGCCACTCCCCTCCAAGCCTGTAGCGCTGCCTGGGGTTGTTGTGTCCCAAGTGCAGGACCCGGCACTTGGCCTTGTTGAACCTCATACAATTGGCCTCGGCCCATCGATCCGGCCTGTCCAGGTCCCTCTGTAGCACCTTCCTTCCCTCAAGCAGATCAACACTCCCTCCCAACTTGGTGTTGTCTGCAAACTTACAGAGGGTGCCCTCGATCCCCTCGTCCAGATCATTGATAAAGATGCTAAACAGAACTGGCCCCAATACTGAGCCCTGGGGAACCCCACTTGTGACCGGCCGCCAACTGGATTTAACTCCATTCACCACAACTTTTTGGGCTCGACCATCCAGCGAAGTGTATGCCTGTCCAAGCTGTGAGCAGCTGGTTTCTCCAGGAGGATGCTGTGGGAAATGGTGTCAAAGGCTTGGCTAAAGTCTAGGTAGACAATATCCACAGCCTTTCCCTCATCCACTAAGTAGGTCATCTTGTCATAGAAAGAGATCAGGTTACTCAAGGAGGACCTGCCTTTCATAAACCCATGCTGACTGGGCCTGATCACCTGGTTATCCCATACTTGCTGCATGATGGCACTCAGGATGATCTGCTCCATAACCTTCCCTGGAACCGAGGTCAGACTGACAGGCTTGTAGTTCCCTGGATCCTCCCTCCAGCCCTTCTTTTAGAAGAGCATTTGCTAACCTCCAGTCAACTGGGACCTCCCTGGTTAGACAAGACTGCTGATAAATGATGGAGAGTGGCTTGGTGAGCACTTCTGCCAGCTCTTTCAGCACCCTTGGGTGGATCCCATCCAGCCCCGTAGACTTGTGTGTGTCTAAGTGGTGTAGCAGGTCGCTAACCATTTCCCCTTGGATTATGGGGGCTTCATTCCGCTCCCTGCCCCTGTCTCCCAGCTCAGGTAGAATAATTTTAACAAGAAAATTTTAAGTGATTGATTTTGCAAAATCCAACTTGTCTGCATTTGATTGGCTTCCATTTTCACTTTCTACTCTAACTGTCTTCTAAACCCCAAAGACTGCATACTCTGTAGGTCTTCTTCATTTTTTTTTTTTTTCTGCTATTGAAGCCAACTTGGAAAAGAATATTCTGAACATGGGGCAAAGAAAATGTTGCATTTTGACACTGTGGAACTCTTGCAACCTACATTAAATACTGCAAAAATTAATATCTCTGCTATCAATTCTGTTACTGTCTCTAACATTTTTATAGATACCCCAGCTCATTTCATTTGTGTTAGCCTTGGCCTGGGTCTTGAGAGTGGCGGCACCTCTTAATCTCAAGAATGTCTTGGCATCTTGATACCTGGTGTGGCAGTAAGACTGGTCATCCTCCCAAGAATCAAGAGAAAACAGAGTTTCAGCAGAAGGTCCTTTGTCACACATGGAAGATGAATGGCAGGCCAGCTTGCGTCAAGAGCTAGAAATAGGAAGACAAGGATACCTTTATACCAGGTTTTAAGTGGAGAAGAGAAATCCCATCTTAGGACTCACAGAGAAGCAGAAAGCAAAGACAGGCAGAAGAGATAGACCTTGGTGTGGGCAGTGTGGGGCAGCCCTGGGATGAGAGTCAGAAGTGGAACAGATTGTCCAAGTTGCTACTATATCCACTTCCCTACATGGAGCAACTCATGCAAACATGAGTTAGTCCATGTCTCTGGCCTCAAGTTGCACCAGGGGAGGTTTAGATTGGCTATTAGGAAAAATTTCTTCACCGAAAGGGTTGTCAGGCACTGGAACAGGCTGCCCAGGGAAGTGTTTGAGTCCCCATCCCTGGAGGTATTTAAGAGATGTGTAGATGTGGCACTTAGGGACATGGTTTAGTGGTGGACTTGGCAGTGCTGGGTTAACGGTTGGACTTGATGATCTTAAAGGTCTCTTCCAACCTAAATGATTCTATGATTCTATGTCACAGAATCACAGAATGGCAGGGGTCAGAAGGGCCCTCTGGAGACCATCCAGCCCAACCCCTGCCAGAGCAGGGTCACCCAGCGCAGGCTGCACAGGGCCGCGGCCAGGCGGGTTGGAATCTCTCCAGAGAAGGAGACTCCACACCCTCCCTGGGCAGCCTGTGCCAGGGCTCTGGCACCTCACAGCGAAGGAGTTTTTCCTCATGTTCAGGCAGAACTTCCCATGTTCCAGTTTGTGCCCGTTGCCCCTTGTCCTGTCGCTGGGCACCACTGAGAAGAGTCTGGCCCCGTCCTCTTGACACCCGCCCTTGAGATATTGATAAGCGTTGATGAGGTCCCCTCTCAGTCTTCTCTTGCTGAACAGCCCCAGCTCCCTCAGCCTTTCCCCACAGGAGAGATTCTCCAGTCCCCTCATCATCTTTGTACCCTCTGCTGGACTCTGTCCAGTAGTTCCTCATCTTTCTTGAACTGGGGAGCCCAGAACTGGATGCAGGACTCCAGATGGGGCCTCACTAGAGCAGAGTAGAGGGGGAAGAGAGCTTCCCTCGACCTGCTGGCCACACTCTTCCTAATGCCCCCAGGCTGCCGTTGGCCTTCCTGGCTGCAAGGACATATGCTGGCTCATGGCGAATTTGTTGTCTACCAGGACTCCCAGGTCCTTCTCAGAGCTGTCCAGATTAGATTACTGCATACCCATTCATATTCTAGGTATTTCTAAGAAAACATCACAGCCTGTGACAGCTCAGGCTTATCCAGAACAGTTTTCAAATATAGAGAAGGTCATGGTTTTAGTCCAGACCGAGTCCATCAATCTCAGAGGATTTTACACCAGCATCACTGAGACTTGAATTTGCACTGGGATGTTTAGCACAGGCCATTAACAGGACAGATTTCTCGATGCTAAAGGGAGAGAGAGTGACTGTGAATTATAAAGCCACATCCTTACTGGCGGCTATAAATTTGGATAAACCTCCTCCCCCAGCGCTCTGGATTCTCGCATGCTGTCTCCTCAGGCTGTTTGCCTCTCACTTGTGAAATATATTACAGTAGCCAAATTACCAAGGGATGAATGACCTCAATAAATTCACTCGTTCTGCTCTGAGAGAAGATACCATGCTGTGGAGAACAGAGTGAGAATGTATTTTTCTCCCCAAACTTGCAATTATTCCCATTGTGTGTCAATTTTATTGGCAGGTGATTTTTTTCCTCCCTTAGTTGGCCCCAATTTGAATTTTTCCATTTTGCTTCCCACTGTAAATGCCTTTTCCAATTACTGTATTTTAGCTCATATCAATGAAATTTGCATAGGAGGAGAGAATAAAGAAGGGCAAGTCCTCAGCTGGTGTATATCTGCCTTGCTCAACACATTTCAAGAGAGCTCCGTGCTGCTCTGCCCAGCTCGGGATCCATGCAGTGGTGCTGGGAACACTGAACATAGTCCTACCATGTTTTTTGTAGACAGACTTGCTAAGCTGGTTACGCATGGGAGAAATTCTCCCCCAAGTTCTCAGAGGAACGGCTGAATTTCATTGTTTCCTCTTCTGTGCAGCATGCACTTGTAGAGGTACCCTTCCAATCTGACAAAATTAAATATTTATTTCTGGGGAACGGAGCAAATTTTTTATACAGATACAAAATCAACCTGTCTTCATCTAAAATTCGGCAAAAGCACAGGCCTTACCTTTCATTTCCCTGGTAACTTGACTCAGTGCTCTAAGCAAAGAGCCTAGGGGCAACAGCATCTGAGAGGCTCCCAACAGCAGCAAAGGAAGTTCAAACCCACTTGGCAAAATGTCCTAGGCTTCCCAGGGAAAGCCTCAGAAAGGCAGCACAGGCAGAAAACAGCTGAGAAAATCCCTACCTCAAATCCCGAAGCATTGTGTTTTTTACAAAACCTTGTCAATATTAACGTAGCTTCTCTTCCAGCTGAGAATAAACAGAAAGGACTAAAGCTTTGTTTCAGCATCCATACAGATAGCGCCAACCTTTCTGAGGCATCAGATGCACAAACCTGGTGCTCGCTCGGAATAGAGGAGGTGCAATTTCCAAGAAAGAGATAATTTTTAAAAATCCAAAACTGATAACCAAAACTGAATTCATTAATTTTATAATCAGCTCCTAGGCAGTCTAAAAAAACCATGAGCAACATATGTAAGAAGTCAGCATGGTTCTTTTTCTGTGCCAGGTAAATCACCACCGTGTCTGGAACTGACTCTTGCCTCACCCAGTTTTAGCCAAGTAAAATCATAGAGTCATAGAATAGTTTAGGTTGGAAGGGACCTTTAAAGGTCATCTAGTCCAACCCCCCTGCCATGACCAGGCACATCCTCAACTACACCAGGTTGCCCAGAGCCCCGTCCAGCCTGACCTGGAATGTTTCCAGGGATGGGGCATCTCCCACCTCTCTGGGCAACCTGTGCCAGTGCTTCACCACCCTCATTGTGAAAAACTTCTTCCTTATGTCTAGTCTGAATCTCCCCTCTTTTAGTTTAAAACCATCCCCCCTTGTCCTGTCACAACAGGCCCTGCTAAAAAGTTTTTCCCCATCTTTCCTTTAAGCCCCCTTTAAGTACTGAAAGGCCGCAATGAGGTCTCCCCGAAGCCTTCTCTTCTCCAGGCTGAACAACCCCAACTCTCTCAGCCCGTCTTCACAGGAGAGGTGCTCCAGCCCTCTGATCATTTTTGTGGCCTCCTCTGGAGTCATTCCAGCAGGTCCATGTCCTTCTTGTGCTGGCATCCAGTCTGAACTATTCATGGAGTCTTCCCCTGCAGCAGCTGGAGTAAGACTAGCACTTCAGGGCGGGGGGGGGGGTCAACTCACAACATGATGCCCCAAGTAGTCCAAATGCCAAAATGACAGAATGGAGAACCACTACCACAGGACCTTGGACAGCTGAAGGTAACAAGGGGCTTGAGAAGGGTCTCACTGATGGGTTTGATCCTACCATTGCATATTGTGGGAGGACTTGTGCTGTTTGCCTTCTCCCCAGCCAGTGATCTGGATTACGCAGCAGCTCCCATGCCAGCTGAAGAGCCTTGGTCACAGCTGGAGAGCCATCCATGGGGCTTGAGAAACAGTGACTGTTGCTGCTCAGATCAAGTGGGGACAATAAGTCAAGCGCATGAAAAAGTCTCCTCCCTAAAAACTCTAGGCAGAATAATTTCTCCATGACTCAGCACCAAAATTCAGCAGTGTTGCAGTAGTGGAAAGTTCCTTCCCTCTTGCTTCTCATGAAGATCAGACATAGAGGGAGAGAAACTGAAAGTCAATGGCACAACAGCCCCCCCCAGTTATTTCCTCTAGGATGAAGAACAAATGTAGAAGGTCTGGTCCAGGAAAGTAAGAACCTTCCAGCAGGTACTGGAGCTTCAGCGAAGCTGCACCCCATTTCAGTTGGTGTTGGAGCTATCACTGAGCAGAGTCGTGGTGGTGGCTGTAGAGTGTTGCCCTTAGTTCTCAGAGGCAGAAACCCACTGAAAGGTCTTCACGCTGGAGCAAGATGCTCAGTCTTACAGCTGCAGTTACCCATGATTATTCTACTTGCTGGTAAACTTTTAGCTGTTCGTGCACAATTTTCATTTCCCATCTAGTATTCTTGGTATTATCAATATTCGGTTTTGGTAACGAGGTAAGGTGAGCTACTCTGGCCAACACCTACATCAGCCTCCAACTTGATTCCTTCTCCCTCTGCCTCACCGACCTTGTCTACATCTGAATCATGGTCACAAAAGTAAGGGTGATTTCCAAAATGCTCTGTTTGCAAAGGCCAAAGGCAAATTGGGAATACAGAGAGCTGTGTCCTGCCTGTGTTGGTGTGAAAAAGGAAAGAAAAGGCCACTGATGCGGGAGTCCCGTAAGAGGTGTTTCACCTTGCATTGTCACTGCTAAAAAAGAGAAGTGTTTTTGCTTTATGTTCTCTTTTATGACATCTGAAGGTTGGGAGAACACAGGATACAAGAGTAATAGAAAGTTAAAGTAATTGCTTTAAAGCCGAATCCTTTCATAGTGCCCTTAAAATCTCAGTGACTGCAAAGTTTGCAGGGAAGGGCAATGTCTTCTGTTAGCTGATTTCAGCTGATAAAGTCGCGGGGAGGGAGAAAAAGAGCTCTGGGGCACATGAGCACTTCTTCAAATCTCTGTAGACTTTGAAATGTCATTGTTTCCTGATTTACCTCATGAAACATAAACTTTACTAAACATGGTACATTAACGACAAGGTGTGCAAATGCGCCTTTTCAACTCAGAAACAGGGTTGCTTCTGTTCCAGACAGAGCTACCTCTTTGGACCTAAGATGACAAATAATTCAAGTTTAAACATATGTAGTTGTTTGTAGGCCCCAAGACACTTTACGGCAAATTCGTTCCAGCTACTTTTCTCAATGTCCCCATACAAATAAGGCCTAAGTATCAAGGCCAGGAACAAGAGAGGAGACAGTTACGTACAGTCTGAGGATATGAAGCCACAGTGACTTTTATATATACATAGACACATGTATGTATGTATGTATATATATAAATTAGGAACCCTGAAACTTAAATCCATACGCAGGAAAGTCTGCAAACAGACAGAAAGCTGAAGGCATTTTGGAAGAAAAAGATATTGCTGCCTGCCAGTGTGAATGCAAACTGCATATAGGTTTAGTATCTTATGCTTTGGGGGTTTGAGATTTTCAGCTGGGTAGTTTTCATCTAAATAGAAGTCAGGTGTTTTTCAAAAGGCTTTTTCTTTTAATGCATCAAAGTATTTTTCCAGCAGAAAAGGACTGGCTTTTCAACCAGAATGGAAATTTTTAATTCGATCTGAAATTTTGTTTATTTTAGGAAAAAAAAGTAAAAACCAACCATGGAAACATTCTCACTAAAAATGCTGGCTTTAGATCAAAAACCCTTTTGAGATTTTTTCAAATGAAATATTTCCCTTTAACACTTTAGTTTTTAAAAGAACCTGAAATCGTCCTTATTTTTCTTACCGTTTCTAATTGGGAAGGGAAGAAAAGACTAAAAGGTAACTTAGAAAACCTTTGTGGGGAAAATTGAAAAATAAGCTTATGTTAAAAGGATGGCATCTTCAATTAAAAATAATTGCCAAAGTTTGACGAAGGAGCAGAACATCTGGCCACATCTGACGGGGCCGGCGATACGGGGTAGGTGGCTCCGGGGTCTGCAGCGCGCTGGGGAAAAGTTGCACTGTCAATAAAACTGGCCATGGGCTGTTCGCTCCCTGCCTCCCCATATGCTGGGCTCATTAACGGAACATCAAATCCACAAACGTGGACATAAAGTCAGCCTATACATGCTTAACTTCTGATACAAGCATCCGACCGCTGCTTGGGGCCTGCGTTTGAAAAGCAGGGCCGTGTCCTGAGGGCTGTAAATCCATTCTTTTTTGATGGAAAACAAATCTCAGCGGGTTTCTTTCTTTTTTTTTTTTTTTTTTCCCTTTCCCCCCCACAAAAGAGTCTTGTATTCTGCCCTGTGAGCCTGAATTGCAACGGGGAGGGGGAAGCTGCAAATCCAGCTCAAGGCTTGAAAGATTTCCACTGTCATTGCTAGAGCTCTGCGGAGTCAGAGCCCCTCGGTGCCAAGAACAAACACATCATCACCACCACATAATGCAAACACGATGCTCTTGTAATCTGCTGCGGGACACTGGGAATCTGCCTCCCGGGAGGAGAGGCAGGCGGGGAAAGCCCTGGAAATCTTTTTCGGTGACTAAAACCATGCTTTATTGCAAAGCACGTAAAGGGCCGTCTCTCCTTTCCAGGCTGACTTCCCACCTGCAGTGCGTTGCTGATTTAATAAGGGCTGAAAGGGATTATCAAGTTGTGAAGTTGTTTGCATCCTACCGGGTTGTAATGAATGAAGGTTTTTGTTCGGCTCAGCCTAACTGAATGCTTCTTGGAGTGATCGTAGCTGGGGAGAGGCTGTAAGTGACTGGCGTTTTTGGTACCTGGTTAATACTTGAATGTTACATGATGAAATGGTGGGTGCATAAGCTCCTTGTTAGTTTTGTAGCGTGCTTCTTTCCCTTACTCCTGCCCCAACACTCGCTTCAGGCTAAGTCCTTGCAATGTTTTTTCAGTCTGCTTTGGTAGCTCAGCGTCCAGTGAAAGAGAAAAACTCAGTATCTTCAACTCCTGTAATTAATGAACAACAGGAAAGTTCCTTCGCAGGTCTCTGCATTCACCTCCCTCCTGTAACTCTGCCCCAGGTTGCCTCACCCTTGGGGAGTTTGTATCCGTCGCAGTTCTGCTTACAAAACTAATGACAAGAAAGACGCTCATTCCCTGCCAATTCCCTGCAAGCCAGTCGCGTCCCCTGCTGAGAAGGACAAAGAGTGCCACAGGCACGCTGGGTTAAAAGCCTCCTAACCCATCTCATTTTCAACCCAATAAAAGAGCAAAGCAACTCCACCCAATTAGCAGACACAAAACCCACCTGTCCCTTTGGAGGCAGAGCTGTCTGAGGGACAACAATTTAAAAGTCTCTTCTTCCTTGACCAGATGTTTCTACAAATCTGGCACCTGCACGAGGAGCAGGACTCGATCCTCTCCTAGACGGTCTTCTCTCCTTCTTGAAAGGTCAGACCTGCCCTGTTACCGTCCTCTCCTCCCAGCATGGCTGGGTTTTGCTCCCTCGCTTTATCCCAGCAGACTAGTTGTTCTCAGTCCCTCTCATGCTTCCTGTCCACCAGTGGATGCTGACCCAATAGGTGAGGTGTCCTCTTGGCCATTCTCTGTGTCGGTGCTGAGGCTAACACAGTGGTACAAACATGAGCTTTACCAGATCAGGAGAAGATGCAGAGCCTCAGATCTCCTCTTTATCTAGGAGAGCCTGGCAAGTGCAAGCTGTCTCAGTATTTCTGACTTGAAATTTCCTCCAGAATATGTCATCCACCACTCAAGAGTCTGGAGCAGCTAATAACAAAAGTCTGATATCTTCCTAAACTTTCCCCTTGCTTCAAGAAAATAAGCAACCTCACCATCTGCTCTCTCATAGCTCTGGTTCTTATCTATATATCTCCCATATCTTTTCTTGTCATGGCTTCCCACAGCCTCCCTCCCTCAGCCATCCTATTCAGGCATTTTTTCATTTCCTTCTCCCGCTCCTGCCTCCGAGCTCTTCTTCCTTCCTGCAGATAATGTTTGGGAAGGGATCTCAGCACGCTTAATCAAGTAGGGTGTTTACCCTGTCCAAGTTTAGTCTCTCAAGTCAGCCAACAGGTCTTTCCATACTGCTTCTACAGTTAATGAAGAGCGGAAACTCCTCCAAGGGCTGAGGGACTATGCCTAAGCCAAACTCCTTCTCTGAAACCTTCGGAAGGGCCTGACTCTGTTCCTTGGGAACTCAGGAAGATTTGCCTGGCAAACAGATGACCCTTAAAGCGGTCTGGCTATATCACAAAGACATCATCTTCTCCTATTCCAGATGCTGCCTAAGCACTCATTTCTCCTATGATGCTCTAAGAAAGGTGTATAACAGTTACAGGAAGAAAAAGAGAGTAAGTCAGGACTTCACGGTGGGGTTTGTATTCGCTGATCTAATACAGCAAGAGAAAAGGGCTATCCAGGCCAAATTAGCTTGACATCATAGGAGCATAGAATAATTCCGGTTGGAAGGGACCTCAAGAGGTGTCCTCAAAGCAGAGTCAGTCATGAGGTAAGACCAGGTTACTCAAGGTTTCATATTAGAAAAGCTCAGTGGTTTAGATGCTTCACTTGGAGGAAGGTGAAGAAGAAGGAAGCATATGCAGTTCCCACCGCAATTCTGGGCTCCTATTTGTTGGAAATAGGGACGTGGGGTGGGATGGGGTAGTTTTCCTATAGGTGTGTGGTCTGCAATGGAGTCCAGGCTCCAGCAGCTGCAAGCATCTGAGATAATCAGGTGGAAAAGTCACCGTTGGGGGTGTTACTTGATTGCTGTCAGAGCTGGCCTGATGGTGACTGTTTGGATCCCATTCCAGGACCAGCTGCACTGCAAAGTCAGAGGTAACATCAACGAACATGAACTGAGCTTTCCTTGACATTTAGGTGCACGGAGAGGTCCCATTTTAGAGTGAACCGGTTTCTTAGCAGCCAGTTCTCCCCTCCCCCAGATTTTGTTCCTGACTCATGTTTACCAGCTGGAGAAAACATGACAAAATAGTGAAAAAAAGAGATCTGCTTTGAGCATTAAAATTCATTGCTGAAAGACTAGAAACTACTGTTTGGCCTGCCAAGGCTCTAATTGTCAACTTATGTAAGAAAGGCTCTTATTTAGTCCCTGTTTGCATTCACCAGGGGGTTCATAAAACAATTATAAGAATCTAGTGATAATCTTCTTTCAGCCTTTATACTCTAGTCAGCCCAAAATATCAGTCCAGTAGATGATTGCTCGTATGTGAGGTCACTGAGCCACTGACTGGCTGTATGACTCTCTGACTTTATTATTATTAATTGTTTTTATTAGCTACCGCTACTACAGGGCATGTGAGTCATCTACCCGGTCCACAGTCCTTAATAGCTTCATTGTATTATCCTGATCAAAGTTGGTCCTTTCTGTTTCCCTTTCATGTGATCTTCAAAGTCATCTTTGGATGGACTGAAAAATAAAAATCTCAAAGGCAATTTTAGGCTGAAACAAAAATCGACAGCTCCACATTTTTGATAGTTCAAAGATTAAAATCTTATGGTGTTAGACTGTCATCTTGTGAACAGTCTAAGACAGGCGTGAGACAACCACGGATCCTGGCTGGAAGTAAATCAATGGAGTCTCCCCATTAGACTGGGGGGCTCAAAGCTAGTGAATGACAGATTCTGGTACTTCACGTTAGCCTGAAATCGCTACACATACTGGATATTAAATGAAACACTTTAGTGCTAACTGGTTGCTGAAAATCCTGCCTTGTGTGCAAATGAAAAGGATAAGACTTTAGGACTGTTTTGTATTCTCTTTTGCAGCTTTAGTACTGCTTGACTGCAAGTTGTATTTCATGCAATATCCCTGTCATTTTAAAGACAAACTGTGTAGACCAGATCTTTACATAAAACATTCGTTCAGACCTGAATCTGGAAAGTTCCAGCTCTTGCAGGGCAGCATAATATTTTATCCTTTGATTTTGATTGCTACGCAGGCAGGAGAAAAAGGAGCATTTTACCAATGCTATATTATTTGCTAAAGAACTGAAGCATATGCTAAAGTCTTGTTGAAGACCAGGATGATCTAGAGATCCTGAGGTCTCAACTGAAGCATGTGCTTAAGTATTTTATGAAATGTGATGGTCTGCCTGGCCTTCTGAGTTGATATTGGGGTGAAACTCATGTCACAGAGACAAAGCAGTCAGATTTAACACCCTTCCTTGTAAGCTCGTACCCCAGACTTGTAGGCAGCATGGTATCAACATGAGGTGAGGTTGAATTTCTACTTCATTGTTCTTTAAATCCACTGTCATGACAAGTCGAGAACAGAGGGAATGCAATAAAAGAGACTAAATAACAGGAAAAGTCAGATGGCATTTCTTTTTTGTCCTATGGATTGTCCTTTCAATATAACTCTGGGTAGAAATATGAATCTCTTGTGGGATTTGCAATTATGGCATAATGAAATAAAATACTCTTAATTAAAAATATTTGTTAGATTCAAATATTTCTAGACGACAAAATCCGGAATTTAGGGCTTTTTGTCTGAAGGCAGAATTAGCCTGGAAAATAAAAAATTATTTTCATATCAAGAAACTGGCAGAAGATTCCATCACTCATTGCTTCCAAGATCAGAGCAATTTCCTCTGCTGTGGGAGAGGAGTAGTTTATACTTACTTTGTACGTAGTGGTGAGAGAATAGAGCTTAATATAGTGGTAATAAGATAAGCTGCTAAAAGCTTTTATATAGAAACCAGCAACTTGGAATGGAGTTTTCACCACTGATACTGAAAACGGGCCCACATTTGAGGGGTACCTTTGCTAGAGGTCTACCTTATAATTCGAACAGAACTAATTGTTTTGGCTTCTAAGCAGAACTGCTTTTTTCTCTCAAGTTAAATAGTGGCCAATTTGTAAAGCACCTCTGCATCCAAAAAAAAAAAAAAAAGCATAAATACTACTTGGTCATATTTGCTTATAAGGCACAATTTAGCGCAAGGAGAGATGGTAGAGGGATGTAGCGTGATACTTTGAAAGAAAGTAGTGCAGAACTTTTACATAAGAGCACAGGACTTTGCAAGTCTCTTCTACATTACAGATTTCCCCTTTAGGTGCCTACACTCCAGCTGAGTTCAGTGAGAGTTTAGCCATTTAAATCCCTCTGTGGATTGGACACCAAGTTATCACCTTATAGCTTAGATGCATTAGATATTTCAGTGTTCCTGAGAAGAGTTCCAAATTGACATTTTTTTTTTTTGCTAATCTCACTGGAGGTCCAAGAATGACTGAGCCTAGAGACAGGAGTAATTGGCAGTTGTAACTTGGAGCCTGGGATTTCACAAGGTTGGAACAAAGGCACTGTACAGCATCATCTTTTGGTTATGATTTGGCAGATTTAAGGACTGTGGGAAGAGGTGTTCTCAATAACAGTGAGCAGAACTGCTAACATAGCGTTTAAATATTGCAGCTCAAAGATCAATTTGGCTTTGGCCTTTGCCAAAGCTACTTCTTAACAACTGACTTGAAAACTGCAAGGATGAACTGCCTTTTTTCCTCCCTATGGGGCAACCACATTTTGACATTGCGGTTCCTAAATGACCGGCAAATAATTTCATATGCTGGAAATGAAGAAAAGGCAAGGGAAGGAAAGAAAATAAAAGATGCAATCTTTTCTGTTCCTCCCCCCAAGTTAATGAATTTTTTATAAATGTGTAAGCATGTCACTATTCCAAGCCACATCAAATCACTCCTAAAATCTGTATTTTAAAAACAGGAATGTGTATAATATGAATGGCTTAAGGAATAAAATGCAAAAAGATGTTGATGATGCTGGATTACCAGCCAGCTGGAGAATTAAAAAAGAGAGGGAGAGAGAGAGAGTGATGAAGAGAAGAACAAAAAAGCCCGTGTTTCACCGGCCAAGTCAACAACCGTGTTTTTTCAATCGCCCCTCATTATGGAAAAGTGTACTCAGGTTGTCCTGGAATCCGAGTTCACTGTTTTTAAGGAGTCACATCAGGAAAAAAAACATGATGCAGTGCAGAGTGTATGACGGGGAACATCTGGACACCAAACTACTGGAGCTGCCATGTTTTGCAGAGGGATGGCTCTGAGGATGAAATGGAATGAACTGTAACAAATACGAGATTTTGCTGGCAGCTTTAATTTATTTAAATGCATCTCTGGCTTTTGAGCAATTTCTTTGTTTTGGATAATATTTAAACATGTCAAAAATCCTCTCTCCTTCCTGCCCTTCATTACACATGACGGGGAGTGGATTGCTCTGGCTCATCTGTAGAGTAGGAATGAACAGAGCTGCATCTGGATGGGCTGGGGTTCACATGAACGCTTGCAGCAAGCCCCGAGCAGTTAACTCGAAACCTGCCTTTCCCTGGATGAGCTGAGCCAGTATCACAGTTTTTGCCAGGATTGTGTGAAGTAGTGTTGGAGCCTTGTAGCTAAACACGTCTAGAGCGTGTTTGGGGGCCCTCCCTAAAGTTAGGCACCTCTGCCAATCCAGCATGTGTCTATGAGATGTGTTTGATAATCACATTTGGCGTTTATTGTGTGACATCTTGAGCTTATGAAGCCATTCCTGAGGCTTCACTGTAGCCCTACTGTGATTATAAAAGCTTCAAGGGAGAGTACAAAAATACATGTGGCAGTGTTTAGAAGAGGGAAGAGCTAATAATGGGATGGACAACCTGTAGGTCCAGAGACACACACAGCTTGTGCCAAAGCTGTACCATGCTAGTGTAGGGTGCTGGCAAGCCCCAAAACCTCACCCGGGAAGAAGCAAGGCAAAGGGGGGGCTGCTGAAGCTGCTGCCGCTGACCCCACCAAGGACCAAGCCGAGCCTTGTCCCCAGGAGGTGGTGAGATGATGGCTAGGGAGCCACCACCATCCCCTGCCTGTGAACTGCTGCCAGAGGTCTGTCCCCCTCGGTTCTCTGATGTACGGGTATATGTCCCGTGGCTGTCAGCCATATGTTGCTCACGGGGATCAGGAAAGATGGTAGGTGGGCATTTGTGTGGGAGAAGGGACTGCGATGTTTTTTCCCTTTGAAGCTGTTTCCATCTCAGGAGGTATGCTTGGTTCCTCTTTTCACATCTCATATATCAGGGACAAGGATAACACCACCCAACTGCAAGAGGAAATCTCTGGGTTTGGCCTGAATTGCTACACACAGTCAGTGAGGCCTTTCTTCTTCAGCGTGTCAGTGTCCTTTCCTGAATTTGATGGTGTAGGGAAGTACTTTTGGTAATCGTTCCTAAAGAGAAAATCTTGACTGCGACTGCAAAGCTGAAAGGCACCACTTTCAGGTGGGAATCTGGAAAGAAAAGCTTGGGGAATGTTTTCAGATATGCCCATCAAAGCAATCTATTCCATTTTTTATGTTATGTTATGTTATGTTATGTTATGTTATGTTATGTTATGTTATGTTATGTTATATGTTATGTTAGTTCATTTTATCTTATTGAACTTGGTGGTCCTTAAGCTGTAGGATTTACGGCGTGTGACTCTGACAGTAAGAGGTGGCCGTACGAGATGCTGACCCATTGGCCTGAACTGACCTGACCTGACTTGCGGACAGAGAAATTGTCTCTTTCTCCGTGCCTGCACACGCAGACCTTGCCCCAGCTGGTGAGCCTGCTTAGCAAGGGGCCAATTAGTCATAAATGCTGGCTTTCATTATGTGGATATTTCTTCTTTTGAAATGAGACCCAGGCTGCCAACTCATAGCATTTCGTGGGATAATTTCTCCCAGTATCAAGTGGGCAGCAGTGCTCTGTCATTGCAGCAGGGACGGCTGTGCATCGATGACGGTGCTGGCAAGCCCTCGCTGCTTCCCTGACTCATCGTTTGCACGACCTTGAGCTTATCCTGAGCTGCTTTTCGCCAAGGGAGGGGAAATGTGTTGCTCAACGTAGCTCAGGCTCCACTTCCAAACATCATCATGAGGGTGAGAAGGGCAGGCGGGGATCACGGCCAACGCTCTGACAACCGCAGGGTGAATAGCAGCGAAAGAGCTGCTGATGGACAGCAGGACAAAATAAGTCAGCCAGCACTGGCTCTGCTGTGGGGAAAGGTCAGCACCTCCGAAAGAGTTTTGATAGTTGCAAAAACTGCCCAGTGCCGAGTCTCGGCTGTGCCGGAGGTGCCGAGAGGGTCTGAGCATCCCAGCCTGGGGCCGGCTGTCAGCGGGAGGCAGGAGCCATGCCAGGCATCCCAGGGGCTTATCTCCCATGGCTGGGCACCCTGACCTGCCTGCCACGGTCCTGCAGCTCCTTGCTGCTCTTATCTGCACCCCATCTAGCAGCCACAGCTACGCCTGAGTCAGGAAAATTTCTGAGTGCAAAGATTACACCTAAAGGGCTTCACGAAAGAAAGAGAAAAAAAAATAATCTGAGCTCTCCCTTTGCTGAGGCCAAGCTGTTGTCAGCTTAAAGAAAATGTTTTCTCTTTGTGTTTGGACAGTTTAACAGATTTATTTCCCCCTCCTTTCCCTCCCCCTCCTTGGATGAAAGTTGCAGGGATTTCCACAAAATACGTTTGGAGGAGCCAAGGCTTCAACACCAGCAGTTTTTAGTCAGACCATTGGAATGATCAATAAATCGGCACCGACTGATCTCAGAGTCTGAGGATGTCTACGAGGCACAAGCAGCTCTTTTAGGTAAGCTGGAGCAAGTGAGTAAGTCCAGTAGCTCTGGAGCCAAACCCTAAAGTGGATGCAAAATCATATGGGGAGCCAGTGCTGTGATTTTCAGTACAAGGGTGATGTAATGATTGAGTACAGTTCAAGTAAGTAATCTAGTCATCTGTTCGCAATTTTGAATTATGGCTGATGCAGGCTCTGCCTGCAAGCCAGCAAAAAGAGAGTGAGAATTACAGTTATTGAGTCAAGCCAAAGGCAGGGATCAGCATCTTGGCATCAGCTTGGGGAAGTGGTGGGGGTGGGGGACGCGCAATTCGAAATGCAACTTGGGGTCTAGCATGAGCCTGAAATTTTGGAAACAGTTGGGATGCGAACAAAAGATGATAGAGGACAGTGCACTGGGAGGCAGGGACACCCATGTCTGATCATTGCCCCGAAGAAGAGGAGAGGCTTCAATCCTGAGCACAAGTAACCAAATCTGAATCCATACCACCCAAGACAACTACTTTGAACACATACTCATCTGTGGTGTTTGAATTCCACTTAAGAAAATTTAGAGTCATCCAGGGCCTGACCTTTAGCAAACCACAAAGGCAACCCATAAACCACAAGGCTGGAATCAGCTAGAGAGGACAAGTAAATCCAACATATTAGCATAGACTTTCAACTGCAGCTGGTAACCAGGGATATTGCAAACGGGAGACGTACCAGTAGCATCTATGTAAGATCTGAGAGTGTAAAGCTGGATTGGGTAAGGGCTCCGCTGAGATCATCACCCAAAAAGGGGAATAACACAGCACGACGTTTAATAATAGTAAGTGGCTGACTTCACCGCCAGGCGGAAACAAAATATTTTTAAGTGTCAGAAACCATAAAAACATGACATGATTCATCTTAAAACAAACAGTTGCTCATGTGAATCTTAGAGCGGAGGATACATGGAAAGTCCCAAGATCAGACCATCTCTGGAGTGCCGTTTTTTGGGAAAAAAAATCACGTTTTGCGAGCTAAGCATTGTAGGGCCTGGTCAGCTGAAGACCTGTTAGGACCGGGATGCTAAAGGATGTACTTGTAATTGGGAAACTAAATCTCCCCCTCAAAATCAATACCAGAGTAGGGATTTTTTGACAAGATGGATACCTTTCCCATATGGCGTACGTCTGAGGGATTATCCACTAATCATGGAAGATCTTTGGGCATGAAGCAAAACCGTAACAAATAACCCATTGCACTAGTCATTTATATCAAACCTGCAGTCTCCGCTGAAGGTTATATTTTTCCCACTCTGAGTTCTAAGCCGACGACAAAGAATAAGAAGACAAAAACATCTCTCTTGAAATTTTTGCATAGAAACACTATACTTCAAAATATTTCAACCGTTTGTCAGGTAGTGTTATGCATAATTCAGCCCTGAGGTGGCTGCCGTTCTTCTGTGGGAGAAATGACGCATCGCACCTTTTATACGGATATCTAGTGACCTCTTATTCAGGCTGGGCAGGAAGCGATTGCTCAAAGCTGTAATGTGTTTGTAATGATCTTTTGTGTTTGCTGTGGCTGCTTTGTCAGGCTCATCAGAGACTTACGTGTATCTTAAAAGTCTCACCGTGATTTAGTGGAATTATGTTGACTTTATAGTCGTATTTGTACATTTTAAGAGTATTTGGGTCAATAGGTATAAGACCAGCTGTGGCACTTACCCCCATAACTGAGTTCAGTAACTGAAATACATATTCCTGAAAAGCATCTTGCTTGAGTTGAAGATGTTATTCCTACCTGCTGTATACTTGATGGTCTTTTTTTGAATTTCTGATAACCTTCTAGGAGCGATAACCTTCATCTCTTTGTCCAATTATTTGCATTAAGACTGGTCACTCCACAAGTACCTGCACTAGTTAAGCCTGGTTTCCCAAGGGTTTGTATCTCATGTTGATTGACTTTTAAACTCAGTTGCAGTGGGGATGCATGCGAACTAATGCTGCATTAGACTTCGGAGAATCCATACTACAACAAACCAGTGATGTGGGATGTAGGTTTTCTGCTGTCTTCTAAGTCAGGAGTGCTGGCTGAAGCCTTTGCACAGTTGACAGATCTATATCTACCATCCACTACACGGAGTCTCAGGTATCTAGTAAAAGCTGAGCTCGCTTCTCCACTTAGCCACCTTTTTTTTTTTTTTTTAAATTGCAAGAATATAATACATCTAAGACCTCTAATTTGCTGTAAAGTTTGGTTGAAATGGTTATGAAAACTCAATGTGCAGATTGCCAGGTAGGGAAACACAGACAATGACTCAGTATGTCTGAGTGAGCCTCTTTCCCTAAGGAAGGATTGTTTTTGTCTGAGGAGAACTCTCACGGCATTAGTTATGACATTTTGCAGCCTGGTATGTCCCAGTCTGGAAGGTTGTTACTGCAGTTGCAGGTACCTGGATCCAAGCCCCAGTTCTGAGGTGGAGTCTCACATACAGTGCTGCCTTGCACTTCAGGTTTCTTGTTGGTATCTGAAATGTGGCAGTCCTCACCTCTTTTACTAATTAAATTCATTTTATCCCCTTAAAAAGTCTCTGGTTGCTCCTAATCCCCGTTATGAAAACTCTGGATATTCTCTTTATCATGCTATACTCTTGGTCCCACTGCATTTGGCTCCTTGTCCAGATCCTAAGCAAAACAAGCTTAAAAGAGCAAGAGGATCTCTTAGAGGATGAATCTTCCCTGCTTTGACGTAAGCCAGGAGTAACTCTGTTCAATGTCTGTTTCAAAGACTTCTTGGTAAGAACATACAATCTAAAAACACCAGGGACAAAGATAAATCTGGACAAATTTTAAATGGGATCAGGGCAGAGTGGTTTTTAACCTCACCAGTAGCGTGGAGGTGGAGGCTTAAGACCCCAGCTTGGCCACTTGATGTGATCTGGAATGTTATTTTACCGCTTGGGATCAAATATATCCCAAATATTTCCATCTGTCCTTTCTAAGCATTTATACCACATTCATTCCCAGTGACCCGAGTGCTGCTAATGTGGCTCCTGTGTGGTTTGTTTCCTTCAAAGGCAAGGGTGTGATGCTTGCCTTTCTCCTGGAGACAGAGGTTGAAGGACAGAGGGGCAGAAGTTCATTATTTCATGTTGATACACAACTGCCAAATAACACCTTGTTGAGATAACACTTATAAGAAAAGTCCCTTTTTCACATATGCTCTACTTTTAGAAGATAATTTCTGAAAGAATGACACATAGAACAGCGTTTCTCTACCAGTTTGGGCAGTCCTGCTCCTCCAAGCAGTTTCCCTGATTCCTGTCAGCTAGGATCTGGGCAGCGAGCTTGCATTATGCCTTGGAAAGAGGACAAATTCTATGATTCTTTACAGACACTGGCTACTTTGGTCTATCTCAGTGTTTAAATCTTGGCCCCAACGTATCTGAGTGACTTTTTCAGGAGCCTTTTGACTCAAACTACTGAGTTGTATTGACAATTCTCTCTCCTTTCCCCTCCAGCTACCCCATTGAAAGAAAACCCTAATTTCCCCACAGCAAACCTCACTGTCAACATGTTATGCATTGTTCTGCTTCAGGGTGACCAGAAAACAAGTCAGAGGCAAATCTGACTAATCTCCCTTGAAACTGTGAAATCAGTGAAAAAAATTTCAGCTGGGTACAATTTCAGCATTGTACCGATGGGCCGGCCACAGTTCTTAACAGCCTTCAGAGCTACCCAAAGATAGTGTTGCAGTCATTAATGTCACTGATATTGTTGCCTGAAATAGTCGCTTTATACTGGAGTGGACAATTAATTCCTTTTTATCCCATTGTTTTCAGAGCTACTGTGCTTGGGACGTTCCAGGACTGCTGTAAATTGGTTCAATTCTTTTCTGACATGTCACTCACTAAATGTTCAGGGAGCGTTTCCCTAATCCTGTCCAGATGAGCTGTGGATTCCAAGGGGTTTCTATTTTTGGATGTAGGCTTCTGCCTATATGCTACTGTTGGGCTCAAGTTCATTCAGAGGAATCGCATTAGCGGGTATGCAGATTTATTTCTTTGCTTCTGCTGAATGTGAGCTGAAATTGTTTGGTTTTGCCAATTGCCTTTCCTGTGCGGGGGGATCAATGTCCTTCCTTTGCATTTTTCATAAATTGGAGTTCCGTTCTGATGAATCGGAGCTTGATTTTTATTAGTTTTTCATAGGGGCTGCTTCCTCCTGCCACCGCTTAATTCTGTGGGATTTTTTATTATTCCTAGTTCTTTAACAGCAGAATATTGGGACCTCAGACAGGATTGGAAATTCTCTGTATTCACAGGGCAACACACTGAAAGAGACAATTTCTGCTTCAGAAATGAGAATTTCAAAAGAAAAGGCGTATATGAAATAGGAGAAAAATAGTATGTTCTCCTTAATACAGGTGATCTGGATTGACTGATATACCCAGTGCCACCCAGAAAGCCTCCTGCACAGCTCCCCACTGGACATCTTCCAAGCCTCAGTGTGACAACTGACCCCAGCCTTTCTTGTGTCTGTGGATAAATTTCAGATTTAAAATTAAGCATCACGATCCAGCAATATGAAGTATGACCTGAACCAAACTCAAGTGGAAATACCGGCCAATGAAGTTTGGTTTGATTGACATGCTCTAACACAATACCCTGCCCTCAGTTGTATACATAGCATCGCTGGCTTCTCTTCATAAGCAGAGCTGGTTTGCAAAATTTTAGCCCAAATTATTCTTAGAGTAATGTCAGAGGAAAATGACATTGTTATGCTGTCTTGGGAAAAAAAAAAAAAATCTAAATAGCTATTTTGTCAAACCTCTAGTAGACTTGGTCTGTGGATCAAAGGTCTGGAACAGGAGGAGTGGGATGCCCTGAAGTCAGACTTTGACTTTGGCAGTTCTGGTGAAAATCCATCCAAGTTTGGCAAATGTCTCTGAAAATCTAATTTGGGGGCTGCTCAGCTATTCAGCAGAAATTTATTAAAAGTGAGGCACTTGTTTTTTCCAGAGTGCCTCTGCACTGACCATAATCCAGCCCAGAGAGAGAATGGAGGATCGTGTTTTTCTCACCAGTTGCACCTCCCATATGGAGTCCATTTAAGTGACGTGTGGAAGAACTGAAAGACTGTAATTACTATGCTTTAAATACTCACCATCCCGGTATCGTACAGAGCACAGGGGAAGGAAGCAGCCTCACAGCAGTTCGCCTTAACCTGGTGGTGAGGATCCTGCCAACATAATGAAGGAAGAGACTGTAAGGAGGGCTTGCAGGGCTTGGAGAAAAGTTGTGTGAAGAACAGTGGGATGGAGCTCCAGGCTTCCAGATGAGAGCGGCAACCAGAAAAGATGGGGGTGACTGGGGTGAAGAAGTCTGATGGAGTCAGTAGAAGGCTCTATGCTTGGTGTTATAGAGGAAAACAAAGCTCTGTAATGGATATAATTGTCCCTGGATTATTCTGCGTGCTTTGGCTGCTGCAACTGATTGGTTTCCTCTAATGTATAACATCAGGTTTTATTTATTTCAGGGTCAGAGAGTGAATACTTCACACTCTTGTAGTCCCTTCTGTGATATCTGTCACACTGGTATCCAAATATTCCATTAACACTGAAGTACTTTAAGGTCTTTGCTACAATGTTCCTGTGAAGAGATGGAAGAAACTGGGGCAAAGAAAAACCTGCCTTAACGTAGACCACCATTTCAGATGCCCAGTTACTGGTATCTGTGGCCTGTTTTTGCAGGGACTACAGGAGGCCAATTTAAATTGTTTTAGGAATTTAACATCATTTCAGCAGCTTCAGAAAATCTCTTAAAGTTTCGAATAGTTAATGTTTTGGGTACTTTTAACGTTACCTAAATCTTCTTTTATGTCCTTTTAGTGAATAAAGAAATTACAAAATGTGCACATGCGGTACCAATCCAAATCAAGGCCTGGAACAAATTACGGTATTCTTTGCTCGTCAATTTGGAGCCTGAGGAGTAAGCATGAGAATCCCAGCATATTCTTGTTCATATTGGATGTTATCATTGGCCTAAATCATCAGGCCTCCAACTCATCAGCCAGAAAAGTAGAAGAAGGGAGAATGAGGAAAGATGACCCAGATCTTCCTCATTTGTCTTGTGACTCTGATGTAATCTCAAGGTGTTCAAGGCCAGGGAGGAAAAGAAGATATCTTTTCATTACTGCAACAGTTTTAAGACCAAATGAATCTCTTACATGCCCTGCTCTCTGTTCTGGCTGAGAAAACCTTCTCAAGACATGATGTCAAAAAACAAGAATGTGAATTCTTCACTCTGAGGCACTGGCATAGGTTGCCCAGAGAAGCTGTGGATGCCCCATCCCTGGAAGTGTTCAAGGCCAGGTTGGACGGGGCTTTGAGCAACCTGGTCTAGTGGAAGGTGTCCCTGCCCATGGCAGGGGGGCTGGAACTAGGTGATCTTTAATGTCCCTTCCAACCCAAACCATTCTATGATTCTATGAATTAAGTAGAAATTTTAGGAGAAAGTTAGAAGGCAGAAGACAGTGTGGTAGAGGATGTGGCCCAGAAAGGGGAATCTGACAGCGAGATCTGTTCTCAGCTCTCCCAGCCCCTTGCTTGGTGCACATCACTCTCCTTCCTTCAGTCGCCTGTTCTCTTCCCACCATTTTAGGATTTTAAGCCCCATTGGGAGGAACTGTATACGCCTTTCTGGGTGGACAATGGACCTTGAGTTTATCTGGGACATCCTGCTCAAGTGATCTCGAATTAACGGCTTGAAAGCCTCTGGAGACATTCATCAGAAGGCATACACGATGTTACCTTCTCAGGGTCTAGCTTTTATAGTGCACCATGGAGTCAGGGTTTGGAGTCCTTCTGCCTCCTTTCCACCTCTTCCCCTCCAGCAGCCAATTTGGAAAGGTGTCTTTTTTTACTGTGGAGCCTACAAACAATAGGATAAGAATGTGAATAGTGTCTGGGAATAACTAAAAATAAACTTTGAAAGCCAATTCAAATCTGGGTAGACTTGGGTGAAACTTCATTACCAGAGCTTTTATTTTCAGGGAGACTGGGGAGCCGTATTCAGATAGATGCTGAACTTTGGTATTCTTTCCATTAAGGGTGTCCAAAGCCAGGCTCTGGCTCTTTTTTCTTGGATGACAGATGGCCTGAAGTACTCTTTTCTCTGTTAACATAGATGCCTCAGAGATGCCTTGTGGCTCATCGTCAGTTAAGATGCTGAAGTCAACTCCCCACCATAGAAGACCACCTTAAATCAACATTCTAAGTGAATCTTAGATGTCAACTAGTGGAATGAGGTAGAAAAAAGTTACTAATTTGTTTATTTTTCTTCAACTCAAAGCAAATTTGTAGAAGTAGCAGAGGTTCATTCAAACTCCAAAACACTAAATATTTGTGAACAATCAGAATTACAATATTTTCCGAACAGATTTAGCACAGGAAAAAGCAGGTTGGAGGAAGGGTGGGAATAGAAAAACTTGCACAAATACACATGTGCCAGTGATGTCTTTTTAGAGGAACTGGAGTCCTCAGCGTGAGACATGTTTGCTCTTCTCCATCAGCAGTTTCTCTTCTTCTTTGCTTAGTTTAGGAAATGAGTCTCCCATGTTTTGTTTTCTTTTCTTCCAGAAAACAGGCAACTAAATCATAAGCACATGTCAATAAAAAGAGTTGCTGACATGCAAGTACAGATGAGCAGGCTGGACCTCCATCCTTGGAACTGTCTTACAAGGTGGTCCAGTGGGACCTGCCGAGATATTTTAGCTGTGACCCGATATCCTACTTCTGTATTAAGGCCTGGTCCTTTTCACTAAGGCTTGACTGGTTATACCACTAAATTGTTAGGAGAGTCCTAGCAGGGCTTAGGTCAACCATTACTCACCCAAACAATTCCCAAGACACAGCTCAAGACTTGACAAAGGCCAAAGCGCTCTCCCAACTGGCTGCTCTATGTCTAGCCACAGTTGCTTTTAGATCATTCAGCCATCCAGTATGAGACCATCTTGGCACATACAGAAGCAGCACAGCGATGATATTTACAAGGCCTTTACAATCCATCTCCCTTCCTTGAAGCCCATGGGTCCTCATAGCTCAAGATGTTGTGATCGCACCTAAAAGCCAGTCCTTTCTCTGAGATGATCGTTACCTCTAGCACAACTTACAGGCTATTTCCACTTGGCTGAAAAGCAGGCTCTCAGATGTGCGCTTCCCTCTTATATCACTGGCTGTAGTTGCTAGGTGAGGGGAATATGTTTAAATTAATTAATTAAGGGCCTTCATAAGGACGCAGGTCTCCCTGTTATCTAGTGGAGTTGGAGTTACTTCCAGAAAGCACCTTTTGAGGCAGGTGCTGAAACTGGATGCTCAGCTTCATCCTTGGAAGTAGGGTGTCTGTCTTTTCATGGACCATAGGGACCGTTCAGGAAGGACGGCCACCTGGAATAGCCAGCCACGGCAGCCATTTTGCACTGCGCTGTAGAAATACTGCCCAAAGAGTGGATTTGGGGAAAGCCGAGCTCAGCGCATCTGCTGGTGAGCAGCCTGTGGTAGATCTGGTATTTTCCATGCTCACTGCACCCAAACAGGACTGCAAATATATACGTATATAAACAATTAATTGTACATGAGCTCATTCCAGGATGGAGGGCTGGACTACATATTAGATGAATGGTAGTTCAGGCCTATTTTTCCAATGAAGTCTTGAACCTCTGCCAGCTCATACCACTTGAGAATCTGGCCTCTTGCTCCTTATTTTGTACATTACCTTTACTTAATTGGTCGATTTTCCATGCTCAATAATTATAAATATATAAGCAGGAGTGTTTGTTTATGCTTGTTTAAGCAAGGAAGGAACCGTTTCAAAGAAAAGACCTTTTGAGAATGGGCTAACTGCAGTCCCATATAAAATCAGAGGTTTGTGTCTACCATGTGAGCTGGTGGAGCACAGAGGAGGGGGATATTCAAGAGCAGTTAGGCAGCATTTGCAGCCTGTGCATCAGCGGGAGATGAGACCAGGTCTCTACATATCAAATCGACACCCTTTTTGCCCATGCCACATCTGTATCCGAGTGACCAGAAGTGAATGTAGGTGGGAATAAGCCATAAGGAAAATTTTGAGACCCAGAAATAAGTCAGTCCTCTCTCTGAGCCAGTGTCTTTGTGTGGGCTGCCTATTGCATATGTATTTTCTGAGGCAGACTCAGATTCCTTTGAGCTTGGCACATTCTGGTTAAGATGAACTCAGCATCCAAATGTTGACACAAAAGCTGACTACACCATATACCATGGCCCCATGCCACCTCCAGCTGGCCCGGGGCCGTGCTGGCATTGGCTTTGGTTACTTGATTTAAGACGGCTATAGAAGAGGGAAGGGCAAAGGGTGCCTGAGGTGGGTTTACCTGGCATCCCAGCTGGAGGAAATGGCCTGCGTTCTTCTGCAGAATAAGGAGAGAGGGATGAGTAGAGGGAAATAAAATAAATAAAGCAAGCCAATGGTGTCATTAAAAAGAGGATGTATCACGTTTACCGTGAGAGCATGTGACTCAGACATCCAGACATGAACATTCCTGCAAAGCCCCAAATGCACACATGGAACCAAATTTTTTTGGCTTCCCAGAATGGCTTAATTTTATGATTCCGTGACTCATTAGAAAAAACAAAGTGCCTGGACGTGCTGCATCAAGACCCAGTAAACACCAGTTGCTGGTGTGGGCACACGGGGACAAACACGCAGGTGAGGGAGGGATGGAGGGATGGAGGAGAGAGCGAAGGCAGACGACTCTCGGCCTCTTGCCCCTCCTTTCTCCTTCTAGTGGTTTTGTAAACACGTTTCTCTCTCTTCCTTTCTTTCTTTTTTTTTTAAGATTGGAGTGGAGGGGTTAACAGAGGTCATGTTAGTTTAGCAGATTATGGTTAACCTTACAAGCTGGGTTGCCTTAGGTCACGGTGATACAATTCCCCTCCCTTCTCCTGTGCAGCGGCGGTTCACAGAAATTCCTCTAACGCAGGCGAGGACAGGGCCTGCCAAGGCTATGAGCAACGCAGAACAGACTTACCTGTTTTTATGCACTGCTTAACTAATTATTTTAAAAAGAAACAGCCAAGTTGGAACAACTACCTTTTTCTTCGAGGAGGAACATTTTCCCCTTTTCCTTTTTCCCCATGTTCCCCTTCTCCCCTCCTCCCTCCCCTGTTGTTTTTTTTTTTCCCCTCCGTTGCTTGGCTTGGCGTTTGAAACAGGTTCTCGATATCTGACACCTCTTGAAAGTGTAGTTTGGCAAACAGGAACCGAGTTCAGCTCCAAAAGGGCCCTGCACAGGGCTCGCTGTGAAAACACCTGGGTGTCAATTACGCCTCTAACAACCGGTCCTGCTTCTGTAGGAATAACAGCCGCCCTCTCCCTTCCCCCAGCCCCTGCTCTCCCTTCAAAATAAAATTAAAAAAAAAAATAAAAAATAGAATGCTGGCAGTGTTTTTGTAAAAAACAGGTGGTTCGCGGGCACTGCGGAAGGGGATGAAGGCCATCCCAGCGACGGCGTGCAAAAACCCTGCGCCGAGAGGGTTTTGATTGCAGCACGTCCATCTGCAATTCGTTTTCCCAAGCGCGGGGCAAATTAAGAATCTCCCAGCAATTAGGGGAGAAAGCTTCGAAGCGCAATCAGCATTTCTTAAAAGAATATGTGCTGGGCTTTGAGGGAGGCTAATCCTGCTGCCTGCGCCGGGCTCCTCTCTGCAGTGCGCATTTTCCAAGGCCAAAATTTTGGCCTGCTTTTCAGTCACACCATATAAAATAACAAACACGCAGTCTAAGGAAAACAATTTTTAAGACACAGTGGAACCCACTTTAATGAAGAAAACTGTTAAATGCATAAAACCCCCATGTGCCAATGGATAAATGTGCTGGAAGTGTGAACTGTTAAACCAACAAAATTGTTAACACATCATACTGCTGGGCAAAAAAATAAAATAAAAAAATATAAAAAGGGAGTGAAACAGTTTTCTAACATGCAACCCACTTTGCCTTTATTGTTCACATTCCTGCTGACATAAAGTTTCCTGATTTGTCCCCTGGGCCCAGAAATATGGCAAAAGCGGGAACATTAATTGTATTTGCCCCCTTTAAACTGCCCTCCCTTCTTTTCAGCTCACAGTGGCCAAGAATATCTTCACGGAATGGGGAGAGTTTGCCCTTTTTTATTCAGGGTGATGAGTGAACAAGTTCACGTGGATTTTTTTTTTTTTTTTTAACCTGGTAGAAAACTTTAAACTATGCCTGAACATCTTTTTCCTGTATGTGTGGGGAAAATCAGGACTAGTTTAATGTTTGCTGTTTCTTAAAATTCTTAAGTCCCTCCGTATTCCTGGTTTTCCTCAGGGTGGATGCTGAGATGAGGCTGTTCCCGCGGCGTCGCTGCTCTCTCCGAAGATGTGGAGCTCTCACTGAGTAAAAGCCTGATCTCGTGAGAGCCCCGAAGGCAACTGCTTTGATAAGCGGCCAACCCTGCGGCCGTGCTGGCATGGTGGGACCTGGAGCCCTGCCTCACTCCGAAACACGAGAAACTAAAAATCAGTCCATTGAATTTATCTTCATCCGACTCCTGAATTACACGCTGTTCACAGCTTTCATTTCCGCAGGTGGTCAAAATTTTCCACCCAAACGTGATTTCCACAAAAGGTGGGCTTTTGTCACAAATGCAGTTTTTCCCTGGAAAAAAATAAAAAAGGGCGCACCAAACCAAATATTTACTGAGCACTGAACGTTTTTATCAAAAACTTTTCCAAAACTAGAAGAAGGGTCTGCAGAACGGAATGGGTTGATGTTTCTTGTTTTTAAATTTCCTTTAATGAGAAAACAAGAGAAGAAAGCATAGCAAATTCATGTGAAAATTAAAAAGTTAGTGAAAATACTCATAAGGGAAAAAATAATTTAAAATATTCGCTTCTGTTTCATAAAATGATTCTTAAAATTGATTCTTCATCTGCACGGAGCAGCCGTTCAGCTGAGGTCTGTGCTGCTGTTTGCCTGTCCCAGGGGCCTTTTAGGTGCTGCTCTATGAATGCAGGTATGAAAGTGCATTTAGGATGACTAAACTCCTGCCGTGAACCGTGACAATGAGGAGTTTATTCCCGCGGTTCAGAATGTTCTCATTTTTCTTCGCTTTTCTGTGTCCCTTGCAAAATAACATGAGGTCGTGCCTGGCTTGAGGATGGCTCCTCTTTTTCTTGGCACTTGCTGATTTTGCTTCTTAGACTGATGTTTGCAAAGAAATTCCAGTCCCTGAGGGCCACTAAATACTTATTGCATTGCAGAGTCTCCACAGGGCGGGTTTGCACCTCCAAAGCGCTTGGACCTCTTGCTCCTAAGGAGGCTCAGTGGCTGTGTCATGTACTTGGGACCACTTTACACACCAGATAAACCTAAACCAGAGTCAAGTTTTGTTGGGGTTAAGCAAAAGAGTTAAGTTCTTGGTTACAAAAAAGGCAGTAAAACTGCAACGGAATGCTATAAGCCTTAAAACCTGACACTGGCCTCTTCATTGTTATGCATTTAGGAAACCACTTGGGCCCTTTCTCAGCAGCTAAAGGTCAGCCCGGCTGCCCCGCTCCTAGAAGGTGGAGTTTTCTGGAGTTCACTGAGATCTGGTTCTTTTATCCCAGTTGCAGCATCAGGGTGTCACTGGGACACAATCGGCCCAAGCAACGCAGAGGCTGCTGTCACACTCTCCACTCTGCCATTGCCAAGGTGCATTTTTTAAACTCTCTTGCTAATTAATTTCTGTGACAGCAGTTTTGGTCTGTCCTGATGTTTAGGAGGCTGCAGACAAAGTGTTGTTTCAGAGTCGTATAAGCCTGACTTTGAAATGAGCCCTTTGAGATGTGTGGGTGCTCACGGGAGCTCTCTTCTGCAAAGAATCCATGAGAATATCCTGCTCCCTCTTTCCAGGCTGGCTGCAATGTCTCTTGTCTAACATCAGCTACCAAAAAGTCAAGGGTCTAGTCTAGTTACTTGCTCCAGCTCCCCTTTGTCAGTGGAGGGAGATGGAGGGCTACTCATCCCCGTCTTGAATGAATGAATCCTGCCTTTGCCATTGATTCATGGCCTTCTTCAAGGCTTCAACGCAACATACGGTTTCCTACCATTAGAAATGTTATCTATGTAACGATTTTTACTATTACCCAATATCTGAGGTATACTGGTGCATTTCCACAGAGACCACCCACCACTGCTGGTTACAGTGTTAGGATGGGGAGGGCTTAAATTCTTTTCTTTTATCATTTATAATGTCTTGGGCTGCTGTGGGCGCTTCGAAGCAGTAGCTGTGTGAACCACTGAGGTCAACTTGCTAGTCCATGAGTCAAGGTCCTCTTTGTACAAAATGGAGGTAATCCTAGAAATGTTGGGCTAGAAAGAGCATCGAACTATTCCCCTGCTTTGTGGCGGGGTCAGGAAATCTGGTTTATTCCTGACAGATGTCTGTATAATCTGTTCTTAAAGCCCTCCAAAGCCTTCCATAGTAAATCACTTCGAGATCTAAAGGTGAAAAATGCTAAGTAAGACCTGAATATTGTTATTATTATTAACAGTGTTGTTGTTCGGAGGACAGCTTAGCAGCACAGTCCCAGATGGCACTTTAAAAAAGAGCCCAGAAGGAATGAGTTATAGCGAGTTGCGCCAGTCCTGGTGGAAGTGCTGAGCCAGCACTGCTGGTGCTCCTGCCTGTTGCCAGATTAGTCTGAAATTAAACTCCACAGCCTTTGCCTGTGTTCACGAAGAGGCCAAGTACTGCCAATGGTTACCACGTTACAGGGCTGGATTGCTCTACTAAAGCCACTGGTGCCACTCCTGAATGATGCCCGTTGTGAAGAGAACTGGCTATTGCTTACTCGGTCCCTTTTGCAGGTGTCACGTGCAGTACGCACAGAATAGCATGTGCTTCTCCCTTCACAAACACAGTTCACGACATTCAGTTGAACTGGCTATGTAACCGGGAAAACGGGGAATTGTGTAACTGCTCCACAGCGTACGTGGGCGCTGATCCTGCACTCCCACTGGTACTGGCCCCAGCAAGCGGTCTTGAAATAAAATTGTCCCCCAGCTCCCAACCAGACTGACCCCCTGTTCATTCAGTTTCCAAAGTGCCCCAGAAAGTCGTATGTGTATTCAAGTACAGGTCTAACATTAAAAGTGTCCTGGGCGAGGGATGAGCTATTGGCCCCTCCATCTTGGTCATCTACCTACTAGATACCCCATTTAACCTCATGGTTTTCCTTCTCCCCAGTTGCCCTTGGTGCCGCCCCAACCATACCCAGCTCTGTTCAGACAAAAGAATGAAACCATTCTTGGAGGCTGAGAGTGGCCAGCATTTGCACTAAGGGTCCTAGCCTTTCCACTCAAAGCTTGAGGATTTTGAGTAGAAGACACTGAGTTTAAATATAGTCTTGGAGAAGTTTCCTTTCTAGCTAGTAAATCTAACGCTGCCGAGACAGAGGTTCAGGCACAGAGACTCAGATGCAGTCCCTGGCACCTGTAGGTGATATCTAACACCTCCTGAAGTTTGCACAAGCCAGAGGCTGTTCCTGATACGTGGTTTGGATGTGTCTGTCCTGTTTGAGAGACTAAAAAAGCTGAATAGTATGGATGTGCCTAGGCAGTGCCCTTTAGACTCCAAACTAGTGAACAGATCCATTTACTGTTTGGGTCTCTGGCTATATACTAAATGAAAGCGTGCACATCCCAGAACAGTTTCCCTAGCTTTTATTCTTATAGAAAAATAGTATGGATTCATATTCCTCTTACCCTATTATGTAGAATAGCACAATGTATCCATATAAAGAAGTTCATTCCCTTTTGAATTCTGGAGGAGGGAAAGAGAAGAGCTATTACACCGTTTTAACCAAATCTGTTTAATCACGTTCGTGAAAAAATCTGTAAGACTTTCCTCGAGAAAAATTAGGTGCTCTGCTTAGATTTCACTTTGCAAACAACTGCCTACACAAAACTGGTGTGGTACCCAGCGCGGCAGACCCGAGGCAGGACTGCAGCCAAGGCAGAGCCGTGTGCTCGGAGTGAGCACTCTCCCCTTGGCACTCTCCCTCTCTTCTCTTTCACGTGAGCTATCACGTCCTTGTCACGGGAATCAGAGAGCACGTCTGTGTGTCCGGGTGTATAAGCTTAATCTGGCTCTGCTTCTTGCATTCGTGCTGAGCAACATGGCAGCTCGTCTCCTGGTCCGTGCCTGGGATTACAGCTCCAAAGAAGCCTCCATATTTTGGTCTGGGAGTGACCAGGCATTTGGCACACCTGGGAGAGAGGATCTTTGCTCTGCCTGCACATTTATTTCAGTAGACGGACAATCTCCCCCGAGGGTTAAACTGGTACAACATCCCTAGCCAAACACCAAATCACCCTCCTGTGCTCAGGCTCCCGTATCTGCCGTGGGGCTGCGCACGGTCAGAAAGCTGCCGGGCTTTCAGCGTTCTTGCACTTACGGGACAGTAACTGGTTTCGAAAATACATATATATATAAAACCAGTCATATATGTGACAGAATCATCTAAAACAATGACCAAGTGAATGTTGCCTTCACGTTTCAATAGGTGAAAGCACAGGTTTATTAGACCTGGCATAACTACTCCCCAGGCGTCTAGTCTGTATTCTCCTTTCTTTAGCTGGGGAATGTTGTACCTCAGTTACCAACCTTCGAAGAGGAAAAAATTTGGAGCTTAATTCCTCCCTGGCTTAAACCTTTGTATTTTTTTGGCTGTAGATTTATGTTCCAAGAACTTGGATTTACATAAAGATGTATCTATTTGCACATAATTTGCAAGAGTTCCTTTTAGCCTATAATTGTGCTAAATACAGTTGTGGAGGCCACAGCATACCTAAAGTATTGCCGAATGGATTTTTAAGAGTAATTTTTTTCAAAAGTGTGCTAAAATAGAAAGATCGGAGGGGGAAAAAAAAAAAAAGAGAGACGAAAGATGGCCTTGTGGTTAAAATCCTGGCCTGCAATTCAAGAAATCTGGGTTCAATTTCCAGCTCTGCCACTTACTTCCTGCGTGACCTTGGGCAAGTTGGATAATCTCAGTGTGCCTCAGTTCATGGGCATGCTAATAATATTGCCTTTGTCTCTCGTGCTGCCTAGAGCATGAACGCACCATGTGTTTGTTTGCACAGCACTTAGCACAACCGGGACCTGGTCTCGGCACAGCCTTCTTGCTCTACTGTAATGGTAACAATAATAGGAATAATGTTTTCCCTCAAGATTATGTGTTGAAAGAACGGAGCGGGCGGTATAAAGGGATTTCTTTCAGGGTCTTCGGTGGGCACAATCAAAAGGAAGGAGCTTCATTACTTCTGCCACGGGAGCCCATTGGTGTCACCGTCATGCACAGCTCCGCTGAACCTGAGAACCCAACAGAGGCTGTTGGATACTAGTCGTGTCTTTTAACACCTCATTGCAGGGTGGAAGAGGTTGTAAGAGACAAGTGTAGTCTCCAAAATCATACAAAATAGTATAGAGCTACAAAATAGTATGGAGCTGCGTGCTGTTAGGGCAGCTGTGGCTTCAGCCCTGTCTTGTTGAGTGTCGTTATTCTCCTTCTCTCCACCCAAGTAGGTCTCACTACTGTGAGCTCAAAATAAAATAGCCTGAGTGTTTTACTTCCCAGAGTAAACAGATTGAAAATAACGGGGCTAAATACGTCTGTTAGCGTGGAGTACCTTATCCAGATGTGACCAGTTAAGCTTTGTGATGCCAAATTATGAGATTAGTGTTGCGGATTTAGATCACTGACTGATTAGTCTAAAAATAACTTCAGTTTCTGAGCTCCGTCTTGGTTACCTGAGTTTTTGGAATAAGTGTCAGGGATCTGGAAATAACCTTAAAATAACAAATAGAAAGCTCACTTAAAGAAAACATGTGCTGTGCGTCTTGACAATCTGTCATCTGTCTAGCCTGTGTCGCTAGGAAAATCACTTTTCTTGTGAAGGAGAGGAAGGAGACCAGTCAAAGTCCCTATGTAAAGAAAAGGAGCTGAATGAAATTGAGTCGCTCCTGTGAGCTACTGCGGACGCGCATGGCTACAAAATGAGGCCAAGACTGCGAGAAAGGACTGGTGCCTTTGGGTGCTTTGCTTGCGGCAGCTTGGAGAAGACCTGACTTTTAGGGACTGGATGTTCAGTACCGTGTGAAAAGCAGGGCAAGGTGGACAACCAAAACGACAGTGTGACACAAAGGCCTGATGGAGGACTTTTAGCAAAATGGCTTTTCATTGTTGGCACACTCAGTTACGTATATTTAACCTCCCTTTTCCATCTGGTTGCTATGGGTGAATGAAAGCTGGCTTTCATCTGCTGGCTGCCTTTCTTGGGGAGGCGCGGGGAGATGGACAGTTTGACCTGGGCAGCTTTAGGAAATTATTGCAGTAGGGACTTGTTAGATTGCAATACAAAGTAATACAGAGAAAGCTGTGAGAGGTTTGGGGCAGCTCTCGCCCCGCAGACATGGAGCCTCTTTGCAGCCCAACTGTCCCTGCGGCTGGTGGAGGCTCCACTTGAGCTTCCACAAAGACATTCAACTTTACATGGACAGGGCACTGTCCACCACATCTCTCTAAGCGTTTTTCAGGGTTTCGTTCACAATGTTTCCTTCCCCTCCAAAATAGCTTCCTAAGATTTTTCAGACATTCAGGCAAAATATTTTGACCTCACTGAAAAGCTTTGGAAATATGTGGGGGGGTTTATATATATCCTGGAACATCTTGTCAAAGCAGGTATGTCCCCTTCCACTTCATTTAGAAGAGAAATCACCATATTTTTGATTAAAAATATAAATTTCAACCCAAAAATTTCTACCACTAAAAGTTCCCAGTATTTTGAAGATCAGCGATACGGCATAATTTTACAAGATCAGGCTTTCGGTGTTATAGCATAATTTCATAGCCACGTATCTTCTGGTTACTGCACAGATATAAATACAAAATAATTCCTACCAAAATAACTTTACAGTGGACCATAATGTCAGATGTATACCTCTCCATGTTGCTGTATGAAAAAAGAAGGTACGTACTTATATGAAATAAAAAGGAGAAGACTTTGACAGTGCATAAAAAGTCCCTTTCCCCCCCTCCAGTCTTGTTTTCTTTTAACAGTCTTGTGGGGAGACACAAGAGACAAAGTAAACCCCAAATCTTTCAATACAACCATGTTGTATTTTAGGTTTCCAGCGTCTTGTTAAATCTCAAAATTAAGAATGAAATACTTGGCTACTCTTTCACTGCTCTTTCAAGGAAATTACTTTTAGGATTATTCACATATGTCATTTTTACTAATTTCCATGTCCAAACTTTTAGGATTATACACATGTGTAATTTTTACTAATTTCCATGTCCAAACTTTTTGCAAACTCATTAGACTTTAGTCCTTTCACAGGTATGGAAAAAATATCATGCTCAGGAATTCTTCTTAATAACATTAACTTTGTAACTCATGCAGTTTTGGGACTTAGAAAGTTTCTTCACCTGAGGTTTTTGTTTGTTATTCCAAATTTACTGCCAGAAACTTGACACTTACTCTAGAAACGTTTGTCCAAGATGGGTTCCAGAGATTAAAGACTGGGTTTGCTTGAGTAGTGTGAATTTAAGACTATGAACTACTTTCTCTGTTAAAATTCTTATTTGCAAGTTCAATTTATGCTCATGGGCTTGATTTACAGCGGAAGTAATTAAAAATTGATAATTGTGGTTTTTAATCAGGGAGAGGGGAAAGCTAGCTGCAGTACCGGGGTATGGGCACCATAGTAAGGCATTTCGGAGTGGAAATTTTCATATTTAATGTTAGGTGGCTACAAAGCAGACATGTGGAGCTGAGCTAGTAATACATAGGCTCTTGGGAAATCAGTAGCAATGGAAGCGCATTTTTAAGACATGATTCCTCCAACCTGTTTTAGATGTCCACTTTCAGATGAGAACCATGTGCTAAAGTCATGTCCTTTGGGCAAATAGGACCAGGGTCACTGTGCTGGTTGAAAATTTTTCAGCTGAATTTTCCTTTCAGAAAATGGCCAATTTCTGTTATTAATGTTGACATGATTCTTCATATAGCAAGTGTGAAGTAACAGAAAATAAAAATACAATGGGGAGATGTGTAATATAGAGATATGTGTAGGCACAGCTGTTCGTAAGTGTGATTATGTGTGCGTGTTCATACATAGATATGCTGCAATTAAAATGAAAGATTTATGGGATGACAGAAGCCCAGTGTTTTGATTGACCTGGTGTATTTAGAGGGGAGAGGGAAAGTGGCAGTGCAGAGGAGGGATTTGCTCCCTGTGGAAATTTTGACACTTGGTCTCAGTCTGTAAGGAGATGCCCAGGCTCTGACGGCACAGGCACCCTGGTTCCCACGTCTGCCTAAATCCCACTTCTGCCTCCAACTTGCTGGATGATCTGATTTTAGAAGTAGCAGTTTTAAAAATGGCACCACCAGCCTCCACCAGATTTGGTCCACCTTCATGACCGAATCACTGCGCACGCAGTCATCTTGCTAACCTCCTTATTTTGGTTTCACTTCACCTACAGATACCACCCCTACTCAATAACGATCCTTTGTGTCCTTGGCCGACGCCGCGCGCGTTGGCGAGCGCGAGCGCAGCTCCGAGAGCTGTAGGCACGCAGTCAATTATCATCATTGCTATTAAAAAAAAAAAAAAAAAAGAATTTCTGCCATAGCAAGAGTGTTTCTCCAGCTTGCCTTCAAACAGCGGCTCAAAATCCTCTCCAGCCCTGAAGTAAGAAAGAGTTATGTCTGGAATATTTCACTCCGGCTTTGAGAGAACAACTCTGTGTATTCCTCAGTGTGTGAGCGCTGGATGAATGGCAACAGCAGTTCAAACTGTTTATTCCTTTCTTAGCAATAATGTTTAGGTTCATGAAAGCCTTCCAAGATATATAGAATTCCTCATGCTGAGTAAGGGCTCCTTCACTTATTGCTGCTGCTACACACTATGGACCATTCTTATTATACCTCCCTCCCCATTCATACCACTATAGTTAGGGGACTCTCAATGTTGTCATTATAAGCCCCTTATTTTTCAGGGTGTATAATTCAGCTGTAAAAAATGTGCCCTGGGCTGAAACTTGGCACATGAAGGCCAGAGAGAGGATTTCTGTGTTGATTATTTTTTTAAAGCAAGTTTTTAAAATAAAATAAAATAAAATAAAATCCGTTCAGCCATATTATGTTGTAAAAAGTGCAGGAAAAAATAGAAGTTAGTGGTTTCAGATGCTTTTTTCAGGCCTCTCCTGTGTAACTCAAAGCCAGCTTTGTTTTTTAAACTGAAATTTTCCAGGCTATTAGTCCATAATGTGAACTTGTGCCTTTCAGGTTTCTCTTTAAACACAGGCACACACGAAAAGAAGAGCTGAGTTATTTCAATTAGGAATGGGGGCTGCTGTAATTTATTTTACGTGCACTTTTTCACAAGGATTTTTTTTTTTTCCTTCTGTAAGGCACATGGGTGCTCACCACCTGAATAAGCGTTGGGGTGAGCCCCTCTGGCCCTGCCTGCTGGTGTCTGCGTCTCCTTGCTGTGGGTCTGCTGGATCTCCAGAGCGTGCTGAATTGGCTACTGCTCCTCTGGTGAATCCACCATCTTCCCCACACTGAATAAATGTTAAGGCCGGACTGGGCTTCCCAATGGGTGGTTTCCTCAGGGCTCAAGTAGGTCTAAAATTTAGTCTGAAGGAGTCGACGCATTTGGATTTAACCTTCAGGTCTCTTGGATCCTGGTCTGTTGTCTTGACCACAGATCCATCATCCTGTTCCTGAGGCGGGTTGGATGATATTTGATTTAAATTCTGGTTGGCAAAGCCCATGAACGTGAAGGTTTCGGGCCTGTTGACTCTTGAGGAAACTGTGGCCTGGAGTTCAGATCCTGTATTAAATCACCAGTTAAAATGCATTGGGTGGCCAGTGCCTACTCTGTAGTTTGTTAAAGGTTACAAAACTGCAGCATGATGGCAGACTGTCTTTACAACACTGCTAGGGCTGGATTAGCTATGCAGAGGCAGAATTGCCTGAAAACAACCCCTGTCTGTACAGGACCAACTTATCAAGTGTTCTTAAATCTTCAGTTTCCCCTGTAGTTTTTTTTTCTCAAGGAAAAAAAAGGTCCCTAAGACGTAGAAGACCTGGTGAGAACTGGTCTTTTGTTTCATTAAAAGCAAAACAAAAAGGAGATCTTGCTTTCTTTCCATTTCTAAAAAATACATGCATTTCTCAAAGAAAAACTTAACCTAGTTTCTTAATTTTAGTTTTATTTTGATGATAAGATTTTATTTTGATGGCAAACCCTAGGCTTTTATATATTTAGAATAAATATTATTAGTGAAAGTCTTTTGTAGAAGAACTATACGAGCAGGGTAAAATGGCAGACATCAAGCAAGAACCTACAAAACTTGGCCACAAAGTTGTCAATCGGTGCCCTTACTCCGCACGTCTTCTGCTGGCTGCAGTGTACAGCTATAGAAACGAGATTCACCAGCAGCGTGAGGCATGAAGGGCTGACGTCTCGTACACCCAGTCATCACTGGGACATTATTTTAGCAAATGTCTATTTATAGGAGGGACCACTATTCCTTTACCCGACCCTAGTGGACTGTTTATCCAGCGTTAGGATTTCTTGCAAGCCCAGTGCCTTCTCTCCAAAGAGGGCGATTCTTTCTACTAGTTCAGTAGCTCTAAGATCGGGACGCAAGCTGAACCATCGCTTCTTTTTTTCACAGCTGGAGAAACTTGGGTGACTTGCCCAGAGGCAGAGAAAGAGCCAGTGGAAGCCATTGGTAGATAACATATCTTTCATTTGTGTGTGTGTGTTTATGTAGAGTGGGTGGGGAGGCATTGGTCGCAGTTGACTTTCAACATGTTGTGATCCCCTCGTCAGGCTCTCATGGCTCCCATCAAAGCCCACAGCTCCGTATGTTACCACAAATTTTGGATTTCCAAGCCAGACATGACCATGAAGTTCCACGGGGTGGAAAGTGGTTATCCCTAACCCTCATCTCACCTGCTGGCAGGGTCTGCATGTGGGGTTTTCTTTTCATGCTGGGTGGCCATAGGACGACATGCCCGGACTCATCAGCTCCGCGATATTTCAGGGTGGAATTTTGACATTCCTGGAGTTCAAATTTGCTCATTTGTATTTCTTTTAGCCAATTAACGCTGGCTCCAGGCAGAGTTTGGGGTTTTCTCTTTTTTTTTTTTTTTGGTTTGGTCTTTTTTTTTTCTGGTTAATTCAGTGCTCCTACCGGGGGCTTGTAAGCAGGGAATACCACACACACAGGCACGGGCTCCTCCTCACGCCCCATGTTGCAGCCACCATTCCTGCAGACAAGGAAGCCGAAATGAAGCTGCCTAGAAAGCCTGTCATCACGGCTCGCTAACCAGCTGGAAGCCGTCCTGCCGAGCAAGGGGAAGAGCCACCCCTCGAAGAGCGGGAGCCCAGCCCCAGCTCCGGCCCATCCTTGCGGGCAAAGCGAAGCCCGCGGGGAGGACCTGGAGGCTGTTTTTTGTGTGTGACGGCACTCAGAACCCAATCCATAACAGCAGCACTTTGAAAACAGAAAAGAAACCAAAGTGTCTAATATTGGGTCAAGCCAACATCTATAAATCAACGTCTGTGAATTTATAAACTGTTCGTAAATTTAAGTGCTTTTGGAGAGCTGTTTGTTATTATGTCAGGGCTGGGAAGGGGGGTGAGGGAAAGTACTTATATTCACTCACTGTCTCCTGCTCCGGACTTGCTCGTACATTGTTGGAGCAGGGAGAAGGAGCAGAAGTTGTCTGGGCGAGGGGAGGCGTTAGGGGGACGCGGCTGCTGTTGTGCCCCAGAAGCATTTAGTGCAAGACAAGCAGAAAGGACAAACCAGACTGAAACCACATTTGTGCCTTTCAAATCCCCCATCTGTTCTTTGGCTGTTTTAGCCCTCCGCCAGCTAACGCAGCTTTAAAACAGAGAGACTTGCGGCAGGAGGCCTCAGCCGCTACCTCCCTCTTCCTCCTCAGTGCCTCCGGGAGGGAGCAGAGGCACAAAATCATCCCAGCAGCTCTGCAGCCCCTCGTGCCCACGCTCTGAGACGCGGTGACAGTCCCCGATGCCTCTTCCTGCAGCACGCCTCGCTCCAAAACACGCTGTAAAGTGGCGCGGTCGACGGGGAATGAGATGCCACTGCTGTCGATGGGAACTGGTAAACAGCTTTGAGAAGGGGGAGAAAAAAAAAAGAAAAACCCTCTGCAATCTTGCTCCACCCCTGGCTGAAACTTTTTCTGAGGTTCCACTATGTTTGGATAACTTTTCCTCCCACCTCTATTCATTTTTGTTCCTTTCACCACCTGCTGTTTCCACAGCAAGGACAGGGCACAAAAGTGTCCTGAAAGGAGTTGTCCCAACCTGGTGGGAAGCAGGAAGTATTGGAAGGCCTAAGAGGGTGTGAAAAGTTTTGGAGGTTACGTTCACAAAATAAGACATTGTTCTGGTACGGTGCTGCTCATTCAAGTATCTCAACACTTTGCACGCATGAATGAGTTAAGCCTTATAAAACACCTGTAGGGAAATGGTATCCTCCATTTTATAGGTGATGAAATGGAAGTACTGAGGGAGCCGAGGCCAGATTTCAAACCTGAATGCCTCCAGTTAAGCTTCTAAATCCAAAACAAGGCATTGAAATAAGCGTTCACAATCTATCAAGTCATGCTGATATGAAGGGAATGGTTGTGTGCTTAGCCAAACCCAGGCTCCCTGTCGAGCAACCTATTTCTGAAAACTTTGGCCTGGGCTTTTATACCAAAGCCATGCGATCAGTGGCGACGAGCACCGGACACCGAGCAGTTGAATCCTAATATACAGGTGTGTGTTTGAATGTTCTCCAAACCATGGCAGCCTCTTAAGTAAAATAAAAATCCCCTTGGAAGCCCATCTTGCTTCTGAACTGCATAAAAATACCCTGGGAAGAACCATCTTCCTGGAAGCCCAAAGCTCAAGGATAGGCAGAGTATTTTCAGTGTATTTTCTGAAGATCGGGGGAAGTTAATCAAAATATTTTCAGAGCTCTAAAAAATGGTTTTGGCACTGTTTAAGTAGCCCTGGGCAAAGATTTGCGGTTAGTTATCTACTTCACTTGAACATGACTTGAGTCAAAGCTCCTCATTTCTGTATTTCATGTCCTGAGTTGACCCCCATGATTTCTGAGATACTCCAAAGCACAACAACTTTTCCTGCTCTTGCATGTTGCAGGAATAACTTGTCATGGCCTGTTTGCCAGTATTTACAATGTTTCTTTATGTTATAATGATCGTGTGATCTGGTAAATTTGGTTCTTTCATTTCTGTAGTGCACGTTGTCAGCCTCTCTCAGAAAATTAGCTGTCTCCATATGAAGGGACTAATCCATTTCAAGGAGTTAAACATTTTACTATTGTCATATTTCTGGTGACTCTCTTAGCTCTTTTGTGAGGCTGCCAGGCATGATTGTACTTAATGAATTTCAAATGTGTGGATTGGACACCATATCCAAACATGTTGCTTGCAGGCGCAGGTAGACGTTGCTCCCTCGGTGGTATAAAACGCTTGTGGTTCTGGTTTCAAGGTTTTAAACCAAGTCTTTTCCCCATAGGAAGCACCCCAAGGAGCAGCTCTGATCATTTTGGACCAAAAACAATTGAGGGCTTGAAGTGCCCTCAAAAGAGCCTGTGCTTACTTCTGAAGAGGTTTGTGAGGGTCTAGAGGCAAGACATTGTAGGGAAGAGGTATTTCATGGAATATAATCTGTGCCTGCTTTCATCTGCCTGTAATACTGTGGCTGTAATGCGGCTGATCCATTATATACAGTAAACATATTGGCACTCGCAACCCTGCATTGGATTGCAGTTCCCGTCCCTGTCGCAGGGTGCAGGGCACGCTCCCTGGGCAGCGCCATGCATCCTATCATTGCACTCCTGGGTTATCCAGTGGCTTTTCCTTGGAAAATAGCAAAGGTTACTCACACAGAAATAATCTCTTCTACTTTCAGAAGCAGTTAGACTTAAAAAGGAGATGACCCTGCGTGTAGAGAGATTTTTGTTTTGCAGGGCCTGTCTTTGTAAAGCTGTGACAGGGAAGACAGCAGCTAAGGAATCCATACACACAATATGCGCTCAGAGGTCTTTGATGAAATGGTATTGATGGGGACCTACCCAGTGTTCTGGCTTGCCGACGTTAAACGGAGTCCAGATGAGATGCATGGGGTGGTTTGCTCAGCTTGGAGCACACTGCTTGCAGACTCGGGCAGATGTGGCTGCTTTACTAGAGACGTATCTTCTCTTAACCAGGAAGATGCAAAACACTATTCTCATTTAAATTAATAAAAAAAAGGAAAAAGGGGAAAATTCTGGCATGGTGATGTGCTCATGGTGCTCTGGAGACACATACCTCCATATGTTTCAAGATGCAGAAGCAAAACACTACTTGCACATCATCTAAAGAAAGCGGCCTGGAAGCAGAGGAAAGGCAGTGCCGCAGCCCTGACGGCTGGGATTAGGCCTTCCCGATAGACGCAGCGTAGACTTTGCTGCTGACTTAACTAGTAACACATGACAGAGCATGAATTTTCATGGAACAGCAGCTCAGAAAATGAGTAGGAAGTGGCTCAAAGCAAAGTCAGGGAGACAGCTATTTGCGGGGATTGCCTTCTGACAGCGTTGTCTAGTGAATCCAGCCAAAGGACGGAACACGAGTGAAAAAAAGCATCCAAGTCCTGGCTCCAAAGCGCAATTCTGTGTAGTCCCGTTTGCTAGGCACACTTGGTCCCAGCTTCCGCTGAAATAAAAGGTGAGTCAAAGGAAAATGGTGTCCAGAAGTTCAGAGCAACCCAGACAGCCTTAACCACATGACAGGCTCAGAGGGAAGTTTTAAACCACCCACACAACAGCTTGCACAGCTTGCCAAAAAGTCAGATCCTTCGGCTGGGGGAAAAATAGCTTGCATCTGGATTCTGTGTTTGAAGCCCATGGTAGAGGAAGAAGAGAATGAGGAGGAGGAGTGGGAAATGTGTTCTGCACAGACCAGATTGCAGTTTGATTTGAAGCATAAAAGGAAGGAGTTTATTATTCTAATAGTAATAAGTCATTTCTCCCTATAAGCGTAGTACAACCTTCTACGAGTGGCAGATCAGCCAAGAACAGAATTAGGGCCATTCCTACCACGGTTTCAGTCCAGCCTGCCTTTGTTTATTTTAAAAATAAAACACAGCTCAGTGTTTATTTGAATGGGTAGAGAATAGAAGGAGAAGTTCATCAGCTCCTAATCGTGTGGGCTAAAAGTGAATCCTCGGCAGCTGAACCCACCATAGAGGGGCTGGCTGTGAAACAAGCTGGTGTGCTTAGGTTAATGGTCAGGTACTGCTCCCCATAGGCATTTTGGATATGGTCACCATGTTTGGGAGACATAGGGAGTTGAGCCTTGGAGCAAAGGTAAGGCCACACTGTCCCAGTTGGTCTCAACGGTGGGGAATGGGCCCTGGCACTGTTTAGTTATGAGAACTGATGTAGTCAAAATGTCCATAGAGTGGTTAGAAAGAGGCAGCCTTGGGTTATTTGCTGGTGGGTTGAGCTGTGGGATGCCTGACGTCGTGGCTGGAGGTCTGGAGGACATGAAGGAAGGGCTTGGGCCTGTGCTGGCATAGGGAGCCGCAGCAGGAACTTTATCCTGAAAATTGTCCTGTGCTGCTTTTTGTGCATCGGTAATGTGGCGTGTCGGCTGGCACACGTGTAGGCTTGGTGGTATAGCCAGAGCCTGTGGGGATGCAAGACAAAATGTCATTTTTCACCCCTTTCTTGATACCTGTCTCATGCTCACACAAGACAAAACAGAGCTAGGGCTTTGGGCACCAGATGACAGTGCTGCAGGAGGAAGATGCGTGGTGGAGCAGAGGATGAGGCGTTCTGCTTGCGGCTTCGTCATCAGCTCCCTCTGACCTCAGGCAAATTATTTAACCTCATTGCTTCCACTTCCCTTGCTGCCACATGGGGATAATAATACCATCACAGGATGGTTGTGAGCATTAATTAGCATATGTAGAGCACTTTGAAGATGAAAAGCTTTTAATGACTGCTGGGGATTATTAAAGCCGTTCACGTTCAGTAAGTGTTATTAAAAAGAAACCAAATCTGAATGCTCTGCACTGAACCTCATCAGATCCTGGGGCTTGAATGCTGGTGGAAGGACGCCTATACCACACTATGTAATTCCTCAGTAAATTGCCCAGGAGCTGAATTTATCACTGGAAACCGCAATCCTGAGAGCTAGCCAGAAGAACTGAGCGTCGTCTGCTGTGACTCACTCCACCTTCCCAAAGAGGAAAAAAGGCAGTGGCATGGTTGTAATTGGGTTCACTTTTGATTCGAGTGGTACACGCTTTCTAACACTCCTGAACTCATTGAGTAGATTGGGGATTATCTGGGAGTTGTTTAAAGTAGGAGCATCTGCTCTTCTGGGAGACAACCAAGATGCACTCGAATGCTGCCCGACTGAGGTGTAGGAACTGGTTCAGGGTTGCGTGGACGAGGACGGTGTACTGCGGGCGAGTTTCTCGGAGTTATCTAGCATGAGTGAAAGCCTGTGAGAGGCCAAGAAAAAAACAGGCAGAGGGATTTCATATAAATACGTGGTAAAATACTGAAACACAGACAAACATATGTTAATCGAATGGGCAAGAAGAAAAAAAACCTAATCATTTCAATCTTCCTACGCTTGCCTTTACAGATGAAATGGAATATCTGAAAGGCTGTCTTTTGCTTTTGATCTCTCGCTTTTACTTGGAAATACTGCTGTGCATGAGGAGCGATGCTTGCGTTGTAAGGGCTGGTCTTGGAGAACGTGCAGGTCTGAGCGCTGTGGATTTGCGGTGTGATTACACCGCGTAACTCACCTCTGCCTCAGTTTCCTCCGCTGCCTAATGAATTTACAACACGTCAGGCTTGCTCTGCCCTTGACTTTCTGGTGTGTCCAAGTGCTTCCGTGCAGCTTGTGGGTGATGCCAAGAATAGCTTCTCTCTTCTACGTGCTTAATTACTGAGGACAAGATGTTGACATCCCATAGTGACTCAAGGTAGCACCAGGATGTAATTCCACTAAGACTTTAGCCAGCAGCTTTCCTCGCAGGTTATCAGTGAGAAGAATTTGCCGACAATTTGGCTGACTGTTTATTACGGGTTTTCTTAATTTCAGGTGCAATTGAATTATTATTATTATCATCATCATTTATGTTACTATTACTAACATCGGTATTATTATTACTGTGGTTATGAGAGCACTTTGTTACGTCTCCTAACTAACAAAACCATTTTGTTTATCGCAAAAGAGAGAAACGCAGCAGTGCTTGCACGTGGAATTCACAGACCTATTTCATGAAATCTGCTCATTTTATGCAGTTATATTAATTTCCCTTTATAGCTAATAGTAATAAATAATTATCATAATCACAATGATTTTTTTTCGCATCCCCATGTTTTTCACACTGGATCTCATGGCTTTTCATGTGGCTCTACAAGAGCGCTGGGCACTAACATCCATATCACAGGGATGCTAACGCACGGAATAGAGCTCATCACCAGTGCCCAGCCTGGGAGTAACATCGATACACAAGTAAGCCCCAGTGCTCCAGTTTTAATTAATTAATTAACAAATTAAACTTGTTAATTAATGTGAATTAATTAACAAATTAAACATATTCTGTGCCGCTCCAGGGTTCACAGACATATAAAGCAGGGGAGCGCCCTACTCCATTTTGTTAGGCTTGGAGAATACTACCGAACACCCTGGCACAAACTGCCACTTGGGAAAACACATTGCAGCGTAGTCAGCAATCCCAGTTTTCGCGAGCCGGCACTGCTGCCGTACGTAGCAGATATACAAACAGCCCTCAAACTGAAAATCCTCCCGGAAATTTGGCCTTAGTCAAGAAAAGATCTGACCAGATTCAATGATGACAGAAGCGCAGAGAGGAGACGTCCTAGAGGGAATCCTGAAAATCAGGCGGTTTTTTCAGCTTTCAAGTGAAAATGGCACGGGGTTGCTGTTGTGCTGCTGTGTGGAATGATAGTATGACCCTTTGGAAGGGCTTTTTCTACATCTGTGGGCAAACACAACCGTATTTTAATGGACAGCTCTTTTATATTCAGTTTGGTTCCCCATGTGGCTTGTTCTCCTGGGCCCAGAGTCATCCTATCCCTCTGGAACAGCCCATTTTTCCCACCTAAGACCCAAATTACCCCTTGAAAGTATTTATTTTTCTTCACCGATGATGCAGGAAACCTTGGGATTATACCTCCAACACAGACATCACAGTTAAATGCCAACTGTGTTGTGGGATCCCACTGAAGCCAGTAGCTTCACATTTGTGGGAAATGGATTTAAGACCTGTTGGACTGTCATCAAGGGCTTCCTTCTCCCATCCTCGGTTCTCAGAGTGGTGGGAACAACCCCGCTTCTTAAACAAGATAGTGTCAAACTGCCCTTTCAAGCCTGTCCATGCCATGCCTGGACTACTGAGGCACAGCTCCCGCTGGACATTTAATCTCATGGCAAGATTATTCTCAGCCCTGGGGACACTGGAAAATCAAGGCTCCTCTGCTAGCTGCTCACATCTGCCTTCACGATGGGGCAAGGATGACAACTCCCAGCTGACTTGTGAGTACAGCCCTTTGGAGAGGAGGCCTGGAAAATCTGGTGGTGTGGATGGTGCCTCTCCCTCTGCATCTGTCTTGCTTTTCTGAGTCCTCAGAGGGGTGTGAAGGAGGACAGGACTCAGGCTGCAGCTCTCAACAAGAGATGGGTTGGTGCTTCTCCTTCTGCTGTCACCCCAAGGTCGTGCAATATCTGAAGCCCCACTCCTTGGTGGCAACCAAGGTACTTTCTGCCACTTTCAAAAACTATAACATAGAGTCTGTGGGATCTCAGCTGTCTCCTTTTCTTTTTTTCATCCTTTTGGGTTTTTTTTCCCTCCCCTATCCCACCTGAGGGTGACTTCTGAAAGGTTCCTCCCCCTGAAGCTTAGTGCTTGCCCATGAGAAGGAGATATATTATGTTGAGGGCTGCTATTTTCAGCGGTTGAATTGCGGAGTGGGAAAAAACTGCCAGAGAAAATGGAGGTAGACTGGTGTTAAAATGAAAGGGCTTGATTCTGAACTCATGCTGGCTTTGCGCTGCTGTAACATAACTCACTTGAATGGAGTGTTTTTCCTGATTCGTAATGATGTCAGTGAGAAGAGAAACCTAACGGACTCTAATTTAATCCCAGGCTTTGGCAAGAACCTTCATCTCCCTTTAATGAGCGGAGGTCCTTTTCATTAGACTTTCAAATACCCCGGTGATGGGTGCCAGTATATGTAATGGCAGCAGGCAGTGCGCTTTAGAGAAATGGAAAAGGCATTTTAATCATGGTATTAGGTTAGATTCCACAAGACAGTATGGAAGGCATCAAGATGCGAATGCCATAACAATCTGGAGTGTGTTACCACTGCATTGATCTAATATTGCGATGTAGTAATAGTAATTTCAGGGATATCTTGCAAAAATGCACTCTGAGTTACAATGGAAAAAATAGGGGGGAAGAGCGGGGGAAGAAAGGAAAAGTTAAAGCCTGCTCAGCTGCTAACACGGGAGCAGCTTTGTGTTCACCACTCCTAGCTCAAATCTCTGCTGTTTTAACCAAGAGCAATGGCCAAGGTTTCCTTGAAGCCAGGGCTGTAGAAAAGAAGAGCTGAGTCGCCCTCTCTAGTTATTCATTTATGCACAAATCAATGGAGTGTCCTTTATCAAGGCATCTCTGGGCCCTGCGGCCCATTTAAAAACAAATATATGGATGTTACCCACGGAGCAGTGGAGAAACTTGTCTTGGGCAGAAACAGACAAAGCCAATGGAAACCCTCCCCGCTCCCAGTTAACATTTCTGAGCAGCAGGAGATTTGGTGATTGTAGAGGGGTTAATGAAAGACACTGTCTGCGCTCAGCTCTTACCCTGGGAGTGTATCGGCCCGGAGTCTGCTCCAGCCAGCGCTGATCTACATAGACATAGAAACATTTCACCAACACCAGGTTTGATATTGCCAACAGACCTTTGAAACATGCCTGGCTGCGTACTTTGGAAGGGTTGCTCCCAGACGTGATGCCTGTATCCATAATAAATCCCTTCTCCAAATGCATTACGCATACGTTTGCCACATTGCTCTGGAGAGCCAGTACCATGCACCATGTTGCTCTCATGAGCAGCCTGAAGGCAACTTGAGTTTTGCTTGCACATTGACCCCAGTTGCCTTTGCAGAGGACATTGTGTCATTGTGGGGAAAAACTGTTCATAAGTCTGCCTGGTACCATCATTGCAAGAGCAGTTGGGAGAAATGCAGCTTGCACAAAGATCATGAAACACATTGATTTGGCTCTATGGATATCCCAAAGCTGGCCATGAAGATGTCCTGCAGGAATGGAGTATCCACAGCAGGGTGACATGGCCTTGGGACATCCCTTGAGCTGCTCTAATGCAGGCATACCTGATGAGATCAAAGAGCTCAGAGAAGACAAGGCTGCTGATGAAGCAGGCGGCGTGTGTTGCTGTAACGTTATAGGAGCGTCACTTGGATTCACAGCTCAAGTAGATACCACCTGGTGAAGTCTTTCATGCTGGTAGGACCCTTGGACTGATTCTCCTGCTCTTTGCCCAATGATGTTGCCCAGCATGACCAAGAAGAATTTTCATTCTGATCTAGGGGGGCTAATATCACGTTAGGTACACATGCCAAATTATTCACACCCTTTACACTATCAGAGCCTGCATGATCTGGAGTGGGAAATGAAGGGCCTTGGACTTGCCATTAACTTCACAACATCCGTATTCTTTTCTGAAGTGGCTTATTTTTAATATCTGTCATACTTTTATGTCCTTATTACTGTGCAGGCCAAGTGGAGTGGCTGAGTTAAGGTTTTTAGGAAGGTGGGGTTCTTTCATTTCCTTTCAACTTCCACAGAAGAAATAGCCACGCAGCCATTAGTGAAAAGCAGAGGTCAACTGCATAATTGTTTAAGGAAAGAAATAGGAGTTAGGAACACAGAGAAGAAAGATATGAAAGGACAGTCTGTGAGGCAGAGAGTTTGGCTTCTAAAAAGTTACATAAAAGTAAAGTTACGCTCTGGCTAAAAATGGTAAATAAAAATTTGCTTTCTGATCAACCCTGAAGATCAAGGCCCGGCTTTGGTTCCATTTCTTACTTTGGCCACTCCGATTTTAGATGTGAGCATCCACTCAGTGAAAAACTGTTGGCTATTAAACCAACCTTCCCCTGTGCTGAGCCGCACAGAAGTACGCACAGTAGTAGAGTGGTACGCACAGTAAAATGTACAAGAGATGGTACACATAATTTTAAATCACATGTTTAGAAAACATGAAATGGTGAAAATGAGAACAATGGCTTTTTTCCCCTCTTAATTTTAAATCATCCGAAAGAACGTGTTTGAAATAGCTTAAAAGATACGCAGTTTCTGTCTCTGTGCCGTGCAGGACGCTGCGAGCTCTGAAGCGATGTTGCCACCTTGTGGAACAGGAATCAACTCTGTTCATTTAGGGGGAAAAAAAAAAATAAATTACCTTTCACTCCTTGTACTTTGTGCCAAATTAGAAAGAAAAGTCCTGTGCGGCGGGAGGGAGGGGGCCCGCTCGCAGCACCCAGCCGGAGGGCTGAGGATGTGCAGGAGGGAGCCCTGACCGGAGCGGGCATTCCTCCACTGCTCATTCTCAAAATTAAGTGGATTGTCTTTGATTTCCTTCTTTTTCCTTCCCATCCCCTGCACCCGTTGGATGTTTTATCCTTTCTTTCTGAGGGACTGGGTGAGTCGCCCATTCTCTTGCAAGTAAAACCCATCGGTTTTGTAAAATGCTACGGATTATTGTCCTGCAAAAAGCAAAGCGAAAGATGACCTGGCTTTTATGCGCCTTAGTCCTGCAGTCCTTGCTCAAGCAAAGCTCCCACTGACTTAGGGCAGACTTTTGTCTGGTTTCTGAAGCCACACTTCTCCGTGAGATTCATAAAAGAAACCTTCAAAACCTGTGGGTACGTGCCCAGCTTGTGTGGGCCAACGTTTTGGAGAACACACATTACTTTTATGCTCAGGAAATCAAAACTGGGCACAGGGAAACGATCACTTTAGCTTTCAAAAAGAGCGAGTGCCTGACCTGGAATTCGCAGTATTTAATTTCAGCCTGGAACTACACGGCGAGGAGATTTGCCTGCGTTCGGCAGGAGGATGCAAACCCGTATCACCGGGCACGGCTGCCGTATCATGCACGTCGGCTGAAGAGCAGAATCCGGACTCCTGACATATTTGCCCTCTTTCTTTCTCTTAACGGTATCCAGGGCTAACCTGCAGAGTGGGGAATTTAAGGGAGGTGCTCAGAAAAGGTTCACGGCACGGACGGATTATCCTACCTTTTTTTCTGGCAAGTTTTAGCTTTCCTGAGCTCCTGCATCTCCCCAGGACAAAGGGGCACTAGTTTCTGTACCTACCAGTGGGCCCTAATTACTGACAAATTATTATTAGTAGGGATTCTCAAAACATATTTTTTTACTAACAAGAATTTGTCTCTGACACGACTGGAGTTTTCATTTAAAAACTGTATTAATTAAAAAATGGGAGTTTGGGGTTTCCACATATGCCCAGATGCTAGGATTTGCCTGCATTTCATTAATTCTTTTTTTCTTCTGTTTTCCCCTGCCCTTGCTACTTTCTGCAGTGGTGAAACAAAGTAAAATAAAAAACAAAATAGCATAAAATATTAAAATAAAATAAAATAATATAAAAATAAAATAAAAAATGAAACCCCAAAACTTAACAAAACAAGAAGAGGGATACAAGAGAGTAAAGAGGAGAGAGGAAAAAAAGGAAATATCGTTAGAAGTATGTAAGGCTTTAACTCTTCCCTTAAAATAAAAAGAAAAAAATATTCAAGGCTTTTTTTTTTTTTTTAATGAAAACTCTTCACTGTTCCTGTTTCTGGTCAGCACTATTTATAAGCGATCGCCGCTGAATCGTTCAGCCTCTGGCAACGTCGGCATCCGACCGGCGGTGGGTAAACACCAACTCCCGTCCTACAATGTGAGTAACAAACTTCCATTTACAAAATATGTTTACCCCACTGTGTGCTTGGCCATGAATGCTACCTTCTTTTTTGTCTCCAGGTCTGTATTTCCCTCCGAAGAGTCCTGGAGAGCCCTACGAGCTCCGGCACTTCCCAGCGTACGTGCACGCACGCACACACACACAAACGCGCACGGCTTCGGCGCGGAGCCTCTCACCTCCCCGCCGGGACATGGTTTAGCAAGTTATAAAACCAAACCCATCCCAAGGAAGAAGGTTTGGGCAGCGTGGTGTTTCTGCTTCATGCTGCCCACAGCTCCAAGGCTTCGACATCAAAGGAAAAAGGGGAAAACTGGTGTTTTCGGTTTATTTTTAAAAAAAAAAAACAAACCTAAACTGTTGAACACTGAGGTTTGGGCCACCCCAGCAAGTTAAAGGCACTGGGGGATCCTGAGCCAGCTGATAAAAATGCAGTGACCTGATAAACTCCTCTTTGGTGGCATCGGGGGATGTTGGGGCCCAAAACTGGAGGTTTTCTGTCGGTGCCCACTCCACCTAACCTGGCACAGCCCCAAAATCCTCGTTCCCACCTGACACGCTGCCAAACCTCTGGGATATTCCCGTCCTAGCCAGCAAACAGGATGGCAACCCCAGATGCCCCCCCCCCATATCTTTGCCCACCTTGAATCACCTTGAAATGCCATGGATGTCTCCAACAGGATCGAAGACGGGCTCCTGTCCACGCCAGTTCAGTATTGGCATAAACGCATCCCTTGAGTCAGATTTGTCCAGAAAGGGAATCGAAAGAAGGAACATTTGCCTTCAATGCTATATGATTTTTATGGGTCCCTCTCTTTTAGATCATAGGGAAACAAATTTATCTCGAGAGCCTCCCTTGAAAGAGATGGATTCACATTATGTTCGACCTGGAGCGTAGTTTAATAGCAATGATAATTTCTTGTAAGGTCGTATTTTACCTGGAACCAAGTCAATGCCTATAAAAACGCTACAATTGACAAAATAATTCCTGGAATTTTTTTTTTTTCTGCTGTTTTTCTTGTACAAAGGCAATTTTTGTTTGCAAAGGCAGATGCAACTCCTGGTAACTCAAGTGCCAAAGCAATGAAGGGCACAGGAGGCAGTTTCATGGTCAGTGACATACTTTTATTTTAAAATCACGCTGGAGAGCTAAGAAAAATACACGGACAAAGTTTGCAGATCAGTGTGAAAAAAGCTTGTGGGCTTTTTTTTTCAGGCTAAGCGAGCCTGAAAGGCGAACTCGTGCCTTGAGCCATTTACTCTCCAGCAGGTGCAATGGGGTGCAAAGGGGTGACTGGTTTTACCACCCCAAGTCTGTGGTGCTACTGGGAGGTGCATTAAACTCCCTCCACAACTCTGCGAGTGTTAATGACCTGGGGTTTGAACAGTGATTTCCGAGGTTTTTTCAGTTTTCTCTTTCTCCCTTCCATCCCAGCCCCATCCTTCTTCTGAAAACATGGCAACCCCTTTCTGACCAAATGACTGAAAGCGCTGGAGTTTGGACTATCAGATTTTGCCTTTGGACCAGTGAAATGTAAGGAAGGAAAAACTGTCACCTACTCCTAGACGAGGAAAATTTCAATCATCAAAATGAAATAAAACAGAAGCTGGGCAAAGCTGTTTTTAATGAAGACCATTACAGGGAGAGGTGGCGTTTTCCTTCCCTCTGCGTGTGTGTGTGCACATCAAACCCTTTTCTATCCGGTCACAATCAGGGAGCTGAAAAATCTGTCTTTAATTGCAGATGTTGTAAAAATAATCACATAGGAGACTAAACTAGCATTAAAAACGTGGATTCTTGACTTGTTGCCTTGGCGTGGAACATCTTTCTATTGAACTGCTTATAAAACAGTAAACTATGAGTCAAAATTTCTTCAAGAAGATGTCTTTTCTTGTTATGGTTATTTTACTTCAGAGGGTGTTTCCTGGCTTCGCCAGAAAAAGGAGATGGTGGGGAATGTTTGCTCTGTCTTAAAAGACGGCTTTGTTTTTAATTATCCTTGCTGCAGCATACAGTGAGATCTTTCTGCTTCCATTTTTTTTAGCTCAGATAAAATTCTTGGCATTTCAGCATTTTTTTTTTCTCCTCTGCAGCTTTTTCCCATTTGAACTGTTATTTATTACTTCTTTACTACCTTTCACGCAGTTAAATGAAAATCTCGACGCTTAATGGTGAAAACACCCCAAAGGAATTTAATTTTATTTTAAGGGTAACGTCGCCCTCATGAACAATCTCCCTCCAAACAATGAGAAATTGTTTCTCCGATCCCACCTACCCTCCTCCTCCTTCCTTGACTCTTCTGTTGAGTTTCGATCCCGTTAGGGGAAAAGGGGTATTTTGTTAGTTCGACATCAGATTGCTGTTGCCTTTTTAGTACCTTTATAAATCCAGGAACATTAGCTGAAATGAAGTCTAGTGCAAAATGTTTCCTTTCTATGGGACCTAACACATTGAAGGGTGCCAGTAGGTGGTCACTGTTCATAGACTTTAAAATGCAGATTAAGCCCAGCTGAACTGTGCCAAACCTTTTTCAACCCCGTTGAAGTCCAAAGTAAATTCACACCTCCTCATTTCTGTCCTATTAATCAATCAATTCAAGAAACTGCAGTCTGTGGTGGGTATCAGTCAGAGACTTGTCTGTTCACTTGGGCTGATGCACAGAATAAATGTTTTCATATATTTTAAAATTAATTTTATTTCCTGTGTCTATATTTTTAATTTTGTTTTCTTTTGCAAGAATGCAACTGTGACTACCTGTTGTCAGGAAGACCATAAATTTCAAAGTTAAAATAACATTATATTCCAGTATTTGTTTTTCAGGGGAAAAAAATCAAAATAGCAATCTAAAAAAAATAAAGAGGAAACTGTGAACCTTGCTTAGTATAAATGTACAATAATAAGATTTATTTTTACTTTGGCTGTTTGAAACTTCTCTACGTTTATGCCAACAAACATAGCTAGAGTCCTAGAATGATCATAATCCATCCCCACCAAGTACAAAGAAGGGTTTCTCTTTTATGGAGACTTGACTTTCCAAAGTTAAATTGTTATGTGGGGCAAGGGCAGCATTAGCTAATGTTAATGACCTCTAATTCTTTGCCCTTTTAATATTCAGGTTTCCAACAGCTTTGCAAAGAGCAGTTAGATAAGCATCCCAGGAGCCCCATGGCAAAGGGAAGAAATGTTCTCTCCATTTTGTACCCTGAAACTAAGGCACAGAGAAATTTAAGCAAAATCTGATGTGAAGGGAGTGGCAAGACAAGGAACAAGATTCAGATGGCTTCTTGTTTTGACCACATGGCAAAATTCCTTCCCCATAAAATAATAACTGCCTTCACACCTAGGAGTCCAGGCAGGATGGCGAAGGAGCACCTCCTAAGCTGATGCACCCCTTGGGATCTCCCGGCTTGCCAAAGCAAGAGGGGTCCATAGAGAAAAGGTCAGCGTTGCTATTTTGTGCGGGTCAGACATCAGTGTCCTGTGCCTCGAATGCAGCAAAATTTATCACCACTCACCACTCTCAAAAAGAAAATGCAAATGAAGCAACTCAATCTACATTAGTCCATTCAAGATGTTGCCAAACTTAGATATATACAATTGTGTAATCATCCTTTTGTGGTTTTGTCATTTCTTTTCCTAAGAATTCCTAATACGCATTTTATCTGACATGACATAGCATAGACGTGGCTTACAGAGAACGAACCGTGGTGACTCAGATGTCATTCCTGGGTGGTAAAAGTTAATTTATACTCCATTATGGGATGTAACTCTGATAATATTTTTCTGTATGCGCCCAATTTTTTTTTATTTACATTGCATTGCATTTGTCACTTTATTACCTGGTCACTCTCTTTCACAAATGCGTTTCAGTTTTGATGACCTTGGATAAACCATTACCTTGTCACCTCAATCCTTTCCTGGATCATCTGCAAATAAGATGAACAGCACAAGGCTTGACTCATCTCTCTGTTGGGTATCATTATTAAAGCCAGCTGTTTATTTCAGTCCTTAGCTTGTTTCCAACCTTTCAACCATTAATCCATGTAAAGATTCTTCCTCTTACACCATGAAAGGTTAATTTCTCAAAAATACTTTGCTGTCAGATTTTGTTGACAGCTTTTGAAAAGTCCAAGTAATCCGACTGGATTCCCATACTCTACATCCCCTTTTACTCCTTCAAAGGTTTCTAATAAATTTATGACTCCTGACTTTTCAGAAATGTGATGCTGTCTTCCTTATATCAGATCTATCTCTGTCTGCTAATTCTATTTGATACAATGTCTACCAATGTGCATTAAAGAGAAGTTAGAATATTATCTGGCCTTCCCAAGATGATGCTTGGAGCTTGAAAGAAAAAGGTGACTTTATAGTTGGCATCTTCTCATCTAGTACGGGGTCCTACATAAGTGACAGGTCCCATACCACAATTAATAGGTTTGCTGCTTTGTGAGTGAATTCCTTCAGAACTCGTGAGTGAACGACATCTGATCTTGGCCATTTCTTACTGTTAAATTTTATTGGCTCGTTCTAAAATTTCTGCTAATCACACTTCATCTTGACACAGTTCTTGAGCTTAATTCGCCACAGAGGAAAGTTTTGTTGCAAGAACCTCTCACCGCTTCTGAAAAAAAATGTATTTAGCTTTTCTGCTGTGGTCTTATCTTGCCTAAGAACTGGCTTTTCTTTGAACCAACTGTTACTTCTTTGGACTCCCTGACAGGCTGGTTTTGAAAGAAAAGTATCTGAAACCTTTTTATTAAGGTATTTTTTAATGGTTTTGGCATGGGGTTCCTAAAATTATTTCTTGACCTGCTTTATTAATGTTTTATATTTAACCTAACATAGCATGCTCTTCTCTTTTTCCTTCTTTTATAAAAAACTTCTGATCTTTTAAAAGGAGACAAAATCAAGGGAAATTTTAGGGAGAATTTTAATTGATCAATATCATAAATCTTCATAGTATCTCATCTTTAGAAGTCTCCATAGCAACTGCAGTCATTTGATCCTTTTAGCTGTGCCTTTCTATTTCTTAGATAAACCTGATCTCCTCATTTTCAAGTGGTTCCATTCTTAAAGTTAAATATTACAGTGGTAGGTACTTTTTTCCTTGCTTTTTTGCATCATGGATGCTGTGTCCTGCTGAGACTTAAACAAACCTATTCAGTCCTTCCTGTTAGCCCCACTGTTTTTGTAGCAGTTCTCCAGAAATTTTTTAAATGCAACATTATCCACCGTTCTTTAGGACAGAAAGGAAATTATCATAATAGAGAAAAAAAAAAAAAGGCAAATATTTTTTAGAAGAAATTAATTGATTGAAAAATACTAATTTTTTTTCTTTCATAAGAGAATAATAAGAAAAAAGAAAAGGCAAAATATTCAAGTATGAAAACCCTCTCCTATTCTTCTCAGTTGAAATGAAAGTCAGCTTTCCCTAGCACAGGAATAGAATAAGACTTTACAATAGGATCATTTACTTTACCTTTGAAACCCTAGTTATCAAGACTTGAATTGCATCCTAAACCCACCACAAGTCAGTGCCACTTAGCTCTCCTGAAGCCTGTAAGGAATTTGGGAAGTTAGGACCACTCACGTAGTTTTGAAGCGACAAAGCACAGCCTTCCATGGGACGTTTGTATAAATATGCAGTAGCTTATCAAAATCCCAACTCCTTTCAAAGCTCTACAAGAAGATGTAAGTGCCTAATTAAGACTCCCCAGGAGCAGCAATTAATTGTTTAATGAGGCTTGATCTGGCTGAAATGAGCTAGTTTGTCACAGTGTGTTTTCGCTACCCAAAGGTTTAGCATGGTGACCTAATTGCCACGAGAAGAGCCGAGTGTGGTAAAGCATGCTAAAGAATCACACTTACCAGCTCCATTTGACCCCAGGGGAGAAAACTTCTCGCTAAGATCTCCTGGAAATGCGAGCCTAAATTGTTCATAAGTCTTCCCCCTTCAAATGTAAAGCTGTATGGATACAACATAGCAGCAAAGCATAAAGGAAATTATGTGATGCAAAGCGAGCATGCAAAAGAAGTAACCTCCAGAGAAAATAAAGGCTTGGGAGATGGAGAAATGTTTAGTGGAAGGTGCCCGCCAACACACTAAGTACAGAGTTGGGACCTTCTTAGCTTTGAGCTTGTGCAGCTAAAGCACAGACATTTCACTGTGAGTGCTCAGTGCCTCATTCCTCATCGTTCATCATGGAAAGGCCATCCATATGACACATTCACCTCTGCGCTATAAAGCCACTGGAGGCAGCCAGTTGCAAATATAAAACGGGTACTGAGATCTGATGGATGAGAGTTGAAGGACTGCTGCTTTGTTGACTACACTGTTAATGGAAGAGGCTGATAAAATGTGAGACTAACAAGGTCAGAGCTGTGCATTGCAGGGGGTTGGTGTCCAACTTGTGGCAAATCTAGGATGATACGTGGAAGCTTCTGTGGAAAAGGAATGACTAATCATGGGTGACATATGTGGCTACGACATGGCTGATGTCCTCAGCTGCCTGTTCATAGAGGTGCATGTAAATCTACAGTGACCTTTGAGGAACCAGGGCTGGCTCCTTGACCAGACAGATATCTGTGCTTGGCTCAAGCCTAGACTAAGAAATCTGCCAAGTCTTCATTGACATCTTTTGTATCAAGTCATGTGAGCAGATGCGAGCTCAGGTGAAGATGGAAATTTGGTCAGAAAAAATGAAGGGGAGATAACTGAGTACCAAAAAGGGAACTGTTGGGCCAAGAGGGCGTTTAGCAGTGAGATGCCTAAAGGACTAGTCCACATTTCCTAATGACCTGTATATAGATGGGAGGAGAATGCCACAGCTGGTCACTGATAGAAAATGGAGAAGAATTGTCAGTGTGGAGGCAGATATGAACCAAAAATCAGCAGAAAATAGGCGACAGTACAAAACACAAGATCATCTACTAACATGAACTCTGCTGGAAGCTGCAGACTTTCCACTGGAGAAGGAAGGAGGAAGGAATCACAGAATCACATAATCACAGAATGGTAGGGGTTGGAAGGGACCTCTGGAGATCATCTAGTCCAACCCTGCTGCTAGAGCAGGGTTACCTAGAGCAGGTTGCACAGGACTGTGTCCAGGCAGGTTTTGAATATCTCAGAAGACCAACACTGTTAGCCATTCATGGGGTGACTGAGGACCATCAGCTACAACTACTCTCTGTTGTAGCAAAGAGGGGAGATGTGATCTAAAAATGTGTTTTGAAACTGCTGCCAGTAGCAGGTAAGGAAATATAAAGCTCACTGAATTATAAACATGCTGCTGGTCTTCAGCTGGAACGGTGTGCTGCTCTGCTCACATATGGAAGGAAAGAAGGTCTTTGTTTTATAATCTATGCTCCTGTACTTGTGGGGTCCCTTTGACCATGCAGTGCTGTAGATGAGGGTGAAACCTATGGGCTGACTTCCAAAGCCACTCTTGCATGCCAGGAGTGTAAGTGAGGAAACCCTTGCATCTGAAGTCCAGTTGCAAAGGACCAAACCTCCTACTGTTAGTCATCGCTGAGAGCCACCGACTTCAGTAGGGTGCCATCAATATCTATTAGCAAAGTGTCTGACCTGTGGTTTCACTGAGAAAGTGTTTGAGTTGTTTGTTGAAATGGTCAGGCAAAAATTGCAGGAAAGACACTGAAAGGTTATTGGGGGGCAATAGTCCCAGCAACCCGGTGATTTCCTACTCGGTGGTAATCATGAGTAGCAGCTTATTTTGTGGATATGTGTGAGGAAAATGTAGTTGTTGCCGTGTGTTATCAGCAAGAGCTGCTTCAGACGTGCTTGTGGTTGGGCTAGGGGACCGATGCTAATAATTCAAGTTATCCCTATTTAGGCTTTAAAAGGCTTCTATTGTGGTGAAATTGAAAGCTTCAGGAAATGGTTGCACAAACTCAGCAAGACGGGAAGTTATCACTAGTTTCAACTCTGTATAGCTCACATGCTAAAAATGTCTAATGCTTGGAGATATATGGGGCTTTTATTCAAAGACACTCGTAACACAATTCGTATCCTACTGCCAACCGAGGAAGCTTTGTCACTGATTTGAGTGGTAGAATAATCTAAACTGTCTAAATAATTAACTAAAAACTTAAAGTCTATGGGGTCTCATCTTCTGGTTATTTATGTCTGTTGGTACCGAATTGCCATCATCCCTCATTATCTTAAGTGGCAGTTTACAGCCCTCAGTGCATTTTTTTTTTAAATCACACCTATAAAGAAGGACAGTGCTATTATCCCCATTTTGAGATTGGAATATGAAGCTGAGAGAGTCAAGGCTATATTAGGAACCTCAAAGCTATATTAAGAACCTCATGCTGGTTGGGTGGAGAGGAGAAGAGGAATATAAACAAACAAACAAAAAAACCCCCACCCTTGGGCAAGTCCTTGTGGAAATTTCCTACCAAATAGAGCAGCAATGAATCAAGAACAGTCCTACATCTCTAAGAGTTGTGATCCCTAAATCCCCTGGTGCAGGATCTCCGTCCATGTGAATTGTTCAAGTTTGTGGCCAAGTAGACTTGAATCTACGTTATCAGACTCCATATGACCCCAATACCTCTTCTTCTCCTGAGAGAACAAAGCAATGACAAGGACAGTGATAACCACCCATGTGTCACGAAGGGCTTGGAGGGAGGAACTCAGGTTCTGTGAAGTAAATTGAGCACCTGAATATTAGAAACATTTATGCTCCCTGATTGTAAGGCAATCTCCCCGCCTTTACCTTACACCTCTTTGGAACCGCATGAAAGACACTAAACTGAGACCATGAAGAACTAAACCCTGCAGTTGGTCAAAGGGACAGAGCAAAGAAGAGTTTTGTGCAGGACCTCAGTCTGGCCGGCTCCCAGCACTAGACTGTCAGCTTTTGGCTTTAAAAGGAGATGTTTTTCTCTATGGAAAAAAACATGTATAAGTTTTATATATCTACAGCTATGCATCTTAATACTACACATAACCTTAAGTTGGAATTATACCTTGTCCACAAAATTTGACAGGACAGATTACAAATGGGCCTTACAATTTGTTGAATGCTAAGAGTTTTTGAAGTAATTATATAGTCCCGATGGGTTTAGTTATTTACTGTATTCTGCAAGATGTTTCCAAAGTAAGTGGCACCTTTTGGGGATGCTAGAGGACTGCAAGATGCCTGGACTCAAATCACCTCTCTAGCCCCAGGACTAGCCCAAGGCTTCTCATCTCTAGGATGAAAATGGGAACGTCTCAACCCAAATCTGTTATGCTATGTTTCCTTGTGGGTCTGGACACATTCATGGTGGTCAGATTAGCTGATTTGTACCCCTCAGCTGTGACCATCTCATCTGTTTGAACATATTCTTCCATCACACCGTGACCACTGAACTTCTGAACAATTTGCCAGACCTGATATTCCAAATGGAAATTTTAGTACGTTGAACGTTTTTTCACTGGCATTTAAAGCAGTAAGAAGACACCTGATGTTCATTATCTTTTATCACTACCAGTCTTGTCTGGACATAAAAAGCTCTATAAAGAATGGTCAGTCTGTGGATTGTCTTAGCTAATGTATCATCATTACTTCAGCCCTAGTCCTCTACCATCAGTGATAAGTAGGTCTCCAGGAAGAAACAAAATACAGTGCCAGAAATTAAAACAAAAGATTCTGAAAGCCAAAGCAATTTGAGGATCAATCTTAAAAAAAAAATCACTGGAAAGAGGAGACAGCTGTAAGGCTCAGCTGGTCACACCTGAATCTCATGAAAGAGATGATGGAAGAGGATACTGGTCAACTAAAGAATACTTGCTAGCTTATTGTAACAGGAAGGAGTACTAAGAGACAAAAACAATGCAAATGTAAACCCATTCCATACGAAGAGGACTAAGGTGAAATCAGGGAGTTACAGGTTTGCAATAAAGTTTGATTTTGACAGTAGGCAAAGTCTTGGAGACATTAGTAGAGGATGAGATCACAAAACATCTGGAAAAATATGAGCTGATATAGAGGAATTGGGATAGTTTCTGGAACAGAAAATCATGTCTGACAAAGCTGGTGGAATTTTTGGAGGTAAAATGGAGGGCAGATGAGAAGTGACATGGTAAGTTGTAAGTGCCTTGCATTTCATGAAGGTCCTTAGCACTTTGCCAGCCAGTGGATGTAACTCTGTGTGTTGAATGGTGGTGTACATCTTTACTAAATAAATAGAAGTCTTGCACAGTCATCAAAAGTAGATCAAAATGGCAAAAGTAACAGATTAAGAAGAAAGAGTTGTTTATGGGATAACTTAGTTTGAGTACGCTTCTTCCTGGATCTTGTTCCTGAATAATGCTCAGGTAGCAAAGCTAACAGCCTAAAACTAGGGAGCAATAATCAGAGGCCAAACCATTGATCTTTTCCATTCTATTTTGTACATTCATGCTTTTGAATTAGCTAGTTGCCCTTTCTTTTATATTTCTAACAGGTATAAACGTTCTTGTTGCTCAGGCCTGGGACAGTCTTGCTTTGAGTTGAGGTCTCTAAGTAGCCTGAAAGCTGTTTTTCTCCTAGTGACCAGAGGGTCTGTTTACACCACAGGCAGCAGCTAGCTGTCTAGTTGTGCAGAAAAAGCTGCTTAGTTGTGTAGAGACAGCAGCTCAGATCCAGAATCCTGTAGGACCCGGCTGGTATGGAGCCCAAAATTCGGTCAGCTCAGTCGGGTAGTGCCTGCTGAAAAATTCAGGTACATGCCTCCAAGAGGTGTACATAAAATAACCATCTGCAATCACTGCATAGCTAACGGACAGATATAACTACTTCTAAAAACCAACAGAGGACAACCCATTGTGCTTAACTGTGTATCTCTTCCCCTGAGAATGGAAAGAAGTAGAAGTAAACTACAGGTGATGACACCTCTGTGGGATCCACTGCATTCACCATGTTCTCATGACAAATGCAAAATGAAGAGGAGCCACGTGCCCAGGTTTTATATAATAACGACATGAGGTCTGACAGTCCTCCCAAGACGCTGGTCCTGGGCTCTACACAGCCTTGAGGATGTTTGACTCCCCATTGCCCTCAAGGGTTCCCTGATCACAAAGACAAGGCCAGGCATAGTGCAGTCTCCCTTTCCTCCATGAACCTACACTACTGTCCTGGAACACACCAGTCGCATTATGTTACTGGGAGCAGGATCTGACATCCCTGCTCTTTCTCTAACCACTAGACTCTTGTCTTTTTGGGGGTTTTTTTTGTCTTTTTTTTTTAATGTCTGTCTCCTGCTGCACAATTGACCAGAAAAAAAATGGTTTGTGGTGTCCTGGTCAAAACGTTGTGGAAAACGTGAGTTCACTTTCCCTGGAGACAATATCTTCAGTTTCTGTAGCTTTTAGACTCTTAGGAGGAAGGCGGATACTGCCACGTCATTGTCCTCACTACCTCTGACTTTAAAGCCTTCTCTAGAAGACTTAGGTGGAGACAAAGTCGTGTAGACTTAGGAAAGGCCAGAACTTTGATCACAGCAGAGTTTGACTGATACATTTAAGAGTCCAGAAAAAAATCTGTTGAAATAAAGGTGCATTTAATGAACTTACAGGCCTGTATAATGAGCAGTCCGGGAAAATATATAGACTAGTTTGCTGTCTGTGACAAAAGTGGGATTTCAGTGGACTGGGTTTCATTCCAGGATGACTAGCTCTGCCTCTCAGCTAGCCAGCTGTCCTGGGCTCAACCCTGGGCTAATACAGCTATAATGCCTTAATTTCATTTGATTCTTTCCCAGATATTTCTTCTCTGTGCTGCTTTGCACGCCACTGACATGTTTTGAATTGTGCATTAATTCTTGTGCTCATTCTCTGTATATAGCATGTAAGGCTGGCGCACATCGGTCAGGTTCTAGTAAGACAAAATGAAAATAGGTGTTCCTGAGGGTCTAATACTAAAATCTTGCAAAGGATGTTAATCAGCCCATGGAGGCACATGGACTGATTTTTTTTTTACCTTATCTGTTCACTTTAGTGTCTGTAATGTCACAAAATCAGCTTTTCCTGTGGTTTTCCAATTACTTCCTTTATTTGTTCAAGGTGGAAATAGCACAAAAGAAGACTTAGCTGCACAGTGAGAATAGTTCTACCCCCAGAATTACATACAGAAAGTATAAAGAGCATTTGAGAATTAAATTCTAAAATTTTCTCTGAAGTAGCCTGAAAGGATTCTTGTGGATCATCAAATCCAGCCACATGTTACTGCAGCCTCCTTACGTAACATAATCTGTTCATAAATTTAGTGTGCTCCTTCATAAAAGTGGTTACGTTTCTTGCCATAACTGCTCCTACGGGAAGGCTGCTTCAAAACCTCACTCTTCTGACAGTTTGAAACTGTCTTCTAACGTCCATCTGAAATTTATTCATGGTCAGTCAATACCCATTTGTCCTTATGCCAGAATCATCCTGTAGTTTAAATAGTCATATCATCTTTCAGGTTCTGTTCTGATACTTAAAACAAGCCTCTCCTCTCGTGTATGAAGTTCCACGTTCCTTAGATGATCCCAGTGCTCTTCTCTGCACCATCCTCACTTCCAGTTCATCTTTCTTGATCACAGGTGACCTGAATTGTGACTGCTGTTCCAGAAGTGAATAGTTTTGCACCTATCCAATTGTAGTCACCAAGCCTATAGTTTCCAATTTGGTTCAGTGGAGTGAAGACATGTTAAAAAGATTCTGATTTTAGCCAGGCTGGTTTGTGTAATGAAAACAATTCCCAGTATGTTTCCACAGTGCTTTCAGCTCCATCTAGATGAGAGATGGGCTTAAAAAACTGTAATAAAAACTATCCTCTTCCATCAAGTTCTCATCAATCTACATTAGGATTTAAGTGTCTTTGTCTTTGATTAGGCCAGAATGCAAATCGCATGTTTGCATCTCAACTGTTTAAGAGTTATGGCTCAGGGACACAAACAAGTTACCATGCTTTTGCAAGCTACCATGAGCCAGCTGAGCTGCCACAGTTGACTGTATCTGTTGCAAATGTGATACAACACAACACAGTTCAGCTTGCAGTGAAGGAGGTTGAAGCTGTGCTGCGTAAGCTGTTGAACGCTGCAGATGAGGACTGGAAGTCATCTCCACAAAATGACTAACATTAATAAGCTTCAGACTAAGACATCCAAATTTAGTGCTCGTATGCATCCAAGCTTCTGTTACAATGTGCATCTGGTCAGTCATGAAGAGATGGAGTAGACAACGTATTCAGCTGGACTCTTGTCTACTAGTCAGGGGGGTTGTCTTGGCAGTCAAGAGAGAGAGAGAGGGTCACTTGCAGATAATATCTTATACCACTTATCTTCAGACACCTGGGTTAGAATCTGCCCCATAACTTGGTACGGTGCCATAATTTGGATATATGTTCACGTGTTTTTGGTGGAGTTGAACCTGATAGATGGATCAAGGGTCAGCTGCAGTAATAACTTTTTCAAGTATTTTTAACACATGTGCTGTGTCTGGGTAGTGGCTACAGGCAAAATACTGCGCTCCTTTCCGCTGCTTTTTGAGACCAAGTGATGAAAAGTGCTCTCTGACCATGTGGTTATGGATGCAGTGTGCTGGATGGAGACTGGATACTTCTATGTATCTACAGATAGGTGTCTGAGTTCCCACTGTAGTTAGAAGACACAAAGTTGATGTGGTCAGTGTAATCCATGTAGTCCAGTAAGTGCTTCAACTCCTAGTAAGTGTATACGTATTATGTGATTCAGCTGCCTAGTGCCACCTGAGGTATCCTAAAGTATCTCAGTAGTGCCATCCTAAAGTATCTCAGCTGCTGGTCCAGCAGGACCCATGTCGTGTTTAGCAGCCCTTGTGTATTTCTCTTGGCTAGCCACTTAGAGACCTACTCATAGGTGTTTGTATTTATCTTAACCTCTAAATAATGCTCCCCCTGTGGATATACTCAGTGTTTCCCGCAAGCAGGCCTTGCTCTGCTCTTATGTGAGTGAGTGAGAGCTATGCTCAGCCAGGGGCTTTGGAGTAAAACACAGGAAGGATTGTCTAGGAAGAGACCTCTGTGCTTTTTTCTGTATCTGGAGGGAGTTTACTCTAGGGATTCATAGAATCATAGAATCATAGAATCATAGAATAGTTTGGGTTGGAAGGGACCTTTATAAAGGCCATCTAGTCCAACCCCCCTGCCATGAGCAGGGACAACCTCACTAGATCAGGTTGCTCAGAGCCCCGTCCAGCCTGACCTGGAATGTTTCCAGGGATGGGGCTTCTACCACCTCTCTGGGCAACCTGTGCCAGTGCTTCACAACCCTCATTGTGAAAAACTTCTTTCTGATTTCCAACCTATATCTCCCCTCCTTTAGTTTAAAACCATTACCCCTTGTCCTGTCACAACAGGCCCTGCTAAAGAGGTTCTCCCCATTTTTCCTATAGGCCCCCTTCAAGTACTGAAAGGCTGCAATAAGGTCTCCCCGGAGCTTTCTCTTCTCCAGGATGAACAGGCCCAACTCCCTCAGCCTGTCTTCGTAGGAGAGGTGCTCCATTCCTCTGATCATTTTTGTGGCCTCCTCTGGACCCGCTCCAGCAGGTCCACGTCCTTCTTATGTTGAGGGGCCCAGAGCTGGACGCAGTACTCCAGGTGGGGCCTCACCAGGGCAGAGTAGAGGGGCAGAATCACCTCTCTCGACCTGCTGGCCACGCTTCTTTTGATGCAGCCCAGGATATGGTTGGCCTTCTGGGCTGCCAGCGCACATTGCTGGCTCATGTCCAGCCTTTCATCCACCAGCACCCCCAAGTCCTTCTCGGCAGGGCTGCTCTCAATCCCTTCATCCCCCAGCCTGTACTGATACCGGGGGTTGCTCCGACCCAGGTGCAGGACTCTGCATTTGCCCTTGTTGAACCTCATAAGGTTCGCCCGGGCCCACCTCTGTCAAGTAGTACTTCCAAGCAAGCTCACACCCTTTATTAAGCAGTAGAGAACCCGAATGCTCCCAGAGTTTCCAGCCATTCTCTCATTGCCTTGCACCAAAGGATAGGGACATACTGATGCTTCTTGCTCCTCAGAGCCATTTGCAAGCAGGTGCTGCGGGCAAATGTTCTTTTTCTTTGCCGTGCTTGCCGTCCTTTGAAGGAGTCATCCAAAACCTTTAATCCAAGTCAAGCCACAGGTCAGAGTTGAGAAATGGTTTATAGCTGTGATATTTTTTCCTTGTGTGCCTCAAATAAAGAAAAAAAAGCAAACTCAAGAAAATACTCTTCTACCTTCCCACCCTTTTCTGCAAATTCTTTTCTCATTTTCTAAAATGGTTTGATTTGATTTCCTTGAAATATTGCAACACACACAAAAAATTGCTCCCCAGCTGAGAACTTTTTATATCAAGTTTCAGCCCTTCTGCTGTTGCATTTTTTTCAGGAAAAGTTACAAAATCCTGCAAACAGGAGGGTTTATAATGAAAGTGCTGGCAGAGCCTTAGCTGTAGCATTTCCAGATGTGCTGTTGCAATTAGGGCTGGGCAAATAGAGATGGATAAAATCAGAAGTGACCCAAAGTCTTTGTCAAAGCCTTCAACTGAACCTGAAAGTCTTTAGGGAGTTGAAAACGTTTGGTTGAGTTTTTCTCTGTGTTTTGGGGGGTGCTACATCCCATCTTGAGACGGAACTGAACGTGAAGAACATTTTTGCAGTGCAGCACAGCATTTCTGCTTCCAGTCACAGGTAAAATGGGCAGTACAGACGCATTCCCAAGGCTCTCCCTTCCTTCTCCCACATCGTCAGTATTGAAGTAAGCAACTCCTCGCCTCAAACACCTCCAGACTTTGGAAACCTTCTAGCAGCCTTCTAGTTGTGTAATAAACCAAAACTAAACTCTTGAATTTGCATAATTTGAGAGTTTGCATCCAAATTTGACTCTGGATTAAAGCTATGCAGTACGAGCTCATCTCACAATAACGGAAGGATCTTATTATGGCTTCAGATATGCACAAACACACATCCCACTTAAGGCTATAGGAGTCCCAAGCGTGTATCCACAGCAAGGCTGACTGATTTTTATATTTTCCTTGGTTTTTCACTTCCTTGTTTGAATCTGGAAAGGAAACGGATAGTGGGAAAAATCAATGTCTTCCCAAAAGGTACTCTGGGGTTCCTGCAGTGGATTTGCTGCTCTGCAGTGCGTATGGACGCATAGCACGGGGATTTGAGAGAGGGAAGAATAACATGGAGCAGAGCTTGCCTGTGTCCTTCGGGATAGAGGCACTGTGTCTCATATGGGCTTTGCATATCGCAGGAAGCAAGAAAACCAAACCAATTTGTGTCAGAGGCGATAATAATAGCTGGGGAGAGCCAAGTGATCTTCAAACTTGTAGTCAAAACCAGAGGAGGTTTCTCATACCTGGGTTTGTTTTTCCATGCTGTCACCTTGACTTGAACTTCAAATCCCCTGCTTAGATTTCCAGCAGGACTCTCCCCCCATGTCACATCATTTACTCAGTGAGGAAAACAAATCCCAGCAGGCTTTTGAGTTTTCTGAGTCTTGTGTGACATGCTACTCTTGATATCCATTTCGAAGCCATGTCTCTGCTCAGCTAAGGTTTCTTATTTTCTTCTAGCGCTCAGTGGCCCCCCTCTGCCGTTGTTGAATAGCTGTATATATTAAAAACCAAATTAGTAAGTAAGAGCTCTCCAAGAACACCCAGGAGCTGAGGAAGTTATATTTGTGCCTCCAGAGGTGGCACGTCTTCCCCCTCAGACGATACCTGATCTAGTGCTACGGTATTGTGTTAACTGAGCAGTATCGTGCTCGGAAGAGCCACTGCTCAGATGAGACGTAAATCTGAGGTCCTGCCTGCTTGCAGTGAGCACTTTAACCCAGAATTTCTCTTACCAGGATTTCTGCCCTTTACCAGGATTCATCAGGAAGGTTTTTTCCCTCTTTACAGATGTACCAAAAATACCTCTCCCCATCCTCATACTCAAAACCTGCCCGAAAGATGAAACACTCTTGCTGCTTCTGGTTATCTTCTCAGTTGTGATTATGAGAATATAAATGGGAGTGAGAGCTGAAAGCCATTAGACCTCTCACTTCCCAGCACACGCAAAGCGTGATAGTGACATAGGTGCCTTACAGTCTTATGGCAATCAAACAGCGTAACGGGGCCCTGGTGCCTCCTGAATCTGCCCATCACAGTTACATTGCACTAGCTCCCATCTCCACGTCTTCAAAGATGCCCCAACTTGGCAGCTCAGGTCCTCAGTGCCGGGGAGGGCTTGCTTTTGCTAGAAACGTTCTGCCTTGCAGAGCTGACAAAGATGTTGCATGCCTCCAGATATGTGAAAAACACACAAATCCTTTAGGATTTACTTCTAGGCAGCATTTATCAAACCAAGGAGAAAGCTGGATCTTTGGAGCCCTGCCATTTCAAAGCTCTGCAGATTATTTCTGGTTACTGAAGTTTGACCTCTGCATTTCAAGTTGGAGCCTGTACTCCCTGGCCTAAATCTAAACCAGTCTGTAGCGTAGCTGTGGTTTTCTTCCAGGGTCAGCAATGGCTTAAATCCATGCCCAGCTCAGTAAATTGGAAATGGCAGAAGAAGATTCTAGGGTGGTGGCCTGAGAGGAAGATGAATACATCAATCCCAGATAATTACTGCTCTTTTTTAAAAATTTAGGATGTCTTGAACCCGTTTTCATGTATTCATGTATTTCATGCATTAGGCTGGAGATAAGGCTACATGATTAAAATGGTTCCCTTCAGCTTTAAAAATCTATGAAGGGTTTGCAAAATTGGTTAGCTATGTTTGAAGAGTGCTTTGGAAATCTCAGGGGAAAAATATTGCAGCACAGAAAACCAGTTGTGTTTATTCAGGATATAATGAATGGACAGTACAAATACTTTGCAGTATAAGCCCAAAACCCTGTGTTTGGGTAGCGTTGCATATTCTATTTAAAATACATTATTTTATTTTATTTTTTTCCCTTGCCATAATCATCTGGGTTGAATTACAGTAAAGTAAAGGAAAGAGATGAATAATGACAATTAGCAAGCTGGTCATCTGTCTACCCCCAAACTCAAACCAGGATTAACTACAAACTTCCTAGCAATTGCAAACCTGTTTCACGATTCAGGTCATTAATGAATATATTGTACAGAGCCAGATCAGATACTTGAGGAAAACTACTGGATATATTTTTCCACTTTGACTGGGTCTAAGTGCTTTGTGAGTATGAACAGGAGCATACCCAGTTTACTGTAGTCCTATCTACATCATGTTTCTTTAGGTTGTTCATGAGAAGCTCCTATAAGACAATGTCAAAAACCTTATTAAAGTCTAGATATGACACAGATTTTTAGCCTATTATAAATGGATATTTAATTGGTTTGGCTTGATTTGTTCTGGCAAATTCGTCTCAGATATGTTTTATAATTTTCTGCGATTTTACAAATTGAGATAATACAAACATTTTGGGGCTTTATTTTAATGAAGAAAAATATATTTAAGATCCTAGGAGTTGTCCTGGGAAGTGATGTTAAGTCAAGTGTCAAAGTCTTCTTTTTCCCCCTTTTTTCAAAGATAGGCACTGAATTTGATCTCGTTGTCTGTAATCTCACCTATGTTTCAGGTGTTATTGGAGATAATACCTAATAGCTGTTGTCTCACACTTTGCTACTCTTGAACTTTCTGGAACGAACTGGACAAATTTTCTTGCTTATTATAACAACTGTGCTTCTAAGTTTCATTTCTTGGAGACTAAATCCAAAAATTAATACCTATATCATAAAATAATAATAACAACAACAGATAACATTGCTGATGCTTTCTGCTTTTCATGTTCTTTATATATTTTAGTAGATTATTACCCTAATAGTGCTTGCTAAGTAGAAAAGCAGTGTCATTAAATAGTGATCTGATTTGTTCCTTCTCACAGGAAGAGAGATGAAGCCTAGAATAGGTTTTCAAAGTGCCTGAGTCCTACGCCTGCATTTTCTCCCAAAATAGTTGTATTGAACTGTTTTATTTGAGGCAAAAGTGCTCAGCATTAAGTTAATGGCCCCTGCTGAAGTCAGCTGCATCATCAGCAATGCTGAGTGCATTCAAAGCCTTGACTCTTGATTTTGGTGGTTTTATACCTATATAATATGTACATACATATATACCATGTCAAAAAAAGTAGGATTTATGCCTTTTTACTTCTCTTGACTCATGGCATTGGTATCTGTGATCCATTTCCTATAGGCAAGATGATGCAACCACCTTATTTTGCAGGTAAAAGGGAATTTAATAACATGGGTATGACCCGAGTGTGCCAGTTAATCTCGGAGTCAGAGAGTGTGCCCTGGCAGTGTTTAGGTTATATGGATGTACCCTTAGTGCGGTTAGTTTGGCAGGAGATAAAGTGGATCCAGGCTTTCGCTATTGCAGAATGACAGGGAAATGTCATAGCCTTTGAACTTTGGATTTGGCTAAGCAAAGGATGTTGTCCCAAACCGCATGTTGGACCTGGAGCATCAGAGGAGCAACATCTGATCTGGCCAAAGGACTCCTGGGATGACTTCTTCCTTCAATGCTATCCAGAGCTCTCATTTGCCTATTGTGGGCTGCCAGTAACCGAGCAAGCAACTACTCAGCCTTTCAGGAATTTGCCCTCACTGGACTGAAAAAAGTGCACGAGCAAACTTTCTTCTGGTACAACTCAGTGTCAGGCCTTGAGATTGACAGGTATGAAGATATGTGCTAATGCTTATCAGATGCGCGTACGGAATCATAACAGAAAAGTCTAGAGGTAAAGCCATCCCAAGTCTTTTAAAGCCAGCTCCTGACTTCCTAGGATGCCAAGTATCTTTACAACAGGCAAGGTGAGTATCTGATAACTTCTAATGCACCAGAAGTCTGGATATGAGCTGAACCAACTGTTGCTGCTCTGGTTTGTATGACCTCAAAGCTCCATTTTCCAGTTCTAAAGCAACACAAAAAAGCCCAAACTCAACAATTTTGTTATGATTTTGTTGTTGTTGTTCTACTCCTCAGGAGCTGTACTTTCATGCTAGTATATCACTGTGCTCAGCACTGTACAAACATGGAACAGAAAGACAGAGCCTTCTGCCGAAAGCTTATCTACATACAGAAGAAGAGATGACAGATGGGCAGAGAGACGGGGAACAAAAGGAAGCAGTGGCACTATGATGAGATGACTGTAAATCCAGAGAGATGTGAACTGGATGGATGGACTGCAAGGGAGGTGAAAAACTGACAGGACCACTGGGCTCACGGAACAACGATCATCAGCAAGAAGTCCAATTGGTGACCAGTTGCTAGCAGTTTTCTTCAGGGGTCAATAGTGGGACTACTACCGTTGAGTATCTTCATTAGTGACTCTGAAGATGGGACAGAGACCACCTCAGCAAGATCATGGATAACAGGAAATTAGGGAAAGTGACTGGAATAATGGAAGGCAGGGATGCCATTCAATAGTGTCTTGACAGGCTGGACAACAAGTTGCAGTTGAGTCAGTGGCGTATCTTTCCAGCAAGGGTCTCTTCCAACCTACACTACTCTGTGACAATGGTCAGTACAGTAGGCTGCTGCAGCCTGAAATCTTGTAAAGTTCTTCTTTTATTTTTTTTTTTTTCCATGGAATCAACCTAAAGGAATGTTTGGATAAGGAATTTATTGCTTCATGAGAGTTTGTCTCTAAATACACATTGAAGCTGAGGGATGGGAACATACTTGTTCCACATTATCTCTTCCCTGTGGAAATCCTGAAGAACAAGTTCAACATAAATGATCTTCTGGTATAAAGGGATCTTCAGGACTTTGCTTGGTTATTCCTGCACTGACCCCAGACATTTGTGGTTGGGGGTCATTTATCATTGGGAGTCATGGGCTTCTGGAAATGAGAAAGGAAGAGGGAAGGACAGAGTCTGTTGTCAGCAGAACAAAGTTTCTTAACAACAGTCTAGTGTAAAGATGAACCTGGGAACAAGTGCTGCTCATCCTTTCTACTCCTGCTTGCAATGGTTTCCCTTAAAGTGAGGATGAATTGATATATTTTGCAGATTTTAATGGTTTCTAAGGTATATGGATGTTAGTGACAGGAACTAGGCAATAAAAACTGCGCTCTCCAGTGCATAATTATGTTAAAAATGTTGCTGTTTGTGAAGGCTATCATTATTTTTTTTTAAATATGAGTGAAGAATTGAATACTTGTGAATGAAGTGACAGCACATGGGGACTATAAATATGGAGAGTGGAATTTTCAGTAGAAATCTCACCTGAGATACAGTTCGAAGACCTGCCTACTGTTGACCATGTAGCTTCTCGTATTTCCTACCCCGCTAGCCCAGACTGGCTGCAATCTTGCCCATTAACTCAGCAACTACTTTGCTGAAGGGGAAACATGATGAGGACAGAATTTCAAATGGTTTCAAGGTGCTGTGACTTTTACAAACTGCACAGGCACCTTTTTTAGTGGTTAAAGGACGTGTTTATTTCTCGCAGTACTGGTTTGATTAAAAGAGTTCCTCTTGCAAGTGCGTAAAAGGTGGCTTTAAAACAGTACCTGAACACCTGCAGGTCTAGAGCCAGTCAGGTTGTTTTCAACCACCTTTTCTAAGTCTGTTTGGCAAAACCAGGCTCTGTGCATGTGTGTGTGTATGTCTATGTACTTGCAATGCTTATGGATGCATTAGTTAGGATATGTACCACTACTTCTGAGTTGACTGACCCTTATGACCTTGCTTTCTGGTGCTTATAATGCTGTCATGCTTCACCTGTTGTAACTGAAATTGAGGAATTTCTTTTTTAAACTTTAGTAAAAATAGTTCCAGCGTTTCTGAGAGCAAAGCTGATGGTGAGAGAAGGGAGAAGAGCTAGAAGGAGAGAGGGGAATTGCTGTTTTGTTTATGTGAAATTCAGGCTTGGCAAAGAGGCTACCACATTAAACTGAAAAGGGAAGGTAATCTGAGACCAAATGAAAAGGTGAAGAACAGATTAGTACAAGAATCTTAGATATGGGAAAACACTGAGTGTGAGATCCAGTGGGGATCTGGGTGAAGACAGGGGAGGAATGGACATTTTAGGAGGGAAAAAAAAAGACATACAGATAAAGGAGCTAGGAGGGGAAATTCTGAGCTTCATTTCATAGAATCACAGAATCATTCTGGTTGGAAGAGACCTCCAAGATCATCGGGTCCAACCATTAACCTATCACTACCAAGTCCACCCCTAAGTCATATCCCTTATGGCCTCATCTAAACGTCTTTTGAATACCTCCAGGGATGGGGACTCCACCACCTCCCTGGGCAGCCTGTTCCAATGCCTGACAACCCTTTCGGTGAAGAAAGTTTTCTGAATATCCAATCTAAACCTCTCCTGGCGCAACTTGAGGCCATTTCCTCTTGTTCTGTTGTCTGTTACTAGGGAGAAGAGACCGACCCCACCTGGCTCCAACCTCCTTTCAGGGAGTTGCAGAGAGGGAGAAGGTCTCTCCTCAGCCTCCTTTTCTCCAGGCTAAACACCCCCCGTTCCCTCAGCCGCTCCTCATAGGACATTTGTGGAGAAGATTTAGGGATCATGGGAAACAGGACATCTGGGAACACAACTGTGAGGACTGCCAGGAGACCAGGACCAAGAGCCTTGATCGGAAGACAGGAATGGCTTGAGTCTGTGACAAAAACTGCTGAGAGTGGAGACTGAGACTGCCTGGAGGAGATACATGGGACAAGTAATCAGGGATGAGAAAAGGGCAGGCTTGGGTGTGCCAAGGAGGATACAGGTCTGCTGAGTGCACTTAGGATGTCAAGGCCCATGCATCCACCTGAGGATGTCATGGTTGCACATATGAGCTCATATTTTCATGGCTGATAACTGCCAGCCTTCAGAGGCCCCTCAGGGTTACTCACAGCAAACAGCGAGGCAGCCTGACCCTGAGCCTGGAATTCATTTCATCTAACTGTATAGCTCCACAATGTAAACGTCTGCATGTGGGCCAAGTTCCCATTAGAGCCCTGGGAGATAAAATAGGTGATGGAAAGGCATGTCTCATCTGAAGTTAGTCATCAGCCACCATTGGTCTTTCTCCTTGTTAGGTGTTGATCTTTTGTGGGACTCGCTGTCAACTGTTGCCGCAGCCCATGAGGATGGTGCCAGAAGATTGCCAACATGCTGATGGCAACATTTCCAGATGATACTACATGGTCCAATTTCTGGCTTGTATCTAGATGATAAATAGCTTTGGGAATTACAGATAGACACTTCCTATGTTGAAAGAAAATCCTCAAAGTCACAAAACCTGCCAGAATATGTTTAAAACCAGTTTTAAAATGAAAATAAAACCACTGGGTGATGGTGAGCTGAACTGGATTCTGAGCTGACCTCTTCAGGAGAGATCAGTTTGATTTTGCTGTTGAAATGCCTCCTGCTGACAGATAACCCATATAAAATTTGAATCTGGTAAAAGTATAAAACAAGCTGAGTGGATGACGCTTGCTCAGGCACTGACAACCCTTTTGATGTAGGAATCTTCTGTTCTGCCTCCATCAACTGCGTCACTCCGCTAGGTACTGGATTATACAATGTTGGCCTTTATCCTGGAACAAGGTAACAGGATGGTCTTTATAAATCTTTGATGCAAGACCACAGCTGGTACTGAAGCATGCTGTGGTGTTGCTAATTATGTCCACAATGTGCTCCGTTAAGGCACTCCGTGAGTTAATGTTGTGTTGTAGGATTGTGTGGTGGCATATACTTTCTATGATGGTTTTAGGAATGAGATGTTTATCTTGCTGTTGTGTGAAACATTTTTAGGTGTTATGGATGATTTTTAGGATGCCAATTAATCATGCGTTACAAAGGGGATGAAGAATGCATCTTGGTCAGTTCTTTGGTCCATGAAACAATTGCATTTGGCCCAGAAATCTTTGAAAGTGTCTAACTTTGCTAACCCTGCTGTCTGGGTTGCAGCAACCCCACAAAGTGCAGTGACAGGCAGAATTACCAGGTAAGGCAAAACACCGTGGGAATGTGCATGTGTATTGCTAAATCTCCTCAAAGATCTCAAGAAGAGTTAGGAACTTAAACAGGCAGGTCTTGGTTCAGTGCTCAGCCCACTCATTCACACTTAGATTTGTGTCCAAAACATCAAACCAAAAAAAAATTTCAGCTTTTTACACTGGGCCAGCTTTCCTCCTCTTCCTAGCACAAAAGAAACCCAACGATTTCGGAGTTTCATCAGCTGCAGCATCCTTTGTTGTTGAAACCTCCTGCTCCTCTCAGGAGCCTGTATAAAATCCCATGTCCGAGGGCTGACTGGAAACACATGGCACAATCCCATGCACATATGAATTTAACACGAGAATAAAGATCACAAACAAGGCCAAGCTGACTGTCTTATCCATTTGCATACCTTTCACTTAGAAACTCGCTGAAAGCTTCTCCAAATTTTTTGCCAGACCAGAGACGATGCTTGGAGCTGTAGAAATGCATGGAAAGAGAGACACCCTGACCCAAAGGGCTGCTAGTGTAAAGAAACCAGGCAGATGGAAAGAGAAGGTGACTCCGGAATCCCTCTCATTTTGTCTCACTGAGGCTACCAGCTGCTCACTGCACTTTCCCTGTTAGTCTCTCGGTCTCTTGCATAAGAGTGTGTGTTATTTGGGGTAAGGACTCTTTTTCAGTTCAGTATTTGCACAACTCTTGTCCTAACAGCTTTCTGGTTTGAGTGTGAGGCTGCTAAGAACAGTAACGATACTACCAATAGCAATAATTATCCTATTTTCCAGTTTTTCACTTTAACCTTGAAGTCATCTTTCTGGGCTCATCTCATATTTGTGGGAGCTCAGTTATTTAAAAAAAAAAAAATTAATTCCAGAGAAATTGGCCCTTTTTCTATTTGCTTCACACAGACAACAATTAGGTCCCAAATCACTTAGTCAGACAACCTGCTTTGGCAGTTCCAAGAAGAAACCAGGATCCAGTGAACATGTTATTGCACCAAACGCTATTTCCACCATGTATTCATGGCGATGGGTAAGCTAGAAATTTCTCTAGTCTTGTATTGAAAACCTGAGGGTGGCCATAGAAATCACCATCATTTTCAGCAGATTCCAGCGCCTCCAATGTCTGCAGAGAAACTCATTTGGCCAAACTGCAAAAAGGAAAAGGGTGTGGGGAAAGGAAATCATAATTGCTACAGCTATCAATGTCCCTGCCATTTGCCTGCTGGAGCTGCTCCAAATAACTTTGCCTCTTTTGGAAGTCGCTGTTTACTCCTGTTGCTTTGTACTGCGCTAACGGCTCCCATAAATTCAATGCCATTCCTATGGCCCAGGGTGGCTGTCATCTGAGTTTATGAATGTGAGATTTGTTTGGCTCTCCCCCCCATGAGTGATCGGGGTTAGAAAGTGCGATTATATTTGGGCAGAGGGAGAGGGATGCTGCGAGAAGGCAAACTGAACAGACATTGTGAATATTTATTTTTTTTAGATGGAAGGCAGTTGTATTTATGTGCAGTTGTAAAACAGAAAAGATATTGGGTTCTGGTGCAGGAATTATATACTGACTCCAAAAAATGTATACAGTGAGAGCTTATAATAGAAACTTATTCCAACAGAATCATTTTTTTCAACAAACATGTAGATTGGCATGTGGAGCATGCTGTGCTGAAGAGATCGAAGCTTGATTGTGGTTTCATATCTGGCATTCCTGAGTGAACAGAGAACTGTGGTCCTTATTCATAGTATTTCGGGCTGGGGGTAGGAGAGGGGACGCTGCCATGCAGAATGGTGCTTGGTTTTGCAGGGGATGGGAAGCCAGAGGAGAAGCAAGTTCTGCTGTCCCTCATTTTAACTCCTCTGCTCTCTATGGGTCTTTTGGATGTGGCAACACTGAGGTAAAATGCCAAGAGAAAATGGAAAATTTTGTCACAGAATCCCAGAACGGCAGGGGTTGGAAGGGACCTCTGGAGACCACCCAGCCCAGCCCCTGCCAGAGCAGGGTCACCCAGCGCAGGCTGCACAGGGCTGCGTCCAGGCGGGTTGGAATCTCTCCAGAGAAGGAGACTCCACACCCTCCCTGGGCAGCCTGTGCCAGGGCTCGGGCACCTCACAGTGAAGACGTTTTTCCTCATGTTCAGGCGGAACTTCTTGTGTTCCAGTTTGTGCCCGTTGCCCCTTGTCCCGTTGCTGGGCACCACTGAGAAGAGTCTGGCCCCGTCCTCTTGACACCTGCCCTTGAGATATTGATAAGCGTTGATGAGGACCCTCTCAGTCTTCTCTTCCTCAGGCTGAACAGCCCCAGCTCCCTCAGCCTTTCCCCACAGGAGAGATGCTCCAGGCCCTTAATCATCTTTGTAGCCTCCGCTGGACTCTCTCCAGTAAGATTTTGTCCTTCTAAATCATATCAAATCAATTAATTTGCTAAAGTAGGCTTAACAAATCTAATTCATTATGATAACACAGGAGCAGGCTCTTCTATTTCCATGGATTGCTTGGGCTTCATATGAGGAAATCAGGAATGCAATTTGGTTATCCATGCTGGAGAAGAGCACAATGTTATGTGCTTAGAGATTTCAGGAGAACAAGGCATTTTCAGCTTCATCTTTTCAGTATTAGCAAGACTGAGGCCTTAGGAAAGAGGTGGCACTTCCGATTTATATTAAAACAACTCATCATGCAATACACTGCTGTAAAGGGCCTGTTGTGGTAAAACACGTGATTTGTCAGCTGCTGAAGAGCCGCGAAGACATCATCTAAGCCCAACTGGCATCACCATAAATATAAAAATTTGTATGGTTAGGTTAAGTACTATCTTCTTTTCAGGGTCAGGGAGAGACGGTTGTCATGTCATGAAGTTCAGCAACATAGAGTTGGAGACGTACTAGTGAGATGTCAGGTAGCATAACTCTCTAAAGAGATCCCGCCCGGAGTCCTACCTGAGAAACTGAGTTTTAATACTAGTTCAGGACTCTCTGATCCTTCAGTAACCCTAAGCTCTCACACTGCTGAAACTTCCTGCTCTTAGTTTCTAAGGAACCGATGGGGAACATGGCAAGTTTTTAATATTTTGCCCATTCAAATGGAGTCTGAGATGCTTTAAGGTTCTACCCGTTATTGTTAATTAAGGCTTTGGATGACTAAAAAAATCTCTTACATTGAAAGTATATGTCCATGATGTCATCCCGTTTTAGCATTTTTACATGATAAAATTGCTGGAGCTTTTAGGCTGGCATAAATTAACAATATCTGTTTTCTTATGCTTTCAATAACCTTATCTCAGCCTTGCTCATACAGCTTATAGAGGCAATAGAAGATCCTCGTTGGGATGCGATTCAAAAGCATACGCAAAAAATGACATTTGTTTTCCTGCTTCCTGCTGGATTCACTGAGTGATGTGCTGCTGAGGAAAAGCTGGCGAGCATTGCAAGCGAGGGACCTGGGGTATGTGCACTGCAGGACACCTGGGGAGGTATTTGGAAGCTGAAAGAACTCAGGGCAGAAAGGCCCAAAGCAGAACTGATGAATTTGATGTATTCCAGCGATTTTCAGACAAGCTAAGATACATTTTCTGCTGTAATACATGATGTCATCTTCAGTTCTACTTTGTACTCCAGATCTCAGACAAAACGTGTTTTTTTTCAAGCTTTGGGTTTGGATAAAACCCTGACATATCCAATAGAAAGAAATTAGGTATTGCCCCGTTGATGGGATTCATATCACCTAAAGCCTACGGTGTGGCTCTGTCCATCTAACGTAGTCACACTGGGCTCGCTTTACAGACAGTGGAAAGGAACTGGTGTGTCTAGGAAGTGATTTCTGAAGCCTGTTGTAGACATTACCTTAGATGGACAGGACCGGTGCCCTGGAGGGGTCAGTCCATTCCCATGGCCTACGAAGGGAGGTGGCCACCACCTGTGTTGCAGGGTTTAAGGAATCCTGTCCTTTCTGTTAGGAAGAGTCTCGACCCTTTCATAAAATGATTATCCTTCCCCTTAAAACCACCGAGGTATTTTGCTACCGTTCTCACTGTAAGATGGTTTCAGACCTCGGCCATCTGAAAATTTGAAAACTACACCTAATTTTTAGAGCAAATACACTCCAGGCCAACAGAAGCCCGTTTATGCTTGAGCTCCCATCACTCTTTCCCTCATATAGCTCCTTTTCCTCGATGAGAGGGAATAAGTACTGATCTCCACTGCCGAAAGCCAACTGCTTTTAGACTCCTTTCAGGAGGAGGCTTTAGTTAGATAGTTTTTTTCAAATTTTCTTAACTGAACCCAAGATGAATATGAACACTAAACCTTTCAGCTAGAAATATTTGAGTGATGTCTGGAAATATCTGAAGGATGTATTCAGTGCCCTAGATTAGCAATCAGCTAAAAGTATTTTTGGCTACTCTTACTTTTATTCAGAATTTACTTAAACTTGGTCAGGTTCTGAAGCAACCTATATTCAGATTGAAACATGCAAGTTTGTGGGAATATCTCACAATACAACGGTGATTGTCATGTCTTATTTTTCTTAAAGGGAGGATTTCTTATTGTATAGCGCATCAAAATAGAGTGCTGTGTTTTAACTTAGCCTTCTGAAAGACAATATGGAGCTGCATATCCAAAAACACAGAACTGACATATTTAAAGGGGTAAATGGTATTGAGTCTTCGGAGAAAAAACGATGGAAAAATTAAAGCAGTCTGCTTGAGTTGCCGTTGAACATATGGATGCCAGATTGCAATGGTGAAAACCCTCACATGATTCGAATGCTTTGACTTTTCACAGTGGCCTAATTATGATTAAGAACTGCCCTCTGCAACAATGTGCAAATCAATAACTCGTTTCTCTACGCAATGAGGAGGAGAGCTCCATAGGTTGCTCGGCTGGCCGACGATCAAGGACGTTGTTCTTGAGCACTGATTGCCCTTCATAGTATATTATGATTCGTGGAAATATTGCTTCCCACTCTTCTAATGGTGACATCATGAAATTAGTGAAGACAAGCCCCCTTTCTCAGCAGGACAGGCGCCAGGATCGGATGCAGGCATGACTGACTGGTCCCAAGGCAGATGCTTTCTGGTTTCTGCCTGCTCCTGGAGGGGGCTGTCGGGAGGGCTTGCCAGCAAGCCGAAGTGGTACAGGCCTAATCTTAGCAGCCCAGTTTAATGGTACACTTAGCTGTGCTCTGCTCATGAGCTTGCTTTCACCGTCTTTAGAAAGTGAATTTGTGAAAAACTGCCCCCCAAGGTAGGACTATGTGGCTGACGTGCAGTTTATTTAGCATTATACTAACGGAGGGTTTTAAATCCCCAGTTCTTTCTGGGAAATCAACCAGATAAAGTAGATTTGCTAAACCATTACTGTCTCACACAGAAATTACACTTGAATTTGATAACAGGGGTTAAACTGGATTTGGCCAAACAGAGTTAGGAAAGGATTGGGTTGGATCCACACCATTAATGAAGTAGTAAAGGTGATGATCAGAGAAAAGGTGAAAAAAAATCCAAGTGTTTGAGAGAGAAAATCTCAAGAGAAACAGCCCAGAACATCCAAGATGTACTTTCTGGCAGGACTGGGGAAGTTCAAGAAGGCTGAAATCAGCAATGATCACAGAAAGACAGAAATGCTCCACTACAGCTAATGAAGAGAGAGAAAACCTCCAGTCCAGTTAAGAGACATATCGCCTCTGTCAGTGCTTGTGTCTTTACTCTGATTATAGAGGAGCTGAAGGCAATTATGCTACTAATTTTTGTGGCTCCACTGTGTGCCTAAAGTTAGGCAGGATGAATACAGGCTTTGGAACCATATTCAGATTACTTATTTCCAAAATGTGTTAGTAATGGATTCAGACTGCCAAGCTTTTTCATTTCTTTCCATCTTTTGACTGCTGAGTAAATGGTCTGGCAAGCAAGGATGAGCCTGCTCAGGGCCAGGCCAACAGCCAAGCGCCATGGGCAGGGTAGGAAGTTGTGTGGGCAGGACCCTGGTGGAGCTCAGGTGGATTCAGTTCTCAGGATTCCTGTAGCCTTGCAGTGTCCTGAGGAGTCATTCCCTCCATTTGGGTGACTCTTTCCGAGTAATGTGCGTGCCTCTCCATCTGTCTCGTTTCCACTGACTACCTTAAGGAGACAAGTTTGCTTTCTGGTTCGGTGCACTCGGTGCCATCTCCAGACCCTGGCTACCTGATCCCATGCACCAGCTACTCCTAAGTGCGAATGCTGAGCGTTGAGCCTATTGCATGAGGTTTTTTTCCCCGCAGCTTTGCTCACGAGGTGCTGACTCCAGACACAGATGGATTATTGCACTTGTGCCTGAGCACGTAGCTGCGTGTGCACCATTTGTAAGGATCAGAGCTCTGTAGCTCATTGGGAAGGAAGATGTCTCAGGGTGATAGGTCCCGAGTTACTGGCTTTACACTTTAATCCCCAAGCAATTTACACTATTATTTTCTCTGCGTCTGCTGCCCGAGCTCCTCAGATGTACCTTGTCCCTGGCGCGGTTGCAGTGGCTTAGATGCCGTAGTTCACCCCGAGGACAATTTCTAGTGTCGAGCAGCCTCTCAGGGGGAAGCAGCTCTGAACAGCGAGCTGTCTCAGCAAACTGCTTCATAGTTTCAGTCCCCAAATGGCTAGCTCTGTGCGTTTGACCTTGAGCATCTGGCTATATATAAATATATATATATACACACACACACACTCTGGACAGTTTGCTCTATACTGCTTACAGTGCAGCTCCATTTAAGCTCTGTGTTTTAAATGCTTCCCAAGAGCCATGGTTTAAATTGAGTGGAGTTGACTACTTATATGAAAAGCCATCTTCTCCTGAATCCCATCCATATCCTGGCAAGTGTCTGCCAAAAATATTATTGCCACCCCCTCCTCTCATGAAATATGCATATAAAATGCCCCCTGAATGGTACCTAAAAAAATCACAGTTCCTGACCACATTATAGTAACGTGCGTGGTGGAACCCAGCAGTGTAAAAGATGCTTTGTGACTCTGACAGAGATGATGTCCTATTCAGGAAATTAATATACAGGAGAAATCTAAACATACAGGCAAGATTCATGTATATTATTCTGTAAGGGTTATTCATGTCTTTGGAAAGAGTGCTAGAGCTGTAGTCATTTACAATATTTAGTGTGCTTGATAAATATTTGCAGTTCAAAGTTAGAGAATATATATATATCAGCATATGTATACACATGCATTAAAATACACACGTATTCTACTATGAGGTAAGAGATTTTAAACGGCATTTCTTTTAATTGCAGTCTCATTTAGTAATAGGAGAAGAGTAGTTGATACATAAGCATTTTCTTAACCAAAAATGACCTGGGATTGACTGAATTTAGAATTTATAAATATTTCTCAAACAAAAAATAATTGAAAGATGGGAAAAAAACACTTCACCTTCTCATTCTGACTTTGCTGGGAACCTGGGAGAAATGTTTGGCTTTTTTTTGTTTTGAAATACAAAGAAGAAAACATCAGTTAGTAAGAGCTCTGTAACAGAGATTTACGTTTAATTCCCAGAAAATCCACAGGGAATTGGGAACTGGGAAACTATCACTTATTCTTTCTGTTCAGTTTTCAGTCTCTAAAGCGGAGATAATCGTCTGTCTTTCTGTAGGGAGCTGAATTGACATTCTTGTCTTGGCATGCTCTGATTTTCAAATCTTCAAAACGTTTTCAGCTTTCAGTAAAGGTCAGTCTTGCCTTTATTTATTATCTACAATAACCTGTTAAGGGAGTTTGGGGATAAATGACTCATTATTACGGTAGCACTTAGGAATCTTCTCTGAGTTTGCAACCTGTTGGGGAAGGCCCTGTATCTACATGTAATAGGAGACACTGGCTGCTCCAAAGAGTCTTGCAGGCTGAACGAATTCAAGAGAGGAAGGAAGTCAGCAATTTGTTTTTCTCATTTACCAGGAGAACAGAAGCACAGAGGTATCAGATGAATTGTTAGGGATCATACCAGCAGGCTGCAGGAGCGCCAGAACCTCAACTAACATCTCCTGCCTCCTCATATTGTGTTTGTCCCACAAGATCTCCTTTCTTTTCTGCTAGTGGAGCCTGCGTTTCAATTAAAGATGTAATTTTTCATTGCGGTTGAGACCTGTCAAAGAATGGGAAGGAAAAACTTGTAAACAGAACAACGCGAAGGGAAGCCTGCACTGCCCGCCTGGTTGCGCCTTGCCTTAGTGGCTACTATTCATCCCTCCTCGCTGAGTGAATGGAAGAGTTACCGTATTTACACAGACCCACCTTGTCTGAAAGCCGCTTCTTGCAGCGTGCGGAGCGCTGCGTCTGCACAACAATATGTGTCAGGCTTAATAAAACAAGCGGAGAGAGTGTGAACACATCCACTTAGCAACAGAGCCGCGGACAAGTGAATAAACGCTCCTCTGTGCGTGTGTGTCAGTGGGTGCTGGTCCAAAAGGCATCACTCTCCTCCGCTGGCAGGGACTTCTGAAAGAGCCAGCATGCTGCATCTCTGACTCCTATAACCATCGCACAGCGGCCAGCATGATATCAGAGCTCCAAGAGGCCAAATCAATGCCTGGCTTTCCTCCCAAACCTTATTAAGGCTGACTAGAGCTGTTTGCATATCATTTTCCAGCGAAGTGATTTGAATTTGTGATTAGTTAAAATAAATTATTCTTTCTTTTTTTTCTAAACAGTCTAATAAAGCAGGGACTGTAGTTGTGAATAATTTAACTGACGGGTTTTGCACTCGTTCTTGAATAACTTGCTTTGGGGAAATCCTGCCAGAAGTCGGTGGAGCTGCACTCACACCGGTAAGGAGCTAAGCTCACATTTCTGTCTTTGGAGCACTATATCAGTTCATTTAGAAACATACAGGAAAAAAAGTGTTTTGTTCAAATCAGTCAATTCCTTCCATCCATGCGTAGAGCAGATATTGTTCTGGCAAAAGGCAATGTTTCAAAATTTTAGGGATTTTTTTTTTTTTCTCTTTTCCAATTCCATCATTTATTTACTTATCTTTTAAATTTGATTTCTGTCTATGCTGAATATAAACCAAAGAAGTATTTTGCATTTCTAATAAATTTCTGCTTGCAAGATTCCCCAAACACGATGGCTCTGTAAAGAAAAGGGCTCTTTTGACACAGAGGTTTTCCTTGTTCCAGCAAGTGCTGGGAGAAGAGACCACTTGAAGCCCTGCTACTACAGTCATCGTCCTGCTGGCATACCGCTCCCTAATTCATGCCCTGGTCCAGCCAGGTCCAGAAGAGGACAGCTTGGTTTGAACCATTTGGGCTTGGTTTCCCCACCCTTAGAGACTGTCCCCCTTGCCCAGGCTCTGAGTCGCAGCCCTGCAGCAGGGAACCATCATGCTCGGAGCACTCTGGCTCTAGCTGGGCTTCTCCGAGCTTCCAGGCTCCCTGCTGTGGACCTGGGAGCTGAGCCCAGATTGTATCTACTCTTCCAGGCTCTTGGCTCCAGGAGAGACTGTCTGGAAGTTTTGGCATCACTCCCTGCCCTACAGCTACAGACCCTGTAATCCTGAAGACCTTGGCTTTGGGGAAATCTTCTTGGTAGGTCTATCCAGGGGCTGTCCTGCCTGGAAAGCTGTCTATATGTATTTGATCTTGGTGGGTCTATGTGGGGGCTGTCCTACCTGGAAAGCTCTCTGTATGAATTTGAATAGCTCTTTAGTGCAAGAAGAGCTAGCGCATGAAATCCTGGGCTGTCTCTCATAGGGGAGCACAGAGGACAGGTCTCCCCCTCTTGCTCTGTCTCTGGCCCACCTCTGCTGTTCAAACAACAGTCTGTTGATCAGGGCTTTGGTCTGGGACGTGAGATGGGGGTGGGTTTGAAGCCGTAAAGACTGAGGTGGTAGATGAATCCAGGTATCCCACTTCCCAGATGGGAAGCATCAAACTACCAACTGCATATTGCACCCCACTCTCCATTACGATGCAGGGAGTAAGGCAGGTGCCGCATTTCTGCAGATTCAGAAATACACTGCGAAGATGTGCACAATCCTCCGTCCTCCTAGACCGAGCTTCTGGGCAGAAAAGTGGGACACATCTGGGATGAGGTCTCCTAAACCCAAGCACAGGCAGGGAGGCAACTGGAGAATTCAGCCTGTGAATTGCAGCTTCACAGAGGCACTTACCTCTGGGGTCTGTTGAGGGCCCAGTCTTCAGAGACATAATTTCACACCATGCCATCTTTCAGCATTTTCTACTGATTGGGAGGCTCCCCTCCACAGCTCAGCAACGTGCCTCCTGTTCCTGCCTGGTTGATTGTCGGCTTCCCGTAAAGGCACGTTAGCACCTAACTGTTCTGTGAAGTCCTGTCCCAGGACCAGATTCCTAAGAAGGATGGCTGCGGCACTGCTGGGAATAGTGGATCTCAGATCGAGTTTCTGTGTGGAAAACAGATAAGTCATCCTAATTCCCAATGAACCTCATAAAGTCTCATCACACAGGCCCACCAATTTAGTCAAAAAAACCCCTGAAAACTCTAAGGCTGTGTCTGGTGGTGCAAATTCTCGTTGCCTTTTTTTTGTTTTGAGGTAGAAAACCATCACCAAACTAACAAGCCAATAGCCGATCTTTCATTCCACTGTCTCATAAAACTATTTTCAGCTGCAAAAGAAAAAATTGGGGCAGTCATGAGAAGTCCTTCCTTCTCTGCCAGTTCTCTTTAACAAGTTGTGAGCGTTAAAGCCTAGTCAGGGCTATCTAGGTATTGACTGAAGTGCTATTTACCATAAGAAATACCTCCTCTTCTTTTTACTTTTTAGAACGGTCGAGGAAATTACATGCAAGACAACTTACATTAATTCCAAGTAGAGTCCCCCAGTTCCCAGAAAAGTCAGAAAATGGAAACACTAGGTTACTGTCACCTCTCAGATTGCACCACTGAATGCAGCATGACAGCTTTGAATAGCTGAGATCAGCCCTTCGCAAATCATGGTCTCTCTCAGACATCCTCTGATAATCCGCACAGCACCCGTTACTTCCAAACGGGATGGTATCGTTAGTCTTTATTTCTTTCAGTGAGCAATATATTAACACGGTCACCTCCTGCCCTTGCTCTCCTTTCCCTGTGGCTTTATTTCGTGCATGCATTTACTTGACTGCTCCTTTCTTATCCTGTTGCATTGCATTTCATTGCAGATGGAGCCGGTTGGTGCATCTTTTTGATTGATCACAGAGCAGGCAAGAAACCATGGTGTTCCTTTGAAGCTAAGTAAGCAAGGCCAGGTAAGCACCATGACCAGGGATCTGCTTTCAAAGGACGCTCTTCAACATCACATTCTCCAGCCTCTGCTGCCTCAGACGACTGACAAAGCAGAGGTGTTCCTGCTCCGCAACAGCCTGACTTTGCCTCTAAGTCAGAAAAAGGAGTATTTCGGAAATGTGGAGGCCAATGTTAAGGAAGAGGATGGGGGTGAGGGAGGGCGTCCTTGCATTCTCAAAGAAGCAAATGGAGAAGAGCACTGGATCTCTGCAGTCAGGGACTATATTAACATTGCATTTAGAGGTTGCTATAGATGGTGCGCTCATGACTTTGGGGGTGATTTTGGAGCTCTGTGACATTAGCTTGCTTCCAGACACTTTCCTTGATTTGTTTTGCATTTCTCTGAGTATGAGGGAAGTTTCAGGAAGAGGGAGTGTCCTGTATTTAGCTGAGCGAAGCCTGGTGAGTCTGGGTTTCGCAAACTTCCTGGAGAAATCTTCTCAGGGAAAAATATATCAACCCCCAGCCCCCGTGTAGTAAAGCCACGGTACTGTTGAAAAGCTGGTGGATGACTTTGTTTCAGAATTTCCAAGATGAGAGGACCCTCTCAGCACCTCTGAGGACTGATGAATGGTAGTCCAGTCCCACTTGCTGAGGAGCCAACATGGAAAATCCGCAGGGGGGACGTGAGTGATGGAGTTTGTAGTTTGATGCTAGTTTGAATCACAGTCTGATGAGAAAGAGAGAAGGAACAGCCAATACAAACCATCCTCATCCTGTTCTCCCAGCAGTCTCTCCTGTAAAGCATTGCTTGGAGGTGAGCATACTGGAAATACTATTATTACTCAACTCCTGCTACTGTGAGACCGCCAGCGACTTGTGCAGAAGGAGCCAACTTAAATGACAATAAAGTAAAATCCTTGGCAGCTGGGAGTGTTTGCTTCTCGGTGTCTGAGAAGGGAAGCTTGGCCTGTGCTCTGCACTCATGCTGTTTTGGAAACTTGAAGTTGTCCATAAGGCATCATCTGTGCAGAAGCCCTATCGCCAAGCAGCGGGAGATGTTGTCCTTAGCTGTGACAAATGATTGCCAGCAGTGATTTCGGGGAAGAAAGAGCAGCTTTCAGATGTACTACATCTAGCAAGCCAGGGAGCTGAGCCGAGCTGCAAGAAGAGCCTGTAGTCATGCAAACACAGTGGTGCCACTGAGATGGGCCAGATCCTGAAAGCATTTACCACACCGTGTGGGTGGCAGGATTTGGCTTGACGCTCATCGTGTCACATGTCATTGCCAATATTACGGGGCCAACTCCCGCAGAGCTGCATTGCGCTGGCCGAGATGGAGCTCTGTAATTACAGAGAGCTTTCCGTACGGTCTGGGTTGCTCCTGATCTGGCTGATCCTACTGATACAGACCTTCTCATCCCACTGTGCTTCCCACATCTGACCTGAAAGGGTGATGAACACCTTCCCGCAAGTAGTCATTGTTTTCTGAATTAATTTGGGAAGGTCTGATCCAGTTTTCAGAGGAGTATGGAGAATCTTTCCATTGATTTTGGTGGCTCTTGGAATGGTCCCCGATTGCATAAACTCAGATCTCTGCTATTTCACACTTCATTTCCTTCCATACCCTTGGGTGAAGATCATCAACTCCTGTTGATTTAGTACGCTTGAACTTCTCAGGTTTCTCCATAATTTTTTTTTTTTTTTTTTTTTGAAACTTGGAGTTTCTTTCAAGACCACATTCAGATTTCTCCATAAAAATTCCCTGAGAGCAGGAATTTCCCTATTATTTTTTATGGTTGAAGAATAATGCACCAAAAGGAACAGAAAAAAAAAAGAAGCCTTTAACTTCCCTGCTCCTTTGCTGGTGTCTCTAATTGCCTCATTTTGCTCAGCTTTGTCTCATGTTCTTGTAGATATTATTAAGCTTTACCTGGAAACACCATACTTCTGCTGTGCATAAACATAAGGATGCTTAAAATCAGACACTGATTACAGGAGTACCTGCTGAATTTTCTTTCACAAACTTAAAACCAGGCATTCCTGATTCCTGGCTGGAGTCAGGGCACTGGAAGATGCTGAGCTCTGATGCTATGGTACTGTCCATTTAACTGGCTTTAATATAGATTCTTGTATAACCTGTCCTTCCTCCGTACCCTGCATCCTGGATTCACAGCAGCCTCTCGCTCAGATTCATTTGAAGCTACAATTGCCTTCTTTCTGCTGCTTCAGAGGCAGCTACTTTTGTTCCATTCTGTGATTTTTACACTGAAAAGCTAATAGGAAATGGCATTTTCTTAGCCTGCATGCCTTCTCCTGTATGCATTCGGAGCCACTGGCTTTCAGTCTTCCTAGGCTTGCAGAACAAGTATAGTTAAGACCGAGTCATCTGCCTCTCGCTCCCTGTGCAGTCAATAAAATGAGTTGGTTTTCTTTCAGTTGTTTCTAATCAAACCCACTGGAGTTCAGTGAGTTGGACATACATCCCTGAATATCTCATTCGGTGGTTGTAAGGTACACAGAAATTAAGCGTATCATTTATTCTATAGGATCCCCATTGAAAGTAGTGCTACAGGAAAGGAGACAACCCCTTACACCTCAGATCCGAGGCTACATTTGCAGGGATGGAAAAGAAAAAATCATTCTGCATGGTGTGTGTATACTTGATAGGAGATTGCAACTGGATAAACACATGGTCCCGTGACCCTATTGGTGTTATGTGGCTTCTCAGATCAGAATCAAATGTCCCACTGTTAGAGGTATCACTGAAACCCTGATTTGCACCCACGTGTCACTTCTAACGTCAAGGGTTTATAATCCTGTAGCCTTATCACAGGACCTTGGTGAATGGGATTCCTTCACGGAATGCTAATCATTCTTTGTTTGAACCTTGCTTTCACATATTTATTGCCTTTGCCACAGAAAAATCTTTCTTTCTCCGGGATAATCAGAACCACTAGAAAAGTTTGTGTCTCTACTAGGTCTCATTAAGCGATACTGCTGAAACAAATTTCCTCCCTCAGACTGATCACTGCTATATTCTGTCTACCTTAGGGACTCCTTTGCCCCGTTTTAGTGCAGATGAGGAGATGGCAGCAAGAAGAACTAGCAAGTCACCTGGAATTAGGCTGTGCACAACCTCTGCTGATATTGATGCTTCATTTCCCATTCCCCCTTAGGTCATTGCTTAATATCTCCCAGTCTTACCTTGTGATGGTAACCAAGACATCTCAGGTGACGTGTGTTTTCCCTTTCTGAGATACAGAGGTGCTATTATTCTCAAAGTAAAGAAGAAAGATGACACACATAGAGCTTAGGAATCTCTTTATGAGAAGACTTTGTTAGCTTTGCGTTGAAAAACTTCTTATATTTTAGGTGCTTGGTCCCTGGGTGGAATTCACAGATCCAATTTACTCACTTGGATTCACAGCTTCTTGTCCTGGTTTCGGCTGGGATAGAGTTATTTTTCTTCCTAGTAGCTGGTATAGTGCTGTGTTCTGGATTTAGGATGAGAATAATGATGTTCATAGCACACTGATGTTTTAGTTGTTGCTGAGCAGTGCTTATGCTAAGTCAAGGACTTTTCAGCTCCTCATGCCCTACCAGCAAGAAGGCTGCAGGGGCACAAGAAGCTGGGAGGGGGCACAGCCAGGACAGTTGACCCAAACTGGCCAAAGGGACATTCCAGACCATATGGCATCATGCTCAGTATATAAACTGGGGGGAGTTGGCCAGGGGTCGCCATGGCTCGGGGACTGGCTGGGCATTGGTCAACAGGTGGCGAGCAATAGTATTGTGCATCACTTGTTTTGTATATTCTTTTATCATTATTATTATTATTATTATTATTATTCTCTTCCTTTTCTGTCCTATTAAAACTCAATCCACGAGTTTTACTTTTTTTTTTCCCCCTGATTCTCTCCCCCATCCCACTGCGGGGGTGAGGGGAGTGAGTGAGTGGCTGTGTGGTGTTTAGCTGCCTGCCAGGTTAAACCACGACCATCCTTTTGGTGCTTAACGTGAGGCACGAAGGGTTGAAATAATGACAGATCTGACCAGAGCATGTGAAAACAAATTTATTATAAGCATTCATTATATTAGTTTAATAGTCGCTGGTCACAATACTGTTTTATTTGTTCTCAGGGTTGTGTTATGTTATACCTTATTTGCTGTATATATTCCCTGCGATGTTGTTTACGTTTATCACCTCTGGGAGCTGGATCAAGGCTATTGTTTTAGAATCATAGAATCATAGAATTGTTCTGGTTGGAAGAGACCTCCAAGATCATCGGGTCCAACCATTAACCTATCACTACCAAGTCCCCCACTAAATCATATCCCTTAGGGCCTCGTCTAAAGGTCTTTTGAACACCCCCAGAGATGGGGACTCCACCACCTCCCTGGGCAGCCTGTTCCACTGCCCGACAACCCTTTCGGTGAAGAAATTTTTACGAATGTCCAATCTAAACCTCCCCTGGCGCAACTTGAGGCCATTTCCTCTTGTTCTGGCGTCTGTTACTAGGGAGAAGAGTCCGACCCCCATCTCTCTACAACCTCCTTTCAGGTAGTTGTAGAGAGCGATAAGGTCTCCCCTCAGCCTCCTCTTCTCCAGACTAAACATCCCCAGTTCCCTCAGCCGCTCCTCATAGGACTTGTGTTCCAGACCCTTCACCAGCCAAGTTTTGCTGTATTGTGTGTTTTGCTGTATTTGCTGTATTGTATTGCCACCAGTTTTGCTGTATTGTGTAACACTGGCTTATGATATGATAAAATTACTGATCATGAGACTAATCTGGTATTTGTAGTCGACATTGCTGTTATCTCCATACCTTGGGAGCCATCTCTTGGAAATTAATAATAGTTACACTCTTTACCTTTTCTCTTCAGAGAATCAATCTATGGGGGAGCTGGGGGGGACACTTTTGCCCACTCTTTCACCTTCCCTTTCTCCTTCAGGCTAGTTATAACAGATCTTGGGAATTTTGAATATCCTTGGGATGTTCAAGCCAGCATGCTCCTATTGCTATGTCTCCTGAATGCGTTGCAGGTTTTGTTTAGGGTTAAACAACTATTTAAAAATATCACCCAGAGATGTGCCCCGAGGCTGGATAGTTACGAGTGGGATAGTATGGGCAAGTACCTAGGATGGTGGGCACCTCCAATGTTTTGGGACTTCACCCCTGAACAAGTGCAGAATCCTGAAAAAATAGTAAAATACTTGGAAAAAGTATACTGTCACCCTGTTGCTTTTTTTCCCCCCAACTCTCTCCCCCAACCCACTGCAGGCAGGGGTTTGAGTAAATGGCTGTGTGGTATTTAGCTGCCTGCCGGGTTAAACTACGACACTTCTCCTTACGTTTGCAGACTAAATTTTCCTGTTAGGTCTCTGAAAATATGAAAGGAGGAGAAGATGATCATGGGCCCCTTATATAAATTGCGAAATGACGACTGAAGAAGGAGAAGCACTACACTGTCCTTCAGACAGCTCTACTCATTCTGAGGATCGATTCAGATACTCACTTGCTAAAGCAATTACAACAAAAAAAGCTGCCACTTCTCAGGTAGGGATCACTGCCTCTTCAGAGGCAATGCAGAATGGACATAGCTTCTTCATACATTAAACGTCACTATGAAGCTTTTAAGCTATCGATGAATTTACTGATCGTTCCTCTGCAGTGAGGCACAGGTCCTAGCTGCCCAGCTCAGACCCACACCTTACAGCGGGGGCCACCTCGGAGTCTTGGCTTCTGGTATCAGCCGTGCTGCTGGAACAGAGCTCAGAGACACGAGAGACGAGGAACGGCAAGGGAGAAGTCCTCATCCTCCTTCCCTGTGTTTCTAGGTCTCGGTGTCACTACCACCTAAAGCTGGACCCTGGGAACAGGTTCAAGTGGAGATGAGACCCCCTCCTTTCTCTCCCCATCATTCCTGGACTTTGGTATCAGCTGAGGGCCAGCAGCCAAGAAATTATTAACATCAGCTTCCCAGGCCCCTCTCAGCTGTACTGCACCTCCTCTTTAAACTCAAAATGAGAAGCAAGTCAACTTACCCTGCTGAGCTCCGGCCCAAGGGCTCAAGTGTTCCACAGCCTGGGTAGGGAGCTATCGCAGCATGGACTTAGGACCTTCACAGTCTGATTGGAGCTCAGATATGAATTTGGAACCAGGTTAGGCATATGGTTTGAGCATATAAAAAATCTTCATTGAGATATCACCAAGGATATCCTAATATTTACCTCCATGGTCCCCCGAGTTCCCTACAGGCAGCTGACAACTTACTTTACTCAAATTTAGAGAAATTTCTCGCAGTTCTGCTGTTGCCACCCTGTTTAAACACTGTAGAGATTTTAGCGGTGACACAGGAGCACTCAGATACCAATGATTCCCTTGTCTGTGCCAGTTCCTGAAAGTACGCACTGCCTCTGCAGCTGTGAAAAGCTGAGGAGACAGCCACCATCCCAAGGTGCCACCCAAGCCAGCCCCCTTCAACACCACCTTCACGTGAGCCGTGTCTCGCTCTTCAGGTGCAAGCAAAGAAGCAGAGAGGAGCACCCACAGACATGGACAGTGTTTGTACTGGTCACTTATCTCCATAAATCCGAGGAAAAAACAGTCAGGACCTGGGGGTGGAAATCTGTGCTTAGGCAACAGCTAATGTGGAATTCAAATCCAGCATCTAAATCCTGGCAAGCCTTTTGCTTGATTTCTTGCTTTCATGCAAATCCTGATTAGCTCCTAGGAAAGCCTCAGTGGGATCTGGATGTCGTGACTGATGTGCATCTTGGTAAGGGCCTGTCTGCACCTTTGATGCTGAGGAAGCTTTGCTCTGGATGCAGACTTTGAAGCTGAGCTGTGCTTTCATTTGAAACAGAGCTCGGCGGCTCAGCTGCGGAGCAGAAGGGATCTGTGCTCCACGGCTGGTGGACAAGCTAACCGAGATGTGTTAACAGCTGCTAATGTGCTGCAGCTCCAATTTCAATTTCAGAGATTGTGTGTAAAAAAAAAAAAAAAAAGTAAAAAAACTCAGACATTAACAGTTAATAACAAGGGAATATTTCACCAGTTTCCCTTTTGACATAATGGAGCAGGAGGCTTGGTGAACCAGGAAAGTCTCCATGATGCAACATCCTGAGGCTGACACGGAGCAGAGAACAGATGAAAAAGCTCCTACTCTGCCTTTAATTTATAGTACATTTTATTACACGGCACAGATTTAATAAGTGAAAATATAAATATCAGGGTAACAATTACAGAGGCACTTTACTGGAGGAAAGAAAACTTGGAACTCATGTCAACCTACAAGACCCCAAGATTGCATCCAGAACCTCTTATTTCCTCTGGCACTCTCCTCTCTGGGTCTGAACTGCATTCTCTTCATCACAGCCACAAGGCTGGGTGGTGGAGGAAAACATTGCAATAGCTTTGTTGTGTTGCAGTTTGGAGAGGCAAACATTTGCAGAGGTGTCTCTGGAGACGCACGCTTGTACACTGGAGGGTTGGCGCAAATAAGACTTAAGCACCAATCAAAGAGGTTTTGAAACAGATGATTTGATATGCAGTTAACCTCAACAGGATAACAGAAGAGCAAGGATGGTCACACACTGAAGAGGTCACATAGACAGTGGACATCTCCTGAAGCAGTGAAATGACGATTCTTCCCCTGGTGCAATCAACAAAAAACCCCGGCGAAACAGCATGAGTGCATCTGTCAGGGATGTTTGCGAGCAACAAGCAGGAAAATAATGTGTAGGAGATGGCCTTGCAGCTGTATCTGCATTAGTGAGACTGTTGCTGCATTGCACAGCTGGTGAACTTCAAGGAAGACATGGGGTAAATGGGAAAGGTTCGGAAAAGTTTAAAGAAGTGATTCAGGATCTGGAAAACACACTTGATAGTGAAACTACTTAGTTTGTCCATGGGGCAACTAGGGAGTGATTTAAACTGGGTCTGTATGGTGGAGCTGGCCTGATCCCACCCTGATCTTCTGCCGCACAGAGCTGGCAGTGTGCTCTGTTAAATCTCTGTGCCTGGAGCTCCAGTTGGGAAGCCCTCTGAGACTTGCCCAGCAGCGACGGTTCAGCCTGCTGCCCTGAGCTCCGACATGCAACACGGATGATGGCTTCCCAGTTCACAACCAGCTTGGGAAGTTACTCCCAACTGCTTTGCCTCTTTTAATTGCTCTTCTCAGCTGTGACGCTGAGCAACTTCAGGTCCGGGCTTTGACCTGACGGTTAATGGCACGGTCTGCTGGCTGAGGCTGGATTGCGATTACATACTCCTCCCTATGGGCAGGAGTAAGGTGGGAAAGGCTTTCATGTAGGCAGGCACCAGGAACTTCCCCGTCTCTCAGATGAAATTAGAGCCTGACTGTGCAGTTTCTCCCTCCGCCCACGATTTTGGGATATTTCTGTCAGTTGGTTTGGCTGCAGGCTCTGGTCTCAGCTCAAAGGTAGCATTTGCTGATGGTTGCTACGTCACCGTGAGTCAATGCCACTTGCCTCTCAGATGACATTTGACTGTGGAGGCTTAAGTTAGCAGGCCAGCATGTTTGCTCAGATGAAACGTAGGAGCCACAGCCCTAACCATGGCCTGCAGGTACAGCTCAGGACAAAGACAGCATATGATAGAGTACCTTCTAAAGTTATTGCAAGCTTGAATGTCTTGAACTGGGACTTGCTAGCGCTCAAGGCAAAAACTTGGCACAACTTGTTGGGGTGAGACTTACCCATTAGGTCTATATGCCCAAGGTTGTGACGGCTCCTGCAGGACTTGATGCTTGGGTGGTTTCCCAAAAAGTGTCGTCCAGCTCCTGCATGAAATGCACAAATCACTGCATGAAATTCTATGGTCTGTGGTGTCCAACAGTCAAACTAGATGGTCCAAATAGTTCATTCCCTCTGTCCTTCAAAACTGTGACTACTCTAAAAATAAAAGCCTTAAATTTCCCCCTTTTCCATTCTGCAGTGAATGCTTGGAAGGGGGAAGGAGGCTGGATCTGATTTGGATCCAGGGGACAGGTTAGAAACAAAATAATAAGAAGCATTAAAGTGAAAATGAAGAGTAGCCAGATCACTGAATTTTAAAAGAAAAACAAACACACAATAAAGCAATACCTCCGCTGCTTGGACCAGCTCCTACTCCAAACCACCTATCACATCTCATTAGAACAATGTTGAGCGCTTTGGAAAAGAGGTGCCTGCCTAGGATCCACTTTCAAAGAAAACTGCTGGGAGTTTACTTAGAGATGAAGAAAAAAAAAATTAGAGCTTTTATAAGAACCAGAGAGAGTAGAATTCCTCACTCCAAAGCAATTGTTATATTTTAAATATTCTATTAAAGAATCCATTTTCTTCTTTTTCCTTAAATGGCTGGGGATAGGTTTCAACGTACATCTTGAATTGGGCTTCGCAGCGTTAGGATTTCCAGTGGCATTTGGTTTTGATAAACCTCCTTTTTTTTTTTTTTCCTTTTGCCTTGAAGCAGTTTGTTCTCTTGGCAAGAATAAAGAGACTGGCAATTGTAACTCACTTCTTGTTGCCAGCAGTGAGGAAGGCTTGAGGTCCTCTTTTTCAGCTGTAGCACGTTTGGATGTTTGGAACCAGAGCAGTGAAAAGAGGGGGAAAGGAGGAGGGAGAAGGAGGGTAAAAAAAAAAAAGGCCCCTAAATCTGTTCTTTTCTCTACTGTAAATTACAACCCTGCTTTTTTAATTTCCTTTCCCAGCACAATGTTATTCATTCACTTCCAAAATAAACAGGGGGCTTAGAGAGCGAACAGCTTGGGAGAACAAACTGTCCTCTTTTCGCAGTCTTTACCTGTCAAGAGCCTGATTAAACACATATACGCTGATGGCAAGCATGGTATGGTGGCCTTTGGGAAGCTTCCGCATCCCAAGGGTTGACACAAGGCTGATCCTGAAGTTCTGAGGTCTTCGGAGAACCGACGGGTTCTTGTTCGGCTGAGCTACGGAATGAGGCTAAAAATACTATTTTTTTCTGTAAAGGCTCTGTTTTTCAAACACAAAACCTTTGGGGTTAGCTTGGAAGAAACTGCAAAGAAAGACTTCATAGTCACTAAGCCTTTTGAGATCCCTGATTTGGGATGATAGATGTTTTTCTTCAAGAAAGGTGACTTGGGAGATAGAAGTCCTTTACTAAAAAACAGGCAACATAAAAGCTCATTCTAATTAAATAAATGAGTGTTTACTGTTTGTGCTTGGCACAACAGGCCAGTCCTCTCCAGCTTAACTTCATGGATCTTCCAGAGTGGCACCATGAAGGGATCTGATTTTATGTTTCTTGGTGAGGAAGTCATAGAATCATAGAATGCTTTGGGTTGGAAGGGACCTCAAAGATCATCTAGTTCCACCCCCTGCCATGGGCAGGGACACCTTCCACTAGACCAGGTTGCTCAAAGCCCTGTTCAACCTGGACTTGAACACTTCCAGGGATGGGGCATCCACAACTTCTCTGGGCAACCTCTTCCAGTGCCTCACCACCCTCAGAGTGACGAATTTCTTCCTTAGATCTGATCTAAATCTGCCCTCTTTCAGTTTGAACCCATTACCCCTTGTCCTGTCACTGCATGCCCTTTTCAAAAGTCCCTCTCCAGCTTTCTTGTAGGCCCTCTTTAGGTACTGGAAGGCTGCTAGAAGGTCTCCCCAGAGCCTTCTCTTCTCCAGGCTGAACAAGTCCCTGCTTCAGTCAGATGACCCTGCTTCATAATTTCTATTTCTGTTTCCTCAGTAGATTCCAGTATTTCCTTTAAGGAGACACTATGGTCTAGACTGGAAGCTAAAGCAGGACTCGTTTCACACAGGTCCTCTCCCACCCATCTCCTGACCATTGCACACTACCTGTAGAAGTAAAATTAATCATGCAGGCAAATAGTAGCGAGGGTTACAAAGCAGACTGAGAGGTGGACATCTTCAGCTCTGTCTGTGACTCCACTGGTGAGATCACAATCACCTTGAGCAAATTTATTAACCTGTTGGCCCATCTTGACATGAAAATACCATGGCCTGAAGTCTATCATTTTCAACCAGTAGTAAGTGTGGTGGGAGTAAATGGAAGCAGGAATACTGCTGGGATGGAAAACCTACCCAGAATCATCAAGAAGCTGCAGGTCTTGGTGTCCTCCAGCACCGACCGTTGTCCCCACCCGGGGGATGGCTCTGGTAGGTCACCCTTGCTCCTGGCATGTGTGTCCCCACTGCAGGGACAGAGGCCACTGACAGAGCTGGGAGGCTGTAGCTGGTGCCCGAGTCTGCTACTCCAACAGCAACCTGTTGTGGTTTAACCCCAAATTGTAACCCAATACCAGGCAGCCGCTCGCTCACTCCCTCCCTCCCCGGTGGGGTGGGGAGGAGAATCGGAGAGAAAGGAAAACTCACGGGTTGAGATAAAAACAGTTCACCAGGACAGCAAGGGAAAAATATAACAATATATTAATAATTATAATAATGATAATATATATAAGGATAATAGAATATATAAAACAAACGATGCACAATTTCTCACCACCCGATGACCGATACAGCCCGTCCCAAGCAGCAGGCAGGGAGCAGGGGTATCCCCCCCCCAGCTATCCCAGAACAGCCAGTTCCAGAGAGAGCAGGCGAGGGAACAAACAACCGAACAAACGAGAAACAAAAAGGAAAAAATAGGGAAACAAAAAGCAACCCGAAGGGAAGCTTAAGGATTAAGGCAAGTTAAGGGTCTAAAAGCCTAGTGGCCCACCTGCCGACCCTCACTTACGCTGGCCATGCCGTCTCTGGTATGGAACACTCTCTCTGGCCAGTTTGGATCAACTATTCTGGCTCTGCCCCTCCCAGGTTTTTGCACCTGCACATCAGCAAAACCTGGGAAACTGCAAAATGTCCTTGGTCATTCAGCATCAACCAACAACATCAGTGTGCTGTCACCGTTCTTCTCACACTCAATCCAAAACACAGGAGCTGCTGGAGACAAAACCAGCTCCGTCCCAGCCTAAACCAGGACACAACCTTACTGCTGATGGTGGCAGGGGCTGGGAGAGACCCACAGCAGACAAGAGGGATATCAGGGCCAATTCTCTTAGTGTAAGAGATGGGTGCACAGACAAATATATTTTCAGTCTGAAGGAAAGACAAAGAGGGAAAGGCCATCTTGTTTTTTCCATTTACTGTGTATACTGGCTGCAGCTAACTTTTCAAAAAGTCTTTTTCTTGAGTTTGCTTTCTTTCTTGCATGTAAGTGACTAAAGATTCTGGAAAAACTTTTAGATTTTTCCTGTTTACGTAAGTGGATTGTTGTTGTGTGTTTCTTTTTTGTAAATATATTTATATATAAATAATGCCGGAATACAAAATAATGACTGGTTTGTAGAAAAACCGTCCGGAAGTTTCTCTGTATCCAACTTCATAAAGCAAGAAACAAAGGGGGTTGCTGGGTTGATTTCACAGGCAACAAAGTTAAAATGGATGCAAGGAAATACTTCTGTTTAAAGCATATAATCACCCTAAGGAATTCCCTGCCACAGGAAATCATTGAGGCAGAGTTGAAGAAGGTCAGAGAGATATTTTTAAAGGCTTGAACGTTCATGTGAACGAGCAACACACATTATGTACTTCTTCTCACTGGCCAAGAAGATGGGTCCAATATTACAGGGATTCAAAATATATACCCACCACGTAAAAACTATGACATAAATCAATGATTTAGGGTAGAAAGGTAACCATTTCCATAGGATGTTTCACTATGCACCAGTTAAAAAAGAACCATCAACCAAATCAAAGTACATTAATACCAGGAAACAGACATTTCGGGGATCAGCAAGTTCTGGAGTGATGCAGTGATACCACCATACAGTTATGCCAAAGTGTGTTAGAATTTGTAGTATCAAACTATTTTCTCAGAGCTTTAACCTTAACTTTTCTCACTTGCCTTAGTGTTTTGTTACAAAATAATAATAGTTTCCCCCTCTTTTTCTCTCCTTTTCTGTGTGGAATACCTCCTTAGCCTAACGCACATTACCGTGCAATCGTGTTATCACTACGCTAGCCGCTCATTTTGTATTCAAAAACTTCCTGTTCCTCAAAGTAGGATTTTCCACAAAAGTGATTTGCTTTGATTTTTATTCACTCTCAGGGCAATACGGAGAATATAGGGTGGGTGTGGGCTGCACAGCCTGGTACCCCAAGAATATGTTTGCGCCAGCCAGCTAAATGGCACCTAGGAGCGCAATCATCTCTGCCATTGCGCTGCCGAAACTCACCCTGCCGGGCTTCGGGTTGGGGCCAACCGACAGCGTCCAAATAGTGTCCCTGCACAGCTTGGGAACGAGGACCTTGCAGACGTGATGCCCAACAGGCAGGTTGCACCCAGCCATCCTGTTCTGAAGGCTGAGAGATCATGCTACCTGCAGATCACACCATGCCCATTGGCCTTTATGTCTAGGGAGTATTCCCATCCACCTCATGTAGTAGGAGAAACGGGGCACAGTGGGCTCAAGGCTTGGATGCAGTGTCTCACGCCCTTTGGCCATGTGTTCCCTCTCTACTGCAACCTTGTCATGAGAGGGGAAATGAGAGAATTTGAGGACTTGCTCTGATGAGGGATCTTGTGCAGATAAAGGGTTCAGATGGGGCTAGGGCACTCCCTCAAATCCTGCAGCGTAGACAGAGCCACAAACATCTCATCTGATTCACACCTCTCAAGGGAAGAAAATAGCTCTTTTTCTGTCCAGATGGAACAAAACTTTAGAGAAATTAAGTGAACAAAGTTGACTTTCAGCTGAGAGCTGTTAACAGTTGTCAAGATAGAGAAATGACTTATTCAGAAGTATCAGTTAGGCCTGGTGCGCTGGGATAGAGTTAATTTCCTTCACAGTAGCTGGTATGGGGCTGTTTTGGATTTGTGCTGGAAACAGTGCTGATAACACAGGGCTGGTTTCGTTACTGCTGAGCAGGGCTGACACAGAGTCAAGGCCTTTTCTGCCTCTCACCCCACCCCACCAGGGAGTAGCTGGGGGGGCACAAGGAGCTGGGAGGGGACACAGCTGGGACAGCTGACCCCAACTAACCCAAGGGATATCCCACACCATATGGTGTCATGCTCAGCATGTAAAGCTGGGGGAAGAAGAAGGAAGGGGGGGACATTGGGAGCGATGGCGTTTGTCTTTCCAAGTAACCGTTCCGTGTGATGGAGCCCTGCTTTCCTGGAGATGGCTGCACACCTGCCTGCCCATGGGAAGGAGTGAATGAATTCCTTGTTTTGCTTTGCTTGTGCATGGCTTTTGCTTTCCCTATTAAACTGTCCTTATCTCAACCCACGAGTTTTCTCACTTTTACTCTTCTGATTCTCTCCCCCATCCCGCCAGGGGGGGAGTGAGCGAGCGGCTGTGTGGGGCTTAGTTGCCGGCTGGGGTTACACCATGACACCTGGACAACAGGTTTTGAAGTAAGAATTTACTCTCCTCACCTTTTCTTTACATTTTATTCTTTTCAGTTCTGGTCTGCTATCATCTGGGTGATTTTCATTCTGGTCAGCAATGCCAGTAGAAGGCTGAGGAGCAAACAGGCTTCCTTTTTACTAGGTGCTTCCTCACAAGTTAAGAAAAAAAATAGTGGGAAAACTGGTAATGGGAAAGCTCTCATACCTCCATAACTGGTAGATCTACAGTCACAGCCCTGGCCGTTGCCTGCCCCTAATAATTGCTATGAATAACTTGAAAGAAATGTTCAAGTGACATCGGGGACAACAAAGGTCTGAGCCTTATGAACCTGCTACCACCCTTTAGTTCCCTTCCTAGGTAACCTTATCCCTACCAAGTCTAAAAATTCTAGTGGTTATGAGTATCTTGTTTGAAGCTAATGTAGCCAGTAGCTAACAAGTTACTGGAGCTCCCATCACTGCTACCACCAGTTGCAGCACAAGTTGTTTTTTTTAACAGACAAAACCTAGCCCAAAAAAACTACAAACTGGAGTCAATTAAAGACTCTAGTGGACTGGAGCCACTAGATGTCATTCTCCATCACAACACTTCTGCTGGTACCTTGCATTTCAGGAATTAATTTAGAAAACCCAAACAAGAGTATTCTCTCTCTTTAAGGATAAGTTGGCTGCAGTCCTGCATCTTGTGGGCTGACCTGAAAGCATGGTCCACAGCCCGCATAACGTCTCATCCTCTTGATCTATAACTGAATCAATTTCCCCACATGAAAGCATTTGGAAAGGAGACTGTGCTGCTGGGTTTATGGTAGGAGGTGTCCTGGGAGGATGAGAAGCAACTGCAGAAAGTCAATAATGAACCAGTCAAATGGCCCAAAGTACCAAACGACCTGGCTGATGATTGCACCAGTCCCCCTGCCAGCTGATCAGGTTGGCTATCAGTTTCTCAGGTGGTGATTCAAGTTTCAGAGGAAGATATAATCCTCCCTCTTACAGCTTATTGGCTATGCAATAATTGCTGTGCCATGTAATACCTCCTCAAACTTGCCAACATCAACTGATTCCTTGATGGAGCCTGATTAAACTGCTAATATACTATGGTATTAGCCATAAAGTTATCCAGGCATCAACACCGTAAAGAATTGAAGCAAAAATGCTCTGGTCCTCTTCACTAGAAAACTGCCTTCCATATCCCTATGAGTCTGGTGAGGCTCATGAGTTCAGGTTCAACCCTTCTGAATTTCTGATTCCCAACAGTGGGAGTTTCCCAGGCTTTTGGTGTGGTGCAGCAACTAATTTGTTCTAAATTTACTTGTTAAATTTACCATCCTTTCTTTCTCATGTCCTCATGCTAAGGATGGGTGTTCTCCAAAATAGGATGAGGGAAAGAAGCACATCAGAATGATCTTAGAGATGAAATTGAACTAGAGTTTTGCCTCTGAAGGCTTTCAATCAATTGGGAGTGGGATTTATTTAACCAAGACAGAAGTCCTGTGGCTTTGATTTTGCTGTCACACCACAGCACAGCTCTGCAAAAACTAAGCAAGGGACTGTTTAAACTCAGATTAGAGCAGGTCCTTTTTTTTTATCCCTTTGGAACAATAAATTGGCTTAAATATAAGACAATACCAAATGCTTATTGCTCCTGTGGAGAATTAATGAACCATGGCATCTAAACTATTGAGTGGTCAGACCATATGTTATTAGAAATGGTGGATGCTCTAGATTGGTTAGGGCTGTTATGCATTTGTGATTAAGGCTATGAAACTTTACCAATAAACACAGCTGAGAAATGAGCATAAACAGTCAATCCATATGAGGGAAACTGGCCACGTGCAGTAAATGTAGCAAAATGCAATTTAATGAGCCTTGTAGAGAAGACTTGCTACATCCAAGAAACTTTCCCACAAACTAATATTGCCTGAGACCAACTGCTTATCAAAATAATCATTGGTCTTACTGGACAGTGGTTCTATACACAGGGAGTGTAAGAGACATCTGACACTAATAATCTCATCACTCTTGGGATATGTACTGCTGGCAATATGTATCTTCCCTGCTATAGCTTGTAGAGCCGGGCAGCAATGATTGACTGCAAAGGAGATTGCGGTGCAGGTCTAACCTCTTGAGTGGCAACAGCAAGCCAAGTCACTGTTCTGTGCCTCAGTTTACCCACCACTCTAATGTGATGTTAATGCATACAGCCAGTACAGCTTCCCAATTTTGTATTGAAAGGGTTTAATTAATGTGTTAATACATGTCTAAGCATTTCAGCTCCTGTATTTCCTCATTGTCTTGAACACCGTTTAGCAGACCATCAGAACATAGCTACTAATCATAATGAACATCTTAGGCTCTTGGATGAGTCATCTCTGAGGGTGTACGAGATGCTGGTGGAGCTTCGGCCACTATGAATACATGGCTCACCTCTACATCTAACGCTGGGGGAAGCTGTGAAGCAGCTATGTCCACAGGGTATGGCTCAGCGCTGTCCCCCAGCCACCGTGGTCCAAAAGGAGCACAGCTCATCTAATGCCAACTCAACAACACTGTCCCTAAGCAGAGCTTGGCCCTCCCATTCTCCAGCGAGCAGTCTCAACTTCAGCGGGAGACGTGCCTGAGAGAACTGGTGCACTGACTTGATGGAGCATCCTGATTTGGTTGGGATGCTTTCATGGATGGGGAAGAAATAAAAAATAAATAAAAATTTATGCAGCTCCTCGTGGGACCAGAGGGGTGTGTGCTAAGTTATGTTGAAACTTCTTTCAAAAATCAGGTCTTTGATAATTTTGAAAATTGATTAAACCTTGCTGAACTGAGAAGAGACTAGTGTAAGGCTGTCATGGGAAGGCCTGCTGAAATCCTGGTGGCAGCAAAGCTGAATTCCTGTTATATACACCAGGCTCCTTCCAACCCCTTTCAGCTTTCACTTGTTTATTATTCTTGCTTGGTTTACAAGCTCCGAAGAAACTTGACATAGATTATTATACATGAACAGGCTCAACGCATCTTGAGATGGATTATTTCCTTCCTTCAGAGCTACAAGAAGGCTGGTGTTGCTCATGATTTGGTATCTTTTGACATTTCATTGCAAAAGCTTACTTTCTAACACAGTAAGACTGCAGTGCGGTAAAGTCTGATCAACACAGGCCCATTTACCTGCTGGCGTCTCCAGCACACTGGTCTATAATGGGATTTGCTGTTGCTGTCATGCTGTACATCTGGTTTTGCTGTTTAGAAAGTGCTCGTTTTGACCTACAACAGCCCTGATTAGCTGCTATAATGTCCGTTCCTGTGAGGTGGCCTCATTCTCCACGAGAAGCGTATGATGCAGAATGCAAAGTAAGAGGAAAGGGTAAAAAAAGTAAGTAGAAAAAGCAAGCAAAAAAAACTATCGAGTTTTTTGACATGGTTTATTCATTTATTTGCCAAAGTAAATAATTTCTGAGCTATGCAATCGATGATCATTTAGAGGTTTGAAATAATATTTGGGCTCATGGATGTCTGGGCCATTATTCAGACATCCAGGGTTCAGGGCCACTGGACAAAGGAACTTGTCTGAGTCTGTCTCTCTTTTGTGTACAAACTGGGGAAGGTCCAGTTTTCCAAAATGAAAATCAGGCGCTGGTATCATCTCCTTCTGAGTATCAGAATTTAAGAGAATTGGTAGTGACTTAAAGGTGATCTTGTATCAGATGGAAACTAAAAACTTCACCAGGGAAGAATTACTATTAGCTTTTATCACAACGTGCTAATAGTGTGTCACGGTTAACAGAGCCCAAGGAGACGATGCTATGTAACACCAGAGACAAGGTCATTGCGCAGCGAGTCTGGAGCACAGATGGACCCTGTGGCTCAGTCACGTTGGGGTTACGCAGCCACCAAAGAGAATTGGATCCTGTTTAAAAAAGCAGTTTTCGGTAAGATTATCTTAAGCTGCAAAATGACCTTCCTGAAAATTGCATCTGAAGCTTACCACACTGTCCTACCAGAATCCGGGCTGAGCTGTTCTCCAGTGGCGCTGAGGCATTTTACACGCAAGCAGGACTCATTGCAAATTAACACAACTCTCCTAGTGCACTGTACTGAATTCAGCTTTCTGGATTATTCCATTTTCCAGTGAACTACAGATTATAATATAGCATGTGTTCTGTTTTTAAAGCAATTATGCTTAAATATACTTGTTCTTCAGTTTAATTTTCCTTCTGAAAGCACAGCAGTCATCTTCTATCAACAAATCCATTCCAGAATGTTTTTGCTAGCAACTGTTACTAAGACTTTTTTCATCCAAAGTGGAAGCTTGGGAGGGATATAATCAGCTCTCTAGCATGGCTAGAAACATTTGCCAGTAGCTAAAATATACAGTGAGCAAAATATCTGCCTTTTGGATGTTTTTAAAACAAAACAAAAAAAGCCATCATAGCTTTAGGACACAGACCTCATCTGCTTTTCATCCTGGAAAAGCAGGAATCGTTCTAGTCTAGCAGTAGGATGACTGGTTTCAGACAAGGAGGAACAGCTCTCTGGTCCAAGCAATCAAAGACCATATGAGAAGAATGACTGAAAGAAACCCTATCATTGACATTATGTGACAAGATTGGGGTGTGAACTCCAAAAATGCAATTATTGAAGGTTTCCTCACAAAATGGATGCCTGCAGTTCGTGTCTTCTCCTGGATCCCCACTGCTGCCCAGAGGGCCCCAGGTAGATGCAAGTGCAGCCAGGGTTGACCTTGGGGGTGGTTTTGGCTGTGGATGCCAAGTAGCCACGATTCTGTACCCAGAAACAAAAGCTAAGCATCTAAGAGAGTGGTAAAGCAAACACCAAGCCCCATGCACAGTCCTTACTTTTGAGGTAAAGCACCATTTTATTTTGACTGAAGCCTTTAATGGTTTTACTGATCACTGGAAAACCCTTGCTTCTTCCATTCTTTCTATCCTCACCACATTGTAGGGGATCAAGCAGAATAAACACACTTGTGCACCGCTTGCTGCCAAGATTTTTGTGCTCGTCGCCCAACCTGCGGACTACATGCGTGTCCCTCTTCCCTAATTTGTTATGAGCAATAATGATTTTTACTAGTCAGCATTTTCAGAAGCTCCCATTCTCATTATGCATGCATGTCTACATGATTCTTGAGTTTTGGATTGCTTTTGAGGTTTGCTCCAAGAGCTGTTTCAGGTGGCTGTGATGTTATCAGGAGTAGCTGGAGAAACAAAGGCCTTTGTACAGAAAAATTGGCAGGTAAGTGAATAAGGAAATTATTTTCAAATCGTTTGTTTGAAGGTATATTTATCATACTCAAATCTAAACATACTCATTTATATTATGACTTTGGCATTGTAAACATTTGATACGATTATTTATTAAAATTGTGCTGCTCTTTTTTGGCTTTCCAAAACACACTTACAATGAAATATTTAAACACACACATGCTGCACAATTGGCTGACTCCAGCTCACCTCTTTGACACAACTGGGTTGTACGAATATTCACATCTTTCATAAAGAAATCCAGCACTCATGGGTGCAGACAGATCACAGAATTGGGCTTCTGAGCTAAAGCTACAAATGGACCTAAGTGCTACTTCCAACATGGGATTTTACAGGGATTCTTCAAATTCCTGTGGCTGAGGGCTATGCACATTCACATTACTGCTGGCAAAGCCCCATGGGCCTTGAGTCTCCATCAGAGAAATTGCAGCAGCCTTGAATCCATCACCCCGCTCAGACCCCTGTGTCACATCAGAGGCAAAGCAGAGCTCTCAGGCTGCCTGTTTGCTCCACGGTCCTTCCTCTAGAACCTGCTTCAGGGCATATTGTTCTTTGAGCACGGTTATTGTATTTGGCTTTGCACCAACGAGAGGTGGCAATGAAACTTTCTGATGTTGCCATGTGTGTTCCGTTGTATCCCACAGCCCAGTGACTGAACTTGAGTGGTTTCCTGTTAGTTTGCCTAGTCTGCCAAGAAGATACCCAAAAAACTACCCCAAAAGTCAAGATGTGGGTTCAAGTTCCTGCCTCAAACAAGCGTAGGGGATATCTGCAAAGATAACTCCCTGCTTTCCTCTTTCACTGTCAAAGAACAATGCGTCTTCCCAGAGGTTTCCATAAAATTGGGCTAATGTGACTTAGATATATGTAATCTAGAAAAAGATTCAGAGATGAAAATCCCAGCTAGAGACACTCAGATAGCCGTGTCTTCCTTCATCCAGGACCAGGTATCTAGAAGCCCTGGGCCTTGCTCATCTTCCTATTTTCTACAGGTTGCCCCAGGTATTTTTAAGCTCTGCTTTCTGGCTTTGGGTAATCCTGTTCACCCAGCTAATCTGTTTACAGAGATCCCGAGTGCCTGATGCCTGGAACAGCCCGGGTCTGCTTATAGATCTAGTTTTAAGTGACTTTTCCAAGACTAGGCAGAAAGTGAATGCAAGAGCCAGGAATAGACGCCAGGTTTCTTGTTTCATAAACTCCTGAGTTAACCACTTCTGCTCATAAGAATCGAGTATGAAAAAAACCATAACAAAGGGGAGTGAGAAGGAAAGCTTTCAAAGAACCAAACCCAACATCACCCGTTCAGATTTCTTGAATGCTTTGTGGTGCCAAACGTTTACGGCTTTGAGCACTGCTGGAATTCTCAAAGCTGGTGGATAATTTTCCCCACAAATTTTATTACTGTAGAATCTGATTCTGTTACCCATAAACATCTTGGTCAGCCCCACTTTTTCCCCCAGAGGTTGAAAAGAGCCCTTTAGCTTTGAGGGGACAGAAGGCTGGCAAGTGCAGAAGTTAACTTTTATTTTGTTGTCTTTTTCTTAAAAAAAAAAAAAAAAAAAAAGGAAATGAGCAGATGAAACCCACGTTGCTCTCTAAGTTTTTTTCTTGTTAATAAAATTTGCCTTCTCTTGTGATGCTAACTTTTCCCTGCTGTACTACCCAGGACAAGGTAACACTGAATAAGAACCAGATCCAGTGAGAAATTCTCCCCTCGGATCATTTTCCTGCCAGGAAAGGCAGGTTTGCTACTATCTGAATGCTTCTTGGAGGTGGTTTGGTTTTGGCAAATCTTGGAGGAGACCTAAGCAAGAGGTTACACTGGAAATTTGTGTTATTTTCTGTCAGCTCAGAAGGGTGCTTCTGACTTCTTCTCGGTGGCAGTCTTTAAGAAGGCTTGATGAGGACCTGGGTGCTCAGCGACCATGTCTGTGGGTCTTTCCATAAGGGAATTTTGTAGCAAGTAGGATTGGGTTTATATTTGATGAGGTTCTTTGAGGTAAAAAAGAAAAAGAGAGGATATTAAGATGGACTTTTTAACTACAATTGAATATGCATGAACGTAATTTCCACAGCAGTTGCTACAATTAGAGTGTAAACATTTTTAAACAGCCATCTCCTCTATTTCTTGGGGAAAGAAAATACGTAAATGAATAAAACCAACAGCAGTGAAGAAGAAGTAGCTTCCTGGCTTCTGACCAGCAAGGGGAAAAAAAAAAAAGAAAAAGAAAAAAAAAAAAGGTGGCTGCTGTGCAACGTAGAGGAGAGGAAAAGTCCAGTAAACAAGACAAAACAGACCTAATTGGAAACAGGGCCCCAGTGGCACTCCAGGATGGAAGGTAAGCGGAGAGAACGGGAGAGCTGCAGAGAAGATTAGAAGAACTGAAAAACCCAAAGAAAACCAAGGGGAATTGAATAAAAACAACAGTCTGCTTGCAAAAGTAAACATAGGGGGAAGGGAGAACATGCAAAGGGAAAACAGATGCACAATGAGACAGTGCTCAAGAGACAGAGGGAGATGAAAGCGGTCTAAAACAAGAGGGAAACTTGGAGTGAAAAAAAAGGAACAACAAAAAATATTGGCAGCAATGTCTCGGTGACCTTCATGTATTGAGATGCTTCTGTTTGTACGGGCCCTGGGGAGGCTGGTGGCATTTTCTACACACAGAGGAATTTGCCACCGAGGAGTACACTGAGGAACCTGAAACACAGAAGTGCTGTCCTACTCAGGATCGTTTTTAAAGTCCCCTCCCTGTTTGTGCCTCTTCCTCCCGAGTCATGCAGATCTGAGATGGAGCGGGTGAGAAGGAGCTCCGAAACTGAGTCAGGGTACCCATCTGAGGTCTGGCTTCAGCCCAGAGCATCCACAGAGAGCCTGATCCACCACTAAGCAGCTGAGCAGCCTCTCCCAATGGGCTGTAGGAGCACATATCTCCCATAGGCTTGAAGCCAGAAGGTCTACAAAATCATAGTTTGCAAGCACAAGTTAGGTTGCTGATAGGATTGTGTCCTTTCTGCTAAATAGATGCACAAAACTAAACTGCCATGGAAAAAAGCTGCTCTTTAGCTCTTCTGTGGAACCCACAGTGGTTCAGAGCACAGCAACCACATGCAGAAGGTCATCTGATGGGAAGTAGTTTCTCTGAGCTTAAACTCAAAGACTTGGGATTCTTGCAAGGCTGTTCTGGGGAGCTGAGCAACAAGGTTTAAAATATTGCACTCTCAGCTGCCTGTCCTCCTCCTCAGGCAGCTCAGAGTCTGGGGAGCTAGTGCAGACTGACTTTCATTAGCAATTTAAGCTAATACTCCAGACCCAGTAGGTAAATGTTTCCTCCGTCTCCCCTGCTGCGGTACAGGAGAATCGGGGTGATAGAGCGTGAAAGCACCCAAGCAAAGCTTCCCTAAACAAGCCCACCTGGCTGTGTGGGAACACGTGGAGCACGGGAGTTGAAAAGGGATAAGGAGGGAAGTCCATGAGTGGCACATGTGGGCTCTCCGGCCATTGTTTTGATGGTGAAGCAATCTGACTTTGACAGTGGTCCCATGAGTGGTGGGAGTCTGGCACGGCATTCGTCTGTGGTACAGAAGGTCAGACCGGGAAGCTGTGAAGAGGCTCAGAAATGTGGTTTCCATGTGTAGCGATACTGTCCCTGTGGTACTGCCCTGTGTGACACGTGCTGGAAGACCAAGGACGTTTGGGGCATGGGGTCATTCAGACCATGTCATCCTCTGAAGAGCACTTAAAAGACAGAGTGGTCTTAGGGTTTCCTCTTTGATCTTTCTGCTGGGAAAACATTCATGACAGGGCACAACAAGCCAGAGCATGAGATCTTTAGATTATTGCCGATGATTACCATGACAGGGCATGCAGACATAGAAAGGATCTGTGTCTTTTTGGTAGGCTCTATGACATGTGTTTGACTTGGTCCACTTCAGAGTTTAGGGGGTTCCAGAGCATCAGACGAGTCTTATTGGCAGCATTGGCAAAAAGAGCTGATGGCTGGGTCTGGGAGGCTGAAGATGGTCTCAGAGGGAGAGCTCAACGTCTTGTTCAGAACTGTGATTTTGGGTTAGTGATATAGCACTAAGTGCTGCTGTCTGTGCTATTCCCATCTAGTGAAAAAGCAGAGGATTTATAGACCAGACTCTTATCTTCTTTCAGCCTTCATCTCTCAGAGTACTTAAATGTGTCTGTCTCTCCAGTTTGTCTCGTTGACCTCAGTGGCTACATCTGTATTAACAAAACAAACATTGCCAGGAGTCATTCTTTGGCTTGGAGACTAACAGTCTGGTTACGGTCACACTATTAAACTCTGTCAGCCTCTAAAACAGGGTGACCGCATCCAGCCATCTATTGGACGTGGTCCCAGGAGCGTGCCTGTTCCTGCACCATCCCTGGGAGCAGCCTGAGAGAGACCCAGCAGCCTGGCGAGGACCACTCTGGCAACGTGACAGCAGATGCCATCAGTGAGGTCTGTCCAAGGAACTAGTTGTTCTTAAGGAGACCGAGGCAAAGAGCAAACTGTCCTGTGACTGCTCATCTCTGTCCATTGGTTCTCACTCTCCTGATATCAAAACTAGCAGAGAAATGGTTGTATATTCCAGAAAAAAAAGACCTGGTATAATTTCCTTAACCAAAAAAAAAATCCCAAATCCCTTTAGGACAAATCCTCAAAGACATATATAATTTCCTCACCCTGTAAAATTTCACTGTTTTGCCCTGAACCATGGTGTTTGCCAGGAGAATTTTGGAACAAAAAGAAATCTTCTGTCCAAACACAAGAGGGGTAAAATTCCAGTTTCTCCTTTGTGTTTTGTTCAGAGAAAGGTCATGAGTGGTTGCTTTGTGTCAGAACCAAAGTTCCTCAAAGCCTAAGTCTCCTAGAAATGGAGTTTTGGATCACATTTGTTATAAAGAACCACCTCCAAATCCAACAACATTTGGATTTGGGACTTAGGTGTGGGCCTATTAACAAATTAGGACTGTACATGATGCTAGGTTGAAGATCCAAACTTGCCCCAATGTTCAGGGAGTGATCAAATCTGTGGTTTTGGTTTAGCTCCATCACTGGTTTAGAGGGAGGAAAAGTAGTTTGGACTTTGCTGATAAAAGAAGCTCGCGCTTGAATCATTTTATACCGGTAATGTGTTAAATATACCGCAGCAGATTCATATGGCAAGGAAGTATTTTAAGCATTGCAGTGAGTTAACTGAAAGGAACCATAGGAAATATATACCAGAAGTTAATTTTTTCCAGTTCTTTTTCAGCTCTGCACCCTGCCTGCGTTAGCTCTGGTGCAGGGTGGCTTATTTTCACTTAGAACTGTTTTGGAATCATTATAAAATACAACTCGCGCACCGCAAGAACACGGGGAGTCTCTTGGCTTATATTTTGCAGATGTCCATAATTTAATTGGGCCAGCAGGTGACCAGGATTACAAGGTCACCTTATGACGGTGATCAGCTCATGGGTGAACACGGGCAGCTCACAGTAACACATTGGGACTGTTGTACCCGTGCTCGAGCCCTGCACTCGGCGGCTTTTCAGCAAGCCTGTTGTGGATATTAGATGCTCTCCGCCTGAAATCTCTCCCTTGAGGCTGAGTTACAAAATCTAACAGTGCTTCTGGCCCTAAAAAATGTGTCAGTCCAGCGAGGTGGTGGTTTTACTTAAAGGTAAAGCAATCCGGGGAGCTTTCAGGTTGGGGTGCAACAATCAGTGATTATGGAGTTTATCTTAACATTTATTAGTTGTTAATGGCAGTGCTTCCAGAGAGCTAAGCACTTCCCAGGCACCCACGCAGCATCCTCGGCCTGCAAGGGCTGGTAGTGTAAGAGCACACCAACACTAAAGGAAACAGCAAAAATAAAAAGAGTTTTTAAAAGTTGGGGTTTTTTTTTTTGTCATTAAAGCTCTCTTGAGTCACTGCTAGTCAGATGTTGGTAGGCAGTTTCTCAGAGGTGGAAATATCCATGGGGAAGGGAGCTGCAGGTTGACCTAGATAGGGATGGTGAGGTCAGTTGGAGCTTGGGCTTGGCCCTCTCCAGGTGTAGTGAGTGCCAAAACCAACAAGGATTTGGCTATAGTCTGGGCAAGAAAAATCACTGCTTGGGTGAAGAGCCTCAGTGACAGTGGCAGAGGCTGTGACCAAGGAGGAGGTCAGCGGAGAAGAAACACACGGCAACTCAGGAAGTCACGTTGAGGAGTGTTGTCCCTATGAGACGCCAGCGGTGCTGGAACCATCTGTGATGGCTGGTGATCCTGAAGCTATGGAAGTATAGCTGCTCCTTTCCACTAGAAAGCAAAATCCTGAAAGGCTGAGATCCTTTTGGGTGGTCCTTCCCATCACTGTCTGGTGCTGTCCTGCAGCTGAGGATGGAGGAAGGATTCAGATGTCTCTGGGCTCAGGCCAGGCTGATAAATGACATCCCAAGACAAATGAGCATTACACAGCAAAGTCACTGAAGACTCATTACACCGAGGCTTAACTAGCATGGACTGAGTTATTTCTGAGCAGAGGTTTTTGCTCGCCAAACTATTCTCTTGACTGTTACCTTGGGGGCTGCCATGTGACACAAAAAGGCCTTTTCTCTTCTGCGAGGAGAAAAGCTTCTTCCAGCAGATAAGAGAAACATCTCATTGCAGTGACTCTCAGTATAGCAGAGACAAGTGGATGAATGGCCAGGGGAAAAAAAAAATGCAGCTAATCACATCACTGAGTCTTTCAATAGATATTGATTTATTTTCTGGCTTCCACCTAAGTCCAGAAACTGAAATTCAACTCTGAACTCTTCATCTACATGACTTGGGCAGGCCTTTTGACCTGTCTGGCCTTCTCCATTTCTAAAGTATGGGTAATAATGCCAGGTAGCCTCAGTAATTGCAGAAAATGCCCCCATGAAGTAATTTGCAGATCAGCAGGAACAGTATCATTGTTCAGAGATCACAAAGGACTGCATAGAAATGGTTTTAAATAATGGTGTATTGCTTCCTTGGGGTAATGTCAGATTTCAGAGTCATCTCACACCACACCCCATGTCTCTTCAGACTGTAACAGCTACACTGGAAGCAGAACCCAAGTCAGATGGATCCTGATACACAGATCTCTGCTGTTTCTATTAAAGTTGGTACCTTTAAAATTACTTAAATTATTTTAGACATTTCTTTAAAATAAAAGAGACTTCTACCAGTGTAGGTCCTGTAACAGACCCCTGAACACTTTGGATTTCTCTTGGCAGATGCCCTACATATGGACAAACTCCTTTTAACTAAGTTTATGATAACTATGTAGGCTTGCCCACCACACGGCTGCTCTGAGAAGTGCCGGTGCCGCAGCACAGGTACCCCTGCATATCTGAAAAGGGGCCCTATATAAGCCCTCCTCCAAAGATGGACCTGTCTGCTTCCCCTTGGGGCAGCAGCCGATTTCGGTGAAGGCAGCAGCCGCTGCTCCTCTGAACTACTGCTCCAGGCTGCTCACAAACTGGCAAAGGCATCTCTGTGCTCCTCAGCTTTTATTTGCAGCCATAAAGAGCAAGGACTTAAAAAAAAAAATAAATTAATCAACAGATAATCATAGACGTGTCGGTCCAGATCCAACATCACCTTTTGAGTCCTAAACCCAGTTTTTTAAGAAGGTAGGAGCCTAAAAAGGCTGCTGATTCTGAGCTGGGACATTCACACTGAATATGGCAACAGCCCCAAAAGGGTGGAAATGGCTTGGCTTGAAAGTTTTACAAGTGCTTGGGAGGGACGAGGGCTTGTAAGAGCCAGGCGAGATGCCTAGAAGCTTAAACAATGCTGAGTGCGGCTCAAAAAGCACTCCCTGTAGACAGACCATCTTTTCGACACAGCCAGCGATTACCCGTACGCCTTCAAACCCCGTCGCATGCTACATGTTGCATTGATTGTGCACAGCAGCTGAGCGCTGAACAAATAAGCTGCCGCTGCTGTGCTGGATGGGGGAACGTCCCGGTGTTGCTATGACATTTCTTGTCAAGTTTTCAGGCACAAATGGATCCCACATGGGGGAGTGCATCAGGCTCCGTTGGCAAGCGGGAGATTTGGAGGCTGGAGCGCTCCCCGTCTCCTGTTCGTGGAAACAAAGCATCTTTTATGCTTTCTTCCAACCAGGACAAGGGGCTGAAATAAATCAAGTGACCCAGCCACTCCCCTGCTATTATAACAAGCAGCTGGACGGTCACCAAAACCGGGCACCGCTGCTAGTCAAACAGGCGCTTTCCCGTTCGCCTTTTATTTGGATTCACTGGTGGCACTCTGGGGGTTTGCCACTTCTTTCTTTGCCTCCTACTGTCCCGAGACACTACCAGTAAAACCCCAAAGCAATATTAAAAAAAAAGGAAGGCTGGGCTCGCAGCCAGCTGTTGCGAACAGATGTGCCTGTGAGCATCGCAAAGAATAAGCCAATTTAGCCGATCCAGCCTGCTCGCAAACCGGAGTCCATTGTTCGATGGGGCACAACAAGCAACTGCAGGAGGTTAAATAAATCCCAGGGCACAACTTCTGCAAGTTGTGGAAAGCTGCCAGAAAGGTGCTGGGGACTCCCGTGTGCTCACTGCCGCAAAGAAAGGTTGGGGAGCTCCCTGGAGCAGATAGTAGGTGCCCAACCACTGGCACTACGGCACCAAAAATCTACCCTTGCAGTTTTAAGCTCTTACGCGCCCACTTTGAAGATAATAGGAGTGTATTTAAGAGGTCGAAGCGCAAGTTCCCAGGTGTCCAGGTTGGATGGGGTTGACTTACATGACCTTGAAGACGAAGCAGGTCTATAGTGGAGTCAAATGCAGACGCCCAAGCCTTTTGCTGCTCCTTCAAAGCCACCCTTCCTCCATCCCTCCCCTTGTCTGGAGCCTGTCCTACACTACACAGAAGTGGCGGCTGCTGCAGCCCACTGGGGCTTGTTTCCTACCTCGAACCACAGCCTCAAGGAGCAGAGAAAAGATGAATTTGGCGGTGCCCTGCAAAGCAGCTGCTTTTCTGGGCCTGCTGCCTCTTCTGCTGGAAAAGGAGAGGCGTAGCGGGGGGGAGGACGCTCCAGCTGGGAAGGTGGGGAGGGCGAGAGGAAAACCGGGAGGGAAGTGCTTGAGCAATTTCACAGCAAAGGCAGCGTATGAAGTTGCTTCGGTTCATGGTCTGCACTCTGGGGTTTGTCTGTGGGAAGCCTGCAGGGGTGTTGCAACCTGCCAGTGCCAATAAACATCACCACAAGACCAGAGGAGCTCAGGGCCTGCAATATGAAAGGCAAAGAGAGGAAAATTAGAAGCAAAAATATGAAGTTAATAAAAATCCTTTATCCAATCAGACTCTAAAGAGAGCACAGCCATGGGCTGGAAGCAGCAGCCGGGCGCTCTGAGCCCTCACTTTGCTTAATTACCTAATAGCTTGCAGAGCCCCTTCAGCTTTATGAGTTGCACATTTATTCGCAGCTGTCCTGCCTTGCAGGAGCCCTGGTAGCTCGCGGGGGGGTGCCTCTGCCCGTACCCCCTGCCTGGATGTAGGGCGATGGGGCTCCACGGCCCAGATGCTCCAGATCTCAAGGTCTGAACTGGCTAAAGCCCTTTAGGTAAATAACCTTTCTTATTAAGTACATAATTTGCCTGTTAAGAGAATGAAATTCCCTGCTCCCCGCTGTTTGCACAACAGGTCCTCTGGGTGGTTTTTCTGAGTCCGTATTCCCAGGACAGAGGGTTGATGATTTCATGAAGATCAGAAATTGTGCCTGTGGCTAGCTGGGGGCTGGCACGGGCTTTTCTTTGGTTTCCCTGCCCTGCTATTACTGCACAAAACCCCTTCCCAGCTCAGCTCCTCTCTCCTGCTGGGAGCAGCTCCCAGAGCAGGAGGTGGGTGGGATGCTGGAAAATCTTTCAGCACTGGTGGGTGCACTTTGGAGGGCTGGAGTTGGTATGGGCAGCACCCTGGACCCTGATAAATAATGGGGCTGGGCACAGTAAATCATAGAATCAGAGAATAGTTTGGGCTGGAAGGGACCTTTAAAGCTCATCTAGTCCAACCCCCCTGCCATGAGCAGGGACATCCTCAACTAGATCAGGTTGCCCAGAGCCCCGTCCAGCCTGACCTGGAATGTTTCCAGGGATGGGGCATCTCCCACCTCTCTGGGCAACCTGTGCCAGGGTTTCACCACCCTCATCATAAAAAATGTCTTCCTTATATTTAGTCTGAATCTATTAGTTTAAAACCATCACCCCTTGTCCTGCCACAACAGGCCCTTCTGTTTTGCTCCAGGTCAGGCTGATGCTGGATGTAGTGAAGTTTTTCTCCAGGTTGGACTAATGAGGACTGCTGGGGTGTGTTGTCTTCCCCTGTGTCATGGGATCCTCACTGCTTCCTGGGCATCTTGTCCGTGTGCCCCATCCCAGCATCCCATTTCTGCCAGAACAACCCCTGTGTCCCCATCCCACAACCAAGCTGTAGACATAAGCGTTTCAAACCTTTGCCAGAATCCTGGCACCAGGTTCTGCTGATGGGGGAAGGCCACGGCAGCTGTCACACAGGCAGAGAAAGCCAAGTCCTACCTTCAGCAGATTGTAAGAAGCCGGGTAGAGTTCTCTGTGCAGACAAAGGACCGCTTGATACCTGCTGCCTCAGCGTGTCCCAGGAGTAAGCAGTGCTTGAGGACCTCTCTAATCCACAAGAAATTATTCGCAAGGTGCCCATGACTAGAGCACTTCAGGTTTTGATTAACAGCTTGCTTAGCCGGGCAAAACTTAAAGGTCCCGTATGCAGCAGTGCTTGTCCCCTAAAGCTGGGCAATTACTTCTGAGCTTTGTTTCTAGCCCTTTTTGGGGGAGGAGGTTTGCCTAGATGGCTATGGAAAAACATGATGGCTTTTTCAGGGCTGTTAGACCCAGAGGGCAGCAGTCATGACTGACATGCAGGGATAAACACTGACCATCTGGGAGTTGCTGATGGCTCACTTTGCAGCTGAGCACCATTAACCCCACCTGGTCACTAATCCCCAGGAAATTGAATCATATCACAGAACTGGAGGATAAAGGAGTTGAGGGGACCTTGTGAGATCATCTTGTCTGACCCTCTGCAACGTGACAACATCAGGGAGCCCCTGTTCCAACACCTTTTTGTGTTACAAGCTAAAAAATGGAGAAGGAGAGGGAAAGGAGAAGAAGAAAATAAAAGGAAGTGTTTAACAAGAACCGCAGTGTTATTCATTCACTGCATGCTCTGTTGTTATTCCCTCTCTGCTGGCAACTAGGTGTTCGTATAACTGAAGAGAGGAGATTTCTTATGGCACACATCCTCTTAGTGAAAAATCTGGGTTGAGCGTCTGAGATCTGTTTGTGCATTAGGATGGTCTTTCTGCTCCCCACCTGTAGTATAATACTGCCAAATGGAGATGGGCCCTCAAAGCAAAGCCTGCCCACGAGCCCTGGGCTCGCTGGCTATGGGGCAGTGCCAGCTGCGTGTTTGCAGGGTACCTGCACTGGTCGTGGCTGTGCGTTCCCACATCTAAAGGTGACAATGGTTGATGGATTGGTTGGCTCTTCTCCTGGGCAATTTCAGTTGGGCTTTGTATGATGATGCTCTGGTGATCCTGCCCTGTGCCCCACTGTCTTGGTGAGACAGCAGAGAGATACTTCATTCCCCTGACAGGTTAAGCTGGACCCAGAAATTGATATGACTCTGCACATGAGGAACAATCCCTGACTGCCCCCTGCCCACCAAAACCAGTGTGAAAGGTAAGTGCAGTCCATCCTCATACACCCAGCTAGTCAACGGAGCAGGCGGTGGAGTTTCAGAGCCGCTTCTCCCAGATGTTTGGATGTAGACACAGCTTTGTCCCAGTTATAGACCTCTACATGGCTTTCGGGGTGTTTCCCAGGTACCTGAGCCCAGGTACAAGGTGTAACATGCATAACCAGTTCACCCAGCTTCACCTCGTCTTTCCTTGCTCTGCATGGGGTACCACCACCCTGAGAGCTCCTGGTGCCAGATGCTGAGCACTGATGTGGCCCCGATGCCTTGCACTTGCCAGGAGCCCAGTTAGACGTGGCTGGCGATGGACACATCACCTAATTTCCCTGCTGAGGTTGTGAGCTCTACCAGAGCCCAGTGAAGCTCGAGGCTCTGCAGAGATCAGCCTTTAGGGTGAAATGTTCTTCCCTGGGATTTCATGGTCCACGGGACCCCAATCTGAAACCTTGGACCACTTAATGGGGCACCTACATTGGACTCAGAGAGCCCAACACAAGACATTGATCTGGCAATGATGGGGTTTGACCTGATATCATTACTGCGAAAATCCACTACGTGGTCTTTTCTTGGAGGAAGAATAGCCAGGTTACGCTACAATAGCAGACCCAGAATTTTTTGTTGTACTTGAAAGAAAAATGGCAAAAATTCAAATCAATACTGTGTCTTTAGCAAGTGTGTGAAAAAGGCTCACACAGATGTCTTTCCTGCATTTCCCAGCTCCATTTTCCTAATTTGGGCTCATTGTGAAATCATTTTATAGCACGTGGAAAATATAAGCAAAAGAAGCATTTTTTTCATGCTCTGATATTTTTGAAATAGAAACTCTGAGGCTTCCATGAAATGTCAGTCAGTTTTAAAAGGGACATAGGTAAATGAAAAGGTTCAGGATTCAGAAGGAAAGTAGAAAAAATAAGATGACCTGGGGATAAAATATAATAAAATAAAAATCCCTTTTCTGTAAATATTAAACAGAGAGAGAAAAATTCTCTCGTTTTCCCAAACTGTTCTGTGTAGGAAACTCAGTGTGATGGGAAGAAAAGGCTATCCATGGTTTTCTGCGTTGCAGAAGAGGAAGATGGTAGACACTTGCTTAACTGAAGTTAAAATGAATAATTTCTTCATAGAAAGGCTTTTGATTAAGTTCGAACACGTCCAAACATATAATCTCAAGCTGCAACAGATAGAGGCTGTGTAAATCTATTTTTTCATACCCTCAGCACACATTTTGATTCTTATTCCCATTTTTCCAAAACATCTCAAAGCCCCACACTGGGCACTTCTGAAAACCCGCCCGTTGTCTAATTAGGATCTGAGCTCTTTTGAAAATGTATCTCCAGTTGGGAGAGCTGACCACTTCTGTAAATCTGGAACAGGTTTTCAAAGGGAATTAGATGTCAAGTTTTGAAAACACCAGTAGGCATTTAAATACCACCGAAAGTTTGGCTGTAGGTGCTCTGAGGATAATAACCCTTTCTTCCCTTCATCTAGTCTTTCTTTGGTGTCCTCTTGGATTGTAAATCATTCTGCGTACAAGCTGTCTCTACCGCGCGTGTGTGCATCAGAGCCCTGACTTTGGTTAGAACTGCTAACCATTGCCAGAAATGCATTTGAAAATATTGATAATCATCCCTTTCATGTCTATAAGTGAAGAAGGATGCAGAATTCAGGCATAAATTGGCTTTAACCTTAATTGGGCCCATTATCCCCTTTTTTACAGTTTCACGCCAGGCAACACTGCCATGGGTATTATTTGTGCACGCTACACAGAGTAAGCAAATCTTACAGAGTTTGATGTGAGCTTAGTGGTTCCAAGGCCTGAAAACAGGTTTAATGTCAGATCTGACACTCGTGGCTTCAATGGAGATGTGCGGATGAGCAACAAGTGCGGGACCTGGACAGGCTGGATCGATGGGCCGAGGCCAATTGCATGAGGTTCAACAAGGCCAAGTGCCGGGTCCTGCACCTGGGTCACACCAACCCCAGGCAATGCTACAGGCTTGGGGGGGAGTGGCTGGAAAGCTGCCCGGCGGAAAAGGACCTGGGCGTGTTGGTCGACAGCGGCTGAATATGAGCCAGCAGTGTGCCCAGGTGGCCAAGAAGGCCAAGGGCATCCTGGCCTGTATCAGCAATAGTGTGGCCATCAGGAGTAGGGAAGGGATCGTCCCCCTGTACTCGGCCCTGGTGAGGCTGCACCTCGAGTGCTGGGTTCAGTTTTGGGCCCCTCACTCCAAGAGAGACATTGAGGTGCTGGAGCGTGTCCAGAGACGGGCAACGAAGCTGGTGAAGGGTCTAGAGCACAAGTGCTGTGAGGAGCGGCTGAGGGATCTGGGGATGTTTAGCCTGGAGAAAAGGAGGCTGAGGGGAGACCTTCTCGCTCTCTACAACTACCTGAAAGGAGGTTGGAGCCAGGGGGGGTCGGTCTCTTCTCCCTAGTAACAGACGACAGAACAAGAGGAAATGGCCTCAAGTTGCGCCAGGGGAGGTTTAGGTTGGACATTAGTAAAAATTTCTTCCCCGAAAGGGTTGTCGGGCATTGGAGCAGGCTGCCCAGGGAGGTGGTGGAGTCCCCATCCCTGGAGGGATTCAAAAGACGTGTAGATGTAGCCCTAAGGGATATGATTTAGTGGGGGACTTGGTAATACTAGGTTAATGGTTGGACCCGATGATCTTGGAGGTCTCTTCCAACCAGAACAATTCTATGATTCTATGATAATATTTGCTCCCATTGTCCTGCATCTCAGCCCCTAAACCCGTCCTGCCAGCACATGATGCAGCGAGTGCTGGGTCTGGCTCTTTCACAAGCTCATCGCATGCAAGAGTTTCTGGAGATGGGGGGGATTTGCAAGCTCCAGCCACATCTCTGCGGCTGCAAAGGGCCGGTCCATCTGCTGCACGGTGTACGCTTACGTGGAGCCGGCGGAGCTGGCTGCCAGCTCTCAACAGACAGATCAAACCAGCATAAAACTAGATTAGTATCTGAAGTCCGGATGAAATTCCCTGACGTTATCCCTTAAAAGTTTCAGGTGGAGGATAAAGAAAAATCTTGTAACTCGAAACCTTCTGATGTCCAAATTGTTATGTTACATAGGAAATCTCCATCTTTCTTACAGCCCCTGGTGGACTTTCACTGATGAGTGACTGGGCCATCTGTTTAATTTCACGATTAACATATGTGTCATGCAGTTACAAACGCTTTCCTCCCAGCGCTGTCCGGCTGCCCGTATCTGAAGTGTAGCTGATTTCAGTCCAAAAACCACAGCAGGGCGTGTAATTAATAAGGGTAATGTTGTGATATGATAAGTGCTGCAGTTTAGTGTGTGGTTGAGCCTATTGTTAACCCCAGAGCTGTTAATTTCAGGGTAATGTTTTAAGCTGATTTACATGAGAGATAAGCAAATTCATCTGTAGTACAGCAATAAGACTACTTAGCACTTATCCAGCTGCAGATCTTAAAGCACTTTACAAACGTTAATGAATTGAACTCCATGTTCAACGAGGCTCCAAACAAAGTTACAATGTTATAGCCCCATTGCTAAAAACAAAATCCAGAAGAGTGGGAGAGAAATCACTGTTTTACCAACATGAGCTGAGAGCAACAGCCTCCGGTTTTTATTAGCAGTTGTAACAAGCCTATTTTGGGGCTCTGTCCTGACACCTGGGGCAAAACTCCCTTTAACTTTGATGGCCATTCAATGCTAGGTTTCCCCTTACAACTTAATAGTGAAATATCTCTTTACCAAAAGCCGGTGTTCGAAACACACCACTGATAAATTAAGAAGAGGGAGTGGGTGAGTTTTTTTCCCATGGTGTTCCAATCTATACTAGAAAAACATCTTTTGTGCCCCATTTATCTATGTCTGCATCTTCTCTGTCTCTACTCAACAACAGCATGAAAAAGGAGGTCTAAATTTTTGCAGCAGTCAGTAGGGATCTGTTCCCAGCTCTTTGTAATCAGTTAAAAGGGTCCTAGTGCTTTGCAGTGGCTCTGGATCAGACCCTGAGGATAAATGCTCTTTCTTGTTTAAAGATAGGTAGCTCCACAGTAAGCTAGCCAAACCCACCGAGTGAGTCGAAGACATTTTAGCTGCCCTACAGAAAAACCCTCCTTGATTAAACAGGACTTGCCCCAGTAGGTTTTGCAGCATGTGGCGGTGCCCTGTAGGCATTATTTCATGGTGGGATGGGCAGTCCTCAGCAAGACGGCTTTGATTGTTGCTATAGGGTTTCATAGCAGGAATACAGACCCGTTAGATGTGATCCTGATTGCTTGTGCTCGGCATTTGACTCTTCAGTAGAAACAGCAAATAGGAACTTTAAAGTCTCAGCAACCTGCAAGTCAAATATACCCACAGCTGGAGAGAGCCCATGCACTGGGGAGCACGCAAGGAGATGGACAAGATCAAAGAAAGGAGCTGCGGGCACCCCCCCTCTGCACATGGAGAGCAGGGTCAGAGCAACATCAGGCCAGATTTGCAATGAGCTCCTCACCCAGCATCAGTGGGGTTCACCCTTTAGGGCCTCAAATTGGCCATGTTTTCTAAAGCTTGGGTGACCTGCTGTTGCCATCTCTGGCCACCAGCATCACATAACGGTGGTCCTCACATGCTCTACCCTCACTTACATGTCAGGGCAGGGTCATGGTCTCCTGGTGAGCTCTGAGGACAGATCTTACCGAGTGCAGCACTGAGACAGCAGTTGCATCCTCCGGTTGTGCCCCGAAGGCCATCCATGTGCTGAGCTCCCTGTGCCCATGCCCACCATCGCTGCATCCCAAAACAAACTCAGGGCTCCGCTGGTAGGGGAATCCCAGGGAGATCCAAAGCTTCGTGTTTGTGTAGTGTTGGCAAGTGTCTAGTTATCACAAGGGCCGACTTACTTTGCATCAAGACATCAGAAGACAAGTCTGCTGTAACTCTGCCTTAGTTATTGAGGAGAAGGGAGCAGCCAAGCTGGAGAAGTCTTACTGAAGAGACTGACCACCATACGCAACGGGGTCTGTAACACCGCGACTCGAAGTGGTTTGGGTCTGGGGCCAGCCCTGGAGAACACACTCACACCAGCATTTTTTTCTCAGCTTTTTCTCAGCTCCAACATAATTTCTGCATAAATCCCTATTATTGTTGGCTGAGATTCTTGCGGGCATCACCTGTGATTCACGTTTGTGTGGAGCACTGTCAGGGAAAGTGCGAGGTGCTTCCAGCTGCAGGTTTTTAATTGCTGGTGTCACCAAAAAGGATGTCTTACGGATCTTCGTAAAGCTTGCTGAGAGATAGGGACCCACAGGGAAAGGAAAGCTGCATTTATCCGCTTGGCATCCCTTGATACATGAGCTGGGGCACACGTCGTAAGCCCTTTGCTCGCAGACAGAAAATAATCACTAACAGGAACTTTCCCCCTTCAGCTCATCAGAAAAAAAAAAAAAAAAAGTGTGCCAAGAAAACTCCTATCCAGGGCCTCCTAGACACTTTCCCAGTGCCAGAGGATGATCTTTAAACATCTGTTGGCTCCGCACATGAAAGGCTCGCAGGCACATTAGTTTGCATGTTCAGTCATCCTATCTCCGAGGGGAATGCGCTCATCGGCTGACGGAGCTATCTGCGGGATGCGATTGTTCGTGCTGCATCCAGGTACTTGGCAAGCGAAGCGGGTGACGATGTTCTTGGCATCACACCTGCCTTGTGTAATCAGCCACGAGTGACGATTTCCGCATTGCTGTGTCGCTCTGCCCGGGGAGGAGAGCGGCTGTGAGCTCACAGCTGGAGCTGGCCGAGCCGAGCAGCTCAGCAGGAAGGATTTCGTCTTCCCTTTCAAGGCAGAGCTGTGAAAAGAATCGTCCTTGGCGGGTTTTCCTCTCTAGCTAGACTGAAGATGCTCAGCAAACTTGGTGGATGATCTTTAGCTTCAGCTTCTGAAATGGTTTTTTAGATGAAGTGTTCTTCTTCCCTGGGAGGGGATGGAGGTGACTTGCAGGAGGTGACACACCACCCTTGCCCCACCAAATGCATCTGTAGCTTTCCTGGTGGTTTCAGAGCAGCCTCAAAATCACCAAGACAATGTCAGGAGCCAAGTCCAGATGTTATCAGCTCCTGTTGGTTTGCTCGGACTGCGAAACCCACCTTCACGTGCTGCGGCATCTTGTGACATAAACGCCTGTCACTGGCCAAAGAGTGTCACCACTGGCCAAACATGGAGCATCGTAAAAGGCCGATTCGCCACATACGTCCTTTCACTTCTCAGCCTGGAAATGGTGTCACTCACCACAACTGAGCGCAGGCTTCTGGGACCTGTTGGATGTCTCCAGCCTCTGCTCGTTGTGTGTCAGCGCTGCAATTCTGCAGGAGCGTAAGCACCCTCCAAAGCAGCACCCTCTCCCTCTGTCTGCCATCAGGGTACCAGTTTAGGTTGTTGTGAGTTTTCTAACCATACCTTTTTACCAATTAAACTAGAAATCACATCAGTAGAGTATTTTTTCTGAAATGTCTTGTGCTTCTTGGTATTTGCCCAACCAGAAATGCTTGCAGTAAGCAACGGCTCCCAGGCCAGCTCTTTCAGGTGAGGAGGCAACAGAAAAAAGAGGACTGCTGAGATGTCCTGGGGTCTGTATCACATGAGTGTTCAAGCCTGGGCTTGTCTTACCTCAAACTCTTTGGTCGATTGTCCCTGCCCCTATCTCTTATCTCTTCTACAGGTTTGTTTCAAAGACAGTGTTTGGACTATTACTAGGTCCAAGTCCCCCGTTCAGTTCAGTCCCATGCTATATATAGCAGCGTGTCCATCTTACGCTTGCATTTGGTGTAGACCATTACCTGCTGGAAACCAGGCAGAGAGCAACACCCGGTTTCATACAGAGCACCAGGCAAACACCACGTGAGTAACAGCTGTTGGTCACCAGTGGTACGGGCTGGGGTTACAGCTGCTTGCCTGGAGATGAAAAGAGATTTCTTCCTGGGCCAAACGCTGATCTGCTCATACCACCTGCGTGGTCATAGGACTACCTCCTTCAGAAAGGAGACACAGAGATGGGGCAAAACTCAACCCTAAATCTTACCAGGGCTTTGATTTTTCTCTCTCTTTTTCCTCAGTCTCACCCCATTTAATTCAACACTTGCTTTCCAAATTTGCCATAGCGGGTTATTTTGTATCTGCAGACACAAATCCAAATCCTGATCCTATTAAACTTAGTGGCAAAACTTCCAATAACTTCAGCTTCACCAGGACTTGGCTCACTGTGAAGAAAATGTTGTTCTGAAGGCAATATGTACTGCCACAAGGATTCAGACATCCATAAATCCATCAGAGCAATGAGTATTTCCATCTGCCATCCAGCGTTTGGAGCTGGGTGTGTTAACAATATGAGCTAGAGAGTGAAAGTTACCAGCAAACGCATTTCTGCAACCATTTCTCCCACTCTTATTAATGAGGTTTTTGCCTTTACTGGCAGAAGGATAAAGAACAGCTTCCAGTGCAGTCGTTTACAGGCAGGTTGGGCTCTTGGGACGGGAGCTTGGATGCCAGTGTGACGGACACCTTAAAAATGTTGTAGCTAGACCTGTTTTAAAGAGGTAGGTTTGGGTCTCAGGAAAGCTGAGCTCATTTCCCAGCTCTGCCACCAACCTCCCGCGTGTCCCGAGGCAAATCGTTTGATCTCACTGTGCCTCGCTCCTTCTGCTATAGCATTCCTTACTCCTATCCTTTCCCTATGCAAACTTTCGGGCAAGGCTGTAATACACATCATAATAATAATAACAATAATGATAATAATAGCAATAATGACAATGTGGTATATACACTGCATCAAATCTCAGCCACCCGCATCTGGCCAGCTACATTCTGGCAGGACTCTCACAGCCGAGCAGCACACACGGGAACTCTTTAGTTGGGAAAAAAACTTTCCCTTTCCCGGTGAGTAATTTTAAGGACTAGACTGGTAGCAAAGCCAGAGTGAAACCTGGAGGCAATTTCGCTGGCGTTCTGAAATGAGTTTTATTTAAGTCCATAAATGTTTTTGAAAAGTCTGTTTTAACAGAGGCCAAAGTGCCCTGGGGTGACTCTCTTTAAAGTGCTTTGTTTTGTTAATAATGATTTGTAAACGGCGTCTGTCGGAAGTGTCGCTGCCACTATCTTGGAAAAGTCTCGGCTGGGAAACACAGGTACCTTGTGTTACTTAACGTGCTTCGAGTGTTTTTCCTTGCAATGACGCCTGTTAATGCCGCGAGTCTGTGTGGCCACAGCTGCCAGGGCGAAACGATGCTCTGCTCAGCGGCCAAGGTCTCGGGCTGGATTCAGCCATCCCTTCCTCCGGTGGCATGTGGGAGGTCACCGCGGGGAGCAGATGGCATTAGCCCGGGGCATGGGGAGCAGGACACCTTGGGGAACTCACCAGGTCATTTCTGAGTGAGGATATCTCATCCCTGGAACATCCCTGCTGCCACCGCAGCTGGACGGTGCTGTCGTATGAATAAAGGACCCGTCTCACCTGTCGGAGGGAGGACCCAATTCATGGCATGGAGAGTGTCCCACTGGGATGGAGAACAGCAGCTATGGGGATGCCCTGAGCAGAGCAAAAAGGCCAAAGCCACCAGTCCTGGCATTAATTGTCAGAAAAAGGAAAAAAATCAGTTCTTTCAATGTCTCTATTTGTATTTAGTGGGAGTTAAGACCCCTAACTGCCTTTAGGAAATACTCAGAATTGTACCTGCTGCAGATGTGTCTCCAAGCATGCACTGTGTGAAAACATGATCACTGCTATTTCCCGTTAAAATCCCACAATTTGGTTTGCCTACGAGCACCGTTTCAAGCCTCTGGGTCCTTTCGGAGGACCCAGCGTCATCTTCTAGGGATCCGCAGCGCTACATCCGCCTCTCAAATCTACTCCAGCAGCTTCAGCTGGGATAAAATTACAACGGCCATCAATCCAGCCCTCATACTTCAGAGCATACGCTAATCACCGCAGAGGGGAAGGAAGCAATTTTCTTCACACTTTATTACTGTGCAGCCGCGTACGTTACAGACCTCGGTGCTGCTCTTTGTTTCGCATCCTTGCGGAACATCCGTCATCGTCCGCTGACGGAAAGCCTGATGGAAAGCCAGGCTGGTCAGACCACCGTGGTGCCCAGACGGGATTTCCCTGCCCTAACTGCAACTGCCTGCAAGTTTGGCTAATGCCAGATATCCTTCTCTAGGCGGTGGAGAGAGCGAGAGAGGGTCAGGGGATGATTCATCCCATGCTAAGAGAGGTGTCCGAGCAGCTGAGATAAATCACCCTTCAGACTCTTTGCGTTGGCTGTAGGTGGAGCCCATATGATTCGATACTTAACTTTTAGATGGCTGAAGTGAAGCGAGGTGTCTCTCTCCTCCCTCGGCCATGCCTGCTGTATTCCTGCTCCTCCACGTGATTTCTTCTTCAGATGAATGAAATGCCAGAAGATTTGCTTATGCTTAATAAAAAATTGCGCGGAGCACGCTGCCTCTTAGCAGGTTGTTGCTGGGACACTAGCACAGTATGGATGTGAAATGATAATAATAATAATAATAATTGAAATAGGGGGATATATCTGCTGAAATCCAGTGGAAGGGGCCAGCAAGAAGTCCTCTTCCGAAGTGATTGAGCACTGAGATGGGGTGGAAGAGGGGGGAAAGTTTTATTAATTATTGTGCTTGAACCTGAGTGAAATGGCAAACATTGCTGCTTTTAAAACTTCCCAGCTGTTCTTTCCTTTGTTCTGGTGACTGCTTGGAAGTTTGAGCAGTGATAAAAGCAAGGACTCTTAAAGCAGTTTGCAAAGTTGTAGGAGACTTTAAACAGCTGGTATGATAAAACACCCACATTTCCCCTGACAAATGTAAGCTCCACCAGTAGCTTTTAAAGAAGGGATCCATACCAGAGCCATAAAAGAAATAAAATGGTTAAGTGTAGAGGTGACGTTCTGGGTTTTCCCAGCTCAGTAAAGATATATCTAACCAGCCATTATCACGCAGGTGCACGTATATCATTCAACATCAGACATCAAGGAAAAATAATTGCCTGGAGTGAGAGAGTAAAGTTCAATGAAAGTTTGAAAGCATTACACACCAGCACTCCTGGAAGTACAATCAGACAATGAAAAAAAATTACTCCCGTGCTTTTGTTTGGTTGATGAGTTTGGGTTTTCTGGCTGCATCAAATGAGATCTCATACAAATCTGTCTTCATTAGACTTCTTCTAAAAACAATTGTACGTTTCCTGGAAGCTCATTAACAGGGGAGCATTGCCAGGCTCTTATTCGTAATGGCCCTGATTCAGCAAAGTACTTAAACATGTGCTCTGGGCCCAGTGATTTATCATAGAGGGTATAAAAGTAACCCAAACTTTTTCTAAGTTGTAGAAAATACTAAGCCCAGCTTTCATTTGCATTTTCAGTGAAAATTCTGGTCAATGTCTCTTATCTTTGATCGGATCTGTTTTAAATGATAGCATGTTCAATATCTACCTATCTATGATTCCATCAGTCAGCATGAAGTCACGCTGCGCTTAAAATTCTTGGTGACTCCACCTCTGCATCCGCTGATCCCAGTTCCCCCACAGGCTGGGAGGGCAGCAGCTATTACCCGTTGGGCACAGGGACATTTCTGTCTGCCCGGTGTCGTCCTACCTGGTCAAAAATTCAACACAACACTTGAGCTAATTAACTCTTAGTCTCAATATCCCTCGTCTAAATGTCTCTTTTCGCACGAGTAATATACATTCCTTGTGACTTTTTTCTCCTGCGTTCCCCTGCTGTAAACAGGCGCCTGTGTTGAAGGCCCAACCCTTCCCCGTCTCAGCCGTTGCCTCGAGCCTGCCTCCTAAAATGTGTGTGTTAGAAGGTAGCTGCAAACCTGAAGGGGTGTTGTGTCAGGTCGTTTTGAAGTTCTCCAAGTTATGCAGTATCATCAGGCAGTTTCTGAAGTCCTTTACAAGTGTCTTTCCCCTGGTGCGCTGGGGTTTTTTTGGCTCTTCCCAAGTGAGCTGTAATGGAGATGTTGAAGGTGCTGTAGGATGGCAAAGCTGTGCCGCTGCGTGCACTGCAGGCCATCGAGCTCTGCTCACTGTCCTGCTGGGACATGCTGAAAGCCTCCAAAGATACTATTGCTTTTGGGTCCCTCTGCTTTTCATCACCCGACTTGAGGCATCTCAGCAGGAGACCAATTTTCGGGAAGCGGTGAGTTCCTGCCTTTGTACACCAGCTGCCTGGCTGGGCAGCTGCCTGTCATCCTTGCACGCATGCATTTCTCCCCCGCTTTCAGCTCTCAGCGCTGGGGGATGGCTCCTCAGTGAGATGGACTGTGGGACGTGCAGGGATAGCTGTCTCTCTGCCCTAGCCCTGAGGCCAGCCAGGCACCGAGCAGCAGCAGGACTGCTGGACACCGGTATGGCTGTACCAACATCCAAAGCGTTGACCTGTTCACCAGACTCCAAAGGAAAATGCAAGTAAAGGTCCTTCATGTAGTTTCATATTTTAAAGAGTTTAAATATCTTTTCCTATTGCACTTTCCTCACTAGAATGGATTTGCCCTGCTAACTGTGTTCCAGCTTTGGTCCTCCAGTGGAGGTCCTTCTCCCAACCACCTCCAAGGGATCAGCGTCTACTGCTGCTTTGCCCAATTTATTGCTACTTCACCGTTCCTATTACTGTAGGCTGATAGCCCCAACTGCGATTGAGTCCTTACTACATACTAGGCACTGTACGAACATGTACGCAGAGATTAACATCCCTCTGAAAAGCCTATAACCGACATAGATGAAATAAATAAGGAGGTGAAATGATTTGCCAGGAGGAAAACCTGATTTTCAGATTTGCACCTGACGGCGCCAGGTCTCCGTGCCTAGTCATTAATCCCAATTGCCCGGGGGAGCACGTGTGTTACCCGCTGGAGGTCCGCAGCTGGAAACCCTTCCAAGCTACCGATTTCCTATTGCAGTTCTGCAGGAGACAAATCGCTCCTCGCGTGACGTGCGGAGTTGTACGAAGGCCCATTACAGAAAATGTTTTATGCTGTCGATCTTCCAAAGCATCGTCACTGGCAGCAGGGCACTGGCTTCAGAATGGGTGGATTGTGCTTCCAAAAGCTAATTAAAATCATTAGCAGCTCTCTCAGATCGGTTGCCAGAAGCTATCCTTCATGACAGTAACCTCATATTCCCCCTTGTCTGCTTGGGTACATTTAAGAGTTATTCTGAAGTTTATTATCTACCTTTTAAAAAGTAATTCATGGTTATTTTATGGCAAGTAAGGGGAGACATCTTAAAATGATTATGTATACCCAGATAAGCAATAAAAATCACAGAGGTCAAGAAAGAGAGGGCCTGTTTTGAGTGTTACAAGTGCTCTGTATCTGCTGCTAGGTTCAAGCCCAGAATCTTTGCCAAATCCCCTGAAGTCAGATATCTTTGCGCTCTCTGCCTGTTACAAATGGTAGTCGCAACGATGCTCAGCGGGAAGGGGATGGAAGGATGAAAGGGGAATTCTCAACCAGAAAATAGTCACGAGACAATATCACCATTTAGGATTTTTTTTCTTTGTCCTGAGTTTCTAATTTTCTCGTCCATCACCATTCCCAGCTTCATATCAATTGGAAATGGATAGAAACGGGAGTTTCATGCAAGCTAGTATGTATGTATTTGTGGTACAGACAAAAACTTTGACAAGGATTTATACTGCTTATCTGAATATTGTATTAAGAGTACAGCCGCTCCAAGTCCCTGGGCAGAGAAGGGTGGTTCAGTTCACTGAATATAGGCTGTGACCCTCAATAAATTGAAATAATACTGGTCTCCTCTGAACTCTTACTTGTCCCGTCTGTTTAAAGTGTATTCTATTTGCCTTTACCATGTTGTACAGTGGATTCCCCAGATGCTGACACAAAGCTTTTCAAGATTTGTAAGCCACATTACACCTGCAGCGTGCTGGGTGAATGCTGCAAGAGGTGCATCCATTTCAGCCATGCTGATTGCTACTTGCCACAAGCATTTTGGCAGTGAGATCAAGTGGCTAAAACAAAGGATTTGGGGCTACTATGGGCAATTCTTTGTGTGGCTGATTGCTTTCATAGACATAGAAATTCATGCTGGAAACATGGTTTTAATCATTAAACTCATTTGGATATTTAATATAGAGTGTCGGTTTAGTTTTGTAATAATAAATTCCCATTTTACTTCTATTCCGTTTGCAGCAATTTAACTCTTACTGGAAGAATCATTTTTGTTCTGCTTCCCACTCTCTGGTTAGCTCTAGTGCCATCTAATAAATGGATTTATCAACCTATGTAGGTTTGAAAAGCACAGGATCCCAGTGATTTCTCTATATTTGTAAGTATATCAAATCAGTGAATATGAATGTATGAATCCTAAGTGGCTAAACTGTGGCTGAAGTTGTTAACGGCACCCTCGTTGTGCTCTGGCTCTTTAGGTGGGCTAGCTTTTCAGGTCTCACGTAGCTCTGCCAAAATCGCATTGCTCTTATTCCGGTAGTTTTGAGCAAAAAGCGCAGTTCCCATTAATGATGACTATTGGCAATAGCAGCAGTAATAAAGAACTGAGGTCTGCCTGCACAGCCCTGCCTGCAGGAGGTTGCCTGCAGCGCCTGGGTGAGCAGCAGGAGACCCACGGTCCTGCTTTGCCTCCAGGAAAGGCCGGTTGCTGGTGGGACTGTCCTCAACAAGCATCTCATGGCATTGGTGTCCCTCTCCCGGGTGCCAGGCCACAACAAGCTGCACGCAGGACCCTGTTTTTTTTCTCGCCAAGACCGATAAAACTACAGTGTTTGCTGGGTGTGAGCACTGGACATGCTCATGACACTTGTGGGATAAGGGCCTTGCCCACAGGCTCCTGATGGAGGTTTCGGAGGTCTCCTTTCCCCCGTCCCCGGCGCAGGAGGCTGTTGGCGAGGCTCACATGCTCCTGACAGACCTGCTTTTCCGTGCTGAGGAAGCAGTTTCAGTGCCTACGAGAATATTACTCTAGGCCTGAATCCAGTGACCTTTATTCAACTTTTACTCCGTCAGGAGAATAACGATGGAAATTGGAGGAGGGGGAGACTGAAAACCTTTCGAGGGAATGCTTTCCCACATTGGTGCCACCAGGACTGGAATGGTGTACCCCACCGCAGGGGCACACGTTAGCCGTTGGCTAGTGGTCCAGCCCTGGCTGGTACACTGTCCTTGTGCCACGTGGGGCTTTGAGGGATCATCCCCCACCTGAACTAACTTACAGATGGATGTTTTTTGGTACTTGAAGTCCCCTGAAGAGGAGGAGGGGAGTCCAAAGCTGACTGTGTCACCCAAGAGGGAGGCATTCACCCAAGTGAACGTCCTAAATCAAAGGGTTAACCCACTTCACTCCTCAGCCTAGTGCCCAGAGCTGTAGCTATCATCTGCCTGCTCCTCAGTCCAGCTCTCCTCCAGCTGAAGCTCTGCTCTCCAAGTGCTCCACATGCTCAGGACCACCCCAAGGCACCTGCAAGATGGGGCTCCCCATTGCCCCTCAGCCAACCCAGTCTGTGAGCATTGACCCTGCACGTGGGTACCAGTGATTCCAGCACAGCAAAGAGCAGCTCTGGATGATTTTGCTCAAAAAGGATGATGAAAACAATGTTCTTTATGACTTTCTCCTACAGAGAGCATTTTCCATGGCAATAGAAGGTCCTGGTCCCGTTCCTGCTTCTGTTTGAGGGGATCCAACCTCTGTCTCCCACCTGGACAGGCTACAGAATAAGACCTTTTTTTTTTTTATCTTTGGCCTACCTACAGGCGGGACTGCAAGATATTTGGGGACAGGAGGAAAACAGGTAAGATAAAGCGGTTTTTTTGCACCCTCAGCTGGGACAGAGGCACCCTAAGGCTCTGCTCCCTGGGCAAATAATGTACCTCGAATTGCACTCCTTGGATATAAGAGAGAGACTGTCTCAGGAGGGTGGCTGGGAGGGCAGGATCCCCTCCTGCCCAGCCGTGAGCCCTGCAGCTGCGAGTAGGAGCCGTGTGCTGTCTGGTCCGAGGTGTCTAAAACCATGTGTGAGTGCACACTCCCCCCGTGAAGTTCGCTCCGAAGGCTGCTCGGTGGCCGTTTGGCCGGGATCCCTGTCTGCTCGGTCGAACCCAAGGTTTTGAAGGCAACGCCTGAGACTGCAGGATGAACAGATAACGACTAAACATTCCCCGGGTTTAACTGAGCTGCTGCTCAGTCGGGATCTGCTCAAATTCCTTGAAATATCCAATTAACCCCAAATGCGCCCAGAAATTGAACAGAAGCTTTTGCAAGCCCGCTCCCTGCCATGCACGAGGGCTTGTACCCGCAGCAGCTGAGCCGCACCGCTCCATGACAGCCGCCTCTGCAGCCATCCTGGAGGGAAGCAGCACTTCATCCCTCCATAGTGAATAAATATAGTAGGTCTGTGCGTCGTTCGCCTAGCGGCAGGCTGTTTTCAAAAGTTTTACAGCATTTTTAATTTTTTTTTTAGGTAGTAGGAAGCATCCTTTGAGTGAACATAAGACCATTTGATGTTACAATAAACCATTCTGCTGGCTCAAATCAAAGATGAGGCACCGAGGTGTTGTAAAAATCTTTGAGTCAACGAAAGACAGCTGGTTGAATCATTTCCCAGATTTTCATATGACTCATAAATTTGTTACATAGTGAGGAAATTCCCTGAAAGCTTCTTGGCAGGCACTACCAGTCTGACCAGTAGCTAAGAAACACATAACCTTCCAGTTATAGGGGGGGAGCAGCGTGGGGAGGAAACAAAGAAGACTCTGCCTTCGGGTTGGAGCGTGGGGTCAGTTGAAAACGCATTCCTGCCACCAAAGCCAGAATCCTGCACAAGAGGCCAGGAGATTTAAGGGACAGCTTCTCGGTTGTAGTGTATATGTCCAGAAGAGCTTGCCTCCTCCCTCTCTCTCCTTCCACCTATACACCCAGCTGCACACGTGCACAGAAACACGCATGCCCAGACTCCACGGGGGGACCTGCTGGTGTAGGTACCTGCATATCACTCGAATGCGTGAAATTGGACCTTGTCCCTGTTAACCAAGAACATGACATTCAGTTTCATTTCTTGACAGGCAGCTCAAATCCCGTCTTATTCAGGCATCTGACTAATGGCAAAATTGTAGATGTTTCTGTCACAAAGATCCACGTGTCTTTGGGTAGTTAATGGTGAGCACCTTTGGGAGCCTCTACAGGGAAAAGCCTGTCTACCTTGGGTAGGTAGGGTGGGTGCTCCTGTTCCGGGCTGTTTGTGGGTACTTGTGTTCCCCACAAGACCTTCAAAGGCTTTTTTTCTCTCACCGCTGACTGTATGTGGACAGAAATGGCTTCTTTCAAGGGAACCAGTTAATTAGACTCCTATAGTCTTGGCATAGATTGGGGCCTCAGTAACGTGGACCTCAGCTCCCTGAGGTAGTCCACCCCAAATTAAGCAGTGTGAATAAATCACAGCGACCATCTGTGCTAACGCAAGCATTGGGCCAAGCTCTTGCCTGGCACCTCAGAGTCCTTTTGAGCACAGAGTTGTCTCCATTATCCCAGGAAAATGGAGCATCATCCATAAAACTCCCCCAGCTTCAGATGTCGCTGGTGCAGATATCTGCATCTGAATTACTCAGTTATCCCTTCTTCATAGCCAAGGGAAAGGAAGAGCAGGTTCCTCTCATCCCAAGTTATTGAAGCTCCATGTGATCTCTGGTATTGTACAGATAAGCTCACAATAACTTTTTTTCATGTCCCTGTGATATATAAAGAATAAAACAAGGAACACACTGTTGAAAGCTGTGATCTAACATCATTAGTACCTCTATAGTAAGACTCTACAATGCAGATTTTGGTTGTTCTGTTAGGTCTCTAAGCTCTGCACTTAGTTATCTTCTGAGGAACCACCAAAGCATCTGCAGGGCTTGGAGAAACAAACTCTTGTACAGCCTGGGTGTAAGTGCGCTGGGGATGTGCATGTCTCAGGTTGTAGCAGAGAAGCCGTGGTGCTTTGGTGTGTTGGCAGACAGGTCATCTCAGGGTGGTTCCCTGTCACTGTGACCATGGGAGAAGCCCATAAACCAGCGTCAGCAATTGACCCCAACGTGTTGGGTTGGGTGACGGGAGTGAGACAGTGTCCAGGTTGGAGAGCGTGAAGATGATGAGGGCCACCTTGCAGAGACTTGGGGACCACCAGAGAGACGTGGGCTCCAGTTTGGGAGCCATCGGTTCAGATATTTTAACTAGTGCTTCAGAAGCTGCGTGACCTGGCAATTTGCCCCATGGAGTTTGCACACATTTAATTAATTCATTAGGTAACTCGACAGCCATGGACAATCACGTATAAAACTCCCACTAGAGTCCCAGTGCGTGAGCACACGCAGGCACACGCGTGTTTAACGTAGCGCTGCTCCCCGCTCCCCAAATCCTGCCGTGTTTGAAAAGGCCAAAGGAAACACAGATGACATTTTGTTTCTTCTCTGCAAAAAACACTTGCAAACTCTGACCAGCAAGAATGGATTGTGTTTCAGGGACTTGTTTATTCATCCAAAGCTCAAAAGATTTAAGAGTTTAAATAAAATGTCTGAATGAGGCTCCGTGTATGTGAGCCTCTGAAATGCTCTTTTTAAGAGACAGACGTCTGACGCCTTGGAGGAGCTCCTCGGTGGCAGAGAGGGCTTTAGCGGCTTCAGTCGCGTGCAATTAAAGCTGATCAGGGCTTCGGACTGGTTGACAACATAGAAAATCGTGCCCAGCTCAGCTCTCCAAAATGCTTCTCCGTGTCACATATTTGTCACAGCTTTAGCTTCAAGTTGCAGCGTGAAATATACAGCCAATCACCAGGTTTAGGAGTAAAAATGTTCCTAGGAATTCAGAAACTTTACCAAACCGTTATTCTGACTGCTTTCCAGATTGAGCCTTTTTTTTTTTTTTTTTTTCTCTTTCTTTTGGTTGCTTTAATTTAGTAGAGGAAGTGAAGGCAAATAGTTTAATCATAACCATCCCTAGGGGCAATTTAGAATAATTTTCTCATTAGTGCATATAATATGCAGTATAACTAATGTTCAATCAGATGGTTGCTACAAAGGCCCGTGCGGACACTGAAATGAAATGCACTCCAATGCTATGAATAGCTGAAGGAGAATAATCTTGTCTTTTTGTATCTTGCTGCTTTGTTGGTGGGTGAATAGGATTTCCCCCGCTTTCTTCTCTCTCTTTTTTGGGGGGTGGGGGAATCAAACTTTCTTCTGAATAGTAAAATCAAGTTATAAAAGTGGAGAGATTCCAAGACTATTAAGGCTCCAGGGAATTCAATCAAAGACAGCCAAAGGCAGGAAGTATTTGAAGAGGGAGAAGAAAATAAAAACGCGAGGGAGCAGGAAATACGTGCTCCATAAAGATGACTTAACGGGGAGACATGTGTCACACATCCACAAGAAGGGTCCAACAGAAGTACCCGAGGGTATTTTTGGGGAGACAGTAGCTTCAAAGGCTTCTCCTCCCCCAAAATCTACTCAAGCTATGAGGCATTTAGCCCCTCCCCAATTCCATCATGCCACCTTGCGTGGGTCAGGCTTAACGTTGGATCGTGGAAATGACCCCAGATAAAAAGCAAGCTATGAAGATCCAAGATGGTGGGGCAGGAATTTCTGGCACCATCTCTCCTGCCAGAGCTGGCACAGCATGGGATGACACCCCAGGGTGTAGACGGGCAGATAAGCAAAAGTAAAATGCCTACTACTTGGACGGCCAGGCAGCTCCGTGATTGCCCTATTGCTCCCATCAGCTGGGGTGGGCTGCTCAGTGACAGCTACGCCACATAACTGGGGTCTCATGGGTCATACTGACCGTGACGGGAAGCCCAGAGAGCACTGCCCGTGATTTCGGCACAAGCTGGGAGCTGAGGAAGGTAAGCGCTTTCCTCTTCATATAGGAAGAAGTTAGTAGGACCCCTTGTTGTCTGCCTCTCTCTGTGTTTCTCAGTAGGCTCATGGAGTGCTCAGGGTGGTACCTGCTGGCTTTGATGGACCCTGTCCGGGAGAAGGGCGAACTCTGGGGTTTCCTACTTTCCAGCTGGCCCCAGGGTGGTGACGGGGGTTGGATGTTGTCTCTCGGATATCGAAGTCTCTACATAAAAACGTAGTGGCTTCACTGGCCTGCTCTCTATAGGTTGGAAGAGACGCGAGTGCTGCTCCCAGCATCCACACAGATCAAAGGTATGAAATAGGACTCCATAGCAAGGGGTTTTGCAGATCGTTTTTCAGGATCATTCAATGAGGGTTTGAACCTCCCAAGTTTCACTTAATTCTTCATAACTGAATAAAACCAAAAATTCAAAGTGAAACTCAACCCAGAAATCCACGTTCAGCTTGGTTTTGGATGGAAACCAAAGGAAATCATTTAATCCCAACATGGTTTCCACCAGAAGCTCTGTATTGGTCTGGGTTTGGTTGAAACTCAGCTTTTGCTTCCCTTTGCTGAACAGTTCATGTAAACTATGGGATAAGAAGAAACAAATTCAGGAAATACTTGTGTATTTTCCTTTAACGGTTTAAAAATACCTTCTGAATTCTATCAAACACATCAGTTCCATGAAACTCCATGAAATACATCAGTGCAAATTCTCTGTAAATTGGAAATAAGAGAAATTTGTCACTGTTTATCTTCAACACAAATACAGATATCCCAGCACTGGAAGAACTGGGAATATGTAGCCTGCAAACTTTTTCCCTTAGGTAGAAATAAAAGGCAACTCCAAAATAGATTCTTTGTTTTGATAAACAGAAAATGAAAGGCCCAGAAAGTGCAATAAACCAGTTTTTCCTCTCACTTTTACAAAGTCTGAATTAAGCGAAAGCATCACGCTTACTGCTACAACAGACTTGGAGGATGTTTTTGGAGATCTTAAAAATGGTGGTGTTATACTAATGTCCTATTGTGCAGCAGACTTTGAGCAATTAAGGACAAGTCTAATTACCGTCTTACCTCCTGGGTCATTGCAAGGAAAACTCTATCGAATAAAGGTGACAGGATAGTTCAGATAGGACGCTGGTAGTGAGTAATGGATGTTTCTTGGTTTAGGATGTGCTTGCGTAAGTCCCACGAGAGACTGTCACACAACGGCAAGTTTACCAGACAGGCTTCTCTAGCTCATATCCGCTCGACCATGAGAACATGATGCTTCGTAGGAAGGGACAAGAAACCATAATTTACGCTTATGGGATGAGCAGTCCTGTGCAGAAGGATTTTGCTAAGCCAACAATTAGAGGTTGCCCGAACTCAGGAGACAAAGTACTTGCTCCTTTGAGCTCAGGGATGAGTTGGTATCAGTAGATCTGGACTGCTACTGTGAATTGGTATTCCCCTTTAGGCACGCTGAGTGGCAAAAATACTCGTTTCCAGAGTTCTGCGTATGACTGTTACCCCATAGGGAGTGCTGGGCATCTGCAAGCTGCGTGCAAGGCAAGCTCACACCCCGGAGATATTCTGTGGAAATCCCACTCACTGACTTTTTGGTTGTTTCTCCTCAAATTCCTCATTAATACGTTGTCCACTAATAAATCCTTTCATTGCTCAACCAGCTCTGTAGAAAACAAAAGTGCTGTTAGGGGAGTGTTTGATTGCAACATTTTTTTGTGCAGAAATTATTATTAGCCAATAAAGTTGCAAGGAGCTTGGCAGAGTGAAATCCTCCACTGGGATCAGGTGCTTCCTCGCTGGATCCTCTTGAAAAGACTCCAATTAATTTTGCCTTTGCCATAATTTGATCAGCTCTTGTTTCACATGCGGTTGAGCTTCAAAACAGAGATTTGTATCTGTGCAGCTAACCTGTGTAATAGCACTTGTTGCTTCTCTGGGCTTTATTTAATGCATTAAGTACAGTACATAAGCATATTTTAAAGACATGTAAAACAGCAAACAGAGAGATCTAAAATACTGACTCGCACACATGATGTTGTTGTGCGTCTCTCCTTACTTTGACTGTAGGCAAGAACATCATGTGTTTTGGCCAGGCCATTGTCAAAACAGATGGAGATTAATTACCGGGGCCATTTGTTCTGTTACAAAAAAGACAAAAATAACTTATGAGTCATGACAACAGCGAATATTGTGGAGCCAAATCCTGCATCCTGTTTGCCATTTTCTAGCCTCAGCGTAGAAGAAAAGATGTGATTTTGAGAAATAACCTGATGCTATCTTTAGCACCTCTGCAGTGTTTACACAGCTAGGGAAGTCGGTGTCTGGCATTGCCTTTAACGACACGCAGACGTGGTTCGGGAGGAGGGTGTCCTGCTCCAGGCTGTGGAAATGGAGTGTTGCTGGATGGGGCTGGGAAGGGTTTGCGTGTGTCAGTAGATACGGCTGCAGGGCAGAGATATAAACTTAAAACATGTCAGGACTCAGAAATCAGAGGAAATCCACAGTTTTGCTCAAGCAGAGTCCTTCAGCATAGGCTTGGTCGCTGGGCCTTGACCATGCGCTTACACACTATGTGGAGAGGACCTCCAGTCTTAGAGTGAGCTTTGGAGGGCTGGGTTTCATCCCGCCATGTAGGGGACAGGAATAAGAGTATTCTTGCATATTTGCTTCTGAGGTTTTCGCCCTTGTGTTGCTAGCATGGACAAGGAGATGGACTTCACCTCTGAAGCATTTTCATGGCTATAGATGAACAAGAGATGGGCAAGAGGCCACTGTAGTCTCCCAGGGAGTGTTGTCACCATCTTTTGTGCAGCCTTAGAGCTTCAAATCCAGCAGTGATGCTGCCCACAGAAATACCAGCCAATGGGTCTGCATCCCCCTGCCACAGGCTCCATACGGTGACACAGAAGGAGGGAGGACACAGTGGTGGTCCTGCAGCTTAGCCCCAAGGGGCTCCTCGGTGAATGGCGAGCTCACCAAAACCCAGCACCAGTTCCAGAAGAAAGGAGCATTTTAAAAGTTCTGGGGTCTGTACACGTTGGAAGCAATGGCAGCGGGACAGACAATGTGGCTCTTCAGCCCACAAGGTAGGACACTGAGCCACAAAAATGGCTCCCATCACCTTGTCACTTTTAGGGGCGAGAGAGCAGCTCTTCCTTACCTACTTCCCACCAAGTAGTTACAGATGCAGCACAGGGCCATGTGTCACCAGCGCACTGGACCTGGGGGTCTGTACTGTGCGTCTGGTAGGATGCTCCCTTTGTACCATCAATTCCCAAGCTTTCCTCAGGTGTTAGCAGGAGCCAGGGCAGATTTTTAACATAGTTCACATTCTGGGAGAACAAATTTAACAAGGGCGTGGCCATACCCCACCTTAGGGACAGGGATAGTTTAGTTTTAGGTTTAGTTTCCTGGCACAGATGTGGCCATGCACTGCAAGGAGGACCCTGTAACCTCAATGAGGCAGGCAGCAGGCAGTGAGCAGCTCTGGACTCTGCACCCAGGTCCAAGAACTGCTCAGATATTTTTCATTTAACAGTGACTGGATATAATAAACAAAGACAAACCCAGTCTCCTAACCTCTTCCTCGAAGTGCTACTGTCTGCCTGGTCAGGGAGGGGGGAAGAGGAGCTGAGTGCCTTGTTGCTGCAGCACAAAATTGGGCAGATGCTGGTCCAAGCACTGCTCCCCAGCAGAGAGCCACAGGGATGAGTCTCTTCCAGCTGAGGCTGTCCCTCCTCTTGGTTTTTATCGGGCCAAGTGCTCTGCTGAGGAGCTTGAGCCAGAGGTGGCCAAAGACCAAATACGTCACCTGAGTCCCATCGTCTCTGGGAGCATGGTGATGCCAGACAGAAGGCATTTGAGGTCAGCCCTGCATGTGTGACATGAGCAGAAAAGCATCAGGACACACTTTTTTTTTTTTTTTTAAATTTTGCTGGCACACGTCTTGCGTGTCAGGTCGTTCCTTCACACATACGCATGTGTGCACTTCATTACAGCTCCTTGTCTCCCTCCCTTCCTCCGCTTTGCTCCACTTCCCTATGGTATCCTCCTTCCACCCCAGGGCTTGGAAGCTGCGCTCAGCCTCTGCAAGAAAACTGCTTCCAGCTGTGCGCTGTGACAGCATCTCAGCAGCTGTGCAGCTGTTCTCGGGCTTCTGCTCCCTAAACCGACGGGACGGGTGGGGAACGGCTGATCCTTACTGCTGACTGTCTTCAGGAGCAGTTACCGAGCCTGGGTTTGGAGGTTGCCTTTGCGCACTGCCAGCAATAGGCACAGGACCCTTCTGACGAGCCAAATCAACGCGCGGGGCTACAAGAGCTGAAGGAATTTCAGCAAGGTGGGTCGTAGCAATCTGGTGTCATCGACATTGTTAATGCAAGAAGGGTCTAACGGCTGCTTGGGGAATCTCCCCTTCTTGCAGTGAATTTGGTAAAAAAGGATCTTGTACATGCTGTGCCCACGCAGCGGGCAGCTCTGTCTGCGGCACATGCTTTCTCCCCATTTCGTTCCCTCCTCAACCTGTGACCGACTCGGTCTGGTTGGATGTCAAATACCATCAAACTCTGAAGAAAGCTGTTCAAGCCTCCTTAAAGCACTCTCCTTGGCTTTGGTCATACGGCCTTGGATATTCAGGCCACTACAGTTCAAATTTTTCTGTCTGAAAGATTAAAATTCCCATGAACCTTTTCAGCCACTTTCTTAAGGCAACTTTCCTTTTGTGCCAAGGGCTGTTCTCAGCAGCGGCCAGACATGTTGGGTGTCTGCTGCTCCTTGAAACCAACAAGACAGAGGTGCTGGATTCATGTTCCTGAAGACACCAGAAACGGCCCAGGTACACTGGGTGAGATCGACAGGACAACCCAATGTTGTGGTTTAACCCCAGCTGGCAACTAAGCCCCACGCAGCTGCTCGCTCACTTCCCCTCAGTGGGATGGGGGAGAGAATCAGAAGAATAAAAGTGAGAAAACTCGTGGGTTGAGATAAAGACAGTTTAATAGGGAAAGCAAAAGCCGCACGCACAAGCAAAGCAAAACAAGGAATTCATTCACTCCTTCCCATGGGCAGGCAGGTGTGCAGCCATCCCCAGGAAAGCAGGGCTCCATCATGTGTAACGGTGACTTGGGAAGACAAATGCCATCACTCCCAACGTCCCCCCATTCCTTCTTCTTCCCCCAGCTTTACATGCTGAGCATGACACCATATGGTATGGAATATCCCTTGGGTCAGTTGGGGTCAGCTGTCCTGGCTGTGTCCCCTCCCAACTCCTTGTGCCCCCCCAGCTACTCGCTGGTGGGGTGGGGTGAGGAGCAGAAAAGGCTCTGACTCTGTGTCAGCCCTGCTGAGCAGTAATGAAACCATCCCTGTGTTTTCAACACTGTTTTGGTCACAAATCCAAACCACAGCCCCATACCAGCTACTGTGAAGAAAATTAACTCTATCCCAGCCAACACCAGCGCACCCAGCCCCCAATTTGGAGTTCAGCACAGTGTGAGTGGCCATGACTACATTCATTCTTACACCTGGGAGACTTTTGGAGGTACCACTCAGTATCTCTGCATCCAAAGGCAAGGAAATCCTTTAGAAAAATCTGTCCCTTACAACACCAAAGGGTTGGTAACCTGCTGTCCTGCTGAACAAGGCTTCCCAGTAGGCAGGTAGGTGCCTCCCAACCAACTGGCATCTCTTGACCTCTCCTGGCCAAGTCTCCATCATTATTTGTGGCTATCTTTTACTTGGTATTTCTAAGACACATGTCTCCCTGGCTCAAGATTTCGCTGTGAACCCTTGTTCTTCTGGCTGATTTGGCAGTTTCTTCAATTACTGTCACAACCGCCCCTTGCACAGCCACATCGGCTTGGCTGTGCTCCTGCGATCACTCGTACTGCTGGAACAAGGGAAGGCAGACAGACGTTTGTGCATTCTCTGGTGATGCACAATCTGCATCCTGTGGTCACTGGGTAACTGTAAAATTAAAACCGATCCTTGCTGTTAACCAAAAGGCATTTGCAGTAAAAGGAAGTGAAATGCAGTGCTGGAGGGGTTGTTTTGCTGCTAACAATACATTCTGGGACCTGCTAGGAAATTGGATTCACTACTCTATCCTCGCCCCCATGATTAAGTTCACCCCCAGTTTAATGTGATTTAGAATTAGGTGGGATATTTTATCTTGATAGTAAGTTCAAGGACCCTTTTTTTTTGCCTAGGCTTTGGTAGCACTGCCATTATTAAGAATGACAGACTAAAATCCACAGGATGTGCTGTAGCAAACATGAAATACATAAAATACAGTTCTTGAGCCTCCTTTCCTTTCTCTATAATCCTTTTGTGAGGTAGAAGACGCTCAGCTACTCCCACTTTCCTATCTAGAGACCAGGCAGGAGACCAGAGCCAAAAAATTCTGCTTTCGCTGGAGTTTCCAGGCAACATAGTGATGCTGGATGGTCCATCTCTGGGATGGGCAAAAGTGAGAGGGATCTTGGTCACTGAAGGTCTGGACCTTCAAATTCCTGACAGTGCTGAAGGTTTGGCATCTCCTCCAGAAAGGCACTTTGTCCTACAGAAATGACACACTCGTGTGACTAAACATCTGCTAGCACAGGGACAGAAACCGGCTGGGGCTGTCTTAAGCAATGACCGTCCTTTTGATACATGAGGTGAAAATAGCCCACAGAGGTGAGGAAGAGAGGCTCTGAGAGGTGCAGAGTTGGGGCTTTCCTGGCCTGGTGAAAAGCAAGGTTCATTCTCTGCTCCAAGTCACATCTTCAAGAGTTTTGCTCCGGCTCCCTACAGGAGTGCTTCAGCCCTGACACAGCCAGGGATGGTGAAGCTTTCCCTCTGCTCTCCCAGTAACCTGAGGCCCTTCTCCATTTTCTTCAACTGCTATGCAGGTTGGTGTCCCTGCAGGACTCAGCCTGGCCAAGGTTGCCTGTGGTGCACGTGTGAATCCTGTTAGGATGCTCATCAGAGGTGCACACGGCCAAAGGAAGAACCATGGAGCTGTTACAGGTAATGAGGCAGGTTTCTGTAACACCACAGAAAGCCCAAGGCTGGGTTTAGACACGTGAAGATGCACCACAAAGTAATACCTTTGGGATTTAGCCCACAGAGCTGAGACCGGCTGAATCCACCCCTCTTATTTCCCAAGTCACCAGGCGATGCTGCAGTCAGGGTATTTAAGCCATGTTCAGCTCATCAACACTGATGAAAAATAAGCAGGTTGAGCACAAGGGATCCATCAATGTCTGAGAGCTGGGGGACATTAGTATTTAAGGAACTCTATCCTCTTTTGCCAAAGGACTTACTGCTCCTAGGTTTTGTCTTGTTTTCCTCTAAACTTAAAGCAAGAAGATCAGCATTGTCTCTTTTCAACCAAAGCACCGGGAAAAAAAAAAGGAATCAAAATCGTTGAGGTCAATGTTGCAGCCGGGATGGACTAAGGACGTGAAAGAAGCATAGCCTGAAGGGAGAATATCTTGGAATAAACCAGCTGGAAAAGAGAGATGAGATTCTAGTTGCAGAGTCCAGGATTTCATGAATATGTATGTTTTCCACCTACATGGTCTAATGAACGACGCTACCTTTTCCCAAACCCTTGAAAGTACTTTGGTAGGAACACAGACCAAGGAGGGTTAAACTTGTTCTGTGCTAGAGAATGATTTGGTTGAGTTCGAATTAAGAAAGAAAAGGGGTAGGGACACAATCTATGGAATAATTTAACTTCTATTTATAGTTATTTTATGGTCTGCCATGCAGATTAATTAATGTGGCCGGTAAACTCACTCTTTTTGTAAGAAAGATCCAGCTACAGTGATGGTCCTGCCCAAGCCCTAAGATAATTCATGGACATTAATAGATAAGAGACAGCCAGCTTTGAAATCAATGCTTTACACAAGGGCCAGATATTATAAAGATCAGTGCAATAATTAGGTTTTTTACAAAAAAATCATACAGTTGAATTACTCCAGGGGTGTCTTTGTGTCTGAGGTTCAACCAGTGGTTTCAGTCCTTTTAGTAAGAATTAGTTCTGGAATAGATTTTTGCTGGCCATAGAGCTAAAAACGTAATCCTGGCTGGCTCACTCAGCTTTATTAAGCATCTATGACTATTTTTCAAATGAGGATCGCTTTCTTCTCCTGACAGAAAGGCTCTTCAAATACAGACAGGAGAGGAGAGGAAAGGAAATCTCAGCTTCATTGAAGTTGAAGCCAAATCTCCCATTGGTTTCACTGGGGCCACGATCTCACCTAAGCTGCATAACATGCTTTAAAATGCTACTGGCATGATAATTATACAAAATAGACCCCACATTTCTTTTTTGGGAGAGGGGAGGGAATGGGAGGAGCATAGGGGAACCTAACACACGCGTTTGTCTGATCCTATGAGGCATTTACCTGTAGTATGTACTTGGCAAAAGATCTGATATATGAACTGAATAAATAATAAAATAGTCTGTGTTTCCTCATGTCACAATTCGTAAATGCTTTCGATGTACATAAATGATCTTAAAAGAGGTACTTGCATTTCCTTTGAGGAATCTTTAAGGAATCCAAATACATCAGAACCATGGTTGTAACTTGGAAACCTGAAAGTGATCTAATGAGGCAGACCCTGTCTAATCTGATATGTGAAAAACCTTTGACTTTGACTTGAAAGCGAGATTTTTCTAACCCTGACACTAAGGTATCTCTTAATAAATCATAAATAAAATCCAGAAAACACCCCCCAACAACTGGCAAGCAATCAAACCCACTGTGAGTAATCATACCGGCAGCAGAAGTGATGCTGCAGAACACTGCTCGTACCCCGTTCTTTACCTTTTCACCTACTGCGTGGATCACAGTTATGCCTGAGGCAGCAGGAATTGGTTAAAGCCACCTCATTTAAATACATCAAAAAATTAATGAGCCATAGGCTAGCTAGAGGGGAGAGGAGAGACTTACCTAACGGCAGTGCCGGCATGCAACCAAAACATGAAGCTCCTCTTTTTACCCACTGCTACTTCCCTTCGCTTCAAAGTCATTAACACCCTGATTCAACAAAGCGCTTAGAGACCATGTTCAACTTCTAAAGCAGTGGGACAATTGAATGGACTTAGTGGAGATATAGGGATGGATTGGCTTACATATACATTAAGCACATCTTTTAAGTCCTTTTCTGAATCAGGGTCTGATCGCGCTCCCATGTGAGTTAACGTGAGTGCAAGTCTTCAGGACCAGCAGAACCAGGTATTCTGTTGTTCGTAAGCAAAGGTACAAGCTGGAGCCCTAGAAAGGCAGAAAGTACAAGTCTGGAATCAGTTATAAAGGACACTTTGCTTTTAGATGAGTATCTGGCTATTTTTCAACATGCATTTCACTCAACTAAGAAAATGGGGGAAATGCCATTTGATACTTCACTTTTAAATCCTGCTTGGAAGACAGGTGTTGCTTTGAACCCGCAGTATGGAAGATAACTGCAAGCTGGATTCCTGAGATGAATGTGAGGCAGATTAAGTCCAGACCACAACAATGTCATCTTCTCCAGCAACATCACTGTCCTGGGATATCGAAGGCAAGCCAAAGTTCACACACTAGTTTAAGATACTGCTAGCTAGTTTGCAGCCAAAACAAAAAGTTCAGACATGGTTTTTGATATTTTATTTAGAAATCTATGTTCAGTCCATGTTTGCAAAAAGCAATGAATCTCCAGCGTTTATCATCAGGGGCTCGGATCCAGTTGAGTCGGTTAGAGTGCCTAATTGTGGGTAGCTGCCTCATGTTAGCTACTTGCCTTGGAGCACCGCAGACCATGTTTCACAGTCACTTTAAGCAGACAATGAAGTGGGACAGCCTCTGACAGCAGCAGTTCTGCCCCACTTCCACTTTCACTTGTACTTCCTACCTCGAAAGTTGGCCCAACTCACGTCTGTACAGGGGATTGGCGAACCAAGCTGGATTAACACATTTTAAACCAAAGGTGGGTGCCCCAGTGCTTGCACCAGCAAACAAGGGTGCAAAAGCAGAACAAGCAGCAAGAACAAGAAGCAAAGACAAGATGCTCCTTCTGTTGGCACTGCAAGTCTCTGCTTAACGGAGCCAGAGAACTACAGGGTATCTTGGCCATCGCTGGCTGGAGTGACTAATTACAATGTTAAAACAGCGCTTATTTCTCTGGAGATTTGCCATGTTTTGAAGAGCTGGCTCCAGCTCTGTTGGATTCCTCACAGGAAACCTCCTGTGCCTTAGGAAAGTCTCCCCCTTAATCCTAGCTCATGCTTGATTTTTGTTATCTGCCGGGTACGGATGAGAGACTCAGCTGTTACAACTTAACGCTGATGTCCTATTAGCTTTCCCAGGTACCTGAATCCAACTCAATTGAAGTAAATGACAGTCTTATCAACTCCACGGACTTTGAAGCAGGCTCCAGCTATGGGATTGATCCAATATGTAAATGCCAAGTCTGATTCCAGGAAGGGAGGAAAATCATCAGCTGAAATTCTTTAAAGACTTGCAGATATATCTTGGCATGCTAAATGGAAATGAAGGCATTTCTCAGGGAGAATGTTAAACAATTCTCAAAATAATTGTTAACACACACAACACAACCCCCATCCCACCTCTGTCAGTCAGGTTAGGGTTTACCCACTGCAGTAAACTGTTAACTAGTTTGCATTGTTTGTGGTTATTCTTACTATTGTTCTTGGAAACAAAGACCAAATTAGTAGCTGGCTTCAGAAGTTTAAAATAAAAGTTTGGTGTCAAGGTGTGCCGGTCACTCTTGTGTCCACCAAACATCTGTGTTCAATTACAAAGCATTTTAGAAAGTGATTCAGGGAGCTTTGTTTGGGACATAAACTGGGCCTAAGCCCAAGAAAAAGACCGAGAAAGCCCAAGCTCCACCACCACCTGCTGTTGGAAGCACTGACATCTACCAGCATCCAAATTTGGTTGAACAAATTTCCTAAGCACTCCAGTTTAAGCTACCACACCTGAGTTCCTTGACCTCGGGACATCCTAGCCAGGCTCTGCCGCTCCATTCACATCCCTCTGGATCCAACAGACACATGCACAGAGCATCCAGTGTGAAGTTTTAGGGGTGATTTCAGCAGATCTAAGACTGGCTGCCCTAGAGCGGGCACTGAGGCTGTGAATGATACCCAGGACTAACCACCTCAGACAACATCTCAAGCATCTGCCAGTGACAAGTTACTGTCCCGTGGCATTGAAACACTGCTGGGAAAGGACGCAGGAGCAGTGCCATAGTCACACCTCTGTCACTATTTTGTCTGCAAAATAAAGGCCCAAAGCTCTAGTAGTAGTTATCCAGGATAAAGTCAAGATGGGGAAGCGGGAGTCTCTAGCTTAACACCACCTTTACATGTTCTGTCCTCTGGTCACTACAGTCCCGATTACAGCAGAGCTCGTTTAGGACCCCCAGCAGTACCTGACCACCAAGCCTTCTCCAGCACTCTTTCTGAGCTCAAGAAGCACCGCAGGGTCTCGAGTACATTCTGAACCAAAACAGTCTCTCCCCGGCTCACAGCAGGATTTCTTGGCAGCTCAGGGCAGGTAAAAAGCCAAAGGAGGGTGCAACTGAGCTTTAAGTAAGGCAAGAGACTTTGTTTCATTAGTTTTCTTTCATTATTGAGATAGACAGAAACTTCAGGACAAAAACTCTGACTAGAGACAGGGAAAACAGCGAACCTGCTTAAGTGTGAACTGAATAAACTGAATGGGAGAGGACACTGAACCAACCTCCTGCGGGTACCTTTCAAATATAACAACCTCGTATCTGCTATGTTGCATTCTACAAATGCACATCTGCTACAATTAACAATTGCTTAATGGTATGCATTTCAAGAAGTATCTTTTGCGACTTACCAGTCCTGAATTTGCCATTCAAAATATTTGCTAAAGCAGAATGTTTGAATACCTGTCTAGCTCCAAAGCTGCCAAAAATACAGGAAACATCGAAGAGGCTCTGCTGCAGCCCTAAAAAGAAAGGAAATAATTGTAGTTGTGGTATTGGTAAACCTACAAGGGTTTTCTGTTAATATCTCTAGCTACCACACAACCACAAGAGCTGTCATGATATGCATTTATATGATTTTTCCTTTTGGGTATAACAAAGTGCAAAGGTGATGTGAAGCTATAGAGACTCCCAATTCCCCATCTTGACTAAAATACCACATATGCTCAAAGATTGATGCTTAATACTTCTTTCCAGATGTGCTCTGGTTTAGTTAAATATTTAACACATTTTTAGGAGTATGTAGTCTATAATTGCATTCATACTTCAGAAGAATGATGTCCTGGGTGAATAAAGGAAAGATATTCTGAGGCTGGCTGCGTAACCTGCTCCTGCCAGTGATCAGTAGAAGTCAGACAGGTTGCCTTTAAAAAACCTCTCCGATTCCCATCGATCACCGTGGATGGCATTTAAACAGCTACACAACCACAACCCCGACAGCGTCCCCCAGTAACACGCCCAAGGCATAAACAAAGTGACATTCTGTAACATGGTAAAATTGCAAACAGCGAAGTCCTCATTTAAATTCAAATATGTACAAGCAAAATTGCTTGATGCATGCAACTGGATGTATTTAATTGCTGAATTCTGTGCTGTTAACAATACAGTTTTGCCTTTCTCCCTATGCATTTCCACAAACAATTGCTCAGAAGGCCCAAAGCGTAAGAGTTGAAAATAAGATGGATCCCTGAAGAAGTGATGAACACCTCCACAAAAATAAAAACATGAAAGCAATCCTCTAATGAGATGCCTAACTCTGGCAAATGCATGTATTAAAAGCATCGGGAACAGCTGACAAAATTTTAAACAGTAACATCTAACTCAAGTGTGGTCTGACTAAAGAGTACTCAGAGGAAGATTTTGGATGAGGTTTAGAAAAGTACCTGAGTGACTAGGAAAGAATGCATTCACCCCTTTTGATAATCCCATCCTTACCGTTCAGAAGAACAGTCAAAGCAGCAAGAAAATGAAAACATGTTGAGATGTGGTGAGTGCTTACTGAGCATTCCCAGTGTCCCTGCCCTACACCAATTCACAATCTGGGACCTGGAGGTGCTTTGAAGACACCAGCTGATCAGAGCCAGAACAGAGCAAAGGCCAATTCTAAAAACTGAACAGAACAAGCAGCTGGGTTCCAGTGCTTGTGATGGGTAAGACATGGACATAGCCTCCGCAACCATCTTCCACCAGGTCCAGGCCAAGGTAGAACTGTGATGTTACCCAAGTCCTTCAGCCCACTGTGTAAAAGTCAAACCGCAGGAAAAGGTTCATCAGCCATATGGAGGGAACATGCACTATGCACAGATTATTTTAAAAGCATTAGTACTGAGAAAATTTAAGGGTACATCTACTGAAATCTATGGGAACAGTTAAGCTATGCTGGATGCTTTTATAAAACTTAAACCTACCATGTTTCAGGATGGTGAAGTTATGCTTACTGCCAGTATGACCATCTGAACCTCTTGGTATAAACGAGAGCGTTTAGTCACATGCAGAGAGAAGAATCAGGAACATGGTATTACATGGATCACAATTATCCCGCACAGGCCCTTCCTATTACACGTTACAGTCTTGGAAAATCAAAGCAGCAGCAGGGGAAGAGAAGAAAGACAATTTACCAGAAACACAAAAGAGGCCTGGGATGGGGGAGGATTCCATTTTAGTTAAAAGACAGACATTTTATTTCTTCATTATTTTTTAACATTCCAGGTTTATTCAAAAGACATTATTCTGCAGGCATGTATCTTACAGGTCTTAAGACTAATAAAACACTAGGAATAATGTGATAATCCTAGCAAATGAAGACATGGCTAAAATCATACCAGAGTGATTTTTTTCTTTTAATAAAATTGTGGACATTTCAATCCAATTTTTAATATCGGACAAAGCCATTCATACCTAGAGCATTTGGAATAGTCCATTAAAGGAACAAAACTTGACAAGATGCAAACAGCAGACTACACTTGATTTCTGCAACTGATGGCAAAAGCCGCTGGAGAAGTATCTGTACACTTTAAAAATGTTACATCAGTGACGAACAGAATTTTGTGCTTTAATACTTTGCTTGAAAAGTCTCTTTATCCAACATGAAGTCAGCAAATCTCTGCTGGAGCTCCTTTTCTCTCTCCTGCTGTCGCTGCACATCTTCCTTCAGACACTGAAAGGAAAACATAATTAAGCAACCGGTCAGTTCTTCCAATAGTCACATCCATGAATATCTTTGAAAAAAGGTTATATTTTACTTCTTTCACAGGAAGGGGTCAGAACTGAGACAGGAGACTGCTAAAATTACTTATTTAAAATATAAATGCAAAACAGAGCAGTTGATGTAGAGTATCAAGAATCACCGTTATCTTACTTCAGCTATCAGGTATCTTACCCCGTTTTTGACAGCAGTTAATATCAAATGTTTCAAAAGGAGAGATTTCAAATTGGAAACTTGCCACAAACAGTGCATCGTATTTAACAGTTATCCATGGATTCTTCTTCCATGAGTTTGTTCAAAAAAACTTTTTTGGGTAACCTTGCTAATTAACTCAGCATCCTGCAACAGCGCCTTCCACAGGCCTCCTTCCACTAACGACACAGTGCATGAAGGAGAACTACTGCTTGTTCTACAACTGCCAGCTGCTAGTTCATTTGATCTCCCTTCACTCTTGTACCAGAAGAGACGGTAAATGTAGTCTGAAGATTAGCCCCAAGTAAAGTGCCATTTACTAAAACCACGTGTTATTAGTAGCTATCAAGCTATTTAATACATTTTTACTGTTAACTCTCACTAAATCAATTAATCAGTTCCAAGTTTGTAAACACATCTATCAGCATTTCTAAACCATCTTCACAAAATCAGTTTTAAGAACTGATACATTTTATCTTTTTTATAGCAGGTGGTTGAGAAGTTTTGAGACTCAATGGAACCCTCTCTTCTGGAAGAAAAAAAATCAGAAGAAAAATTGTGCTCAGATGAGTATTTATTTCTTGGAAAGCAAGCCTGGCACTGGCTCAAGCCTAGGACTGAGTCTTGGTTGAGGGTTGCCTTGTTAGCTGAATAAAGCAGAGAATAATATCCTGGAAGTACTTAAACTAAGAATAGTGGCTTGGAGGCACTGTTTTCAGGTATCTCAGTGTACCTCTTTCTGCTAGTCCTGGGCTGAAGTTAAGGCTGCTTAAGAGAAAGAGAGATGTTCCTCCTCAAAGCCATGCCAACCAGTTAGAGGCCAGTACGGCAGGTGGTGTTACTCAGGAGCAATGGTCCAGATCACACGTGCACACATTGTGAGCCAGCAAAAGGACTGCAGGCAAAGGGCCTGAACTCTGAGGATGGCTCAAAACTATAATTACAGAACAACTGCTCAGCTTCTGAAACCGAGAGCCATGCTGAAAGCCAGTACTGAAATGGGGTTATTGTGCTGATTTATAGAAGTCCAGCCATCTGCACGTCTGACAACAACGACAGAGCTTCAGGGAGGAATACAAACAACATGTGAGAAGAAAGGAGAATCTCCTGTAGTACAGAATGGCATTTGGGCCACTGACTTTTAAGGAAGCAGAAGGCTTTACAGAAGTTTCAGATTTACCCTATGTTCTAACAGTAATTAAAACCAAAATGAGCCAAATTAAGATAGATATGGAACTTCTGCTGATATGCATTGCAGAAGATTAATAAAATAAACCACATGAGGAAATAAAATAAAAACGAAGTTAAAGAATGCTCTAGTAGATTAGTCCCAGCTTGTAACATGTCACGGAATCTTTGACGTTGAAGTGAACAGCAAAAGAGTCTGGCAATAGCCAAAAGTATAATTTAAAAAGACCATTAAAAACTTGATACAAACTCAGGCTGTGAACCTCAGAGCCCATGCATTGCAAAAACGTCTTTTCCACAAAGTGCTTTTATTTGACCTAAGGTATTACATCTACGAATCTCACCTCCAGTCTCCGTGGAATTGCAGCATCTTCATGTTTCTTCAGTTCCTCGAACGTACGTAGCTCCAGATGTGCCTGTTCGATTTGGTCCCACAAATCATTCAGTTGTTTGATGAGGCCCATTGCTCGAGACTGATAACCACCAAGCAAGATCTTCAGCTTCTTCTCCATCTTGGCAGCCCTCTTTGCTTCAGTTGTCATGTGACCTCTGTTTATCTGTCAGAAGGAACCCAATAATTGTTTTATTTATCTGGAACTCAAAAGCAAGGCGGGGGGGGGGGGAACACGACACACTAGTAAAGATATATCTATGGAACTGTATAGAATTGATTGAGTTCTTTGATTTCTATTAACAAATCATATTGCACATTTTACAACAACCTAGATTTCTGGATTAAAACCTTTATAACGTAAATACATTATTTGAGGGGTGCAGTCCACTAGCCAAAACAGGAGGTGATGACACACTATGTGAGCGCGGCTTTATAGACAGGAATTACTGCAGTTACTGAGCTAAGTAAGCAGCCAAGTGACACGATAGCTTGCTACACCACAGCCCACTTACACAGGATACGTTCTTTGCCTTAGTAAAGGAAAATGAAATAAAGAGACTATATTCCTCCTTTTTAAAATTACATTCTTATTGTGCAAAACCAGCCACATCTTGCAATCCTTCTGCCTACCCCGACATGATTAATCTAAATCATATTCTGTAAAATAAAAAAAAAAGGCAATCGGGAACGTTAAGGTAGCTCTGAATCTGTCCGTCTGTTGCAGGGAACCATAATGAAAACATTTAGACTGGTCTCAAGGGCAAATGAATGGTAATGTGTGAGCACGGAAGCGCTGCAAGGAACAGCAGAAGGATGTATCCAAAGAAGGGTAACACATGTTCAAAGAATCCTCTGCGTGTCCAGAGAAGGGCAATAAAGCTGGTGAGGGGTCTAGAGCACAAGTGCTGTGAGGAGCAGCTGAGAGAACTGGGGATATTTAGCCTGGAGAAAAGGAGTCTGAGGGGAGACCTTCTCACTCTCTACAACTCCCTAAAAGGAGGTTGTAGAGAGATGGGGGTCGGACTCTTCTCCCTAGTGACGGATGACAGGACAAGAGGAAACGGCCTCAAGTTGCGCCAGGGGAGGTTTAGGTTGGGTATTTGGAAAAATTTCTTCACCAAAAGGGTTGTCGGGCATTGGAACAGGCTGGCCAAGGAAGTGGTGGAGCCACCGTCCCTGAAGGTATTTAAAAGACGTGTAGATGTGGCGCTTAGGGACATGGTTAGTGGTGGTCTTGGCAGTGATAGGTTAACGGTTGGACTCGATGATCTTAAAGGTCTCTTCCAACCTAAATGATTCTATGATCCCGAGAAGAACCCAGGTGCCATGATGAGAACTCAACAGGTGGTGACCCTTCACTCCCGGTGAAGCATCCATAAAGCATCCCAGAAAGACCGCTCGGATGCAAATGTCTCGGTAGCTGAATGCTGGACGGCATTAATTAAGTGTTCAAAGTCAGGCTGGACGGGGCTTTAGGCAACCTGATCTAGTAAAAGATGTCCCTGCCCATGGCAGGGGGGTTGGACTAGATGATCTTTAAAGGTCCCTTCCAATCCAAACTTTTCCATGATTATGTGTCTTAGTGTTTTTAAGCATTTGAGTATGAGACCGCAAATAAGTGAAATTGGTTTTGTCTTAAAATAAAGTAACCTCACCTATCTATAAGATCTCCCATTTAGCTTTACTACATTGCTATAATGTTGCAACATTCTTCCCTCCTACACCATACCAAAAACCTGGAGCTCCCCAGTGGCCTCTGAAGTTAACACTGCTTTCGCGCAGGGCTTTTACCTTACCGATCTCAAAGCAAGAAGGCAAGATTATCTTTAGCTAGCAGACAAATATTGAGGTAGCCCAATGAATGAGCTGCCTAAGGCAAGCAGCAAAAGCCAGAAGCAAAACCCACAATTTACAATCCAATAGTGTACGCAACAGACGTGACAAAGCGGTGAGATTAAAACGCGGTATCAAAACCACAAAGCAACTGGCGTGTTAGAAGTGAAGCTCTCCTTCCCCTATCATTCCAGTAAGCGCTACCTGGTGCACCCTGGATTTAGAAGTTGTTGTTTTCCCAAAGTTGTCCAGGTCAGTCCTCTAAAACCATAATTCAGACACAATCCATGAACGGACAAGTGATACAAATTACAAAATTCTGCCAACTGGGACACAACGCAAATAAACAAGGATAATCATGTTAACATGTTATAAATGTTTTATATAACATTTATAAATAGCAAAGGTAACAAGCCTTTGCATATTTTTATATGTGTATTCAGCAGAGCAAAATTAAATGGGCAGTAAAAGCACAAAACAGCCATCAGCATTTTTACAGCCCAATAGACAGCATCAAAGAAATCTTTAATACTGAATCACAAACCAGCAAATAACACAGGAATACACCACTGAGCAAAGCTGTGGCGAGTTATAGCACTGCACATCTCTAAATATGGACATAAGGGTTCCTGGTTGTTTTTTTTTAATGCTACTTCCTTTAAAAAAATAAAAGAACACCCTTTTTTCAGAAAGTATTGTGTGAAAGATGCCAAACTCAAAGAAGGAATCAGGTGTCTCAGATTTTGATTTTTGCCACAGTTAAAGATATATTAGTGCAGGAGATGAAGAAAAATGTCTAAGTTTCTCAAGTGTTAAAATATAAAAGCCTAACTTGGAACCACGGGGGCTAAATCACCTTTCCTTGCCTTGTTTCTTTAAAAATTATAGAATCATAGAATGGTTTGGGCTGGAAGGGACCTTAAAGATCATCCAGTTCCAACCCCCCTGCCATTGGCAGGGACACCTTCCACTAGACCAGGCTGCTCAAAGCCCCGTCCAACCTGGCCTTGAACACTTCCAGGGATGGGGCATCCACAGTTTCTCTGGGCAACCTGTTCCAGTGCTTCACCACCCTCATGGTGAAGAAGCTGGTGAATGTTCAAATCAAAGCTTTGCTGATGAACGTTCTTACATACAAAGGAATTACCACTGATCAACCAAAAAGTAGCAGCTTTTCACTGCTTTGAACCCTGCAATTACCCAAGATATCCCCTTTTACCAATGAATCTTAAGTCCATTGGGAAGGAACTACTTTCTGATCTGTCCTTCACAGTCAGCCACATAACCCCAGCCACGAGGACTAGTGCAGCTACCACAGTCTTACACATCGAGCTACTGCAAAGTGCATTTCATCAACCTTTCAACCATCCAACTTTAATAAAGTACAATCTATTATACAGCTGCATGTTTCTGTAAAATGCCCTACTCCTTAACAATTTATTCACTCATTTAAAGCAGTTTTAGTAGGTGGTGCGGAGATAAACAAAGTGAATAGTCAAGGGAGAAACCTGTTAATGGGGGAGTGAAAGAGAAATTTGACTGAGCTGTCTAGTTTGCTCCTGGGGAGACAGATGCAGACTGCTATGCTTTTCAGATTCTGTTTGCAATGTAGACTTAAGCTATGCCCAAGGTGCTTTAAGCATACAGAAAGGCGCCTCTTTTTCAATATTTATATAAATCTAGAGAAAATTAAATAAATAGATTAGGGATTTGTGAGGATACTCTCTGATGGAAAAGTATGAAAGCTTTAAATGTCTTCACTGGTAAATAATATGCTATTACTGCAACAACAAATACAGCTGTGCGGTAAATGAGCTATTTTCCAATTACTGTTTCTTGGATGAAAAACGTGTGTTGAGAACCACTGACATTTAGAGATCATGGAATAGATGGATGCACAGGCAAACAGAATTTTGTTTGTAACAGCGGTCTAATGTAACAAAGATCAATTGTCCCGTGTTGTTTCACAGCATTACAGGCAATATAAACACTTGGTGTGAAATGAAACTTCAATCAGAACATCACTTTTCTAGAACAGGTTAAAAAAGAGACCATTTAGAAAAGCTCCACTGTTCTGTTGTCCTGAGTGAAGATCTGTCAACAACCTAATTTTCTAATAAAATGTTAAACATTGAGTACCTGAGCGCCTATAACTTCATTTCATGTTCTATCTCCACTGTACAGAAAAGAGACTGGAGCAGGGCATCGTGGTCAGAAGTCCTGAATTATTTGCACACTCTAAGTATCACCAGTAGCAGTGGCAGTACTGGGTTGGTCTCGCACTTTTACACACTTTAGTTGGGATTCACTTTGCTTGGCTTTAGACTTCAACATCTGAGCTTATCACCTGAGCCCTTTCCATAATCAGAGAAACTGTCATTTCTAGGGCATGGCTCATCTGATCCAGGGCCTCAGAACAAGACTAAGCACGCCACCGAAGTGCTCTCCACTGGCTGAGACGGGAGCACAGACTGCTTGCTCAGACACAGTTATCTAAGGTCAACTGAATCAATCGCACCCTCAGTGTGTACTGTTTTAATGTATTAGGTATAATAAAGCTTTGTTTTCCCTCCAAGAAAAAAATCAAACACAGTTCAAATCTAATGCTTAGTCCTGCACCTGGGTCGGGGCAACCCCCAGTATCAATCCAGGCTGGGGGATGAAGGGATCGAGAGCAGCCCTGCCGAGAAGGACTTGGGGTACTGGTGGATGAAAAGCTGGACATGAGCCAGCAACGTGCGCTCGCAGCCCAGAAGGCCAACCATATCCTGGGCTGCATCCCCAGCAGCGTGGCCAGCAGGTCAAGGGAGGGGATTCTGCCCCTCTGCTCCGCTCTGGTGAGACCCCCCTGCAGTGCTGCGTCCAGCTCTGGGGTCCTCAGCACAGGAAAGACATGGACCTGCTGGAGCGGGGCCAGAGGAGGCCACAAAAATGATCAGAGGGCTGGAGCACCTCTGCTATGGAGACAGGCTGAGAGAGTTGGGGTTGTTCAGCCTGGAGAAGAGAAGGCTCCGGGGAGACCTTATCGCGGCCTTTCAGTACTTAAAGGGGGCCTATAGGAAAAATGGGGAAAAACTTTTTAGCAGGGCCTGCTGTGACAGGACAAGGAGTGATGGTTTTAAACTAAAGGAGGGGAGATTCAGACTAGACATAAGGAAGAAGTTTTTCACCATGAGGGTGGTGAAGCACTGGCACAGGTTGCCCAGAGAGGTGGGAGATGCCCCATCCCTGGAAACATTCCAGGTCAGGCTGGACGGGGCTCTGGGCAACCTGATCTGGTTGAGGATGTCCCTGGTCATTGCAGGGGGGTTGGACTAGATGGGCTTTAAAGGTCCCTTCCAACCCAAACTATTCTATGATTCTATGATATCAGATCTTGATTATTTAAGCACCCTGAAATTTTCAGACAATGGAGAACTGGACTTCATATTTCTGAGTTGTTCTGGATATAGATTCTTACTTCTAACTACTACAGCTCCTTAGGTTTTATGCTGCTATTCAGCCCTTGCTTTTCCACTCAGTTCCTTGTCTATCTTGGATTATCATAGGCCTCGATGCTATAAAAAGGAAAAAAAAAAAGGCAAGGGGGGGAGCCTCCCAAGCATCTAAACCCAGAAATAACAGCCCTTTCTTCCTTCCTTGCTTATAGAGAGAAATGTGAACACTCACCACCTTTCCTCCTCCTTCCCAACTACGAGATTTTAGGACCTACTATGAAAAGGTCAAAAGGAGGTCTCAGCTTTTGTAACAAATACTATTTATTAAAAATTGCTGACTGCTGCATTAATGCCAACAACTGCATATAATTTTAGTTCAAGCTTCGTAAAATTTTAAGGCTCAGATACCAAGCTAAAAATTCCAAGCAGTTATGAAGAGGTGTGTTTAAACAGGAGTCTACATTATTTGCTTAAAGCTAAGAAATAGATTTCAGTAAAATCTGACAACCATTTCCCCCCTGAACCTAGCAGAAAATGTAAAGACATTTGAAAGGTTTCTCCACTTAGTTATTTATTTTGTAGTGCTTCTTGGCTGGCTTTGGTTCCACTGACTTTTGTACCAGCTATAGCAAAACGAGAACAGCATGTACAGACATGGGGTAAAATGATATGTGATCTTAGGGCAAGTGTGAGAGCCTCATCCCATCCCAAATCTCTGATGTAAAAGCCTTCCCTCATGCCTAGTAGACTTGTGTTCAGTTTTCAACACTACAGTAGAGATCCAAAGAAGAGAAACCAAAACAGAGCAACAGACATAATCAGAGGTTTATAAAACATGACCTAGAAAAGGGAGACGGACTGAAAAACCAGAGAGGAGTTTTTGTTTGTTTTTTCTCCATCTAACAAAAATAGAGAAAATGAAGAAAGACACAACAACATGTTTTAAATATCCCAAAGATCATTGTGAAAAATTAGTCTGTTCTTATGTCCACTCAGAAAGGAAGAGGGATTTAAATTTGGCAAGGAAATTTTAGATAGGAGGTTCGTTGTAAAGTTTAACTAAGGACAACAAAGAACAGGGAAAGACTGCTTATGAGAACAAACATCCACTGGGAAAGATTTAAGAAAAACTGACCCTGAGGAAGGAAGGGCTCAAGTGCCTTTAAAACTGCATTTTCACAATTCCTCACCTCACTAAGTCTACTGAGGACACCCCTCCTCGGTTCAAAGGGCTGTTTTTCCCTGCACTGACCGTTTTATTTTCCTTCCATTAAACATGGAGCTTCTGGTAATCCCTAAACAGCATTAAGCACTCTTGTCTTCTAATTGATCTTCTTAATCATGCCTGATGGATAAAAAAAACATGGAAGAAAAACTGCTGCATGTTCTTACCAGAGCCATAGTCAAAAGTAAACCAACTTGTTCCATGACCTTGGAGAATCAACATATCATCAGAAAGCTGCTTAGCTTGTGCAGAGAAATCCTCTGCCAGGTTCAGCTACGCTGGCTGAATAGGTTACTCTTGGAACCTATATAGGACTACTCCAAATGTTACTATAACTTCCTTCCTCACCTCAGACCCACAACTGGCCCTCCCATACTCAATTCTGCTGGCAGGAGCTGGATTGACTTAATTTAAATAGCAGGGTTTGTGAACTTGCCTCATTTTGGCTCAGTCTGCCCGAGTAGCTGGAATGAGACAATGCACGCTAAGACGACAGCCTTCTGCTCAACACCAGGTTACACCCAACAGGTTTCACCAGCATTTCAAACCACCCCGGGGACAACGATGACTGTAACACTAGGGCATCCTCTGTGCATGTTTAGGCGATCTGCCCTTACAAACTCGATGGTGCGCTCTACAATAGCACATTTTTAAACAAAAATTCATTAACTGCTCTATTTAAAAGTATTTTTCCACTTCCATGCTCTTGGACAGAATTCTCCATTTTTTTTGTCTTGAAACACTGTTTCATCTGGCTACAGTTGGACCAGGCAAAACTCTCTGTAGAGCCTGCCTCTTACCTCTGAGTTAGTAAAAGGTAAGTCAACTCTGCTGGAAACCGAGGCTTGGGCTTACTATCAAACAAAAAAAATGGGTTTCCAATGTAGAACAGCTAATTGACTGTGATCACAAAAAGTTTTTAAAGAAAAGATTCAGTTATAAGTGATCCCCAAATTAAGGCACTGCTGGTATGCAACTGCAACTTCACAACTGAAACTAGACCAAATGTTCAAAGCTTGCATGGGAATATAAAGCCACCTCTTCCCAGTTTAATAGGGAAGCCTCAACATAAACTCCTATGTTTACTTTGTTACATAGATCATACATCATTATGACTGATATCTGCAGAAGGCTACTCTCTCTACTCACAGTCAAAACAAATAACCCAAGAGCAATCTCCATGTGAACTATGTTTCAGAAATTATGATGACTTGCCTTCAAACATCATAACACAAGTTGGTAGGACTGTTGAGTAAAGACAGTACAGGGTACGTCAAGAGCAAGTGTTCCCACAGAAGTTCACAGCATCCAACTACCTAGATCTAGAATAATCTAGAAAGTTTCTGGTAAATCAGCAGTCACTGCTGATCTACAATGATGACATTAAATCCCTCTTTGAATATTTTTATTTGAGAATTGCTTCTAAGACTAGCAGTATTATCAGTGATACCCATATATCACAATCACAGTAGGAACACGTCTAGAAGAGCACAGTTTAAGAAGAAAAACAAATAATTTATTTTTACTGAGCTTTTCTGAAAACTCTCTACCTCTCCCTGGAAGAAAAAAAAATACAGTAAGATCACAGACAGCAACAACTACCTCAGGCTAGTAGCTTTGATTAACTGTAAGCAAACATGGGTTACTGCTGTGTCTGATGAGGTAATACGGCAGCGAGCACAGTGTAATTACCTTCAAAAACTATCATAGCAAACCCAGAGTTCTTGGACTGGTCTCTTCCAGAGAAGAGGCTAACAATCTTGTGGAAGCTCATGCAATGAACAAGTTAGCAAACAGCCTGGTTCCCTCTCAATACATAGCAGAAGCCCCACAATGAGCTTGCAGCAGTCACGAGTACTCTACAGCTACTACTATACAAGTATAAATGAAGAAAGTTACTCTGTGAGCAGCAACTCACTCTGGCCCAGTGTTCACAGGTTCTGACACTGCTTCACATTAGGACGGGTTTTAAAGAGCCACCCTTCCAGCAACAGACCGTATCAATTTATACTTTTCTCCATCCAAACACAATTTTCAACAGCGATGATGTGCAAAGGCCTTCTGCAATGAAGAGCCCTGTCAATCCTGAACTTTATTTCTAAGCATGTAAATTCCCATTATGAACTACATTTCCAAATGTGAAATCTGATTTCACCAACCACCACAGAGGAAATCAATGGTTTTAGACATGGAAGGAAAAAACCTCCCACCATACTATGAGCAACTGGCCAAACAAAAAGTAACTGCTATGCAGTCTAACCTTGTTTTTAAAGAACTTTTTCATTACTCATTTCCAGTGTTTTGGCACATCCTGGGCTGAGGACATGCAGAAAAAGACTTTTTTCTATACAAAAGAGTTAGCCAGTCCCCCCAAAATTATGACTTTAGAAGAAAGGCTAGCACAACAGTCCAATCTGAAGACAAACTTCAGACTCACAGGCAAGATCACAGAAATAAGCATATGAAGAACCCTCTTAACTGGCATTCATCTGCTTCCTTCCAAAGGTCCCAACGCAAATCAATAGTAAAAGAACTGGTATAAAATCAACTAGTAGCATTCTCCTCTGCAAATAACTGTTCAGCAGCAAAAGTACAGTTCTGTTTCCCAAAGCTGTTCAATTGGCAGTTTGGGAAATGCCATTGCTTTAAGAGTTGACTAGTTACATTTCAATAAAAGTGGATCTGCTTTCCTCCTTCCTGATCACGGTGGTGAAGGTTTCGGGGGGGTAGCTGCTAACTGCAAATGTCATTTGTGGGGAAAACCAAGGATGTAGTAAGTTAATTCACCTAAAGGACAGTGAACAATGTTTTTTTTCGCAGACTTCTAACATGCAAAGATGTAAAGCTCCAGCTCAACTCAACAAGCTATAAATGGAAAAGACAACTTCTTTCCAGGTAGTACAAGTACACTTAAAGATTTAGTAGTTTTAGATAGTGATTTTCAGTCGCAGGTCTACAAGTGCTTTGCAAACAAAACTACGGAGCCCCATAAGGTAGACATTACTCCTTCTCCAGTGACAGAGGAACCAAGGGAGACATTAAGACCTTGTTTTGTTTCACTGATCTAAGGTGTTCTTGGTGCCTCTGTAATAAAAAGAGAAAACCAGGAAACTCGAGAGGGAAATTCAGCTCTTAAATGGGTCAAGCTGCTCTCAGAAGGTGCCTCGTCTCTACCAAAAACAAAGGGAGCCTAAGGCAATTGCAGCTCTGTTTTAGTTAGGAGGCTAAAATAAGGTGTATCAAATCTGAACTTATGGGACTTGCTCAAAAACAGCCAATGAATACTCACCTGTGCTAGAAAGAAAACACAAGATTTCTGGCTAAATCCGTTTATCTTCCCTGGCACATTTTTTCTTATTGTAGGTATAAATTATCCTTGCCAATACAAAAAGCTTTTATTTATTGCTTTCCTCATTATAGGTTATGGGCTACCTTCATTGTAGATCTCACAAATATTCCAAAATTCTGCAAGCAAAGACATGATGTGTTATAGGTAAGCTGATCTAATATCCAGCTACTGTGCAAAGGCGTCTGCTGCTTAATAAAAAAATAATTAATTTTCTGCCAATTCAATGAACTGATCCAGATTACGACTGAGTTACAAGAGCACTGGTACAAGGTCAGAGGCAATGGCAGGCGGCAGCTGGAGAAAAATAAGCAGCACTGACCCTTTTTGGCACAAGCTAAAATGTTAGAGCATCCTAGCTATAGCACAAACTGCACGGTAACCATTCTGGTAAACAGTAGAAGTGTTTTCACACACAGATAAAGACAATTCCTAAGGGATCTGCCAAGTATGTACCCTCCAAAACTGCTACATTAAATACATGTACTCTGATCATCAACTGTACATTAAGTAGAGATCAGACACTGCAACAGTGGTCCGGCATAAACAGTCAGCTCTATCAGATTCTGAACAGCTTGACAGTGGAGACCACTGATAACCCTCAGATGCGATCTTCTGGTGCCAACTACATTCCCAACAGACCTTATTAACAAAGCACATTCCACAAAGGTAACACAGTAGTACAAATAAATGTACGTGACCATAAAAGCAGACTACTTAGGGATTCCACCATATTTTCGTTTTATGAGTAATTTCTCTATTCCTAGTCTTATAAATTCTCTTATTTTCTCCAGATGTTTTCTCAGTAACAGTGCATCTGAAAATCCAAAAGAAACTGCAAGCTTTAAAAGCACGTAAACCAGACAGAAATTAAAATACAATCTCCAATAAACTAGTAAGTGATACACCTTGCAGCAGCGTGTACCGTGTAACCCATAAAACTCCACCTAAGCAACTGATTTTCAATGTAAATTAATTCAGGGGACTTAGGCTGCAACCAAAAGCAAAAATGGACACTTTGGTTTAGTAAACTACCATCTTGGTGCATCTGGGCTATTGCAAAGAATAGATAATTTACTACGCTTTGCATACTCAGTGTAACTAGAGCTTCCTCTCCTGTAGACTTTCAATAGTGCTTACAATTTAGCAGTCAACTGAAACGATTGACGTTAACTACCACAGTTTTAATAAAAATATTTGTATGCTGCAAGTTAACATTATGAAATGTCTTCAAAGGAAAAGTAATGCTGGCAGGAAGTTTCTATGTTATGAATTATGAAGGAAAGCAACTACATTGTTAAACAGATGCCTCTACCATCTCATTTCATCTGATAAGGTTCCTAGTTTAACATAGACCTTAGGTAGGAATGCTTTTCTTTATAAATATGTTGCTTTAAAGAGAAAGGAGTACAAGGTATTGCAGAGAACTGAAGCAGTTACTAAATGCAACTGTGAGCATGCGAAAACTCCCATTTCTGGAATGACTAGCTCTGCCGTGTAGCCTAGCCTTGAACAACTAGGCTAGACTTCTAGAAGCTACCGGAAAGATCAGAAAATTCCACCAGGATTCAAGCAAATCTAAGCTGTACCACAGACACACAGTGAGGTCATAGGGATTCACTTGCACGGACCTGAAACTCCCCATCTGTAATGCAAAAATGGTCACTTACTAACTTGTAACACTCTTAAGCCACATTAAGTAACACATTGTAAGAGTCCAAAACCCTCAAAATAAAGGAGAAGTGAAAAGTATTACTAATACATAGCAGCACATTCCAATATTAAAACTATTGCCGAGTTGTGCATTACTGCTCATGATGCCTGGACAGGATAACAGGCCAAACAGCAGCTCTCCACAACTGCTCCACTTTGCCTCCTGAAGTTCATCAGTAACACCACAAATCTGTTTGTGATATCACCATCAATTTCAGAAAGACAAATGTCATGTCAACATACACAAGACTGCCACCACTAAATCACTCAGGCAGTGAAAACAGGCCCATTAGTGAAAGACGACTGTTTGTCCACGCCATCAATCCACCCGGTAATCGCCAAGCAATGAAGACAGCGCTAGAAGTAGCTGGCTTTTCTGCACAGGATCTGCAGGGTGTTAGCAGTCCCATATGGAAGTATTAGACAGTGACTACCCGATGTGCAGCTGCCTCCAGCAAGTATCGCTCAACTCTCGTGTTTTTTCCTCATGATCTGAGCGCAATACGAAGGGGAAGAGGCAGACCCCAAAGCTGACCAACATCAGTTTCTGTTGCTGGCAAACTCTATCTTACAGTTTCTACTCTTCTCTCAAAGGAAGTTAAAAGTACACGCAAGTATCTTGGGGTACTGAAAGCTGAGCTAATATCCCTGCTTTTCATTAAGGTTGTCTGATACTTCCCATTAAAATATCTATTTCAACTGATATTTCTTTCAGACAGTTTTCTTTGGAAAAACATTAAAACGAAGGTGGGTTTTGCCATTGCTGAGAACAGGTTAGGAAAAAAATAACTGCTCTGCTTTTTTCATTGTATATTCATTTGTTCATTAAACTGCTATGCTTTTTATTTATTATTTAAAAAATTATTCAGCTGGTGACCTGCACCTGGAAAACCATATACCTTGCTTTTAGGAAGGGCTTTTTAAATAGGTCAGGCAACAGAGCTGCACTAAACTGCACTCACTTGGGAGAGATTTTCAGCTCAAATTTAACTTTACAAAGAGTCCACCTGCGCTCCACAAACAGTGAGTTGTGAAAGGCAGCGCAGTACTTTCGCTGCACCTGCAGCAAGCTCGGCTGGCCCTGGGTGCTTGACTCAACTGGGGTGTGTGGTATTTTGAACACATACACACGCTTGCTCTCTCACTTCACTGTAAGCGCACCAAGCAATTATCCTTGTCCAGCAGCGCGCCAAGCTCCCAGCTAATCTGAAGAGCTGTAGCTACACTAGCGAGAAATGGAGCCTTGTGATCGCAGCAACTGATCATACACGCAGCTAGCTGGATTTTGTTAGCTGTCTTCCATGGAGTCCCATGCAAAGCTGGTAGCAAACGAAACCCATTTTTTTTCTTGGCAAGACCTCTGCTTTCTATTTTGCTTCCTGGGTGACTGTCTTGTGACTACAGACCTATAAGCACTTACAGAATGAACAAATGCAACAAGAGAGTTTGATGAACGGATGATTTGACCTCACTTTCTTTGGTTCAATATCCTTAATAAGCATACCGCCACCAACTGCTCGTTCAAATATTAAAGAGGAGATGAACAGAAAGCAACAGCACAAGAAAGCCCACACAGAAGTAACAATTCAGACTTCAGAAATAGCGCGCAGCATAAAGGCACAGGGCCACACACTGAACAATAAAGAGAAAACAAAATATTCAATAGCTACTCATTAAGCAAGTACCATCCACCCTGCGCAGTAAATGAGTCTGTGGAAAAACTAGGCTGTAATCATGAAATTAAAGACTGTCTCATAATGCATATGCATAGGCAAATTAAGGCTGCCAGAGTAAGGCTGTTGGTGCATTCCCTAACTTTGTTTGACTTTGCAACTTTAATAACGCACTCCTAATGTAGTTTTGGGCGTAAGATATTTAAATTTCAAAAGCATTTGTACACAAATGAGGTACAGCCCTCAGATTGCTGGCGTGATGCCAGCACAGCCCCTGCTGCCAGGCAAGCTGGCTGCTGCTGTGCTCAGATCCTGTTTTTGTGAAAATAAGAGCAGAGCAGAGCCTGCAAGAGCCCGTGAACCAGCGGGCAGCATTGGGCAGGGCAATGGTGCTCTCTGCTGGGTGAGCAGCTGCACGACAAGCGCTCTGGCACTGACGCTAAACCACTGGGCTACTGGGCTACGTGCAGGTGAACTGCTCCTGGCCCGAGCGGTTGAGTAACAACTGCGGAGTCTATACCTGGACGGCATTCTTGACTGACAGACTTTACAAAACACACATTCAGGCTGGATTTCACGTGTATGAATCAAGTGAAAATTCAGCCTTTCCGGCTGGTCTCTCATGTTATTTCTGTGGTAGTAGCTGTTTGAGGAGGTTTACTTCTAGCAACAGTAGCTATGTTGATGTTAAATACAGAGGAAACTTCTTTTTTAAAGTTCTTTTTACCACGGAAAAAAATAATCTCATACCTGCATAATTTAGAGAGACTTTCAGGCTAAAACGGTGTTTTGGAAAACAGTTAATGACTTACTGCAAGTCTGAACAAACACATGTTCTGTGGGAAGAAACAATTTAAAACTGGCTTACCTTTTATCATAAAAGCTGTATATTTTTGTGTTTTGTGTGGAGTGTTTGGGTGAAACTCTAGAGAGGGGACACGGCAAGGGAAATCAGTGTCAAAAGGTCTGAGTTGCTATCTTCTACTTAGTGCACCATACCTCAAATGATTTCCTCTCCACACACAACTCCCTCAGTCCCACGACACCTTACCAAATCTTAACGCCTCGCTGAGTTAAGGCCTGTGACTGTTGCATTTTGAATAAACTGATGCAAGCACGTTGACACTGGAGAATGCTGCACTGTACAACTCAAAGCAGAAAAAGATGTTGTTTCAGTTCTTGGTCCCCTGGTACCAGTGCCCTGCCATAGTACTCAAACTGCACGCAGACACATTGGTGAGACGTTGCTATCTGAACTCTGGCATTTGGTACTTGCAGAAAATATCAGTTATGCAAATGCAGAACAGCAAACTCGAAATTTGAGTTTAAAATGCACTCATAAGGAAGTCTACTATTTCCTGATAAAGTGGAACGGGATCATAAACATCTACTGTTCTCTTTTTTGGAGGGAATCACTGGAATTGGCAGAGGATGCCAGTCCGGCAAGAATTCAGGATGATTTAGACCTTCACGTATGTAAATAGTCAATCAGAAACCAAATCTTAAGTTGGAAAGAGAACTTGAGAGGAGTTTTGGGACCGAGACGCTGTTTTTAAGCATCTTTTTCTGAAGTATCTCATAATGGCCACCATCAGGGACAAAGTGCAAAACTAGAAAGATCAGGTAACTGATCCACTAATAGCAGAGATTAAGAAAACAGCAAAAAATCCACATGGAATTAAGACAGAGCAGAACCTGACCTTCTCTCCAGTTGAGAATAAAGTGGGTGAGATGAGCAGTGTTACAGCTAATAGCACAAAGAGAAACTGTGCAGGGGAACACTCTAGGGCTATTTTAAGAAAAGGAGGATGATGAGAGAAGGCGATTTAAACACCTCAAGAACATCTATGAACTCCCTAGGGTAATTCCTCAACAACCTTTTCAAAGGAATCCCACCAAAAGACATGAATGATTTATAAAGTAACCTGTAGCTCTTACACAGAAAAAAAGAAACAGAACACATGGGCAGAAACTTGAAACTTAAAAAAAAAAAACAGGCAGGCGCAAAAAGCAGAAAAAAGTGACACTGACCTCAAGCCTCTTTTCAAGTGACTCTATCCTGTCTTTTTTGCTGGCCAAGTTAGCTCTCGTGTAGCGGCTCTGTCCAGGCAGGTATAACACTTGGCTGTAACATTCTTCCCACACCTGGTTATAAGCTTCACTTGAGAGCTCTCCATGCCCCATTCCTTGCTTTACCACTTCCATCTCTTGTGCCAGTAGATCCTGTGCCTGTTGGAAATGATGAGAAATAAATTGCAGTTACAATACAGAGGATACAAGAAAATTCCTCGTTTTCAATCCTACAGTGTGCAATTCACAGGGGCAGTTTCTCTTTTCATACTAAAAGCTCACCATCAGGTTAAGCTAACTATGAAATCTAACACAGATGCTGTGGATTATAAATGAAACGCAGGCTAGAAGGCTACTCACAGTGCAACTATCCCTCATTTTATATAATTTGGCCAAACCTGACATCACTCTGCTGTAGCTAATGAAAGCTGTGGCACAGCTAGGTACTTCATCCTGCTGCAAAAGGAAAGAGATAAAAGGAAAGACCTTGAGGGGAGGGAGAACTGTACAGACAGAAGCAGCTGTTCTATGAAACAAAAATCACTTTTCATTTCCTTTTGCTTGCCTTTCTCCACACAACCTGGAAAGTCAACTCTAAACATTAACGGGTGAGCTGTATAAGCTCCACTGCAGGAAATACTACTCTGACTTTAACTAACACACATTCTGTTGCTAGAGAACTACTAATGAGATACGAGCATTCTGCTGTTTCCAGTTTAGTTTACAAAGTAACTTACAGTGAACTGAAAAGATTCCTGTTGTTCTCACAACTCTTAGTATTTCTGACAAAGAGCCTGGCCCACTAAACTGCATAGGCACCCAGGTCCTTCCAATTTTATTTGTAAATAAAAAACTAAAATATCTTTGCTGATCTGGACTTCATTGGTTGTAAGTACACGTCCTCTCTTTCAACAGGATTTATAGGTGCACCACAAATTTCCGTATCAGCAGTAGATACCCCACTGCAAGCAGATGTATGTTTTATAAGAGCATATTGCCCAGGACGTAATTCAGGTATCACTGGATTAGATGATTTCAGGGATACCGGGGAAAGGAAAATTAAATACTTGTCCTTGATGGTCAAGACAGATAAATAGGAGTACTCTAACCACACCTGACAAAGCAGAATCTTATAAAGGTTCACTTTCAATTGGCCTCTACTTGTAACTTGTACACTGTGAGGAACTACTTAAGCCTATTTAGTTGTGGCCCCAAAACAGTTCCACAGCATTAAGAGCTCAGCACACTGTGCTTAGCACCACGGCTAATCCTTCCCAAAAGAGCACTACCCATCAGGAAAAGAAAGGAGCATTTTATGAAGGGAATTTAGTAGGAAGATGTTTTAAAAACAAATGAAGAAATAAAACAAAATAAAAAAGCCCCAGATGAGAGCGCAGAGACAGGAAGACTTCCTGGTTTGAATTTCATTTTAGTCAAAGAGGGAATATTATGCTGAATGTTAGAGAGCAAGCAGGAGCAAGGATGCAAAACACTTCTGCCCATCAGTTAGGAGACAAAATTTCCAGGGACTCTGAAGAAAGTTTCCAGACAAAAACTACTGGACTGTGTAATAGTCTCCAAGGGAAGTGATAGAAAACCCAAGTCTCGTTGCACTTCAAAACAACCAGAGAAACCACTCAGAGAGTGTTCCTAAGGGAACAATCTGACACCGGCAGGGCAGTGAAATTCATGATCTAACTGTATTTTCCATCTTTAACTTCTCCTGCTTAGAAATCTTCAAGCATAATTTTTCATTTAACAGCAAATTGGAAGTACATACTGTTCAGTGTTTGTCATTTTAGGCTCTTGATTCATTGGTCAGATACAGTCAAGGAGACAGATGTAAAATCTGCTTGTATATCTTTAGAGTCACTTTAAAGTAATATGGGATTTAGGTGTAGAGATACCACAGCTATTGTCAGAACGCAAGTCTCAGATAGCGGGAGTCTGCATAAAATAGATGACTTCGTGGCACGTGATTTTGTCCTTTTCACTCATTTTTATTCCTGTAAGCATTTGGTCAAAGGTTACTGGCACAACTTCACAGGTGAAACTCTTTGAAAGAGCTAACCACAGCACTGTGTGTCTGAACTGTCTATCTGTCACTTGGCAGCAAAACGCAACATCTGTAGCTACTTAAATAAGTGCACAACCCGAACCGGAACCCTTGGTACAGGACTTCTGTTTAACTTGGGATTACAATGCAAAACAGGACAGAGTGCCCAGACAGCCTACTCATTTCATCCAGCAACAACCTTTTCTGCCTACTCAGCGTTTTTCACCCAGGTATGCTTTAAGATCAGTTGCCATAGTCCAGCAGGGTCTGCGCTAGCACAGCTCTGTTGGATCAAGCTTGACAAGCGTCATTAAACAACTTGATTTGCTGCTCCAAGTTATAAGCTGGCTACCACTGTCATATGTAGTCTGCACTGCTATGACAAAAAATGCTAAGTAACTCTGGATCAACAAACTACACTGGCAGCAGAAGTTGGGTATCACACCCAGTTAAAGTCTCAATGATATAACATCAATTTCCAGAAACAGCAAAGCAAAATTCGATAACTGTTGGGGTATTATAGCCCCTACCCTTACTTAAAATGATAAGCAATCACAACACTTTCAAAATTGTATCTAAAAGACAAAGTCTCTGGACAAATACAGCATCCTCATCATTCTGCTGAGTGTCTAGATTACCATTAGCTCGCAGAAAAGAGAACGTGCACTTAGATTATCCTTACAGCTCTTCATACAACCCCGGGAGATCTCCCAACTAAATTCTGTGCAGGCTTGAATCCACCTTTTATTGCGAGACTACAGGACCATGACACAAGGCACCATTAGGTCACTGGTAATTAGGCCATACAATTCTCACCTTCTTGAGGTCCTCCTTGGAGAGCTTCTCGTAAGGATTTTGTTCCAAGTAAGCCATATGTTCTGCATTGTTGCTTCCAAATCCTGGGCCTTTCCCCTTCTTACCACTGGGCTGTTCTCCAAATGGGTGGTGTAAAAGATCAAAATGAAGCATAGTAATCATCTCTTTCTTTATTAGCTCTTCACTTTTCTGCAAGTCTGTTAGAGGTGGTTCCACATTTAAGGGTCTCAGTATTGTTTCATTAACCTGCCCAGGAATTAAAAAGAAGTTCATAAACATCACATACACCAAAGATCACATTAAATTCATATACCTCCACCTGAGCATAAATTTTATGTATCAGCTAAACCATGCAGAACGGGTGCCAAAATCCCTTGCAGTGGGACACACACAGAGCAACACGAACACCCAATTGTGCTTTCATCTGTGCATACGAAATACCTCACAACAATTTTGCTGTGAAAGTTTCCGTAACACTGAAATCGGCATACTTAAATACAGATTTCATTCTCTCATGACCTATTTAGACTGTGTGTCTTCCTATAATGATTAAAAAACTTTATTTCTCTTTTTTTCCTTAAAAGTGAATTTTGTTTCCACTTACTTCTGAGGGCCGTGGTAGATTCTTCTGAACAGCTTTGTGCATTCTCTTCAGTTCCTTTGCACGCTCTGCCTCTCGGAGAGCCTAGACAAACAAGCTAAGTGTTACTCCAGCTACTGTAATACAATACAATATGAAGACAGGCTGAGGGAGCTGGGGTTGTTCAGCCTGGAGAAAAGAAAGCTCCGGGGAGACCTTCTAGCAGCCTTCCAGTACCTAAAGGGGGCCTACAGGAAAGCTGGAGAGGGACTTCTGGCAAGGGCCTGTTGTGGTAGGACAAGGGGTAACGGCTTTAAACTGAAAGAGGGTAGGTTTAGACTAGATCTAAGGAAGAAATTCTTCACCATGAGGGTGGTGAGGCACTGGAACAGGTTGCCCAGAGAAGTCTTGGATGCCCCATCCCTGGAAGTGTTCAAGGCCAGGCTGGATGGGGCTTTGAGCAGCCTGGTCTAGTGGAAGGTGTCCCTGCCCATGGCAGGGGGGCTGGAACTAAGTGATCTTTGAGGTCCCTTCCAACCCAAACCATTCTGTGATTCCATGAATCAGACGCTTTCTACAAATGTGTGTGACCTAAAAACTAATTGATTACTGCAGCAAAGATTCCTTAAAGTATAGAGACTTTATGTTATGAAGCCAGAGCCAAATATTGTGATGACATCGTAATTTACTGCCTCTAAAGTAAACGGGAAGAGCACAGCAGACTAACTCTAAGAAGAGAGATATCCTAAAAAGTTATTTCCAGCCATCAAATTTTCCTTCAGCCTCAACCCCAGCACACTTTGTTCTTTACAAATTTCTCCACATCAAGTTTGACAACTGCTCTAACTCTCCAGACATGAAATCTACCAGGAAAAGAAAGAGTCTTAAATCTGCAGCCAGAACTCTGTCTGTCCTCTTCAATGACATAAAGTAACTACTTCACTAAAACAATACTTGTGAAAATGTAAAAACATGAGATTTCTCCTTACATTCTACTTTCAGGCAATAAACAACATGAAAAGGCAGTGTTGTCTAAAACTTCAGGAATGACGACCAAGATCTTCCATGTTCTAATCCCAGCTGTGTCACGCCTTCATTTGAAGGCAGGATGCTATTCTCTTGTATGGTATCACAACTAAAATTATTTTCTCTATTCTACACACATAAATTATCTGTATTTATTCAGACTTTTTATTAGGGTGTGTATGCACCAGACATGCATATATATGTATATAACATGTTCCTCCCCAAACAGGACACACTAGGAATCAAATTCTGGGAAATGCTTATCATATGAGAAGATACCAGAGCATAGGATTTTTTAAAATATTTTGTTCACTTGTCAAAGCATAGTCATTGACAAAAAACCCTCTGAACTAAAAAAAAACATTTATTTGAAAGTATATAACAAAAACAGATCACAAAAATTACGATAAGCAATAAATGGAAAAGAGACTGCTCTTATAAACAGAAAAATTGAAAGCGTCTCTAATTACTGGCCAGCACAGCTATTTAACCAGCAGAATTTAAGCCAGCACTTTATCCAGCCTTCCCTGATTCTGAAACAAAAGAAACCAAAACAACAGGGACCCATTCGCAACTTGGCTGCCTGAGTAATCCTGTGGTACAAGTCATACAAAAGGGACCAATTCACTGCCTGGCAGATTTCTATCTGTGTGCTACCAGCCTGCCTGAATTTGTATATACCTGCCTTACATTTCACAAACAGTAACTTTCAACCTTGAAAGAAAAACCTGAAACTGGGGAAGAAAAGGAATGCTTCTCACATGCTTAAAATCAAGCATGTGCCTCTGCAGAAAAATGCTTTTAATTATATTTTTATCTTTTGGGGGACAAGCGCAGGAGGTAGGACATACACACTCTTAGAGACTTCATCGTAGAAAATGACATGTGAAACATAACATTAACAAATTAAGAAAAGGACTCAGAGAGAAAACTGATTTAGCCTCTGTGTGCGTATACTCTGATGGCAGCACAGAAAACAGGTACATTTTACTTTGTTATCCTGTAGAAGCTGTACCACTTCCACTAAACAGGTATGAAACTATGGGAATCATACAAGGAACACATTTTATTTTAACGAAAAGGCACTATCCGCATCACACACACCTACCTGCTTGCGGGCATCTATATCAGCAGTATCTTCTACAAAGGTTTCATCTACTTCATGTTCCTCAAGTTCTTTTTCTGCGTTTTCAGGTAAAACAATCTCAAAGTCGTTCTTTGGAGCAGGAAGGGCCATGAGTCCAAGGCGCAGGTGTTCGCGAGACTCTCTCTCCTGTTGAAATAACACTAAGCCATAATGCTTCTGGACTCGTGCACTAGGGTGCAATACAATCAAACTCCATTCATCTACATTAACGGACATGAACAACACACAACTAATATCATCTGGCCATCTTCATCTGCTACAAAGCCAACAGAAACAAAATCTTTGAGGCATGTTACTAATCCAGGCTGGCCTACAGACCACCACCCCAGAGTGTACGCATTACCAAGCACAGAAACTCTCCAATACTAAAAAGCAACAGACAGGTTTCTTAAAGATAGCCAATGAAATCTTCAAACAGGCTGAAATACACTCAAGTAAAACAACAGCCTTCCCATGGTTTCAGTACAACAGCAGAGACTCACATCAATACCTTTCAAGATACTGAAAATAAGTGAAAGTGTGTCCACACTGATGATGGACACAGGGGTATTTGCAAGCTTAACTGGAACCTTTTTTCCTTGCAGTTGCTCACAAATCTGGGGATTGTGGCACAGTACGAAAATGAGACAAACAGCACCAGATCTGGAAACCAGTGGAGTCTATCAGGAAATCGAAGCCCCAGTTTTCCTTCTAGCAGCAAAAAGCCTTTTTACTATAAAAAGGCTAAGACAGAACCAAAGTAAGTATAAGGGCATCAAATAAACCTTGTCCTTCAAGCTAAGAGGAAATCTGAAATTCTGAACTTCAAGAGTTATTTTTGCAAGAAGAACATGCCAAAAACTTGAAGTGGATATCCTTAGCTAGCCCAAAAAGAAAAATGTCAATAGCTCTGGTGGGAGATACCCAAAGCCACAGGTAAGGCTGCAGAATCAGCCACATAAAAGCAGTTCCCAAGGTGCTACCTATTAGATATATGCCCTTTTATACTATGCCTAATTGGCAGGGTACATCTGGCTGAATCTCCGAGAATGGAAACATCTGTTGCCAAAGGCGATGAAAGAATCTGGATGGGACTCAGATTACTGGACATCTCAAAACCAAATGCTCCTAATGGCAAAAATTAAACTCCTTTAGCTCAACGTTGTCAACAGGACAGACTGATGAAAAGGTCCTGTAGGTAAATCGGGAAGCCAAAATGATGAGGGATTTGAGGGCTTTGGGGCGGAGTAGGATTGCAAGAAAAATCAGTCTTTCCTTACGATATATTTCCTGCTGGGCTTCAAAGATACAAGTAGGAATGAAACTTAATGATGTCTTCTTTGACAAATAGTTTTAGAGTGCTTTTACTGAGCACGCTGAAAGCCATTCTAAGTGGCAAGATTTCTGTTCTTTCAAATAAAGATTTGATTTTATCAGGTGATGAGTACAGACCTGTAGACAAGTGGTAGAAATAACACTTGCTTTTATTATAAAACAAAATTCTGTTCAGGACATGACAATTAAAAATCCTGAAAATTAATAGAGCACTGATTTCCACTTCGTAAGTCGTTCTTACCATTTGTTTTGCATAAGATGGGTCACTGTAATCTGCCATTCCCTCTTCCGGGTTGATGTTCAATTTATCACGCAGTGGAGTTCTACCAGGAGTTGTACCAACCACAGGCTTAGGAGTTAGTCCTCCACGAGGAGTTAAGCCTTCTGGTCCATGAGAAGGTGTTCTAGAGGAAGCACGGATACAGTAATTAATTTTTTTCCTAAAGAGCCCTACCTGCAAAAGTCTGAAGGCTGCAAAAAGTTACATAAATACCATTAATAAATTCAATCTAGATTTTTTTTCTTGGGAGGCAGTGAAACCATAATATGCAATTAGAAGAATCCAAAAAATAAATTGTTTAAACTTGCCAAGGTGTAACCAAGGACCTGTCAAACTGAAATCTAGGCACGTCATTACGTTAAGAGAAGTTTCAGGAACTACATCAACACAAACTCTCACCGCTACTTTTGAGAGAAGAGATTATCTAGTCACCAGGCACTATTCTGGGATACAGTAATCAGGATTTAATTGCAGGCTCTGATTTCCCTACTACCTGTGGCAAGTCATTCACTCCGAATTCATGTGGCTTAACAGCTGTCCCATCTTACAATTGAATGAATCACTCTGAAGATGCCTCTTTGCTTTCACTGATTATGGAAGGAGTAATTACATTACAATAATTACTTCTAAGCACCTGAGGTTAGGCACAACGGATTAAGTCTTCGATTTTGTGGGCCTCAGTTGCTTCTCCTCTAGATTGGGAAGAAATATTGTTCTCTATCCCAATAACCCACTACAGGAAAAGCATGCAGACATTGTCTTGGACATAGTCACAAGTTTTCTGTTGCCACCTTATAATGAGGTTTCACATAGTGATGATAATAATAAATGGGTAAGACATTGCTAAATGTCTCAAAAAAAACACAAGTCCAGGAAAGGGAAAAGCTTTTAGAAAAAAGCCTACATTATGGTACTTATCTACACTTACGTAAATACGTTCAGACTGCAATGACATGTATGTGTGCTGTAGAGAATAACCCTGGCAGAGACAGACTGGACAAGATTATTTAATACATCATTTCCACTACTAGTTACTGTAATTCTGTAGTGCCAGTAAGATGTCATAATGGCGGACAAACACAACTGTATATATGGTCTGACACACACTACGGGTCCTCTTTTAAGGGATACAACAGTGTCTTTTTTACTGGGTATGTCTGTGAGAGGTAAGTGATACTTTCCTCTTACTTGAGGTTGCTCACAGATTTTTATGAACTCTCATTGAGGATAACAAATACAAGCAATAACATTTGCAGGATGACACCCACAAAAAAAAGCAAAATAATTTCTATGTTTTCAAATGAATGTTTCACAGGCTATATTTACTTCGTTGATTATACTAGTAGAAGTCGTTTTATGCCGACTTTCCAGAATAAACAATTCCCAAGTAAGCGAGTTGTTTTTTTCTAGTCGTCTCAGTTCCATGCAGTGTTTAAAACCCTATTACAATTTTCAACTTCAAAGGTATTAAGAAAATTCTTATAACTAGGACGTGGAAAAAAACCAAAACAAAACATAAGGCAGCAACTTCCATAAAAACCTTGCATCAAAATATTACAAATTTCATACCATCAAAGGAAAAAAAGGTGTACTTAAATTAAATATTTGCTCTTTTGGCCTAAATAATAAGATGACGGCTCTGCCTCACTACTCTGCCTCCTTAAAAAGTTATGGCTTCCCTTTATTTATTTTTAACCACTTAATGGATTTTTTATTTTTCTCTCTGCTCACGGTCTTGGATTTTCACACTGATATAGCATTTCTGCAAGCAAGCCAAGTTGATACATAAGTACCATATTTACATGTGCAAATCTGAACTTCAGAAGCTAAAAAACCACCACAAACAAAAAAAAACCCGAACAAGCAACAAAATTGGAATGTCTTTTCATTTTTTTAATATAAAGTAACCCAAATGAACAGCCAGATCACTCCAGGCCAAACTCTACATTCATTCTGCACCGCACTGACGCCAACAGATCGCCAGAAAAGGATTCATTTATGTAGATCAAATTAAAAGAGCAGGGCTTCTGCACACAGCTTTTAAACAACAAAATAAAGCTGCTTTTGAAAAGCTGCCATAAAGGTCCTTTTTATTTCATTCTCCACTTTTCCTACTAGCATGATACAAGTAAAATTAGAACCCAAGTTGAAAAAATTGTTAGACAAAATGTACCAAGTGTAATATTTTTTAGCTGTATGGTATTTGGCATTTGTGGGATATATATTTATTCAGGACCCTGTAAGAGTTAAACCAGCAATTCCATACTATTTAGATTGGCAATATAAGAAATGTTTTATTTTGGATATATATGGCTTATAAAATATTTACTCCAGCTTTTCAAAAATTCAGTGTGGGTTTGGCTAAGGGACCTCCCACACCTTCGACTCAGAGGTAATACTTTGGAAAGGCTAGGATCCACATGCAGAATGACACTCCATCTTACTATTTATACTCCTGTATTACTCCAGTATAATTTATATTACCACAGAAGACCTCATTTTGGACCAAAACTCCAGTGAGCTATACACTGTACAAATATAGATGAAGATGATGTGGCTGAGCTTGCGAAAGACACGGAGAAGGAGAAATTTGTACAACAAGGGCTTGAAAGAAAAGCGAGTTAGAATTTGGTTTTAACCACTGATCATGACCTACTATCTCACATATTGAAATCCGTTCCCTGCACCCCACTAGACACACGCCCAGCCACGCACCCATTAGAAAAAGAGTCTGCTTTACCTGAAGGGTGTGGAAAGCACAGTATTTGGAGTCTGAACCACCTGTTTCTGCGGCGTTACTCCCGAAAAGTCACTTTCATGCAGGGGAGTGTTAAGACCTCCTTTCAGGGGGGTATCCACATTAGTGAGAGCCATCAAATTCTGTGCTTCCTGTACAACAGACAAGACATGCAGTGCATCACTAAGACTTTCAGAGTCACACTCTACTATACGTGTTTAACAGATTCAGTAGCAGCAAGAACAGTGGAAGAGTTATTTGAATGTCAATCAGTTTGTGGAAAACGTTTAACAATTCTTAGCTTTAACACCCGTACACTGGTATTTACAAACCCTACTGTTCCACTGACGGGGATTTTAATCTTCATTTCCAGTAAAATATATTATAAATTGGAATTTCAAAAATGAGTGGGTTACTTAATGTTTCAACTTCCTTCAGTTTGCCAGACTCCACAGATCTGCAAGATTTATTAGTGACTGGATACTCAAGTCATCCTAAGGATCTTGATTTTCAGAGGGAACAGCACACTTGCACTCTGAAATCCAACATCAATGAATTTTATCCAAACTGCACTTCAAAGAGAATGTTCCAAAAGAGATGGTCACAATTCAGATTTTTGGTCCATGACTCAATGGGGGCTTTTATGAATACCCCTCTACTTTTTTTTTTAATTTTTCCTTTTTACAATGAAGAATTAAGGCACTCTGAAAATGAGCTGAGATAATGCAACTACTGCATATAGCAATTATCTTCCCAGAAGACTACTAATCCATCTACAGAACTGTGTATATACGTAATACTGTGACGTATGTGATGTCAGAGTACTCCATTTGAAGGTGAACACGGCCATTCCTGCAAAAACTGCACAGAGACTTAGGTCATAATCTGTAGAGTCAGGAACTTTCTCCTTTCTCCTATCATGAAACAGAAACTGTTGAAGTACAACTCATTATCAACACGTGGATTTTTTTTGTTTTTCAGGTGGTTTTGTTTATTTGTTTGTTTTACACACTAGCTGCACTGATTTCATTTAGCCATTTCCCCACACTCAACAAAACATTATCCAACACTACCAGTTTTTGAAGGAACCCAGACACTCGCACAATTGGTGCAACACAAATATAACTCAGAGGTTGCAAAGGTAGGTTTTTGATAATCTTTGTCTTAAGTGGGTTTAAGCCAATGAAGTGCTAGGAAAACATTCTTGCATTGTTGCAGTTAAATAGTTCTTGTTAACTGAAATAAAAGCTGAACAGCAAAACTAAGTAGGAAACAACATAAATGACATTGTTTTAAGGACACGAACACCATATATACCTTTGAAACGGAGAGGTACCCAAGACAAGGGGAAATTATATAAGACACCAGGAGAACGGTTAATGCTAGAAGTTGCACGCAATATATAACACCAAAAAAAGAGTATCACAGTGTTTTGAAGCATGGTGACAACTGATCAGAGAGATGTGGATCTGCCTTTCAGTGTGTCCTAAAGGTCACGTGTCAGTTCAAACTCCACTACCGCACATAATCTAAGGAATGTTTCTGTGGTACTTACACCTTCTAACCACTGCACTAAAACTAAAAGCCCGTTGTGTACATTTATACTCTACCTGCAGGATCCTGTCTTGTGCTGCCGGAGTTTTGGGAGTCCTTAGTGCTATGCTGCTGTTGGTCACATTATATTCGGACAGAAGAGTGCTGGAAGCTGAATTTGTAATTCCAGATTCCTCGGCAGTCTGGCGTGCAATCTCACTTGCCTGGCCTACTTTTACAACTTCTTCAAGTTCTGCATCAGATATCTTTAAAAGAGAAAAATCCAAGGCATAGTAAGATAAAATACAACCACGAGATCCACTTGATAAAATAGAAATCATTGATTGGCATTGGCCTTATAAGTAGTTTATTGATCAACGAACAGCTTACCTGAGGAGCTGGAAGCACTAGTTTACTTCTTTTTTTGGTAAATTCTGACACTCCACTGGTCTGTAGAATAGCTGAAGGCAAGTCTGACTCTTTTTTCCGTTTCATATGTTGTTTGTCTTTTTTGCGCTCTCTTCCCTCCCTTTCACTGTCATTATGGATAAGAGAATCATTTTAGAAGACACGGGACAGTTACAAAGTAAAACAAATACGCAAAAAGCCTGTACCCTAATCAAAAACTGGATATGCTGAAATAAAACATGAAGAGTGAACCACCTTGCGGTGCAGAAGTTAAGTCATTAGATACAGTCTGCAGATCTTGCAGCAGAACCTACAACAAGGCAAATTCTCGAATAAGGCAACCGGTGGTTGCTTCAGCTACAGTCAACAGGGTCACTGGAGCAAGAAAAAAATGTCAGTCCGAGAATTTAGATAGCAAGAATCAGAGGATGTGAACAATCCCTTTTCCTCCAGCAGCTGCTAAGGGAAAAAGAACATTTTCTGTGGGATATGGCAACCAATTTCTCTTCAATATTTAATAAAAATGGCATTTTCTTCAAACAGCAATGGAGTCAGCCTGTGAAAACGTAATTTAGTAACCCATGGCAGTTTGAAGCTCCTGCCAGACCCTCTGAACTAAGAACCATACAGAAAGAATCAATTAGATCACAAGCTAATAAATCAAATCATATGTAGTACTGCACCTACTCTCTCAGTAAAAAACAGCTGGCAGAAGTAGCGGGAAATGCAATTGTACAATTAAATATGTGCCTTACAGCTGATGATGAAGGTGTGCATTTAATTTCTCAACTGCATGTTGTGGGATTGTTTTTGGGGCGGGGGGGGGGGGGAAATTAAGCATTTAAGGAGATTCTGCTGAAGAACAATTCTATGAAAAGTAATACTACAACAAGTAAACGCTACTCCTGTAAGCAATCTTAATAATGTTATGACTTGGATAAAGGACTACAAATATTACAAGCAAATCTACTGCTAAAAGAAAATGAACCTCAAAAAACTTAGATTTCCATTTAAAGAGCAAGAATGTACGTGAGGAACTTTATTCTCATGGAAAAAAGGTCAACTAGGTAACTAGATCTTTTAGAAAGATAAAAAATCCAAGAGACTGAAAAGGCAGAAGCAACCTGCACTAGTATCTGTCCCATGGAAAATATAACTCCTTTCCACATCATATTTCAGACATTTCCAGGACTTAAAACTATGGGTTGTTTTTGTTTTTGTTTTTCCAAATATACTGTTCCCTCCTTAGTATACCACACACTTACGATCTTAATTCTCCATCCAGGTCTTGCTGACGTAGCTTCCTGAAATCTGCATCCAGTGACTGGTAGTTTTCTTCTGACGTATCATAAAAACCAGGGGCAGGCTTCTTTTCAAATGGAATTTCTGCATTATAATCCACACCTCTCTTCTTTTTTCTTTTCTTCTGGATCTCAATTCCAGCAGCCCGAAGTTCTCGTCTTTTCTGGAGAGCAGCAAGCCGTCTAAGGAAACAGTAACACTAGGTGATTTAAAGTGCACACCTATAGGTGGCTCCTGTATCCTAAGATCTGGTAACACTTATGATCAGCTGCTGCTGTGATAGGGCTGCACGTATTCATACAACAAGAATGAAGCTCTTGTCACAAATGACTATCAAAAAGTCTGATTCTGCAATGACTTCAGTCTGTGCCTGACTTTACGCGTTGCAAATGCTCCAGTCAACAAAAGCAGTCCCAGTATATGAAACTAAGCATAAGTTTACCTAGCTTCTTCCAGCTGCTTCTCTCTTGCTTTTCTTTTGGCCTTCTTTCCCTGTGTATTAGCCAGACGAGCTCTAGCTTCAGACAGCATTTCAAGTTCATCTACAATAGTGCAGATAAATATAGCTATGAATTTGTACTTAAAGATGGGAGTAAGGGAAAAAGTGACATTAAGATCAGAAAACAATCTTTAAAAGCTGAATGAATGAATGGCATTCTGCATGATCGCTAAACTAGTTTTCGCCAAGTTGCTCCAATGTATTTTATAAATCATTGCCCAGAAGAAATGAAGACTTTAAGAAAAAATGTCTAACGTTGAAAATAATTCAACTGATTTCTACAGTAAATCAAAACATCTACAGAAAGAGGCAAACTGACCACACTAATGAAATTATAATTTCATTTACATCTTCATCAGAAAGTACTGTATTAGAAAACTTGTTAATTCCATTTACATCCAGATTCAAGAGTGCTGTGTTTGTGAACCCATGACTGTTCAAAACCACCACTGGTCCACTCATGGAACTTTAGCAATGTTCATTTTTTAGTTCAAAACATTGCTATGTGCAAGGAAAAAAGCTGCTAGTCCTCCTGTGCTTCAGCAGGGATTCATCTGGGAGGTATGAGCTGATGGAAAAAGATGAAGGTACAGAAATAAGAATGCAAATAAGCAGAGCAGTTGTCAAAGCAAAGAACAGTCAGTCACAGCAAGAGATGAAGACGACAGATGAGAAGGCAGGAAACAAACCAAGACAAGGAAAACAAAACTGGAAAAGTGTAACCGACTGGCCAGATACAGAAATAAGACAAAACCCATAAGAAAAAATGTTGGGGTGAGGCAGACAAGAGAAACCCAGGGTACAGAGGCTGTGTAAAAAGAAAAACCAAAGAGATCAGACTTCTGTCAAAAGCGGTAAACAAACTCATATCTTACCTTCATCCATGTCAATAGGATCTGGCCTGGCTGGTTTGGTTTCTGGATTTGGATCAATTTCTCCAGGTTTAAGTTTCCGAGGATCATCAGCAGTTTCTTCCTCATTGTCTCTCTGAGCGGCTTTGTCCCTGAAAACACATTGTATGTATGTCACAAGTGGCTCTTTGCTTTCTACCAGGCTCATAACCATCCCTTAAATGTCACCAAAGACTGCTCAAAAAAGTAACCTTGGACTATGCACCATACATTAAACCTGTTATACAACTACTACAGAAAAGATTCATGAATGTGCTACAGTCACATATTAAATTAGACAAGAGAAAGAAGCCAACATAGTATTACAACAATAAAATATTATATAAAATACAACATTAACAAAGCTAATAATAGAGAACTCTCCTCAGGTAATCTTTAACAGTAAGGACAAGAATTCGAGTAGTGTGACAGAACAAACAATCGAGTTTGCTTTTATACTCAGCCAATCACACCAAAATTAAGAAAGCTCACAAGGGAAAACAGCACTTTCCTTCTCTTCTTATGGCCTAAAGAAACCCTCTATAGCACACAGAGATGACGGCTGCACATTCAGCCATTTCAACAACACATGTTTTACGTCTGTCTGTCTGTCTTTTTTCTTCTCTCACACACTCGCTCATGCTGATACGAAATAAAATACCCAAATAAACCTTAAATGGAAGCTCATAAAAAAGCATCAATCTTGACACTCCTCTAGCCAGAACGACCAGAAGCAAGAAAATACACACCTATCTCTATTCAAGCCTGCTCTCCCAGGTTTCAGGAGCTGCTTCTTTCAAGCTAGACACATCGACTGAAAAGAAACAGTCCTTAAGGACTCAGCTTGAGACCACCGTACTTCAGCACCATGGGATAAAGGAACGATACATCGCTACAACAAACTCTGCAAATTTTCCTGGTAAGCACCTCTAGCAAAACAGTAACTCACAGCAGAAATTCATAGTGTTCCAAACACTGTGCCGCAGTTCTCCCAATGATCGGGGCAATGGTCCTCCACTGGGTTGGCATTAGCTTGGCCAGGTGCAACAGTTTCTCCTCTTCTTCCCGTGACCACTCCGTCTTTTTGATGCTTGGGTCTAGCCATTCGTACCTGTTAAAGAGGGGAAAAATGAAGGATAACAGAGCCAAGGTATCCATTGACTTGTCTTGAATTAATTCAGAGCAGTATTTACCCAAAATATCGCAATGAGATGTCAAAATCTTGTCATGCAAATTTCACACAAGTTTTTTTTGTACACAAGGATATTACTCCAGAGTATTTTTATGACATATGTATTTGAGCTTTAAAATGTACTATTTATCCACCACTTTTCATACAGATATTGTCTCCTTCCTTTCCCCTTCTCTATTCTGGCAAAGCGAGGAGTCACAAAATTAATCCAGAAAAAGAAAAGTTAAAAGCACAACCACCAAAGTTACCAGAAATGGTAGACTTCTTTGGTCTGGATCTTTCAACAGGTATTTTACTAATCTTTAACTGTGCCAGTACTGTTACCCTATACAGAAGTATTCTAATACATGCAGTTTGGCACTTGAGAAACTAAGTGATTCTGAAATAGATTCGTACTACATGTGTTTGCATTAGTTTTAAGCTCCTGTTTTTTCATATAAACTGAAATTCCACAGTGCAATTTCAAGCCAAACTCTCATTATGAAAAATCAGAAAATTATCTGCAAGAGAGATCAGTATCTTGTGATTTTACTTCATTGGAAATATTCACTTTGATTAAAAATGTGTAAATACAAAAAAATAATGTACATAATTTTAAGTGATCTTGCATTTGCCAACACTGCAGTCACTGGCAAAGAGAACATTTGGCTACTTTTGTTCAACTACTTTTAAGCAACAGGAATTCGAAATATCCACAACATCAGAAATCAAACCATCTTAAAACTATTGTTTCTCTGTGGACATAAATTAATCTGTGGTAACTTCTAAATTCCCACTAATTATGAATCTCATATTCCCAGACAGGGCACTTCTCACTTACCATCTGGCTTTGCACTGCTTTGCTGATTTTCTATGCAACAAAGAAGCAATACGTGACCACTGGTTTTTGCCATATTTCATCACAGCTGCTTTCAGAATTTCATCCTTAAAAAAGCAAAAGAATATTGTTATGGATCACAAAAGAGAAAGTTTGAGCTCCAGCAGAGGAGAACATGGTGGATTTCATGTAATGGGCTGACCCAATGGAAACAGCACTGCTCTGCTGCTTCTTTTGCACATTTTATTCTCAAGATGAACGAGGATTTGTATTTCAAAGGCCAATGAAATCAATAAAGATTAAATGAAAAAGACACATGATGATGATTGCAGCCTACTTCACAGATCCAATAGAACTTCCAAAACAATTACTTTCAATGCTCTCTAATGCACAGTTTTTAAAGGTTCTGTATATCCTCCTTGACCGTCAGCAATAAGAGGTAGGGAAGTGTTTGTCTGGTAATGACACAACATTTGGAAAAAAAATAGAATTGACACATACCTGGTGACTTGTTTTAAATAATATCATAAAATATCTCCTTTTTTTATCTGCATATTTCACTATAAATGGAATATTTAACTATCAATGGAATATGCTGTTAAAAAAAAGTATCACAAAAGTAAAGGGACTTTATAGTACAAGTAAATCTCTTTTACAAGTAAATCTTAAAATAAATCACTTCAATGTTCAGAATGTAACATCCAAAAAGTGCTGATCCCAAAGCTTATAAAATTCTAGGGAAAAAAAATAAAAATGTAATGGATTCAGCTTGGGAGCCAGGTTGTTCATATACCAAAGTGTGCACTGGTATCTGATCAAAAGCTACAAGTCCTATCAATTGTCTGTCAACCCCTCTCTTCCCTCCCCCTCGACAAATGGGTTCATTATTTCTGGTTTCCTCACAGGTCAGAAAAGTGGTATTTTAAGTGCATCAAAGCTATTCTTACAGCCTTGTCAACCACAGATGTGTCTCTTCTGTACCCGGTAAGTACTTGTAGCTGTGTTCAGAACCTGTTCAGCTGCACCATGCAGATGCTAGTCATCAAGGACAGGTACTCTGTCTAGCACAGACATCTCTCAGAGCACACAGCAGCTTCAGCTATAAACTGTTGACGAGCTCTGGCTTGAGCTGCTACAGGAAACAATTCACGTAATTTCTATTAAAAAACAAATAATAAATCCTCTCTTGTTTTTTTTACAATTTGCTTGGTGTTATACAGCATACAGTAGCCACACTGATGACATTAGCAGGCTTTTTTGCAAGTAATCAGTCATTTCCGAATGACCCGGCATCAACTGGTTCCACTTCCTGTAATTTTAATGTTGTATGTATAACCAAAATGTTAATCAAAAAATAGCACCAAAGAGAACTATTTCATCTCTGGTACACAAAAATGGGTGAAACAATAATCTATTTAACCCACTGCTGTTTCTCTTAACAGTCACCAAAATCAGTCAATTCTGGAAGACCATAAGAATGGGGTAAGCACACAGTGGTTCTTCCTGTCCTCTGCTGACCTCCAATTCAGCAGCCTCCTGGCACACAGCTGACGTGTTACAAGTAGTTAAAAGCACATGTAGCACACAATACATTTACCTTTTATTGTTTTTTCTCACTGATTTTTGGAACTATGTCCATACCCAGTGTTCACAGTATACAGTGGCAGAGTTCTGTGTTTTACAGTGTTGGTACATCCTCTTGCTTTGAACATGCCATCTAATAAAACTGACATCCTTGATTTCTCATGTTATTATTTTCCTTTTCACGATCACTTGCAGTTCTGAAAGCATGTGATCGCGAAAATGTGGGAAAGGGGTGGAGTTTTTTTGCTCTTTTTTGAGCAGCACGTAAATTTCTGCATACAAAACGCTTTGGGCTGCAGATGAAGAGCCTGTACCCATCTTCACCATTTCTGCATTTGGAAGGGTCTTTAAGGGCAAGAGATTCCAGCCCCCTCATACCCCTAGAAATTAAGAACCCTGACTACGCAGTGTAAGGCACACTCCAGCCTACGAAAGGGACGTCTCCGAGGACAACACGGCCCACGCATCGCCCCCAGCTGCTGTGGGGACAGTCTCTCCAGGGGGCAGGGACAGGACACACGCATGGCTGAGCTTCCTGTCCCCCCCCCCCCCCCCCAACACGCAGCCTTCAGGAGAAGCAACACCGACGTGACCTGTGCCCACGAGGACAGGGCACGAGGAGAAAGGTCCAGGCTGCTGAGGAATCGAGCCCACCAGAGCCACAGGGCCTGCAGACGCCTAACCCTGCTACAGAGGGCTCAGGCCGCTCGTCCCCCACCTCCGCACTGCTGCAAGACACCCCACTGCCGGAACCCCCTGCGCAGGCGCACCACCACCCCTCCGCTGGCGCCTGCGCACTAGCGCAGGGCACCCCCACCCCCTCCCCCAGCCGCTGAGGCCCCAGCCCTTGGAGTGGGGGATTAAGGCGAGCAGAGCCCTACCTCGGTGTTCCGCCACACACCGCCTTTAATCATAATCCGCGGCATCTTGGCGGCGAAGGGGCTCCAAGTCCTCCAGAGAAAAAGGGGTGAAAGGAAGAAAACGCCGCTCGCCTCAGCGGGGCCAGCCGAGACCCCGCGCAGGCGCCCTCCGCGATAAAGGCGGTGCGCTCTCTGCGCAGGCGCACAGGGGAGACGGTAACGCCGCGTGGGGGCGGGGCGCAGGCGCACAGGGCCGAGGGAAACGGGGGAGGCTGGCGGCTCTGCGCAGGCGCAGGCTCCGCGGCGCTGCGCGGCCTCGGGCGGGGTGTTTCGGGGAGGCGCTTTGCGCTAGCGCCACCTGTGGGCTGGAGGTGCGCACGGCAGAGGGGCCCGGGCCTGCTCTTCGCTGGTCAGTGACTGTTCGTGAAGTCGCGTCGAATTCCCAAACGGACACAAACGGGGAAGGAAGGGGCCAGCAGGAGAAAATCAGATTTCCCCAATGTTACATTTACAGGGTGTTTTGTTAATTTGAGGAAAAAACGTGCGTTTACATGGATGCACTGTGGCCCAAATGAAACTTGAGGTAGCAACATACAGTAACATACAGTAAAAAAAAATTGTCCTATTTCCTTCCGTTGTAGATAAATCCGGTTGGTAGTTAACCATATTGCAGCGTGCTCCGATTCCCCTGTATTCATTTACTTCACCCCGTGTTTAACTTTCACTCGCTTACTCAGGAGACGCAGAGCAGGTAAAATGACACCCACTCCCTCAAGCTGTCTGTCATTCGCGGGATTTCCTGTTACATCTTACCGTTGTGTCCAGATTTAAGATGTGATCATAAAGAAAACTAAGCAAAAATTTTTGGTTGAAATAGAAAACTTCATAGTACAATTTAGGAAAGGCTTTGCTTTTTGTTAAGACCCTGCAAGAATAAAAAATACTACACTTTTAGCTAGCGAAAAAAAAAATATCAATACCAGCCTGTGTCCTTATTTTAAGATGAGTATGCCTTTACATTTAAATTTCTCTGCCTTGGCAGACTGAGAATCACTTCCAATCCCCAAAAGTGCAGTGCACTGCGTAAGGAACAGAGGGGAACCTCATGAGACATGAAACACTTTATTTATTTTTATTAGAGGCAGCCACATGGAATAATTATTTTTACAAACTCATCAAGCTCCATCTGAAAACATTTTCTGTTGTCCTTACTTACAACAAAAAGAAATTCATGCTGCTTACAAACTCTTGTTAAAATTTCCTTCAGTGAATTTATATCCCTGTTAAATTGGGCTCCCTTCATCATTGTGCAACACTTTTAAATAATTATTCTCTATCAGATTTAACTTTCTTAGTCTCATCTGATATATAGGCTTACAACTCTTTTTATCATTTTTGTTTCCTCTTTGCACCTGTTCTTTGGAATTTTTCTTCAACCAAATGATCAGAATTGTACAGTAAGGCAGGTAAAAATTCCTCCACGCTTGTATAACAGCATTAATATTTCCCAGAAATACTTTTCTTTATTCATATGAGGATAACGTTATTCTTCCTCACACCTGTATCAGGTGGTTAGCTCAACCATTTCCCAAACAGTGACTTCCCAGCTTGTAATAAAAACGTCTGTAACCGCCAGGGTTCAGAGTCACGGATATTTACTCGTCTGATCTTACTGCCACTACAAAGAACTTGATCACTTCAATACCTTTGCTGATCTGGCCTTGAATACACGCATCTCTGCAGGAGTTTCAATCCACTCTTGGAAAACCACGTTCCGAATCAAGAGAATGGCTGCGGGGACTTCTGGAGGCCACCCGGTCCAGCCCCCTGCTCGAGCAGGGCCACCCAGCGCTGGCTGCCCGGGACCACGTCCAGGTGGCTTTTGAGTATCTCCAAAGAGGGAGACTCCACCACCTCCCTGGGCGACCGTTTCCAACCCGTCTCCTACGTTACCAGGAAGCCTCTGCAAGATATGATCTGTATTTATAAAGAAAATCATATGTCTGAGAGAAGTAAAAAAGCGACGGTAATTTCATGTTTACATTCTCTAAATGAAGCTGTAGGTTTACTCTGCTGTTTCATGGGAACTGTAACATCAGGGGACTGTTAGCGCCAGCCCTTTGCTGTTGTCCTTCCTCACACAAGAGGGTAACACCGCCGTTATCAATACCACTGAACATACTGCAGTCTGTGATGTCCACACAGAGTTTCTAGCACCATATAACTCTATAAAACAAGCAAAAATTTGTCTAGATTTGAATATCAAGCGGAAGAAGAATCCATCTGTCTTCACCATACCAGGTAACAACTGCTGTTTGGCACAAGTGGTCCTTATACATGGTATTTTAGGCGCACAGTAAAGCTCTTCAACAAAATAAATTTTACAGTTCAAGATACTGCTAAGGTTTTCAATGCAACTAAGTAGTATTTGCAATATTATCAGCTAGTGGTTAAATTAACAGAAGTTCTTTAAAAAGTATGATATCGTCTATTTTAAGAAACAAAGAGCACAGTAACTACCAGCCTGAGAAAAGGTAAGGCATTTCATACTAGATTAACATTAGGTATTTACATAAAATTGAAGATTAATTCAAGGATTCTCAGTATCAGAAAATATCTTATTAAAGACAACATTACCATTTCTGTCAGACTACTCAAAGAATTATCAAAAGTACAGTCAAGATAACTGCCTATAAACCTTTTATCTATACACACATACAGAAAACATTTTCATATCCCAGTTACCCAGTGATGACACGAATCCTGTGTTTCTGTAACTTTGTGAGATACTATTTTTTTTCTCTTGCAAGTATTGCAAGAGAACTGGGGAGTAGGGAATGCAACTTTCAGCAGGCAGGAGGTAGCATTAAGCCTCCAAACACAGACAATTTTTAAATGAAACGTTATTACTATACAATATAATGTGCACCTCCTTCCCTTCTTTTAAACATTCTTTCAGTTAGACAAGAGATTTTTTTTTTTAATTAATTTTTTACAAGTAAGTGGCACAGAGTAACTGTTTAAACTGATCATTGTTGGTCAAATCATAACTGACCTCACGGTATTAAGAAGTTACTCAGGCATGAAAAAGTGCCTCCAAGATTTTCTTTAGCATAGCCTGCGCTAGAACTGAAGCTCTCGGAAGAACCTGGAGCAAACCAGTATCCCGAGTTTCACTCTCCGGACCAAAACGCTGGATGCTTCCATTACCAGCCATCGTTCTGAGGACAGCAGGGGAATGCAAAGCAATGAACAAATTCAGGACATGCAAACCTCGCCAGAACTGAGCACCAACTTGCAATTCCCAAGCTTATATTCCAAGCTTATGTTGTCGCCTATGCTTTTCCAGAAGTTTTTTGGTAGGCAGCATCAGATTACAGTTTCCACACTTGTACTTTTTTTTGTGCGTTTTCACATGCTTTTGGAAAGCACGTTTATCTACTGTAGAAAATTTACACCTTCTGCAGTGCAACTTTGAATGAGTCAGTAAGTGGCGCTTCAGGTGGCTAGACGTGCGGAAAGCAACAGCGCACTGACCGCACTTGAACGGCTTCTCCCCCGTGTGTATTCTCAAGTGTGGCTTCAAGTTTCCGTTGTGGGCTGTGGAATAGCCACACTCTTCACACGTGTATGTTTTGACAGGTAGCTGCCTTTGTTCGTAGAGACAGCCAGGAGACGAGCTTTCCTCACAAGAGTGTGAAGCCAGATGCCGTTTCAAGGACAGCCATTTGTTTGTTGAATAGTCACAGTTCCTGCACTTGAGATGCTCCATATTAAAATGCGTGACTCTGTGTCTTTTCAGGTGACTGGAAGTACGAAACTTCTTCTGACAAACACTGCAGCTGTAAGGTTTCTCACCCGTATGAGTTCTTACATGTAGTTCAAGGTTGCTTAAAACGTAAGTAGCGTACTTGCACTCTGCACACTGATAGAATCGTGGCTGGCTTTGCGCTAGCAAATCACTTTCTTTGCCCCTCTGCACATCTGGCTGTACTCCGCAGACTTCCGAACCAAGCAAGGAATGGACGCTGTTTGAACCTTCCGAGGAACTAAAATCTCTTTCTGGACGCATGCCTACACGCATTTCATGATGCAATTCAAGATTCTCTAAACAACTATCTACATAGAGGCAACGGCCAAACTCACGTCCATTCTTTACGTGAGTAAGACTGTGTTTCTGCAAATGGTTTGATGTTTTAAATGTCTTATTGCATTCTTTACACACAAATGGTCTTTCATCTGTATGTATTTTTAGGTGCAGCTTAAAGTCACTATGAACAGCAGTAGCATAATTGCAGTGTCGGCACTCATACGTTTTGAATGTAGACAAATTGGAAGGCCAGGTGTCCTTTAAGCTTTCCACAAATTTATGATATGCATCATCATCTTGAGCTTGTGAACGAGAGGCCTTGGAGTTGAACAGAGGTTCCTCTTTGCAAATGACAGTGTCCATTTTGTACGAATTCAGAGGAACTTCTGACCTATTCCCAACAACTGGTAAGCTGTTGCTTCCGTGGCTGCTTTCAGGGAATTTCTTTCCAGAACACATTTTCTTATTGTCCTGCACATCACCTGCCCGCTCCGAGTCTACTTCTGAAGCCAGCACTCCCCCACTGAGACAATCATTTTCTTTACTAGAAAGAGACAGAGAAACACAGTCCCGGGAATCACTGTCAACTTTACATATTTTGCTTTTACGATATTCATTGCTCTGATTTGTATAACCATTAGCAGTAGCCTTAAACTGTTCATGAAATTTCTTATGAAAGCTGAGATGTCCTCTAGTGTAAAACACGACATTACACTCATCACATGTATAATTCTTTACGGGTCTTCGAGTTCTCTTTCTTCCACTTACGAAGTCGAGTTGCTGGTCTTGGCACGTTTCTTTGCCTGCATGCAATCTTGTGTGTCTCTTTAACCCAGAGGGGCTTGTGAATGCCGACTGGCAGAACTCACAGGAATACGGCTTAGCCCCTGTGTGGATGTAGCTATGCCTTACCATGCTTGAGAAATACAATGAAAAAAAGGTGCAAAACCTGCACTGGTACAGCTTATACCCAGCATGCCAGTACATGTGATTTAACAGGTAGGATAAGCTAACGCAGGAGCAATCGCATTGAGGACACTGGTAAGGTGGTCTCTCTTTATGTCCCTTCATGTGATGAATAAAAATCCTAGGATTTGATGAAGCAAAGAAACAAATTTTGCAGGAAAAACTAACTGGCACAGCCAGAGGTGTAAAGTCCCTTTCAATTTTGATGAAAAATTTCTCATATTTACTTTCTTTTTTCTTGGTCTCGGATTTTCTTTCTTCAGATGGTCTCTGCCTAACTTTTCTCACATTCATTCTATTTTTTCTTGCCTTTTGCAACCTAGTCATTTGCTTATGAAATTTAAGGTGATTCTTAAGATTGACAGAAAAGAAAAAGGTTCTTTTACAAAAGCAGCATTTATGTATTTTCTTATCTTTATGAGCTGAATAAACATGTTTCTTTAAATGTGCATTGCATTTATATACAGAACTACAAAACCTGCACTTAAAATTCACTCTTTCTTGCTTATTGATAGAACAAGATGCTTTAGGAAGAGGTTTGATGGTCACACTATTACTTAGCCACGCTAAACCTTCTTGCTGGCTTTCGAATTCTTTTGGGCTTGCATGAGGAGAAACAACTTTTTGTTGCCGATATCTTTTTTTAGGAAATGGGGTTAATGTCTTATAAATATGCTCTCCAGTAGTATTTGATTCAGCAGAAGTGGAAGCGTTCATCTCCGGTTTCTCTACATCTTTTAGCAGTTCTTCTGAAGTAGGAGAACATCCATTAAGAAACAGAGCAGAACAGTTATAGGTAAATTTTGGTTCTTCTTTCAAGCCATGTTCCAAAAGAGAACTGAAAGTTTCATCTTCAAATTTGCTTCTCTTTCTTTTTCTGTTATTAGCTTCATTATCTCCATTCTTTGAAGAATCAGGATCTACAGGGGGATAAAAAGTCACATGCATGACATTTCATACAATCGCCAATGTTCACGATTAATTGGTAGTAATAATCCCAAATTATCTAACAACTTGCTTGCTCTTCACTCTTTTTGTTTCCTCAGTATTTTCCTATCTCCACTTCTTTCCTAATGTCTCTCTCCATGCTTCCCCCCCTCCCCCCAGAATATAAATAATGTTTTAAGAGAAGAAATCCTAGTTAGGAGCCTCCTTCTTTCCACTTCCTCTTTTCACTCAAAGCTCTGAATTTCACAGGACAACACTGCATCCCCTACAGTTTTTTAATGAAACAGCTTTATGCCAGAATTCCTATGAAGCTACAGTCACCAAACTTTGCTAGGGCTCCATTCTCACAAGTACGATGCGCCTTCTGCTGTCTTCTGTCTGTTAGAAGGGAAAGTACTCTTGGCACTTCTCTATGCCTTTCTTCCTGAAGGACTTCCATCTGCTATAAGGAATGATGGCATTTAAACCTAAATTATGCCTCTTCCAGTCTCTGCTTATATTGGTGAGAGTTACTGCCTGTTGGTTTTCTCCCCCTAATATCTCTAATTGAGATAAAAAAACCTTTAACCTAAGTTTTTACTTTCAGATCCTTTTCCCTAATGAAGGGCCACCCTTTTGCAAACTGCAGCAGAACGAAACAGCACCAATTTACTGTAGTTTCACTATTTTTCACAGGAGTCTGTGAAAGAACTAGGCATACTCCAGCCAATATTCTTTCTGCTGCATACGATATTAAACTATGCCGAAATGCTGACTCTAAAATGAACAGGTTCGGCATTCTCCCTATACACTTTCTTATCCATTTCAAAAACATGAGATTCACCATATTTCTTAAACTCTTGTACTAGTCTTATTAACAAGTTACCTTCCATTGCAACAATTGTCTCCATCTCCTTGTGGATTTCGGGTTGTTTCTCTTGACTGCCATCAGAAAGAACACTTGCAACACTGGCAGTGATATCCAAACATGAAGAGGAACTTGTCAATGTCAACTGTCTGCTTCTCTCGATGGTATCATCTCTACCCTGATTGCCAGCAGAGGAGAGGAGAGGAGTAACTTTCTGAAAGCCGTCATCACCATCACATTCTTTTCTGTCACTGGTTTCGTTTATCTCTGTAAGCTCTGTTTTGCAAGATGATGTAGGCAACACAGAATTTTGACTATATTTATCCGTGCTTGCATCACACCAATCACTTAAAGATGATTTTGATCCGTTACACCCACTCTCAGCAACCCATTTTACTTCAGAGTATTTCATATTATTATCCTTATTTGAAGCAGTCTTGTTTTCTTCCCAAATGCTTAAACTGTTGCTGTCATTTGAAGGTGTCACATCGCTTTCTAGGAAAACGCTATTGTTTAAGCCAGCCTCCTGCTCATCCTCCTTCAACTCGGGAACCGATGCAGCTTGCTCCTCAGCATCATCTTGGAGAAAGTCATCATCGCTCAGCACGAAGACAGTGATCGGGAGAACAATTTCAAAGACATCCGCCTCTGAGGACAGAAAAGGACAGCATTCATACCGCTTCCAAAATACCTGAAGCAACCTGAAGGGGAGTCCCCATCCCTGGAGGTATTTAAAGACGTGTAGATGTGGCACTTAGGGACATGGTTTAGTGGTGGACTTGGCAGGGATAGGTTAACGGTTGGACTCGATGATCTTGGAGGTCTCTTCCAAGCAGAACGATTCTGTGACTCTAACCGCGGCCGCCCGACGCCCCGCTATGCCCCCGCGCTGGCCAGTGCGCATGCGCAGGCTCAGGCCGCCGCCGCACCGGCCCCGCCCAGCCCGCCTGCGCGCGAGATGGGGGGGGGGGGGAGGGTTCCCCCCCCCCCCCCCCTCCGGTACCTCGCGCCCCTCAGCCAACCGCCCCCGCCCGGTCGCAGGCCCCGCTGGGTCCCTACCAGGGAAGCGAGCACCTACCGCTATCGTCCGCCGGCTCCGACCTGCCCTGTCCCACCGACATCGCCGGGCCCGCACCCGGCTGGCTCCGCGCGGTAATCGAACAGCCCCAGGCTCACGACCGCAGCGGCGTCGCGCATGCGCCGGCCTGGCGCGCGTGCGCACGGGGGCGGGGAACAGCGCTGCCCATCGCGCGGTTGGCAGGAGGGAGGAGGTGGGGGGTGTGCACGGCTGCCGCCTCTCGATTGGAGGGAGCAGCAGGGGGCGTGGCCTGAGAAGGGGGTGGGGCGTCCACCTCCCTGAGGTGACTGCGCGCGCCTGTGTGGTCGCCTTCCGTCGTGCGGGTGTGGGCGCGGTCGCCTTTAAGTGGTTTAAAAATCAGTTTAATCACCCGTTACCTGGACCAGAACACCCCAGCGGTAGGCAGGGAGGGGGTTCAAAAGCTCTGCAAAATCTAGTCCTATCTTAAGCAAAAAAGCGGAAGGCAGCCCGCCGGCCGGGCGGTGGAGGGCTCGGACCTCTCGGTGCCTCCGAGCGTTCCCCGTCAGGCCGAAGTCCGGGAGACGCTTGCGGTGGTCTGGCCATGGAAACCCGTGTTTCCTTTGGCCCTGCCGCGCAGGAGGGGAGGTGGAGGCCTGAGAGCATGCAGGGGAGGGGAGAGGCTGTTGCAGAGCCGGTCTGAGGACGTGTCTGCTGGGTGGGGAGCTGCAAGGTCTCCAGTTTACCCAGACTGCTGTTTCCGTGGCCTATCATGGACAATCCCTCAGAGGTGGGTCCAGGAGTGAACTTCAGAGCGTGTCCGTGGGGGTCTGAGCTCAGAAATCGGTGTACTGCTTTCCTGAAGGGCACACGGAAGGAGGGGTTTTCTGGTCAGTGAACAGTTTCTCAGAGCTTAAAGGCTGCTTTGCCCCACTCCCGCTTGCTCCTCTGTGCCAGGTCCTTGCCAGCTCAGCTTATAAACTGAGGAAAAAACAAAGTCATTGTGTCATTAGGCCCAAAGGGTTTCACAGAAAGTGAAGTCAATTATTGTACTGGGTCTGGCTACGACAGAGTTAATTTTCTTCATAGCAGCCAGTATGGTGCTGTGTTTTGTATTTGTGACCAAAACAGTCTTGATAATTCACCAATATTTCAGATGAACAGTGTTTGCACAGCACCAAGGCCTTCACTTTGCCCCTGCATGGCGTAGGCTGGGGGCGGGCAGGAGGCTGGGACGGGACACAGCCGGGACAGCTGACCCAGACTCTGCACAGGAGTTCGATCCAAATGACCGGAAGGGTCATTCTATACCATATGACTACCTTGTGTGTTATTAACACTGTTTAGTTACACATCTAACACACAGCACCATGCGAGCTGCTATGAGGAAAGTTAACTCCATCCCAGCCAGAGTCAGTGCAGGTGTTGATGGCCATCTTACAGAGTGACAGGAGATTTTGTTCCTTTTTTGTTTACTGCTCAACTATCCGTTTTCTGGAGCTGTTGAGAGAAAAAGTAGCAAAGGAAGGTAAACCGAGCTAAAAAGTAAACCAGTAATGAGAGTAACATTGGTCATATTTGCTCTGAAGAGATCGTTCTCAACCGGTCTGATGAGCTCTCAGGTGCTGCCAAAATCTCACGGTCCCGTATAACATGGTAAGGACGCACTGAATCGCTCATGCAGAGGCCTGAGAGAAAAGCGGTAGGGCTTGCTGAATCCAGTAATCCACCAGATGGGAGGCTGCTGCAGCTCCACGTTTCCCAGTCCAGCCAGTGGCAAGGCTAAGCATGTACTCCCAATAGGCACAGGAGAAAGAATTAAGAGTGCACGTAGAATACTTAACATGCACAAGAAATCTCAACAATAGTAATAGTAATGCAGTTAAAACTGTAACACATGCACTTCTTTGTTTCTATTGCTTTTTCCTGGTGTTATGCTCACTCTTTCATCAGTTCCCTGGGTATTAAAGTCAGAAATTTTAGACTGTGAAGAGGATAACACCTGAACTGTCATCTTCAAGTCCTTCCTTGGGAATAATATGATGTTGATGTTGCTGGTTTCTTCTTCTTGCAGTAGTGCACATTCACGTTCAGCCCCCATACTTAACAGTCCATAAGCTGTGAGTGACAATCTGTCCTTAATTTATGGTAACTCCGCAATTCATTATGGCAAATATCCTTGTGTACTTCAGGGGTCTGTGTTTTGGACTGTCTCCTATGATCCAAGACCAGTCTTCTAAGGTCCATATTGGCACCACACACTTTTTCACACAAAGTGAACTGTTTTCAGTGTTAGTGAGGGCACGGGATCATACGCTTGTTGCTTCTTCCCCTGTTTTTGTGATACAATGGCTCCCTACACCTAGAGTGGTTGCAAACTGCAAGAGAAATGGTTATGCTGGACTGTAAAATTGTAATGCAGGTGCCTACGCTAACTTGATTTTCAAAGCTGACAGGGCTTAGTCCTGATCTGGTTCAGATTCCTAGACCTGGTTTTTCTTTAACAGCTTGGTTAAGGGCTTACAATTTCTGCACAAACATGGGTATAAAATCTCTAGAAAAGTTAAATATTCCTAAAGGAGATCTTAACTCATGCAAATTTGTATATGCAGGGAGCTTTCCTCAGGGTGAAGGACAGCTTGCTGTTAACACCCCCCACAACCCCAGAGTGAAGTTACCTGCCTTAGGAGGAGCACGGGAAGGGTCAGCACACCACCAGGGAAACAGGGGAAGCTAAATGTGTGAAAAAACATTTTAATTTATTACTGTTTCTTTTTCTGTAAAATTAGATCTCAACTATTAATGATTAGACTCTTAAGATTTGAATTATACTCCCAGTAAGTTCTGTGTTTGGCTCCTGCCTGAGCTGCAGCCCTGCAGCGTCGCGGCGCTGACTGTGCCTGGCCATGGACCCACTAACCCGGCCCCTGAGCCCGACCTGCGGGCTCGCTGCCCGGCCTGGCCTCCGGCCTGCCTCAGCACCACCGACTTGCCCGTCTGTCACTGGGCTGTGCCTGACCCTGGCTGCTCTCGTGGGGCCTGATCCTGACCGTGACTTGCTGACTTGTGTGTTCCCACCCTGAGCTCGGACCTGCCCCATCCCCTTTTCTCTGGTGGTCCGAGCTCTTCGTTGATCCAGGCAGACACCCCAGGCCTGCCCTGCTCCCTCGCTGGGGGCGGAGGGACAGACCCGGGCTGGCAACCTCCTTCTCCTGCCATCCCAGGGATCCCCTCTGCTCTCAGCACCCCGGTCCTGAGGGACCAGCCAGCCTGCGCTGCTCCCTGACAGTATTTTACAGGGGCTTAGGATCTCCACCCCCAGGTTGTGATCCAAGGGCCTACTCTGCTAGAGGATTTCCAGTTCTCATTTTACAGTCTCTGTATTCATTACTGGTGCCTCCAGAAGAGGGTGGCATGTTCAGCCATTCCCAGAGGAATTTCCCCTATTCCCTATCTTCTTCCTCCCCCCATGAGAAGGGTGTAAGGACCTAATTACAGGTCTTAACTTCAGGGCCTTGCTTCCTGACATAAATGCAGCCTCACCCATTTTTTTTGTTTATCAACAGGCAGGTGTTGTGTAAGTAGGTCACGTTAGTACTGCTTTGGGTTGAATTAAAGTAAAAGTGTAACATGTTTAACATACAGCAATGTTTGATTAGGTCTGATCAAAACATGCATGGGTGTTAGATAAAGGCAAGGACAAGGTGTAACCTGCAGTTAAAATTCAACCAAATCTCTGCTAACTTTGGCATGTAGCCAGTCATCATTTGCAAAACTTTGTTTTATATGCACAGAAATGTTACAGCTGGAAAGCTAAAAGAGGATAGAGAAAGGCAGTACCATCCAAAGCTAAATATGTGCCTACTTAGAAGTTTGTCTACTGTACTTTTCTGCCTTCCATGAATGCTAGCCAGATGCATACTAGGTGGAGTGATTTTCCTGTACATACAGGTATGTTGGTAGCCTTTATTCATAGAATCATAGAATAGTTTGGGTTGGAAGGGACCTTGAAAGCCCATCTAGTCCAACCCCCTGCTATGAGCAGGGACATCCTCAACTAGATCAGGTTGCCCAGAGCCCCGTCCAGCCTGACCTGGAATGTTTCCAGGGATGGGGCATCTCCCACCTCTCTGGGCAACCTGTGCCAGGGCTTCACCACCCTCAGTGTGAAAAACTTCTTCCTTATGTCTAGTCTAAATCTCCCCTCCTTCAGTTTAAAACCATCCCCCCTTGTCCTGTCACAACAGGCCCTGCTAAAAAGTTTTTCCCCATCTTTCCTGTAGGCTCCCTTTAAGTACTGAAAGGCTGCAATAAGGTCTCCCCGGAGCCTTCTCTTCTCCAGGCTGAACAAGCCCAACTCTCTCAGCCTGTCTTCACAGGAGAGGTGCTCCATTCCTCTGATCATTTTTGTGGCCTCCTCTGGCCCCGCTCCAGCAGGTCCATGTCCTTCTTGTGTTGGGGGGCTCCAGAGCTGGAGGCAGCACTGCAGGGGGGTCTCCCCAGAGCGGAGCAGAGGGGCAGAATCCCCTCCCTCGCCCTGCTGGCCACGCTGCTGGGGATGCAGCCCAGGACACGGTTGGCTTTCTGGGCTGCGAGCGCACAGTGCTGGGTCATGTCCAGCTTTTCATCCACCGGTACCCCGAGTCCTTCTCGGCAGGGCTGCTCTCGATCCCTTCATCCCCCAGCCTGTATTGATACTGGGGGTTGCCCCAACTCAAGTGCAGGACCCTGCACTTGGCCTTGTTGAACCTCATGAGGTTCTAGAAGCCTTTTGTTTAAATTAATGTGTTTTTTCCTAAAGGCAGGCAGCCCCCTTTTAACAGAAGATAACATGAAGCTCCAGGACAGTTAGACTCAATAACTGCAGTACTTATTTTTCTTCTGCCTTTATAGGCAGAAACATTGGTTCAGTTTGTGAAATGCAGATGGCATAGTTATGTTTTCAAATACAAGTGGCAAAACCTCTCGGCAGAAGCATTGTCAAAACCCTCCTAACTGGGAGTATTAAATTAGGCAAAGATGAGAGGAATATTGGTTTCTGTGTTTCAACTCTTGGGGTAAGACGACTTGTTGATACTCCAAGCTGGGCGAAGCAGATGCTGGGGAGAGCAGGATGTCTTGCCTAGACTTTTTCCTGCCACAGCAATCCACAGGGCATCCTTCGTGTTGTTCCTCCTATGCAAAAAAAGAGTAACAAAAAAGTCTCCTCCTGCCAGAACCATCTGATTCTCCGCAAGAGGGCTCTGTGGCCATGGATTTGCTCCACGGATGTGCTGAGAAAGGCTCTGCAATGAAACAACCTGAAAATAGACGAGATCACAAATACTCCTGTCCCTGTTCAGCTGGTCCAGAACATCTCTTGTGGAAAGGGGAGCAGATAATATCTGAATTTCAAGTAGAAATTAAGGAGGAAAAATACATCATCTCTGTTGTAATTATCAAAGCTAACGGAAAGGTAATATCCCACACATTTGTTATTCCCATTTCATAGGTGACTTTCAAAATGCACAAACCCCAGCTGTTTTAAAAAGACTAAACTGCAAGAAATCCATTGTGAATAGGATTTCTTTTTTGCCCCTGAGTCATATCTGAATGCTCAGTGATGTATACACTGATTTCTTGTAGTGATTTGTGCCTCAGCCATTTGCTGAATCTTTTTTTTCCTGAGCTAGTTCTAAATTTGCGTTTTAAAAGCGCAGGGGTTAACAGCTGAAAAGGATGTCACAACTGTAACAGCTGGTGTTTCTTGTAACCTGGGTCTGGATCTGAAGAAATGCAGAAAATGAGGGGAAAAAAAGAACTTAATTGGGAATGTTTTAATTGTTCATATATTCTCACTGGAAGGAGATTAATATGTTTCCATTATTTCTTTTTTAAAGCATAAACTTTTAAACAATCTTATTTGAAAAATATCTCCCCCACAAAAAATCTGCAGAACCGTGTAAACTTTACAAAGCTGTAAATGACAAGCTTTTGCCTTTAAAGTGAATATTTCCACTCTTTTTCTTAAAGTTACAAACTGTAACTCTCAGCCTAGTACTCCTTGATGCTGTCATCCAGTAAATAAAGTGATCATGCAATAGCGAAAGAATAAATCTGGCCTATGGAAAGTGAGTCCGGGGAACGGTGGAGCTGCCTTTACAAGCCCATTGCGCAAAACTGTGTTCTGCAAATTCAACTTGCAGTGGAGTGACAGAGACCTGCCTGTAGCAGTGCTCGTGCCCACACTCTGGCGTGAAAAAACAAGAGTTGTGGAAAGTATCTTGTAAGGCGACTCTGTGATTCCTGCATCTCTGCCTTCTAACCTTGTGACACATGCGAGAGAAAGAGGGCATCTTCACATCCACTGTTAACTGGAGGAGGAGTTGCCACTCATTTGTAGCTGAAGGTGTTTATTTCTGAGCTTCGATTATGATTATCCATGCATGTGCGTGTGTTGGCCAGTGAATGTTCCTTTGATTTCCTAGACATCAGTGACAGAAACAGGAAAATGCATATGAGAGATTACATTTTTGAAAAATGTACTTTGACAAAAACCAACCCAGCAACCTACAGCTTTCTGTCTGCAATATAAAAATTGGACACTGATTTGTACTGAAACTTTGTCTGGGCTGATTAACAGTCAAATATGTATCTTTCATTTATGGAAGATAATAAATTTTAAAAAACAATATGGAAAATATTGGACGCCATGAGAAATTGAAGTATCCCCAGTAAAATGCAATTATTTGAAGTGTGGATTTTTGACATCTCTGGGGCTGGAATGGTGGCCCAGATTTATCCTAACTAACAGAAGGTATTGACCTGAAATGCGTCACTTGCGAGTGCAGTCACCCTAGGCTGCTTCCAGAGCAGTGGTTTTTCTCCTCATGCATCTAGGGCTGTGCGTTGGAAGGGCCTGTGGCAGTAATTCCGTAAGGTCTTATATCAGTATGCTTCAGTTTGCCAGACAGGGCTCTGTACCTCCAAGAGGGAGCATTAAGGCTTCTGCAAGCTGAATAAGGCTGAAAACCATGGCTGTACAGCGAGAACAGAGGCGAGGTGCTCTACTAGAGACCAGCTAGACTGAATCACCTTCCAGAGTGTCTCTGTCTTGATTATGGAAGAACCTATGGCAATCACACTCCTAATATGCAAGCTTTGGCTACGAGACTAAAATGAGGTGGAGTACGCGTGGCCCTCTGCCTCTCTATCTGTTTGCGTAGGACCTTGCTTAGTGGAGCACACTCTGATTACAGCCTCTAAGTGCTGCTGCTGTATAAATACTGTTATTGCAGCAGTTGCACGTGCCACTTCGTATTTCATCCTCCTGATTCCATTTCTGTTAGTGGCCGTGTGTCATTATCACTCACACAGATACCGGCAGAACCTGTCATTTGTAAATGCTGGCAGATGGCAATGCAAGTCCTTTCCTAGGCATTACAATGTATTGTTTAAAACCTCAAGGCAAATATGGTCATCTGTAGACACCTTCAGATTGTCACTTGGCCATAGACATCCGCTGCTCCTAGTAATTTCAGCTAAACCTTTGGGGGTTTGGCACGTAACAAAAAATCAAGCTGGAAATATCTTAGTTGAGCAAAAAGCCTGAAATCCCAGGGAAAAAAGATAATGTCACTTTTAGACCAGGGAGAGTCAGAGAACTGTTCCTAGGAAAATAATGTAAGAGCAGTTATGGCCTGGCAATTAGAGCAGGAAAAGTCGTAGCTGAATACAAATCCAGCTGAAAAATGATAGAAAGAGGCTGGAGGAGTTGGGAATGAAATCATTAATCTATCAACTAATGTAAAGAAGGAGAATATCTCTAGAAGGGTTGGTCAGCACAATATCAGCTGTATTAGGAATGAGAGCTTTTTAAGAGCCAGGATGTCGCAATAACAAACCAAGACTTAGTAACTAAATGGCTTCTTTTATTGTAAAACCTGCTGGGTTGCTGTTTTTCTCTTTTTCACACTGCCACTGACTCTTCTTTTTTTTTTTTCTTTGCAAACAGCTTCACTAAAGTCTGTTCCAGAGGGAAGAGAAGAAAACACATCAGTAGGAGCTAGTCATCGACAAAGAGCTGAGCAACACTTAGGGACAGAGCCTTCTAACACCAAACGCCCACGGAGAGATGCAGCTGGGGATTGAGATAGTCACACGAAGTCCCCAGCGCACTCTTCTTTTCAGTACTTTCTGCCCCAAGCTGATCCCCTTGTCATTAAGTTCACCTTGAACTCATTGAAACTGTATGACTAGGGAAGAAATTCAGTCTTACGCTTAGGGCATAGGAGCCAGGATGTTTGCTTTCCACTCCTGATTTTTGTGCAGGTTTGTGTAGATCACTATTGTTTGCAAAGTGTTTCAAGTTCTCCCCATTGCTTAAATTGAGCAGTGCAGTGCTATTATGTAAGTGTTTGCAGCTCCTTGTAATTGGAAACAGAGTTTGATTTATTGTCATACATGGCATTTCCCAAAATCAGGAGACAAATATATCCAAGGTCGAACTCAGGAAAACCTGGAAATACACAGCCCTTTCTCTGGTAAATTGAGTATGGTCCATTCTACTGAATATGCTTTTTCTCTCTCCTTGCAGTTCTCCTGTGCCTTTCTGATGTGAAAGACAAGGAATCTCTGCCAGCAAGGACACCAATCTGAGAACTGCTGAATCAAAGGATTGCTTTGTATAAAGCCACACTTAGAGACCGGTCTGATGCCGAAGTTGCCATTCTTGAAGGTATGCAGAAAGAACTAGTAACATACTAAAAACTAAATGCTCTTTCCTGTTTTGATCTGAATGATTAGCCAAAAATTCTGGGTTGTGGGGTCTGTCGCAGTTTGAGAGAGGAAAAAGAGATGATACCAAATATTTCTGTCATGCAGTCCTGGTCACAGCTGTTTCCCTAGAAGGGAGGGAGTCCTGGAGGTCCTGTGTCTTAAATACATGCTAAAATGCATAAGCCATCCACTTCCCTTCATCTCTTGCCCATGTTCTGCAAGAAACATGGCAGAATCTGCTCTTCCCTCTGCTCTTATTTCTATTCTTTTACAGTTTTCTGTCCCTTTTTCCTACCTGGCAGTTTTCTTTTTTCATTCCCCAGATTCTCAACTTTCCTTCTGTTCTCTTTCCCTGTTCTTTCTCCCCTAAACCTTTTCACTCCCAGTCTTATCCTCATTTTTCAGAAATCTTCGCTTGGCTCGGTTTGCACCTTTTTTTGCATGGTAGGGGCTCCAGCAATTCCTTCTGCTCTCTGATTCACTGACCAGCACTTTGGTGACCTGCAGCTTCCTGGAGAAATCTTTACAGGGAAGGCCTTGCTCAGCCCCAGTGACCCCAGGGCAGATGTGCCTAATGATCCAAGGGATGGTGGGAAAAGGAGCTGTGCTGGGAGGAGCTCAGTGCCAGCACACTGGACAACATAGCTGTCAAACTAAGTCTCTCCTGAGCGCGTATAAACTGATTTTTCCAGGGCCTCAGAGCTGTGTTGCACTTGGGAGAATATAATGAAAACAGCCAAAGACGTAATATTGTTCCCAGGGTTACATGCGTGGCTCAATTTCAAGTTTCTGCTTCAAAGCACAGAAATGCTAAAGCCTTTCAGCAATAGTGTACAACTGATTGTATTTTTTTTATTATTTTACATACACAAAATATTTCTTAACATTGGTCTTGAGAATGACTGATTTTTTTTTATTGACCCTTTCTGAAAAAAAAATCAATGTGAAACAAATGTGGCAAAGGAAATTTCAGCTTGAAAGTTCCAGTATAGCAAGACTTTACTGTGGAAAACATGAGGAAATCTTAATATAGAATATTGGTGCCTCTGCCTTCGATAATAATTTGAAAACTGAACATTAAAATACTGACAGTTTAACAGAGAGTAATGAGCCGTCACTTGTCAAAAATAATATTGTAGGAAAAGGTCAGCTCTTTGAGAAAGCAAGTGCCTGTGAATTGACAAGGTTAATCATAAAAATAAGTGTATCGCTGCCAAATTGTCAGTTGCTGGGTAACCCACAGCTGAAGGAAAGTATATTTGCTTAATAGAAGGAATTTAATGATTTACCATCTGTGTGAAGTTTTCTTCAGTGAAGTGTTGTACAGACAAGAAGCAACCAGCTTTGTTGGGGGAGTTCAGGTTATGATTGCAGGGGGGGTGGACTAGATGACCTTTAAAAGGTCCCTCCCAGCCCAAACTATTCTATGATTCTATGATTAAGACCTGAGGCTCAGCCCAGTTACCTGCACATCGGTAGGTGCCTTGGGCTGATTGAGAAGCCCTAGGCTGCCCTACTGGTTCTTCTGCTGCTGGTCTAGAGAAGCAGGTATCCTAGTTGTGTCATATTGGCCAGCCCTGTGAGGATGTTTCCCATATCACAGAGCATTTAAAACGGTGCTAGAAGTCCATCTATGAACGGACTCAAGTCCTTAAAATGAGATTGAGCTACAGACTAAGAGACCTGCACCACATGTGCCTACAGGTGCAGCAGATGTCTAAGCTCCTGTTATAGACGGTAGACCCTAGAGAGTAATTCAGCTGATCAGCCACTACAGACATGGTTTAGTTGCCAAACTATGGGTGTCTGGTACCATTTGAAGTGCCATAGGGTGTGTGAGACGTCTGTGTGGGCTGGCAGATATGACAGATACGATGGGAAAATGAGCCCTTCTGGAAGAGCATCTGTAGACCAGCCAAGATAAATCAGGGCATCTCAAATGGCTCGACACTTTTATTTAGGCAATGCAGTCTACCTGCTATATTTGGTCAGCTAATCTCTTTCTAGACTCCATTGATAACGTTGGCTGCAAGCTCAATTCATTTGGCTGAACATGAATAAAAAGTTCCTTTATTTAGTTTTGACGTATCCCTAATGGACTTAAAACAAAACATCCACAACAGATAAAATAAACTACACATGATTTATTTATGGAAAAGTTTCTTCACAGGCACAGGGATTGAAGACCAATCTGAAAACTTGATAAACAGAACTTGATGGCTAAGGCGCCTCAATCAAAATGGAGGACGTGTCCAAAGAAGGGCAACGAAGCTGGTGAAGGGTCTAGAGCACAAGTCCTGTGAGGAGCGGCTGAGGGAACTGGGGGTGTTTAGCCTGGAGAAAAGGAAGCTGAGGGGAGACCTTCTCGCTCTCTACAACTCCCTGAAAGGAGGTTGGAGCCAGGTGGGGGTCGGTCTCTCCTCCCAAGTAACAGGCAATAGGACAAGAGGAAACGGCCTCAAGTTGCGCCAGGGCAGGTTTCGATTGGATATTGGGAACCATTTCTTCCCCAAAAGGGCTGTCAGGCCCTGGAACAGGCTGCCCAGGGAAGTGATTGAGACACCATCCCTGGAGGGATTTAAAAGACGTGTAGATGTGGCGCTTGGGGACATGGTTTAGTGGTGGACTTGGCAGTGTTAGGTTTGCCGTTGGACTCGATGATCTTAAAGGCCTCTTCTAACCTAAATGATTCTATGATTCTATGATTCTGTGTTTTGCTTGCTTTTGACTGGACATTATTTGATTGTTTAGCTCGTTCTTGACGTGGTTTTTGCATGTGGCAGGGCTTTTTTGCTGATTGGAGGCCTTTTGGTGTGATGGGTCATGTCCTATTGTGAATTTCTCATACCTTCCAAAACTGGGTGGCGAGATCCCAGCTGCCATTTGGAAACTATCTATCCATCTCTCTGTCTCTGCCAGGCTACACCAACAAATTAAACAGTGACAGACACAAGCACAAGGCAGTAGAACTCAGTCCATCTATATTGTCAACAAGGTACTGGCCTGGCTTGGATCCAGGCGATCTAAAACTCTCCTAAGCAATTTCCAGGCACAGATTAGGAGTTAAAATCATAGAATCATAGAATCATTTTGGTTGGAAGAGACGTCCAAGATCATCGAGTCCTACCATTAACCCATCACTACCAAGTCCACCAGACTTGGCATGGGCCAGGGGCAATTTCCCAGGACAGAGAGCAAGACAGAGAAATAAACAGAAAGAATGACCAGAGAAGATTAATTTCCTTACTAAATCAGGTGAAAACCTCTATCACCAGTGAAGTCATCTAGAAACACAGTTGCTACAAAATAAAATAAAACTGGACCAATCAGAACTGAATCCACCTTCTTCTCTCCTCTTTTGCCAGTTCTTAGAATAATGTATTACCTCACCTATATACCCTTCTATAAGGCTTCCTTTAAACCTAAGTCCATCTGACCTTTAGATGTCTACAATAAAAGAAGATGATTCTTTCACCTGGAAATAGTGTTGTAGTGTGTAAAGGGGATCTAGACTAGCTTAGATGACTCCCATCCAAATGTACCTCTGTAATTTCCTGAGAAGCTTCTATCTGCAGACTTAGTCCACTGATCACTCACGTCCTCAGCAAGAGAGACTGAATGGGTACATGCAGAACAAGAAACCTCACAGTTAGGTCTTCTGTTCTGGGCTGCAAAAAGGATATTTTGTTTGACTACATAAAAAGATATTTTGTCTGACTATAACATATAAGTAACTTGTTTGTTTGTTTCAAAAGATTTCTTTAAAAATCCCTCCAAAACCTGAACTATATGCTGATGAGATGTGGCTTATGGAATTACAGTCAGTTTGGTTGCTTTTCTGCAGTTGGGAGGAGTGTCTCAGTTGAAAACAAAATAGATAAATGGTTTTTCAGCTGTTTTTCAACTTTGTTATGTCTTCTGCAGCTGCTTCATAATCACAGCAAAAATCAACTATATTATTCATGCTGACAAGACTGAAAATGATGGAAAATTATGGAAAAGGAGAAGCCAAAGCTTTTCGTGTTTGCAACCTTTTCCCCAGCTAAACACGTCAGGTCCCTTCCAGCCTATTTTTGTATTTTCCTTCCAGCTTAGCTTATTCTGTCCTAAAAGAGTTTAGGTTATACTTTTAATAATGGAAAAACACATCAGGGGCATTTGATGTGATACAAAAATTCTCTCCAGAATTGATTTTCCCCTGCATGTTGCAGAGTACCAAGTCTGGCTTCAAGCGAATTCCATTAATGCAATACAAAATACTCTTTTTTTCCATCATTTTGTCTTGCATAAGTGACAGTTACACAGCATGTTAGAAGTGATTGAGGCTTTCACTGAGTGGTATGGACTTCTCATTAGAGTAGGATGATTACTAGGGTGACTTATCAGTCAAAAGGCATTATATTTGCAATGGCTATGTTGTAATTAAACACAGATGAGACCCACAAGCAAGCATTGCTCTGAAAAATGCAGTTCACATAATGCTGAATTGAAGGAGCTTTCCAAGGAAGGGGGCTAGGAAGAAACTTATTTGGCACACATGATTTCTCTGAACTGTCCCAAGCCACTAGCTTGTGGTGCTTCCTGAGAGACCAACCTGTGACGTGCTATAGGAAGACACTTCATTCTTTCCCTGGCAGACAAAACCAGCACTTGGGTTTTTTCCAGAGGGTCATTTGCTGTGCCTGCATTTAGCACATATTCCAGAAGCGGCAAAGTTCACACTGACAGACTTCTCCCTAGCTAAAGCTACCTGGAGTAGCTGTGATTCACTCAGAAACAAACCAAACCATATTTCTATTAGACACGCTCTCACCAAAGATATTACAAAGGAGAGATCTCATTTTAGAGATGGAGAAAAGAAAACAGAGGACTCTTGCCTAAACAGAAAACTGGAACACACTCCTAGTGTCCCAGGTGCCAGCTCAGTGCTGTATCAATGGGAACACACAAGGCAGTTCATGTTGTTCATTGCACGGACAATTCTGCAGCCCGTGCTATCTCCTTGCACCAGTTCCCTTGCCTCATGTTGCAGTACCTCAAAACCTTATGCCATCTCTCTAGTGCAAGAGAGAAATCCTACTTACTGCCGCTCATTAAAAAAGAAATCATTCCACTCTTTCAACGGTTAAGTGTAGTTTCTAGGCACATTCTGAGAGCAAAACTCATATTCAGCCTACCTGAAAATCAAAATTGGGCTCAATTTTTGGAAATCTATATTCATGCCTTATCTGTGTCTCTTTATAGAATTTTTGAGAACAGAAGTCCAGTTCTTGCCCCAGAGGGAGCTGCATTTCCCTAATAGATCATATGAGTTGATACATCTCAGATAAGTCTGTTAAGTTCACAAAGTGCTCTGAGATTTCAAAATACAGCTATTATGGAAATAGCCATTGTTATTCTTGTTTTTAATAGCTGCTGACAATCATGAATATTTTGAGGATAAGTGCCAAGTTAGAAGCTGCGTTTCTGAATAGAGCTTTTCAAATACTCAAGGACGCTATTATGTTTTGAGTGATTTCGTGAGAAGCTTTATGTTGGTGTGCCTGGATTCTCATCTGAGAAACATCTGGTGGAAGGGGACCAGACTGACATAACAAAGACTGGCAGTCATACTTAACGTGTCTCCTTGTGGAGCCAGTTTATGGTTTTGGTTGTGCTAAAGATGTTGTACACTTCATCTTTGCAGGGCTTTATCGAATTTACTTCAGCTGTCTGAAATTCAGCATTTCCATTTCATGGCAAATGTCAAAGTTTCACAGTATATTTTCATTCTCAGTGTGAACAAAACCACAAGTATAAAAACTTTCCTGCCCTTTTAGAAAAGTGTTGCTTTAAAAAAACATATATATTTATATATGCATGTACCTGGGAAACTTCAAAGCTTATTTTTGGTTCTTTTTATCTTTCTATTAGTTTATTAGCTCCTGGCATAACAGTTCTAGTGATCGAGGATGTGGCACATCTCATCGCATTGAATCCTGTCAGGATATGGTCCAGGTATGGATGTTATTACTGGGCAACCGAGTGGGCAGTTTCCAATACTGTGGATAGGATTCAGCTACAGTTACCTACCTCATTTTAGGTATCATCTTCTTTGTGTAGTGACTACATTGGAGCTGGTGGCCAAACTCCTGTTTTGGAGAGGGACTTTCAACAGCCAACAGAGCGTAGAGTGTAGTCCAAGTCACTCTAAAGTAGATATTTGCATTTAGGCAGGTGAATTGCTTTCCGGTCTCTGTTGCTTGTATTGACTAGTTCTCCAGTAACTACAATGGGAGCCTAGGCTCTATAGTAGACGTGTACATTTAGGTTTGAATTTAGTGCTGAATTTCACCCTATACTGTTCACCAGTGAGATGAGACCTTTCTGAGAACAAAGTAATGGCAATAATTTGAAGCCTCTTGTCCATTTAATATTATCTTTGGAATATACCTGAGACCATTTTGGACCCATCATCCAGAGCATGTAACCAGAGCAGGGTACATCAAAGGCTATCTTGTCACTGAAAAAACTTAGTATATTTTTAAGCTGTTAATATAAAATCCTACTGAGGCAAAGCTCTGTAGTTGAGGCAAGACAACCCAAAGCTGACTGAGATTACCTGAACCTGTCTCCGCTAGGATCTTATGTTGACTTAGCCGTTTGATTCAGCAATCAGATATAAAAACACAACATTTTTGAAGCTTGTCTAATGAAGATGCTTGGAGTGAAATTCTTCCGACCACATGTCAATGTCTGAATATGAGAAAATTACCTCAGGCTCCCTTTATTGTCAATGGGAAGAAACAGGCATTTAGAGTGTGAGTCATCTGACCTATTTTAGATGTCCATTTTGGAGTGATGAGTTGCAGATGAAATGCTGACTTCTCTTCATTGAGTACCAGAAGCAGAGGGTGATTAGCTTAGATGTAGACGTCTAATGGGATTAGATGAACTCATCCCATCCCTACTTCAGAGTACAATGAGGGTATGCTTCGCCTTATCAGCAGCAAATAGCTTTATCACCCAGCAAACACCATGGCTGATATGGGATCTATCCCCAGAGTAATCTGCATGGAGATGAGAATAGCCACTGGAACTGGAGCTCCATTTCCACTTGAGAATGATTCACAGCCCACTGAGGTCAACGGGAATCTTTCCACTGGCTTCAGTGGGCTTTGCAAACCCTGGGGTTTCGGCATACATTAATTTGGCAGCTGGCTGCCACAATTCAAGATAACATCATTCTTCTGGTTTTTATTATTAATGTTTCGCCAAAGGTCGCCACTCTCGCAGCAGAGCTGGCAGAACAAATTGAGTCATAAACTAATATGGGGGCTCACTCAGTCGTAAAGGCTGTGTATATGCTGTCCTGTTAGTATACGTTACCACAACAATCCTTTCCCTTAGTACCTGAGTCTCCTCTGATTTGGTGGATCTAGTTCACAGTCTTCATTATCACAGCAATCAATACTTAATCCCTTTGTCCATCTAATCCAAGGCTGCCACTGGCCTGTGGTTTACAAAGAACAGCCTCCCTATCCAATCTGAGTGTTGTCACCTTCCTCAAAGAGCCCCAGCAGTCTGATCAGCTGGTTCACCAGACACAGGAGTAAGTTAGGGAGTCTATTTTAAACTGATTACCTAGGTTCTCGATATGATCTGTGAAGGACAGGTCACCTCCAGCTGAAAGGAGATGGGATGATGTTTCATACGGAGGGGTGCCTGTCACTGACTGTGCTGTAAGGGGTGCCTGTGGGCGACTAATGTTCACAGGACTGTAACCAGAACGTGAATCCATCATTAACGGTTTCCCTGACATACAATCTCTACCCTTTCATCATTTGACCATTTTGAAGCCTACATTTCAGTAGCAAGTCTGGAGGATTAAACAAACTACCTCTGGTGATGAGGGGACTGGAAGTACCTTTGATAAGAATTCAAGATAGACAAAACTTTTGGGATCAAACTGCCTGTTCTTCCTCTCTGCCAGACAGGCAGAGATGTTGCTTATATGAGGGAGAACTGATAAGAGGACATACATTATTGAACTGTATTACTGAAGCCTGAAACTTCATTAATCGGCAATAAGTAATGTGAAAGGACATGTAGCTTTTGGGGCAAGTGAAGACTTTGGAGAGAAAATATGAGGGTTTAAGGATTTGTCTTATTTTTGTGGCATTGTGGGTGCTTTTGCAATACTTATACTTTTACTCACTCCACTGCTCCGATCTTCCTTTTCAGTTTCTGGGAAAGATTACTCTATTGTGCCTGCAGAATGCCTCAGAGAACAAGCTATTGCCTTACTAGCAGAGCCTCACAGGTACCAACGATTTTCTGCAACAATAAAGTGGCAAACTCATGTTTCCCCTGTTGTCCAGGTCAGTGCGATATGACTTTCACAGTCAAACTGGGATCATTCATATACTAATAACATAATTTGTCCTGATCGTGTTTCTACAGGAAGAAACTGGTCATTTAAAACCTTTGGGAAAATGATATTAAAGTTGGATGGCTTAAAATACTTTTTCATTTTAAATAGCAGGAGGATTTATGGCTGTTGCATGGTCTGAGGAATTTCAGATTTTGGTAGTAATGGAAACAAGGACAATATATGCAAAGTTTAAAGCCTTAACTTAAGATTTGAGACACCCAGGTTCCAGTTCATCCTTTGCTATAGGTTTCTTATGTTGCCTAGAATAAGTCTCTCAGGACAGGATGCAGCTCAACCAAATCTAGTCACCTCAAACCAGGTGGCTTGTTTAAGACATCTCTCTGGGCTCTCTGTAATGTCAATAGGCACTTCCAAATGGCAGCTGATCTCATTCAGATAAAGTGCGTATTTCTCCACCAAGACTGCCTGTCTTTCACCATTGACTCTAGAAGAAGTCTGGATGACCAGTTTAGACTAGATCTGAAACTTTTAAATGGTTTTATTTAGCTGAAATAAATTCTGTTCTAATGTTAGGGTTATAAAATCCATTTAAGTACGTGTGACAGACAGATTTTAATATATTCAGTTACAAGCCAATAAATAAGTTTTGCTTCTAATGTTAGGGTTATAAAATCCATTTAAGTACATGTGACAGACAAATATTTTAATGTATTCAGTTACTGGCAAAAACAGATTAATATTATCCTGTCAACTCCACGCATTAAAGTGGTCACAAGTCAGTATCACAGAAACGATGAGTGAAAAAAGCATCATAATTACGGTTCTTTATTTACCTCATGGTTTTTGTGCCTGTTGTATTCAGGCTGTCAGAGTTTTTCTAAATAACCGTAATGGATAAAGATGGCCTAGAATTTTCCCTTCTGAATGAATACAGAGATTCTCTCCTAATGAGGAAATGCAGTCTACAAAAAAACAAACAAACATGTTTGCAACACAGACTAAATAGAAAATGCTCATGGAGGCGGGGGGGGATTCTCCAAGTGACATCTCTACTTCCAGATAAGCCAAAGTGTGCCATGGAGGCCTTTGCCCCCATGTGCTGATGTGAGTAAAACAAGCCCCCAAAACCAAGCTCCTTTTGCCCCCAAGTTCTGTGCTTACATGAGTAAAACAAGCCGTCAGCTGTTCTCTGAGCAGCGGGGCAGGTGATGTAGCGCAACTCAGATCTACGTGCCTGAACCTTCTTCCCTCCCAACACAGGAGGGAAACAGCTGACCGGGAATGGTCCCTGGTGCACTGGTGTCCTTTGAGTTGTGTCCGGACATTGCCTGAGAAAATGCTGATTGGCCCAGGCCAGAACTCTGCCGTGAAATGTGCTAGCCATTTAAAGGACATAAAGAAGAAAAAAACTTTACTGACATCTATAATTTAATTTCTGGGCGTTGAAGCACAGAAAGATTTAATCACTTGCCGAAAAGCAGACATGAAGACTGTGGCAAGGCAAGGAACTGAACCCAGCACTCCCCAGGGCTCTCGCCACAAGGCTGTTGGTTTTTTTTTTCTGAGGTTAGGTTCATCTCTGTTTTTTCAGCGTAATTGAGTGCAGAAAGTATTCACAGTTGCTGTTGCTGTTTTTAAGCATGGTCTATTACAGAATAATCTGAACCAGTGTCTTAAAAGTGAGACAATATTTTTCCCGATGTACAGCAGATTACTTAAGCAGCAGAGGAATTTGTGTCATACCTACCTAGAGATGCAGAAGGCTGCAGTGATGTGTAGCTTTTCTAAGGTCTTTTGTCTTCTTACTAGTTTGTCACTGTAGAGTGGCCCCTGGAAGGTAATCAGAGGGATAACTCAATGTTAGCAAAGCATAGCTGAGCACTGTTTGAACATGGAGGAAATAGCTGAAAATTTCTCTGTGCAAATACAGGGAATACCAACCAAATATTTAAATTACCCCCTGATCCCACTTTTGTTTCTTGCAAGTAGCAAGAGCAATGAACAAAGCATCTGACTGCAAGTTAGTAACACTTGAGGGAATTATTTTTTGCAACTTAGATGATTTCTTATATCCCTGCAAAGGGCATTTCACACCACTGCAAAGAGGGAGTGAAGTGCCAGGAAGTAAACCCTAAAGCACCTTCCACCACAGAAGTGTGGGATGTGCTCTCTGAAAGCAGCACGTAGCTGCAGCTCAGTTAACTTGGAAATCTCAAGCAATTAAAATGTTACTGCCTAATATCTAATAATATCGAGAAAGTAGTACAGTAGTTTCTCTTATTTGCCTCACAATCATCTGAATCCTAGTCTTCGCCGTATTTGCTGCCAGCTTGAAGCTTCGCAGTTCTGTACAGTTAGGATGAAACAGTACTTGGCTTAAAGGGTCAAAAGGCCATGGAAAGGAAGACAGAATAGCTGTGACTTCTCTCACTCACACAAATATGACCTGAAGGCTGAAAAAGAGACCTGAGCATGATTTTGCAAATTTGATAAAGTGCCCGAAAGCGACAGATGGTCTTGACATGAGACTCCTGGTGTCGTCCCTGCTGCTCAGGACCCTTGAACTCACTTAGCCAAGCAATATCTTTCACATGAAGTTAAGATCGAGGGAAGTTGCCTTCGGAGTGAGTAGTTGCTATGCAGGCAGCTGTGCTGAATGCTGTCCTTAACAGGGTCATTTTAAAAAAGACTGTTGGTGCCACCACAGCTTATTGTAGAACAGAAGTTTTGTCTTCCCCATTCTACCTAATAAGAGATTTGTTATCATCAAGTCTCTGTTGTGCCTTTGTTTCCCAATCTTTCTGTCTTCTTTCTCCATTAAATATTGTGTTCCAGATTGAACAAGGAAACCTGTTCTTTTCCATCCAAGAGAAGCATCTCCATGAAGTTCCACTTATATTTTCCACTATATTTTTACAGGATTCAGTGTCTCAGCTATTTTTCTGTGCCAAGTCTCCCTAAATAATAAGTTGTAATCCTGGCATTTCTGAATTCCCAGTGTGGGTTCATTTAGAAATTAGTAAGAGTAAAATTAGCCAAATCCTAATATGAAAGAAAATTGGCCTCCTTCTTAAAACTATTGTTATTGTATCACAATGGTGCTGAGAGGCACAAGCAAATAATGGCACTGCATTGTTACCAGACACTGAGCAGAAATAGTAGGAGATCAGTCAGAACTTGAAAAATGTACGATCTCAGTGGATAAATCAGAGGCAGAAAGAGGAAGGAAGTGACTTGATGAGTGTCACACAGTAGGCAATAGCAGGGCCAGAGCAGTGTCATCGAGTTCATCTGTAGTGCCGTATGATTGCACCCTTGAACCCTACTCCGCTGTCTGTCTGCACTGGATACACAGCCATGCCTGCTTTGGTATCACACCCCTGGTCTGCTGTATTCCTGCCGTGGTGGAGAAACTGGAAGAGGGAATAGAGGTGGGTGCATCTTGGAGCTTCAGTCCTGCAGACAGTGTTTGTAAACACAAACAGTGTCCAGAGACTCCATGGTGTCAGCACAACTAGGTTACACCGTTTGGGTAAAGAATATCAGTATATACTTCAGCTCTGTCCCCAAAGGTAGTAAAAATACCTTGATCTCTTGTCTCCCACTCTGGTAACCTTTCTTCAGACTCCCTTTAAATAAATCTAACAAGCTTCCCTCAAAACAAATTCCCCTTTCCCCCCTCCAGTGAAGCACACACCACCAACACAAGCAAGAATGCAACCAATGGACTCTCCTAGGGGCAGTACTGGGTGGGTTTGATTGTCCTCATGCCTATGTTCATAGAATCACAGAATCATAGAATCATAGAATAGTTTGGGTTGGAAGGGACCTTTAAAGGTCATCCAGTCCAACCCCCCTGCAATGAGCAGGGACATCCTGAACTACATCAGGTTGCCCAGAGCCCCGTCCAGCCTGACCTGGAATGTTTCCGGGGATGGGGCATCTCCCACCTCTCTGGGCAACCTGTGCCAGTGCTTCACCACCCTCATTGTGAAAAACTTCTTCCTTATGTCCAGTTTGAATCTTCCCTCTTTCAGTTTAAAACTGTTGCTCCTTGTCCTGTCACAACAGGCCCTGCTAAAAAGTTTTTCCCCATCTTTCCTATAAGCCCCTTTAGGTACTGAAAGGCCGCAATAAGGTCTCCCCGGAGCCTTCTCTTCTCCAGGCTGAACAAGCCCAACTCTCTCAGCCTGTCTCCATAGGAGAGGTGCTCCAGCCCTCGGATCATCTCCGTGGCCTCCTCTGGCCCCGCTCCAGCAGGTCCATGTCCTTCTTGTGTTGGGGGCTCCAGAGCTGGATGCACTATTGCAGGTGGGCTCTCACCACAGCAGGGTAGAGGGGCCCTCTAGTGTTTGCCATTCCTTATGACCCTGCGTGCCAAACATCTCCATTTGTGGCCACCACCGCCGCAGCCTGTTTTGTCCTGTCTCAATTCTGCCAGATCCTAGTCCTGCTACCAAAGTTAAGGAACAAAGAGAAGGACCACTTTCACCTATGCTGTTGGAGTGATGCTACATCTCAGCATGGTTCCGGATTTCCCAGCAAAGTGGAGAGAATTGAGTTTTGTCATTGAAAGGAGGAAGGAGTGAGTCCAAATCAGCACTAGGTCATATGAAAAATAGACAAAGGAGCAGAGCTGGGACTAGTCTTGAAGCTGGGGAGACTCCTGAAGAGCTGGTCTTCCCGCTCCCAGTGCTGCTGGAGGGATCTGGGTATGGTCCCAACCCTACACACCGTGATCCCTTTCTGATCTCTGACTCACAGTGTCATGATTGCTATTTTGCTGCTTCCAGGACACTTCTGAGCTTAGGATCACAGACAGTCAAGTCTTTGTTGCTACCATGGTACAGTTACACAGAACTGGAGAGTCTTAAATGATTCAATCTGTTCACTGGCTTTTTGGTGTGTCGAGGGGTTGCAATGCATTGCTTCCCAGTTCATCCTTCTCTTTAGCCACTCTCCTGCATGCGGTCTGCCTAGAGATGATGATACAGAGCTACTGCACGGCAATATTCTTGTGGTGGTGGAGTTCTAGATGGTCCATTCTGCAAAATATCTGACTTCTTCCCATGGTCTGAATGGCACAGAGGAACCATGAATAAATGGAGTGGAGGACCAAAATGCAAAGGAAAATTTATGGCACCACTCCAGAGGAGCTTACTAACAAAAACTGCTGTCAATAAATGGTTGAAAGATTACTTAAACTGCACGCAAGTGTCCCCTCGTGATTATTTGTGCAATATCCAGCATAAGAGGACATGAATTTGTCTTTGAAACCTTGAAAATGAGAATTAGTGTTGTTCATACTACTGTTAAACTGAGGTCTGGGGACACTGTCACCGTATTAAATATGAGCAGGTTTGCGTTGTCAAATGTCCCACGCCATGGGCAATGCATTTTATTCTTCTCTCTTCCTGACATAATAGTAGTTTTCATTTTATGTTAGCACCTTTGGTGCCACTTCCTTCCCACTCAATGTGTATTAGTGTCAGTCTTCTCACACCTTTGAAAGAAATAGCTATAATATGTTTTGTACTTGCATGTTGAATTAACCTTTTCGTATCTCATTACCATCTTTCCTTTCCCACCGCATGCTATGTTTCTGCTTCGTCTTGTTTTCATATTGCTTCTCAAATTAGTGCCTTTCATTTCGTATATGGGAACTGTGAAAAAAATTTTTAAAAAATTATCCCTGAGAGGGCAGCCTATTGCCCAGTTGAAAAGAGCTGCCTTGTCATGTCAGGGACACGACACGACACATCTTTACTCCACATGTGACTTTCCTCACAGCTGTACATCTTGTCGTCTCCTTTTCACCAATGCAGAATGAGTATCAACGGTTACCAGCTACAAGCAAATGATGACGTTGTTTAATAAATGTGAGCTTCTGGCTTTAGTTCCGTGATATACTTACTAGTGCTGGTGTGAAAGTTGTACAAGTTTTTGTTTCCTCCTGTCTCAATCACTGGTGATTCATTTATTGTTAAACTGCTATTTACTCTCACCTCAAACTGTCAGTAGCATTGAACAAATCTTAAAAGTGAAGAATAAAAGTGATGTAAAAAGTCTTAAAATCATCTTTCAGGCCTGGCCTACAAGATGGTCTTGGGTTTGGAGTCCATTTTCTGCTCTGGGATCAAACACTCACGGGAATAACAGCTGCATCTCAGGCCTTCCTGGTGAGTCTCTAACTGCTGTGGCGGAGAGCTGTACTCACTTTGACTGGGTTAACCAACAGCCAAGTATTGTATGTAAAAATGGTTTTAGTGAAAGAGCAAAATTTATTGATCCAAACTGGATTCTTCAAGGGGGCAGCTACCTTCAGTTACTGTAGAGGGAAGCTAGGGAGGTTAGTGTCCCTAGACCAAATTTAGACTTTGTAAATAACTCCTCAGGCAATAACATGCAAGTCAGTGCAGACATCCAGAAGAAAACAATTTACAAATTGCTATGCTTGAGGTTGCAAATACCAGCTTAAACAAGATTTGGTTGTTGAAAACATACAACTTCATGAGCAGACTGTGAGACTTCAACTTAAATGCTGATTCTGGTTTTCATAAATGGAGGTGAAAGCTAGAAACTCAGCTAGAGGTCTCACCTCAAAGGTGAGCTTCCAAAATTAACACTGCAGAAATAGCTAATAGTTAAATGGAAGAAAGTTGTAGGAACTCCTGGAGAATATGATGAAGTTGTCTTCTCTAAGGAGTTTGAAAAAGGTGGGATTTGTTAATGAAAAAGCTTGAGTGTGTATCATGGCAGACTTGTTTTGAAGCAAGGAGAAGACACCCAAAAGGGACTGTCGAAATAGACTGGTTGCAGTACTCTGCTCAGCTTGAAATCTCGGAGTCTTCACAGAAGGGAAGATCTGGACAGAGCAGCCAGAGATAAACAGGAATAGCAAAGTCATGCTCCTCTTCTAAACGATACATGACTGTTTTTGCTAGACATGAATTCTGTGCAGATATGAACATAGATTCATAGCCCTCTCCAGATATCAGGAGATAGCAATGATGTTGATATATGGTACCAAACCAAATTCAATATTCTTGGCTGAAGCAGCTCTGAACCTTGAGACATTTTATCTCTGTAAAATGAAGTACCACATACTGGCAAACTGATAATTCAGAACAATTCCCTTGCTCCTACAGATTCAGAATATTCTTTTTTCATTTTTTTTTCCCTGTGGAAAGAAAGAATAAAGCTGTAGGACATTCTAACTTGGTAGCATCAAGTAATTAGTCAACCTATACCCTGTTTTACATCAACAATAAGAACTTGTTTTATATGTATGTATATATTTACATCAAATATATATATGGTTTCATGGTGAGTTCATTTTTTGTTCGAAGTTTCATGTAACCTTTCAGAAGTGAGCAGGTAGCAACTTTATTCTTCCATCCATCTAATTTAAAGACTGCTTTCTTAAATTGAAGGGGAATTTCACAAAACAATTCTAAAATATGATCCCCCAAAAATGGGTCTGTCAAGATGTATAAACTTTGACTGTGCTTTGGTTGTAAACAGATAATCTAGATTGATCTGAAGTGCAGAAAGATAATGCTGGGTACAACTTGCTATTGTTAAACGACACATGAATAATGCACTGGGTTTGGGATCAGTCAGCTCTTCTGGTTTTAATAATTTATTTTCTTTTCTTACATTTCGTAACTGAACTGCTGATGTAATCCTACCCCATGTGAATGCTAAGTTCAGGGTTTCACAATAAATGAAATGCCATCTAAACCAGCATGAAATATCCACACAGTGTAATCTAAGGTGCCCACAAGAGTTGGAAGAGGACTGGGCTCCTGATGTAGCCAATAGGGTCTCCAGGGAGTACTTAAATTCTCAGCAAAATGTTTTAATCCTGCTTCTGGTTTCTCTTTGCTTGCCTGAAGAAATTTAGTATCTTATTTCAGCAGTGAGAGGATGGACCATGCAACAAGTGGGAAAGCAGGAGATCTGGCTTGGATTGGGTGACATCAGGCTCCCTGAGCTGATCCCTCAGTCATGTTTGCACCAAGAAAGGCCAAAAAGAAACATTAGGTGAGCTGACTGCATAGCACAGGCCAGGAAAGTTTCTCAAGAGTTCTCTTTATCAGAATTATAAGCTCTGTTTGAGCACTAACAATCCTTTAAAACAGTCACTTTTCATGTAATGCCTGTACCTCGAGAATAATTTCTCAGCTAAATGCACCCACAATAAGAACAAAACCCATGGGCAACATCTGTACCAGGGAACTATACAGTGTCACTTTGTCTTCAAAACCGATGACCTTAGTGCCTACTGGGAATGGTCCTGGGGCCATTTTAGCTGACTGTGCCCGGGAATGACTTAGGACAGTGCTAGCTGGCCCAGCCCAAAACAGTGCCACTAACTGCTCTGTGAATTTAACAAAGTGACCAGTCGTATTCCAGCATCTTTGTGGTGCTCTGGCATTGTTTAATTCACCAATATTACGATTTTGTATGCACTACACTGAATTAATTGACAGAATGCAGTGATCTTCTGCTTTCTGTCACAGGATTTGCTGTGTCTTCTGCTGACTCTAGCAGGCCTTTCTTCCCCAAATTGGGATCAAATGGTAACCTCTCTTTCTTGAACAGACTACACTGATTTGATCAAGCTATTTAAGACTCTAATTACTAGGCATGTTTTGCGACATCATATCTATCCCTTTTTAGCCTTTTCTGGTAGAAGAACTTCCTTTTATAATTAATATTGTATGTATCCTCCCTTCCTAGACTAAACTGATACTCACTTGCTTATACACCCAAGGCCTGAGAGGCATTACAGCAACCAGCCACATTGAGCTGACTATCTGCTGCCATTCGGTGAAGGACACCTACACTGAACGGCTAATGAGCAGGCGCTTGATCTCTTGAGTTAGGTGGTGTCATTATTCAAAAACCTTATGAGACTTTGAATGAGACCACAGCGGGGCACTGGAACAAGATGCCTACAGAGGAGCTCCACCTGTTGTGGAGCCTCCATCCTTAGAGACAGATACACAAAATCCAACTGGACACAGCCTTGAGCAACCTGCTGTAGCTGATCCTGTTCTGAGCAGCAGGCTTGGACTAGATGATCTTCAGAGGCACCTTCCAGCCTCAGTGATTCTGTGATTCTGTGTGTTCTTTTCATTGGATCAAGGTTTCAAACATCAGTCTCTCTTCACCCAGATAAGAGTCAAAGTCCCTCCTGCTAGTTTTGTCTTCCCTCTACCCATAACTCATGCCTTCCTAGCTGTCCAGTTTAAACAGAAACCTTACAACCTTTTTGTCTTATCTGCTCGGATTTTTCAGGCCAGCAATTTCTGTCATTGAATTAGAATTTTATAAGCTCTGGAGAAGAACTAGTGGACTGTTCCATCTCCTAGTACTTATCTATGCCATGAATACATGCAGACTCCCTTGTGCTTCTGCTGGCTTTGGAGCAACATGGGATGGGTGTGGGGGATTTTTCAGAAACACTGGAGCTGACTACGCATAAGCCAGCCTCAGTCAAGAAGTAGTTTAGCACAGGAAAATGGTTTCCGAGGATGGGAATCACTGGGTTGTAGCATCTGTTGAAACCTCCACTCTGGTAATACTAGGAGGTACAGTACCTATTCTCTGGTGGAAAAATAGGCATTCCCTCTCTGCTCTCCTCCGCTATATCTTGCCTACATCCAGCTCCTGGCAGCTGGACTTGGGAACTAGAACATTGCTGTGGGCTAATGAAGCCACCTAACTCTTAGTAGTGCTCAGTCTCCTTTAAAATTAGGTTTGTGTCTGTGACAGCACAATTAGTGCTGAATTTGGTGTCCAAGTCCTCTATTCAGTGCTGGAGGCAGATTTAGTAAGAACAAAACTCGTAACACCGAGCACGCTGACAGTGGGGAATCCTGAGGTGGGGCCATGGACCCAGGTACAGGGATTTTGTTTCTCTGAAGTGATAACTATACCCTGAGCAGCACCTCTCTAAGATGGGTTCACTGTGAAGCTGTAGCCAATACTGAACCACCATTACCCCGCATATTTCTTTATGCCATAGCTGTTCATTGCAAAAGACGTTAACAGCTTTTGGAGCAAGGGCTCCCTGCAGCACCATACTACAGAGTCGGGTACCATTTGTTTTTTCTCCCTCCAATCTTGGGAGTTAGGTGTGGAGCAATCCAGCTTCCAGTGGAGAGGAAAGCACCTTTCTGTTATGGCATTTTCCATATCCCAAGGCATCTATAAACTGCGGAATAAAACACTCCTACAGGAAAAACCTGTATCTGGGTCTCTGAAACCAACGGAGGGAACCGATGTCTCCATTTCAGGGAGGATGGCTAAGCTTTTAGGACAAACGTGCCTGAGGACAAAAGCCCTGAGAAGGCTGTGAGTGCTACTGAGCCCTGTGCTATATGTGTTGTGTTGCATGTACTTGGTTGCTGAATTAAACTCCTCAAAGTCTTCAGTGCAGGGATCCCTGGTGTGTAAAATTCCAGACAGCTTCAGCAGGGAACAAGCACAGAAACATGCAGCCAAGCTGAGGCGGCAGCATATCTGTGCCTGGCCAGTTTTGCTTTCTGGTGAAACTCACAGCTTTTAGTCTCTCAGATTTGTAAGGATTTCAGAATTTAGGCTGGTGCTGCTATACTTAAGTGCCTAAAGTCCACCCAGATTGCACATGAGATGCTTACGTGCTCTTGGGGATCTTAAAATTCCCTATGTCTGAACAGAGTAAAATAGGCCAAGCAGAGAATGATGCTGATGCAGCTTAGCATATCCAGGTACTGGAATTAAATAATTTAGAATAGATCAGCTCTTCAATGTGCTGGTTGGGTACTGCCCAGTCTAAAAGTCAACTTAATGGCATTGCAACTACAGAGCTGTAAACTGCGTGCACCAAAATCAAGACCTGCGTATGTAAATTGATAGATGAGCCTGTAACACATATTTCGAGCCTGGAGCAAAACTTAGCATTGTTTATAAAGACTGAGAGAGCATTATGACGATTTTAGTCTCAGATATTATACGGAGAAGGTAAAGTTGGATGTGAGGCGTTGCTCTCATTGCTTGCCAAGTAACACCACCAGAGTGTCACTAGAGTGAACTCAGAGCTTGGTTCTGCCGTGGTGCTCTGCAGCTGCGCACACCAGCCTGAGCATCCTCCAGTTCTGCCCTGGAGTGGCTCTGAAAGTCCTGCCTTCAGTGGTGTGACTTTGACCCTTCTGAACCCCTGCAGCAAACAGCTTTACTCTCATACTTCAACATGGAGATCCCCCCACCCCAACCTCGCGTCTCCCACACGCAGCCATAAAGCTGGAAAACAAAACTCCCAACCTTCCTTCCCCTGCCTGATCCCTCAGCCTGGATTTATTTCCCAAGGCTGCTGATGGTTGAATGACAATTGGTTTTGCTCAGCAATGGCAGTCTGAAGGGATTTGCATTGTGAAGTGGCTTGACAAGCCAAGGAGCAGAGCAGTGTGAGAGGAGGGGGTGGGTGGAGAGATGCTCTGCCAGCCAGGCAGGCGGGATCGCTCTGGCAGAGGCTCTGCCTGGCTTTCACTCCGTCTCCCCAGGGAGGGAGCCTTTCTCTCACTCCAGGCTTCTCCCCTGCCACAGAGGGAGGGAGAGAGGAGAAAGCAGAAGGGTCCTTTCACACAGACAGCACCCAACTGCCCGGCTCACATCGGCAGCAGGCAGACCATGAGGAAGGGTCTCTTTGCCCCTACAGTCACTTCGCCTTTGATTTAAAACTTTCACCCACTTCCACAAGGGACAATGGAGGAGCAGTACATTTCCAAACTTCACCCGGTAGTGGATTATGGAGCTGGGGTCTTTCTTCTGATCATAGGTGAGTTCTGCCTTCACAGCCTGCTTGTTTGCTTCGAGCCTAGGAGCGGACACACCGGGGCTGCCCTGTCTGTGCTGTGGTCAGCACCGGCAGCTCCAGAGGAAGCTGGAGGGAAATGATAGAAAATCTGTTTCCACACAGGTTCCTGCTTATTGCCTTCGAGTCGGTTGGATGCCAGGATTAATCTCCGCTCTCAGATTTGCAATCTTTTGTTTTGACGCTGAAGACATGCCAGCATAAGTTTGCCTCTACGGCATCGCAAGTATTCAAAATAAGTTGTCTACGGCTTATCCTGGCATCTCAGCCCTGTGAATTGAGACATGAGGCAGCTCGTTTCATGAGACCGGTCAGGGGAGAGCAACTCTGGTCTGCCCCTTGCAGGAGGGATGTTTGTTATGCATGAAGAGCAGCTGGGGCTTGGTAGGATAAACTGGTATAAAATAGCAAAGGCTTTCCAAGTAGCACTTCTGGTTTTTATAATGGCCTGTTTGCCCTGCTGAAGGCAGATTTACAATGAAATACAAGTGGGGATACGTACCAGGCTGTGCCAGCATGGCTTTAGCTAAGTGTTTTCTTCCTTGTCTGTCCGTTGCATGTACCCAGGTGATTTGTTTACTATCGGTGTAGGTTTGGAGAGGAGCTGAATTGGTTTAGGCATGCAGTCCAACTGAATTTTGCTAAGATGTGAGCACCTTCCTCCCTTCTGCTCATTTGAAAACCCTGGTTGAGATGCATTTAAGAAAGACAGGCATATATTTTTATGTGCTTTAATAGAGAGGCTTTGGGCAGCAACGTTGGGCTTTAGCATTTCACCTCTCACCCCTGTTCCTGCACACTTTTCCCTGCACTGCACTGCGCTGCGCTGTGCTGTCCCCTCAGTTGTGCTGGCAGCAGAGAGTGCGACTCAGGGTGAGAAAAATCACTGTCTGCAAAACAACAAAGGGGTTTTCTTTTAATCCAAGTCAGGATGCCAGCTCCTTTCTCACAGAAACGTAAATATGTAGATGCAGTTAAGGGAATGGGATGGGGCAGCAACAAAGGGCTGGAGGCTGGAGCTCCCCTTGCTCATATTGCTCTTGTGCCACCATGCTACGGTCTTGCACCTCTCCTAAAGGGCTTTGAGGCACCGGAGCTTCAGGCATAGCTTCCAGCACTGGATCAAGAGCCCCGTGTGGCAGCCAGGCTCACTACATCCCCTATACGAAGCAGTGAGCTTAACTGGAAACCGTGTTGTATTTATCTGTCGCTTTGCTGCCTCGCTGGGGGCTGCAGCAAGGCCTGTTTGTCCCCTGAAATTATGTTTTCATTAGGAAACAACAAGGCCAGGGCATGGGCTGCAGCACTCGCCACAAGCCTCTCTGCTGTTTGATGACTAGCCCACTCTTGCACAGTTTTGTCCCATGCCATCCAGCAGCCTCACGGGCAGTGCGATGGCGGGGAATAGCATCTGTCCAAGGAAAAGATGTCTAACCCTGACGGTAAGACTAAGCTACTTCCTAGCTCTTGCGTTGTGGTTAGGGCTCTCACAGAAGAAAGCGAACTGGGTTCGTTTTCCTCCTGAAGCCTGCGGATGTCCCGACCTGCGGCCGCCATTTGGCAGGAGAGTGCTCTTCCCACCAAGCCACAGGTTGCTCCCCGTCAGCAAGCGGTCCCGTGCCAAGCCACCGTGGGCATCTGTGTGTGCAGATACAACTCTTGAGAGCTCAGGGAACTCTTCAGGCATATCCAGAGGTGCCAAGTGAACGTGTATGGTTAGAAAGTGAATGAATGAGGATGTAGGGTCTCAGATTTGTGTCTCTGGTCTGTTTAAGGCTTTCTCTTGGCATCTCTTCCCAGTCTTGGATTTATGCCAATGTATTTATTCCATTTTGTTGCATGTGCCTTTATTAATTCCTCTGTGGGCACTTTATTATGTGGTATCTGTGAGCAAATGCAGTCTTTCTGCTTTCACAGCAACAAGGGAACATGACAGACTCTTTTCCTGTTCCCCTAGTTCACTTCTGACTTTAGAGGACACCTTCTCAGGAAAACCTTTGATCAAAATGCAGCTCCAGCACAGTGTTCACTTGAAAGAAAAGAGAAAATGAGTTGTTTGCTACGTGTACTTTTGACACTGTTGTCATGAACGCTTTGAAGCCCTACGGCATATCTGAATAATGTATGTCCGACAGGTCCTTTTGCAAAGCAGTCTCTGGTCTCTTGCATGCCTCTGGCAAAACAATTTCTGTGCTCTGTCTCACTGCACAGAGACCACCAGAACAGTGTGGGCCTCTGAACTGCGGCACGTCCTTGTGGTCCTTGACCAGCGAGGACCCTGCGCTGCCCAGCCAGCACATGTTGACTATCGAGGCAGCTCGGAGCCCACGAGGCTTGTGCTACAGCTCCAGTGGGAGATACATTGCAAAGAGGGAAGGCTTTGGGAAGCGGAGGGCGCCAGATGAGAGGACAAGCAGGCAGGACAGCTGGAGTTCTTCAGTAGGAAGGAGAAGTGGGAATATCACCAGGGAAAAATGAAGGTAGATAGGCCCATTTTACTTGATAGTGTGGGCTGTTCACACGAGATAGGAGCCACAGGGGAATAGGTGGGATATGGAGAGGAGGGTGTGACATGGAAGCGAAGAGCTATCATGTGGTGATAGGAAGGGGCAAGATATGGTCTGCTAGTCACGACAAAATTTCCCCCAGTCGGTAAGGCTGGCCAGCACTACAGGAGGCTGTGAACAGAAATCTGAAGTCCTCTTTGCTCTACCAGGTCCATAGTGGAAACACAGCCTGACTGGGAAATCCCTGCCTAGCAGGGAGGCAGGAGCTGAAACCCAAGAGCTGGCTGAAGCAAAGCAGTGGATGCTGTGGTGAGGATGCCGAGCTGTGTGGCAGCTCTCAGAAATGCCATCCAGGTGGCATTGCCTATCTGCTGTCTAAGAGAACAAGTTCCCTCGCCACGAGCTGAAGAACAAGGTTTCACAGCAGGGCACAGCAGATACACACTGGCGTGTTTTCACAGCACCAGCACAACACAGTGTTGGCCTGGGAGGTGCTGAATTCTGGCTAGTCTCCCAGTCTGTCCTGTTGTCTAGACTGTAGGTCCAGGCTAACAACTGGCATTTTTCACATCCTTTGTGTAGAGAAGCGTTTCACAGGTGTGCTATGTGATATTACTGTCTGTGCTGATTCTTCTCTTTCAGCTGTCCTCACAATCCTTGGAAATTCAGCCGTCCTTGCTACAGCTGTGAAGCGCTCTTCCCTCCTGAAGTCACCGGAGCTGCTTACAGTCAACTTGGCAGTAGCGGATATCGGAATGGCAATCAGCATGTATCCGCTGGCCATTGCATCCGCCTGGAACCACGCCTGGCTGGGAGGAGATGCGTCCTGCATATATTATGCCCTGATGGGTTTCCTTTTTGGTGTCTGCAGCATGATGACCCTGTGTGCCATGGCTGTGATTCGATTCCTTGTTACCAATTCATCCAAATCTAACAGTAAGTGATTACATCTCTGGTAACCTCATAATGGTGTATTTGGGCTGTTATGTTCAGAGAGGTACTTTGCTGCATGGAGTATCAGTTCAATAACCGTAGGAATAAGTCCATTATCAAACCTCTAATGTTCCTAGAAGGATCTGATTAAACTCCTTATTAAACAGTGAGGCTTCTCACTGCTCAGTAATACCAAGTGAAACTACCTGAGGGTGCAGAGCCCAAGTGTTTTGCTAGACCAGACTGTCTTATCTTCCTATTTGTGCGCAAGCAGACATACTGAAACTTGAGAGGAAAGAGTGTTCTGCTGGCCTTCCTGGGCTGCAAGCACAGGTACATTTTGGGTCAACTTGATCTTGTAAAGCTCCTTGACTTACCAAACTTTAGATCAGCACTGAGGGCTGCAGTGAGGTCTCACCCAATCCATAGACACTCTCTGTTATGTTTGGGACACAACAACCCCAGGCAACGCTACAGGCTTGGGGGGGAGTGGCTGGAAAGTGCCCGGCGGAAGAGGACCTGGGGGGGTTGGTCGACAGCGGCTGAATATGAGCCAGCAGTGTGCCCAGGTGGCCAAGAAGGCCAAGGGCATCCTGGCTTGTATCAGCAATAGTGTGGCCAGCAGGACTAGGGAGGTGATTGTCCCCCTGTACTCGGCCCTGGTGAGGCCGCACCTCAAGTGCTGTGTTCAGTTTTGGGCCCCTCACTCCAAGACAGACATTGAGGGGCTGGAGCGTGTCCAGAGACGGGCAACGGAGCTGGTGAAGGGTCTGGAGCACAAGTGCTGTGAGGAGCGGCTGAGGGAACTGGGGATGTTTAGTCTGGAGAAAAGGAGGCTGAGGGGAGACCTTCTCGCTCTCTACAACTCCCTGAAAGGAGGTTGTAGAGAGATGGGGGTCGGTCTCTTCTCCCTAGTAACAGACGCCAGAACAAGAGGAAATGGCCTCAAGTTGCACCAGGGGAGGTTTAGATTGGACATTCAGAAAACTTTCTTCACCGAAAGGGTTGTCGGGCATTGGAACAGGCTGCCCAGGGAGGTGGTGGAGTCCCCATCCCTGGAGGTATTCAAAAGGCATTTAGATGAAGCCCTAAGGGATACAATTTAGTGGGGGACTTGGTAGTGCTAGGTTAATGGTTGGACCCGATGATCTTGGAGGTCTCTTCCAACCAGAACAATTCTATGATTCTATGATTCAAGAAGACCAAAGATTAAGGAACTGCAGCAGCAGCCCAGGCATACTTGTAGCCATCATCCTTCTGTTGGAGAAGAAGTTACGGCAAAAACCATGCGGCTGAGATGAGATTCATATATACTTGCTCTTCCTCTTTCTTGCAGGTAACAAAATCACCAAGAACACTGTTCGCATCTTGATTACTTTCATCTGGCTCTACTCCTTGCTCTGGGCCATTTTGCCCTTGGTGGGCTGGGGCTACTATGGCCCTGAGCCATTTGGCATCTCTTGTACAATAGCCTGGAGCAAGTTCCACAACTCCTCCAACGGCTTTTCGTTCATCCTGAGCATGTTCCTCCTGTGCACAGTCCTGCCTGCACTGACCATCGTTGCCTGTTACTTGGGAATTGCCTGGAAGGTTCATAAAGCGTACCAAGAGATCCAGAATGTTGACAGGATCCCTAATGCAGCTAAGCTGGAGAAGAAGCTGACATTGGTGAGTTATCCCAGAGATGAGAAGAGTCTGCAGTGATCAGGAGCTTGCAGAGAACTGGCTCTGCTCACGCATGGCTCATGATGACCCTTTGTCAGGTATTGACCAAAGATGGAGATGTTTTTCCAGTCTCACCCATGCTCTGCACTCCTCAGAGGAGCAGGGGGCTCCTGGAAACCTTGTGATTGCAGTAGCTTGATCAGGATTATATATTGTAGGTACAACACAGCTTGTTAAACCTTCTTTAGGCAGTCGCACCCATGATTTTCATGAACATATAGATTTCCATTCATGCTGGAATACCTGTTGATTCCATTAATGCTGTAGTTGGGGTGAAGGTCTTGTTCTGTCATCCTAGGTGTTTTTAATTGACCGAGTGGCTATTCTGAGAGAGCTACACAGAAATTCTGTATGGAAACAGGATTGTTTAATATAACATTTTTTCAAATAAGCACTTCAGTTGCTCATTTCTTGTGGAAAAGCAGAATTGACCCAAGCTTTCTAGAGGCCAGTCTCTTGATAGGCTGCACTTTCTGGTCGGGCTGTGTCTCCCATCACATACTGCAGCCAGGGTCAGGGAAGGAGATGAAAACAACAACTGCCTCATAAGAGACCCACAGTGTAGATTTGCTAGGTGGGAGTGAAAGCATATATGCACTGTCCAGTGTTACCCGTGCTCGTGTCACAACATAGCAAGCCTACAGTGCCAGCTATTTTGGCTTGTTCGGGTGTGGTTTCATCCACGTATCAGACCCAGCCAGTGCGAGCTGAGAACTGAAGCCCTGTTTCCCTTTCAGATGGCTGTGCTCATCTCGGTCGGGTTCCTGAGCTCGTGGACACCGTATGCAGCAGCCAGCTTCTGGTCCATATTTAACTCCAGCGATTCCCTACAGCCCATCGTTACGCTGCTGCCCTGCCTGTTTGCCAAATCTTCAACGGCGTATAACCCTTTTATTTACTACATCTTCAGCAAAACTTTCCGCCGTGAAATTAAACAATTGCAGTGTTGCTGTGGCGGGCGAGTTCATTTCTTCAGCACTGACAACTCTGCTGAAAATCCTGTGTCGATGATGTGGAGTGGGAGGGACAATGTCCGTCTCTCTTCAGCTGCAAAGGTGGAGAACCAGGGAGCTGCAACTCGCTGAAATGCAGCGATGGTTTCCCAACATAGATCGAAACTTGGGCTCACTCATGGGTCCACATGAGTAGGAATGCGGCACGTGAGGTTGTCCCTGCGTATCTTATGTCAAATACAAAGGTTTAAATATATATTTTTAAGCAGCTCTCAAATATTGTCTTTAAGCTACACAACAAAAAACCCGCTATTTTTTTCATGAATTTCCACTTTAGAGGAAATAGATAGATTTATGTACTATACATAAAAACATGTAAACTAAAGTTAGTTTCAGGGAAACAGCTATAATTACAAGAGGATTTATTGTTTTGGGGTTTTTTTCTTATACTTTTGAATTTTTACTGCAATGTATCTACAAACTCTTGGCTCTATTAGTAAAACAGCCAACAGAGAAAACCATAGGTTGAACACAAAGTGTTACCAAATAAATACAGCTGAGAGCGTAGCTTTCCAGCAATACAGACAGAAAACCATATGGGTAGCAAGAAACATTCACTGCCAGGAAAAGATGAAGAAGTGGCTGCTATCAACATGTCTTATAGAGATCTACAGTCCTTGCTCCGTCGGAGGTATAGCTCCAACTCCTAAAAACACGAGCTCGAAAAGGAGTCAAGCAGCCTTAGTCTGAAGAGGTTAGGTGGGAACGTGGCAGTCGGCGAAGGATGCCTTCTGCGTATCACAAAGAGCACGATGAGAAGCGAAGGAATCTCTTAGCGAAAGGAACTGTGCACTCACGCTTGCTGCGGTGTAACAGCTCTTCGGCCACGAAAGCTGTCGGAGCGTCTGTTTTCTGGAGGAGCGCTCTGTATAGCGTGCCAAAAGACATCCCCAGGATAACCCTGCAGTTCTGGCTCTCGTCGCTTCAGTGGGAGCTCCTGAGACACCGAGTTCCCCACTGGCTGGGGCACTGACACAACTGCAACCGAGAACCGAGTTTGCTGATGCAGTTTAAAGCGTCCGTACAACCATGACATCACCCTGCTAGCCAGTTTTAACAAAAGAGATTCTGAGGTGGAAATGATAAGCGCCTACAGTTTAAATCTCTCTCTCTCTCTGACTTACTCTTTGTGATTTTAAAGGATGTAAACACGTATCTTTAGGGTTTGAAACGTTGTACAAAACATGGCTTGGTAGCTGCGGCGGTTCTTGCTTCCCCTGCTTGCTCAGCTGACCGCATCTATCTTTGCCTGAGGTTCGGTGAGGACTAGAAGAGTTAAATCACAGGCAGATTTGGCACAGATTTTAAACAACAATCTAAAACAATAGTGAATGGACTTTGAGTTCTTGAAAACTTCTACCACACTCAAACCCTAATAATTAGTGTCATTTTATAAATTACAGCTAAGGCCAAGAACAGGATTTAAAGATAGGCTTAAACGCTTCTGTGGCTGTGGGAATTCCTGTTACTGGGGAGCGTGGGTTACAAAAGAACAAACAAAATGAGACATGAGCTGTAACAGACACTAAGGCACAAATTAATTACAAAGTCAGGGGTGAGGAAACTTTAAGGAGCTTGCCTCCCCCTGAACTCCTGCCACAGGCAGTGTCGCCAACTCTCATAAATATTCCACTAGGCTAAACTAGGTTTATTTGTAAAAAGTTGTGAAGAAGTCCTAAATTAAGTTGGCCTCCAGGGTGACATTATCTTGTCCCGGGTTGTTACTCACAGATGCTCTGTATGGAATGAGATTGCGCTGTCTTCTGTCCCAAATACAAGGATGTGAAACATCGCCATCCCGAGGGACCTGGACAAGCTCGAGAGGTCGGCCCAGGTGAACCTCATGAAGTTCAACAAGGCCAAGTGCAAGGTCCTGCACCTGGGTCAGGGCAACCCCCAGTATCAATCCAGGCTGGGGGATGAAGGGATCGAGAGCAGCCCTGCCGAGAAGGACTTGGGGGTGCTGGTGGATGAAAAGCTGGACATGACCCAGCACTGTGCGCTCGCAGCCCAGAAAGCCACCCGTGTCCTGGGCTGCATCCCCAGCAGCGTGGCCAGCAGGGCGAGGGAGGGGATTCTGCCCCTCTGCTCCACTCTGGGGAGACCCCCCTGCAGTGCTGCGTCCAGCTCTGGGGTCCTCAGCACAGGAAAGACATGGACCTGCTGGAGCGGGGCCAGAGGAGGCCACAAAAATGATCAGAGGGCTGGAGCAGCTCTCCTATGGAGACAGGCTGAGAGAGTTGGGGTTGTTCAGCCTGGAGAAGAGAAGGCTCCGGGGAGACCTTATTGCAGCCTTCCAGTACTTAAAGGGGCTTATGGGAAAGATGGGGAAAAACTTTTTAGCAGGGCCTGTTGTGATAGGACAAGGGGTGATGGTTTTAAACTAAAGGAGGGGAGATTTAGACTAGACATAAGGAAGAAGTTTTTCACACTGAGGGTGGTGAAGCACTGGCACAGGTTGCCCAGAGAGGTGGGAGATGCCCCATCCCTGGAAACATTCCAGGTCAGGCTGGACGGGGCTCTGGGCAACCTGATCTAGTTGAGGATGTCCCTGGTCATTGCAGGGGGGTTGGACTGGATGACCTTTAAAGGTCCCTTTCCAACCCAAACTATTCTATGATTCTATGATCCTCTGGGAAACAGTCACCTCCGACACAGGAAAATGGGAGAAGGGAAGAGGAATGTGGGGAGCAGGAGGAGACAGCAGCAATTGCGAGGGGAGCTGGTGAAAGCTGAAGGGAAATATTTGGAAAGAGGAGAGGAGGCAGGAGAGTGTTACGTGCATGCGTGGGGAGGGCGAGGAGATGGCAGAGGGAAACGCAAAAGGGACCATAGTGTAAAACGAAAGAGGGGTCAGAGGAGTGTGTCAGCGGGCAGAGGAACCATTAACGTGCTGGAAAGGGACTCGTTATGGTAAATGTCAATTATCAGCATTTTTTCAGCTTTAAAAAATAACTTGAGAGGAAAATGAAACTGTGTTTTAATAATCACCTTCCACCTCAGAGGAGTTTTTGCTTTCACTTGATGTTTAAAATGAATAGCAAAATATATATATTCCCATCTGCTAATCGCAGATTTCTGAGCGGAACAATGAGATGCACATTAATAATGTAATGTAACGTGAGCTTCCTTTGTGAAAAATTTAGGAGCAGAGCAGGTCCACATCCACTTGTAAATGCTTTTGAAGTGTATGTAATATGAAAAATATGTCACTCTGCAATACAGACAAAATCTCTGTAAACCCAGAAGACCTGTATATTGTTAATGTTTAAGTATGCTTTAATAGCCTCATTTATTACCTGCTTATGTACTTCATTTTTAAAAATCAAAGTCCAGGTGTTTGTATATCAAATATGGCTCAAATCTCTGTTTCATTTTTCAGACTCGGTGAGACGCAGATCAAAACTGCCCCAGTAGAGACCCTGAATTTTAGATCGCTTGTTATATACAGAAAATTTCAAAAGCAGGGCTGCCCTTGACCAGAGAACTAGGAAAGGAAGTATAGCGTGCTATATAGGGGACTTGTGTTTTTTTCTGAAGTTTCATGAAGTTGATTTATGGTCACATTATAACTCTAATTTCATGGTATTTCCTGCCCAGCCCTGGACTGTGTTGTCAACCGAGTGATCTTCTGAGGCACTGAAGCAGAATGCAAGCGCCTACCTCAGGAGCCGATCTGGGCACCTTATGTTTGCAGTCACCAACCAGCACAGTCATCCCAGTACAAATATTTAAGGTAAAAACTCCAAGAGCACCTAACCTGCGGACATAGTAGGCGGTATCTCACCACACTGAGGAAGTTTACAACGCAGACATCCACATCTGAGCGAGCCACCTTCGGCCCCTTTCTTTCCATTGAGGATAATAGGGCTCCCTTTCTTTCCGTTGAGGATAAACGGGGCTCCCTACTCAGATGATGGCATTTAAAGTTAAGAAACACAACTAGCACCCTGATTTGCATTAAAATAAATAGGAATTCAGTGCCTTTCTTTGAAAAAACCTTCTAGGCAGTTTGTCCATCTCAGCACAGGAGTAACTTACAGAACTAGAGCACTTCTATTTATGGTCAATTTTCCATCTGTAAAATTAAATGTGCCTCATTTCAGAACAAAGATCGATTATTTGAGAGAGATGATTGTTCTAGCAGTTAAGAGATGAGGCTGACACCATGGAGACCTGGGTTCCACCCCATTGCTTTGCCAGTAATACAGTGCGACTTTGGGGAAATCACTTAAACTTGGGCTTGGGTTCTTCTCTTACCCACACAGTAGCGATGGTCTTGCTGCTCATCATTGCAAAGCACCGATTGTTTGATGAACAGCTTAATACAAGTGCAAAAGCACCAGTCCTGAAGGCTGCGAAACACTAAGAATGAAGAACGGATTGCTACTCCCTTGTAGTAATTTGTCCTCTGGATCACCTGCCATGCTCGGGAGGTTACTCTGGAATGGGAAGTCAAGAGGAAAGTTTGTTTCACCGTCAGGGCACTGGCCTGGCACTCGGCGCTATGCCCAAGTTCTTGCTCTACCATAGCTTCTTTCATGAATATCCACTGCAGCAAGTCAATTCCTATGCGTAAATTAGGATCTCCAAATCTCCAGCCCTTTGCCCTATCTGTATTCCTTGCATCTTTGCAAAGCAGAAAGTGTCTTACACAGAAAAAAATACCTACTTTTTTGGAACTTCCTAAGGGAAATGACTTAGCCGTGCAGTAACCTGCCGCTACCTTCCTCATTCCTATTGGAAAGATCCGAGTGACTAGTCCCATGGTTTATAGTTATCCTTTTGTCCTGGAATATGCCAAAAATAATCATATTGCGACAAAATGTTTCAGTCTATTTGCAGAGTACCTACTTGATTTTGCACTAACCCAAATCCTCACTAGCCTGAGCAGCAGCGCGGTTTTAGGGCAGCCAGGTTGGTGAGGCGCGTGTGCAGCATGAGATTTTAGTTGGCAACCATTCACCGTTAGCGATGGGGGCTCACAGCCTCACACCAGCTCGTCCGTAAGCGCTACGTTCATTGCCATGGGGCTCCGGCAGCAGGGAACATATGGGAAAAGCGTGTTCCATCTTAGCTCGTCATCCCACACGCAGTCTCTGCTTAGCAAGTGAACTGACGACGCGCTTGAAGGAAAGTCTGTTCGCTTGAGTATCTTCTTTCCTTAAGAGCCTATATAAAACACTGTGTGTCCGGTGAGAAAACCATTCCCTGCCTGGACTCTCACCATTTTGGTTTCCAACCTTGATACGACAAGAGAGAAGCAATGTACGTTAGTGAGTCCTAGTCCAGAGCTTTGGAGGGCCCTCCTTCAAGCGTTAAAGGCCTGCAGCAATTCCCATGGAAGTTAGCAGGAATTTTTCAATTAAATTCAAAGAGAACAAGATGCAGATTTTAAAGATCATGAGAGTTAAAAAAAAAAAGAGAGGACTCTGTAATGCAAACACAGGTAGGTGACACATTAGCAGAGGAACCATAGACAGAAAGAAATGAATGAAACCAGTGTCATTATAAAGCTTAGAGGTCACCAACACTTTGTATTTTTCCGGTTGGCAGGCAAGGCTTGTGAAAAGACATAAGGGAGTATTTTTATTGTTGTTTCTTTCTGTATACCCTGGTTTGAATCATACCAATCTTTCTTGAAGGGAATCAGATACTTATAACCAGTTGAGAATAAACCCCCAAGGAGTTTTAAAGGCCAAGGTCTGGTTTGGGATCAATACTTTAAACTTTAATTAGAAAGATAGAGAAAAGAAAACAGCAAGTCAGTTAACCTCCTTGTTTCTGAGCAGTGTGAGACTACGGGCACATGCCCCATTAAATAAGCTTATTTTAAGTAAAGATCTCATCAGTTGCAATCGTTGCAGTGAGGATACAATGCTATTAATTAGATCTGCAATTTCCAGCCAACTGCAGAAAATCTCATTTTGAATAAAGTCTGATGGCGCTGAACCTTTTAGAAATGTGCCACAGCCTCTTCCACCGTAAGGCAGACACGAGCGCTCTCCCAGCGAGGCTGCAGTCTCGTTTTATGATGGGATGCAAGAAGCAGCAAGGCAAAATGAAGTGGGATAGGGCCGTAACACCAGAGGCTGCCCCTCGAAAGACCCTCACACCCCATCTGCATTTTATGGCTTCCACAAAGGACTCCTCACATGTATAAACCCAATTCCTTCCGGAGGGGAGACAAAAATGGTGAGAATTTAGAATCAATTTACCTGAAGAAAGTCCAAATGCTAAATAGACAGGGATAGCAAGTAGAATAACCGGACAAAAACACAGAACGAAGGGAGAAGGAGCACTGGAATGAACTTCACGTGAGCAACAGTGAAGTGTCAGGGAGGGGCAGTGATGCAGACCAAGCGGAGGTGCACGGCTGCTCCTACACGGGTTGCTGCCGGATACAGGATTCGTATCTTGTTAAACAAACCATGAACAAAAATTATGGCTTATCTACTTATAGGTTTCTAAAGAGAGTTAAGTCAGATTAACGTTAACATCAAAGCGCTGCTGGATTCAATCCCATCTCTGCTGAAACTTAGTGATTTTGCCTGAAGACTTCTAGATCTACAATGCCTGCCCAAAAATTCAAAAGAAGTTATCTGCATGCAAAAGAGCTCAACCAAAGAGCTGGAATGGGTATTTTATTTATCAGTGTATCTGAAAAAAACCCAAACCCACCTACTGAATTCCCTTCACTCCCTGAAGTCATAGTTCTAGAGATAAAATTTTCTTGTGGGTACATATATAAATAATCCTCAACTAGAGCAAGCAGAGAATTTACGACTTTCTTAGAAAGCACAAAACACCAGGCCACAGGGCAGTGGAACCAAAGGTACGTGGCTGGCCATCCCTTGCTGATGATTACATTCCATAAGCGATGAGTATAAGGCTGGTTGCGTTGCGTGAAATTTCAGCGTTACATAGATTGCTGCCTCTTCTCCAGGCACTTCTCAATATCATCCAACACTTGGACAGCTGCTTTCGGAATACGAGTCCCTGGACCAAACACGTTGGTAACGCCGGCTTCATACAGGAAGTCGTAATCCTGTTCGGAAAGAAATTTAAGATGCATAGTTAATCGTGCAGCAGAGAATTGACCTTTACAACTGGTGTGTGCGCTATCTTGCACGCGAGGCCTGAGGAAGCGAATGCAGCACGTCCCAGAGAGAGGCACCACAGCATCCAGGGAAATGGCAAACAACGGTAGTTAGGAGGAAAACAAGAAATATTAAAAAAACATCCACGGGAGAGGTTTTATTTGTTTAGAATCAGACTGATGTCAGATCCTTGGAAAATACTGAAAAGTCAACTGGATGTGACCCCAAATAACCTAATCTAAGTTTGATCTAACTTCTAATTTTGAAAATACTGCTTTAAACAAGGGCTTGGACCAGATGACTGCCAGCGGTCTCTTGAAATCTAAGTTACTCTGATTTTATGATTGTCCTGAAATTTCAGAGAGACTTGGGAAGCAGTTACGTAGTCTCTCTTATTTCTATATAGGATATACCATACCTTTTCCAACCACAGGCTAGTAGCATCCCAGAGAGACTGGACAGAACACAATATATGTCTTAGAAAAATACAAGTTTTGTTTGTTCAATTTAAAAGTCTGTCACTCCTGAACACTTACCCAATTGGCTAGAAAAGGAAGAAGTCTGGGAAAAGGGAGTAACAGGAGATTTATATGCAAAATCAGTTTGAATCTCTCTAGACAGAAGATGACCCTAAGGGTGATCCAGGCAGGCACACTGTGGGTGAGCTCAGGAAAATTTTAAGACAAAGGCACAAATCTGACTGCAAGGGAATCCAACAAACTGTTCAACAGCTTAGGAGGAATAGTCAAGCAGAGGGAATGAGAGGCAACACTGAGGCCTGACGACAGGGAACACGAGGAGAGGCTAAACAGTGAAGGAGATGTGTAGCCTATAGGTGTTGGGACCTGCCACATGTCTTAGTCACGAGCTGTGCCTCTTCCAAACTATTATTGGAAGTCCCAAAGTCTTGTAAGACAGGAGCTAGCCTTCATCAGTAACATGCAAGGTACTGGTAATCGGAAACAACAGAGCATGAAGAACACCTCCCTGAGGCTAGTCTTTTCACAACACAACTTAATATTCCATCCAAGAAACATGGTAAGTTAAACCAGGACACGGCGTAGAGAAAACCAGATCAATGAGACCCGACGGCACTCTGCGACCATCCCGCAGATCTGTGCTGACCCCGGGGATTGTACACAGTAGCCTTCAGCGCCATAAATCACCTCTGACATTAACAGAATATAGGAAATAGCTCAAAATGGCACAGACAGAAATAAAGCAGTCTCCTAGTCTTGATGAAAATGATGTTGACCCGTACCTGAGGTGGGATGACACCTCCACATATGACAAGAATGTCTGGCCGGCCAAGGGCGTTGAGTTCTTTGATGAGTTCAGGCACAAGAGTTTTATGACCTGCTGCAAGTGTGCTCACACCAACGCAGTGCACATCAGCATCAACCGCCTGCTGGGCCACTTCTCGAGGTGTCTGTATGGAAAGAGGATCGCGTGACAAGTAATAGTTGGCCCCAGCCTGGCTGCTGAACAAGCAGCAGAGGGAAAATGGCTGCACTTGAAATACATCGGACACCGCTCAATCAGCTGTACCTGGAAGAGGGGACCGATGTCCACGTCAAAGCCAATGTCTGCAAATCCTGTAGCAATAACTTTAGCTCCTCTGTCATGGCCATCTTGACCCATCTTTGCAACAAGGATACGAGGCCTGCGCCCCTCACGGTCCATGAACTTGTTAACTCTGATTGAGAAGACATATTGTATCATGGTAAGTCACTGAGAATCATTAGAAGTATTTCCGCAAATAAAAAAAGCACTGGCTGCAACTGTAGCATCATTTCTGTACATCAAATCCAAAGATCTTCTAAGTCACGGTTTGTGTATGTAGTCGGCATACTATGTTAATATTCATGTTATACAATTACTAACCAATTTCTTGTAATTACTATCCTGAACAATAAAATGTTCTTTTTTAAAGAAAATCACTCCACTACTTTTCTGCTTTATAATGGACAAAATACTGAATTCTCTGAGGGTTTTATGAGCTGAATTACAACTAACCAAACCACAATTTTTAGATTTTAAGAATAATTACGACCAATTATTTCCAAAGTACGTGCATGGCACACAGGCTATAGAGACGGGTCCTAGACATCATACTGTGCATCATCATTCAACTGGGCACAAGTCTGTGCGAAAAGGGTGACCGTATCCCCCATGCTGTGCACTCATCCCAGTGCCTCCCTTCTTCTGGTTAGCGGCGGTTCAGATTTCTGTTGAGTAACAGTGACTACGTAACCACAGCCTCAGAGATTGATCTTTCATCTTACTTCTCATTATACATGTACCATCAGTATCTGTCCTGGAGGGGGACACTAAGCCAACCACTTCTCAGAAATAGAAGTTTTTTATAGAATCATAGAATCGTTCTGGTTGGAAGAGACCTCCAAGATCATCGAGTCCAACCGTTAACCTGTCACTATCAAGTCCCCCACTAAATCGTATCCCTTAGCGCCACATCTAAATGTCTTTTGAATCCCTCCAGGGATGGTGACTCCACCACTTCCCTGGGCAGCCTGTTCCAATGCCCGACAACCCTTTTGGTGAAGAAATTTTTACGAATGTCCAATCTAAACCTCCCCTGGCGCAACTTGAGGCCATTTCGTGGTTTTTTTTTTTTATATTGTACTGTTCTGAGCATTCTGTTCATGATGGAGTTGTATGGATCTGGTGCACCTTGAAACCATATGCTGACCTGGCTGGGACGATCCCTGTATGAATCCAGTGGCTTAGTTTGGGGAAAAGAATGACTCTAGATAAAGCATTTATCAGCACAGATTTGAACAGCCTTGGGAGACGATTCCAGGACAGGAAAATGCATCACGTAAGAGGGAAAAAATAAGAACTCGGACAGCTTAAAACGGAATTATGTCAAGAGAGCCTAAAGAAGCAGACTGACAAAGCTTCTGTTTGAGGATGCGTACGAGTCGGGCCTGCCTTCTCTATTCCCAAGGACTGCTGAGAATATCAATGAAGTAGGTATCCGAACTGATTCGTGAGATCTTAAAATCCTTTTCTCTGTATTGTTTTCTGTTTCCATATTCTTGTTTTCTTTCTTCCCCACCCACAGGCTCCCTCCCAACAAGACCAGCTCTAGGTGCTCCAAGCCTGCCAGGCTGAGACCACCTGAGTCGCTGTGGCCCAGGGCTTGGTTCAAGTGTGGGGCAGGTGTGAAACCACACTTTGGAAGGCCTGTGCAAAGGTGACACGTAGTAAATCCAGTTTCATTACCACGTTTACTAACTGGTACATATGATCTTGGACATAAGGGCAGGTATGTAAAAAAGGGAGCTACATCTTGATTCTCAAGGAATCAGTTCAGTTCAGTTTCATGTAAATGCATAATTACAAATACTTAAATTTAAAATAAATATTTAAAATAAAAAATGATGGTGACATCCTCCAGCACAACTACTTTCAAGTCAGGCTAGACATCACCATTGCAAAGCCAAAGGAATTCCCTTTTAAGAGATCCTGTAACTCTTTAACGTATAAGCCCCAGCACAGCAGGGACTTACGATTCATGTTACATCACCACCCACTACAGCAATTCAGTCTCTCCACCCAAGAGGACAGCAGCAACGGCAGAAGCTGACAAAAGGCACAAATGGGCTCTGTTTTCACACATATTACCATCTTCTGATGTTTTCTCCCTTGTGATACGAGTAACACCCGTGGACTGGAAGTTGTACGTGGATATCCAGACAGATTTTAGCCTTACAATTTTAGAAACAGTAAGAGTGAAGTTGCAGGGATGCCTCATGTGCAGACCAAACCCAGGTTTTGCAAATACAAATTGCAGGAAATGTTTGTAGAGATTACTGTTACAGAGTCTTCAAAAGAAGCAATCCAATGTACAGGGATTTCGGGCAATGTTTCTGAGCTTCTTAATCTTACGGCTGCCCAGGCTATTTTAACAAAATCCTCAAACCATAACATCACCTCAGTGGCTTTTGTTTGCAAGCAAATACAGGTTCCATTAAGTTTTGACTATTCTCTTATTGCACTTATTTCTTCTCATTCTGCTTCCTTGCTTACAGGCATGAGAATGACTGTGCAGGTCTTTGTTTTGTTCTGGGGATGTCACTCGGGTTTGGGGAACGCTTTTTAGGGCACAGTGAGTAGCACGTGTATCTGATGGATTAAATGTGAGCCTGTGTTCGGCTTCCCGGGAAGCAATTCTCACCTGTTGATGGCATGAAGAATTTCATCGCTCTCTCCAAACTCCTGGCGATAAGCTCCGCTCACCATTCGGTCACTGGCTTTATGCTCCCCAAACACCTTCTTCATTGCATCTGTTATTTCTCCAACAGTGCACCTAAGATACAGAAACCAAGTATTACTGCTATCAGGAGGCTTCTACGAAAACAGAATACAGAAATCACTGGCAGTGGCCCAACTATTTGCCTTGCTGCAGGACAAATTCATTTACACTCGTTTCCCCTTTGGCGCTACAACTCTGAGCATCTGACTTACTCCAGCGTCATCCACTAATAGAACATGCAAGAGTATTTTTAAGAAAATACTGTTTTGCGGATGTGAGAAGTGATTTTACAAGTGACAAGGCAATGGGGACCACTGCATGGCAAAATATAGAATCATAGAATCATAGAATTGTTCTGGTTGGAAGAGACCTCCAAGATCATCGGGTCCAACCATTAACCTATCACTACCAAGTCCACCACTAAATCATATCCCTTAGGGCCTCATCTAAACGCCTTTTGAATACCCCCAGAGATGGGGACTCCACCACCTCCCTGGGCAGCCTGTTCCAATGCCTGACAACCCTTTCGGTAAAGAAGTTTTTACGAATGTCCAATCTAAACCTCCCCTGGCGCAACTTGAGGCCATTTCCTCTTGTTTTGTTGTCTGTTACTAGGGAGAAGAGACCAACCCCCATCTCTCTACAACCTCCTTTCAGGTAGTTGTAGAGAGCAATAAGGTCTCCCCTCAGCCTCCTTTTCTCCAGGCTAAACATCCCCAGTTCCCTCAGCCGCTCCTCATAGGATTTGTGTTCCAGACCCTTCACCAGCCTCGTTGCCCGTCTCTGGACACGCTCCAGCACCTCAATGTCTTTCTTGTAGTGAGGGGCCCAAAACTGAACACAGTACTCGAGGTGCGGCCTCACCAGGGCCGAGTACAGGGGGACAATCACCTCCCTACTCCTGCTGGCCACACTATTTCTGATACAGGCCAGGATGCCGTTGGCCTTCTTGGCCACCTGGGCACACTGCTGGCTCATATTCAGCCGGCCGTCAACCAACACCCCCAGGTCCTTTTCCACCGGGCAGCTTTCCAGCCACTCCCCCCCAAGCCTGTAGCGTTGCCTGGGGTTGTTGTGACCCAAGTGCAGGACCCGGCACTTGGCCTTGTTGAACCTCATACAATTGGCCTCGGCCCATCGATCCAGCCTGTCCAGGTCCCGTTGTAGCGCCTGCCTGCCCTCCAGCAGATCAACACTCCCTCCCAACTTGGTGTCATCTGCAAACTTACTGAGGGTGCACTCGATCCCCTCGTCCAGATCATTGATAAAGATATTGAACAGAACTGGCCCCAGTACTGAGCCCTGGGGAACACCACTTGTGACCGGCCTCCAACCGGATTTAACTCCATTCACCACAACTCTTTGGGCCCGGCCATCCAGCCAGTTTCCTACCCAGCGCAGAGTATGCCCATCCAAGCCATGGGTAGCCAACTTCTCCAAGAGAATGCTGTGGGAGACGGTGTCAAAGGCTTTACTAAAGTCCAGGTACACAACGTCCACAGCCTTTCCCTCATCCACTAAGCGGGTCACCATGTCGTAGAAGGAGATCAGGTTGGTCAGACAGGACCTGCCTTTCATAAACCCATGCTGACTGGGCCCGATCACCCGGTTGTCCCGTATGTGCCGCATGATGGCACTCAAGATGATCTGCTCCATAACCTTCCCGGGCACCGAGGTCAGGCTGACAGGCCTGTAGTTGCCCGGATCCTCCTTCCGGCCCTTCTTGTAGATGGGCGTCACATTTGCCAGCTTCCAGTCAACTGGGACCTCCCCAGTTAGCCAGGACTGCTGGTAAATGATGGAGAGTGGCTTGATGAGCACTTCTGCCAGCTCTTTCAGCACCCTTGGGTGGATCCCATCCGGCCCCATAGACTTGTGCGTGTCTAGGTGGCGTAGCAGGTCACTGACCATTTCCCCTTGGACTTCGGGGTTTACATTCTGCTCCCCATCCCTGTCTTCCTGCTCAGGGGGCTGGGTGCCCAGAGAGCAACTTCCCTTGCTGTTGAAGACTGAGGCAAAGAAGGCATTTAGCACCTCAGCCTTTTCCTCATCCCTTGACACTAAGTTTCCCTCCGCATCCAATAGAGGAGGGAGATTCTCCTTAGCCCCCTTTTTATTGTTAATGTATTTGTAGAAAGACTTTTTGTTGTCTTTTACGGCAGTAGCCAGACTAAGTTCTAATTGGGCTTTGGCCCTTCTAATTTTCTCCCTGCATGACCTCACAACATCCTTGTAGTCCTCCTGAGTTGCCTGCCCCTTCCTCCAAAGGTGGTAGACTCTCTTTTTTTTCCTAAGTTCCAGCCGGAGCTCTCTGCTCAGCCAGGCCGGTCTTCTTCCCCGCCGGCTCATCTTTCGGCTCACGGGGACGGCCTGCTCCTGCGCCTTTAAGATTTCCCTCTTGAAGAATGTCCAGCCTTCCTGGACGCCTTTGCCCTCCAGGACTGCCTCCCAAGGGACTCTGCCAACCAGACTCCTAAACAGGCCAAAGTCTGCCCTCCGGAAGTCCAAGGTGGCAGTTCTGGTGACCCTTCTCTTTACTTCTCTGAGAATCGAGAATTCTATCATTTCGTGGTCACTGAGCCCAAGACGGCCTCCGACCGTCACATCACCCACAAGACCTTCTCTGTTCACAAACAACAGGTCCAGCGGGGCGCCTTCTCTCGTGGGCTCCCTCACCAGCTGCGTGAGGAAGTTATCTTCCACACACTCCAGGAACCTCCTGGACTGTTTCCTCTCTGCTGCATTGTATTTCCAGCAGACATCCGGCAAGTTGAAGTCCCCCACGAGAACAAGGGCCAGCGATCGTGAGGCTTCTCCCAGCTGCCTGTAGAATACTTCATCTGCCTCCTCATCCTGGTTGGGTGGTCTATAACAGACTCCCACCACAATGTCTGCCTTGGTGGCCTTCCCCCTGATTCTAACCCACAGGCACTCAACCCTCTCGTCACCACCCTCGAGCTCAAGGCAGTCCAGACTCTCCTTAACATAGAGGGCTACCCCACCGCCTCTCCTTCCTTGCCTATCCCTTCTAAAGAGTTTATAGCCGTCCATCGTGGCACTCCAGCTATGTGTGTCATCCCACCATGTTTCCGTGATGGCAACTATATCGTAGTTTTCCCCTTTCACAACAGCCTCAAGCTCCTCCTGTTTGTTGCCCATGCTCCGTGCATTCGTGTAGATGCACCTCAGCTGGGCTAGTGATCCTGTTGCCTTTGTGGTGGGAGAAGCCCTACTCCCTACATGTCCCATCTCAGGTATTTCCGTGGTTCCTAGCTGGTCGATGACCCCTGCGTCCCTGCTGCTGCACGGGTCTCTCTGTCCTACCTCATCTGAGACAGCTGACCGAAGGGCCTCGCTGGCACGCCATCCCTCATTCATCGGCGTGCCTCCCCTAGGCTTCTCTCTAGCAAGCCTAGTTTTATCCCCTTCCCCCTTCAAATCTAGTTTATATCTCAGGAAATTAAATCAAATTTTCTCAACTGGGAATTTTTTGGGCTCTGACTGCAAGATTTTGCATTTGGACTCATACTAAAATTCAAAATATAAATCAAGAGAAAAAAAAGGAAGAACACACAGAAAAGACTGAAGCTTAATTTTTTAACTGGAATTTGTTTGCCTTTCCCTTGATGTTTACATTTTAGTATTTCTTCTTCTTCGCTATTCCTGACATAGCTCCTTTATCCACTGAGATGCAGGAGAATCTGGGAAATCCATTTACATGCAAGTTACAAGCTTTGTTTGCTACGTATTCAAAATAATACACACTTACTGCTGTAGCACAAGTGCTAGCAGCAAAGTAGGCTGTGCTGTCCTCTTCTACAAACATCAGAAATAACAGCCGCCGTCCCAAAGCATTCAAAAATCTCATGTTTAGCGGATTCCACCTTTCTGCGTAAAATCTATAATGCAGACAGACTGTACCAACCCCCCCAATATTGTGCTCTAATTACAGTTGAGACCACAACGAAATCCTTGGTGAAAGGAACCTACTTAGAAGGGAAAAACAACTCATCTGTGGAGACAGAGCAGTTCAGCTAGCAGCTCCATCACAGCAAGCTTCCTACTTCTGGTATGAAATTAACTGGGAGTCGGTACTGTGTAACAATTTTGAAGGTATGCTACTGAGCTCCTGATGAAATCTTTCATCAAAAATATTTTGATGAAAATATTTTAGTTTATACTCGAATAGGAAAAGACTAGAGAATTTGTGTATACTAAGAAATGAATACAACTTGCTACAAACTTTGTCAAAGGAAAGAAAGAAAAATACTACTCTTGTAAAACACTTTAAAAGTACGCTTACAAACACAGAGACCAAACCCCATCCATTCAGCTACTGCTAAGCACATTTCAAACCCCTGGAATTCACATTTCTCCTGTCATATTGCATTTAACTATAAGCTACTCTGAGGCAAAATTAGGTTAAGCATCCTCTAAAGCTTTTATATAAAATGCTCAAAGGATGTTTGGACAAGACACAACTTGTTGTCCATCTACTTTTAGAAGGCGATGGGCAAATAAATCGTACTGAGTTCTCCTTCTGCTGTTTGCAGTTTCAGTAGCTATTATCTGATTCCTACCGTATGCAATCTGCCACACAACCAACATAACAGCAGATGGATTCTGCTGTATGAACTGAATCCTTCAGTGAATTTCGGAGAGATATTTTATTTCCTGTGACCCTGCAGCTATTTTGCTCTTTTGCTAGCTCTTTTTTTTTATACTCAGCAAACAACCATAGTTATAAACTACGCTAATGCAAAATGGCAGAAATCCTATCTTGAGCATGTCGGCAAGATCTGTACAACGCGTGTGCCTGAAGCTGGCCCCTTTTCCCTAGGTATCCCTCGTCACCGTTGGCCTGCTTTGTCTAGAAGGCAGTATCACGCTGGAACACACAATTTTAAGTCTGTGTCACGTTACTGACACAGTCTTGGCCACTTTCTGTCATCTCTCCTCCTGCAGCTTCCTGGAATTATATTTTTAAAGTTCTCTGCTTTTATCTGCTTTCTTCCTCAGCGCACTAAGGAGTTCCTATCTGGATTTACGAGGATCATAGTCTAGAAAAGCAGCTAACGCAAAGTAATACTAAATTTATAGTATCTGTATGGCTATGTGCAAATGGGACTTAGTCTGATACTTTCTTTGAATTTATTTATTAGTAATGATTTAGAAAGCATTAGTTATAAAGCAAACTGTCCACGACTGCATCAGAACCCCTTGACATCACTATGTAACACGCTTCATTTTTACAGCGCCTGTAGGATCTCAGGAAGCTTAGCAAGCACTACCTGAGTTACAACAGTTCCCAGACCTTACTATATAATATTTTTTTTTTTTTCAGGACATCTAAATAATCTTATTGATATTACTGTTCTCTGATATGACTAACAAAAAATTGAAAAGTAAACTGGATAAGTGCTAGATTAAGTGACTTCCCCAAGGTTAAAAAGCAAGTGTGTAGCAGACCTAAAAATAGTAGCTATAAATACTGACTCCCTCTCAGAGTGCTAGACATCACAGACTGCAGCCTGATACAGATACATGCCATGCATAAACACTGACAACTGACGCCTGTGTAAACACTGGCTGTTTGCTGAAGGCTTACAGTGCACAACACGCGTCTTTTCTTCTAGAGAAAACTGTAAACTTAGATAAATATTTCTCCTTCTCTTTTGCAGAAGCAGCATCTGAGTATAAGTTCTGTATTAAATCAAAGCACAGCATGTGTAGATATAGTTGTGGTGTGCTTTCCTGTTCTTATTATGTAAAAGTGTGAATGAAAGTTTCATGTAACAAGTGAAAAATAAATGGTTTGGACTATCAGCTTTATTGAAGTATAATCTGGTGGCTGGGATGAAGGTTTTTCGTGTACTGCACAAAAAATGAAACATATTTCTTTCTTCTGTAAATACTGCTTCTGAAATCCCTTTAGAGTATTTTGCAAGTTCTGCCCCAAGTCTCTGCAACACTTTGAATCTGAGGCTCCTAACTAATAATAGGAGTTTGGCTTTTAAACTACTCATGAATGTTTTTTTTCCTACTATTTACCAATAAACATTTTTTTTTAAAAATCTCTACTTAGTTCTTAGTCCTGCTGTATCGGTGGGTGCCATCTATGCATCCACAGCAGAACAGCTCTGTCTGGAGCCAGGAACACAGCCTCTCTTCTTAACAGGAGAGGAAAAGCATATTTTTAATGATGATTACACTTTTCTTCAATCAGCTAGTCATAACATTAGACAAGTTCTTTACAATTGGGATGTATAAAAACCTTCCCATTTCTGTTTGTCTTTACAGTAAAATTTTGTTCTGGAGACTATTGTTTTCATCTCACTATTATAAAACTTAAGTAGCATAAACAACAATTCTTATTAGTAATTTAGTCTTTTCAATGCATGCTGATAAAAACCTACTGGACACTTATGCAAAACTGACAGAACAGAAATCACATTGCCTTTATTGTATAAATTTGTGTTTCCTTCATACGACTGTCATTCACATTTGCCCTGTGCGGAACTGCACGTTTTGGTAGCACCCTTTGTTTTGGGATAGCAGGTAATTTACAACCTCAGCTGTGGTTTTAAGTAAACTTAAAATTTTGAAGTGGAGACCAAAAGACAGCTATATTCTGTTTTGTGTTTTATTAGCCTATAGCCCTTATGACGTGTCTTGTGGCAAGGACAGCATGTTTGTACATAAACTGTAGCCTGCATCCTATGAACTTCTGCACTGCTCAGAATTACTCTTGACCAACTGTGCTGTATCAGAGCCCTCAACTATTCAGATTCCCTGGGCCTCCTCAAAAGTGGGAGATTTCCAAATAAGAGGAGTTTGGCTCTTTGCTAAGCTTTTGGGCAATTCAACAAGGTCAATGGGATGAAATACAACCACAACTGTGATGGCCAGAGAGGATATCATTCAACTCAGTGTGTCCTATCAGGCACAAGATCTAGCTCTTTTAGCAATTTATCATAGAATCACAGAATGGTTTGGGTTGGAAGGGACATTAAAGATCATCTAGTTCCAAACCCCCTGACATGGGCAGGGACACCTTCCACTAGACCAGGTTGCTCAAAGCCCCGTCCAACCTGGCCTTGAACACTTCCAGGGATGGGGCAGCCACAGCTTCTCTGGGCAGCCTGTTCCAGGGCCTCACCACCCTCATGGTGAAGAATTTCTTCCTTATATTCCATCTAAATCTCCCCACTTTCAGTTTGAACCCATTACCCCTTGTCCTAACACTACCTGCCCTTGTCAAAAGTCCCTCTCCAGCTTTCTTGTAGGCCCTCGTTAGGTACTGAAAGGCTGCAATAAGGTCTCCCCGGAGCCTTCTCTTCTCCAGGCTGAACAAGCCCAACTCTCTCAGCCTGTCTTCATAGAAGAGGTGCTCCAGCCCTCTGATCATCTTCGTGGCCTCCTCTGGGCTCGCTCCAGCAGGTGCTATGACTCCCTCCCAGAGGGCTATGACTCTCTCCCAGTGGTTCACAACCAGCCGTAGAGGCTATGCTGCACAAATATAAATTTGAAGAAAGAAAGTCAATGACCATGCTGTGCCTGTTAGGACTGTCACCTTGTGACCGTCCAGTCTCACACCACTGCCGCTGCCTCTCTGCATTTCACCAGTAACGAGAGGTAGCACTGTGTAACCGGGTGACAAAGTACCACGAGGACACAGACTGGGCAGACAAAGAAGCAGCACTACACGCTACGTTGCACTTCATGCCTGCCTTTTCCATCACCGACAGCTGGCACAGCAGGAACTGCAAGTCTGGAGAGGGACAGAAACACAGCACCGCAGATGAAGGAGACGAGAAAGAGCTTAGCGTAATCTGTCTCACGGCCCTACCTAACTACACCCATTTTCCTGTGATGTGGCTTCTCGTGAGAAATGAGGCACAGAAGGGAAGCAGTACTGCTCCCGTTCCTTGTCACCTTTGGCTGCTTATTACTTTGGTTACAATAATAAAAATACTTTTCTACTTGTGCTTGTCAGCACTGAAATCTCCATATTAGTCCATGGAGTCTTTTCCATAGTTGAACACTGAAAATTCTGTGCTAGTCCTTTTATTTCAATTGAATTACATTACTTGTCTTCATGATCAAAACCCATCATTTTCCATTGAGTAGGAGACAGGCATCTGTCATTAACATGCTGATGATACTGGCCTACTTGTCTGCCACTTGTCAAGGATGAACGTGCTCACTTGAAAATCTTTTCCCATGTTGCCCCTAACAGAAGGGCTCCCCACAAATGTTCACAGAGCTCACAATCCTCCTTCAAATACTCTTTAGCAGATGCCACGACAACTTCTTTCTGTGGTCACGTCCCATATATAGTTTTGGGGCAGAGTTAAGTTTTGTGTTTGCAACTTACAAAGTGAATCTGCAGTCCATTAATGTTTTTAAAAATAATAAAAACAAGGTCATGAAGGCGAGAAACTAGCAGTTAACTGGTCAATTTTGGTACAGAAGATATGAATCCCTGGTAAATCCAACACTACCCTCCTGTGACCTGTACAGTTCAAAGACAGGTGTAGACATGCTGCTGGCAGAATGGTGACAAGCTCTCTGTGGGAGAAGATGTATTCAACACATGGCTGTTAAGTGTTCAAGGAAAGGCAATGAAGGAATTTGAGACATCACAGTAAAAATAGGACAGCGCCCCAACAAGGAGTGAATTTCGTGTGCTCATTTCTGGGGCATTTAGTTAATTAAGGAACAGACAGATATGATCTATTCTAGAGACTGGTGCTTACTTTGAAGCAGGAATGATAACAGTCTCAAAAGCACCTTAGGTGAAAAATGTAAACGTTCCACTGGACTTTAAAGGATGCCTCACTGCTCTACTCAAGAGCATCTTCTACATCTTTGCCTAGCTAAGTAAACTTATTTCTCCTTCAGTCAAAAAATGTTTTCACACCAATCTGTGGTGCAAGAAAGGATGAAGCAACAGACCATGATAAGACTGTGAATATCCATTTTCACATCTCAGACACTTCTTAAGCTCCCTGACCTATGAAACAGCATGGTTACAGAGAAACGTACTTACGTCCTGAAATTGGTAAGAGTCTGAGCTGTAAACAACACAATGTGTGCGAATAACATCATTTCATATGAGATTCTTTGTATCTGTATTGTTCTTTGTGAGAAATTAAAGCATAGCCTTGAGACTGTAAAATGCAATAGTCTATCTTACAATGTCAAACTGCAGCCATCATTTACTTCCATCTCTGAAGAAAAACCCAAAACATCTCAAGACGCCAACCTCACTGACACCATACCCAAGAACAGTTAAAAGGTGAGAATGAACCATTGATTTTTAAACAGCGGTTGGATATTCACCCCCACCCCCGGTACCTCGAACGTGCTGCTTCCACTGCAAGCGCGAGTAAGTTGCCTTCCCCCGTAGCAGCACACTGTGTTAGAGCAGCGAGACACTGCTGGGCTGCTGCTTCATCTCTGCTAGCCTTCACCTACAGTGGAGGAGAAAAACATTAAGTTAAAACAAACTACAAGGTGAACTGGGAAGTCGAGTGTGTAAGAGTTTCTGATTTCAAATATTAATTGTGGAGGCACGGAATTGTCAATTGTCAATATATGCTATATATTTCAAAAAGATTAGAAGTAAAAAGGTGTCTCAGACCTTAAAACATGTGTATAAGTCCATTAAATAACTCTAAAACCATTTTATGTACATTTCTACTCATTATGAAAGTGGATGTCGATTTCTGGTTCCATAATCTCGTCCCTTAATAGCACTTGACAAGCTTGCACCAAACAGTCTGAGTGATTAAGTAATGTTACATACTTTTAGAGCAAAACATTGAATAGCTATTTTCTATTTTGCTTTCAGAAAATGTAAAGTTCTCAGTTTTGACAGGTCAGACATATTGACAAGACCATCTGAAATACAATGATTAAAACCAAATGAACGTAACAAAACCCATTTTTGTTTGGATTCGAATACTGTGTTTCTTGGGATTTTCCATCAGCCTCCACTGAAGTTGGACAGAAATCCAGCTCCTCCGCTAAAGACGAGAGCGGATTCTCAGAAATTTGAGGGTCAAGTTCCTGGAAGGCCATCTTTCCTCAGTATTACTCAAGTTCTACCTGCAATTACAAGAACTTTCATTTTTAAGAAGGTAGTTCCCACCTTATTAATCTTCTCAATCTGCTTGCTACGGACTGAAGTATTATCAATAGCCAGAACTTCGACTGTCTCCTCTTTTTCTAGCTGATGCTTGTTTACTCCAACAATCACTTCAGACCCTATTTCCAGTGGAAACACCAAAAACTCAGAATACATTTGCAAACTACTGTGCAAAGACACAATATTAATAGGACAAGAAAATCTTGAGCATTATAATGCAGTGCTTTGCTTTATAACTACATACATTGCAAATACTTAAAATTTGTTCTTATAGGAAGGACTTAAGTCTGTATTCTCCGTATTTTACGATGAGAAATCATTAGATGAGTGAACATTCAACTCAGTGAATACTGGACCAGAAAAAAAGATTTGAAACAGAACAGTATTTATCTTACAAACTGATTTAGTAATGACTCACTAATATGCATTAGCTGGTTTTCTCTTTTTAGGTTTACATAACTCAATCTTACAGAATTCAGCAGAAGTGCTGGTCTTCTGCACTGCTCTGCATTTACTTTTCTGATTTACCAGATAAATAAGAAAGCGAAGTTCCTACCTAAAACTAGTCCATGTGAATAAAAATTAATTTATCATGTTGGAAAACTGTATTTTAGCTTTCAGCCAGTATGGACTGAACAACCATTTTTATTTGCAGTGCCTGACAACATTACTACACTCTTCAAAGCAACATGAAGTAATTTACTTTGGGAGAGAAAACACAGAATCATAGAATGGTTCGGGTTGGAAGGGACCTTAAAGATCATCTAGTTCCAGACCCCCTGCAGAACTTTATTGATTATTCTTTATTGGTCTTAATTAAAAACCTGCTTCAAATTTACCCTCCAAACAAAAAAGTTCATGTAACTTCCTTCATGTTCGAATTATCCCTAGTTTCTGTTACTGGGCTGTTACTGGAATGCAGACAACAGAAGTGGATAGAGATATAAGCACACATACATACACATCTCCACATATACTTACTATATATGTACATATGTATATACATATATATATCTCTCTCACAAACAAAGAGCTGCATCATCCTCTAATCCGAGATCACTGCATTTTTTCTGGTCTTCAGGAAAAATGGGCAGTTCTCAAGCAAAAGGAGGAATTTGGCCAGACATGTTCACCATTGCCATCTGCTGGCAGTCATGCTTTTACATTCAGGAGCCACAAGTTCAAAGATACGACTCAGAAATTAAGCAATTAACTATCGTAGACCCAAAATACCCCTTTAAAATAGTGTTTCTAGTGTTTTGTCCAATCTAGTCTTAAATATGTCAAGCAAGCCTGTTTTCATACTGGTACTGTATTTCATACATACTGCTATCTCTTTCCAGAAGCTTCCACTGACATTCAACTAAAGTATTCCCATTTTATCACTCACAATCTGCTACTCCTAAACTAAGAAGAAAAAAGAAACAACGAAAAGGTGTGTAAAAGAACCTTCATAAAAAGGTACTCTATCTTCTATTTTCCCTTCTTTTCATCTCCCCGCTCCATACCAGAGTCAATCCTGGCTTGTCTTCGGGCTGCACACTCTTCAATACGGAGTTTGGGAATTCCCTCAGCAACAGCTTTGGCCATTCCACCCATTTCTTCTATCTCCTCAACAAGCTGAGAAATGAAGCGGATTGAGAAAACGAGTTGTAGCGAGGTTCACAACATGAGCTTTGCACTTGTACTGCCATGCAAATTTTTATTATACCTATACATACAATCCTGTGCTCTAAAAGTGTGTTTCCTATCTCTGTGTCTCTCACTACAGGTTTTGGTATAAATTAAAAGACATCTCAAACAAAAGAGCATTTTTATTACCAAAACTCCATGAATTCAATAACAGTGCATGGCATATTGTTCAACCAGTAACACTCGTGGATGAAAAGGCTTAAAATTTGAGACCTTGACTCTGCACTGACTTCTGCCTGCCAACCAGCCCTGGTTACATGCATACAAATACAAATAAATTGAAAACAAGCCAGGGTCAGTTCTCTGACCCTGAAGACAAGTGGCATGGCATGGTTCAGCTCTCACGCAGCAGAAGCCCATTCAGGTCCAAACCAGGGTGACTGCATTCCAGCTGCCTACTGAGAATGGCCATCAGACCATGCCTGGCACTCTCCAGAAGAGTCCTAGTTGACAAGGACCTAAAGAACATGTGTCAGACAGTGCGCTAACAAGTGTCTGTGCAGTTGCCGGCTAGTGTTTGAGCCTGCATTAGCTTATTAATTTGAGACGCTGCGTAAGAGCAATAATTTGGTCAAAAAGAGAATCACTGGGTTTAGCTGTAGAGTAGACGTAGGCATGTATCTTTATGCAGGCTTGCCACCAGTCAGAGTACTGCTGCACAGTACTTTTCACGTGCAAGTAATGACTGGCAGCTAAAGACAGTATTAAAAAAAAATAATTCTGATCCAACAGAAAAATTGCTCCTAAATTCTGCGTAACACTCAAGTATGGCCAGACAATTGTCTGCCCACATGCTTGACTATAAAACTTTTATTTCAATAACCCCTAGTCTTAAAGTCTCAAGCAGATCACCACAGGCACGAGAAGGTATGTAACTAAGTAGGTTGGTTTGAGTCTTTCTTCTGTTGAACTCTTTTTTTTCTTAGACATAAAACAGAGATCCCAGCAAACTGGGAGTCTTCAGCATGCAAGGGACTTTGCATGGCTTGATTATTTGTTCCACACTGAGTTACTTCCCTTTTGAATGTAGTCTACTAGAAGGCTGAAGTCTCTGTAAATACACACTGTATTTTTGTAAAGTTCATTTACAAAGAAATCACTGAAGCATAAGTGTAAAATAATTCCCTCTTCAGAAGTTACCAACTTATCAAATAGTCCCTTAAAGGACATTTCTCAAAACTCCTATACCTAAAATTTTCCCACAAAACATAAAAGGTTATGCAAACTGACCTTTAAAGCAGCTTCATAGACGTCATTGGTGAGGCACTCCATGAGGTACGATCCCCCCCAGGGGTCCGCCACTTTAGGAATACCTGACTCCTCCTGAATTATGATCTGCGTGTTCCGAGCAATGCGAGCACTCTTCACTGTAGGCAAACCCAAGGCTTCATCAAATGAATTTGTATGCAGAGACTGTGTACCTCCAAAGACCGCAGCCATTGCTTCAATCGTTGTACGGATAATGTTGTTAAAGGGATCCTGGAAGGGAAAGGAGAGCTCTGAAGCTCAAAGGTTCTGCCACCACCTCTGCCAGGCTGAGGCAGTTGTGGTTTAACCCCAGATGGTGTCCGAATACCACTCAGCCGCACGCTCACGCCCCCACTCCCCAGTGGGGCGGGGAGGAGACTCGGAGAGAAAGGAGGACTCGTGGGTTGAGATAAAAACAGTTCACCAAGACAGCAAAGAAAAAGATAATAATAATTATATATTAATAATAATAAAATAGAATGATAATAGAATATATAAAATGAATGATGCACAATTTCTCACCACCCGACGACCGATACAGCCCATCCCGAGCAGCAGGCAGGGAGCAGGGGTATCCCCCCGAGCTATCCCAGAACAGCAAGTTCCAGAGAGAGTGAGCGAGGGAACAAACAGCCGAACGAACGAATGAAAAAAGGGAAAAAGAAGGGAAGTGGCCCACCGGCCGACCCCCACTTGTACTGGGCATGATGTCTATGGTATAGAATACTCTCTTTGGCCAGTTTGGGTCAACTCTACTGGCTACACCCCTCCCATGTTTTCACACCTGCACACTGGCAAAACCTGGGAAGCTGGAAGATGTCTTTGATCTCATAGCAGCAACTAATAACATCAGTGTTTTATCAACATCACATACCAAATCCCATACTAAATCCAAAACACAGTAGCTAAGGGAAAGAAAATTGGCTCCATCCCGGCTGAAACAAGGACAGCCACGCATATAGTACTGCAATGAAATGAATGCAAGATTCCCAATAGAAACACTGTAGTCATAACAACAGCTGAAAAAGAAAACAGTCAACAATAAACATCCAATCAAACTGATCTGTCACTTATCGATATCTCGGACAAAAAGATTAATCCATAAAGAATGCCAAAAATATCAGTGTATGAGTAACAAAGCCTGACTTGTATTTAGTGGTGTTTCAAAGAACTTAATGAAGCCAAGCTGGAGAAGATGGAACAGGTAGTCCCAATGTCCTCCATCCTGGGATTCCAGAAGTCTCAGAGCAGTGAATAGCACATCTGGCAGACAGGCTACTAGTCAAGATGCATTTTGGGACTACAACTAGTGTGTCCAAAGAAGGGCAACGAAGCTGGTGAGGGGTCTAGAGCACAAGTCCTAGGAGGAGCGGCTGAGGGAACTGGGGTTGTTTAGCCTGGAGAAAAGGAGGCTCAGGGGAAACCTTCTCGCTCTCTACAACTCCCTGAAAGGAGGTTGGAGCCAGGTGGGGGTCGGACTCTTCTCCCTAGTAACAGACAATAGGACAAGAGGAAACGGCCTCAAGTTGTGCCAGGGGAGGTTTAGTTTGGATATTCGGAAACATTTCTTCCCCAAAAGGGTTATCAAGCACTGGCACAGGCTGCCCAGGGAGGTGGTGGAGTCACCATCCCTGGAGGGATTTAAAAGACATGTAGATGTGGTGCTCGGACATGGTTTAGTGGTGGACTTGGCAGTCATAGGTTAACGGTTGGACTCAATGATCTTAAAGGTCTCTTCCAACCTAAACAATTCTACGATTCTAAATGTGCTTAATATTTTCATTAATGACAGCATTACACTGAGGTAGGAATTACTGTTGAAATGTGCTGGTGCTATAAAATTGAAAGATATCTATGGGATAACTGGGATATTAACCAAAACAAATGGATAATCCGGAGTACAAAGTAGAGAAATAGAGTCAGTATTACAGAATATAGTCTCAGGCTTTAGGTCAACTTTTTAACTGCTCTTTTCATCCATCTAGATAGTTGAGTTGTATATTATGTGCCTTTACAGTCCAAGAAGAGTTATCATAATCTCCAGGGGTTGACTTGTGTTTTGAGATGGAGTGAAGATTCACCCACTGCATTTGCTCACCTTATTTCATTTGATTATTGAGGGAACTTAACAGTAGCTCACATTGCATACCTAATGAAGTTTTTCACACTGAGGGTGGTGAAGCACTGGCACAGGTTGCCCAGAGAGGTGGGAGATGCCCCATCCCTGGAAACATTCCAGGTCAGGCTGGACGGGGCTCTGGGCAACCTGATCTAGTTGAGGATGTTCCTGCTCATGGCAGGGGGGTTGGACTAGATGAGCTTTAAAGGTCCCTTCCAGCCCAAACTATTCTATGGTTCTATGATTCTAACTCTTTACGTGCTTAGTTGGGATGAAATATATCCAAAATAATGAAGAGCTACCAATGTAATAGGACCTTCTAGAAGGCAAAAGGAATCATGAGATCTGTGAATTAAATTATTTTCCATGAAGAAATGGAATTAATATCACTATTTTACAATGACACGGTAATTCTACCCACACTGGAGTCTATTTCTGGTTCAAGTATTCCATTTAAAGAATTACAGAAAAATGAGATTTGGATGAGCAAGAATGTAAAACCTAATTTACGAGTGGATACCTATCTAAAGGCAGGCCAAAGGAAAATATATTTGCCCTCTGAAACCTATAAGGAGCAAACACTGGGCAATGAAGAGCTATTTTAAGATAAACAATGTTTAGACAGAAAAAAAGCGTTATGATCCAGCCAGAAATACATTTACACTAGACACTTGAACAGGGTTGAGTATATTTTTGGTAATATCTTGCATTTATACAAGACTTTTATTGGAGGACCCGCAAAGGCTACTGTTCAAAAAATTCCATTGTTTTAGTTTTACTGCATTCCTGTAATGTAAATAAACATTACATTTGCTCTGAAAAAAAGAATAAAATCAAGGCACAGAAGTCAAATAACAATGGTTGCAATCACAACCTAAAAATAACTCATATTGCATGAAATTGATTGAGAGCAGGCCTTGGAATAAGAGCTAGAATTACTTCACTCTTCAGCAGTGACAGACGGGCATGAATGACTTCCTTGGATGCTCAAATGAATTCCCAAGCCAGTGATCTTGAGAAAAAGGAGCCTCTGCTTCCTTAATCAGCTGCATTCTGGAAGGATAACTTACAGGACAAATCCCAGAGAGCGCTTCACCCTCTGAGTCCTGAATTAATATAAGCACTTCTCTGCAATTCTCCCTCTACTTAGCAGGTTTGGATCCTATTCTCAATTCAGTATCCACTAGACTGAGAGAACACATGCTTAAGACAATGATTCCAGAATGAAAATGAAGCCAGACAATGAGAAGTTAGGCACTGAGACTGCCTGTCTCCATACTGGAATCCTTTTGTGAATACAGTCTCAAGCCCTTCGTTTCTGCCCTTTTACCTGAGCGCGGCAGGGCAGTCCAGAATACCGAGGTATTTCATAAACCAGCATTTTGGGAAGCAATGCTGCTGGCACTCAACAAGACTCTTTGTGTTATGGAAGCAAAAAGATGTATCCAACGCTAGTGTGTGCATTTGTCAGGCTGAGAGTAAGAGAGGTTGTCTCCTTCAGAAAGCTGCATCTTTATGAGTAAAACCAGCAGCTCCCTTTAGGATATACACCATGAGAACATATCTAAATGAGGAAGTTGATGAGAGTCCAATGTCTAACCTGCTCAGTGAGGGACCAGCCCGAAGTCTGACAATGAGCTCTCAGCAGAAGAGATTTGGGATCCTTGGGCTTAAACATTTTCTCTATCAAGTGAGCCCACAGCCGCCTCCCAGCTCTCAGCTTAGCTATTTCCATATAGAAGTTCATGCCAATTCCCCAGAAGAAGGAGAGTCTGTAATAAGAGCATATGAACAGGATAAAACATTACACTACTCTAATCACTCTGTTTCAGTAAAGTAGAAGTCCTACAGCAAGGTCTCTGATTAATTTACTTTTACAAATATAACCCGGACATAAGATGATGGTAATGATCCTGGACACTGATGCCAATTGCTACAGAATGATACACACTTATGGCAATAAACTGTCTTAGTCTCCCAACAAGGTGACTGCAGGCAAACTGCCAGTGACAATGGTCCCTGAACCACTGAACTGTCCCCAGGGACTGTTTTGGGGGAGCCCTCGGTCAAGCAGTGTTCCAGCAAGTCACTAATACAGACAGTGACACTCTAGTGCCAGGGAATGCTCCTGGACACAATCTGCTAGTGTAGTTACGCTCACAAACTACTTATAATGAGAAGACATTACACATTATAAGCATGCTTTCATCCTTTTCCTGACAATTTTAATCAAAATCCAAATCAAACATCAGTTCAATACTGGATAGCATATCAGGGAACAGGCTGATTGATCTACTTTTTCCTGCTTATAGCTTCTAGGATTTATAAATACATAGTTAAAGCCGGTGAAACTCATTATACTAAAGATGCACTTTTTAAACAGTGAATTAGCTACTGAAACAATTTGCCAAAGGCTCTTAGAGATTCTCCATGACTAGAAAGTCTGAAAATAAGGCTGTATCGTTTTCTACATGATCCACTTTGATTTTCCCACGGATCTTGGAAACAGGTTAATTCAGCTGACTCCTATTTGAATGCGCGACAGGCTACATGAACCACACCTTTTGTTTTTTAAGCTCACCATATAGTTAGGGAATCTGTAAATGAACTAGACCACTGAAACTGTGGTTCCGCTTAGTTTGCCAGTAACTCTACAAAAATACAATATTCTGCTTAAAATTGAACTTTATTTTTAGGAAATTTGCAACTGTAAATTGAACTACCCGAACTTCCCCTTGTTAAGGATTTTTGCCCAAATATTTCAAAATAATACTAACGGAAAAAAACTCAATACTACTACAGTGTAAAAGAACTGCGAGAGCTCTTGCTGCATTCTGCAGTCCTAAAGCTACAGTATCAGATATAACAGCTTAGGGATCTTCTCACTGACCCAGAGACCAACTGTCACAACAGACCTTGACGATGCTTGGGCTTGTACACAAGATTTATTTTTATTAGTGTAGATGTAGTCTAAGTGTCTGTTGGACCAGATACTTTCCTACCTGTGTAACAAAACCAAACCAAACCCTATCTGCAACGTGAGCATTGCCAATATTGCTTGTGTGTGTAAAAATACTGAATCTGATATTAAACTCTAGAGGTTTTACCAAAAGTGAGTTTTATACTTGCAAATTTCTTTAGCTCACCTTGGTGCAAATTCATCAATGGTAAGGCCAGCTTTAAGTCCAGTTCTGCAGTACTCCAAGCCATCTGCTATAGTATACGCTAATTCCAGAATGGTATCAGCTCCTGCCTCTTGCATATGGTATCCGCTGATTGAAATGGAATTAAATTTTGGCATATACTGCAAAAATAAAAGACAATATGGTACGATATTGCAGGGGGGTTGGACTAGATGACCTTTAATGGTGCCTTCCAACCCAAACCATTCTATGATTCTATGACAGCAGAAGAGGGGAGGATCAGATCGTTGTTCCACCAACATTCACAAAAAATCCATTCTTTGTAGATTGTGAATACCACCCATCTCTATTAAATGGTGTTGGCAGATGTATACTTTACATCCTCTTACCTTTTTGCACTATTCATTGTGCTTAAACTATCACCCACCACGGTAAGTCTCTTTCTCGACTACAGGCTGTGTTCCATCTCTCCAACGAAAACGCAGCTAAGAAAAGAACTGGTGGTACTGAACTTCCAGTCATCAGTTCAGGACTTCACTCCTTTCATTATCTGCTTCTCGTGCTCAACTTTGCAGCAGAAGTCCTTCCAGATCTCTTACCTCTTCGCTCCTGCTTACAGCTGTATAATGCTTCTTTAGTATGTGGCTTCTTACTTTCTATGCAAAGAACAGCCTGTCTGTTCCTCATCTCCAAGCTTCCTGCCGTCCTTTCAGGCTTAGGCTCATCTTAATCTGACTTTGATTTGGATTGACTTAAAAATCTTAAAATTTATGCCGTAAGTGATTTGGGATCTTAACTTCTCCTTCCGGCCCTTTCCACAACCACATTATTCTTTGCTATGACAGGTCTTCCCGTCTTCTGCTTTGTTCTCCAAAGTGCCTCATAAATAGTTAACTAGCTATAATAACAGAAGTAAATACATTTAAACAATGAATACCTTTGAGGTGTACTGGAAGATGTCAGCAATAATCCGCATGGATGGTTCTGGGGGGAAAATGTATGTATTTCGGACCATGAACTCCTTCAAGATGTCATTTTGGATTGTCCCTGTCAGCTTGGCCTGAGGCACTCCCTGTTCTTCTCCAGTGACAATGAATGTTGCCAACACGGGAATGACTGCCCCGTTCATCGTCATAGAAACTGACATTTTCTCTAAAGGAATTCCATCAAAAAGGATTTTGGTGTCTTCCACTGTATCAATGGCAACACCAGCCATTCCAACGTCTCCTCGAACTCGTGGATTGTCTGAATCATAACCACGATGGGTGGCTAAATCAAAAGCAACAGATAATCCCTGCTGCCCAGCTAAATGAAAAAGGAAAAGAAAAAAAAAAACCAACAAAAAAAACAACAGAGAGAGAGATTCCGAAGTGTTAAACAGATTTGCATTAGGACTGGATCTAAATTTATTAATTTTATTTTACATCATCCAGTCATCCAGGCTTGGATGACAAACCAATTTGTGATGTTAAATGCTGTTCCCTCCCCAAACTTGTCCAAGGTATTCTAGTCTTAAACTTTAAATGAAAAAGCTTTTAATTGAGAAAAAAATATCGTAGTTCTTCTAGTTCAGGCACACAATCAGCTTACCATGCTTAACAAATTACTGCATAACAGTTTAGCCACAAGTTACAAATGTGCATAGACACAGTGTCAGGGCTTATATACAGAAACTCTACTTAGCTCAGCTGGAAACAAAAGTGTGATAAACGACGTCGCCATACCTTCCGTTTATCACAAATTAAACACACACGCACTGACTGTTATCCTGGCTCTACTGACATACGTTGTTTATTCCTAAAGTGAAGCGATGCATTACTAAAGCTGCAGTAAGAGGAAATTACTCACATAAAGCAGGGAACAGGACAGTTAGAGCTCGTGCCAGACCTGAAAGCAGCACCTGAAACTCTGCTAACCCCAGGCATTCACCCTCTGACCAGCACTGCTGTTCCTCAAGTAACTACATCTACTGCATTTGCAAGTCCGCTTCTCCACATCAGCAGAGCTCTTAATTGTCCAATACCAGCTATCATCTTTGATCTAAAAAGCCAGGTGTTAGCTCTGAAGCACAATGACAAAAATTTAAATTTCTGCCTAGTTTCAAGCAATAATAATTTCAGCAATGATGAGAATGGATAATTAATTCTTTTTCAGCATTCCTCTAATTACAGAGAGATTGTAATTGAATTATTAAAAATGCTTTACAAATAGGTTAGATTCAGAAGCTATGCTAAATAATTCAACATTAATACAACCATTAACACTACAATAGAGATAAAATTACAATATCACAATGTCAAAACTCGAATAAAGATGAAAAATTCCCGGCAACAAACATTCTTGAGTCACTCAGCTGTGCTACCAGCTAAACCAAGTGTTAGCACTTCTGCTTCAGCAGCAACGTTCAGCAGTAAGACAGAGTATATTCAGAACAATCTTTTTATTGAAATGTTTGTCTGCAAACTTCTAATACCCTGTATTTATAATTTCTTAATTTACTGAGAGTTTTATAAATGGAAAGAATCAAGAAGACTTGCAAGAATACTGCAACAGCTAATATTGCTTCATATTAGCTAACCATGATATAGCAAGAGGTAAATACCCAGAAACAACTCTTCTCCCCTGCTCTGAACAGTGCTGTTTTGAGTGGGAAGGCCTGTGGAGTGGGAAATAAAAGCATCACAGATGTATTACTCAGAAGGCAAATTCCAGTGGTCTGTAGTTTTGACTGGTAAGGTTGTAATTAGCTTCAAACAATCGCTCAGATGTACGGCTGGTGTATGACTAATGCTTCAGTCTATCAAGAACAACTTTTTAGTAGTGGTTTCGCAATGCCTAACTCAATAGTATAGTATGATGATGCTCTGGCTATTAGCTAAACAAATTGCTGCAAAGCACAATACTCTAGAGAAATATTGGGAAAACTGCTCCCAAATAAGGAAAATACCAATACTTCTAGGAAGCTGGCTTTACTAGTACACCATGAATGACACTATTCATTTGTATTTATAGGAGTTCATTTAAAATTTCAACATGAGATGGAAACTCAGAACGTCAGAATGCACTAACACCAGAAGCGCTAAGTGACAAAGTTCAACAGATTTTTCCACTATAATCTTCTCTCATGGTCACAAAATGAGTGTAAAGTGCTCCATGATCTCTGCTGGCTGGACCCTGGGATGCAGCCAAATTTTGTCTCTGTCAGTGTCAAGGAAGAGTAACTAAAAATAGCATTTAACACACTCATTTTTTCACCTCAATAGCAAAATGAAGCAAGGACAGTTTCAGAAATGATCCAATTTCCCAGTACTAAAGAAATACAGCACCACTGGGAAAAGCCTATCAGAAATCAAAACTCACAAGGCGGAATAATCACATTTGCCATGTAATTCACCATATGAATGTTCCCCATTGCTTTGCAAGGTCATGTTGTTTCCCAAATCTGCTGTCTTACCTTTTATGTTGTCCTTGTAGAACCTGTTGCTCTCCTCCACTGTACTGAAGCCAGCGTATTGGCGGATAGTCCATGGCCTGTACGTGTACATGGTTGGGTAGGGTCCTCGAGTGAAAGGTTTCACCCCTGGCAGCTCCTCAGGGAGGTCCTTCGTGTCCCTTTTAGAGTACAAGGGCTTGATGTCGATCCCTTCTGGGGTGTGCCAAATTAAATCCTTTGGATTCTTGCCTTTCAGCTGCTTTTCAGCAAGGGCAGCCCACTCGGGGTGCAGCGGCTGCCTGTGCAGTGAACGCCAGGCGAGCTGGCAGGCTGGAAGTTGTGCCAGGCATGTGCAGCGGCGGGGCTGCAGGCGCAGGAGAGCATCCTTGGCTCTTAGCATGGCTGCCCCACTGGTTGGTGAGTATGGGGTAAGCTGAAGAAAATAAAAACATGCATTTTGCGTTACCATATAAATCCAACATGGGAGAAGTGAGCACAGAGAGGTCAAGCAGTTTGCTAAAGCCGAAACAATTACTCAGAGAAAAAACTTACTCATTTGACAGACACCCTCTCCCCTTGCCTTTCAACCAGACAATGCATAAAACAGAGTTCAGGACAAATCCTACATTTTCCTCTAGCGAAGGAAAACATTCCTACAACCCATCTACATCCACAGATGAAATGTGTAACTTATTTCAGTCCCTAAGCAGCGCCATCATTTATCCGTCACTGAAAAGTCAGTGTCATGCATGAAGATGGCATGCCTAGCTACCTTCTCGCCTTCCCATCTCTGTCTCATCTACGAATTCCTTAACGTCAAAGAGGGACCTTCCAACATCAAAGAGGCACTCTGAAGGAAGTGGACTGTCAGAAAACTGCTGACATGTCATAAACTTTGGGGAAGGTGGCTTGGGCTGGATGAAAATCAGAGCTATACTAAGAAACAAAGGAGCAAAAAAACGCAGTATGCAAGAACACAAGGATAACACAAGTTACAGAGCTCATCTCACCATGCATGAGATTGAAATGGTGGATAAGTTCAGCAACCCTCAAAAGCTGTAAGCTCCTCTGCTTGGCTCGCTGTACCCTATCCCTACACTTCCTCCCCAAGCTAAAACCTTTACAGTTTGGCTCCAAGGGCAAATCACCTCTTCTCTGCCTCAAGTCCTTCTCAGCTCCTGGAAACACATGCTTCCCTGACGCCTTCATGAGGAAGTCTGCATAAAACTGGAAAGCATCTCCATCACTGTTACGGTGCTGCAGCAACACGCTCCACATAAGTGCTCTAACAATATGTATGCTACGTTTGGCATACATATAATCTGATGAGCATAAAGGAGCACCAGAGGAGCACTCAGTTCCTGCAGAGACGTGATCCTGCAGCCAGGACGGAAGGCAACCTCTGCCTCCGTGCTGCACGGCCCCCAACGCGATCCCCCCGGCCCCGCACCGCGAAGGAGCCACCAATCTGCCGTCACCCCCCTCCGCACCTCTGCCTCCACCCCTCACACCACAGCACCCACAGCCGGAGGGGGATAGGGACCAGAAAGCACTGCTCACCGGCCCGGCCTGGCAGCCCCACTCCGCCCTGACAGGCCCGCCCGTGCGCAGCGCCGAGGGCCCACCGCCGAGCGCCCACCGCCCACCGCCCCCCGCCGCCACAGCCCGCCCCCAACACGCCCCCTCGGCAGCCAATAGGGACAGGGGACGGGTATAGGGGCTGCCTGGGGGGTCGCGGCCCTGCCCGCCCGAGGGACAGGAGCGCTGGGCGGGCTGCGGGCTCCGGACAGCCCCCGGCCCCGGCCGCCCGCCCGCCGCTACCTGCCGTCAGCCCCTCCGCCGGCACCCACGCCCCGCGCGGCAGTGCGCATGCGCCTGGACGCCTGGCGCGCATGCGCACAGAGCCGCCCTGCGCCTCTCACTGGCGGCGGGAACTAGCAGTGCGCATGCGCCCGGGTGCGCGGGGAAAACGGTTTGCTAACGGCTTTGCGCTCTAACGCGGAATCGGCGGGAGCGTTGAGGAGGCGCCGGGACGGTGAGTCTCGGGGCGGGATGAGCTGATGGGGGGTTTTGTGGAGGCTCCCGCTGTGGTTTCCGGCAGCAACGGGGAGCAGGAGTTTGGGGGTATGGAGGCCATGAGTGCTGGGGACTACGACTCCCAGCATGCTTTTCGCTCGGTGGGCCCGTGCCGCAGCGGTGACGGAGAGCGTTGCATGCCGGGAGTTGTAGTACGCGTCTCGCACTGTGAGGTGAGCTGCGAATGCTCTCCCACGAAATCAGTCGTTACGGGAGGCAGGGGGAGAGGCAAGGCTTATTTATTATTTACTTGGTGTCGGTCGCGACTGTCGCCTGGCGAGCCGTGACGGGGCCCCTGCGTGAGGGAAGAAGCGGCCTAAGGGGATGAAAGGAAAACTGAATACATCTGAGTCATTGTGCTTAGAAAAGAGAAGGCGAATGGGGTGTAACGACTACTCTCTTCTGTGCGACTTCTTTTTCCTCCATCTCTGTAGTAAGAAAAGAAACTATAGGTTTAAACTGCAGCAAGGCAGCAGTGTTGATCTGCTGGAGGGCAGGCAGGCGCTACAGCGGGATCTGGACAGGCTGGAACGATGGGCCGAGGCCAAGTGTATGAGGTTCAACAAGGCCAAGTGCCGGGTCCTGCCCTTGGGTCACAACAACCCCAGGCAACGCTACAGGCTTGGGGGGGAGTGGCTGGAAAGTGCCCGGCAGAAAAGGGCCTGGGGGGTTGGTCGACAGCAGCTGAATATGAGCCAGCAGTGTGCCCAGGTGGCCAAGAAGGCCAAGGGCATCCTGGCCTGTGTCAGCAATAGTGTGGCCAGCAGGAGTAGGGAAGTGATCGTCCCCCTGTACTCAGCCCTGCTGACGCTGCACCTTGAGTACTGTGTTCAGTTTTGGGCCCCTCACTACAAGAAAGACATTGAGGTGCTGGAACGTGTCCAGAGACGGGCAACGGAGCTGGGGAAGGGTCTAGAGCACAAGTGCTGTGAGGAGCAGCTGAGGGAACTGGGGTTGTTTAGCCTGGAGAAAAGGAGGCTGAGGGGAGACCTTCTCACTCTCTACAACTCCCTGAAAGGACGTTGTAGCGAGGTGAGGGTCGGCCTCTTCTCCCAAGGAACAGGCGACAGGACAAGAAGAAACAGCCTCAGGTTGCGCCGGGGGAGGTTTGGGAGAAAACTTCTTCACCGAAAGGGTTGTCAGGCATTGGAACAGGCTGCCCAGGGAGGTGGTGGAGTCCCCATCCCTGGAGGTATTTAAAAGATGTGTAGATGTGGTGCTTAGGGACATGGTTTAGTGGTGGCCTTGTCAGTGCTGGGTTAACGGTTGGACTCAATGATCTTAAAGGTCTCTTCCAACCTGAAGGATTCTATGATTTTATAAGGAACATTATGGTTAGGTGCTAGGGTAAAAAGTTCTGGTAGTAGGATGACTGCACTGCATTGCATTAGAAAGATAAAGAATTTCTATTGTTGGAGGCCTTTGAGAGCAAATTAGACTGTTCTCAGTGCAGTTTCTGTTGCATTGCCATTGCTGCTCTTTGGCATACAGACATGCCGCTTTTAAATTTGGAAAGAACACATAAAGACTTGCCTAAAAGGCAAATGGGGATGCTTTTTTAATGGTCCATGCAAGATTTAGACTTTGGGTTAGAAAATATGCAAACATTTGGGCTCATTTAGCACAGGATATTTGTCATTTTGCTTGTTAGTGTATGGTTTGAACCATATGGATTATAATTGGATTTTAATTTTGTTTCCTCATGTTCCATTTGGTTTACAGATAATGAAACGTCACGACGCATCTTCCAGTAAAATGGGGGAGAACACTGGCGGGGGATCAGCCAAAAAAGCCTTTAAATCACAAATTCAGCAAGGGCCTTCCAGTAAAAAAAAGGGAACAGATGGAGAAGGAAGAAAACAAGGTCAAAAAAGAAAGGTAATCTTTATTTTGGATCAAAAAAGTTAGAAAAGTAACCAAAGAAAAAAAAAAAGGCATTTTGGCCAGTTTTCTACTGGAATTTATAGAAAATACTTCATTAACTAAATGTAGTCCTCTTGAGGAAATGTCCAGTGTGAACAGCTATTTTGAAACCCGCTGCCTTAGCTGCTCCCTGGCTTCCAGAATTTCTAGTTGCGTGCTACTGTGCCCGTGACAGGTAGAGGGAAGCATTGCCTGATGATTAATAAACAGGCGAGCTGGCTGTGCAGTTTTGAGGACTGCATAGCATCTGTTTGAACAGAGTGATAAAATCAGAGTTTGTGCAGCTCAGGTGACATTTATTCAGTTCTGGAAAATATTCTCTGCCTATCTCAGGCTTGGCCTAGGCAGCTTTCTGTTGGAGAGAGCTTGCTTAACCACTTACCTGGTGAGCGGCATAATCTCAAGATGCAGCTGGATAGCCAACTATCTTGTGCATTTCTTATTTCATGACCTCATTCTTTGAATGGGAGGAACTAAGAAGAGTGAATTGCTTTCCTTAACTTGCTTGAGATGAATTCCTGTTTCCTGGTCAAGAGCAACAGATCTCTGTCAAGCACTGAAGTGCTTTCACAGCCTTTTTATAGCGGGTTGCTAGTAGTAAATGAACGGCTGCTCAGCAGAGGATGTTTCAAAATCGCCATGCTCTAAGTTTTTCTTTTCAGCAGGTCACTCAGACAGTCAAAAGGAAAGCTCAGGAACACGAGGACTTTTCCCCTGCAGGTAGGATTGTATTCTTTCCTTATGTTTGCCTTGTGCAAATTCAGTGTTTTGGAAAAACACGGAATGTAAAAGTAGTAACTGCTGTGTTGAAATCATAGATGTCTGAGGCGTCACTGAAATAAGTTTTAAAGTTTTCTTTCTGAACAGTAACAGCGAATATTTGCAGTCTTAGCCAGTGTGCCTTTGTATCATATGTGTTGTATATACATGTATTAATCGTATACTTTTGTTTGCAAGTTGTGTTCTTCTCTTGTAAAATTCCACCACAAGCACCCGGGACATTTTGACTTTCTCTTCAGACATCGCTGTCTTCTCTGATAACCTTCTGTCTCAAGACTGGCATGTGTTGTATTGGACATACAAATGAGATGAGGCCCCTGCTGCATTGAGTTTCTCGCTTATGTATATTCCCACCCATTTTTTTATTTCATTCTGGATTTTCTCACCTGTATCACCAATGATTTTGGGAAAGTATCTGTTTAGAATGAAACTGCTGTAAGAAAGTACTTTTTCTATTTTGTACTTTTTAAACAATTTGACTTGCAAATAATAAGTACCACCTAACGTGGATAGATATGACCTAATAGTTTTGTGACATGGAAAAATCTTAACTGTTACACCTTTGACTATGATGTGACTGAACTGAGTCACAAAGCTGTCTATCCAGCTTTGACAAATCATATCTTTTCCTTTTTTCCTTTGTGTTAACAGGAGAAAAAGGTTCTTCAAAAAAGGTGAAACTAACCAGTGCTAAAACAGGATCTTGGCAGCCTCTCTCAGAGAGCAGCAGGCGGTTTCTGGAAACTGTAATGGATTCAGTAATACTGTAAGTGCCAAATACCCTGGTGATTCTTCTCTGTTTCCACAAGGAATAAAGTAAAAATCATAACATTACTTGAACTGGAAAAGCTTTGAAGGTTTTTTGAGCAATATGGCTGGCTGTGTCTATTTGTCCAGCATAATATAACACTTTCTATCTGAAGTTGGAAATTTTCAGCTGGAGAAGTTCTGGGTATGTTCACTTCGTTTGATGTGTTCTCTGTGCTTGCAGGCTTTGTGACGAAATTTCTGCCTTTATTTTCTTTTCAGATCTGTTTTGTGCCAACAAAGTGAGAGAAAAAATGATGTTCAGAAGCACCTCAATTTACTGAAAGCAAGGTAAGAAATTATAATTAAAAAAAAAAAAGTGGGAGCGAAGGGATTCAGTTCACTCAGTTGTTTTGTAGCATGCTTACAAAATTGCTCCTGGGAGCAGTCACATTTAGGAAATCTTGGAAGGGAGAGTTGATGCAAAATCAAGGAGGGAAATATCTTGACGGTACGTTGATTGAAGTGGACAAGCAAGAGTTCTTGAAAGACCTGCTTTAACTGCTTCTATATGAATAACAGAACCTAGCAGGTATTCTTAAGAGCTCCTTGAATCAGCTTTGTACTCTTTATACAAGGATTCAATTTGTGGGCAGCTATTTATTTTGTTATCATTTTACGATAGTGGCAGGAGCTGTTATAGCTAGATTTTCTTAACTGATAGTTCATTTTCTGACTGTTGAAGTAACTTCAAAGAGAGGTGAAATTTTGTCTTGGGGCATAACTTGTAGCCTTTTTATGTCATTGTGGGAGTAATTATGTGTGCTTGAGTGTCTCAGAAGTTTTGTGCGCATGTGTGTTGATATACCAGGCTCTTATCAACATAGAGCCTGAGCCTATATGTTGCTTTCTGTGTTCTTACAGTACCTCAAGATTCAAACGTGAGGAGCTAGTTTTTTGTAAATGGCTTTTGTGGTTTTTTTTTAATGTTTAATTTGTGACGTGTTGGGTCTGATTTCCGAGTTGCCAAACTCCAGCAATCTCATCTGAGATGCATGGAAATTGTGGCAGTTTGCTGTATCTAACAGACAGATCCACCTTGGAAGAATTCAAGTCTTCCTCAGAATCAGCAGGACCTTTGAGAGCAAGCTAAAACTCTTCCTCTGGCATAAAACTATATATCATATTTCACAAAAGTATTTACAGGTTTAACTAAAATGATTTTGTGTAGAAGCAGTTAAAAATGCTGCTTTTAGAACTTAGTTTTCCTTTGAAAAGCAGAAAGGTCAGAACTGGGAAAGTATTAGTTAATCTCAAATTACAGTCAGGGAGTGTACAGGCCAAGGGGATAGAAACCACACAACATCGGTGTAATAGCAAATGTTGGAATGGTGGGTTTTCTTGTTCCTGGTTCCTTCCTTAGACATCTATTCCACATGATTTTTGGAAAACAATTCAAGACAGCTTTTCTTCCTGTCTGGATCCTTTTACTTCACTGGCAGCAACTGGGCTACATTGAGTTTAGTTTTTCCCCAGAGAAGTCATTAGTCAGTTTTCTTTTTGTTTTGCAAAGAACTCCATACAAGTCATGCTTTCCTTTTTCTCTAATAAAGGGTGCTGAGATTTTTCAAGACTTTAAAGGTGCCTCCAGGGAACCTGGGCAACCTGAAGAATGTCCCGAGCCTTCAAATGGCAGAGAAACAAATGCTTGAGACAAACGAAGAGTCTTTGGTACAATTGCAGGTATGAAAGGCGAGGAAGGGAAGAAAATATCTTACCCGGCTGCTGCTGCTTCTCAGGGGTTTGTAACTTTTTAGTAGAAGGACTGCTGGCTATGCCTGTGCTGTTGTGGAGGAGTTGTCCGCTGTTCACTGTTGTCACCCACCTTTGCTACAAAGCCGTGTATCTTTTTGGGTGTTTTTTCGGTGACTCAGCTGATGCTGATTATCGGTATCTTATACACAAAAGGCTCACCATCTCTAAAGTAAATCTTATTCTGGTTTTGTGTCTGTTTTGTCTTAGGAAGAAATAAATGAAGCTGGGCGATCAGCAGAACGCATTGAAGAAACTATACAGCAACTGCAGTACAAAATCCAGGTGCTCAAGAACCAGTTAGAGGAAGAGGAAAAAAAGGCCCAGAAGGTATTTCCGTTACATGTTGGTGCATTCCTCGAAGGAGAAGGTGTTTCCAGAGCTAGCCTATACAAGCTGTTTCTGCTTGCATGAGGAAGGCCTTGTCTGTCTTTGGGAATGTAACTTTTCAATCTTTCCAACTTCAGCTGCAAAATTAAGAAGTTTAGTTTCCAGAAGCTGGATGATGACAGCCAGTTTATTTTCCTGCTTGTGTGCCTAATGTTTGGGTTGGATTTTTTTTTTTTTTTTTTCATCTTTTTCCCCTTGTAGGTATTCCAGGAAAATGGCAGTGGAGCACTCCACCTTCCGGAACTCCCCAAGCGCAGTTTGCAGGCACCCACTTTGCAGGTGAGCATGGAATATATTTTCAGAGACACCTTGGCTATGAGAAGGAAGGCAACAGAATGTGCTTTTATCACTTAACCTCTGCCAGAGGGGGCAATTCTGAAAACTCTGAAATATCTGAAAGTTTTCTCTTTTTCTTTTCTTTTTTTTTTTTTTTTAATTGAGAACTATATGCTTACGTGTTAAAACCAGAACAAAACCCTAGAAAACCTGCCATTTAAAGGATCTCATGCCTTTTCCTGTAATCGCTTCTGAAATACCTCTCTCTGTAACTGATGGAAGGAAGACTATCTCATTCTGTGTCTTTGAATCTTTTTTATTTTAGCTGTATTTCAGTACAGCTAGGCTGCATGAAAGTGAAATTTCTGTTGGACTCAACGACAGCTGGTTTTTATTTGTTGTCTATTATTGTTTCTTTCCTTCTTTAGGAAGAAATTTTGAAGATAAAAGATCAGAAAGGTCTTTTAAAGGATATGAACACTATTCAGCAGTCAGCTGACTTGAAGAACCTGTTAACCCTCATTGAAAAGACCTATGAGAGGGTGGACTTCCTTTGAGACACCGAAATACATGGAGGCTCCTGTGAAGAAGATAACCTAGGCCAGCACTCCGGGTTGATGCAGAGCAGCAGGATGCTGATCCTGGAAACAGTGTTTTCTTCCTAAAAGCTTTACTGTTGTGAGTGCTGAATTTCTGTTAAAACATTTTCTGTGAATATTGGTGTATAAATCTGTAGATGCATTCTGGGGCTCTAGTGATTGAAGTGATCAATCAAGGTTTTTGGGGTGGGTTTTTTTGGACCTGTGATGACTCCTGATCTTAGGAGACGGGAGGGAAATGGATCCTGGGTTTATTTGGGCATTTGTATAGAATAAGGCAACCTATTCCATTATATTTGGACTTTCATATCACATCTGTAAATCGGTGAAGTCAGTATCTCTTACCAAACTAACTTTTGTTTTGGAATTAAATCTTCTTTAAACCTTGAAACATGTAGTAAAAATATGATTATCTAATGCTCAGTTGTAAATCCCTTGTTCAACTTTCTTACTATGTTTTAATAAAAAACCTCCATGACAGGAAATCCAGTAATTTGTATCAAATGTACAAGATTTTTTTTTTTTTTACATTTTCATATTCACCACTTAAACCAGGTATGAATGTTTTTTTTTTTTTTATCCAGATGGTTGGGGAAAACAGGTAAGAAGGCTCTAATCTCAGAGTTGTGTACTCACCTTAAACTTCATTAACTGTCAGATATGCTTCAGAGGAAGAAAGTTAAAACAAAAGTCTCTTTTCCTGTGCACTTTAATCTCTCCTCTATTTTTTTCATGATGGAGCTTCTCCATCATGATGGGGGAGAGAATCGGAAGGGTAAAGGTGAGAAAACTCGTGGGTTGAGACAAAGACAGTTTAATAGGGAAAGCAAAAGCCTCACGCACAAGCAAAGCAAAACAAGGAATTCATTCACTGCTTCCCATGGGCAGGCAGCTGTGCAGCCATCCCCAGGAAAGCAGGGCTCCATCACACGGAACGGTCACTTGGGAAGACAAATGCCATCACTCCCAACGTCCCCCCATTCCTTCTTCTTCCCCCGGCTTTACATGCTGAGCATGACGTCATACGGTATGGAATATCCCTGGGGTCAGGTGGGGTCAGCTGTTCCAGCTGTGTCCCCTCCCAACTCCTTGTGCCCCCCCAGCTACTCGCTGGTGGGGTGGGGTGAGAGGCAGAAAAGGCCTTGGCTCTGTGTCAGCCCTGCTCAGCAGTAATGAAACCAGCCCTGTGTTGTCAACCCTGTTTCCAGCACAAATCCAAACCCAGCCCCATACCAGCTGCTGTGAAGAAAATTAACTCTATCCCAGCCAAAACCAGCATAGTAGGGACTGGTTACTCACTGCTTTTTACAACATAGGAATGAGGGAGTAGCCAGTTTCGTGGCTAGACAGCACGTTCTTGAAGTAAGGTACTCTGTGTAACTGTGCCAGAAGGTTCTGTGTAAGCCAAAGCCTACAAATAGGTGTGAAAAAGAAGTAAACAAATATATGAAGTGTGTACCCATCAGAGACAACGAAATGGCTTGGACAAGGTAGCGACACAGTGTTGGTTTACCTTTGATCATACACGCTGACACTGCATGTTTGCAGCATTTCCTGTGTTTCCCCAAGAAAGGCCGTAATCACAAGGCCTTTTGCAATTATTCCTACATGGTCAGCTCCTGGCATCGAGATTTGTGGTCTCTTCCCTTCCTTCCAAATCTAGTTGTTCAGATTGCAATGTGTTATGCTCAAAATAGCGTTTCTATGCCAAGAGGAAGCACTCCGGGGGTGGGGGGGGTGGGGTATAATGCCTTTTATGTATGTTAAATGCTATTTCTTTGTTACTCCTAAAACCAGTTTTGTCCAGCTCTGGGTCCGTATTTCCTCAGCTGATTGTTGGTGAGTTCTTTGTAGCTGAGGGCTCTCCCGTGCCACGCCTCATCTCTTATCATCCTCATCGCTCTCCCGTGTCCCATCCCTTGTCACCCCGTACCTGTACTTCTCTGCACCACATCCCTTGTCTCCATTGCTCAAGGCCTCTGTGTCATACTTGGCCTGTACATCTCTCTTCACTGCGTCATTCCATTAGTCATAAAGACCTCATTTGACATAGAGTAACTGCTTGTTACTGCTGTCTGTAGAACTGTGGTTGTACCATCCAAAGATAACAAAAATAAAATAATTATCCATAGACACCTGATCAATTAGAGGAAATGATGAATGACACAGCTGGGTCCTGCACCTGGGTCACACCAACCCCAGGCAACGCTACAGGCTTGGGGGGGAGTGGCTGGAAAGTGCCTGGCGGGAAAGGACCTGGGGGTGTTGGTCGACAGCCGGCTGAATATGAGCCAGCAGTGTGCCCAGGTGGCCAAGAAGGCCAAGGGCATCCTGGCCTGTATCAGCTATAGTGTGGCCAGCAGGACCAGGGCAGGGATCGTCCCCCTGTGCTCGGCCCTGGCGAGGCCGCACCTCGAGTGCTGGGGTCAGTTTTGGGCCCCTCACTCCAAGACAGACATTGAGGTGCTGGAGCGTGTCCAGAGGCGGGCAACGAGGCTGGGGAAGGGTCTGGAGCACAAGTCCTATGAGGAGCGGCTGAGGGACCTGGGGGGGTTTGGCTTGGAGAAAAGGAGGCTGAGGGGAGACCTTCTCGCTCTCTGCAAGTCCCTGAAAGGAGGTTGTAGAGAGATGGGGGTCGGACTCTTCTCCCTAGTAACAGACAATAGGACAAGAGGAAATGGCCTCAAGTTGCGCCAGGGGAGGTTTAGATTGGATATTTGTAAAAATTTCTTCACCAAAAGGGTTGTCGGGCATTGGAACAGGCTGCCCAGGGAGGTGGTGGAGTCATCATCCCTGGAGGTATTCAGAAGATGTGTAGATGTGGTGCTAAGGGATATGATTTAGCGGTGGACTCACTAGTGATTGATAGGTTAATGGTTGGACTCGATGATCTTGGAGGTCTCTTCCAACCAGAACAATTCTATGATTCTATGATAAGTAAAACATCCAAAGAGCCTCAACCCTTAGGCCTTGCAAACACTGTGCAAAGCTGTCACTAGCAACGGCAGTACTGCATTACAGGGCTAGACAGTTACAGAAGCAAGCCATAATTATTTTAATTTTTTTTTTTTCCCCTGACAGTGGGTGATTTATGATAGGTTGGCTGGCTGTGGATGTTGTTACTTTGGGGTTGTCACAAACAGGACAGCATAAAACAGGAATATAAATCCAGACTTTTAGGAGGTGGTCTTAGCTCAGCTTATTTGATGGTGGATACCCTTGGGCAGAGTTGCAGAATGATCAGATTTTGGTTTCTGATGAGATTAGAGGACTCTTCTAGGAGAAGGATCACTGTTGATCAGTGTGCGTGGAGCTGTGAACTTGTGTAATTTGACCTGGGAGCATCTGAAACACTTCAATTTCACAAACTTTGGCTTCAAGTAGGTAAGTTACAAGCCACAGATTTCTTAAAGATATAGCAGGAATATCAATCTGTATCCCACACCAACCCTTCCACATGTTCAAATAAAATATCTTTCTGCATACGCTCTCCCGTAACACTTCAACGTTCCTTCTCTATGACAGGACAAGGAGCAATGGCTTTAAACTGAAAGAGGGTAGGTTTACATGAGATCTAAGGAAGAAATTCTTCACCATGAGGGTGGTGAGGCACTGGAACAGGTTGCCCAGAGAAGCTGTGGCTGCCCCATCCCTGGAAGTGTTCAAGGCCAGGCTGGATGAGGCTTTGAGCAACCTGGTCTAGTGGAAGGTGTCCCTGCCCATGGCAGGGGGGTTGGAACTAGATGATCTTTGAGGTCCCTTCCAACCCAAACCATTCTGCAATTCTATGATTCTGCCTTGTGCTATAGGTTATCAGGTCCAAATCAAAAGGACAATATGTGTTAGCATCATCAAACTGGACTGACAACTGAAAAATCAGGCGAAGGGTGGACAGGGCTGCCACCTCAAAATGATGCTTGGAGCTGCTGAGCTGGGTTGGTTTTCTCTTTGGCAGAATGTGTCTCAGTTTATCTCAGGATCTTAATTCCCTCATGGTATGAAGCTTGGCACTGAGAATGAGAATTGACTAATTTCACTACCGCTGAGAAGAAAGAGGATAATTATAAGTATGTGAAGAGCAGATCATTCACTGGTATGAATGCAAAGAGATTAAATGTCTTAATGAAAAAATTAAAGGTTCTTGCTAGAGCCTTTTGACACTTGATGAACTATGCCTGCAGAGTCCCTCCTCCTCCAAAGGTGTGGCTGGCTCTGGCTTTTATTTCCATGCTCCCCAGAAGAAAGAATAAAGCTTTTAGGAACAACATGCCAGTTTAGAACAATTTGGATCAATAAAATTATAGTTTTAAGATTCTGGACAAGGACTCTCATCAGTCCCCACACAGAAGCAGCCACAAAGTGGATGCATTTTATTGTTTCCTAACTTCAAGCTTATGACTGCAATCTGGAAGGACGAGCTACAAGACTGAGAGCAGGTAAGCGATCAGGAGGTCTGTCAGTGCAATATTTATTTTACAACCTGAAAGTACGTCCAGACGTAGAGCTATAAGACGTGTCCTTATGTAAAAGTATCTGTATATCCAAACACGTATCAATGCTGCCTTTAGATATAGTTATATTCATACTGACGCATTGTAACACAGAGGCAATTTTTCCCTTGAAAATGCTTCCAGAAAGGTAAATATGCACATTTGATCATAGAATGGGCTATTTTTTTATTTTTATTTTTATGTTTGGTGAAGCAAGGCAAGGAAAAAGGGGAGGGCTTGAGGCTGATGGTGGATCACATGGATGCTAGAAGAGATTTTCTTATCTAAGATACGGGTGTCTTAGTGGGGCAGCCTGAGCTTCCCTATATTGCTCTGTTCGTGTATCTCTACCCTGACTGGGGGAGCAGATTCCCCGTGTAAGTGTGTTGCTTAATGCTATGGTTTATTCAACCCTTAATCTGTCTGCTGAGGACAAGAGGCAACTAGTGCTGACAAAGCCTTGTCACTTGGAAACTGGATTAAATGTTTGAAACCTAAACATAGCCTGGATGGAAGATTCAAGTTATGAGTTGCAAAAGCCTTTCGGAAAAAACACATGCTTTGCAATCTGTAGAATTAAATAAAACTAAGAAAAAGGCCAGATTGGTGCATAGTGTTAAGAACAAGTGAATAGAAGCCTTTTTCTACGGGTAACAGATCAGTCACAGCAGTGATCTTGGAAAGACTCCTTGACTAACTTGTGGTAGAAGATCAACTCTAAGGTTAGTATATAGTGCTGTAAAGAGAAGTCATCAATGCCAAGACATTTCAACATTTGTAGTATGCTGCTGGTTTTTATTTCCTATAAAATCACAGGAATATCAGGCTAACACCTGATAGTTGCCTTACTTGTGGTCTATCTGTTGGATTCGTATCTTTGTAGTAGCCCTATAGTGTCCAATAAGCGAACATGGGAGGTGGTGGTGGACTCATGGCCAGACTTCAAAGCTGTGATCATGCGGCCGCAGAGGGAGGTAGATTGACAGGGGTTTTATCTTTGTGTCTGAGAGGTGGATCCAATGTGACTGGGCCCTTCCTCCCAGCTCTCCGAGAGCTTTGTGGATGGGGCTAACTTTGTCTGGAAAGGGTGGGAACTGAAAAGTGCAATAGGACATCCCAGTGGACACCAGCACAAAGCCCACTGTAGGGAGTGCTGCTCTTTCCTGAAACATTCTGCCTACTGATTGTAACCTAACCAAACTTGTCTGTGAACTACACGCTCTCACGGATTGTAATTATCCTGCTTGCACCAACTGAAGAATGACTTGCGTAGCTTATGCAGAGACACATTTTACCTGCACTCACGCCACCTGACTGAATTTTCCCGGAATTCTTTGGTCTCTCTAGCCTTTGTGCAGACAGAAGAAAGAGCCTTAGTGAGCTTGTGATGGGGAAGATACGGTACAAGGTGAAAGAAGGGTCCTTCTGCAGACTTTTTGGTCCATAACAGGCAATGCTAAAGAGAAGCTGAGAGGGGGCATTGCCTTAACCCTCTCTGTCCACCATGATAATCTGAGTTACCAGGATTTGTGGGTGCCTCCTCGACTCCGGGAGAAGCTCTTGTAGGTGTAGGCTCGTACAGGGTACTATGAGTACTGCCTGTTGTCACGGATGGAGTGAGATGCACTTCACTTGTAAGACAGAAGCAACGATATACTTTTTATTGAGATAAAACAGTGCGTTAACAAAGTTCAATGGTAAATGTGACAGTGGTTTAACAAGATTCGATGGCAAGATGATACACTCGATTATTTACCGCATAAAGGACAGGGTCAGACAAATCTGTCAGGGAGACCCTCCCATTGAGTCATCAGGTTCAGAAAGGACCCCCTTGCTTTCTAAACTCCTTCTCAGAGAGGGGTCTGGGTGCAGCTGGATCCAATCCTAGTCCTAGTCTTGGTCAATGGTTTATGTCTAAAGGATTGTATATGTGCGCAATCCTTTATATCACTTAGCTAAGATTTCAAAGTTTAGCATGTTATCAGTCACTTACCGAGGATCTGTTGTGGCAAGGAATCTCTCAACCTTGAGGAGTGACCTTGAGAGGTGTCTCTACTCAAGGGGAGATCCTGGCGTGCAGTCCACTGCCGTGCAGGAGAGCTCAACGAGCCCTGGGCTGTCCACTGTACTCCATAGAGTAAGATGATTGACTTATATTTGCATACCAGCAAGATGTCTGGGTCTCTGCTCCAGACAGGCCTTGTCTACTGTGTTGCCCTCCGTCCCCCAAAGTCCAGCCTAAGCTGGATGCAGCCGTCACAGCCCCCACTGGTGGCCATGGCTTAAGCGAGGGCAGGGGGGAGCACACCGCCACAGTTAAACCCTCGGCGTGCTCTCTGGGACAACCAGGTCTCCTAAGTCAGCACTGCAGGAGTTAGCATAGGGCAAGGACAGTCCCCAGTTGGCAGTTTGGATGTTGCCAACCTGTTTTGGAGACTAAGAGGGTTTAACAGTATTGACGAGGCCAGGCTGTGCTATTTCAGCTCAAGGGCAGAGAACATGCGTTAGTACTATTTTGTTTACCAGAAGAAATGTTGTCTAAACATGTTGACCTTGGCAACCAAATAACACAGCATGGTTTTCAAGACAACCAGTAGTAGAGGTGAGCTTTGAACAATGAATTAGGCAAGAGTTTCAAGAAAGTGCCACCAGGCCTGGGTTCCTGTGCCGTGAGTACATGAAGACTTACCTGCCTTACCTACGTACTTCTGCTAATACGTCACTGTGGAGACCAACAGATGTTTCTGCTGTCTTGCTTGAGGGTCACTACTGAAAGTGGCAAGGAAAATGTCCTAAAAGAAGCCACCCTGAAACTCCAACCATTTGTTAGATTTCTGGGGTTTGCTTTCAGGGAGTTTTGATTCCAACGTGAAAGATGCATGTGTGGGAAGGGGGGGAATTTTCAATTCTTCTGTGTTGTCCTGGTTTCAGCTGGAATGGAGCTAATTTTCTTCCCAGTAGCTGCTGTGTTTTGGATTTAGTATGGGATTTGGTATGTGAACAATGTTGATAATACACTGATGTTATTAGTTGTTGCTAAAAGATCGAGGACTTTTTTCAGCTACCCAGGTTTTGCTAATGTGCAGGTGCAAAAAGCTGGGAGGGGTATATGCAGTACAGTTGACCCAAACCAGCCAAAGGAAGTATTCCATACCTTAGACGTCATGCCCAGTATATAAGTGGGGGTGGACTGGTGGGCTGGGCTTTCTCCCTCCCTTTCTCTCTCTCTGTGTCTCTGTCTCTCTGGAACTTGGGGTTCCAAGATTGCTGCTTGGGAAATCACTGTTCTGAGATCGCTGCTCGGGATTGTTCCGAGATCGCTCTCAGTTTCCCTCCATGATCGCTGCTTGGGACGGGCTGTATCAGTCGTTGGGTCATCGGGTGGTGAGAAATTGTGCATTGTTCATTTTGTATATTCTATTATCATTATATTTTAAAATTATTATTATTAATTATATATAATATTATTATTATTCTCTTTTTCTTTGCTGTCCTAGTAAACTGTCTTTATCTCAACCCATGAGTTTCCCTTTCTTTCCGATTCTCCTCCCCGTCCCACTGGGGAGGAGGTGGGCAGTGAGCGAGCGGCTGCGTGGTACTTAGCTGCCGGCTGGGGTTAAGCCATGACACGTGTTGTTTCTCCACAGAATGAGATGGATGACCTTGACCATTATATCAATGCTTATGCAGTTTTCTACAAGGAGCTGCAGGCTTACCAAGAGCTACTGGAAAACACAAATGCCATCAACGGGGGACAAATTTTTCAGATTGTAGAGGACTGATAATGGGTGTGGCTTATCTCGACGAGGACTGATAATGGATGTGGCTTATCTCGACGAGGACCGATAATGGACGTGGTTTGTCTCGACATTGCCATCCCGGCTACGCCCCCCTCCCCTGCCCCCGGCGGCCAGAGGCGCGAAGGCACGTACGCGGTCGCGGTCTGCGCATGCGCAGGAGGGGGAGCCCCTATAAAAGGAAGCACGTGGGCGCTCTGGCGCGCGGTTTTTTTTTCTCTTCCCTGTCTCCTGCCGTCCGTGTGCCTCTCCCGGACCCCGGCCCTGACGAAGCTTACGGCGATTAAGGACCTCAGACGGAGTCAGCAGAACATCATTGGACTCGGAGTGGTGGTAGCTACTTTCCCTCCCTTTCTCCAACTCTCTCCCTCTAACTTTTCCCCTCTATCTCTCTTCTCTTCCCCGCTCTTCTCCCCTGTTTGTTACAAATAAAATCAAAAGGTTGTACGATATCTGACCGGTTTTGGTGTCTTAATCTCGTCCCTGGGATCGTAACGAAACCTCCCCGATATTGGATTGGGACACAGATACAAGGTACAGTCCAGCCATACTTGTTTTAGAGGAAATAGAATAGATAAACCAGTTGGTTTAAAAACTCTTAATGGAGTGTAGACCCTGACATTCTGCTCTATAGAAAGGTTTCTTGTACTTACGTAAAACACAAGAGTGCCACCAAGGATATGGCTTTTCTAGCTTTTGAATTTCATCCATATCGTATTCGCTGTTACCATTTCAAGTTCAGCTTTCAATTAGATGGAGCTATTTCCTTGGCAGGAAGGCAAGTTTGTTTATGTCTATTTTTGCTACTGGCCGTAGGATTATGTAGACAACACACAGACTGAGCTGAGCAGTACTTACTGTGGTAATTAGAGGTTTGTGAGAGGCAGTGTTTGGAAGCTGAACCTAGACAAGACCTAAATGGGAAACGACATACAGATTTTTAATGGTGATGGTTACCAATTAGTAGAAGAACTTGCCTATGGAACAGGTGATTTCTCCATGATTGAAATCCTTGTATTATGACTAATTCACCGTGACTGAAACTGAGGGTAGGAGTTAGATGGGGAGGTCACTTGGAGAGGGTCTGTGTCCGTATTGTTCTGGTGATCGGATTAGATGAAAAGTGTGGTGCCTTCTGACCTGCACATATGTAAAGCCATAGCCAAAGTGTGGAGACAACCTACTTAATAATTTTGGAGATTTCAAATACCCAGCTAGTCCCATTAAAAATGTACTATTGGACTTCATTTTCAAAAAAATGCTTTCTTTTTAAAGTGCCTCAGTATTTATCTTTGTATGCACAGGGCTGCAGGATGGAATATGTGAAATATCCAGAACAGTGGCTTTATCTAAGCAGGTAGATGTGAAAACATCCTCGTTCCAGATGGTTATCCATTCAGACCCGGACACGCTGCCAGATGCCAGACTTCAGTATGTCTAAGCACGCCATGTCATTTGTCCATGTCATCACTGTAGCAGTATGTTTCCTGAAAGTGCTTTTACATCCAAACTATGAGGAAGACTGCTAGGCTTTCCCTGTGACTGCATCAAAAACCTGACTGAGGAATTACTTGGTAAGGAAGGAACTATTACTTTAAATACTTACCAAGATTTTTCTTTAATCAGTCTATCACTTGTGCAGTTTTATATTCCAGAACAGTCCCTATCCCCTCCTCTCATCATGTATACATGGGATCCACAGGTCTGCTTTCCGTCTCCTTTGACTTTCCTGTGTCAAAGCTCCTTAGATTTGATAGATGGATTGGGACTCCCGCAAAGTTTGTTTTCACAAGGGGGCTTTACACAACTACTTGAAGCCTTCTAAGTTTTCTAACATTCCTCTGCTGGTAACATATTGGTCTGACATCAGAGTAGAAGAGTAGGAGAACCAGAGGCTCCATTTTTGCTGGAATAAATTTCTCAGCAGTGGATTTGAAATCCAGAGATAATCTAACAGTCTTGAGAGATAATCTAACAGTCTTGGAGGATGAGAGACTGGAAATCAAATCCTTTCCACTCCCCTGTGGCACCTAATGCGTCGCTGAGGCTCCTTGCCTTCCTTAACAAATTCTCCACCCTTCCTGTAAGGAATAAGGCACCTCTGGAGTGTGTTGTGTGGACTCAGGAGCTTGTATAAACAAAGATCTAAAATGGAGAGGTGCTATAATTATTCCCAAACCTCCAGCCTAATGAACTCAGCTCACTTTGATTCCTCTTTCTGATGTAGACCTGGAAATCTATTTGGCTGGAGAAGACAGCTTTAAATCTAGTGCAGTTTCTTGGAGAATACAAGGCACAGCTTTCTGCCTAATACACTTTCTGTACGGTCTCTTAGGATGGACCCTAAATTAACGTTGGCCTGTTGTGATAGGACAAGGGGTAATGGTTTTAAACTAAAGGAGGGGAGATATAGGTTGGAAATCAGAAGGAAGTTTTTCACAATGAGGGTTGTGAAGCACTGGAACAGGTTGCCCAGAGAGGTAGTAGAAGCCCCATCCCTGGAAACATTCAAGGTCAGGCTGGACGGGGCTCTGAGCAACCTGATCTAGTGAGGTTGTCCCTGCTCATGGCAGGGGGGTTGGACTAGATGGCCTTTGAAGGTCCCTTCCAACCCAAACTATTCTATGATTCTATGATTCTATGGACATCTCCCATGCCAGCCTGCTCAACAAAACCTGGTCACGGGGAGGCAACCCAAGGTGCCAGAAGTACCTTGCTAACCTCATTTGCTGCTTCCCCAGTGTCTGTGTCTTGGATGACAACGAGCATCTCCTCTCCTGGAGCCTGAAAAACCAATTTGCCACCATGATCCATGGTTATACTCTTCCAGAGCATTGGAGGAAGGGTTATAGCAGGCTTATGGCTACCACTTTAGCTAAGAAATTACATAGGTGTGGCTTTCCAGCACAGGGTAATGTCCTGGAGACGAATATACCATCCGTAACATTGCTGAAAAGCATGAATGACCAGTTTCTTCCCTGCTCATTTTTCAGAGTGATTCATACACCTTTTCATTTTTCAGACAAATCTCACTTATAGCCAAACCTCACAAACCTCTACATTCAGATCAACTTTTGTGCACTGCAGGAGCGCTTTGGTGGAGTTTAATAACTTAGGTGAGATCAGAAATCACACAAGAGTTTCCTGCGTAAGGCTAAAATTGAAGGTATTAACTGCTCATGACTTCTCTGCTCAGGGAAAACTGCTCATGGCAAATCCAAAATACTTACGAATGGTTGTAAGTTTAAGAGTTTTGTTGTAATTCAACTGTAATTGTACTTCCGACTGAAGAATTATTCCTTCTCTATAACCATTTTCTGGAATATCTACAGCACCTTGGAAATCTCTAACCCCATCTGTCTGTCTTGGTATAAGTCCTCAAGCCTCTCCTTTCCCTAACATAGCTGAAAAGAGATTAGTATGTGAAATTAAGAAGCAGAGGAACCTGCAAGGAGCAGTCTGAATAAAAGAGGAACTTTATAAAGAAATCTTTTAATGTCTAATACAGGAACAAGTCTGTTTCCTTTCTACTGTGTGTCTCCTTTATGCTCTTGAGAAATCTATCTATCTTCTACTCATGGTAGAGCTAAACATGCAAAAGCTGGATAAAAAGTCTTGCAGATTTTAACTTCAACACATAGATGATTTATCACAAGTCACGAGGGCTTGCCAGAAGTAATTTCCATCAATTTTATTAGTAAATAACTCCAAATTCTTTGCAAATGCTCCTTTTGGGAGTGGAAGTAAGTCTTACTGTTTTCACACCAGTCTAAAACTCACTTAAAATTTGGCAGATAGAAGCTGTGAGATATCTACGTTGTCTCTCAGTCAAGAATGTCCAAGTATAGATGTGCGTTGGGAGCAACAATGAGGATGCTATCACTGAAGGCCATGGGAGGACACATGGAAGTCTTGTATGTGCCAAAGCTGATAAGGCTTTTGCACAGGAGCCTACTGGGAGGATAATGACATGACTAAGAGGTTGTTCCTTGAGCAGCACAACTATCAAAGACAGGTTGCCCATGATATAAAATACAACGGGGGCTCTATTCAGTTGGCTGAAGGCAAGCAGTGCCCTAGGGTACCCTTCCTGATCTGCAGCTCCTGATCCAGAAGGCAACAGATTTCCCATATGTCACATTTGTTAACCCTGTGCAGGTATCTCCAGTGCTGCATGGTCTCTGAAATGACACTAAAGGCAGGGTTCAATTACTGCCGAACAAACCTAAGTCTCTATTTTGGTTAAGTCAAATCACTGTCTAGGCCCCACTGACTGTATTCAGGAGATCTCCGCTGAATAATGACAATGTAGACGAAGCTTCTACTTGCTTGCCTAGGCATGGGTATCTAGTCCAACTTCAGGCATCTTAGAGTATTTGAGACACCTTCCTGATGTTCAGAGGCCCAATGAGAGACCAACACTCTTCTGGGCTACTCATTGGACATCAACTGTCATAAAGCATCTCAAACAACACTCAAGATCTAGACAACTGAATTAAGTCACAAGAGCACATATAGGCGCTTATAGTCAGACACCTGAATTTACATGTCTGAATTTGTAGCTGAATCCTGCCAATTGCATGTGCTCTTAACTAACAGCATGTGTCTTGAGATACTACCAACACAGTAGTGTGGGAAGAGCAGCTCTGAAAATTTTTCTTGCTGAAGGTCACCATCCTTTGCTAACCAAGGCAGTTGATTCCAGAGGACATTCATAACTTTTAGTGTTTCTGTTGGTTCCTGGTATTGTATAAATTATTAGTCTGGACCACCTTTTCCAGCACCTTGCAGAAGATAGTTTAAAATGGGAGGACTCTTGTTTCACAGGGCATTTGGTCCAGTACACTGATTCTCTTTTACATTTTAAGAGTCACTAGACTTTGTTATTTAGTCAGTATTTCTTAGCTTTCCATGTTACAGCGCATCTATTTACCAATATATCCTCAGAGAAAAGCAAAGTGGTGATGCAGTGGTGGTCTTCTAGTGATAATTTGCCTCATGAGCAATTTGTCAGTATCACGGAGACTACTTCCACAGCAACACACTGGTGCCTTCTGCTCATGGCAAAACAGAGCAATAAGCATCATGCCATGCAAGCTCATCCAAAGAGCCTGGATCTCAGCCTGAGAAGTGTACCAAAATCAGATCTCCACTGGAAAACAAAGCAGTGGGAGGCCTATTATACCAACTTGGCATTTGACTTTGACCCGGAGAGGTGTTGTACTTTCTGTTACACGTATGTATGTCCAGAACTGCATTTGGATCCATCTGGGTTCAAAATCAGATTGGATAAAGCCCTGCACAGTCTGGCCTGAGCTCACGACTGACTCTGCTTTGGTCTCCTGCAGTCCCTTCCAACCTGAATTACCCTGCAGTCCCGTGAGCCTGTGAATCTACTGGCATTTCTGTTTTGCACCACAATTTTACCTTTTCAATATAAATGGGTGTGACTGGCAGTGGGATGTGACCGTGAAGGGGATGTCTTTACAGGTGCTGCTTGCTGGAGAATTTGCTATGTATCTCTAGTATTTTGTGGATATCTCTGTGCAAATGTACCCAGCACTGCTGGTAAGGTTCCTCACAGACCTGAATTAAATACTTAATGGAGACTATTAAGATTTAACCTTAAGCTTGTGTTTATCTACTGAACTGAAAGGGGCCATGATTGCAGGACCTCACAGGAGTCAGGTCCAAAACAAATGGAGTCTTATTTCCTTTTGAAAAGGAGATTAACTAAAGCCTGAGTGAGAACCAGTTTTGGCAGTCCTGTCTAACAAAGGAAGGAGAGCAGAAAGGTGGAGGACAGACAAAGGCAGAACAAAGAGGCCAGGTGGTGGAAGGGAGCCCTGTAAAGCTGTGCAGATTCGTTCCTGAATTTGTCTGGGAAACGGATCGAAAGAGGGAAAGAGAGAGACAAGCCATGGAGGGAAGGGGAAGAAGATTTGAGGGGTTAGCCTGTTGGAGAAACAAGGTTAGGTCGGTCTGTCTACCTGAGAGAGTGAGCCACGAGCTTCAGGGAAAGGACCTTAGAGAACCAAGCCTATAGAAAGGCTCTGGAGAGACTGGGGAGGAACCATGGGCCTCTTCATTATGTTTTCTGCCTGTTTCTTCTGATACTGACAGCAAGGGTGTCCTTAGTCCTGTATGAAAGCTAAGTAATTGGCTCCATTACTGTGAAGGTTTAATGCAGACAGCATATGCCCAGGAGGTATATTATAGAAAGCAAGAGAAGAAAAAATGCGTTCTACACAGATTCAAGTAAAAAAGTAGATTGGTTAATACCCAAGAGACTGTTTCTTCCTCCAAGGTTTGCCTGTCCTCTAAGCTGCTGGTTTGACTTATGTCAACACTGTCACTCAAATCTCCTTTGATGCAGACGATGTGGACTAGCAGCGTAGCAGTGGCATATTGCTGGCCAAACAGCTGCCAGGGAGCCTCTGAACAGCAGCTGTCAATCTGCTAAAAATTCAAAGAATATGAGCTCTGGCTTCACTTAGTTTCGAAGCTTCACACGGTACCCAACTGATTGGCTTGCTGGTTTTCTTCCGTGGATCCTTTGGCATCACTAGCAATGCAATCTAACGGGTTAACTAACAGCCCAGGTGAGGGAGAAAGGTAAATAGCTTATGTACATAGACCTTTGGAAGGACGGGATGCCTGCAGGTCTGCGGGGAGGTGATGCTCAACACATTCATAGGCTAATTCCAGGGTAACTTGACTTGCAGTATGTACCTGCCAGGATGACATTAATGGAAGGCACCTCCCATTGCTAAATGGATGCCTGGAGCAGGGTAGGAGGCACATGTCCTTTTAGGGCACAAAAGGTGGATTGAGACATTTAATTCCACTAATATTCAAATATTCCATTATTGTTTTAGCTTTCTGAGTTTCATACTACGTTACATATAAGAATGTCGCTTGTACGGGCACTGCCGTTTGAAAGGCAGTCTGTATATCTGAATCACTCATACAGGGCTGGCAGATTTGCTTTTGGAAAACCAAGCTACGATTCTACTTCATCCATTTTTAAAAACTGAATATATTTTTTGAGAAAAGCAGGGATTCCTGGCAAGAGGGAGCTACTGGCATACAGCAGAGAATTTCTGCAAGACCGTAGAAAAGTGAGAATTGCAGGAAGCGATAGTGCTTTGTTGGTGTGTGAGCAGGTGCACAGACGTATATACTCCTGATTCAAAGGCCAATCTGGGTTTAAGGCAGCCCAGTATTTTACAATAACTGAATATATCCTTGTCTTTCTCAGGGCCAGGTAATTCCGCCATTGCCTTCGATAGGGCCAGATGTCTACCTCTAGATTCTATCTCATTCAGCCCAATTAGACCATTTTTACAGAAGCTGTGGAGATCCTTTATTTATCAAGAGGGAGAATAGTTTCCAGGTAACTACATCCAGTGGTTGTTTGATTTGAAGACAGAAAATAACCATCTGATAAACAGAAATACCTCAGCAAAGAGCCTGAGGTGGTCATGCAATGTAGGATCCTGCCATATGCAAGGCAGAATTAGGCAAATAAATGTCCTGGAGGAACGAGCAGGGTCAGTTCAGACAAGACTGACTTTTCGGTTGAAAACCCTCAATGTACAGCCGATGCGGGGAGCTCACTGAAGCACTAATATGAGCTTTTCTGCTTCTGTCTTCTTGCCTTCAGGAAAGTGTTGATAAGAACTTGAAATTCTCATGGAAGTGGATTTATCTTCTCCATCTACTCCTAGAAATATTGCCAGTTGATGGAAGAGCGTGAGGAGCCATCTGCCATGTCAAGAGAAGATGGCTTTTCATTCACGAAAGAAAAAGTAACATACTGGGGTCTGCAGACTCAGTACCGGAGCAGGCTGTGGCCACAGTCTAGACATTTTTATGTCCTTGCAACAGATTGTCACAGAGGCCTCTGCATAACCCCTTCTTTTCTGGTCATGCTTTGTATATTAGTCCAAAAATAATATGAATGCTTCATAACTGGGGTGATCCCTTTTAATTGCCAAAAATATTTTTGAGAGAGATCAGAATTATATGGTGATGTGATAAAAGGGCATCTACAGTAAAGAGAATGAGTTATGTAGTATTTAAAGTTTTCCTCCTATTGCACTTTTAGGTGGAGTTTGGTTTAATACATGTCATTCTGCACCTGGGTTGAAGTTTAGACAGAGAGTACCACCACAAATGCTCGTTGCCTGCATGGTGGGACAGTAGGAAGAAAAATAAGGTTTATGCTAGCAATATCTAGGAGGCCCCCTTCCGATCTGCGATGAGCAGGTTTCCAATGATGTGTAAAGACTTTGATTTCGGGGAAATTCTCTCTGCAATGTCTATTCCAGAAACTTTCTGTTTTTCATAGTCAATAGAAGAGTAAGGACAGGCAATAAGCACATTAAACAGAGGTGACCATCATCATGCTTGGTGAGGGAAGGGTCCCCTACGCGCTCCGTAGTGATCGCTCAGTAAACAACGATGTTCTTTGCACCAGCACTCGGCTGATGAGCCCTGATGTGTCTGGGTGGCACCGTGAGGATGCTGGGCCTGGACCAAGAGTACCACTCGACTCCCACGCTGCCTACGGGGAGAGAGCAGATGTGGAGGCTTGAAGCGGTGTCGACCTAGAGCTATTTTGGCTCTCAGTCAATTTTAACTTCCTTTTACTGTCGCCAGGAGGTGGGAGCCCTCTGCCAGCTGGAATTTGCAGACAATGTTTATGCAATGTTTAATAGCAAGTCAGAAGGTCTGTTACAAAAGCACCAGCTATTTTGCCACGCGTGCATACTTTATTTACTGAGGTTATCCAGTTACGGAATAACTTACTACTGAAAAACTTAATGACCGTTTGGACTCAGGTCAACTTGGCCAAAGGTTTTTCCTGAGAAGGCATCTGCTATAACAAGTACACAAGTGTTATTTCTTCACATGTGGTAGGCTGTGGCAGATACATCTATATTTGTGAAATAAATTTTCAGGACCGTTTGACTGACTTGTAGCATTTCATCATTGGAAGAAGGTCAACAGAAAATAGCAGGGAAATGAGAGAGAAATAACAATTAAAGAAGAAATTGCCGCTTTAGAGGTGCAAGTGTCACATGGTGGAGGGAGAGTTTCTGTTTCTTCTCAGGGCGAGATGCAGTCAGTCAGCTGGTGTGTCTGACAGAGGGTACCCAAACAGTCCAAGGCAGTTGGGCAGACCAACAGACTAAGTACTCTTGTGATTATAACTGTGGGCCTTTTTTGGTGAACATTAGATGTGAACGAGTGTCCCGTTTCTAGTACAACTGGGTTCCACCTTCTTCTGAAGTGTGTGGGTCTCGCCTGGAGGAGTGACAGCCTCCGTGACGCTGTTCGTCCTGGTGATCTCGCAAACATCAAGCAACGGTGCTGTAACTCATGCACAATCTGACATTGCCATCTTTCAGATGATGTCCACCTTCTTCTGAGTTAGGAAAGACCTAGAAACAGAGGTTTAGCCTCTCCAGGGCTGGTGGCAACTTCTGGCAAGAGGTGGTGCGAAGAACAGGGGCCTGGTTTGCTCATGAAAAAATAATGTCTTTTCATAATTTTGTCTCCAAACCCCCAAGTGAAAAAACTGTTTAAACTGAGTGCTTTTTAGTGAAATGTTAGAGCTGGAAAAAGACTAAAAAATCCATTTTGATCTGGTTCTGTCTTTGAAGATAAATACATGGAAAAGCCTTAGACAGTAGGTTAATGGAGGTCATGTGAATCAATATGTACAAAGATGGTGAGGTAAGATTAGCTGTTTTGTACAAACAGAAACACTCTCAGGAAAACACAGTGCGATTGTATCACCTCCCACCTCTTCATACACTGATCGTGCTTTCAATTATCACATTCTTTCTATGGCTTCAGAATCTTTATTCCTAAGACAAATGCAAGACTTCTTGTTACACTGGATTTCTTATATTACTGAGATAAATATGTTTTGTTCAAAGGTGAATAGGAGCAAGAAATGCAAACATCTGATTTGTTTTGTGTACTTTGATGATGTGAGAAAGAACAGCTTCAGAAAATGAAATGTGATCCCCAACTTCTAATATGTTTTCTATAGTGATTCCCTTTTTCAAACCTTCACTTCAGTGGAACCCCCCATATTTTCATAGATGTTTTTAACATTTAAAATTCAGGGGCAGAGAATGAAAAACATATTTTTATTCCTGGTAAAGCTAATTAAATTGTAATTTTCACAGATACCAGCTAATTGATGAAAAACTTCACCTTCTCCTAGTGCAAACATAGCTCAGAAGACAGACACACATAAGATTGCAATGGAAATGTCCTGTAAGTTACACTAGTTTTTCTCACAGGAGCCCTGGGCTAAATAGCAACAGAGGCTGTGAGGATCTGGAGTACTACAACTTCCAGTGCAGCGGCTCTGATTTTTTAAACTTGTTCCCCCTGAGATGCGAAATGGTACCCAATAATGAGTATGTATTGTTAGCACAGTTGGCGCTTCAGAGGAGATGACAACATGAGGATATAGAGCTCGATAAGCCCCATGAAGATATGTAGGAGTATTCTACTATTGTATCTAGCAAGTTTAACCATCCTTTGGCATTGCTTTTCTGGTCTGTCCTCTATTGGAAGTGGAGACAACTGTGCATTGTTTAAAATGGCCAGGCTGAAGGACTGATTTGGAGACATCTATGAATGTTTGCAAAAAGTGGAAAAAAATAGACTCCTGTCACCTATACAATCCTCTGTGGTCACAGGAGCATGAGGATTTATGAATTAGCCAAGACAGACTATCAAGTCATAGGCCAGATCCTAAAGCATCTACCAAAAGGCCGGTGCACCTTACTGTATTCAGACCTGAAACAGATGCTCCAGGGGAAGGAAAGAACATGAACTTTTGCAGGACTCTCGTAATGAACAGGAAAAGCTCCATGTTGGCAAGGTTTTCACCTGCACCTCCTCTGCCACGTGGACTGGAAAGTAGGAGAGACACAAGTTTTAAAAGCCTTTGCTTCCGGAATTTGGAAACAAATAAAAACCTCAGGCTAAATTTCCTTTCTGTCTAACACCTTTGTGAATCCAGAAACTAAAATAAACAGATCTAAATGAGAAGTTTACTACTCCTTTGTAAAATTTTTCCTTAAACTAAAAGGAAATTATTACATTAGAAGAGTTCAAGAGGAGGGCAGATTTGCTCCTGAAAATAAAAATGATGTAACCATTCATGTAATTTTTGGATTCTTATATTATTTTCACTTTTGAGTCTTTAATCATTAGTCTCTATCTAGCAGTCTACATCTGAACACTCATAGATGTTTGAAGCATCTACATTATCTGAAACATGCACACGGGGCCTGTCCCCCCAGCCTGGCAGCTGAAGGCCAAGCAAAAGATCTGTGGGTATCTAAAATGGTGCTAGAGGCTTGGGGTTAAAGCAATTGAATTGTGCTCTGTATATCAGCTTTAAAGTGGATTGAATCTCCTCAATTAATTATGTACAGCCTAATGTTTGGAATCTTTTTTGGGTAAGGAGACAAAGGCATATGGAGAAGTGTTGATATGAACCCCCCCAAACCAGGGGAATGAGGTCAAACGAAAGGGAATGTTCAGAGGAGTGTCTGCTTCGAGGAGAAGGAATGAGTGTCTTGCTTCAACACCTACTTTCGGGAGAAATGGCAGGACGGGGAATATTGTCCTTGTAGTGTCAAGTAAAATAGCCAACCTGAGAAAAGCTGAGCTTTAGGGCATACCACAGAGGGTCAGCACTGATCACTGCCCAGGCAGAGGCAGGGACTGAATGCTCCTGAAGAGGAGAGGGATTAGGGAGAAAAGCCAAGGGAAGAAGCCGCAATGAGGAACTGGGGAATATTGGCATATCCAACCCAGCTCAAACCCATCTGCCTGCCAAGACCAAACAGCCTGTCTGTTATGAAGACCTGAAGCTCTGAACATCCCACATTCACCACAGCGGCTCTGCAACATTTATCTTTAAGCAGGATAGTACAAGCTAGGCACAGCTTCATGGTCCATATGGCTCTTTGGAGAAACTTGGACTTGGGAGTGTTTCTGGGGGAGATGCTTTCAACAAACATATATTACCATATGAAAATTGAGTAAGAATGTGAAAGCTGAGGGTCTGTATTATTTAGTCCAGATTAGGTGATCTAATATGTTGATCCATAAGTCATTAATTAGTCCACACTTCTGGTCCACTTCTGCCTTCCCCCAATAAATAAAAAATAAAAGAACACCACTTTGTTTTAGAAGTACTGGAAACCTTCATTAAGATGTAATGTTGTGAATTATTTTGGCCAAAGAATTAAAAAGGCAGATACCATGAAAAAGTAATTTAAACATTTTGGAAACAAATTGATGCTGACTAGAGCTCTAGGAACGTGTTACAGCACACATTTTATAGGGTTTGGGGATGACGTTAAATGAAATAGCAGGGCTGAGGTCCAGATCTGAGATAGCAACTCCAGGAGGAGGGTGGAAGGTGAACCTCTGCAGGAGGCTGGTGAAGAAGAGGAAGAGCTCCATTTTGGCAAGAGTCTCGCCGGCACAGATCCTCCGCCCTGGAACAAAATGCAGAACAGCCATAAGAGAGTGATAGAATCATAGAATAGTTTGGGTTGGAAGGGACCTTTTAAAGCTCATCTAGTCCAACCCCCCTGCAATAAGCAGGGACATCAGAGCCAGTGGAAGCTGCGTCTTCAATAACTGGAAGAAATAAAAACCTCTGAGCAACTCTTATTCTGAGGAAGATCAGTGGGAATCCAGAACACTTGAAATGTCATATCCTATCTATGAATAAACAACACAGTCGCTCTTAAAATTCTATTGAGTACAAGAATCATCAGAGAGACAGGATACTTGGTCTTCAGATGTAGGATAACAAAGCCACCTGGTGATTTTTGTCTTTTTCCTTTGTCTCAATGCTTCCATTTGGGGAGAAGCGTATGGAAATGCAATCTGAATTCCCTAATTCCAGTTTTCAATAAAATTTGTATTTTTCTCATTTTCAGATTTTTCCTCTACTTGGTTCAGTTTTTGCATCCCAGACCAACTTTGGCTGGTTTAGTCTAGACTTTGGCTCTATTGGTCTAGTCACAGTCAATTTTTTTATATTAAATTTAGTCAGAAAATACCTTGGAGACTCACAAATGCTGGCTAGAGTGGGACTGAGGAGGAAGGTGGTGGACATATTCTATGGAGCCCCTAATATAAGCCTTTCTTCAAAAGTGCTGTGAATATAAATTTTTCTCCGTCCTGGTCAAATTCAGCAGCTTGTAAACTGCCTTAATCAGAGCATGATGATTCAAGGCCAGGACTAACAAAATCCTGAACTAAGATTTGATTTTGACTCCCTTGTATGACAGAAAGTGGAAAATGAAGAGCTATTGCATGGCCGTGCTATGAAATAAGCCTTCCAGGGAATGCCCGGACCTGACACTCCCTGGATGGACTTTCAGCTAGGACATCTAGACTGAAATCTGAAAAAGAAAGGCTGTCAATTGGAAGTATAAGACCTTTTATGAAAAAAATATTTACTATATATTGAATGGTGAGTATGACAAAAAAACCCCACCTTATTCAGACATCATGCAGAATTAAAAATACACAAGTAGGGTCTCCAAAAAATGTGGAGTGTTGTGGATATGATAGATAAGTTAGCCAGAGACTGATGTATAGGAACTTAACTGAGCAATGACAGAGCCTGCAAAGCAGGAGAAATGCCACAGAAGGAGCAGTCATCATGGGGGTCGGAATCTCCCATGCTTTGGCAAAAGGGGCAGGTGTGTAAGCTTAGGTGAACATCTTGATCCCAGCCGATGTTATTCGTGACTTTTTAAAAGGGACGTGCCAAAATGAAACATGGTTCCCCGGCGAAGACATAGAAGCCACCTTCCCCGTGTGCTTTGTCTGTGGACATGGACAATGCAGCTGGCTATGGTGAGAGTCAGAGACAAAGCAGCCCAGGCCATAGAGCGGTCGTGGGCTACAGATTATAATGCAGAAATGTGTTATCTAAACCATCATGGAATTTGCTGAAAACCTCCCTCATATTTAAGAAGGTGCTACAAATTCTCGTTTATAATCATTGAATACAAACTGAGAAACCAATAACATCCAGATGCTGGAGGAGTTAGCAGACATTTGTGAGTACTCTCTCTTATCAGAGGTGTGTTCCGAGAAATCTGTGAAATATGGGTTGTGAAATGGCCCCATGAAGAAGAGCGTGTGGAGACCAGGCTTCAGTAGCAAGACACCGCTGGTACAAGTAGTTCTTGTCTAAGATCTGTACTGACAACAGCAGTAAATGGAAAAGAGAAGGCACCTGCTGAAAAAGGCATGAAGGCATCTTTCTTCACAAATTTTCCATTGGCATCAAGAAAGTGCTCAGGATAGAACATGTCTGGTTTCTCCCACTGCGATTTGTCTTTCAGGACAGAGGTCAGTAAGGGGACGATGTAGGTTCCCTGCAAAATGAGACAGTGGGATTAATCCATGGACAAATATTGTGGTGGCAGTAATGGCAATAAGCCTTCAAGATTGTCAGCCTGGAGAAAGATTATTCTGATTGCTGTTATGTGACTTCATTAGAGAGTTCATGTTTATCACGTTAACCAGATTTAGAAAGAAGAAATGCTAAAAGAAACAATCCTGTAGGCATCTCACCTTGGGAATGAAATAGCCTTTGAGAGTGACATCCGCAGCAGTCTCATGAGGCAAATCCAATGGCAGGATATTAGCGAACCTCTGAATTTCATGGATGACAGCATCTGTATACGGCATCTGAGTTCGATGCTCAATCCGTGGGGGGTTTGACCCTATCACTTGCTCTATCTCTTCTTGGACCTTTCCTGAGGAAAGAATCAACTATAAGACAGGGACAAGGACTCATTCATCCCTGAAACATACTGGGTTTTACTGACATAAAGCATAAAAGACCTTGAGTGAAAACCATAAATTCTCCTAAAATCTTTTTTTTCCCTTTCAGAAATAAAGGTGGACAGAACTTACAGTGTTTGATTACTTCTTTACCAACAAGAAACCTAAAGACTTGTATTTTTCTGCCCTCTCTTCTGCCTAAGGTTTCTTGCTTCTGATGAAGAGGTGTCTCAAAAACCCCATTTGACTCCTAACAACCTGTACCAGAAACTGGAATGGAGATGCCGGACAAAGAGCAATTCCCTGAATCTTCTCAGGTATTTAAAGCCTTGATACAGTCCATTGAACATCTGCACAGGCCTTTGGTTTATCAACAGCCTGTTCCTGAGGGAAACTTGAAACTATTTCATTGGCCAACACAGCACAGCTCTCTTCTTTTTAATTAAGGAGATTTTACTGAGCAAAGGAGCTGGCCCACATGAACTCTGTTTATAATCTACTGGTAGGCTGACTAGTGTGCCCCTCGCTGCATCCGAACCACAGGGCACGGTGATACCTAGACAATAATTAGCTGGAAATCCCGGCTTTTTGTAACTTAGTGTATTAACAGACACGTTGACCCTCCAGGTTCCTGTTCAGGTCCTAATGCACTGAGTGTAACAGCATCTGTCCTAAAACCACTTACTCTGAATTTCAGGGTACTTTAGCATCAGCAGAAAGCTCCAGTTTAGTGTGGTGGAAATTGTCTCAACACCAGCAGTAAACAAATTGCTCACCAAGCTTAGCAAGTTGCCATTATGGAAATACCCATTGGTACTGGATTTCTCCTGAAAGAAGTGGTTGAGATAAAAGGATGAAAACTTAAAGCTTTCTGTGTGAAAATGCAATTTACATAGCTAAACATTTACTAAGAAATAAACCCTATATTGTAAAAAACATGTGAAAGACAAAGAAGAACTTTGGGCTTGTACCTGAAGAAGAGTGTTGACGTAGGTTTTATATTTTGCATAATCTCTGCGTCTACTGGGGCCAGCTGCAAAGAGAGCTGGTTTCTCTATGAAGAAAATAACCCAGATATATCAGAGACCCCAAATAAGGATCCCAGTAAAGCCCAGGCAGTGCTTTTGTTCCGTAATGCATTATGTTTTTGAAAGAGTCAGAAGGGCTAGGACAACAGAGAGTAGATAAAAAGATGCAGCCTCTCTAAATATGTTGATACAGTCTGAAGAAAAGCATAAATAAGGATAAATGCTGATTAAAAGGGGTTGGAACTGCAACAGGGTGAAATATCTGTTCAACTCTACCAGTTTGTTATCTGTGTTTTGTCAAAGATAGATTGCCTAAAGAAATACAGCTATAATTATAAGGACTGAAAGGAAATTGTAAACGTCTTCATATAACTATAAAAGTTAGAATAAATGAGAAAAGATTCAGTTACCTCTTGCTGTTTAACCAGGAAAGCATCAATAAAACTTCTTTGATCATTCCTGTCCAGGGTTTTGAGATGTTCTACAAAAGTAACTTGCACATAAGCATGGAATTCATCTCTGTTTCGGAGAAGAGTCTTGTTAGCCCTTAGGAGGAATCCAAGGTGTGGGAAGATGTTGTACATCTACAAGAGTGGAAGATGTTAGAGAGAATTTGCTGGCCAGAGGTCTGAAAACACTACAGAAACAAATTAATAATATTGTACCCATTTTGCAAATACAAAAACAAAGACTTAACATTAATATTTTGTTCTTTAGAACATGAAAAAGTGACTGGACGAATTCATGGTAGAAAATCTATCAAGGAGCACCGAATACATGGGAAACTCTCAGCCTCAAATTACTATTTTGCAGGAGTAATGTAGATGTCAGACTCAAACACCTGCAGCTTGCCACCAGGGAGATGGAAATGTTGGCCAGCAACTTTTTTTATTGTTTTAGCCAGCTCTTCCTCTAACTTTTTTTTTTCTGTTTCAAAGCCTAAAAGAACAGAAGTGAAGCTGGTGTGCGACAGCATTGCATGCGAGTATCAGAGAGTATTTATTACTCATTGAGACATTTCAGTGTACTAGAAGCACAGGAAAATAGATATTGTACCAGGGCTCCTCGTGCAGGTAGACCACATACTCTATAGCTTCTCCCTGCCCCATGTTCTGAGAGTGTAGAGTTTTACCTGGTCACTTTATACACGTGAACCATATTTTTGGGGAATGCTGAGCTTGCTGTTCATGCATTATGCGGTCTGATTTTTTCAGTCCAGATGTAGCACTCTTCAAACTATAGCTGAAGTATGTTTTTGCAAGACTGGGCATTGAATTGTTGGCTTCAACATTCCCAGCCTGTCTCTCGAGCTTTGTTTTGCCCAGAAAGTGCTTGTAAACCTATTATCTCTCAGAGTCCCAGATTTTTCTGTTTAATAAAAACAATTGACTACCAGCATTGCTATGTTCCTACGGCATCCAGTGGAACAGCAACATAACAATGTTTATCATTACCGTAACCAAAGGTTTCCCAGCAAGCCTCATGCTTTCATTGGTCAAATGTAGAAGTCTCAGAAATCTGGAGTCTTTGTAGTCAAATCGTTTTCCAAGTAATATTGACACAATTATGTTAGCAACTGCCGCATTAACTATTTTACTAGCATCAAAGGGCTTTCCTATACAATGAACAAAAGAATATATTACATTGTGGCAAGAGATGTAATTTGTAAATGTAAATTTAATACTAATTATTGCTATTTATTTGTTATGGTTGATTGCTATTACTGATTATTATTCAATATTGGAATACCATGCCAAGACACAAAAATGCCAGAGGAGCCAAATTCATCAAATTGATTCAGCCTGAAGTACGTTTCTTAAAAAGGTCTGAACTTGAGAAGGTTACTGGCGAGCCTCTGGGTACGTGAACAAAAGCTTAGAGGTTTGAAGAATGAATCATCTCCCCACCTTCTTGTGACCTGAAGGTGTCTGCCAGATACCCGTACTCCTCCACAATGCGGTCCTCAATGGCCCTTTTTCCCATTCCAAAGTCTCGTAAGGTGGTGAGAGTAAATCTTCGCATCACCTTCCAGTTTTCACCATGAGCAAAAACAACCCCTGACACAAAGACAACATTTCAAGGTGGCAGAAGATTTTAAATAACTAATTTGTAGACAAATAATGTAGCTATTTGGTAGCAGTCACTTTTAAAACAAGCTAAATTACATCTGGCTGAGGAAAAAACAACTTTCTCTTAAGTATTTTCAGGCCTCAACAACAGGTTTATTGCACAAAAAAAAGGAGGATAAACTATTTAAGAGGTATTTAATCAAATCTTAAGAAGCATATATATATCTCTGAGAGACACTTGTTGCTGAAAGAAAGAGGGCATTGGAAATTCAAGTTCAAGCCACTGATCATCACACTTTGGAAGTGGAATAGAATTGAGATCTCATTTCTCTGATGATTGCAGGAGAAACCTGACTAGGTACAAATGTCTTTACAATTTAGGTACCATCTTAGGCACCTCCTAATCAGTTTTTTCACTGAAATTGTTACACCATGTAACTAATGACTTTAGTTATATTTTTCTCAAGGGGAAAAAATAAAGTGTAAAGAAAGCTTACATGCAATAACATGATCAGAAGATTCAACTGTTAAAATGTTCACAGAATTATTCCTGAATTTGTCTAAGGGTCTTTGGAGTTGTAAATACGAAACTCTCATGCAAAATTACAAAGAAGTTGGGGTGTGAAATTCTCATTTGGAAACCCAGCTCAGTATACAGTATTTCCCCTATTAAAATAAATCCCCAGTTCTGTCTGTGTTCCATTCTATTGTCACATTCAGATTTTAAAAGCACTATTCACCACTTGAGATAAGAAGCAGTGGTATAATACTCATTTCAGGAAAAGGAGGTTCTATGACAAGCCCAAAGCCACAGAAGTCCAGAACCATATCATGAGAGCTAGAAATGCCTTCCCTGGCATGCATGCCCCTGGTCTAGATCCTGAAAGCCTGACACTATCCATTATTTGTTGCTGTGGTTATTGTTAGAGTTACGGTTGTTTTGTTGTCACTGTCAGTAGTTTCAAATTTGAATAAATGCACTGAAGTCAATGAAATTGCTCCCTATTTCCAATGCCTTGTATGATCTCTGATCCAAAGGGATGTGCCAGCTTCTGCTTTGCCTGTAGAAAAAAACTTCTTGAGTAAGTCAAGCTGATAAGGAAAAATAAAACCAACTTACCATTTCCTCTGGTCAAATCTTCAAAGATTGGGATTTTAGGTCTCTCTGCAAACGCATCTGCTTGGTTTATGAGAGCTTCCTTCACGGTCTCATACCCAGATATCACTACTATTTTCCTTTGCCCCATCTGAACACTGAAGACTGGACCATATACTTTTGACAGCTGTCAGAAGAAGATAACAGTGATTTACAGCTTTTACAGCTTACAAAGAAATCCACCACCCTTTTTCCTGTCCTGCCTCTAATGTTAAAATGTTAAATGTTTTCCTAAGTACAGAGAAAGAGAAGTGATTTAAATAACGTGAGTGTTCCAGACGTTATGATGGCTGATGCCTAAATGGCACGGTCAGATGTGGAGCCTCATTGTGCTAAACTGAGCAGAAGAGTTAACAGCTGAAACCCCAAGTCAGTCAAGGATTGTGCTGACAGCTCTGTCTTCCCTCAGGAACGCCTGTAAATTCAATCCTTGACTCATGTTTTCACACTGATCTCTATGTTATTGTGTTTCTTTTGTTTACAGGCTAAACCTGTTCAAACCTTTGGTACCATTATTGCATAAAAACCCAGTGTGTTTGTGGGCCAGGATCTAGCATTGGGTAAAGTCTCACTTTTTATATACGACTACATCCACCATGAATCTCTCTCAGAGACAACGTTTGGCCTAAGCTGGTAGCTTTTTAGCTTGTACAGGCAGATTTCTTTTCGTATAACTCAACGTTCCTGGTTCTCCTGATAATAGGACAGGGTTTTCCTGACTGCACTTATTTTCTAGTGTGTTTGCACAGAGAAACAGAAGGCAACGATTTAGCATCAATATGCAAAATGTTCAGCAACTGGTAAGCAAGGCCAGCCAACTACATGAAATAATATAGCAGCAGCAACACGTGTCTGAATTAAAAGTAGCTTCTTTGATGGTGATACTGTTATCCCAGACAGCTGTAGCTCTGGCAGCATATGATCTTTTCAAACGGTGTTCTCCAGTAAGGGCTTTCCAATGCTCATGATGGTGATGCTCAAGACGAGCATATGGTCTCCAGTTGCATTTACACACTAAGTACGTATGAATATTAAACCTTGAGCTAAGCTCAAGTCAGAGAACCAACCTCCTCTATTAGAATGGATTCACTGAATTACAGCAGAGACATGTTGGTTCTGTTGGCCTGAAAAGAGATGGAGCTTGCTTTTGCCGACACAATTAGGCTGTATTGGGTAGCTACAGTGATTTTCCAGATACTGCATCGGAGTGGTCTTTTGATTTGTGGATGTAACATACATATGGACATGTAGGTGCAAATATCCCTTTTAAAATCATCAGCAAGGAGGACATGCAATTTCAATGTCTAAGTAGAAAAAAATCCAAGAAAAGAGCAGGTTCATAGAAGTCTTCTGACTCAAAATCAGGAAAGTCCCACACTAAACTAGGTAAAGAAAGCACTGGAAGAGAACCGAAAGGTTTATTACTTTGGTTTGCTGAGATCTTTGCTGTATATTCTGGCAACTGTTGGCTCTGAGTATTAAGAGTATATAGTTATCTTCAGCTTTTGGGGAAGAAAGGAGGAAAGGGAGATGAGAAGGGTTGCAATATCAGAGAAAGGAGGAAGCTGCAGTTGTAACCCCAGACACATCAATCAATCAGTGGAAGGTGGAGGGAGTTAGACCACATATCAAAATCACTCCTAATTCGGTTACCTTTTTCTCAAAGTTACCACAAAAATAAAGTGAGCACTTGTTATTAATTTGAGAGTTGTTTAAGGCTGAAACCTAGATGCATGAAGTTGCATGGAGAAAGTATTACTGTAAAGAACAAATCTTGCTGCATTCAAAGTTTTCCGCTCAAATAACAGTCTCCTGTCCCTTGTTAAGGCTCATCTGTGGATGCAACACGTCGGATGCAATAAGAGAAACTCTCTGACATCTTGGACTATGGGGCTTGGTAATATGTGCAATTGTGGGACTAATAGAAAAGATAATGACTACCTGTAGATAGGTCCTGTAGGGTCTCTTCAAATCAAACAAATGCAGATTTCCAATGATAGGTAATGCTCTTGGTCCCGGGGGAAAATTCTTTCTTCGGCGGTTATTCCAGAAATCTCCCATTTTCAAAATAGATAGAAAAGTCAGGATGAACACTAAACCAATGGAAGTGCAGCTGCTCCAATCCATCTCTATTCAGCCAAGTATTTGCTACAGAAGAGAAAAAAACAAAATGTGGACTCTGGATCTCTGTCCTCCTGCAAAAATTTCCCGTGAGAGAGACTTGTACTAGTCCGTAAACCTCTTTCCCAGTGAAGGGTATGTTTTTCTTGCGATTGGTGACTGGTTTTGTTCTCTTCCCTCGTGCTTGCTAATGAATCCTCAGTAAAGTACGGAGGCAGGTAAATGTTTGCTAGCGAAGTGTATGTGACTGAGTGAGCGTGTGGCTCACTGTCCAAGCATGAAAGTCCAAGAACGTGGAGAACTACAGGTCATCAACCTGGTGTTTGTTATAAAAGTCATGAATTCTGCGTGCTCTTCAGGTTACTGATTAGTCATATTTTCGTCATTAGTACAGGCACAGCCTTGATACTCTGAGAGCTGAAATCAGAATGCCAATGCCCAACTGATTAGTGCACAGAGATATGTTTTTTTAAGTGCTTCAGAGTTGGTATGAATTTGTTTCCATTGGATTCATTGAGAATTTCAAATCACAGAATCAGAGAATGGTTGAGGTTGGAAAGGACTTCTGGAAGTCACAGAATCACAGAATCACAGAATGGCAGGGGTTGGAAGGGACCTCTGGAGATCATCCAACCCAACCCCCTGCCAGAGCAGGGTCACCCAGCGCAGGCTGCACAGGGCCACGTCCAGGCGGGTTTGAATCTCTCCAGAGAAGGAGACTCCACACCCTCCCTGGGCAGCCTGTGCCAGGGCTCTGGCACCTCACAGCGAAGAAGTTTTTCCTCGTGTTCAGGTGGAACTTCCCGGGTTCCAGTTTGTGCCCGTTGCCCCTTGTCCTGTCATTGGGCACCACTGAGAAGAGTCTGGCCTCATCCTCTTGACACCCACCCTTAAGATATTTATAAGTGTTGATGAGGTCCCCTCTCAGTCTTCTCTTCCTCAGGCTGAACAGCCCCAGCTCCCTCAGCCTTTCCCCACAGGAGAGATGCTCCAGTCCCCTCATCATCTTTGTACCCTCTGCTGAACTCTCTCCCATAGTTCCTCATCTTTCTTGAACTGGGGAGCCCAGAACTGGACACAGTAGTCATCTGGTCCAACCTCCCTGCTCAAGCAGGGCCACCAAGACCCAGTTGCCCTAGACTATGTCCAGACAGCTTTTGATTATCTCCAAGGAGGGAGACTCCAGCACCTCCCTGGGCAACCTATGCCAGTGCTTGGTCACTCTCACAGAAAGAAAGTGTTTCCTGATGTTCAGAGGGAACCTCCTGTGTTTCAGTTTGTGCCCATGACCTCTTGTGTGTCACTGGACACCACTGAAAAGAGCCTGGCTCTGTCTTCTTTGTACCCTTCCTCCAGGTGTTTATACACACTGATAAGATCCCCCTGAGCCTTCTCTCCTCTAGGTTAAATAGTCCCAGCTCTTTCAGTGTTTCCTCATATAAGAGATGCTCCAGTCCCTTCAGCATCTTTGTCGCTCTTTGCTGCACTCTCTCCAGTATGTCCATATCTCTTTTGTTCCGGGGATCCCAGCACTGGACGCAGCACTCCAGGTGTGGCCTGCCCAGTGCTGTGTCGAGGGAAAGGATCACCTCCCTCGACCTGCTGGCAACACTCATCCTAATGTAATCTGGGATACCAATAGCCTTCTTTGCAGCAAGGCACATATTGTTGCCTCATGTTCAACTTGGTGTCCACCAGGACCCTCAAGACTTTTTCTGTCAAGCTGCTTTCCAGCTGGGTGGCCCCCAGCATGTACTGGTGCCTGAGATTGTTTGTCCCCAGGTGCAGGATTTTGCACTTCTTGTTGAACTTCATGAGGTTCCTGTCAGTCCATTTCTCCACCCTATTGAGGTGCCTCTAGGTGGTGGCACAACCTTCTGGTGTATCAACCACCTCTCCTAGTTTGGTGTCATCAGCAAACTTGCTGAGGGTATACTCTGCCCCATCACCTAGATCATGAATGAAGACATTAAACAGGACTGGACTCAGTATTGACGCCTGGGTTACCCTGCTAGTTACTGGCCTCCAACTGGACTTCACACCACTGATCACTAGCCTCTGTGCCTGCCTTTTCAGCAAGTTTTCAACCCACCTCACTGTCTGCTCATCCAGCCCATACATCAACAACTTCTCTATGAGGATCTTATGGAATACAGCATCAAAAGCCTTACTAAAGTCTAAGAAGACTTCTTGTGACTAAGACAACTTGCTCTTGTGACTAAAAAGCTACAGCAGGGGTGTATGAGAAAGAAGTTGGAGAGGTGTAAGAGGTGCCACAGAAGGACTGGTTTGCTCAGTCCCTGCTGGGAGCACAGCACTGGTTGTCTGTTCCAGGCAAGGATGCATCCCCAGAAGCCATTTCAGGTGTGAAAGAGGATCTTTCCAGCTTTGAAGACAACATTGGCAACAGTTTGATTTGAAACGGAGAAAGATTTTTTATTTTTCTGTGCTTTTATCTTTGTCATTAACATGCACATGATTCTGTAGTAAACTAAATGTTAACTTCCAGACAGCGTATAACCACACAGCGTCACCTGAGAGCCCTCTATGCAGCTGCACTGCAGGTCTGCATCGGGCGAACATCTTATGTTTCCTTGTCTCAGGTTGAGCTGCTCAGTTGTATTTCTGTCTGTCGGTGTGTGTGTGCATTTAGGGCACCGGTGCAGCGATAAATTGTGTAATGGGCCATTTTCCCTAGGCAGTTTGGACGTAGCTGTGCTAGAGGCGTGGAAGGTGAAAGCCCTTGGGTTTTTGTGTGTGTATGTGTAGATCAGTGCAATATCTTTTGAGGTCTGGCCCAGAGACTGGCCCCAGCCTCTTTCATCGAGGGGAACATGCAGAGGTGTAGAGAAGGACAGAATGAAATGGACTTTGCTATCATCTCCCTCGTGGGATTCATCCTCACAATGACCATCACCTTCCCTTTCAAGAGGTGCTGGAAGACAGGACTGCCGCCTGCTGTAATGGGGGGAGAAGCACCTCTGGCCATGAGCCAAGGTGTGCTTGGGCTAAAAATCCCCTACTGGATTCAGAAGTATCAAATTTCCCTCGTGGGACTAGAGACACAGATATTTCATCTGAGTGTTTCGGGAAAAGGAGATGACTAAGAAAAGCCCTAGGAACGTGGCGCTGCGCAGACCTCATGAATCACTGGGGGGACGGTGATCCCGATGGTGGGAGAGAGGTCCAGGTCTGAGATGGAAACTCCAGGGGGAGGGTGGAAGGTGAACCTCTGCAGGAGGCTGGTGAAGAAGAGGAAGAGCTCCATTTTGGCAAGAGTCTCTCCAGCACAGACCCTTCGCCCTGGAAAAAAATGCAGAACAGCCATAAGAAAGTCAGTGGGAGCTGGGAAGGGAAAGGAGAGGAGAGGAGAGGAGAGGAGAGGAGAGGAGAGGAGAGGAGAGGCAAGGCCAACTCCAATGGGAAAGGAGTCTTAGATGTCCAGTTCCCCTCAGAGCCCTAAAAACAAAATGAAAGATACCTGCTGAAAAAGGCATGAAAGCGTCTTTCTTTACAAACTTCCCCTCAGAGTTGAGGAAATGCTCAGGGTAGAAGATGTCTGGTTTCTCCCACTGGGATTTGTCTCGCAGGACGGAGGCCAGTAAGGGGACGATGTAGGTTCCCTGTAAGCCAAGGCAGAACAGTTATTGCACTGACGATGGTGTTGCTGTCACCATCAGAGCGATGGCGAGTGTTGGAGCTCAAAACACCCACTTTAATAGGGGAGCTCCTGCCAAAGTAGCTGTGAGAACCCCAGTGTGAGCCAGCATCCTTGGACGCAAGTGGGACTTGAAAGGGAGATGTGTTACACTGGGGATGGAGGGAAGAAAAGTAGTGCAGAAGTTGTCTCACCCTGGGAATGAAATAGCCTTTGAGGGTCACATGTGCAGTAGTCTCATGAGGCAAGTTCAATGGCAGGATATTAGCAAACCTTTGAATTTCATGGACAACAGCATCCGTATATGGCATTTGAGTTCGATGCTCAATTCGTGGGGGGTTTGACCCTATCACTCGCTCTATCTCTTCTTGGACTTTTTCTGTGAAAGGAATAGGGATCATACATAGATAGATCAGTTGAAAGTCTCTTTCTCTTACTAGGAATAGGAGGATGTGGAGAATTCACTTTTTGCTCAGCCCTGCTCTCATTTGAGGTGGCCTGATGAAAAGGAAGCCGCTGATTGCCTAGTTTCCACTTACTTTGAATTTCAGGATATTTCATCATGAGCAGAAGGCCCCAGCGCAAAGTGGTGGACGTGGTCTCCATGCCAGCTACAAAGAGATTTCTCACAACCTCAGTTAAGTTTTCATTATGGAAATATCCATTGGCCTTTCCATTCTCCTGGAGATATGAAACAAATAATATCAGCTGATTAAGGATTCAAGAAGCCACTTTTTCATTGGAGAACAGGGAAAAACTTTCATATGCAGCCCTCAGGGAGGAGTTAAATGTAAAGGATAAGAAGGTTTTGAGAGGGTGCCTTGAGAAACCTGTTCTAAGCTGAGTCTTGAGACAGAGTGTTTGGACTGCCCATGCTGCTCACAGGAACACACACTCAAGTCAACAAGGGTCTTCAGCCTGGATAATGTCAGCGATGACAAGAATGTTTTGGAAAAGAGCGAGCAGTCACTGGGGCCACCCATGTGATTCAGTCATATGCTTCAGAGTTTTTCTGGGGGTCACGGAGCAGAGCATCTTGCAGGATGAGATTTGTTGGGAAGAAAAATAAATTTGCTGTCAGAGCTGGGTTTTGACATGAAATCAAGAAGTATTGGGGACTTGACGCATGATGATATTGCCTTTACCTGCCACTAGCATCAAAAGAGAGCCTAGAAAGGTGGTTCATGTTCCCCTGTAAACCAGTAGCCAACCCATGCTTTTGCCATAGCAGACTTGGGCTGAAACTTCATGAGGCCATACCACATAGAGGTGAGGGCTGGGTACAAACGCTGCATGTTTTTACAAGAACTGTAAAACTAGAGTTTTGTTGAAGCAGGTAAATTAAATCTTCTGTGAGCTGGCAAGTGAAACCGAGAAATATGTACCGAAGAGTCCTGGGCCTAGAGCTTTCCCTGGGTATGTCTCTGTGAAGGAGGATGTAAATTTAAAAAAAGAGTCAGAAATGCTGGGATACAGAAGGGGATTTTAAACTACAGGTAAAGACAGCTTCTTGTACTTTGCTTGCTGAAATACTATTTTGTATTTTCCTGATAAATTACTGGGCACACTTAGAAGATGCTTATCTGTGATCAATTTATCTCCTAGCTGAAATGACTGCACAGTCTTTTAGCCTGACCACAGGTTTTGGTAGAACTTTTGCACATGCTAGATCTCTGCTGAAGAACATTTACTTATCTACCAAGCCTTGAAAGGAAAGTGAGGAGATTTGAAGAAGCTGCTGGGATTCAATTACCTCTTGTTGTCTCACGAGGAAAGTGTCAATGAAGCTCCTCTGGTCGTTTCTGTCCAGGGCTTTGAGATGTTCTATGAAAGTCACCTTGATAAAAGCATTGATTTCTTTTACATTCTGCATAAAAATTTTGTGGTCCTTCAGGAGGAATCCAAGGACTGGGAACGTGTTGTACATCTGCAAGATGCAGAGATAGCAAGGAAGAAAAAACAGCTGCTAAGCAGATGTATCACAGTTCAACAGTGTATATTAAGAAAAGCCCTTACAGAAAATGGTGTGTAGCCTTATACTCAAGATGCAACATGTTCCTTTGTCCTCCTTTTTCCCTGGCCAAATGTGTAGAATTTATTCCCTTTTACACTGAGTATTAATCACACTAGTTGATGAGGGCCTAGAAATCCCATGTTGGTGCATGTGTCCATGACACAATTTCCTACCTCTCCACTCCTAGAGAATTCATCCCTCCCTCTCCACACTGGTTGGAATTGGGAGTCTCAAGTTTAAAAGGCAGTTACAGGCATTCCCACACTGACGTTGGCCTTGTTGTTTGTAATGGGAGATGGGGAATAATGACCAACTTCTATTGCTAGGGGACACAATCCTTGTATCATATTATGTGTTGTTCAATTCTTCGTGAAAGGAGGAACTTATAATTTCCCAGGCTATGTTGCTAAGAGAAATCCATAAATAGCATCAGAATTCCACTTTCCACCATTTCAGGGTGCATTTGTCATGTACAGATAAATGTGTTGCAATGATCAGCGTTGGAGAGGTGTACCTCTGATACCACTGTATAATCATGCTTTTGAAGAGCAATATTCAAACAGTATGAATTACCGAAACTGATGGAGATCCAAAAATCCTGACATTTTCGTTCACCAATGACAGGAGCCTTTTGAATGTGGGGTCTTCATAGTCATATCGCTTTCCAAGCAATATGGATACGATGACATTAGCAACAGCGGCATTCATCATCAGAGTCATCTCAAGGGGCTTCCCTAGCATGGGAAAAGGTGGTGCAAACAAAAAAGTCAGTAGTTATTCAAATTAATTAAAGTAGCATCCAGAGGCCTAGTGAAGTCTGGGACATAATAGGCACAGAGCTGGCAGGAGAAAAGGCTCCCCCATCTCAGGGTTTGCACATGCCTGAGAGCATTTCAACAGACCAGAGACTGAATGCAAGTCTTCTGTGCTCCCCTCCATTTTCTCCGAGACTATTGCAGCCCTGGGTCTTTGTGGCCCTTCCCCAGGCTGCTCTGTTTGGGCATACATGGTCTTAAACTTTCCTGGTGTAAGGGAAACTCAGCATTGCTACTTCACCCATCGGTGCTGTCCTGGGCTGTCCCTTATCACCACAATTCTTTGAGAGTTGGACTGTGTCCCTTTAGGCCCTTTAGGTCCAAACTCCTAACTCAGTAGCTCTTGATCACTCAATCTTTCCTGCTGGGGCTGTCACTTCTACAGCTTCTAGATCCCTCTGGTGCATCGTCTTTGCAGCTGGATACAGCTCCTGCTTTCAGGGGTTCAAGGGGAGAACTTGAAGCCTGAACTAGAATGATGATGTAGAAATCTGTTTTTATCCCAAGTCTGCTTGGTTGAAAGAGCTACCTACTGAAGTCCTGCTGTTGGTAACTGAGCCTAGTGATAAATAATCATCTTGGATGATGCTGATGAAATGGGTAACGGGATGTTCTGCCTCTTATTGGAAGGGATTTCCCAGACATGTGACTTTAGGGACAATCAATTTTTTGGTATAGGTATGCAAGTCCTTGCAATAGCCTTCTGCTCTCCCGATAGCACTAAATCAAAGGCACTGCACATGGAGGAACAAATTACTCTTCTCAGATGTGCTGTTTGATGTCTGATTCCATATTTGACTTCTAATGCCTCAATAAATGCTTTTCATTCGCATGTCAGGCAATTGCCAGGTAGAGAGACAGAGACAGACAGCTCGTATAAACTCCTCGGAGCATGGATGCTGGAGAAACTCTGAAAGAGTTCAGACACTCTTCTTCCTTGACCCTTGGCGTTTTTGTAGGAGGCTTGAGGAAAATCAGAGTGTTATGAAGGTAAGGTTTCCCCTCACCTTTCTGTGCCTCAATGGTGTCTGCCAGGCATCCATACTCTTCTACCACACGATCCTCTACGGCCTTCTTGCCCATTCCAAAGTCTCGTAAGGTTGTAAGAGTAAATCTTCGCATCACTTTCCAGTTTTCCCCATCAGAAAATATAACTCCTGAAATGGAAAAATGAAAACACAGAAATAGAAATTTCATCATGAGAGCAGAGATTCCTCATCTACCCTGAATCCTGGTAAAGATGAGTGCTGGCAGGAAACCTGTCAAGCTCTCAAGATGTGTTGTGTCCCCATGTAGAATGAAATAAGACAGGAAAGATATGTCAGGAGAAAGCTTTGAAGGAAGCAGCCACGGTTCTGAGTTCATGAGTTGTCTGATGTGCCCTGAGACATGAGGGCTTTTTGTTCAGCTGTGTTCAGAGAGTTGGATTTGTGCCTCTGGGACATCCCTGGGATGATGAGTGTGCTCATTAAACTTAGATGTCTCCCTTAGGTGATATGCATCCTCTTTCAAGAGTGCCTGTGTTCTTACATAGACTGTAGAGAGTAAACGAAACCTCAAATATGGGCATATGTTTGGAAAATGTCCCCACTTGGTGGGGGTAATCCCATCCCCCTACACACTGGAAAAGCTGCAGAGAATTCTCAGTGGCATCTGCAGAGAAGTTTCAGTCAAGCTGGTGCTGCTATTTACTCTCCTTGCACCTATCATGCTCTCTTATTCTTGCTTAGAGTCAAGTTCAAGAAACTATCCCTAGTGAGGAAAGAAAACCTTTGCAGATAGGTTGGCATTTAACAATACATAGGTTACTCAGAGCTGGTCACAAGGTACAAACATGCTCACTCTTGCTCTGAGTGCCGCTGATGTAGCAGACACTTCTCTGTCGGCTTGTATTGGGTTTATGTGGCAAGGTTTTGGTAGCTGGGCGGCTGCAGGGGTGGCCTTTGTGAGAAGGGATCAGGAGATGCCCCTATGTCAGCTCCTCAACATGTCACCTCTAAGGGAAGACTCAGCTGCAGATTCAGACCTCTAAATTACATGTTTATGTGTAAATTAAGAGTATCATCTCTCTTTATCCCCGATGAATATCACCACATATTGTTCAATTTGCCCCTCATTCCCATTGCCTCACATGCTTAGCAAAACAAAGTGAGACGTTCTGCATTCTTCTCTCCATGGAGAAAGTCTCATTCTTCTTTGCAGAAGGCAGGTGTATGGGGAACAGAGCAGGACACTCACCTTTTCCTTTCCCTGTTTTTTCAAGGACTGGTATTTTAGGTCTCCCTGCAAACGCATCTGCCTGGTTCACCAGAGCTTCCTTCACTGTATCATATCCTGATAGCACCACCATCTTCCTTAGTCCCATGTGAATGCTGAAGACTGAGCCATATGTTTTGGATAGCTAATGGGATGAAAGGGGACAATAAAAGAAGATGATTTTCAGATGATTTTCAGTAAGCTCAAAATACTTGGTTTTCAGCAGGTTTGATGTTCTTTCCTGCATGACATTGGCTTTTCATTCACTGTCCAAAATGTGGACAATTTGTCATACAAATGTTGGAGCTCTTATGAAGAAAAAGAATGACAATGGGGTCTGTAATCCTCTGTTAGGTATTTGAGTAACAGACTTTTAGAGGGGCTAAAGGAAAGGCTGAAGACCAGACAGGCTTGGCCCTGTATTCCTTTGAAAAAAGAAAAACAGAAAGTGAATTTCATAGAATCATAGAATCATAGAATTGTTCTGGTTGGAAGAGACCTCCAAGATCATCAGGTCCAACCATTAACCTAGCACTACCAAGTCCACCACTAAATCATATCCCTTAGGGCCTCGTCTAAACGTCTTTTGAATACCTCCTGGGATGGGGACTCCACCACCTCCCTGGGCAGCCTCTTCCAATGCCCGACAACCCGTTCGGTGAAGAAATTTTTACGAATATCCAATCTAAACCTCCCCTGGCGCAACTTGAGGCCATTTGCTCTTGTTCTGTCATCTGTTACTAGGGAGAAGAGTCCGACCCCCATCTCTCTACAACCTCCTTTCAGGGAGTTGTAGAGAGCAATAAGGTCTCCCCTCAGCCTCCTTTTCTCCAGGCTAAACACCCCCAGTTCCCTCAGCCGCTCCTCACAGGACTTGAGCTCTAGACCCTTCACCAGCTTCGTTGCCCTGAATTTCTCAGTAGTCATGGCAAAACCTGTTCGGTTCCTGGTATACAAATCTAGGGAGGTACAAATCAGCTGGAATCATGAGTAACAACTCTTAAATAGTCTGGAGTTATGCCTTTAGGTGCATCTGGAGTTACTGCCTTTAGTGACAAGGTGCAAGAGCTGCAGCCACAACCAGGCAGGAACAGACTGCATGGTTCACATGTGAATGAAATCCAGGAAAGCAGGTTAAGAATGGCTTCATTTTGAGTTATGAGGTAGCTGCGTCCACTACATGGACTCTGTAAGTAAGAGAAGAGAGAGACCAGTTTTCAAGGTGGTGGTATATCAGGGCACAGGAACTGTCTGAAACTCTTACGTTTGCTGTTCATGGCTTTGAGGAGTAGTGCAGTGAAAGGACCCAAAAAATCATACACTATCTAACTGTCACACACCATCTTTCCTGAAGTTCTGGAGTTCACTGCCACCACGTATGAAAGAACAAGCAGTATTTTTTTGTTTCCTACTTTGCTTTGAGAAACCACGAAAGTTCCTCCTTCATGGTGAGGATGAAGGGAGAGGAACAAGAAGCTGTTTTCTGCCAATTTCCTGATGGATGAGTCCACCAAACAGTCTCCAGAAAGTTCTGGTCTCCTCCCTAAATGTTTCAGTAGCCCCTGGTGGAAGTTCCTGTAGGAACTGTAGGGCCTCTTTCTTCTAGTTACCCTTGTCTGGAGAACCCCAGCATTTCCTGTGTTCCACAGAAATAGGTCAATTCTCTTGATGTGGCTGGAAGTCAAGTCCCCTGCACTGACACAAGATCGTGTGATAGGAAGAGCAGTTACTGCAGATAATTAATTCTGCTGCATTTGCATCTACCTGTCCAGAGAAAAATTTGTACCCCTTTTGGAGGGTCAGTGACTGCCTTAGACAGAGGGCTCTAAGAAAAGGAACAACAGAAGTTACCTCTAACATTGTCAGGTAAGGTCTCTTCAGATCCATGATGTGTAGATTTCCAATGATGGGTAAAGGCCTGGGTCCTGGGGGGAAGTTTTCTCTTGCGTGGCTCTTCCAGACATGTTGTCTTTTCAGAATCAGCAGGAGAATGAGTATAAACAAGAAGCCTACAGGAACAAGATTGACCCAATCCATTGTCTTTCAGCAAAGGCTTAGCTGAGAAGATGAAAATTCAGGTAGAGTGCAATCTCCTGTCCGAAGTTAAGAGTTTCAAGCATTAATGGCACTTCTACACATACAGAGATATGAACTTCACCTCTAAGAAGTGGTAGAAATGCCTGTCCGAGGTTTTATCCCTGGAGAATCCCTACTAGGCACTCTCTCCACCGTGTGCACTCACTTTACCCTATGCTGGTTACTGTTTAATGGGTGATGTCTAAACTAGTCCTGTGAGTTGGCAGAGATGTCTGTGGGCATAAGTCCAATTTAGAAACAGCAGCCCAAATACTGCCTTGAACTTAAGAGAGTGAGAGGAGGTGGGAGAAGAAGGAAGAGGTTCCACTGGTTGCTCAGGCTTTCCCTTCTGTCTTTATAGAAGATGTTAAGGATGCCAGGTCTTGACAAGAGCAGAAGCTCAGCTGACTAGGGATCTGAGACAGTTGTGAAGATTCCTCTTGAGTAAGCTAAATGTGGGTTTATGGCCTTGATGCGCTGTGGGTTCTATAGTGGAAAGCTGCATTGATCAGAAGTACTCAAGAGAGGAAGAAATCAGTGCCAAGCTCCTCTGAGCTAGCTGAATAATTTGTCGTGGCACAGACAACTTTGTTCTAGCAGGAGTTCAAGCAGAGTGAAATGTAGAGATCTGTATTGATCTGATAGCCTCAGCTTCCTTTAAAGTGAATAGAGGTCAAGGGGCACCTTCTCTTCCAAAACCAGAAGCTGAAACTGGTCAGATAATCCATGCCTTACATGTTCCTGATTTTCACATAATGGTTGAGGCTGGAAGGGAACTCTGGAGGTCATCTGGTCCAACACTGCTGCTTAGGCAGGGCAACCTAGAGACAGTTGTACAGTAGGGCCTGTATCTTCAGCTGGGGAAATTGCCTTTGACATCCAACTGTAACCATTTCAGGAAGAGAGGTGGAGAGAAGAGTTTGCATGATTATCTCTGATTGGGGAGCCAAAGCTGAGGGGAAAATTGAGAAAAGATGGCCTCTGTTGGTTGAGGAAAGAGGGCTGAGGTATAGTCTGACTCATGTGTCTTAGATTCTAAGAGAGTGAGCAGCAGAGAAGGAGGTGTTAAAAGAAGCAGCCATGGAGAAGAAACCATCCAGGGCTTTCATTGCGACTGACCAGAGAAGATGAGCCGCAGTCTTCAGAACAGTGTTTGGAAGAGCTTTCTAGTAGAAGTGTAGAGAACTAAATTGTACATGACCTTGAGGCAAGAACGTGAATGCTGTGTGAGGTGAGGTGCCCAGGCTGCGCCCCTTGTCCTTGACTCTTTAAAGCGTCATGTTCCCTGCAGAGACGTGACCAAAGGCATAGGAAAGGAGTCAGCCCTCCAGGGGATGGAGGTGCAGCGACCTAGAAGAAAAGAGCACAGGCACCTGGCCAGGAGCCTGGAAGAGGAGCTAGAGCAAGCCTGCTCTTGTACTGGCTTGTCTCGAGTCCGCTGCTGCCCTCCGGGTCTCTGGAGGAAAGACCAGGACATTTCACCCACCTGGAAAGTGTCCTGGAAAAAGTCTAGGGCCTGCGTCCAACTTCATGCCAGTTGGCCTGTTTCTACTCCACCTTCCCAAAGGAGGTAAAAAGGCACTGAGAATGTCACTCTTTCGACATGTATCTGGGTTTTAACTATTAACAAAGAATGAGTCAGATACTGACTCTTGAGATATGAAAGGAAGCAGCAATTCTGGGTTGTTTTCCAAGAGATGGGCCCAGGGTTAGGTCTGTGCAGAGTTTCAGAACAAGCACAGCATGTACCTGCCCGTACAAGACTCTCTGGGTTATTGGAAGGACACTGTGGGAGCTAGGGGCGTCTCTTGAAATGCAGTGGGAGAAGGAGGCAACCCCTCTTACCCTGTTGCCCTTGCCTGCTGTCCTGGTTTAGGCTGGAACAGAGCTGGTTTTGCCTCCAGCAGCTCCTGTGTTTTGGATTTAGTGTGAGAAGAACGGTGACAGCACACTGATGTTGTTGGTTGCTGCTAAACGATCAAAGACATGTTGCAGTTTCCCAGGTTTTGCTGATGTGCAGGTGCAAAAACTTGGGAGGGGCAGAGCCAGAATAGTTGATCCAAACTGGCCAAAGAGAGTGTTCCATACCAGAGACGGCATGGCCGGTATAAGTGAGGGCTGGCCAGTGGGCCACTTCCCTTAATGTTCCCTTCTGGTTGTTTTTTCTTGTTCCCTGCTTTTCCTTTTTTTCATTCATTCGGGCCTTTTCATTCATTCGTTCGGCTGTTGGTTCCCTCGCCTGCTCTCTCTGGAACTTGCTGTTCTGGGATAGCTGGGGGGGATACCCCTGCTCCCTGCCTGCTGCTCGGGATGGGCTGTATCAGTTGTTGCGTTGTGAGAAATTGTGCATTGTTTGTTTTATATGTTCTAGTATCTTTATTTATATTATTATCATCATTATTAATATATTTGTATATTTTTCCTTTGCTGTCCTGGTGAACTGTTTTTATCTCAACCCACAAGTTTTCCTTTCTCTCCGATTCTCCTCCCAACCCCACCGGGGAGGAGGGGAGCGAGTGAGCGGCTGCAGGGTTTTCCATTAAACCACAACATCTGCTCAGTCCTGCTGATTTCCTCCAGCAGGTCTCTGGTTCCTGCAGTGCTGGCAGGTAGCGAGTGAGCCGAGCAGGGTGAGATTGTCACAGACACGAGTGACAGGCTGTGAGTGTTTCTTCCCTGCTTGGGAACATTTCCCCTTGCCCTTACTTTGAAGTGGAGGTTCAAGATCCTGCTTTGGGCCAATATTTGTGGCTCCTCCAAGGTCTGACAGGCAATGCCTCTAGACACACATCTTGAACCAGATGAGTTGTTCCTAAAGTGTTCGTTAGGTTTATGATAGTCAAATACTTTGTTGCTCTATGGTGTTTTGCATGATGCATGAGGAGAACTTGGCCAGGTTCTTTTAGGAACAGGAGAAAATTCTTGTGGTACTTCGTCATCTCAGTGAGCAAGACTGTCCCAGTTCTCATGAACGTAAGAAAAAAATACCCCAAACAGATGCAAACGTAGGGATCATTGGCCAAACTCGCTGGAAAATTGGGGGATCTGGTCACATTAGCTATGTCACTCATAATAAAGTAAGCATCTTTGCATCTTTGAAGACAATGTTGGAGACAGTTTGATTCTAAAGTGGGAAAGTTGGATTTGTTTTTTTTTAAGAGTTCAATGGATCTCATTAATATGCATACTATGCTGAAGTAAATTAGTTCTTAGTTCCAAGTATAAGATTTCCTCTGCCACTCTTCGACATGTTTGCACAGTAGTTCTCGTTCGGGACATCTGTCATTTTCTTGCCGTAGGTTGTACTAGTATTTGTGTGCATCTCTGTCTGTGTGTCTGTATTTGAAGGAATGTGTAAAGAACCAAGGTCTGCCTTAGAGGTCAGGGAGGAGAAAGTGTTGTTGTGCGGGTATACGTGATCTGTGCAGTACCAGAGACTGATCCCTGGCCTGTTTGCTTGAGGAGAAGGTGCATAGGTGTAGGGACACATATGTGGCAGTGGACTGTTAATACATTTTGTACTCAATGCATGCATTTTTTGTTTCTGCGTCAGAAATACATCTGAGAAAAGCTCTAGGAAGGTGGTATAGTGTAAACCTTATAAAGCTTTGGGTGGATGGAAGACCTAATTGAGAGGAAGAGGTCCCGGTCTGAGAAGGAAACTCCTAGGAGAGGGTGAACGGTGAACTTCTGCAGGAGGCTTGTGAAGAAAAGCAAGAGTTCTCTTTTGGCAAGAGCCTCACCATACGTGCTTTGTTAACAGGTTGATCCCAGTGAGAGAGAAAGAAGACTGTATGTCCCCAAGAAATATCAAATACAATTGATCATCTGATCATTTAATTCATGCAGTTAATCAGCAACAGATTTGAATACAAATGTCAAAAGATATTTTGTAGGAAAATGTTCAGTAAATGACTTTTTAAAATAAATTTACCTTTCAGTAATGAAATACAAAGACATTGCTCTGAGAGAAGTAGTACTGAATATCTGTAAGAGTCTTCAAAGTTATGATCATCCACTGGTGTTTTGGAAAAGGGCTGGGTGCCAATAAGCTTGAACTTTGGTTAGTTTAAATAAGAAATAATTGCTAATAAGAGGAAATAATAATAAGATAAAACTTTTTATTTATTCAAGTCCAACTCCTTTGTTTCATTTCATTAGAATGTAATCTATCTGTATTTAATCTCTTTTAAAAAACTAAAAGAAAAAAGAGATATACACTGCATTTGAAACATTAAATTTGAAGTTTTCACTTAGAAAACCACCAATCCCAGTGGCTTCTGTCAGTTTGACCTTTACAGAGAAAGAGATCTATTTTCTGATTAGGACTGGGTACAGAAAATATCTTTTAAAGGATGGCTGACCTAACCTCCAAAATGCTACCGATTTGAAAAATATGAACAGTCTCCTAAGATTTCTTCTGAGAATGACAGAAATCTAAGAAAGAACTTTCAACATCCTGATGGTGGAATCTAATTTCAAGTTGAAAGTTACACACAGTTGCTGCCATTTAACCCATCTTTTTAAAGATATTTTTATGCACAACTTAATAAATGTCAATACTGAATGAGTTTTTACTCACTTTAAAAAAATAAACCTTATTTAAGCTTTTTTTATGTAAAAACAAGTCAAGGTGAGAGCAAGGGTAAGGCAAAAAGAGTGTTCAGAGGTTGTTGGAGAGGATAAAACATTGGCAGTCTTTTATGAGAAAGAAAAGAAATGCTAGTCACCCTGAACCTCAAATTTAGAGTAGTTGTACTTTATCTTTGGTTTACTTTTCAGTCCCATCCTCAAAGCTCATCCTCCACCCTGTGTCTCGTTTAACTCCTTGCTTTCCTTTCCTGCCAGTGTACAGCTCCCTCATTCACGAGCAAAAGGGTTCTTACCAAATTATTTTAAGCTTCTGTAAGGCTGGACACCTCTCCATAGTGTCCAGAAACACATGACACAGAAGTTGTAACGATGTACAAAAGAAGCTCTACTGACTCAGCGTATTCAAAGCTTTGATTAATTTGGAAATAACCAACCAAAGAAAATGCCCTAAGACAGAGAACCAAATGCCACTGATGTCTGAAGTATGGAGGTGAGCGATTAGGGTAAAGAACCTTAGGAGAAACAAATGATACGCGTAAAGGGAACAGTCACACTGAAAAGAAAGTAACGTTTAAAGCTCTGATTAAACAAAGGTTACTTAGAAAGCCAACAACTGCTGCGTTTCATTTCCTGATGACACCATCACAGACATCTTTGTGCACCGTCTGTTGCATAGACAGTCTCTTTGGGATGAAGAGCAGTCTGAAACATGCTGGGAAAAGTCTGAAACATGCTGGGAAAATTCTGTGTCGAATCTTTTCATATACGGTGGTCAAACTGTAAGGCCTGGATTCATCTGTCCTGAGCTGAGGCACTTGTCTAAGGATTCTGACCATAGGGAATGAATGAATTTCGGGTTGTGCATGATCACCAGCTCTCCACCATAGCAGGGAGGAGACTGAAGGAGGAAATCAAACACGCAAGGATGATCCAAACGAGATTTGATTTATTGTCTTGCTCCGGGCTGCAGTGGTCTATCTCAGGACCACCTGACAGATACCCCAGACAGCCTTCGTTGCAGGTTTTTTTGCATGCCTCATTGTCCCTTTTCCTATTTCTTTGCCTTCCCCATCTTTACCCACTACTAATTAAATTTTGTTTGATCTCAGATTTGCTACGTCTGTACCTGAGGTTGGTATTTCAGCTATGCTTACAGGGGCATTGCTGGCCTTTCAAGTTTATGCTCCCAGAAAGTCCCCAATTCTCCCCTACAATTATCTGTGCTATTAGGCCATTTCTCACATAACTCACTTTTCGTTTTTCATGGTGTTATCTGTAATTCTTATCAGAGTGGCATATTGTTTCCTGTCACTTTTCTCATATAATGGTATGTAGTTTCTCACATCTTGTTCATTTAGCTGAACTTCACACGAGGGTTTACTCAGCTGGCTGCACCACGTTGTTCAAGAGGTCACTTCTAGTCGTATTTCTTGTTTGATGTTTTTACAGCACGTGCTTTTTACATTTTTAATTGTCCTAATGCTTTTTCTGTATTATTCACTAGTTTTTAAGTATTGTGAACATCAGAATAGATCTATGAAATTGTTTTTCACAGATGCATTTGTAATTCTTCTTCCACTTGTTAAGGTCATATACTCCTCACATGGTTTCAGCCATCTAAAATATAGTTTCCCAGGCTAAACTAGACTTAGAATCATAGAATGGTTTGGGTTGGAAGGGACATTTAAAGGCCATCTAGTCCAACCCCCTGCCATGATCAGGGACATCCTCAACTACATCAGGTTGCCCAGAGCCCTGTCCAGCCTGACCTGGAATGTTTCCAGGGACGGGGCATCTCCCACCTCTCTGGGCAACCTGTGCCAGTGCTTCACCACCCTCATTGTGAAAAACTTCTTCCTTGTATCTAGACTAAATCTACCCTCTTTCAGTTTAAAACCATTACTCCTTGTTCTATCACTACAGCCCCCTTGTCCTATTGCTACAGGTCCTACTTCTAGGGTCCTTCTTTGTCAAAAAGAAAACAAACAATTTCCTGAGAATGATAGCTAGGTTAGGTAGAATGAATCTCCATGTAAAGGGATCCATCTCCCTACTCTGTTTTTTGAGAGAACCTGAAGGACTGATTTCTCTGGGGCAGTAATCTTCTGAAAAAAGGCAGAGGACAATAATGACTACTTAGTGGATGAGGGTCTGGGTCACTATGGAAAGATTATAAGGAGAACTGGAGAACAAAACTGCATAGTTTATTTTGTTTTAAAGAACTAAAGATAACTATTGAAGGCATCATTCTGAAAGATTTACTCACAGCAAGTGGTAATTTCTCACGCAGGTATTCCTTTGTGGTCAACACTCAACGATCAGTGAAATTACCTCACAGCTGTAGGTGGATGAAAGACCCTCTGAACCCCCAAGTAGGATTTTGAGGGGTGAGCTTCATGTATTGAGGATAAGATTTTTAGTCTGTCTACATATGGAATCTTTTTCAAGTACTTCAATACTTTGTGTTTGTAAATTATACACAAAAGACTTCTAAAATCTTTATATATGCAATATTTACATCATTAAACGCCTTCTCAGCTTTTACACAAATGATTGTGTGAAAGCTTTGAAGGACAAAAGATGTCTTCTAGCCACCAAGGTAGAAAAGAATCAGTCATTGCACATCTGCAAAAGAGCATATCTGAACTAAAGTGTGTTACAACAAATGCAATTTCATTCATAGATAGAAATCTGACATATATGTAGCAGTATACAGCTGATATAACATATGGGACAGCCCTGCCTAGTATCTTTCTAAAGTTTTTCAAGGAAAAATACGTCAGCAGAACTGAAAATATCTGTGCTATTTTATATGAGAGGAGTTTCCCCCTTAAATCTGATAAGTAAGACTTGAAAAAAGATGGTAATATAAAAAAGCCTTGAAAGCTCATCCACTGTAGCTTGTCCTTCTGAGACATCAGTGGTAGCTTTCGGTGGCTGAATAATGCCTCGAGGCACTGTGTCCTTCTGTTAGATTTTCATCTCCCATGCATTGCCTCTCAATGGATTACCCCATGTAGGTAGGCACAGATGTGTGCCTCTGCTCCCAGCTACTGTCATCTCATAGAGTTCCTTCAGATACCTCAATTTTTGTCTCTCTTAAATGAGCAGCCATTATCATCACTTCTCGGGTGCACTTGATTTACCTTAACTTAGCTTCAATTTTCTTCTTTCTGCTTTCTCTTGTTTTAGGAAGCAGTGACTTCAAAAGTAGCGACTCGCCACACAGAAGTTCTCCACTGAGCCTTCTGTAGGTTGAACATAGTTGCTTTCCGATCAGTTCCTAACAACTCATCCTTTTTCTTGGAGCTAGCACTTATTTCAGTTTATATCTATTGACATTAACAGTGCTACTATCCACTTATTACTGTTGGACGTAATAAGAGATATTATGTAATTACGTGTTTTTTCAGAGCTCCTACTCAATTCTCTTATTGTGTCCTTGAAACAGTCTAAATAAATCTATGCCAATAGTGAAATTTTTCAGCATTTCACTTTCTTCTCCCTTTCAATAAACCTATCAACAAAGAATCTTGATACTCATATTGCCACGTAGTATACCTCATCAGTCACTATATTCTGTGCTTTGCCATGAAAATGATTTCAACATTTTGTTTTCTGTCGTAACGAATCTTCAAAATACAGCACATTTTCTCCTCCATCCCAAAACAGGACAACACGCTTTCTTAAAAAATTAATCTGGGATGATCTGGTGAAAAGCTTGTTAGAATCCAAATACAAAGTATCAGTCCATTTCTTCTTGATTACACGTATGCAGTTGAAGGATGTGACTGTAACTCAGAAATCTTGCAGTTAAATATGGTCTCCTGTAATAGGCTTGAAACGTAAAGGTTGTTTCAACGGCTATATTGACTCAGTGATGACAAAAGGTAAAATACAGATAATTTTGTAGAGCAGTTTGTGGTGGGTTTTTCTGATGAATAAATATATTGGAAGGATCTAATTAATTCACCTGAGCTTGGCATGATGACTGTGTATTCTAAAATCAAACTTGTTTTATATTATAAAAATATAGCTATCTACAGCCCCTTCTTGAAAACCTAATGTGGTTAGGACAATAATCGGATGTTGCTTTTTAGCATTAGAAACAGAAAAGAGCATCATTAGGACAAATATTACAGATGAATTATTTTTCTACATGGTAGCTTCAAATCTGCTGTGCTCGTCATAGTTGTTGGAGTGAATTTCATGGGGTTTCTCCTCTTCTGGAACCTACCATGAAAATCAGAGAAGAGTTCAGTTGATGCGATATAGACTTCCCTTTGCCATAAAAGGACACTAAAATGCACTGAGAATGTCATTCTGTTTGTATATATTATGTGTCTATTTATTAACATTGACCCAGCCTGACATGAACCACAAGTTCTGAATTCCAAGGGATGAATTCAGGGTTTTCTCAATACAAGAATTTCTTCACACTGATGTTAGCTACAAGAATGCAAAATTAATATCTGGGATTTTCAAAGAACTCTAAAGAAACAAGGTGACTGTCTCTAATGAAATGTAAACGATGTTGTTATGCCAAATATCAATATCCCTTCCCATTACCCGATAAAGCTCACTTAGAATAGAATATTTCTGAGCAGTTCTACTCATACTACAGGACCTTCAATTGAGCAGGGTTGTATTATTATCACTGGTCAACACAGGCCGTGAATTCTTCAGCCACACTTTGAAATTTTCCTTTTCCTGACATTTTTTATCACTTACTTACATATGACAGCCTATTTCAGGCCTTGCCAAAAAACAGTGCTTTGACTTTCCTGAGGTCAAACAGCAAATGGCTTGCAGAGCTGTCATTAAAAGTTGTTTTTTCTGATTGTCATTGCTACAGATGATCTTTTGGCTCAAAACTTCCCCTTAGATTGCAAACTTTCTCTCACCAAAAGCCAAATTGTGTGGTTCATACTGGAGCTAAATTCATTAAAAAACTAATAAAATATCCTTTTGAGTTCTCAACATTTTATTTACAAGGAATGTATATAATGTATTTCTTCTTGTCTTGCCTTTTTGAGTTTGTCCTGGCATAAAGGATAAAATTCAGATTGCCTGAATCGAGAATCCATCATCAGTCTCTAACGAAGGGAGATGCAGAAAGTCTGCAAACAGTGCAAGGAACTCCTTAGGTTAGCCAAGGGGAAAGCTATGTCTGAGTTTCTGCTCTGCGCTTGATGGTGGGCATCCAACTCAGAGATGTATGTGAGACTCAACTGAGCAAATCTAGGTCTCCACAGTACAGAGCTCTGCATTTGAGGCAGGCAGTGAAAGATCTTTCATTATCTGCGGGGAATATAGAGACTTTCAAGGTTTTAATTCATGTAACCTGACATCGATCTGGAAGGATTCAAATGAACTGCAATCTGTAGCCATCTCTTCACTGGGCGTAAAGGGAGCCAGGCAGGGCTATTTCAGACATACTCGTTTCTCAGCCCCGTTGCTTGTGAGTTCATGCATAAAGCAATAGTGCCAGGAGGCCCCTCTGCTGATAACCTCAGTGGTCAGATTATTCAGCCAGGAAGCAGAAGAGCTTCTGCTCAGCCTAACGGATACTCACCCTACAAACACTGAAGAAGCGCCCTATACTTCATTGAGTATGAAATTCTAGCTGATGCTAGAAAAGCAGCACCATTTAGCCAAAAATGCAAATATTGTGTTTAAACCACAAAAAGGAAGAGGACACCTGACACAACAAGCACTTAAAAGAGAGATAAAGAGCTCCACTGAGGTCTCAATTTGTTGGCTCTATTTCTGCTTTTTGTTCAAGGTTAGTCCAATGTAAATGGCATGACTAGCTAGCAAGCCCAAAAAAGATCCTGAAGGTGGCCTTGATAAATTCGGAGCCTGAGGCAGAGCAACCTTTTTGAAAGCTGACTCGTGTGCAAACCAAAAACCCCAGGAGAGCAGGACTGCAGTGTGCTGTACATCTTCCAACATAATGAAAATAAAGGGAGGTTGTATCTTACCTCCCAATAAACAGAGTCATCAAAGCAGTTCTGGTCAGATACTTGTCCCAAGAAGGGCAGCTTTAGAATACCACCTGCAGGAAAAACAGCATCAGAGGTTAAAAAATGGACAAAATGCCCAAATAAATGTTCCTTAGATGTGCCTTGGGGAGTCATCTAAGTTTTCTGACTCGTTTCCTAGTCTACAGAAATGCCCAACCATCTTGGGACATCAGGTCCATTATAAGAAGTGATGCAGGTTTCTTCATGTCAACATGAATAAGAGCTTGTTTTCAATTGCTCAAACCTTTCCCAGATTTCAGACTGGAATTTTCTATTTCAGCCTGAATTTTTGTTTGGAAAGTATCCACAGTCACGTGGAAACATGTGACATCTAAATGAATATGTCTTAATCTCAAACTATTTTCTGTTCAGAATTTTAAGTCTCTGAATCTAGAGAGGAATTCCATCCCAAACAGCATCTTACTATTCCTGTATATACAACCCAGTATCTTTGAAGCATGTATTAAGTAAGATATCTAGGCTTCATTTGAATTATCGGAAAACTGCTTTTCCGTATTTAATTTTCTGCCAGTGTGCCACCATGCATTGGGCCTCGGGCATTGGAACAGGCTGCCCAGGGAGGTGGTGGAGTCCCCATCCCTGGAGGTATTCAAAAGACATTTAGATGAGGCCCTAAGGGATACGATTTAGTGGGGGACTTGGTAATGCTGGGTTAATGGTTGGACCCGATGATCTTGGAGGTCTCTTCCAACCAGAACGATTCTATGATTCTATGCATTATTTCTATTTTTCTATGTTGTATTGTTCACATGAAAGTGTTGATACACTGAAGTTCTCCATGAGCAAACCTCTACATTCACATATATTTCAGGTGCATCGTACTGACCTGTCAATGCTCCGCCCGCCAGTGCGATTGCAATTGTGCTGCCCAGGGCAGCAGCCTGCATGCCAGGAGTTAGGCGGACACCCGGCCTGAAAAGGGCAGAAAAACAAACCATTGACAATCCAAAAATTGTTACCCTTTGAGACTGATAATTGGTCTTACAACGTTGCGCTTACTGTCTGCTGGACAAGATGGCTCATAGGAAAATATCCTGCCATTGCTTTGTGCAAGACAGAAAGCATGTGGGATTGATTTTATTTTAGTTTTGGTTTAGACTCCAGATGAAAACAAATTATTATTATCTTGTAAGCCTTTAGAGAATGCTCCCGTTTGTCAAAAAGACCAGCATTTCCTCTTCTTGAGTCTTTCAAAATAGTGGAAATAGCCCATTTTGCCAGTTTTCTTGGAAATCTTACAGTTACCAGCAGTGTAATTGTAGAATCATAATAAAGATTCTTCTACATTTGAATGGTTCTGTATGCTGGTTTTTATGGGTTTTAATTCATTTATTTTTACTTAGGCTTTTAATTTGGAAAAAGCTATGCATATAAACAGTGTGTTAGAGGCAGGATATCAAGAAGAGTCCTATTTAAACCAGAACATGATGTCTGACATCAAATCAAAGATGCATTTTCTGAAAAAAAATCATAATTAGACCCAAGACAGGTGGAAAATTAGGATAGACTTTCAAAAATCAATAAACTCCTTCGTCTCTCCTCTATGTAACTCACTTAGCTCTCTCGTCTACCGCAGTTACTACGATGCCAGCGATGCCTCCCAGTATTCCAGGTAAACCATGTAAATTATGAACTCCACAAGTGTCTTGAATGTTCAGCTTGGATGCCAACAAAGGCTGAAATAAGGGGAAATATGAAGTTTATTGTAAGTTTATAGTCTTCCATTATCTGTAGAGTGATATGCAAAAGAAAATAGCACAGAAGTACAAGAAAAAACTTATTTCATGTACACAAAATTTAGCTATACAACCTGCTGTCTTTTCCTTCACTGTGAAATTATTTACATGCAGAGAAAACCAAGTACTTATGTATCATATCCGAGATATCATCATAAATATAACGGTTCAAACCACATGACAGTCCATCGACATTCCTACTCTTTTCAGCCACTGCAGCAAAGGTTGAAAGAGGTGGCTAAGTACCACATACACGCCTGTTCTGAGTCGGGTAGTCAGGTACTTCCAGAGTGTTTCTCCACCAGGAGATGCCAGTTTAAACAGTTTTAGTCAGAATACTTTGTTTCTACATTTTGCACATGAAACGCTTCCATTTTATACTTCAAAAGTATTTTTTGATTACAGATCTGTTTAGAAATTTTAAAAGGCTGAAATGTAATTAGTCCTATTTCACTGACACATGGGCTTGGAGCAAAATTCGGGCAGCTCTTTGAACAGAAATCCCAACTTTAATGAACTCTAATCTATGTGATCCTTCTGTGTTTTTACCTAGGTGATGGACTGAAGTTAGCTCATAAGCATATATTTAAATCACACTGATTTAAAAATAACAATTAACTAGAGCTTAGTCTCTATGCTATATCAGCCAGTTCCTCAACTCCCTTTCTAGCGAACCAAAGGAGCTCCGGTGAAGCCAATGAGACAACTAAATAAATGAGAGCAGAGGTGGCTCCTCACTACTTACACTCAGGAAGTGGAACCCCAGGACAGAGATGATCCCAGCAATGCTCCCAATGCACATGGCAACAAAAGGGTGGATTGACAGGTCGGCACAGGTACCCACGGCTACTCCTCCTGCCAGGGTGGCGTTTTGAATGAGAACCTGTGAAGAGCATACAGAGGTGGAGATGGTATATGTGGACAGAGGATTGTTTTAGTGCTGAATGACTTGTAAGACTTGCTTGCATACAGTTTTCCTTTTCTTCAGGTGGGATTTTTCCAATGAAGAATGAACAGGAATTTAAAACAGGATTCCCTGTTACACTTTCAGGGTGTTTGTTCAAAGCTGCTCTAAGCCAGTTTAGCAGGTGCCAGTTTAATGAAGTCTGGATTTTGCAAAATCACTAAAACTCATCTGACCTCTCGAGAAGCCAGGCTGAGCCAGCGAGAACTGCCTCCGACAACAGCAGAAATACTGCAGTGTCATTGAACTGCGTGTGCTCACAGCAGGCTTAGATAAACATTGCAACTGCTGGAACATCAGGCTGGATCTCAGGGCGAGGAGATGAAAGGTTGGCAGCCTAGCAGCCCCAGCCCAGTTTGGCTTTGCCTGTTGTGCAGCTGCACTGTGAGATTGCCAGGGAACAGGTTGTTGCCTTGAGAGACCTATTTTGGCTATTGCAATACCGTAACTCACGTAGGATCTTCTTTGGAATAAGACCCAAAAGTCCACCTGAATGTTGGACTAATGTCTCTATGTTCCAGCAGGTTCTATGGACAAGAGAGGACAAGCGAGCAGGACCATCACTACAATGTCTAAGAGCTTTTTACTCTCCAAATGCAGTGAGCCCACTGAGGAATTACCACATACCTAAAGCAGGGTTGGTTGCTTCAGGGCCCAATCTTACATTATAGCTTTTAGAAGTATAATACCTCTAATTTTGCCCACAGGGTGAACAAAGGCTCCAGATAGCTCACGGACACTGAGAATCTGCCTAATCATCCTTATTATAGAGGGGTGACTCGATTTAACAGAGGTTGCGATGTGATTCTTACCATACTGAATTTGCCTCTTTGATCCACCAGGCTGGAGAGGGCAAATGTTACGACAGTGCATGCGGCCAAGGAATAGTAAGTGTTGGCAATTGCTTTAAACCGGTGCGTTGGTTCAGATGCAATGGCAGAGTTAAAACTGGGCCAAAAAAGCCAAAGGAACAGAGTACCTGAATGAATATAAGACAAAACAAAACAAAGACTATTCAGTCACAAGGGATATTTCAATGTGAAAGGTGCAACACAACAGAACTAGCTACAAGAAATGAGGAAGATGATCAATAGGAAACACGAAATAGCCAAAATGCTGGGAGAAATAATAGATTATGCAGAAGATTTTGACACTGGCAGCTGGGATTCTGACACATGATGTCTGTCAAATCTTGCTGGAAAACTGTAACACATTGTGACCCCTTGTCAAGCCCCACTCATGGCCAGGGCTCACCACCACTGTGAAAACCATGCCAGAATAGAATGCATTAGCAAGACACTTCACATGTAAATCTCTTATCATCTATTGATATAGCTGTTAAATTGATGAGTATATCTCACAGACAGACAGATGTATGGTTTCTAGCATTCATTTGCCAAGTGCTGGGTCCTGCACTTGGGTCACAACAACCCCAGGCAACGCTACAGGCTTGGGGGGGAGTGGCTGGAAAGTGCCCGGCGGAAAAGGACCTGGGGGGGTTGGTCGACAGCGGCTGAATATGAGCCAGCAGTGTGCCCAGGTGGCCAAGAAGGCCAAGGGCATCCTGGCCTGTATCAGCAATAGTGTGGCCAGCAGGAGTAGGGAAGGGATCATCCCCCTGTACTCAGCCCTGGTGAGGCCGCACCTCAAGTACGGGGTTCAGTTTTGGGCCCGTCACCCCAAGAGAGACGTTGAGGTGCTGGAGCGTGTCCAGAGATGGGCAACGGAGCTGGGGAAGGGTCTAGAGCTCAAGTCCTGTGAGGAGCGGCTGAGGGAACTGGGGATGTTTAGTCTGGAGAAAAGGAGGCTGAGGGGAGACCTTGTCACTCTCTGCAACTACCTGAAAGGAGGTTGTAGAGAGATGGGGGTTGGTCTCTTCTCCCTAGTAACGGACAACAGAACAAGAGCAAATGGCCTCAAGTTGCGCCAGGGGAGGTTCAGATTGGTTATTCGAAAAAATTTCTTCACCGAAAGGGTTGTCGGGCACTGGAACAGGCTGCCCAGGGAAGTGGTGGAGTCCCCATCCCTGGAGGTATTCAAAAGACGTTTGGATGAGGCCCTAAGGGATATGATTTAGTGGTGGACTTGGTAATGCTAGGTTAATGGTTGGACCCGATGATCTTGGAGGTCTCTTCCAACCAGAACAATTCTATGATTCTATGATTAGCGGGAGAGGCACAGCTCAATACTTTTAATCATGGCCAATTTCTATGGAAATGCTGCTTATGACAGAAGATTTAACAAAAAGGGAGTCACCACTAATGCATGGTGAAAATGCATCTTTAATTTGATCTTTCCTTTTTTTAACCAAGGAAAAATTGTAAAAATACGTGTGTCAGTGAAAACATTGTGCATGCGTCAGACAAAAAAGAATATGCCTCTAGGAGTGTACTTAAGAAAATGGATGCAGCGTAATAATAGGCAGTCATTAAAACATCGGGATGAAAGAGGGATGAACAACTGATCAGCACTCACTATTACTTCACTTACCAATCATGGCAAACATGTCCGAATGATAGGTAGATTCTTCATTTTCGTGTTTCTTTTTCAAACCAGGACGATACAAGACTAGGGTTACGGCCAAACCAAAATAAGCTCCAAAAGCATGGATAGTCATTGAGGCTCCAATATCTGTGGCCTGTAATAGGGACCCAAAATAATGCCACAGATTTTATACAGCATAAAGGTGATGATTTGATGAAGGAGAAGCCTGGATGACTTTAATGGTTTATTTGCTATGGTAGGAACTAGAACCTAGAATATGTAAACTGGAAGTATTACAAAGTGAAAGTATTTTTTATAAACAGAAAACAATTATTGCTAAATAGTTGTACCTGAAATATTTCTGTAACTAGATGTTCGTTGCATGCAAAGATTGTGATCTCCAGAATTGTCAAGATCAGCATCTGAACAGGACTTGTTTTCCCCAGGACTGCTCCAAACGAAATCAGAGCAGTTGCTGTACTGAAGTCTGCATTTATCATGCTGAGGTTAAGAAAACAAACAAAAACAAACCAAAGCAAAAGAAAAACACAGGAAAAAAAGAAAATCAGTTTAAAGAGATCTGAAATAAGGCTGTAATATCCAACCTGTCATATCATTAAAATGATAGAGCTTTAACTCTTCAGATATAAAATTATCAAGATCGTCTTTGTGGATGAAAATTAAATCAGACCTTTCCAGATGAGTTTTGTAGGGATCTTACCAGCTACTGAGGAAAAAGCGTGGGAAGGTTACCTCCTGCTTATACCATATATGTGCTTAGCTGGTTGAAATTATAGTGAAAAGTTGGGTGAGATGTGTATTGCAGATGTGCAGGGATATTTCCAGCTCTGTCACTTGAACTCCAAAGTTGACAGGGAGCTCTTAGCTTTGGTCAGATGGTTTATCTCATTTTAAAAGCCTTGCATGCCTTTCTATCACTGCACGTCATGTTGGCACTAGCTGTCAGGAAGGACCAGTGTTAACAGGTTATGGGGAATGGCAAAGATAAATAAAACCACAAATTGATCAAAAATTTGCAGCACAGAGGGGCACTAACTTAGGAATCCCTCTACAAATGCCTGTCCGTAAGCATTAAGGAGCTACTTAAATTATTTCTGCTTGTCCCTCAGTAATTTTTGGCTGCTGTTCCTTTCAAAATTGTCTACAAGTCTCAGAAAACAGAACTGCAGATGTGGAAAGCACTCTGAGACCTTGGTAGAAGCAGGACAGATGAATGGGAGGGGGATTAAAAGTATCTAGAGATACTTGCTTGTGAGGTCTATTGCCCAAAACCTACTGTAGTATGGCGCTCACGCAAATCATTCCTTGAGAAGTAGGAGAAAACCTCATGCGTGGATAGACACACTGGTCCAGCCTTTCTTCTGTGACCCCATGTGTCATGGAAGGACAGATCCTTTCATGCCTGCTGGATGCAGGAGGTGCTGCAATACTGCTGGAAATCTTCCAGCTTCCACAGCTCCAGAGATTCAAAGCAGTCTCTCTACATGACCTATGTAACGTAGCACCTCAAATCTCATCCCACCCTTTGGTTCCCTTGGCCCAATGCACCAGGTGTTGCCCCTTTAGAGGTGAAGGGCAGATGACTGTTGACAGTAAGGCTCAATCAAATCTCAGTGAACACAGAAGTCTGATCCCACAGATGTTGTAGTTTATGGCTTCACCTGATATCTTAAGGGATAGAAATGTCAATTTTGGTAAATTCACATGTACCTTTTGATACCAACAGGAATTGTCCCTCTTGCCATGTGCCAAAATCCTTGCACCAGGGTTCCCCACTGGAGACCAAAGGCAGCAATGAGCATGTTGATACCAACACTGCTGAATCCATATTTCTTCAGAAAGGTCATCAGGAAACCAAATCCAACAAATATCATCACATGGACATCCTGAAAGACTGAAGGGAAAGTATGTCTGTGTAGTGACTATGAAGGGAGGAAAGCTAGGAACAAATGAGGATTTCATAGAAAAGAAGAGAGTTCCAAACTCATGTCATCAATGTGATCCATCCTTCCCCACTTCATGACCAGTCTACTAGTTGAAGATTGAGTGTCTGGAAAATGCAAGACCCAATTATTGATTTTATTCCTTACTATATCATTGTGGAGAACACTAAATCTCTATACTAGCAAATTTAATGTGTCTGGAACTATTCTCTGAAGCTACCTGGAACATCACAGCTTCATGTCCTCACAGAAAAGTTCTCTTCCCCCTCAAATGAAGGTTGTCACATCCAGCGTGTTCTGGCTAACTCCAAAATTGTATGTGAGATTTGTTTGGTAGAGTCCTAGTGGGACCAGTGCGAAGGTATGGCTGTGATCCCTACACACTACTGTACAAGAGGTTGATTTCTTTACCTGGGTAAAAGAAAAAGGCATTTAAGGCAATGTCTAAACTAGTAAATTAATATTGCTAATCAACATATACTTAGGCCTCCTTCAAAGACGCTTTTTTTTTTCAAATATGAATTTTGTTAAAATATGGCTCGCTCTCTGTCTACTTTTTTTAAAGATTTTTTTTTTTAATTTCCTTTTTTAGGCTTTTTAATGCAAACTGAGTTTATCACCGCAACATGGATATTTTATATTTTAAAATATTTTGTTACTCTGAAGTGTTTTATGTGATTTAACAGACTCTACACCTAACAGATTTGAGTCCTGCAATTAAGGTTTTTTCTCTGATTTTATCATTAGTAAGAACCTCACTATAGAGAAACTGTTTCTTTTAATTTCTATTTCATTGCCTCTTGCATGCAAATATGCAGGAAAAACTTGAAATATTGGCCTGATTAGTATAATATTTGGCTTGAAGTTACAGTTCCTAGTTGCATACTTTCAGCATTCCTATAGTTTTGCTATATGCATTACCGTGTTTAGCCAAAAGAGGGCCCAGAAGTATAAGAAGTTACTGGAGATTCCTAATAAACTCTTTTATATTTGCACTGTCATACTCCAGCCCTGACCTAGCACTGAAATACATACACGCGTGTAGTAAGATCCCTTATGTTGGGTTACGCACGTCTAAGACACAGCGTAGAAATGCAGGTGGTTCACAAACACCCTCAATTCTTTTGCTTCCTCTTTAGGCTGGACATTTTCACATTTATTTCCTGACTTTAATAATAGCCAGCGATGTGATTTTCGACCCCCCTGCAGTCCTTTGGCAGCTTCCCATTTTCCTCCATGTTACTCAGTTTCCAGAACTACTTTCCAAACTCTTGTGTTGTTCTTTACTCCTTATTTTAAAAGATACACAAGCCACTTAACTTCCCCATATGGGCTTCTGCTTTTGATATACTGGCATATTTTGTATTGCAATGCTGTATGAAAATAACTGTCTAGCTTAGAGCTCAACATATTCCCTTGCTTCAGAGGACCTGGGAAGAGACGAAAAAGGTATGTTTGGGGACAAACACACCATGCTGATACAACCTTCCTCATCCTACCAGCAGCAAAGTCTTTAGTGTCTTAGTGGATGCAGAACCCAAAACACAGCTTGATTTGCCCATATGCCTGTGTCAAAGAGAGTCAGCGGAGGGTGTTTAGGAAAAGGATATTAAAGTACAAGGCCGTTTGATGGGTACGTGTGTCTGTGCACCCTCCCAGCTTGCAGCAGCCTGTGCCGCAGGAAGACAGAGCTGTGTCTTCGTCCCTGGCTTGACTGCGGTGGTGGACTGCACATCTAGAGCAACTCTCCTTCAAATGTCTCGGAAAACACGTAGCAGAGGTTAGTGCTGGCAGGACTGAGAGTGGATGGCCTTCCCAGCGTTCCTCTAACACCACCCTGATGATCTCAGATACAGGTCATCACCCACCTTTTTTTCTTAAGTGGGACAAAAGTAGGTTGGCAGGTCAGATGAGAAAGCTCTTCTCAAACAAGGGAAGGAGTAACCTAAGATCTCTTTCCCTTGTTTTTGAGGATAAGTGCAAACTGGATGCTGAACAAGCCTTTTTCTCCCCTTTTTGAAATAATTTTCTATGAGTGACCATTCACCCAGTAACCTCTGGGAACAGCATTGGAGAAGTGGCCTGGGTTATTTATCTGACTGTTGTAAAACTACTTTATCAAAAGCTTGTTAATGTTGCCAAAAAAATACAGAACTAGAGGGCAGATGCATAAAAGTTGCACAGCACCATCTACAAAAGTAGCCTTTTTGTTTGACTTTAGCAGAAGAAAATGGAAATGTATTTAATATAGGCTTAGCATGACAAGTCAAAGTGATTTACAACTTCAACAGTTTTCAGTCTATATTATTATATTATTTGTGTTTCATGCACAAAATGAGGGGTGTGTTTGAAAATGACCTATTCCTGCTCTTTTTATTATTTAATCAGCCTAAGCCATGGCCTCAAGTTGTGCCAGGGGAGGTTTAGATTGGACATTCAGAAAAATTTCTTCACCGAAAGGGTTGTCGGGCATTGGAACAGGCTGCCCAGGGAGGTGGTGGAGTCCCCATCCCTGGAGGTATTCAAAAGACATTTAGATGAGGCCCTAAGGGATATGATTTAGTGGGGGACTTGGTAGTGCAAGGTTAATGGTTGGACCCGATGATCTTGGAGGTCTCTTCCAACCAGAACAATTCTATGATTCTATGATTCTATGATTCTATGATTCTATGACTTTCCAATAAAGTTTTAGTTTTGCCCATTCAGGGTAGTCAGCTCCAGGTAAGAAAATTTTTCCAGTCTCTCACAGGAGGTTATGGTTTGTTAGCATTCAGCATATTACTTGCTCTTGTTTGCCATCTCCTGATTAAATCATTGCAGACAAAGTGAGTAAATTGTTCTCATCAAAACAATCCCACTCATGTAGACAACATCTCGGTAAATCACGTCTAGATCAGTGCAAGATGCTTTACTGCCTAAGTAACCTGACTCTACGTGTGAGCAAAAGAACAGGTTTCAAAAGCACGTTGATGACTGAGGAGTTTAATTCTTGGTGCCCATCAACGGAGCTTCTGCGTGCTCAGGTCTCTTTTGAAAGGTGCTTTTCGAAATCTTACCCCAGCCCTGAAGATTAAAAGCAATTCTGTTTGAAACGAGCAGGTGGTTGACAGGTAATCCTGGGGCCTCCTGAGGGGTAGCCAGGATTCATATAAATGTTTTAAAGCTGTCTGGACTTATTTACACAAAAGATTAAAAGTTCTGGTTAAAACTAGGTTAATTATGGTTGTTGAGGACAAATTTCAGCTAGTCTAGCCTATGCCTTCTGCTTTAACTACCTGTTATGCATCCTTTTAAAGAAGAGTAGGTCTGGAATGATTTCAAATGATGGAGAAAACAGCAAGATTTGAAATGAACTGTTTCAGTAGCTAGTTCTGTTTAACAAAACATCGTACTTCTGTTCTGTGAGACAGGAAATAAAGATTGGGAAAAAATGCTCCAGCAGATCCTGAACAAAACCACTGCACGTGATTCTGCAAGGCTGCCCAAGACCAACATATTAATCCCGCTGCAAGGTCTCCGCGTGGTGGTCAGTCTCAACACAAAGATGCTTGTGGCATCCAGGTTTATACAAAAACCGTGATTTTGCTCTGCCTGAAGGAGTAAACCATAGAACCCTGAACAAGAGGGGCACATAAGTTTTCCTAAGTTGTGAGTCATGGATCAATCACAGGACGTTCCATACAGGATACCAGTACTAAAGAAATCCTTCAGGAGTGTGTGCAAAGCCATTGCACACCCTTGTCCTCCCATTCCAGTGCACGGCACACCTGCAGCTGTCCATCCAGTTTGCCATGCCTGTACTTGCATCCACCAGAAACAGCCACAGTGCAAAGCTATGCTTTGGGAATGATCTCAGCTCAGCCCCCCTTGCCTGAGTGCAAAACTATGGTGATCCTCAATTCTTATTCTCATCTTTCTTCAGTTCAAAAATACTGAAACAGCTTGGATTCATGGAGCTGAAGTATTTAAGGCATATAAAAGCAGGCCCTGCACTGCAGTTCTGAGAATAAAAATTGGCCCCTGGATGAAACAACTAAATCTATGAGGTACAGATGGGTTAACATCCCTGGGGATAGCGTGGAAAGCAGTTTGAACCCATCATTTTGTGAACTCCGGGGAAGTCGTGGCTCAGGATATGTCCTAATACATCTATACAACCATAGCATTAACTTTCTGCCAGGTCCTCAAGCAAACTGTGCTCTTGTGTGCACTTTGTAGACAGGGAAGTTTGAGAGGAAGAGGGTCTAAAAGTGAAAACACAGGTATTAGGAAATCCTACTTTTATTCCACTTCTTTATTGTTGTCGTGGTTTAACTGAATACCACGAAGCTGCTCCCTCCCTCCCTCCCTCCTCAGTGGGGTGGGGAGGAGAATCAGAGAGAAAGGAAAACTCATGGGTTGAGATAAAAACAGTTCACCAGGACAGCAAAGGAAAAATATACAAATATATTAATAATGATGATAATAATAATAATATATATAAGGATAATAGAATATATAAAACAAACGATGCACAATTTCTCACCACCCGACAACTGATACAGCCCGTCCCGAGCAGCAGGCAGGGAGCAGGGGTATCCCCCCCCCCAGCTATCCCAGAACAGCAAGTTCCAGAGAGAGCAGGCGAGGGAACCAACAGCCGAATGAACGGACAGGCCTGAATGAACTAAAAAAGGGAAAAACAGGGAACAAAAAGCAACCCAAAGGGAAGCTTAAGGGTTAAGAGAAGTGCCCCACCAGCTGACCCTCACTTATACCGGCCATGCCATCCATGGTATGGAATACTCTCTTTGGCCAGTTTGGATCAACTATTCTGGCTCTGCCCCTCCTGTTTTTGCACTTGCACATTAGCAAAACCTGGGAAACTGCAAAATGTCCTTGGTCGTTCAGCAGCAACCAGCAATGTGTGCTGTCACCGTTCTTCTCACACTAAATCCAAAACACAGTAGCTGCTGGAGACAAAACCAGCTCCGTCCTGGCCGAAACCAGGACAATTGTGAACGAGATCCATCAACTCTTAGGTCAACATCTAAAAGCTCAACGTTACATCTGTGGTGTTTGCTTAGTTTATGTCTCTACTGGTAAACTGAACAGCCTGGCCAAAAGGCAGATGGCATAGGTTGACCCACACCTGTACAGCTACATGCTCTTCTCTCCTGAAACGCTATTCCCACCTGCACTCCTTATTGGGAGTAGTCCTTTATCTATGCTATGCCTAAAGCCATACCTAGGAGGAGGTCAAGGTGCTGGTTTGCCTGAGCCAAAACCATGCCAGAAGCTTGCTAGCAGTTCAGTAGTGTGGACAGCTGAGGGACGGCGTGCGGGTATAACACAGTCGTACGCTGGCTGTGCAGAAAGGCGTGGGAGACAGCAGGCAGTTTCTCCCACATATTTTAGACACTAATAATAGGGAAGAAAGAACTATAGGTGATCCCTAACTGGAAAGATCACATTTAAAGGTCTATATTGTTATGTTAGCATCTGGTGAGAAGAATCCTTTCCTCTGGGATGTTGATGAAGCTCCTGCTCTCTCTCTGACACCTTTTTAAAATGGAGATATTAAATTAAAAACCAGGGCTCCATACAACTGCTGGGAGAGGGTTTTAAGTGCGAGAACAGCCTATCCCAGGAGCTCCCCACAGAACGCAGCACCCACGGTGGTGCCTGTGGCACAGGCGATCTCCATCCAGAAGACTCGAAGTTTACTAAGAAACGCACCATGGTACTGTAAGGGGCCACTGAAGACTATTAAATTATGGGCATAAGCACAAGGATCCCATGCACCTTTCTTCATTTCCCTTGGTAAGGGGGACTCCAAGAAAGTGCAGGTCAATGTAGTACCAAACCCAGCAGGTATGATATTCAGACTGGAGAAGGTCATTTTCGCTGTTTTTGCGGGGCAAACAGTCCTTAAACTGAGTCTGAAGGACCCAAGTCCTAGATAGCATCCTTCTGGCTTACCAGATTATACAAAGACGCCCAAAACACTACTGTTCCGTGGCTGTATCTGTTGTCGTTGTGTTATTTTGGGGTAGAGTCAGAGAAGAGGCAGGTGGATAGGTATTTTAGGCAATAGGTACGTTAATAAAATAACAGTGCCAGAGTAGAATTATCTGCGCTGTCGAATTATGAGTGTGGTCTCTGGCATAGCTTTTGCCAAGGCCAACTCTCACCTTCTGGGTGACAGGGGACCAAGGGTCATTCCCAATATACCATCTACATAAGGCCACCTAATTTAAGAACCGGGATAGTTCAATATCCTGGACATGGCCAAGCTGTGTCTCAGAAAGAGAATGGACTCTGGCATAGCCCAAGTTACTGTCTCTCGGGGATACTGGTCCATCTCAGTGGAGTTAACCTAAGTGTGAGTAATTAGCCCCTGATGTTCATCAGCTGACTTGCATCTGGAGCTGAATAATGCCGTACATTCACTGTTCTCTCAACTGGACAATGCTCCGTGTGAGAATACACGATACAAGACTACTAGGGAGTGAAGTGACCCCAAGATCACGTTCCCCTGTAACAGTCACTGAAAGGCCAGTTGGAATGAGACAAAAAGAGGGATACATTTAAAATTACCTGGGTACTACATGCTGGCAAGGAGTTCTGTACCATTATGATCATCATTCAGAGGATTGCAATCAGGGCTACAGGTTGGTAAGACATCAGAGCCAAGAAGAAGAACACCAAACCTTCAATACCGCCAGCAAGACGCAGCATGCTCATCTGCAGACGTATTTTTCTATTTATTTACAACAGTCTGATCTCTGCGTGAGGAGGATGAGGGTGGGAGAACTCAGCAACTACTTCTCAGGCCAAAAGCTTTCTCCCTGAACTTCATCAAGCATTTGCAGAACAACAAATCAACAGAAACATTTGCAGGCTGAACTATTACTGTCCGCAACTGAGCCGCTGCTTTGACAGATAGGAGGAAGTTATCCGACTTGGGACAAAAACTATTGCCCTTCGTGGAGTCCAGTTTGTGCAAACATATTTTGTAGCGATGATGAATATGCTGCCCAATTTCCCTGTTCTTATAAGACAACCTTTTGAAACCTGGGTGATAGTAATGAAATATTCAGTTCATTTTCATTGTTTGATACAGTAATCGGGATAGAAGCTCCAGCAAGAAGCACTACCATCCATCTCTGGAAAATGCTAGAATTGTTCAAAGCAGTTCATATTTCTCCAAGTTTTATGCAAACACTAGAACTGTTTTCAGGACTCTTCTCTCTCAGAACAGCTAAATTCTCAGAAGTTAGCTACTTTCAGAACTTTATATGTGCTCAAATTGAATTTATCTTTGAAGCCTGTCGCTGTAACACCTCAGAAAGAGTTTGTTTGCCTGAAAGCATGCCTTTCTCTCCTGGCTATATCAGTAGGTCTCATAAGTTACTCAGAAAGGATTAGTTTAAAGAAATTCTAACTTCTATAAATCTTAGACGGCAACACTTACATGGGTATAAAATTTCGGAGGCATCACTGGTGTCATATTCCACAAATATCCCAAACAAAACAATGATGATCACTTCCAGAAGAAGAGCCAGGATCGAGAACTTGAACTTCATGTTGGTGTCAAGGGCTGAAGGCATTGCAGGAGAGCGGGCAGCTGTGAGAGCCTGATAAAAGACGCTTGCCTTCAGCGGAGCTGCCTAATTCGGTGGATCTGGACGATATAGCAAAAAAAAAAAAAAAGAAACAGGCGAACACACCGTCACACCCACTATGGGAGGGAAACGGTATGGCTCAATATAGCGATTTCTATTTCCCAGGCTATTTCTGTGCATGAAATACTGGCTTATGTATTTTTTACATTTGTAATGCAAAAAACCCTCGTTTAGCCACAGATATGCTTCTACGTATTTTAAAAAGGAAATAGCCTAAAAGAAAATCTCACATAGCCTGGTTTGCTGCACATAGTGAGGAACACAGCTCCAGTCCACTGTGCTTCCTGCAGTCAATCATTTCTTCAAGTTGTAGCTTTCGTTTTAAAAGGTAAATAATTTTTCATCTTATATGAAACATGGGCAATCTCTTATCTCTTCATATAGGATATGACAGACAAAGAGAATCTCTTTCAGCAGGCTGAAGAGGTACTTGTTCTTATTTCACAATGAATGAAGTGCTCGTAGAGCACAAGTTCTCATTGTGAACTGTTACTTAAAAAGAAAATAATTACACCTCTTCGTAAGAAAAAAAGGATATTTCTAATTGTTAGAAAATAAAGCTGTAGATTATGAAAAAATTTGAAAAAAACAGATTTTTTTTTCAATTTTAATTATTATTTTTTGCATTTTTCTTAGCTCAGAGAATGAAAATAAGTCAGAGACCAAATTTCTTAAACGATTTTAAACAGCTCAGTTTGTAAACATTCTCATTAATAAAGAAGCAAATTAAATTTCACTAAGATTACTGTTGGATGATTACTTGCTCTTGAGATTCACATTGGTTGTCAGAATTTGTCTTGACTCTTAAAAGTTTTGTGGATAGAATATTTTGTTGATGTGATACTGAGTAACTTGGCCTCAGTTAATCCAGTATTCAGAAGATAGGCCAAAATTGTATGGTAGGAGCCTTTATTTCATGAAAAATTGTATCTATTAAAAAAAAAAAAAAGGGGTGATATTGCAATGGTAGACTAATTGGTCATGAAGTAGTGGTGCTAGGATACAGCAATAAAATGCTGTGTCAGTCCTTGGGTGTAAAAATCGGCATAATCTGTCGCTGCTGGGAGGTGATGATACCTCGGACTGCTGTCCTGGCGAGACTGCTGCTGGAAAACTGCTCCTACGTTATAAGATTTAAAGAACTCTTTTTTTTTTTTAGGGTACATCTATACTTGTGTATCAAGCAGCGCCATGGCCTTTTCTCTGGTCCTGAGGCCAATTTACCAATTTGTCAATCTTTAGCTTGCCAAACAGGGCGGCTGACACCAGGCGCCTTTTAGGAATGGTGCTGTTCACGGCAACTCCTGGACCAAGTCTGCTTGACCCTGCTGTTGCAATCTTAGGAAGGATAAAACCCCTGGCACTGTTCAATTTTCTAGTATAAAGGTAGAATTAGACCATTGTCCAAACTAAGTTTAAGATGATCTTTGTTTTTTCTCCTTGAAAATGGGTCTGTGGCTTTGGAATGGAAACCAAATTATTTCGGAAGAAGAACATACCAGCCTATCACAGAATCAAACTTGCAAGCAGCAAAGCTAAAATAAGCGTATACGTATTTTTTCTTTGTAGCGACTGTAATTCATTTGAACAGCTCAAAGAGAGGAAGCAGAGCTTTGTTGAAAAGCCATTGCTCATCCTTGCTGTAGCACAGGATAAGACAGGCAGCAACGCTGGATTGTGAGGACCCATGAGCTCCTTCATTTGCACGGGAAGTGATTAAAAAAGAACAAAATCATGAGTAAAGTTCATTGGTTTTTACCCACGGCTCAGCCATGAATATCTTGTATTATTCATTACATAATGTTTTCCCCAGTGAGTACCTCACATATATAAGGCAATCCTTATATTAAGTTCTTTCAGGGGTGCAGAAAAGGCTCCTTGTTGAAATCTTATTGGGGAAAGTGCCTTTTAATAAATGTTTGAATTTTAAAGTGGGTCAAGTCAAGTTCATTCAATCAGGACTTTCTCTGAGATTATCACTTTATATCTTTATATCTTAAATTGCGTGCAGGTACATACACACACGCACAGAGACACATACACACACACAATCTATATTGGAAGACTATTTGTGCATGTCTAAGTCAGTCACGTTATGCTGCCTTCATAGTTAATGGAAAATTATGTGCATTTCAAGAAAATGATTAGTCTCAACTCTCTTAAAAAGTTGTCTTAGGAAAAGATGTTGAATGTTTTAGAGATTCTCATTTCCCTGCAGTGATTACAATGCGAGCCTTTGGTGAGTAGTTCGGATTTAAGCATCTAAACCCTTGAAATTTGTCTCAGGACCAGGCTTTTCGCCCAAGAGTTTCGAGGATTTGCCAGATGTCCTCTTGTTTGCTCTGCTGTAATTCACATGGCCTGTGCAGTGGGTGAGACGGGGATCTGTTCCCTGAGAGTACAAACAAAAGCTGTGCTCCAGCACGGATGTGTCGGAAAGCTGATGTACTGGTGTAACTGGAATACGCAATCCTTAAGAATTACATTTAGCAAACCCCACATTGCCTTCTTGGCAGACTGTCCAATGCCTCGCTTTCCTCCTCTCTCCTTTTTTTTCTCTCTTTTTTTTTTTCCCAGAAAGAGCAATTTAGCTATTTTCTTTGAGGTGAACTGAGGTTCAGCAGCCACAGAGAAATGGCCCCTATACATATACAGGTGATTTACATGCGATTAGGGACTCTGGAGAAATTATATCCCAATTCTTATGTACTCCAATATTTGTTTTTATAAATAAATGAAATACTTCTCCTCACCATTAACGAGGCTTAATCTGTCAACATTGAACTTCAGATATTACTAACTTTAAGCAAAAAGGACTGCCACCACTGGCTGCCAGGAGGAAGAAGATGCTTTATCCAGAGGGTGGAGTTGGGCTACTTTGCCCACTGGACTTTTTGGGGAAACCCAGTTTGACCTGACTCACATTTTGCCTGTTGAGATGGGCTTTGCCTGGTGTCGTGCTTGGGTTTGGGGACTGCGTCAGGAAACGGCAGGTCTCTTAGATGTTCTCCTCAAGCCTCTCCAAGGGACGAAGGGTAAACCACCATACCCTGAGTCGGAAGCAGCGGTGGCAAGGAGACCAGTTTCAGCTTGGATTGATCTTTGTGACTGTGACAAGATGCTGCTTTACCCTGAGCACTGAAAATGATGGTTTTAAACTCCTTGTAGGTCATCCAAACCTGATGAAAATTTTACAGGACAGGGAAGGGCATGTTCGCTGCACGCAGACTCCTGTCTGCCAGATCTGCTGCGCGCTGAGCGGGTTTCTCAAAGGAAAGAGTGAAATGAAATCACGGGACGCATTAGGCACCGACAGTGACCCGTAAACACTGTCCTCTGTATACCCGGCTCAAAACAGAAACAGCTTCATTTCTTTAGAGGAAAAGAGATTACTCCCACTCTTAGGTAATTTGTATATGAATGAAATTCCCTATTAAATAGAAAAACTTCTACAGATGGCTGTGGGCCCTCCATCATACCATCTGTGGGGAGTACGAAACGTTTAACCTGTTAAATCATGAAAACAAGGTCTTGATCCTGCAGCCCTACATCACAGTGGAAACTTTGTGCATAGGAGAAAGTCAGCAGGTCCTGCATTTTGGCCTGATATATTTCCCAGCTGAAGCAACTGCCATGTCAATGGCTGCCTGTCATTCCCATCTTTTTTCCTGACTGTGTTGTTTCTGACACAAGCTTGCCAGGTGACGGGGAACAGCCACCTGCGACATCTCATTTCAAAGGCCAGCAGTCTTTATGTGTCCATCCAGCTGCTGCAGAGGGCAATCAAAAATGCAAACATCTTGAGCTGCCAGTCTTTAGTGTCTGGGAAATTCCCTCGTGTCTCCTTATTAGCTTCAGCTCAATCATGATAACTATAAATACAATGGAAGAAGTGAGGGTGTTCTTTGTTAAATATTGTTTCACACCTGGATCTACTAACTAAATTTGGGTATTTGTCTTTTAAATGGCTGTTGAGTTTTTTATCCTACCTTTCCATCTGATAGAAAAATACGGTGTTGGTGAGGTATCACAGCCTTTATGTAAATAAATGTGAAAAGTTATGGCAGACTTTCAAGCTTCCAGACAAACAAAAATAAGAGATAAAGGGGTAGTTTGAGCAGTATCCTTACCTAAAGAATGAGAAAGAAGCTGCATTTAATAATCTTACAGAATACCCTCAAGCATCATTAGGAGTGGCATTCACCTGACCAGACATATGCTATACATTTCTGTATCTGATCTAACCGTCAATGCTTCCCTTTTAAGTCAGAAGAGAGAAATAGAAACTTCCAAGAGCAATTGTTTTCATCTTAAAGGAAGATACCTAAAAAAGGCTAAATAGGCCAGGTGAATGCAAGGATCTGGCACTCAATGCCCTTTTGATCATGGTTGTTGGATGACACAGGCTCAAATCAGCTTCAGGATGCCTCCTAGAAGAGAACCGACGTGGTCTGCCAAAGAAGCTGATGCTATTTAAAACTCTGAGTTCAGTTCATTGAAGTCTGAGCTATGAGTATCCCTCAGCCAGTGATGATGTGGATTTATGGAGCATGACTTGGGTGCACACCGATCTTTAACCTACTTCTTGGTGTCTGCTCTTATTGTGGGTATAGCTACAGAGACCAGAAAGGCAGCATAAGGTGCAGATTTCCTGCACACTGCGACAGAAATATTTTTTAGAACTCCTGAACTTTGATCTGAATAAGTTTTTTTGAGAACATTGACATTTACCCCATTTCTGTGGTGTCACGGTAGAAGAGTTTTTTCATTAAACCTTAACTTTAATGCTTTGAGTCAGCAGACACCTACCTCACCTCAAGTTGAAAGCTCAGCCAAGTAAATGCAGTTTGTCCATGCAGTCCTTAAATGGCCTCCTTCACCCTGAAGAGGGAGGTGACAGTAAGTGTGTTTTCTCAGTCTTTGGATAGCAGCAATGAGATTGTGCTGACTGGATCCATATCATCCCCACCAGCCGCTTACCCGATTTCTTACAAATGCGGAGAAAATAAGGTCACTAATGCACCACTAAAAAGTTATTACAGGGAACACTAAGGCGCCCATCAGAAGAGGAAGGAAACACAATGGACAAGTAACAATCACAGCTTAATAGATAGATGATGGTTCCATTTACCTTGTTATTACAGGGTCTCTTGCTGAAGTAACTGTGTTTTATTTTTCCATTTGAAATTACACAGGCTTTCGCCTCTATTGAAGACCTCACTTGATTACAATACAACACTTTTCCTCTCTCCAGTACACAAAGAAGTGATAGAGGTTAAGACTAGAAGAAACTACTCAGTCTTTTTGTTCTCCCCTCTGACTAAAATAGGCCAGAGAATTACAACCAGTTAAGCTGTGTTTGGCTACAGCGTACCTTGTTGAAGAGGAGCATGGTGGGCTTAAAAACTTCACGCTTTCATGTTCTGCTTTTATCGCATGAGTGTTGAAAAAAGGAATAAAGTGCAGAAGCAGAAGCTTTTGGTTGAAATGTATCCCAAAGTTGCAGGAAAGCTGTTTACAAGATGACGGCGTTCGTTCTCCCTTTCACAAGGGCCAGCTTGTACTGCTCTTGTGATAAAACAGGGACTACTGCAGGGAAGATGGGTGCTTTACGTACACCTTAAAGCTCTACCTGTTGTCGAGAGAAAGCAAGAAGAAACAGTATAAATGAGATGAATTCTTTAAGTCTCGGATGCTACTTGCATCTTGTGTTAACATGTTTCTCTTGCTCCTCATCAGTCCTCTGTGCTTAATTGTATCTGGGCACTCGAGGTGTCTCTTACAGAGATGTTGTTCCTGCCAGCGTGAAGCCCCTTACTTAAATCTTGCTCTAAAGGCAAGCAGGTGTTAGGCTTCTGAAAAAGCACAAGGAGATGACTTCAGACATGGCAGTGTATCATCTCAGTTATCTTTCCTTACTGAGGACTGTCTCTAGGTTTCAAAATCCAGTCTGGAGCTGTGAATACACCTGTATTTGTGTTCACTCTAGTCTTTGCGTCTTGCCAGAAGAGCACTAGGAAAGAACCCTTGTCAGGGAAATTGAGGAGAAGTCTTTTGCTCCTCACTGACCTTTCATGATACAGCTTTCCCTACTGGCATCAGCAAATGCAAGTGCACGTCAATCTGAGTGATCTCCAAGTTTCTCTTGAGTTGCAGACACTCTAGAATATCACTTGATTTAGATTTATTGCCTTCAGTGTGTTCTTGTTATATTCATGTTAACCAAAACAAAAAATTCCCAAAACGTAGGACAAGATTTAAATGGAAACAGAAAGTTTTATTCTACCAAAGTAAAGGCTTTGGTAGAAGCTCAGTAGTGAGGATGCTGTTAAAAAAAGAAAACTGGAAAGATGCACCTAAAAATAATTATTTTTCAATATGTTGTTCACAGGATTTCTTAGCTGTGCTAGCTGTAGGGTTAATGGCAGCATGGAGTCTGGAGGGTTGTTTTCCAGTGTCAAGGAAGTTGTGTATTCTTCTGAATCGCCTTTTATCTGAAGATCACATTATGCACAAAGGAGTCTTCAAAACAGTTTCTAGCAACCCCTTCTATGTTCACTATCAGTTGAGATAAAATTTAAGTGGACTTTCAGCTCTGTGTATAAATCCTGATCATCTGTGAATCTGTACAGATTCTGTAACATGCCAATTTCCCTTATTAGTTTCACCCTTCCTAGCAAATAATATGAATATTCTCTACCAATTCTTTTCTTCCCTAACAGTTTCATTTACATAGTGGCTTTTTTTTACCCCTTGCTTCCAAATGCCACATTATAGAATGTATTTTCTAGACATATATAAGATATTTTTCTGGGCTTATGCACAGATCACATGTACCACTTTAATAACTTAAATGATCAGCTTAGGTGCCTCAGTTTGCACATGGTGGGGTCTGTTTCCTTGTGAGGAATAATGGCAAAAAAAGGTGCTTTTGAGAAATAGTGACTCTAGAGAGCTATGACATTAGGTGATGTAACTGCGACGGTAAGTGTATTCATCTCTTCGCCTTGTCTGTGACAAGTTGATTTACAATCCCTGTCTTGTGGCTAAGGGACTTTTCTTCCTCATATCAATTTTTTTACCAATTTTCTGTGTTTCCAAGATGTCTATTCCATTATTTGTAAATATTGTGTGTGATTTCCATTTCCCTGTTTGCTGAAAACTAGATAAACCCCTTTCAGCTTTATAAATGTTCTTTTTTTGGCCCCCAACGGTCTTTCACAGTTGCAGTTTCGCTCAGTACAATGCTGTGCTATTCCTGCAAAGGTCCCATGTGCTCCATTTGCTGTAAGGAAAGGTGACGTCGCCGGAGTGGTGACTACACAAAAATGAGCATGCTTTCTGTTTCAGCAAGAGGGCCTGTTCCACCTCTTCCACCTCATCGTGCCCTCCTATTGAGGAGGTTAAGTACTTCGCTCTCCACTAAATCTTGCAGAGTACACAAACGGTACAGAAATCTTCAGTGAGCTACATGATGCTAAGTTTGCCGCAATAATGGCAATGCATGCATGAAGAGTGAAAGAGGCTGGTTAGGGAATATTCCTCAATGAAAAGATGTGTTAGCTTCCATTTCCCTAGCTAATATAGCTCCCAGTGCTACTTTTGCACGACAATCCATCCACAGCTGCCAGATCGGAGAGGGTGTCTGAAGACTGAGACTGTAGGAAACAGGCTCCGGGGAGCTGATCCCAGACGACCTCCTGCTATGTGTGACACTTTCGTCATTTATATAAACACCACCCTCTCAGAGGCCAGGCTGTAACATTCTCAGCGGCACAGCAGCAAGGTGCCATTGAGTGGCAATGCATGAAATAATGGGTCTGATCTACATGAGGATTTGTCAAGACAGAGATAGCAAATATCTGATTTTGATGACTCAGTGAGTGCTGTAAACTCTGAGCCACACCACAAGTTAAAACCCAATATAAACTGTTGGGTTTTGTATTTGTGTTACAAAACCGCGTTTTGTACATGTGTTAACACTGGTCCACAAGTTCTAATCAGTATGACCTTGGCACGAGTCGCAAATGTAGTTAGAACAATCAGTACATAAAAATTTCCTACGAGAAACTCCCATATTGTTTGTTTTTCCTATGTACAATTAACATCTCCTCCAGCTGTCTGAATATTAGGCAAGTAGGGACTTCTTTGTTTGTAGCTTGAATGCTGACCAAATGGAAGACATGATTTGTGACCTTCAGAATTAATTTACGTCTGGTTTTTAGTTACCAGGAAGGAGGTGCTAAATCACTGAATACCCAGAAGCAGTCCTGTGCTATTGAGCTGACAACATGAATTTATTATTTCCTTGCAATGGGCCAAGCAGAAATTCAATGAACAACTGCAACCCAACTTACTGTCTAAAATACAACACCCCTTCTGGGATAAGCCAACACTGGACGTACTACAATGAATTGAGGGCAAATAAATATGGACATATAGGGAAAAATAATTTCAATGGAAAAGTCCAGTCTCTGAAGTGTTCATACCAACGCATGAAAGATACAAGTTTTCACGCCATAGCGCATTAGATGCCACATTCTTCTTAGACATTTTCTAGGTACATCTAAAATATATGCTTACCAGCATTAAGTAATTCACATACGTCTAGATAAAAATCTTTTATACTGGTTTGTTCAACTGATCTGCTAGATCTACAATGACTGCTAGTGTGAGGCTACTTGAATAATATAAGATCCAAAGATTTAAGCTTAGTTTATGACATATTAAGGTCAATACTATGTCAAAATGGTCTGCATTGTTGTCGTGTTTCAAAAGCACCCATCCTTACGTTTATTAATTACATAAATGATGGCTCAAGGAGGTCCTTTCCACATCCCCGAGGCAGGGCAAAAAACAAGACTAGAGACAACACTGAGATGAGTTGGGCTGAGCCAAAATGGGGCTCCTGGGGCCATGGGCAGGTGGTGGGAGAGGCTTCCAGGGAGGCTGGTCAGGGCCATGAAGGCCTATGAGTGCCCTCAGTGCCCTAAAACCTCCTTGATGCCGTTATTAAGTACTAGACTTGGATGGTCATTCACATTTCTGGTGCTTTTTGGCTGTCCAGCAAACTTTCTACATTTTTTGATGGCCTCTCCGTTATCTCGTGGTTTATGTCGCTGCCTTCACATTCCACTGCTTGCTTTCATTTCACTTTTCCCTCCTGGTTCTTTATACATTCCTTTTTTTCCATTGCCTCCTCTCTCCTTTCCCATTTATAAGCTGATTTCCTCATGAACGCTCAGCCGTTACGATCTGTGGAAGAAGCACGATGGCTGCTTCCAACACATTATTTATTGTGACTGACACTTTTTACCTCTTCAATCACCCAGCATTTGTCTGTTTAGGAACACAGGGAATTTTTAGGTCATTGAGGACTTTTCCTGGAATTGTAGGTAGCTTATCACATAATCCCTTCCATAAATGTTTTTCCCTCTATTTGTAAAGTTTTTATGTCCTTCTTCATTCAGTTGGAAGGCTGCTGCTGACCTTTTCAGTTTTAATGCTTAGAAGCTGATTTCTTCACTAAATTTATTTAGACAGTGTATATCTTGTTCTTGTGATAAAAATACCTGGTAGCTCAAGCAGCTCTTACATTTTTTTTAACCCTTCTGATGTTTGTAGAGAGCAACCATATTCCCTTTCAGCTTTTGAACTGAATTCCATCGTAGAAGGCCACCAAATTTGTCAGGCACGGTTTACCCTTAATGAAGCCATGTTGACTGTCACCAGTCACCTCCTTATTTTCCATGTGCCTTAGCATAGTTTCCAGGAGCATCTGCTCCATGATCTTGCTGGGCACAGAGGTGAGACTGACTGGCCTGTAGTTCCCCGGGTCTTCCCTTTTTCCCTTTTTAAAAATGGGGGTTACGTTTCCCCTTTTCCAGTCAGTGGGAACTTCACCAGACTGCCATGACTTCTCAAACATGATGGAGAGTGGCTTAGCAACTTAATCTGCCAGTTCCCTCAGGACGTGTGGATGCATCTCGGCAGGTCCCATGGACTTGTGCACCTTCAGGTTCCTTAGATGGTCTCAGACCTGATCTTCTCCTACAGTAGGTGGTTCTTCATTCTCCCAGTCCCTGCCCTTGCCTTCTGTGACTGGCCAGTGTGGCTACAGCACTTGCCAGTGAAGACCGAGGCAAAAAAGTCATTGAGTACCTCGGCCTTAGCCTCAAATAGAACATGTCCCATCTTTTGCGTCACTGAAAGGTGTCAATCAGACCCACTCATTCCATTGTCTCCAATGGGCTTTGGAAAAAACTTTTTAAGCATGACTATTCCTGGCACATCCTGAAGATATCCACACAATCCTGTGCCTGTTATTTATAGCTAAAGGCAAATGTAATAAAAATAAACAGGTATCTTAAACAAGGGTTGCTTTAATTTCTCCTAGGAAGAGGGTTAGCTGAGACAACAGCGTACTAGATAGCACCATTTCTGCATGCAAACAATCCACTGAGTATAGGTGCCTGAGGAAGGAGAGAGGGTAAAGAGTTGAGCTTCCTCCTCCGGGTACGTAAAGTGGTAAATAAAACTCTTTAACCTGCAACAGTAGTTCTCGAGACAGTCACAAACCCACAGAATTGCAGGAAAGTCTGCCAGATAACCATGAAGTCTCAACAATAGCGCCTGCTTTGGAAAAAACAGCAGGGAGGAGACTCAAAACCTGATTTTGATCTGGAAAGGCTTGCGAGTAAAATGCGTCCGTATTTACCAAACTTGCAGACCTGAGGTGTTTGCCTCATTTCCTGCCACTGTCTCAGAGACCCAGATTTCGCCTTGAACCAAGAGCAAGAACGCTGTCCCTACACTTCCAGAAGAGTTAGAGCATGTGCAAACTAGGTGCTCCAGATCTTCATCTGGATCTTGCTGGGTATTAACTGACTCGCTCTGACATACGCTGTTGTCACATCCAATTAGTAGGCTCTTCTACTTAGTGCAAGTATTTATGGCTAGAATCTCGTATCATTAGACTTTCACTGCCTTATGGATCAAGGTGGTGAAAACAGAACTTTGAATTACTCTACCTGCAGATGAGAAGTCTGTATTCATATACTAACGGAGCATCCTGCCAGCTCCTTCCTAACTGGATACACAGATTTTATTAGCAAAAGAGCTTTTTTGATAACATTTCCAATATTAAAAAATAATCTCTGATGAAGGACATGTTTTGCTGCTATAAGCTTCTGTGCAGTAGGACTTCTACCAGCACAGAAATGTTGATGGGAATTCTTCACACCTCGGAGTTGACAAAAATATTCCCATAAATCATTCTAACATTCAGACTGTGCTTGAACAGTGTCATATTTTGTGCTCCTCATCAGACTGAGGAAATACATGTGAATTCAAGTATGGGAGTGAAAAAAATTTCAAGGGGGCTTGCCTGTAAGCCAGAAATTGGGGCTGAATACTGCAAAGGACATCTAGAATTTGTGGTTAAACTGAGTGATTAAACTGTTCCATGTGATAGATTTCCAGGATATTAAATGTTCATGCGAAAGATCAATTCTCTTTCAGATTTATTGCTTTTATTCAAACACAGTTTTGCATTACTAATGCATTACCCTCTGTATAAGAAAAAAGGAAGGTATAAAAAAAAGCAGTTTTGTCACTTGCAGTAACCAATATGTTGAGAAACATCTCCCGACATAAGAAATAGTGACACCTACACAGGAACCACTCCTAAAAATAAAGCATTAACTTAGCAGTCTACTTCAAAAAAATAGGAGACATTTTTATGTTTTCTGGTACATTGTTGGGTGAGGGAGGAAAGTCTCCTCCATCATACGGCCAGAGTTGCACAGCCACATCTGCACAAGAAGTGAATCCATTCCTGCTTTGAAATTACTGATTCTGTGTCATTTCTGTGCTTCAGGAGCAGTAGTGCTTAGAAACCCTTCCTTACTCCTCAGCGTTTCAATCCTGTGCAAAAATCACAAGGGCTACATTTCAACTTCTACCAAAATAAACAGCTTTTGACCCTTCAGGAATCACTTTGTGGGAAACTTAAGTTATCATATTTGCTTGCACAAAGAATGCTGTGTCTCACTAAATAAAAATAACACCGTTTAACATATACTTCCTTTGTTATCTTCAGTATAGGTGTCTGGAATATATTTACATTGGGAAAGGACTTTTTAAAGAAGATAGGTGAATGGTTATGCATGCCCTGAAATAAAAATTGGTGTTTTAAAGTCAATGAATAAAATAGAAAATCTTGTATTTCATTCAAAATTTGTCAACAAAACAAACAAAAGCCTTAATTTGATTTTAGTTTGGCAGCTTGGGTTTTCCTCCTTTACTTCCATCACTTTATGTAGAAGTGGGAGAAGAGAAGAAAGCAGAGGAGTGTTAATGATGCAAAACAGAAAGGAAAAGATGGCATTTGATTTGAAATGATAATTTCTGTTACTGTGGAAAAAATAAAAAAATCTCATGATAAGCATTTTAAAGAGTCATTTTCAGTTACACGTGTTGAGCATTGAGTTGCCCATCTGTAACAGAGTGAATAGTTAACGTGGGCCACTTCCCTAATGTATGCGAGAGTATTTTCATGTCAATCCGTTACCTCAACTTTTCCTAAAAATTGCCTTTCTTCAAGACTTGTTGTTGATGTGGGTGTCAGAATATCTTTGTTAGTCCTAGGGAACAGCCCCACGGCTGCATCGCGCAGACTCAAGACCAGACGACGGAGCCCAGCGACCAGCCCATGAACTTTCAGACACCACTGGTGGGTCAGCACAGGAGGGAGTGTCATTTCCTTCCTTGTATCTCCTGGTGCCTCGTGTCCCCTTGACTTGTGTTTAAACAGATATAATTACACTGGAGGTGTGGCTACCAAATGTAATATTATAATTAACAGGTCTTAGTGCTTCATAGGCTCGTTCTCAACGTTCACCAATTAATCTTCCTTGCCCTGACTGTGTCAGTTTATCTCTGCGTTGCAGTCGTGGGACTGAAGCACAGAGGTTAAATGTCTTGCTTGCAGCCTGGAGCGGAGACAGTACCTGTCAAGTAGCTTCTTAATGAGAAAGTCCGTCTCCTGTTTTTCACAATTTAACTGTGGCCCTTACACTTAGAGGAACCCAATTTTTGGCAGCCTGGCCTAGAAGAGCCGGGAGCAGCCCAGGGGTGGGGAACATCCTTGTCCAGTCCCTGCTCCAATGACCCTTTGCTGTTTGGTCTTGCTCAAGCGTCTTGCTACAGTTTTGTTTCTTGGGCATTAATTGGATATTCTGACAACACAGATCTCTAATGGCACATCAAGGTTTCCCACCCTTGCTTTCCATTTAGCATAAAGTCTTAGCTTTAGCTGCTTAACCTGTTGTTATTGTGGGTGTGATATGCTAAGGACATGAGTGAGGCAAGACTTATGGAAGAGTTGTTCTCTTTATCATACCGATAGATGGAGAAAAACAGGAAAGATTTAGGCCCAAGACTCTCAGCAAGACTTTGTGATACTGAAAGTGAAAGACCTCCCATTTTGCTTAGCCCAGAGGCTGATTCTCAGGCAGCCAAATTAGGTAACTTAACTACTGCATTTGGCACATTTTAAATACCAAAAATATTCTTCCTTCACAAGGTGTAAGACTGTCAAAGTTACTTTATAACATTTGTTCAAAACTCTGTGTTTCAAGTCCTTATCATGTGAGTTAACTGCTGAAGAGCTCTTACATCATTCTCCACAGATAAGACTTAGACTTGTAGCATAGTAGTTGCTCTTATCGTCTCTCAGCATATGTGCTTCTTGTGAGTATATCTGGAGCCAGAATAGAAATTGTAAGAAATTCTTGTCGTTACTAGCTTCTTGCCTGAACTACACCTAAAAAGGAGCACAATCCTGTAGATGTACTTTCAGCACATACCAAAAAGCATTTGTGAGTACCACAAAGGAAACAACTCCCAGGGCATCAGTATAAAAAATAAGTTTGTGAAAATACAGTCAAAGAACGGAGAAAAATGTTACTTGGCATGCTGGATCTCAGTTAATGTCATATTGCTTTTACCACACCTGCACATGGGAAACTCATATTCAAAAGTATCTCCGCCTTTCCAGGGACATGCACAACTAAGTGGAGTGACCCAAGCTCTCCTTGAAGTCTGTATCGAGAAACAGGATCATGCAGGTAACATTTCATCTCACCTGCTGTTTCTTCTGTTCCACATCAATAGGAAAGTAGAATCTTTTGAAATCCCCTATGAAAGTGAGCAGGTTAATGCCTGGATACCCTGCAGCAGCCCAGCAGGACGCGTGATGCTCCAGGGTGGCCCTTCACGATGCAGAAGATCTCTTCCAGCTCCTGCTGCTGCCATGCTCAAACACCGTAGCTGGATATCGGGAGCACAAAAGTTGGCTCTTTGGGGAGGGAGCTCTCTCAGAAATCTCTGATAATAAAATCATTCCTCTTTAAATATTTATTGGTCCAGAGAGAGAGGGAAGAAAAAGAAAGTGTGTGCGTGGAAGGATTTTTAATCCCCATCTCCTTGGTTGTAAGCAGAAATTAAATCTTGGAAAATATCCCAGAGAATACCAGAGAGTTTTGCCAAAATTTTGTATCCTCCTGTAAGAGAACTGAGGTTTTATAGATTATTATTTTCTGAGGAAAACAGAGGTTTCTCAGGAAATTCTCACTCAGCTTTTGTTTGAATTACACTTTTGCTGTGGTTGTAGGAACCTTAAATAGTGGCATACAGTCAAGATGCTGAAACTGGGCTTCAGGCAGGTAGAAAATCAAGGCTACCAGAATTAGTCACTGATATCTTGGAAACCATAAATTGCCTTAATTTGATGGTATAAATTGCTTTGGTATGATAGTAATTTGGCCAACAGAGACAGGATGAAACAATGAAGGGGAAGAAACTGCTACCAAACTGTTTCTGTATATAGTGATTATTTCTTCATCCATTATTAGCTAAGAAATTCTATGCAGGCAAGTGTTAAAATCAGGTCAAGGCAGGCCCAGAACTTTGATTTCTAGTAAAACGAGATGCCATTCATACAGGTAAGAAAAACAAAAAACTGATGCAGCTGAATGTCCGTGTGTGGTTCACCCTCTTGTGTTTTTAACCAGAATTGCAGTCCGATGGAGAAAACGATTTTTGTTGTCTAAAATAGGGAGGGAAGGTGGTAAGTGGGATCAGTCCTGCGCAGGGCTAGTATAGGTGACTCAAGACCTGTGGAGACCAGCACCCATCTTGAGGAGCAGCTGGTGGTCCGGTGGGACACCCTAGTGCATCCTAGAATCATAGAATCATAGAATTATTCTGGTTGGAAGAGACCTCCGAGATCATCAGTCCAACCATTAACCTAGCACTACCAAGTCCCCCACTAAATCATATCCCTTAGGGCCTGATCTAAACGTCTCTTGAATACCCCCAGAGATGGGGACTCCACCACTTCCCTGGGCAGCCTGTTCCAATGCCCGACAACCCTTTCAGTGAAGAAATTTTTACGAATAAAAAATTCGTAAAAATACACCAGCATCCTGGTAGCACCAGGATGTATCTCTTGGGAGCAGGGTCAGGAGGAAGGTTAGTGGGAAGGAGCTTCTCTGTTCAATGAGGAGATGCCGTTCCAGATGTCTGTTTAATTTTTAACATCTATCAAAGTGTATAAACTATAAGCATAAAGAGCTCCTGTTTCTTCTGTATGTACCTTTTTATGAATGTTAGGAGTATAAAGATGAGCTAAAAGCTATAACATGTAAAAAAAAAAAAGCTGTAAGATGATTATGAAATACCGTTTTATCAATGTAATAATATTGTCAGTAGCTAAAGAGGCATGACTGTGACAATGTCCCTCACTAAAGGGGTCAGAAGGTTTCTCCAAGTAACCAATGCCACTGACAGGTAACAAATCTAAGTCCTCAGTTGTGGGTCAAGACAGATACGGAGTCCTTTGAAGTCATGCCCTGCCTGGAAAGACATGAAATGAAAACGGTTACTCCAGGATCACCATTGGAAGCGGTACACGAACTAACATGGCACTGCAACCAAGGGCGGCAGATCCAGCTGAACTTCCCCCTCAGCTGGCGGCCTGCCTGCAAACAGGGGTGGGAGAAGGCACAGCCAAGGCCTTCAGCTGAACCTAATCCTCTCGGAGAGATCCTAGAGTGTGCATGGATAGGAATGGGCACAAAGATGTTTCCTGGGAAGTTCTGGAGAAAATCAGATATTTTGATGGGGATTTCTGGGGACTTGAATCTACTGATTTTTGTTCTTTGTTTTTTGGGTTTTTTTTTTTGTATCAGTATTTTTTTCTACATGTTGCAATATTTGGGGGGGTTTAGATTGGATATTTGGAAAAATTTCTTCACCGAAAGGTTTGTCAGGCACTGGAACAGGCTGCCCAGGGAAGAGGTGGAGTCACCATCCCTGGAGGGATTTAAAAGACGTGTAGATGTGGCGCTTAGGGACATGGTTTAGTGGTGGACTTGGTAGCGCTGGGTTAACGGTTGGACTCGATGATCGTGGAGGTCTCTTCCAACCAAAACGATTCTATGATTCTATGAATTCCAAGAGAGTGGGGGACTGACCAACTCATAGAGAGGGTAGGAAGGGATATATATACCTCTTTCATTGTATGAATGCTTTTAAAAAGCTTCCTATGTCTTGGCTGTTGGTGCCATATGAAAATAATTATCATTTATCACCTGCATACACAGATGTATCGGAAGCTTTGTGTTTAGGCCTCAGAGTAAAAGTTGGCAGATTCAAGGTGCGCTTCTTATTTTGGCTGTACAGAAAAGTGCAGCACTTTTTGCTTTGACTTTCTTTTCCAGTCTTGTCCCCACTGACATGAAGTATCAAAGAGCCTTGAAATATCCATAAGGAATTTTCCAAATGAAAAAATTGAATTATAAATAACTTCAATGAAAAGCTCTGTTTGTGAACCGGTGGTAAATCATGTATTTATTTAGCAGGAATACATTCCATTGATAATCAAAGAAAAGGTAACAGAAGAAAGTTAAGTGGCATTTAACATATTTTGCAAAAAACCTGAAGTGTTTTAAAAAATGTCTTTCTCATTAAAAAGAAATGAATCGGTGGAAGATCCACTGCAAGGAAAACCACAAAGTAACACATTAGTAGCTTAAGCGTGATTTCTACAAAGTCTAAAGTAACGTCAGAGGTTATTTGAGCTACTAGACTTATTTAGGACTGAAATAATGGTGAGATTTCAGAAAAAAATGTTACCTATAGGTCAGACTGAGCTGATGCACTGAGAGTGAATACACTTCACAGTGAGTTCTACTCTTTCCTAGTAAGTAAGTCTCACAGCAGCTGTAGTGACATCCACCAGGACATTATACAACTTGAGAGCTGCATCTGCAGGAAGCGGAACACTTCTCCTTCACCAGTGAATGGTTACAGCTAAACAACATTTTCAGATTTCTGCAGTTTCCGAAGGAATCTTGATGCTTGCAAGGGTTGGCTAAAATAAAGGAGAGAGAAACAAAAACATGAAACATTAATTGAAAACCAAGTCCTGCTCTGATACTTCTGCATATTCCAAAAATTCCAAATTTTCGTGTCTGTATAGTCTTTGTACTTTTGCTCTGCTGTTAAAGTTGCTTGACTATCATAGAAAAGGGAATGCAGTCAGAAAGGTGGTATCTTACAGTTCTCCTCTGTCTGTACACTTTGACTTGCTCCACATGGAAGTCTGCAGAACCCAGGGGCCCGTACAGATCTTCACGTACATACGGATGTGTGAAGCCTGACAATCTGGTCGTGCCCTTAGATATAGACATACATCAAGACCTTTTGTCTTGAGCTTTCCAGAAGAGGGCAGCAGCAGATTGATGGTGTCATGATGCACCTATTGCTCAACAGCAACACAATCTACCCGTTATCCCAGGATGGCTGAGGTTGGAAGGGACCTCTGAAGGTCATCTAGTCCAACGCCCCTGCTCAAGATTGTGCCAGTTCTGGTGGGGTATTTAACCACTGTTATTGGGGGGAAATGAAAGGGGCAGTTGTAGGATCTTTCCTCCGGATTAGCAAGAGGTAAGTATGGAAAAATAAAATGCTACAAAGGAACAACGTTATTATCTGAGGTCATGCAACGTTTGTTGTGAGGAGGAGAATACATTCACTTACTGCAAAGCCCTCTGTCACAGTGGCGGGGACAGTCTGCACATTTTGGTCCACTTTTGTAAGGTGTAGCTATTTGCATTGCATTATTGCCTCTGAAATTTGAAAGAAACACAACACAAAACAAGACCAAAATGCAGCTCTGAGCCATTAACAGGAGTTTATGTTATTTATCGCAACGAAAGGCATCCAGAAGTTTTTGGATAAAATTATTTTCATAGACAGTCATGTTTTAGTTTTGGCTATTCATAGAATACAAGACCTTTGATTTTAAATAGGAGGGACAATAAGGTTTAGGGAAAGAAAATTAATCGATTATTTGCATTTGTATAGCATTGTCAGTTTAAAAAAAAGTCTTATGTGCTTCCTAGTTGTGCTTTTCTAATGGCTTTCAAGTGATTGTGGTTTATAAGGAAATAACCTCAGCAGCTGCCCTCTGACATGCAGCTGCTTCAGATGCGCTCTTTCCCTCTGTGAATATTCATTTGCTGTTGGCTTTCACTTTGCATCCGACTTTCTTGTTTGTGGTCAAAGTTATGGGATGATTTGTGCATGATGCCTGATTCTGACAGAGACAGATTTTCGTTGTTCATATGCTAAAATTTCCCTAATATCTGTTTCAATCTGAAACAAAATAAATATTACTATTTAACCTGATGCTAAACCCACAATTTTCAAAATTATAAATGGTTAAAATAAACTGTAATCATTTTACTACACATGACCAATGGACCGCAGGAGTTTTTGAAAACATATCCAGAATTATTGCATCTTAAATGAGCGAAAAGGCGGTACGTACGCAGGACAGTAGTGGCAAACATAGAAGTAGTTGAATTGGTTCCTGGGACAGTAGGCAACTGCACATCCAACCTGGTAGCTGTTGTACCAGATTAGCTGTAAAAGGAAAAATAAGCACATTATTTCAGAGTCATGCTTTATTGAATTCTCATCAAAGAACTCACAAAATAACTCAATCAGAAGATAGTTTTCTGTTTTGTTTTGTCTATTTAGCTTTTAAGTTTACAGTTTATCTGTCAGAAAGAATAAATAGAAAAATGAGTTGACCATGTTCTCCAGTTTCCAAATGTTTTTGAACACAGTTTCTGGCAGGACACTAAAGTTTAAATTCAAATATTTTCATCACAGATATTTTGCTTTGACTTTTCTTAATCGGGTATTTTAATTCCTGTATAGAAAATATTTATTTCTAAATTAAAGGTATTGATTTTTTTTTTCTACAGAATTATATTTCTCTTTTGGACAGCTCTTCCAAAATACTGGTTCCATTACCTCAGAATGAGGTGAAAAAGAGTTTTAATTTATCATTCATCTTTGGATCAGAGTGTGAATGATAGATAATGGTTTGATGACAGTGATAATTTTTTTTCTGATGATAAATACCTCCCAGCTCCCTTAGGTGTACTCCTGTAATCCCAGCATATCGCTGCAGTTTGTTTCGATTCTCTGTACCTGAGTGTAGCTCTCGACATTGACATTTTTCGCGGTTGCTCCAAATCCATACTTGAAATTGGAGGACTGGCTGTACCAGACTTGAATTGCTTCAGCCCATGTTCTCGGGTGAGATGATAGTAGTACATTCTCACCGCAGGTGACACCTGAAGTAGAAGTAAGTCTGTTGTATTACTTAGGAGAGAAGCAAGCTGTAGAGTGGGAGGTATGACAGAGGGGTGTAGTTGCATCCTAAAAAAATCTATGATGGCAACCTCTTTGCCCCGTGATTTTAAGAAGAGGACAGTCCACCTGGTCCTACGAAGGCTGCAGGGAATGTTACTCTGATTTTGGTGAGCTTTCAGTCGCAGATACTTATTTGACTACAAAATATTACACAAAAATGTCTGTACTTAGTCATACCAACAGTCGTCTATTGGGCTGTCTTGTCTCCAGCAGGAGCCAAAGAGGAGACTTAAAGAAAGGTACAAAAATAGGGCAAGTACATAACATCCCTCTCAAGTTCCAACAATTTGTCTTTCAGGTTATTTATCTGACAAAGATGATGGTTTTGTATTTAATCATCCTCACAAGATATTCTACAACAGATTAGAAGTTATCCTTATTTCTAGTTCACATGCACAGGGGTCATCTGCAAATTGTCATTAACCCATCAGCTTCGGCTCCATATTTGTCACGTACCATTAATAACTCTCTGATCTCTTGGACTGATTTTCATCCCACACGTATTTGCCCATTTCTGAGCATTTTTGGCAGCTTTCTCACTCCACACCTGAAAGACACAAAGGAAGAAGCATCCAGGTCACAGACAGGTTAGTGCAGTCCATGAGGGAGAAGAAAAAAATTGGGGAGGGAGTTGGTCATTGTGCACGGAATGCTCCCCTGGTCCTCAACAGAAAGCAGAGGAGTCGTGCCAGTTTGCGCTACTGGGGCATGGGCACCGCATTTCTTCAGCTCTTAAACGTTGCAGAGGAGGTGATTCTGCACAGTATCACGCAGTCCTGATCTCCAGGTGGTCCCGATTAATAGGAATTTTATAACATATTATTGCTTTCTTTTGGCTTTGTGTCTGAGTTAACTTTTGCAGAGAGCAGTGCACTAAAACTGAGTTTCAGCCCGGGTGGAGCTGAGATGTAGCGACAGACACCAGCTGGGCTTTGAACATGGGGAATGCTTGCAAGTCTTACCGCGCAGGCTTAGCCATAAAGCGCTGAGCAGCTCGTCTGCCCGTGGGATAGGGATAACAAAGAGTATCAGGATGGGAGCAGCGATGGGCAAAGCAAGGTCAGCTGAGGACAAATGGCTAAGCAGATCTAGGTCTTTTTTGCCCCCCTGACCGTGTGCGATTCAGAAACATGCTGCTGCTCATGCGCCTGCTCCACCTTTGCTTTACACACTCTTTCCTTCATCCACGGCATGTGTTTCTCTTCTTCTAAGGAAGCTTCTTATCCCACAAGCTAAAGAGTGCTGTCCATAATCTGAGAGCCATCACCGCATTTTGTTCCGTATCCCCGGTTTAAATGCTTTCCCTGGAAAGCCTTGCAGTTGCTGTCTAATGCAATGAACAAACGTAAGGCAGGAACTTGTGAGTCACTGTGCAGGCTACGTTAGCGTAGGCTTGACAGCAATAAATAGATGCGGTTGGGGCAAACCTGTGTTCATGGTTCCTGTAGACAAATAACCCTAGGCATGGCGCAGTTCCTGTGTGGCTTAATTGAGTTTTTCTAATTGGAGAAACTAAGACACGTTGGTTAGGAGAGAGGTTTCAAATAGCACTTGTGGTCCATCCTGAGACCTTTGCAATGATTTTACAAGTAACATCGAGGTGTGCAAAATTAAGCATGAAGCCTGCAGAGACAAAGGGACAAAATTCTGGCTTTTTCATCTCAATACCAGAGCACATTTCCTGCCCTCTCGCTTCACTGTGTGTTCTTTAGAAGGCTACAATCTTCTGCTAATGATGTGGAAAGCAGGCAAGTTGTAATACGTAGCTTACCATCTTCAGCATGTTCCTGGCTGTGGGAATCACAGATCTCCGTATTTCATTGTGTTGCTCAAGGATCTGTTTTTGGTTTTGAAACTTAGAATAAGGAAAGGAGGAAATGCCAACTTGTTTATACTGAAAACCCTGGAAAATAATAACAATGAAAATTCCAGTTATCACAAGTTTAATAAGCAAGATAAATCATGAGCTTCTTGTCAAAGTAAAGCTTCTTGGAAATTCCCAACTTTTCTTTATTGGTTCTTCTATGCTTATAATGGCTGATTTTTTTTTCTTCCTTCCTTGATTTGAACTGCACCTTTCATTAGGAGACATGACACTAAATGAAATTTGTAGATAGGAATTCCACTTTCAGATGTCTCCACTTCAAACATGGAGAAAGCTTAGCTCTGCAAACAAATCTCAAGACTGGCTTTGACCTCTTGTATGCACTAAAAAAGTCCCTAGCTCTTGTCGCTTGTGAGCTCTGGAAGTATGTGAAGCTGGATCAGAATTTAGGACTATTTGCAGACCATCTTCTGAAATACCTAAGGTCAAGAGAGCAATGAATGATTTAGATTGTCTCTTACATAGTAATGTCAGGTCATGAATCCTTGCAGAGAAAAAGAGCCGCAACACTTACGTTGGAGTTTTCAGATTAAAACATCCCTCATGAAAGGATTCTTCTCATTTAATGTCTAAAAATGAGACACCTCAGTCTAAGCTAGACACCTTCACTCTCTTTATCATTACTGGAGGGGGCAGAGGTAGCTCATCCCACAAAATCTGAACTCCTCTATAGGACTGGAAGAACCATTCTCTAGAAGTACCTCTTTCTCCTTCCTTTGTTTGTAGAGAGAGCCTGACAAGGATCTAGACAACTAGTACTTTGATGCTTAAGTTGGTGAGATGAGTTACACCATTGGTGTGATGGTCTCTTTTCTAGGCACTGGTTCATCTTATTTAATTTAGATATCTATACCATAGATATAAATATCTAAAAGTCATCTCAGTTTGCCTTTATGGTCATTGAGAAAAGCATAAAATGAGAGAGACTAAATTCTGCAATGTCTGAGTAATGTGAGTGAATCCCACTGCTTTGCCTTTAGAGCTCAATTCTAGGTTTTAAATGGCTTCAAATGGCACCTAATGCCATTTGAAATGCCCAGAGAGCCCCGCCTAGCCTCAAACTGTTGCTCCAGAAAGATATAGCTGTCTGTACAGTTGCCCATGAACGGCTTAGATACTCTGGAGAATCTCAAGCTGCACTAAGACACTTCTGTTTAGGCAACTGAACCTACCCCAAGAGGTCGTACGTCTTGTTTAACTTATGACAATTACAGCGGTAGAAGTAACATCTCAGGCTGCTGCTATACTCAGGTAAAGGAAACAAGCAACTGAGGGCATAGTTCACCCAAGATTTATTGAAGAAAGAGATGATTGGCATCCTTGAAGTACTTATTTCTTTTCATTCATTATTAAGCAGATCTTGATAAGTAGCTCACATTCAAATGTTTACATAGCAGAGATCTAGATCTTACAAGATTAATCCTCTCTAAGGAGAGGCGAAGACTAGATTTCTGATACTTAGCTAAACTGTTTTAGAATAACATCAGTTCCTATTTTTGGGAGAAATGTATTTTTAAAATTATTCTTGTGAGGAGAAGAATATTTTGATAGGCAGAAGAAATATTTTAATACAAAAATCTGAGAAAAAACAGGAGTTCATCTTTATTGTGGAAAGGACATGTTAACAATAATTTCAACTCTGAATTGTAAAGCTCTAGAGATCACTAGACCAGACTATGCCACATCAGGTATCTATACACTGTGCTCAGATATGGCTCTTTTGAAGAGATGAATGCTCCTACCTGTCCATCAGATTGGTATAGCAAAGCAGCCAGGAAAATGATTGCAGTTAGTAGATCCATTTCTACAGAGAAAAAAAAAACACAAAACCCAAAATCCGTTAATCTCTGTTGCATAAAGTTGGTGGTGTAATGTGCTATGTAAGCAAAACATAAAACTATTGCAAAATCAAGCCTGCCACACATAGGATTATTTTAGTTGATACCTAATACAGTCGAATGTGCTGAAAGTGCGCAAATGAGCGTATTATGGTGCATGGGCACCACTATCTTGTACAGAGAGAAGACTCCACCTTGCATTGAAACAGGCACTGTAGGTAGCATAAAGTTGCATGTTTCTTGTAACAGATGGATCAACCCCCTCTTGAATTTGCAGCATTTCCTTCATCTGTGCCTCCTTGTATAAAAAAATATCTGTTAATTTGTTCAGTAAGGTCACATCAGTGTCTTGGTCAAGCAAGGATCATCCATATTGGGAACTGGTATTTTGGAGTGAAACACTGAACACATCAACAGTTGTCCCCGTTCCTTTCCTACTCCCTTTTTTCCTCATTGTGTGGTTTAACCCCAGCCGGCAACTTAGCATCACACAGTCATTCGCTCCCTCCCCCTCAGTGGGATGAGGAAGAGACTCAGAGGGGTAAAAGTGAGAAAACTTGTGGGTTGAGATAAAGACAGTTTAATAGGGAAAGCAAAAGCTGCGCGCACAAGCAAAGCAAAACAAGGAATTCATTCACTGCTTCCCATGGGCAGGCAGGTGTGCAGCCACCTCCAGGAAAGCAGGGCTCCATCACGCATAACGGTGACTTGGGAAGACAAACGCCATCGCTCCCAACTTCCCCCCCTTCCTTCTTCTTCCCCCAGCTTTATACGCTGAGCATGACGTCATATGGTGTGGGATATCCCTTGGGTCAGTTGGGGTCAGCTGTCCCAGCTGTGTCCCCTCCCAACTCCTTGTGCCCCCCCAGCTACTCGCTGGTGGGGTGGGGTGAGAGGCAGAACAGGCCTCGGCTCTGTGTCAGCCCTGCTCAGCAGTAATGAAAACATCCCTGTGTTATCAACCCTGTTTTGGTCACAAATCCAAAATATAGCTCATACCAGCTACTGCGAAGAAAATTAACTCTACCCCAGCCAAAACCAGGACACTCGTCAAATCAGCATCATAATGGCTCCAGTACATGGTGGTGATCACCCTCAAGTTACATCTTACATTTAGACGTAAACAAAACCTTCATGAAATAACGCCCTCTGGCTCCTAAGATGCCTTATAGAAGCAAATACCACAGTATGTACACAGACAGTCTGAAACCCACTCATATTCATGCGATATTTTCCTACATGTCAGAAGAAGCAAAGGTTACATATCTTTGTATTATTGAGGATATACAGGAAATCATGTCTTTTTAGTTGGTAAAGAGTAAAGATGTGGCAAAATCCTGAGGAAAAGTAACTTTGAGCTCCACAGGTTATCTTAAAACAGGCTGAAGCAAGCCTTTTGGAGGTCAACCAACCAGAGGACATAAATGTACCATGTGGCATTTATAGCCAACCAAAAGATGTTAGGGCTAATATTCACAGCAAAGTGTTCATGAACGAATATAAGGCATAAGTCCATACATCAGAAGGCGGCTATCAAGCCACTGTTGGAACAAGATAAGTTCTTTAATTTTTATATTTCCAGCTATGCAGAGCTTGAACGTACCTCTAGGGAAATTAAATAAAAGAGGAAAAGTGAAAACACTATTCTCTTTTCACTTGCATGGTAGCAATGCAAGACTAAGTTGTCTGAGTTCAGACCTGCTGGGTTATTCTACGAAATGTGCTGTATTCTTTCCGGGCTCACAAGGTAATGAGCTTGGCGTATCGATTCCCAAACTGATACTAACAAAATGGCAGCACAGCATTGCCGTGCGGAGATGTGTGTTTGAATCCAGTGGGCTTCATAGTTACATTATGATGGCACCGTGCCTGGGCTAAGAAATCTTAACTCTATTCAGCCTATATAAACACCAAGAGAATGTGATCCGGTGACTATAATGCTCCTGGTACTGGATAGGCTGCAGCTAGATTGATCATTTATTTCAGTATTGTATTCTGTAGCATGATATAAATCAGCAAGACGTGCTATCAGACTGAAGACTTCATGTCATTCAGATACTCAGTCTTAAGCTTGTTTTCCTACGCTTGCGCAAGGAAATCATTTGCATGAGGTAGAGGCAGGGATCTCACTCATATTAATGAAGAATAAATTCTTAAACTGAAGGGATATCTTTGGCTACTGAGGAGTTATCTTGTCCTTACATGCAGAAACAAGATCTTTCTGGGACTCCCCAGAAAAGTGCTACAACTGGAAACATAAAACATTTCTAGCTCCAGAATTAAACTTGATTAAAACACTACTGCACATCATCGATGGTCAGACTGTACAATCAAATCTGTCCCTTGGAGTAAATGTATTTGGCATTACTTTCAAAGTCAAAAGACGACAGTTCCCAGATACAATTATCCTTCCGTGTCAATAGTATTCAATCCACTAAATCACTTCTATGCTTCTGAAAAGACAAATGCTAGCACCGCGCTTTTCGGTAGCTCTGCTTGCAAACTGGAATTTCATGCAAACTTGACCAAATGTAAAAAAATAAAATCTATAGCTAAAAAGCTAGAAACAAAGTGCCATTTGAAAAGTACAGTCTAGGATTTTCGCATGTAGTCCTGGTGCTTCACTCCTCAGCAGAGCCTTTCTCCTGCCAGCTGACAAAGCGTTCAGGGCATAACAGGTTTGAAAGTTTGTAAGAATGGGAATATTTGTCTTTTCGGTTACTTTGATACAAGTTTTTTCTACCTACTCTGAGTTTACATCTTTAACTTTCATTTTGTAAAAAAAAAATTCACTCTGCATTAAGAAAACGCAATCAGCTTACTGCATACTATGAGATATAATAGACATTTTAATACTGTGTATACCTGAAAGCTTGGACAGATAGTTAACATTTCTAAATGGCAAAATCCTGAGTTCAGCTGTACAGGTATATCACAATACTCAAGTGAAATAAATTCAACATAACAATAATTCAACTGCCATTAGAAAAGCATTTCCTGATTGACCAACCTGTGCAAAATGGATGAATTTACGTTCACCATTGAAGAATGAAGCAAGTGAGTCAAAGTGTTACCTTTTGATCTAAAGAAACATGGGAACTAGGCTTCACTGAAGCCATTTTGCACCCAGACAGGTGGAAGATGTGCTTTCTAAGCAGAAAATATAATTTATTTTAAAATTCTTCCTCTGGGATTATTCTAAGCAGACATTTTCTTTTAATTATCACATTTGGTACAACTTAGATATCAACTACATGAGCCTTTGTAACACAGTGCCCAATCAATACTGACCAAGTGACTCTATGAATAAAATCTCTAATAGTGAAATGAAATCCTGCATGCATTACCTTTGTCCAGCAGAATCCTTCTGTATCTTAGGAAGAGAGGCAGGAGTTAGAGGCTCTCCTCACTCTAGGGTTGTATATATATATGCTCCTTCCCTTCTTTTTCCTTGTCAATATTTATTGCTGATAAATGACATCAGCTTTGGGGCTGCACATCTTAGAAGAAAGAACTTTTCTTAAGGAACAGGTGACTGAAAATGGACCAATCCAACTGCATTGTTCTGGCTTTTTTTTTTTGCTTGTCTCCAGGGCAAGGAAAGCGAGAAGATAAAAGGCCTTTCCTTTAGCAGCACTTTGACTTTGCCAAAATACTTGTAGCCTGACCAGCAAGCCGCAGTGCTGATGCTGTGTTCACAAAATGAAAGCTCAAGTTTAGGGATGGCTGCTTTGCAATTGTCTTTTCTGGCTCTGGCAAAAGAGTGGAATAAATATTTTGAGGCAGAGACATAAGTCAGCAACTCGCTTCATAGCCACGCACAGAATTACCTGCACACTGGGCAACACAGTGATATTTTCCTCCAAGTGGTTCCTGAACATCTATTCGCTAAATAAAATTTGTGTTGCATTAGCTCACTGAGGCCAAAAGGCTGTGGCACTAGGCATTATTGTACACACGATTCACCCCATGTGTTGCTCAAGAGTAACCTACTTGCAGAATGGCTACAGACATGTATATCTTGCCCCCTCAGTCTGAAGAGGTGTGTGGCATGTGTTTGCTTTTTTGCTCCAGTGCAGCATCACTCAGCTCGCCTTTCCTTTGTGCTGAATCTTTGCTTCCACTCGTTTATAAAGTAATACCACAAAGTCAGCTTTGACAGGTCCTCAACGCTCAATTCCGCTCTATTTAAACACAACCTGTCGTGCTTCCTTCCACGCTGCCTGTTGGCTTTCAGAAGGCATAAACCATCTGCACATCTCCTCGTTCTTTTCTTGCAGCTCCCTTCCTCCTCCTTGCCTTTGCCGTGACGCCTTGCATGCTGAGCACCATTTTTGTTATGCTGCGTTACTGTCTATAGCACAACTCAACATTGTTTCATTGCCTCCTGTTTTCTGCACTATTTCTGCAGCTGTATGCTGTTGCCAGCACTTTAATATTGCATTATAATTCCTTTCTAACACAGCTGCTTTTGTGCTTTATTTATATAGCGGGCAGCACTACGGGAAGTCACTTGCGATAAGGTCTCCCACATCCTTCTATGTTCTGAGATAAGGGCAAGGGTGCTTTGTTATCTGAAGTGCTTGTGACAACTTTGATGAGCCCAGGGTTATCATTATCGGAAAGCCTAATAAACGGCCTACCATAGTTATTAAGACTGCATCGCTATTGACTGCGAGGGGAGGCAGTCTAGCACCTCCAGATACTCAATATCCTGCAACGCAATTCCAGTATTTCACCCCATCCACTGTACTCAGTAATTTTCATTAATTTGCTACAGTCACCTGAGCTTTATTTGTATTGTTCAAATGAAATAATACTACTGCAAGTATTTCTTTAAAGCGCACCACACCTGTTTAAATAGTGAAATCCATTTGTTCTATAAAGAATGTCTGTCAGATATGCTACGATTCATGGTCTATGGGTAAAATAATTGGGAAGAAAACAAAGATTAATAAAATTGACATCCGGGACCATGGTACAGAGAGTAATTTAGCATATCAATTCCCTTTTCCTCATGTGGATTACCTGAAGGGGTGGAGTAATTTAATTAAAAAAAAAAAAAAAAAGAACTTAATTCCACAGGTTTCTGCAAATGTATGTATTTCTTTAAAGATAAATCTATGGAAAGCTCTTTAAACAAAAAAACCAGCTTGAGAGATTTGACTGTGGAAGTTCTTCTTCCAGCCCTTGTATAAACCTGAGCTATGAGTATCTGATTTGAGCTCAAGCAATGAAGGCAAAATTCCAGTTTCTTCAATTCTTCAGTTCCACTGAAGTTAACGACAGCTTAACTGGTGCCTTTGATTAAAATTCATGCTGTTCTGCGTGGCTCAGGCTTTGCACAGATCTTTTTCTTAGCTGTGCAAAACACCTTGCAGACCTGGTCCTTTGAGCTAACTTCGTTTTGCAAAAAGGAACATTATTAATTTCTTCCACACAACTCAACTCACCTTCCACTCCAGCTGCAGGTTAAAATCATTATTAGGGAAATAACCAACAGGGTGATAATTTGAACGGTTACTGTCAGATGGGGGTAAATGCCACAAAAAAAAAAAAAAAAAGCTAGCCCAGGCAAAGACAAGGCACATAAACACAGAAGCTACGAGTCTCTTTGAAGGCTGTTGGGTTACCAGGGGTTCGAGATGCTGGGCATAGATGACTTGCAAATTGGAAACGTTGACTACAGCACCATGATGATACCGCAGCATTGCTTTTGAACTGGAGAAGGTGTGTGTTCAGCCAGCATGGAGAGCAGGGAGAGCAAGTCTACCCTGCTCACAGAAACACACCATGGATGTCTGCCCTCGGTCTTCGGAGAGCAAAGCTACTCACCGTGGCTTTTCTCTGCCATCTCTCAGTCCAAGAAGATGTACTGATCAGATCGCTGCCCACTGTGGCACAGCTGCAGTCCTTAAGGGCTGACATTTGCTTTCACTTTACAAAGGAGATGTTTCAGGCACCATTGTCTACAGGTGATTTTTCAGGTCCGCTGTCGGAGGCAGATCGCAGACTGGCAGCGCAACTGCTCCTCGGTTGCTGGGCTGCAGTGACTTGGCTGGCTGAACGCGGCTTAATCTGTTCTACAGTGGTGAGGGATGAGGAGCAGCTGAGAAAGACGCAAACCATTGCCTACTAGCTAGATTTGGAAAGAGACTCCTGCTCAGTCCTGAGATTGTTTTGGTCCTGCACTTCTAGTGGCTGCTACTGAGCTTTGTATACTTATATACATAATATAATCATAGAATCACAGAATCATAGGATAGTTTAGGTTGGAAGGGACCTTTAAAGCTCATATAGTCTACCCCCCCTGCAATGAGCAGGGACATCCTCAACTACATCAGGTTGCCCAGAGCCCCGTCCAGCCTGACCTGGAATGTTTCCAGGGATGGGGCATCTCCCACCTCTCTGGGCAACCTGTGCCAGGGCCTCACCACCCTCAGCGTGAAAAACTTCTTCCTTGTGTCTAGTCTGAATCTGCCCTCCTTTAGTTTAAAACCATCACCCCTTGTCCTGTCACAGCAGGCCCTGCTAAAAAGTCTGTCCCCATCTTTCCTGTAAGTCCCCTTTAAGTACTGAAAGGCTGCAATAAGGTCTTCCCGGAGCCTTCTCTTCTCCAGGCTGAACAACCCCAACTCTCTCAGCCTGTCTCCATAGCAGAGCTGCTCCAGCCCTCTGATCATTTCTGTGGCCTCCTCTGGCCCCGCTCCAGCAGGTCCATGTCCTTCTTGTGTTGGGGGCCCCAGAGCTGGACGCAGCACTGCAGGGGGGTCTCACCAGAGCAGAGCAGAGGGGCAGAATCCCCTCCCTCGCCCTGCTGGCCACGCTGCTGGGGATGCAGCCCAGGGCACGGGTGGCTTTCTGGGCTGCGAGCACACATTGCTGGGTCATGTCCAGCTTTTCATCCACCAGTACCCCAAGTCCTTCTCGGCAGGGCTGCTCTCGATCCCTTCATCCCCCAGCCTGTATGCTGTCAGTGACTTGTAATTTTAAAACTACTGTGAATAAATATTGTTCAGGTTATTTGCTCTCTGGCCAGTAGCAAGGAAATTCTCAACAAGTGAGGCTGTAGACTAAGCACACACATTACTGTGTCTGACAGCGCAGTTACCTGAGGCAGTGTTATTTCAATAACTACTCAATTCTGCCACAGACACATCCTCTCATAAATAGATTTGATAGTTAAATATATTTGTATATAACCTACAAAATAGGAAGGAAATATTTCTGAACTTCCTGATCTCTTGCTTTGACATGAAAAGGGAGATTTTTAACTTCTTGTGACTCGTAAACAGGAGTTCATTAGTCTTACGGTCTTCCTTAGAGAAATCAGCACCCTAGAAACAGAGCATAGGAGAGGAAAATACATAAAGAGTGGTGTTTTTTTTCATTTTTTTTAAAGGATAGAGGTCATCTTTGCAGTTAATAAAAGAAGAGATAAAATTGTCAGCATAATCACATTAGTCACTCCCACTAGCTGCAAGGACTAGCCAGGTGCTAAGGGGTGATATTAAGCACCCTAAAACATTGAGGATCCTGTTCTGTTAATAAATAAAATAAAGTACAAATCCTTTCATTTCACATACAATTTTGATTTGTTTGACATAACATCTGATCTAAAGTACTAGTCTGATTCTTAGTTAGAAATAAGCTTTTTTAAAAGAATGATGGCTACACAACTGAATTCAGAAAATTATTGTAACCCTAGCGTATAGTCACTTGAAAGCAAATATGGTTAATAAAAACCAGATTTGTTGGGGGTTTTTTTTGCATGTGCAAATATGAGTTTACCTTATGTGGCTAGTCTATCACTTCTTATAATCACCACATTAGGAAACTACCGCTGAACATATGTTAATTTGCTAGTTTTATTGAATAAAGGTTTGACCACCAGATTTTCCTTACGTTGGCTGTCGAGAAGTTAGGCATCTACTCCCGACTCATTGTCTAGACACTCAGCAGGCAGTGGATGAGGCAGGCGCAACCACTAGGTCACTCTTTCCATCAGAAGCCAGAGATCTCACACTAACAAGCTGTCCCACCATGTCCCTTCTACATGCTTCCCATTTGTGGAGGGGTTGGAATACTTCTAGATGCTTTGAGCACAGGGATAGTATATTTTCTAAACTCTCCTGCTTCTGCAAAGCCCCAGATCTCTCAAGCAAATGGAGACAGCACTGACTGCGATGCACAAATTGTAGTCATTGCTGCCAACCTACTGCTAGTACCCATCCTTTGGACCACAGCTGAGTTGTGAAAGTACTCATCCTGAGGCAAAAAATCTGAGTCTAGATCCTCCACAAGGCATTTCCCCCATTAAAGGAATTCAACTTTTTGTGGTGACTAAATGATGCAGTGATGGCCCTAGTGATTGCAGTAAGTCTCCTTTCGTGACACTGTGAAACTTGAAAGCACTGCCTATGTGACTATTCATAGAATCATAGAATAGTTTGGGGATAGAACCATAGAATAAAGGGACATTTAAAGGCCATCTAGTCCAACCCCCCTGCCATGAGCAGGGACATCTTCAACTAGATCAGGTTGCCCAGAGCCCCGTCCAGCCTGACCTGGAATGTTTCCAGGGATGGGGCATCTCCCACCTCTCTGGGCAACCTGTGCCAGGGCTTCACCACCCTCATTGCGAAAAACTTCTTCCTTATATCTAGTCTATATCTGCCCTCCTTTAGTTTAAAACCATTACCCCTTGTCCTGTCACAACAGGTCCTGCTAAAAAGTTTTTCCCCATCCTTCTTATAAGCACCCTTTAAGCATTGAAAGGCTGCAATAAGGTCTCCCCGGAGCCTTCTCTTCTCCAGGCTGAACAAGCCCAACTCTCTCAGCCTGTCTCCATAGCAGAGGGGCTCCAGCCCTCTGATCATTTTTGTGGCCTCCTCTGGACCTACTCTAGCAGGTCCATGTCCTTCTTGTGCTGGGGGCCCCAGAGCTGGACGCAGCACTGCAGGTGGGGTCTCACCAGAGTGGAGCAGAGGGGCAGAATCCCCTCCCTTGACCTGCTGGTCTTGCTTCTTTTGATGCAGCCCAGGATACAGTTGGCTTTCTGGGCTGCGAGTGCACATTGCTGGCTCATGTCCAGCTTTTCATCCACCAGTACCCCCGAGTCCTTCTCAGCAGGGCTGCTCTGGATCCCGTCATCCCCCAGCCTGTATTGCTACTGGGAGTTGCTCCGACCCAGGTACAGGACCTTGCATTTGTCCTTGTTGAACCTCATGATGTTTGCCTGGGCCTACCTCTTGAGCTTGTCCAGGTCCCTCTGGATGGCATCCCGTCCCTCAGGCGTGTCCACCACACTGCTCAGCTTGGTGGTGTCTGCAAACTTGCTGAGGGTGCACTCGATCCCACTGTCTATGTCATTGATGAAGACATTTAAAACACTACTGGTCCCAGTACGGACCCCAGAGGGACACCACTTGTCACTAATCTCCGTCTGGACGTTGAGCCATTGACCACTACCCTCTGGATGCGACCATCCAACTAATTCCTCATCCGCTGAACATAACCAAGCAAAAACCCCAAAAAACTAAATGAACCAACAGTAACTGTGCAAAAGTACAGTATAATGGAATAATAAAAAAAGTTGTCAACCAGAAACTTTGAGAGGCCTCTTCCCTCCCTTCTGCCCCCAGAACAGGATCTGTTATAAATAGGCTGTGCCTGACGGATGTTTTTCTACATGGTTCTTAAAAGTTTGCAGCAAGGAGAATTCATGGTTTCCTCGGGTCATAAACTGCATTCCTTTCTAGCCTTACCTTTCAGAAAGTGCTCTTAAAGTCTAATGTACAAAACTGAAGAAGGAAATTATTTTTAGGAGTGGAAGTCATTTGCATGAAGTCCAAAATGAAAGCTCGAATTAGCAAATGATTAAATTACTAAAATCATACATTTTCCATATCAAAGCTTAATATGTGCATGTGTTCATGCTCTTTTCAATCATCTTCGCTGTTGAAATGTAGCAAAGCTGAGCAATGTAAAAATGTGGCGTTGTTCTTTTTTAACTGCGTACAGAATGGCACTTCAGCTACAGTTTAGATCTAGAAATTCATTAGAAACATTTTCTAAATCTATACTACAGGACATCAAGGATATGGCTCCAGACAAGAACTCTGGGGTAAAATTCATTCCAAATCCTGGGACAACTCAACAGTGAAAGCCTTTGCATTTAGGCTAGTCTTTTTCATCTCCGTTTCTTGTAAATAGCTAAAAAATACTTTTAAAGTCACCTTTAGGAAGCAATATATCTAATGCATTTAAAATGGTAGATTAGAATAAGAGAAACTATCAGATACAGGTCAATGAGACAGATAAGCTACATCCCTTCAATCACGTTTCTCCCATAAAACAAATAAACCAATGCCTGATGTAAGTAAATGTTAACAACAATATGGAAGCGTACAAAGAAAGTAAACACCGAAGACTTCTGTATGGAAGCCTCCTGTGGAACAAGACTTTTTTTTTCAGATATGTCTTCCTTTGTGAGAGTCTGGTGTAACCAAACAAAACATAGTTACGCCCAACTGATGTTTTAGAACCAATCCGTTATTTGAAATAAATCTGGCCAACAGGAAACAAAGCAAGCAAACAACAATAACATTTCTCAGAATCCAGATTGGCTTTGGATGTAGGTGATTTGCTGAGTGAACTATTTTTTTAAAAAAAGGAAATGGAAAACACATCCCTTTCCTTCTAACTAATAGTAAAAGACACAAAGCAATGCAGGCTCCAAATTATCATCGATATCTCAAATAGGATGATGATCTGGAGATATTTATTTCTGACTCATGGATGAAAATGGTTTTAATGGCTCAGCTTCAGTTTACATGGTTAATGACTTTAGCCCTAACTATCTCTGTCTGAAACAGGCTGTACAAACAACTGAAGTTTCTCATGCTTGCTTTCTGCTTGCTACGTGTATTTGCTGGGAAAAGGTGTTTCCCTAATCTAACTATAGTGACGACAATGTGGGGACTTTTGCCGTGGATTCCTTAAAAAGGTGTCAGCTCTAAATTCATTCCATATATAAGCATTTTAACCTTCTCCTGCGCTTGATGTAGGAGTATATCGAAGACTCATTGTAGATGGCACAGAAAGAAGGTTCATCTTCTTGTAGCAGTGACCAGTTGGTAAAAAATATCTTGAACTTGCTGAGACTGGAAAGCATGTTAAAATGTAGAAGAAAACAGGAAAATCTGATTTGCGAGTCAGTGAGTCCTGCATGGACCATTCCATTGGACTGGTTGCAGTAAGCAAATGAGAAACAGTTGGAGCAGTGAAAAGAGGCATTAAGATAATCTTCATTTAAAATCACAGTATGCCAGCATGAAGACTCACTTGGAAATGATATTGTGATTAATTGCAGTTTGACTCATAATAATTACTGAAGTAACTGCATTTGGCCACAGCCAAGCTTATTAGTGGAGCAGCTTCTCACCTTTATTGTAATAGCATAGAGGTTATAACACTCTGAAATGGGAAACCACCTGAGTTTCATCAGCAAGTTTGCAGATGACGTGAAACTGCGAGGACTGGCTGATACACCAGAATGCTGTGCTGCCATTCAGTGAGACCTGGACAGGCTGGAGTGTTGGGCAGAGAGGAACCTCATGAGGTTCAATGCTGGCAAGTGCAGGGTCCTGCACCGGGGCAGGAACAACCCCATGCACCGGTACAGGTTGGGGGTTGACCTCCTGGAAAGCAGCTCTGTGGAGAAGGACCTGGGAGTCCTGGTAGACAACAAATTCACCATGAGCCAGCAATGTGCCCTTGCAGCCAGGAAGGCCAACGGCATCCTGGGGTGCATTAAGAAGAGTGTGGCCAGCAGGTCAAGGAAGGTTCTCCTCCCTCTCTACTCTGCCCTAGTGAGGCCCCATCTGGAGTCCTGCATCCAGTTCTGGGCTCCCCAGTTCAAGAAAGACGAGGAACTACTGGAGAGAGTCCAGCGGAGGCTACAAAGATGATTAAGAGACCGGAGCATCTCTCCTGTGGGGAAAGGCTGAGGGAGCTGGGGCTGTTCAGCCCGAGGAAGAGAAGACTGAGAGGGGACCTCATCAACCCTTATGAATATCCCAAGGGCGGGTGTCAAGAGGACGGGGCCAGACTCTTCTCAGTGGTGCCCAGCGACAGGACAAGGGGCAATGGGCACAAACTGGAACACGGGAAGTTCCGTCTAAATATGAGGAAAAACGTCTTCGCTGTGAGGTGCCAGAGCCGTGGCACAGGCTGCCCAGGGAGGGTGTGGAGTCTCCTCTGGAGAGATTCAAACCCACCTGGACGTGGCCCTGTGCAGCCTGCTCTAGGTGACCCTGCTCTGGCCCCCCTGTTGGACTAGATGATCTCCAGAGGTCCCTTCCAACCCCTGCCATTCTGTGATTCTGTGATTCTGATAAAAGATGGATCTAACCTACATAACCAGAGGGCATAGTACATACCCATTCACAGCTTATCTTGTCTGAGAGGGCTCTCCCCACACTTTGCTGAAGCTAAGCCATTCCACAGTCTTGGCATGCAGGCATCATAGTGCTAGACAGAAAAAAAAAGGCAAGAGGGAGTATTTAATTGTATGAAAAAGACCCAGAGAAAAAGCACTGTAAAGGGAGGCATAGATTTCTGCTTTCTGCATCCTGTAATGTTTTTCCCTTTTAGAGAGACATGATCTGATAGAAAATGTACACACCATCCAGGAAGCAGGACCTGGAACACTCTGTTCTGTAATGAACTACAGAAAAATAATTGCTAAGAAAAAAAATATTTCCTGGCTGGAACTGATACACGTCTTTTGCAAGTTTCTGATATTGGAAGATATCCAGTTATTCACACTAGTATCAACAATATCTAAGCACATGTGCTTACGTTAGCGCTTTTCTATGATCAAGGCGGGGAAAAGCAAATACATACATTTCTTCATAAAAGAAGTCAATAGACTCAAAAGAATCTATTCACTGATTTCATAGAATCATAGCATCAAACCATTCTATGATTCTATGATTCTATGAAACCAATGAATAGACACTTTTGAAAGAAGTCATAAAATATAGTTGTGTCTAACTAAAAGGGAATATCTAAAATGTAGGTTTCTATGTCTGAGCTAATTATCCCAACAGAGGGAAGGACATCTTTTAGGCTAGTGGAGACCTAAGTCTAAATGCAGCAGCCTATATGGAGGCACTTGGCACCATTTCATATTCAACAAGATGTCCGAGAGACCCTTGCAGCGCTAAAGATGTTACAAAGGACATACGTAAGACCCGCACCCTTCCAAATTGTAGCTGGAGGCCTGGCAGGATACTCTGGGGCATCTCAGCAGGTCCTGGACACCCAACTGAATTAAATGCTCAGATGAGACAATGAGGAGTGTCTTAGGAGAGATTTATCTCATGCTAAGATGTCTACATTTTGGCGGGTTTATTGTGTCTCAAGTTCTGTTGTCTTCACTGACCTAGCTCCACCAAGGAGAGGAACCCAGAGCAGTTTTTTGGAAAAGCTAACCTTGTAGATTCAGGTGAATCTCCAGGTGAAAAGCAGATGAGAGCAGTAGCACTCAATGCATCTCTGTTTTTTAAGTGTGTGCGCCTGTACCTTTTATTTCATGGCTTGCAATACTGTTGTTATGATTCCATGTACCCACCGTAGTCTTTTAATAACTAGGGTAGAATTCAACTTACTAAATTGTATGTATCTACAGTGTAGCTGCCTTCATCTACAATTAGTTCCCTTTATAGTCACTGGAGAAAAACAGCCACTTCTGAGATGTGATGTGCATTGCCCTGAATGTCTCACCCTAAACCAGATCACATTAATCTGGGATTAAAAACTAACAATAAAAGGAATTTGGAACAATTAGTCTGCATTATAGATATTTCAGTCCAGGAGAACTGAATCTCGCCTCCTACTCTTCAGCAATGGAGTGTAACGAACTGGAAGTATCTGTTATCTACGAGGAAATTTAGTTTGGACCAGTCATCCCAAAATGAATCTGTAGAGAGAAAAAAAAAATGCAAACCTGAGCTTGCAGCAGCCAGAAATTATTTTAGAAGCATAGTAAATAAATACTCACAGCCTTCTGTTTTCCTTGTGTGACCGATGTCTCATAAATCATGCCTATACTAATAAATTCATCTTGCTCAGAACAACTGTCTTCAGAGATGTGGGCCTGATGGCTTTGTTTCACCTACTGTTCCAAATTCAAGTGCATTTACTGACCATGTCTCATTTAAGTTGCCATCTTTGTCCTGTGTTCTGACATTCTGCTCTATTTCATTGGTATCAAAACTGGAACAAGACCTACCTTTCTGTTCAGTTGGCCTGGTACATGCTGGGACACGGTAGAACCTTAATACAAAATATGGTAAGCAGGAATCAGTGAGGAGGAGGGGAAAGAAATGGGATGTAAAAAGAGAACCATGCAAAAGTAAGATAGAGGTACACTCAAAGCAAGGTCGGCTATGAAACGGGGCACCACAGGCCACGGAAGGGCACAGCGACTGTTGAATTCATACCCACCTGCAGTGATGCTTTGTGGAGAAAGCCTGACCGTGAGCTGCTCAGCTGGTTAGAGCTAAATTCTGCTCTGTTGTATCCATTGACCAACAGACTGCCAATGTTCAGCTGCAGAAGTAGGAGAAGGTTTCTTTTGTATTTTTGTTTGGAAAACTGTGAGCTAGCTGACGAGCACTGTTTTAGTTATCCTGAAACTATTGGGGAGTTTGGATCACATCAGCCAATAAATTTTGTCTGGAAGTAATTTTTCGGAGCGGGATACACACTGTTCCTTTCTCCTGATGGCATGGGATTAAAACATCTAAGCAGGCTACATGAAATCCAGTTTAATTCCCTTTGTTTTAATAGAGAAGACTAAGCAGCTCTTAACAGAGTGCCCCAAAAGGGGTTTATACATTATTTTGAGGAGATTATTCTCCCCTGTTGATATCAACTCTGCAGCCTCATGGTTAAGACGCTCCCCTAGGACGCAGCATAGACGTATTCCAGCTTTGCTTTAGAAATTGCAAACCCTGTGCAGACATAGGTGCCCAGAGTGGCTGTGGATGTAGGTCTTTCCTGGCCTCTTCCTTCTGTTCCAGAAGGGCATGGGTCTCTCACAAACCACCTGCCAGCCTCACGCAGAGGTAGTACAGGCACTAGGCCATCTAATACGGCATTAGACACTTACGTTTGGGCATCTTAACCACTTCCAGAAGTCATTGGGAAGACGGAGAAGAGGGGATAAAGAGGGCACGTTCATGGGTACAAGCCCCTCCAAATCCCTGGTGACGTGAGGATTAGGGCTCTCTTTCAGGAGGGACGTGTGCTTCAGCACAGACGGGGAGGGATCCATCCACGTTTTCTACACGGTGGGTGAAGTATTTTATTCACGTAACTGTGAAGGAGATGGAGATCCAAGCAATACTTGTGCTTTTCTGTCTCTGATTTTCCCATAAATGTCCTGAGTTAAGCACTGTGTTCCCAACTGAATGGAGTGATCCAGTCGGAATTTTTTTTTCCTAATGTGTTGGAGAAAATGGGAAAGAAAAGGTTATATTTAGTTATCACAAATGAAATTCCACCTCTAGGTCCCTGGTTGAGCTGCAGGAAAAGAGCCCCAGAAGAGTAAAAATTGTTTTAATCATCTTTACAGGACAAAACACTTCATTTGCAAAGTCTGAGCCTTCATTTTAAATTTGTCTCTCTTAAAGAAACTCTTCAATAGACATTTCTGTGTTTTATTTACTTTTTACAGTCACAGTTTGCCACTGCAATTAACAGGTTAGGGTATTGCCTAGTTATCAATCTCTTTTCCAATAATCCTTCATATTCATATTTCTCTTTGAGAATACTTTGTTATAGTACAACCCTAGACAGCTTTCAGTTCTGTGATGAGAGAGGTGTGGGAATGGGGTTGATATAACCATTTGTAAAGGTCTGGTAGGAGAAAGGAACAGCCTCTATCCAGATCTGAAAAATAACTTCCAGCCAATTATTTAAGCACTTTGTCAAAGAAACATCTCCTAATCTTGGGAAAACAATGCACTGGATGCAAAAAATGGAGAATGTATATGACTGGTTTTTGGGAGCACTTAGCAGCTGTGGGACTCCCAGAACGATGACTTTTTCAGGCTTCTTGTTCCAAGTGCAACTAAAATTATAACACTGCCATTTAAAGCATATTGGTTAGATCTTAAAGCTTGGGTTCCTCCTTCCCCCTTGAAAAGGAAGAATAAATAAATCCCCGTGTTCTAGTTGCTCAGACTGCTTCCTGCTATTTTTTTTTCTGAAAGTTATCAGTCTCACCCTCACCTAAAGAAACTGAGGAAGGTCTTGGTATATTGTGTGGGCCAAACGTATCCTCACTAAAATTCCCACTGTGTGAGGTAAAGTGCTGCTCTAGCTGGAGAAATGATGCTACTGGGATTATTGCAGCTGGAAATTTCTAGCAGGACAACATCCCTGAAAATTTCAAATATCGGCAAGAAAGAAGCCACTTTCTCGCTCGCTGCAACCATGTAATATTTTAAGTTATCACGCAAATTACTTAGCCCAACATAAAGTTGAACTCACACATCGCTGTTCTAGAAAACTATGCCAGTAATTTCCAGAAAGTGCAGTATGGTTCCTATGTACTGAGTTATCTCTGTACTAATATTGACATAGTGATATATAACAAATTACTTTGGAATATCAGTACATCAACTTAGGACTTACTGATGGTGAACAGAACGAAATATTTAAGTTCCAGGTCTTGCTAACAGCATGGTGGTTAATACATCCCAGAACAAAGCATACCTTTTTTTGATGTCTCATCCATTTTAAACCTTTAGGTCACTTTCTGCCATGTGTTCTAGCTTTCTATCCTCCAATTTGCATTCATAGATCTTGCTATTCTGTTGTCTCATCTTTTATTAGCCCAGAAAACATTTTCCAATTTATTAGGCTCTTTTTGAAATCCAGTCCCATCCCCTACACAACATGGAACCTCAACCAGATTCAGTTATAAAAAATTTTTTAGAATTGAACTTCCTGTCCAACTGCGCAAGTAAACAATGAAAATAGTGATTGGCTCATGTAGCACAGGAGCCCTCAAGGCCCTTACCTGATATCAATTCTTCATGTCAGTCACAGAATCACAGAATCACAGAATGGCAGGGGTTGGAAGGGACCTCTGGAGATCATCTAGTCCAACCCCCCTGCCAGAGCAGGGTCACCTAGAGAAGGTTGCATAGGACCATGTCCAGGTAGGTTTTGAGTAACTCCAGAGAAGGAGACTCCACACCCTCCCTGGGCAGCCTGTGCCACGGCTCTGTCAACTTCAAAGTAAAGAAGTTTTTCCTCATATTCAGATGGAAGTTCCTGTGTTCCAGTTTGTGCCCATTGCCTTTTGTCCTGTCGCTGGGCACCACTGAAAAGAGTCTGGCCTCATCCTCTTTATACCCTCCCCTCAGATATTTGTATACATTGATAAGATCCCCTCTCAGTCTTTTCTTCTCTGTGCTGTGGCCCAGCTCCCTCAGCCTTTTCCCACAGGAGAGATGCTCCAGCCCCTTAATAATCTTTGTAGCCCTCCACTGGACTCTCTCCGGTAGTTCCTCATCTTTCTTGAACTGGGGAGCCCAGAACTGGATGCAGGACTCCAGATGGGGCCTCACTAGGGCAGAGTAGAGGGGGAGGAGAACCTCCCTCAACCTGCTGGCCACACTCTTCTTAATGCACCCCAGGATGCCGTTGGCCTTCCTGGCTGCAAGGGCACATTGCTGGCTCATGGTGAATTTGTCATCCACCAGGACTCCCAGGTCCTTCTCCGCAGAGCTGCTTTCCAGGAGGTCAACCCCCAACCTGTACCGGTGCATGGGGTTGTTCCTGCCCCGGTGCAGGACCCTGTACTTGCCCACGTTGAACCTCATGAGGTTCCTCTCCACCCAACGCTCCAGCCTGTCCAGGTCTCGCTGAATGGCAGCACAGCCTTCTGGTGTATCAGCCAGTCCTCCCAGTTTTGTGTCATCAGCAAACTTGCTGAGGGTACACTCTGTCCCTTCATTCAGGTCATTGATGAATAAGTTGAACAAGACTGGCCCCAGTACCGAACCCTGGGAACACCACTCACTACACGCCTCCAACTAGATTCTGTGCTGCTGATCACAATCCTCTGAGCTCTGCCATTCAGCCAGTTCTCAATCCACCTCACCATCCACTCGTCTAGCCCACACTTTCTGAGCTTACCTATGAGGATGTTATGGGAGACAGTGTCAAAAGACTTGCTGAAGTCAAGGTAAACAACATCCACCTCTCTGCCTTCATCTACCCAGCCAGTCATGCCATCATAGAAGGCTATCAGATTGGCCAAGCATGATTGCCCCTTGGTGAATCCATGTTCACTACTCCTGATCACCTTCTTTTCCTCCACATGCTTAGAGATGACATCCAGAATGAGCTGTTCCATCACCTTTCCAGGGATGGAGGTGAGGCTGACTGGTCTGTAGTTTCCTGGGTCCTCCTTCTTGCCCTTCTTGAAGACTGGAGTGACATTGGCTTTCTTCCAGTCCTCAGGCACCTATCCTGTTCTCCATGACCTTTCAAAGATGATGGAGAGTGGCTTGGCAATGACAGCTGCCAGCTCCCTCAGCACTCATGGGTGCATCCCATGGGGGCCCATGGATTTGTGACTGTCCAGTTTGCCTGTAGATCTGTAACCCAATTCTCCTCAACCAAGGGAAAGTCTTCCTTTCTCCAGGCTTTTGCTCTTACTTCCAGAGTCTGGGATTGCTGAGGGCCAGCCTTAGCAGTAAAGACTGAAGCAAAGAAGGCATTCAGTAACTCTGCCTTCTCTGTACCCTTTGTCACCAGGGCGCCCACCTCATTCAGCAGCGGGCCCACATTTTCCCTAGTCTTCCGTTTGCTACCAATGTATTTGAAGAAGCCCTTCTTGTTGTCCTTGATGTCCCTCGCCAGATTAAATTCCAGGTGGACCTTAGCTTTCCTCATTGCATCCCTGCATACCCTGACAGCATTCCTGTTATTCCTCCCAAGTGGCCTGTCCCTTTTTCCACATTCCATTGACTTCCTTCTTCCATTTGACTTTTGCCAGAAGCTCCTTGCTCATCCATGCAGGTCTCCTGCCTCCTTTGCCTGACTTCTTACTCATGGGGATGCACAGATCTTGAGCTTGGAGGAAGTGATGCTTGAATATTAACCAGCTCTCTTGGACCCCCCTTCCTTCTAGGGCCCTAACCCATGGGATTCCTCCAAGTAGGTCCCTGAAGAGGCCAAAGGTATCTCTCCTGAAATCCAGGGTTGTAAACCTCCTTATTGCTCTGCTTCCTCCATGCAGGATCTTGAACTCCACCATCTCATGGTCACTGCAGACAAGGCTGCCCCCAACCTTCTCATTCCCAACCAGTCCTTCTTTGTTTTTAGTATGAGGTCCAGTAGCACACTTCTCCTTGTTGGTTCCTCCACCACCTGTGTCAGAAAGTTATCACCAATGCTCTGCAGGAGCCTCCTGGACTGTGTGTGCCTAGCTGTGTTGTCCTTCCAGCAGACATCAGGGTGATTGAAGTTCCCCATGAGAAACAGGGCCTGTGATTGTGAGGCTACTTCCAGCTGTCTGTAGAAGGCCTCATTGACTTCCTCTTCCTGATCAGGTGGCCTGTAGTAAACACCCACAACAGTGTCACCATGTTAGCCTGCCCTTTAGTCCTTCCCCATAAGCTCTCGACTTGCTCTTCATCTAGCCTTAGGCAGAGCTCGATATATTCCAGTTGCTCTCTCACATGAAGAGCAACTCCACCACCTCGCCTTCCTGGCCTGTCCTTCCTAAAAAGCATGTACAGATCCACGACAGCATTCCAGTCATGCGAGCTACCCCACCATGTCTCTCTAATTGCAATGAGATCATGGCCCTGCGACCACACACAGATCTCTAATTCTTCCTGTTCATTCCCCATGCTGCGTGCACTGGTGTACAGGCGTTTCAGGGGGGTAATCGAGTACACAGGTTTCCCAGGAGGGCTGCAAGAGGATCCTCCATAGTCATGTCCTGTACGCACTTCCCTGGCTGCATGGACCTGCTGGAGGCATCCCAACTTAAGCCACGTTTTGCTGACTACCCTGTCTCTATAACTCTCTCCTTCCCTCGTCTCTCCTAGTTTAAAACTCTCCTCAGCAGGTTGGCCAGTCTGTGGGCAAAGATGCGTGTGCCCCATTTAGTGAATCATAGAATCACAGAATTGTTTAGGTTGGAAGAGACCTCCAAGATCATTGAGTCCAACCATTAACCTAATACTGCCAAGGCCACCGCTAAACCGTGTCCCTAAGCGCCACATCTACATGTCTTTTCAATCACTTCAGGGATGGTGACTCCACCACTTCCCTGGGCAGCCTGTTCCAGGGCCTGACAGCCCTTTCGGGGAAGAAATGTTTCCTATTAGTCAATCTAAAACTCCCCTGGGGCAACTTGAGGCCATTTCCTCTTGTCCTATTGCCTGTTACTTGGGAGAAGAGACTGACCCCTACCTGGGTCCAACCTCCTTTCAGGGAGTTGTAGAGAGCAATAAGGTCTCCCCTCAGCCTCCTTTTCTCCAGGCTAAACATCCCCAGGTCCCTCAGCCGCTCCTCACAGCACTTGTGCTCTAGAGCCTTCCCCAGCTTCGTTGCCCGTCTCTGGACACGCTCCAGCACTTCAATGTCTTTCTTGTAGTGAGGGGCCCAAAACTGAACCCAGCACTCGAGGTGCGGCCTCACCAGTGCCGAGTACAGGGGGACGATCACTTCCCTAGTCCTGCTGGCCACACTATTTCTGACACAGGCCGGGATGCCATTGGCCTTCTTGGCCACCTGGGCACACTGCTGGCTCATATTCAGCTGCTGTCGACCAACACCCCCAGGCCCTTTTTTGCCAGGCAGCTTGAGGTGGATCTCATCTCTGCCAATCAGTTGCCGATCTTCAAACAGAGCCTCGTGGTCATAGAAACCAAAACCCTGTTGCCAACACCGGCGACACAGCCAGTTGTTTACCTGTAGAATCCACCTACTCCTCCTCTCATCCTTTACCCTAACCAGCAGGACTGAGGACAAAATGACCTGGGACCCTAGACCCTTGACTACCAACCCCAGAGCTCTGAAATCCCATTTGATAGTTTCCAAGTTGCCCTTGGTATCATTGGTGCCCATGTGGAAGAGTAGCAGGGGGTAATAGTCAAATAGTCAAAGTGAGATGTGAATTGAAACTTTTCCAAGTTTCAACTAAGTGTGCGTTTCCTTCACGGAGGCGTAATCTAAACCACATTTTCTTTCTTTATATGTAATGACATATAAGTCAATATCCAAAAGTCTTATTAAAATCAAAGCATATCTGTTCTATTGCTTTCAGTTTACTCATTTTGCCAGTTAACCATCTGTTACAGCTGACGGTTGATACTCCTCCTTTGTATTGGACACTTGAGTTGTAATTTATTGTTGTGGTTTAACCCCAGCTGGCAACTAAGCCCCACACAGCCGCTCGCTCACTCCCCCTCAGTGGGATGGGGGAGAGAATCAGAAGGGTAAAAGTGAGAAAACTCGTGGGTTGAGATAAAGACAGTTTAATAGGGAAAGCAAAAGCCACGTGCACAAGCAAAGCAAAACAAGGAGTTCATTCCCTACTTCCCATGGGCAGGCAGGTGTGCAGCCATCCCCAGGAAAGCAGGGCTCATCACGCATAACGGTCACTTGGGAAGACAAACGCCATCACTCCCAACATCCCCCCCTTCCTCCTTCTTCCCCCAGCTTTACATGCTGAGCATGACGCCATATGGTGTGGAATATCCCTTGGGTCAGTTGGGGTCAGCTGTCCCAGCTGTGTCCCCTCCCAGCTCCTTGTGCCCCCCAGTTACTCGCTGGTGGGGTGGGGTGAGAGGCAGAAAAGGCCTTGACTCTGTGTCAGCCCTGCTCAGCAATAATGAAACCATCCCTGTGTTATCAACACTGTTTCCAGCACAAATCCAAAACACAGCCCCATAGTAGCTACTATGAAGAAAATTGACTCTATCCCAGCCAAAACCAGCGCACTTATGCAAACTGATTAAGATATTTATTGATTAGTGAGCACACTTTGAGGTAATAAGCAAAGCAGCCAGTAATCTCAGTGTAAGGGACCAAAATAATCCATAATCCAATTAACAAAACTACAAGTTACTAATATTCATTGACTTATATAACTATGCAGGTGTTTATGTACAACTATAAAACTGTTAATTATAACTCTTAAAGATAATGAATCAGAGATACATTATTAAATTACAGTTTTATATGTACTGAGAAGCAATGCTATTCCCTCCATGCTAAATGTTGACCTGATGCAAAGTACAATGGGTTGTCCAATGGGAGACCCTCAAGTGTCCTGGTAGCCTCAGGTCCGCAGGCTGGCATCAGTGATGTCTGTAGTTGTCCACTCTCTTGCTGCCAGAAGATTCACTTACTATAGTTCTTTGATTTTATTCCTTACTTTCCATTTTTCTGAGTTTGAGCCCACCTTTTTACTGCCTTTGCACCCCATTTTCTCTGCTCAGACTCCTCTCAAGTAAGCAGTCCTTCCCTAATTTCATTTCCACCACTGATCCTAGTTTTGCTTCTAGTGTATCCAAACCCGGATATTTCTGACAACATTCCCTAGGCAATCTTGCCCTTATATGGTATTACCGAGACGGTAGATGTGAGGGCCATGCAACCCAAACCACCACTGTCATTTTCCAGCTCATGTTGGTTTTATTTACTTTACCATATCCAGTCACTTGACATAATTCTACGTTAGCCTTGATTCTTCTGCCTAGCTCCAGTTGAACACAAGCAGGTTCTTATCTTATGTGCCCGTAGTTTGCATACCAGAGCAGCAGAGTAACTTGTTTCACATTTTTGTTTTGCGTACGTAAAGGGAAACATAAAAGCTCCCTTTTAAGGACTTAGCTACCATGAGGCCTCCTCATCTTACAGGCTCACTTGGTGGAAATTTGAAATGTTAGATGTGTTTTGTTCTCAACAAAACCTTTACGGATTTGTGCATTGCTTTTTCAATAATTTGATCCAGAATTTTTCCCTGGATCAAACCAGGCCAACGTGCTCCTAAGTTACAATGATTCAAGTGCTCCTTTAGTTCCCGTCTTAGACAGAAGTTCCACATTCATCTTCCCAAAGCTCTAAATCACTTCTTCCATGAGGTAGCTGCCTTGCGAAGTTGGTTGTTCATGGTTCAAAGATTTGTTCAATTAGTTCCGTAAGTATCAGTGGTGAATTTCATCAGGCTTGACTACACCTCTGCTGTCTAATCTTGCAGGTGGATTTGTTCTGTCTTCTGTTGCAGTGAAGACATGGAGATTTATTGCCTTTCCCCTGTGTATGACGAGGTGTTTAAATTTCACTACCAAGGTCGTCCCCATGTCTGTGCAGCTGTAGGAGAGAAATAGAAAAGAGCTTTTACATCGTGACATTCTCATATGACAGATCTGCAGATTAGAGTCTCATGGACTTTTGTCTTGCTTATCCTTTGCTCTGTGGAAAGCAAACACTTTGGGTCAGTGAAGTACCACTCCCACAGAGCCAGAGGGTGTTTACCAGGAAACTTTCTGTTTGCCAAAGTAATTTTTCTTTAATATTCCATGTTGTACAAGCAGGGCATTTTTTCATCTGCTCCAAGAATACTTTTAGTGCCAAGCAACAAATCACAAGCTCTGTTCACCTTATCAAATAAACAAGTTAATGTATATTTACCTTAAAAGAACGTCATCATCTGAAAGCCTGAGTATAAGAGCAAATTACAACTCCTTTCCTTGATTTTCCTTCTCAAATCTTTTTCTTTCTTTGTCCCTTACTCCCGTGCGAAAGGCCTGAGCAAACACAGGGAAAACCGTGCATAATGACAACAATATTGGTCAAACGTGTGCCCCAGGGTGAGGGTCAGGCAGTTTGGAGGGAGGTTCAGTAGATGCCTCCCACTTCCCAGTTCTTTGTTTGGTCACCTCTCGTGTTACGACCTCTCTCTTGGGTCCGTTTGCTCTGGCATCTTTAGTCAGGCACAAACTGTTCAAGCAAGAGATACAAAATTTAAAGCAAATATTTGTTGCTTTATGTGATTTTTATCATATGCAAAGGTGGCCACGGTCTGACAAGCTCTGAGGCAAATAGGCTCAGGACCGTGCAGAATCTCTGCGTGCAGGGCAGGCACCGAGGGGGCTGGTTGGCCTCCCCAGCTTGTTAAAGTGGATCCCCAGGGTGCCGATACCAATTTCCACCAGCAATGTGGGCACCGACGCCTCTGGTGACTCACCCAAAAGCCTGGTGATTCCCAGTGAGCTCCTGCCCTGCCTCCCTGACTTTTTTTTTCTTTTTTTTCTTTTAAGAATTTCTACATTTCCGTTTTGATGAATCCTTCTTGAATCATTGAACTACTAACAACCCTAACTCCACAGTCCTGCCTCTCTTTTTATTTTTACTTTGCTATCTTTCTACAGACTTTCCCTCTGCTCTTTCCCAGCAGTGAGGGTCAAGGACACGCACTTGGGCTGTGGACATGGGGAACACAGGCAGCTGAACCCTGGCACGCGTCGTGGCGGAGCTCACAGACGGGGCTGCTGTGAGCAACTACACTCATTCGCAGTGTAAAATTCAAAGCTCAAACTATTTACGTATATATTTGGATGTGTACTTTTCTGTTGCAAGCCTGCTGAGCAATTTTGACTCCGTGACGTCCAGTGGCGATAATTTTGACAGGGGAATGAAGCTTTACACGCTGGTTTGCTCTTGCCATCGCCTCCACATTTGCAGCACGAACAGTTCGTTGGCGAGGGTGAGGGTGCTCAGCTGGCTGTCAACACTGTGCACCAAGTCGGATACGCAAGGACAGTTAAGGCAGCTGAAGTCTCTTGTGAAGTGGAGGAGGAGGAGCCTGATTTGGTGAACTTGTGCAGTCCAAATATTGTTTTAAGGTGTCGCTTTTGACTTACTCTTGTTCAAATCAAAGGGGCAAACGAGAGGGGGTATTTACATCACCTGTACCTAACACACCAGATTCCATCTGCAGAGAGAGGCTTCTCTGCAGGGCACCGTGGGGCAGCAAATCAGAGATCCTTCCCTGACCCATCCCGTGGAGGACCCTGTCCAAAGCCCAGCCAGCTGCGATACAAGCTTCAGTTTGATGTGGTGGATCCCCCAGAACGGCTTAGGGGACCACTTCTAGTCTAAGCGGAGACTTGGCACCGACCATTAATTGCAGCACAGGTGGGATGTTACCTTCGGGCAGCTGGCGCAGAGAAGCACTTTGCACGCACAGCTTCCCTCCAGCCCGCAGGAATGACCCAACACGGGGGGGCGAAACCCAGGCCAGGCCTTTTACCGTGGCGAAAGCAGATGCCACCAAACACACCGTTGAGTTTTATTCCCACGAATCAGCAGTTCCAGACAGTGATTTTCCCACGAGCACGGTGCCGTGTTGCCCTCTAACGGAGAGCAGCCACCCGTCCCCTTCCCGGGCAGAGTGGGATGGCCACGGACACGCCAGCAATTTGCTGGGCGCTCGTTAGGCCGGCTAATCTGGGGATAAGTCTGCATGGGTGTCACGACAGAGGCTTTCGCACCTCTTTGCAAGCCCAACCCTGCAGGTTTTTATATGAATTCAGTAGATTTGCTCAGGGTGTGGTACCTGATCGCAGTTTCAAATCTGCACACATTGACATGCGGATAGAAAGGCTTTATAGCGGCACAGATTTATTGCGTTAATACAGACGTGCTCCCAGTAGCAACAGCTGTATCACTACAGGACAGTTTCATGTCAGTGCAACTGAAATTACAGTCTTGGCTTGTGCTGCTTTAATTTTTCATGGGGTGATGGCAGTATCTCTAGGAGCCCCTGGAGATTTGTCATTTTAATTTGAAGTACCCTACCTAGTGTTTTTTCCTTATAGAAGACGCTTTTCATTTTTCTTTTAAAGCTTATAAACAAATGGTGAGCAATGAAAAGTAACTTATACTTCACTTTGCTTAAATAAAAAAATAGAGTTGGAAGCAACTTTAAAAGTCCAAATGCAAAATCCACAGACCTAAAACGTTCCAGACAGCTGTTTGCCTAAATTGGCTTCGCCTCTGTTGAATTTAGTCTCTGCTGAATTGGCTCTGGGAGCCAATTGCACCCCCACCCCCTCCCAAGAGACTGGTCTCTCAGAGTAAATAATAAAATAACATAAAATCAAACTTTAAACACAGTGCTATGTATTAATTAAAAAACAATGCAGCTCCAGTCATTCATGCATTACAGTATGGTGAACGGTATATTTTCTTTCTCACTCATTATCCATGTAACCTTAAATAAGTATGAGGAAAGAAAAGACATTTAAGATTATGTTCCTTCAGAGACAAAATTTCAAAACTTTGTGAGGTATGGGGGAATGGAAATCTCTGCATGAAGACAGACTCAGTGCCAGTAAAAAGAGTCCTATCATAAAATATTTGTTTTATTATTTTATCACTAATTAAAAATTTTCTTCCTCTGTGGAAGTTGATTAGATATCGTTAGTACTACATGTTGCTTGTCGCCAATACACAGTTATCTTATTCTGTACAAACAGTGATCGGTTTGTAGCTGGGTTGTACTTCTGATGAAAAACCTTGACTCGTTTCTTTCTTCTGAATTTTCTTATCTCTGATTTCTTGTTATATTATTGTCTATAAACATTATAAATCCTGCACTGAATATGTGCTGCCTGCAGTTGTTGCTTATACTTACTTGTCTGCTATTTATAATGGCAAAGTTATTTATTATATGATAAACCACATAGACCCACTCTGAGAGTTAGGGTTAGATGGCACCTGCCTCCCTGTCCTGCTCTCTGAAGATGAAGGGTCTGAAATGTCCCCAAACCAGTTGTCTCCCTCAGCATCCCGGCCGCAGGGAAAGCTCTGCTGTAACCTCAAACTGGTCTTGAGCTTCGTCAGTCTGCAAGGAAGTCTTCAGAGCCCTGAGGCTACAGACAAGCAATAATTTTGCTCCACAGGGCAGAGTTGACATTACTTTCGCGTGTAGCTCGTTCAGCTGGTCTTGCCGTGTTGTAGCACAGTCCTAGTGAGTTTAAGCTTAAATAGATAAATGAATAAGACCAGGAAAATGGCACCGGTGGGTCACACCAGAAGTCAGCCTGACCCCACTGTCTTTCTGCAGGAAAGGCCGAAAGCAAAGTCCTAGGAAGAACTGGAGGGCAGGATAAAGATATGATGCTTTCCAGCCTATCTCCCAGTCTCTGCTGGGTTCCTTGAATCAGAGATGATGTATTTGTATCTAATATCTTTGACAGATTTTTCTTCCATGAGCTGGCCTAACAACTTTCAAACCCACAAAATTTTTCAAAACATAGTGCAATGATTTTTAAGAAGAAAATTTCATGTGACAGTAAGACAAGGTGAACTATTGTTAAAATAGCGCTGCAGGTGTCGTCAGCAGCTACAGAAAGGTGGGTACCAAGCCCTTATCAAACATGAAAATCAGGTTTTATAATCTTCTCGCTTTTGAAACCAGTCATTGTGCTTTTGCGTGGACCCCAACCCCTTCCTTTTCAGTACAAATTAGCACAAAAATAACTCTATTTTCATAAACTTGAGAAATCGGAACTGAGTTCCTGATTCACTCTACTTTGTGCTGCATTTTTCCAAACACCCTGAAATACATTTTATATGTACATATATATAAAACGTATTTAGAATACATAAAGCCCTGTTGCCTATACTTGCAAGATATTCAAATGGAGTGTTATCTCGTTTCTGGAATGACCCCATTCTGGGTACACGAGCAGTGTATTTATTAACTACGTTGTACTCTATGATACCATGCATTTGAGTACTTTGCTCTACTGTGGTGATGATGACTGAGGGAAGGACCATAACTGTGCAAAACTCTTCAGCCTATCTATCTGAACTAGTTTCTGGGTACAACTTTGGCAGAATAAACAGTTGATAGCATTGGGCCCTGATCCAAATACTTAAGCATACATGTAGAGGAGCAGAACAGCTCTCCCTACCTGCAAGAGTAGGTTTTGTGACATATTGACAATAAAGGATGCCCTTTTGGCTGTGTCTAACTTTCCCATACCTACAGAGAAGGTTTAGCCATCTAAACCAGAGCTCCATATGCTACAATCCCATCAAAATTATATATTCAACATAAAATGTGTTACACTTGGTAACTGTTAAGCAGATAAGTTTCAGGAGGTGAAACATCAATCCCTAGTACACCAAGACGAGCAGTGTCCCAATACTTTTATTAAAGTGGGAAAGAAGATGAACTCTAAACCAACTTTTTTTTTTAAGAACACAAAAAAATCTCCAGGTTGCCTAACCAGGGGCAATGGTTAGGTGAAAATATCCAGTGATGTAACGAAGGACTGATCTGGGCCCTGCAGTTTCTTTTCATTTACCAGCAACAAATTGCATGTATTTGCAGTTGAAAAAGGTAATTTTTAGTGACAGTGAAACTTCAGCTTCTGATGTTCAGTTTTCCACCAGAGGGCACTCCTATATTTTTAATGAAGGCAAGTTTCTGAACAACGCCGGGCAGGTTGGCGTAGCTTGGCGTGTACGGTGCTATTCTGGCTGCGACACAGCAAGCAGAAAAACGCGGGATCGGATTCACCTCGTCACACATCTGTCAACACCGTGCGTCATCTGGCACCCTCCACTGCTAGCTGATTGTGCGCAGCAAGTCTCCGGCATGCCAGATGTGCCAGGCTTATGCACGTAAAATAATTAATCAGTTCATACACACAGTGTCTGATGTGGCTGGGATATCACCCGGTTTAAGCTGGGATCGAAGGGACCTGTGTCTTCCTCCTGAGGAGGAACGAGCCCACCTGTGTCACCAGGGTTGGTACCAGGTTTCAGCATTTTCTATGGAATATTCTATCCCCTACACTGTCCAGTGATTTTATCTTAGTTCATGGAAATACGCATTGTTATAAACATTAAATCGCTTTGAGAGCTGAAGCAGCTTGGGTTGATTTTGTAGCTTTGATGCTCGAGAATTTCTATCAATATACAATAAAACCCCAAATATCTGCAGTCGAATCTGCAGAGACTGAAGAACCCATTGGTTTAGCTGGACTCTGTCCCTATCAAGAGTCATATACTCTAGGGCTTTTTGAGCCTTTTTTAGCTTTTTAACTTGTTTTTAGAATGATATTACAGTAGTTAAGGTAATATACTTGGATGAAGAAAATCTAAGTAGTTTGGTTTTTGATGACAGAAGAAAAAGCATGGTTTTTAGGACATCCACATGAGGAAGCCAAAGCTTTTTGAAGAAAAAAATGCTAGAGAAAATTACAAGTTTGTTTTATCTAGGCATACAAGGCTAAAACACATTTCTTAATAGGCTCTGTCAAGGCTGAATTACCTCCTAAATATTTATTAAAGTTAGTCTCATTCTTTAGTTACTGAAATAGTTGGCAAAGGCAGTTTAAGGAGGAAATAAACTCTTCTGGTAATTTGACCAAAATATATATGAACAGAGTCAGCAGAGATTGGAAGTAAGACACACCAAATGGTTTACATGTTCTGGCACCGTGTCAAAAGTGACAGATTCTCACAGCAACTCTTAAACCAAACAGGTAAATACTTTTCCCTTCCTCTAAAGCCAGTGAAAAGCAACAGCCTGAAAACAGACTGTCTGTCCTGGTTTAGGCTGGGACGGAGCTGGTTTTGTCTCCAGCAGCTCCTGTGTTTTGGATTTAGTGTGAGAAGAACGGTGACAGCACACTGATGTTGTTGGCTGCTGCTGAACGACCAAGGACATTTTGCAGTTTCCCAGGTTTTGCTGATGTGCAGGTGCAAAAACCTGGGAGGGGCAGAGCCAGAATAGTTGATCCAAACTGGCCAAAGAGAGTATTCCATACCATAGACGGCATGGCCGGGATAAGTGAGGGTCGGCAGGTGGGCCACTTCCCTTAATCCTTAAGGTTCTCTTCCGGTTGCTTTTCGTTTCCCTGTTTTTTTTCCATTTGTTCAGGCCTTTTGTTCGTTCATTTGGCTGTTGGTTCCCTCGCCTGCTCTCTCTGGAACTTGCTGTTCTGGGATAGCTGGGGGGGATACCCCTGCTCCCTGCCTGCTGCTCGGGACAGGCTGTATCGGTTGTCGGGTGGTGAGAAATTGTGCATCGTTTGTTTTATATATTCTATTATCCTTATATATATATTATTATTATTATAATCATCATCATCATTATTAATCATTCAGCATTATTAATATATTTTTATATTTTTCCTTTGCTGTCCTGAACCGGTGGTTCACCTAAACGCTGGTGAACTGCTTTTATCTCAACCCACGAGTTTTCCTTTCTCTCCGATTCTCCTCCCCACCCCACTGGGGAGGGGGGGAGTGAGTGAGTGGCTGCGGGGTATTCGGGCACCAGCTGGGGTTAAACCATGGCACCATCACACTCAGCTTTACACCAAGGAAGTATCTATGTTAACCTGAGCCCAGCTGAGACGACAAGGGAGAGCCAGGCTGAGCTAACACAGGTGTAAGCATGCATTTTTCTTTCCAATCCTTTCCTCTCAGTTGTGTTTCTCCTGTGGACACCTTTGGCATGTTTCTTCTGTCACAGTCTTTTCCCAGTTAGTTATAGGTCTGCAAGAGGTGCTTACAAAATCATCGATCTTCACTGGACCTACAGATGTCATGTGGGTATGACCTGCTGGTCTAGTCAGGAGCAGAGAAAATCACAGAGAAGGGCCGGGCAGCTTTTAGTTACAAACGTGCTTTGTAATAAGATGACTTCCTTGACTGCATTGTTCTGTGATGACACCTTTCCATCTTGCTGCCTCCTCTGCTCCAGCTAATGCATCAACCACTGTCTGTTCTGGGCCAAACTCGTTGTTCGTAATGTAATCAAAGCGGGATCAAGAATATGGGATCTCCTATGAACCTGTGATGTTGCACTTCAGGATGAGGCAGATGACCTCTGTGCTTTCAGGATTCAAATATCATAGAATCATAGAATCATAGAATAGTTTGGGCTGGAAGGGACCTTTTAAGGCCATCTAGTCCAACCCCCCTGCCATGAGCAGGGACATCTTCAACTAGATCAGGTTGCCCAGAGCCCCGTCCAGCCTGACCTGGAATGTTTCCAGGGATGGGGCATCTCCCACCTCTCTGGGCAACCTGTGCCAGTGCTTCACCACCCTCATGGTGAAAAACTTCTTCCTTATGTCTAGTCTAAATCTCCCCTCCTTTAGTTTAAAACCATCACCCCTTGTCCTATCACAACTGGCCCTGCTAAAAAGTTTTTCTCCATCTTTCCTATAAGCCGCCTTTAAGTATATGGGGAATCTCTAGCTAGTTCATCTAACTCTGGAGTGTTTCGTGACTACTTATCTTAATGTGCTTCTTAAACTTCTTCTTTTGACCCACTGCAGAAAATCTCTCACCATTTAGCTGCCTGCCAGTATTCCCACTATTCAGTCTCTTGCTTTTCAGCCAGAACCCTTATGCTCTGCAGATCCCCCATCTCCCAGCCCCAACCCTGGTGTCATTAAGGTTAGCCTCACTATAGCTAGCCTCCACACAAGTCTCTTGAGTTTGCAGATAATGATGAAGACCTGTCCCTGCAAGAGTATGATCAAGACTCCTGCAGTGGGATTCATCTCATCCAGCTCTAGAAGGGTCTGCTTCAGAGCCATTCTCCTTATGCTGCCTTTAGAGGTAACGGAGGCACTTCAGGTCTGCATTTCATCTCCTCTTCTTACAGGAGATGTCTGAGACAGGTTGGATGAGCAGCTAAATTAAATAACTGCCTTGACATCAACAAGTCTTTAAAAAAAGTATCATATGGGTCAAGTCATTCACTACTCTATATCTCTTTGAGGACAGTTGAGGAAAACAATTGTTTCAGAAAGAGATGTACGGGGGAGCTGCAAGGATATAAACGCTATCTCTATGGTGCTATGTGTCTAGGATAACTTTTTGGGCCTGAAGACCAGTTGGTTTGGCTCTGGTCACTATAGCTGAACTCTGCCTCAAATCACTATGACATCTTCCAAGCTGCAGGTGATGAAGGGCCCTTGGCATCACTAACCTCTCAACCATGTCAAGGCTTTTCTGGAGGGTAATGCTAGTTGGTCTAAGCCAAAATAGTGACAAGGACTAAGATTATAAAGGTGTGGAAAATCACATCAGTGCTCAAGCCTGTGTTCTGGTTCTCTGTAACCTGTCAGCATAGATAGACATGGAAAAAGAATGGGTGGAAAGGGTTTGGAGGACAATCTAGAAAAAGGTCTAAAGCTAAGAATAGATTCAAGTCATGCCATGGAGGTAACATTTACTCTTCCTACTGTAGAATGCCATCAGTGATTGACCAGCACCATGTGTGTATCCTCTAAAATACACAGGGAATATGTTACACTGCAATGGACATATGTAAGGAAGACCTACCTGAGCTGGTTCATGTTTATTGGGAACAGCAGCGCAAAGTCACCAGGAGGGAAACCTGCTCCCAACTGATTCATCTTCTCGTCAGTGTGTTACCTCTGGAGCCTGCTTGATCGTGTCTCTATATGGTCTGTAGGAATGATTAAAATGTGCTGTGTTTCCTCTGCGAGAAGCAATGCAAAATGGCACCTCTCCACTTCTTCAGCTGCTTAGCTAATCACAGCTACCTTCATAGCTCTGGTGCGTACACACGTCACCCATTCCTGCCCTAGATCTGAGGGCTATTTTTAGAATGAAGTGCAGTTGTTGACGTGTTTCCCAGTTGCAGAGTCACACAACACCTGTTCATGAGGGTGGACGATACTAGACATACCATATATATTCTATATATGTGGAATATCCAGGCATGTGGCACAACTGCTATTTTGTCTTCGAAACACGCCTGTGGCTTCCCCAAAATTGAGGTCATACACTCATTCACCTGCACAGTGCACTTATGTGACACACCTCCTGGAAACAGTGGCACAAAAAAAATTACTTTTCACGTGGAACAATATATCTCTCAGAGTCATAGAATGGTTTGGGTTGAAGGGACCTTCAAAGATCAGCTAGTTCCCACCTTCCGTGGACAGGAACATCATGAGAGATGGAAAAATTTGTATGGCTATTGTGGTTTAGCCCTGGTAGGGAGCTAAGCCCCACACAGCCGCTCGCTCACTCCCCCTCAGTGGGATGGGGGAGAGAATCAGAAGGGTAAAAGTGAGAAAACTCATGGGCTGAGATAAAGACAGTTTAATAGGGAAAGCAAAAGCTGTGCATGCAAGCAAAATAAAATAAGGATTCATTCACTCCTTCCTACTGGCAGGCAGGTGTTCAGCCACCTCCAGGAAAGCAGGGCTCCATCACGCATAAAGGTGACTTGGGAAGACAAACACTGTCACTTTGAATGTCCCCCCCTTCCTTCTTCTTTCCCCCAGCTTTATATGCTGAGCATGACGTCATATGGTATGGAATATGCCTTGGGTCAGCTGTGGTCAGCTGTCCCAGCTGTGTCCCCTCCCAGCTCCTTGTGCACCCCCAGCTACTCACTGGTGAGGTGGGGTGAGGGGCAGAAAAGGCCTTGACTCTGTGTAAGCTCTGCTCAGCAATAGCTAAAACACAAGTGTGTTATATCAACACTGTTGTGGTCACAAATCCAAACATAGCACCGTATGAGCTACCATGAAGAAAATTAATTCTATCCCAGCTACAACAAATATAATGGCTAACAGCTTCGCTATTTGCAGAGATGAAGACCCATAGCAACTGCTTGTAGCAGTCTAAAACTATCTGCTTGTTTTTCTGTAGCTCCTGTAGAACACCCGCCAGCCCTATGTGTAGATCTTTGCCAATCCAGAGTATCACATAATCCCTCTGTTTGAGAAAAAATTTTGAGTTTCCTATGAATTTTTCCACAAAATTACCAATTTCTCTCCCTTCTCCCCATTAAAGACTGTTGGTGTGACTAAACTGGGTGTAGATGGCTAAAGTAATTCCAGATGGACCCCATCCCCCATGTTGACATTCCTGATGTTTTAATGGGTAAGCTCGTTTGCTTTGGTTGATCCAGGAGCTGTATGGTACCTCGTGGCTAACAGGTGTCTTCAGTGCCTAACCTATGCGATCTTGTTTCTTATTGACTGGTAACGGGAGGAGTGGCTGGCAGTTATGGCCCGTTAGGTGATGGGTTAACCTGAATGGCCTTGTTACTTGTTGTTAGTTCCTTAAATGCAGCAAAAAGGTAGCCTATGTATTGTGTATCACCTCCTGGCAGGATGAGCCTCCTGCTACCACCCACTAACGGCAAAGTGGGTCCGGCGCTGCAGTTCATAAAGTGAACAAAGACAGCTTGGGCTCAAGGGAGATGCTTTATGCAGAAGATGAGATGAGGCTCAGACATCGAGCTGCTTGGGGCAATGTATTATTAAATGCTATCTACTCATATGCTACTTCTGTAGAAGCTGATTAATGACATCCTACTTTATTATTCCTTATCTTTTATCTTCACCTTGTTTCACAGATGTAGCTGGCAGTACACGGCGCTAACCAAAGACCCGTGGCACTCATTAGATGGTGGCTGCTCCTCACAAGTGCCATCAGGCACGCAATTCCTATTCACGATTTTGCTAACGATGCTGGTTAACATGTTGCTGCGTTGTTGTTCAAGCAACCTAGACAACATGGTCTTGTCAGTCTCGAACTAACTTATCTTTTACTTATCATTTTCTTTGACACAATCCTCTGATAAGCCGAGAGATAAATACATGACAGGCTCTGCAATGTATTCCCCCGGCACTAAAATCTTAGCAGTAACACTGTAGAGGGGTTTCATCTAACAAGTGCTTCTTTTGACCTGTTTTCTGTTTTGTTAGAGTGTTGCAGCTGCAGATCTTAAGGCACATTTAAACTAGAAACAAATTCTTGTTTAGCCGTTCCCCATGCCTCGGGAAGCTTTCTGTCTTTGTGTGAATGTGGGTGTTTAATGCCAGCAGCTCAGGACAGGTGCAGGATACAGGCAAGTCAAACACGTTCAGTTGCTTAAGGTCCTGTTTTGTCTTAGCTTTGATGTTGTGATTAGAGGGGAGGAGTGATCCCCTCTAACAGAAAACTAACTCGAGGAATCATTTTCTGCTGGGTTTGTGTGCTGATTTATTTCAGCAAGGGTTAATCAGGCACCAGGACACTTTCATTGAAGATGGCTAAAACTACCTTGGCTACTTCTTATGGCAATCAGATGTGGATTTGGTGAGGAGGGAGAAGAAGGGGGGGATTAGGGAAATGCAGCTCCTTGTTAGTACTGGCCCGTCTGATGGTAATGGTGTGCATCCACTGTGTGACCGCATGGTCAGTCTGTCCTTCACCCTGAGGCTGTGCCTGATCCTGGAGGCAACCTAGAGCTCTTGCACAGGCTACAAAACCCACGCAGGTCGGGGCAGTCACACTCCGTGGAGCTGTGAAGGCTGCTGGTATTACCTGAGCTACGGCCAGGATAAAATCACTCCCAAAAAACCTGCTTAGAGCCACATGGAGCTCAGTCATTAAATTATCAATAGCATGGCTATACTGTGGAGGCAGCTTCTGCCCAGAGAACATGTCACGGAAAGGGGATGCTGCGAGGCAAAAGGAAAGCAGAGAGAGCAGCAGCAACTGAGCCAGGGTGTCACTGCAGGCGGGAGCATGGGATTCCCCACACCTTCCCTGGTGCTCTGTCCCTCTCTTAAAGCTGGCTGGGTGGCTAGTTCAGTTACAGATCGTGGCACTAGGACACAAAGTGTTTTCGTTGGCGTACCATCGTGAGAATATGGTTCTGTTTATTTTATTTCAGTGGTGCACAGGAAGCCCGATAATGATGCTGAGCTAGATGGTGGTAATGTGCTCACCTCCTCTTTAAATCAGGACATTTTTTAATGCTTGTCTGCACATTTGCAGGGGTTTGGTGAAATATGAAGAATGGAAAGTTTGAAAGAACACATGTGATAGATGAACTGGCTTTCAAGCCATACTTAATATTACAGACTGCCAGTCACTGCAAGTCCATTCTGCTGCATGTCCTCATCCTAGCTGGTTTCAAATGGGAAGAAGACTGATTTAATGAAGTGGAAGTGAGTAAGATGCAGCTTTCTTAATGTGCTATCCCTTTTCTATAATTTTCCAAGTTGGAAGGGTAGGACCTTCGGTCATGCCGTATGCCCCACCAGTCTAAGCTGGGCAAGGGGTTCAAATCTCTGCCCGTCAGTCTCACAAGAAATGTTTCCCAAAGTCAACCTCCTGGGAAGGAGCTAACAAAAAAACTTGTATTTAGTACATTTTTTGGACAAAAGCCTCTCCGAAGCTTTTCCCCTTTTATTAAAAATAGCGCTGGGAAATGAGACCTTTCAAAGTCCACATCTATCTGATTTCAGATAGAAATAGCAGAGAGTGAGGGATTACTCTGTTGTAGCTCTTGCACTTACACCTTTGTGCTCTTTGATACATGGCTAAGAGGTGCTTAGTGTCTTTCCTGATCTCCAGCCCATGCAGTCCCTTGGTTAAGAAGGAACCATAACTTTTGTTTTGCTTCTAGCCTGTGCAGTTCTGATGAAATCCTGAAAGACCTTGAGAAAGAACAGACTAGATAGAGAGAAAAAAATCCCTTGAGTTTATTCTTTTTCAAAATCATGATTTTAAAGTAAACCTGTGGGTTTATGCACTACGGCTTATAAGTTTTGACCTTCTAAACGGGTCATAGAAGGCCTCATCAATTGGAATAATGGTCACCAGCCAGAATGAACCATGGTTGACATGAGAAGGTCTTCACCACAAGCCATAGCTATAGAAAAGTCAAAAGGCCAAAGTTCTCAAAAAATAACATTAAAAAGTCTAGGTCCTGAGGGTGCAGGCGTCTGAATCCAGTTATCCCAGGATAAGCTAGAGCTGGCAAGGAATAGCTACCCACTATGACTCGACAAGTGTCTGCTCTTTCTCCACATGCACAGTCAAAAATAAGAGGTAATATGTCTCTTTTTCATCGTGGGTTTTGTTACCTCATGTTTATTACAGGATAAGAGCACGTACATGGGCGATTATTACAGAATACTTAATGTCTCAAGACTGTTGCAATAGGTTTCCCCTGCCTCAGGTATGTTTTTTCATACTGAGAAGCACCTTTATTCGTGAGTATTAGATGCCATGAGAAATGGCTCTCAAAAAGCAAAGACTGACTAGGGAATGAGATCAGTTCCATGAAATATTTTCAACCATCTTCAGAATTGACACATTTAAGCATTTATATTTAAGCCTTTAGAAGATATTCGTTTTCCATCAGATTGCTTTAAACTTGTGTTTATAGGGTCTGATTTGCTGTAGATTATGAAACTGATTTTTAGAGTATGAGACATACAGACAATGAAGGCCAGTTCTGATCTGTGTACAATTGGTGGACTGAACCTCATAGGAAAGGGTGCCTTGAGGGGAGGGTAATCTAGTTTAAAGCTTCACCCAAAGGGTGCTACACAAACTCTTGTCTACTGTCCAGAGAATCATTATGCCTTAACTAAGTGGAGCAAAAAATGCCACCAAGTAAAGAATATACATTCTTTATACAAGATACAGAGATAAATTATTCGCAAAATTTATTAGTACAGCTGACTGAGGCAGAATGGGGTTAAGCACCAAATTTTCACACCCTTATGTGAAACAGTTAACCACTCTGCAGGTAATAAATAGCAGTTATTCAAAGAAGAAAATTTCCTCTCTGAACTGAGCCTGATTTCAGGTGGAAGCAAGACTCCCACATTTAGGGGTGTGGGTGTTGGTAAGAGTCCCCAGAATGAAGTGTGGCACATAGGTGGATGTCAATGGAGGAGCACAAGCAGCCCTGGAAAACCCAGTGAATTATTTCAATGCGGCACTGCGACTACATACGGATGGACCATCCCAACTCTTTCACTTACTTGTTTTCCCTTACTGCTGAGGACTGTGGGATTAAATGTGCTGATTTGTACAGTGCTGGGGATTTCTTGCGGCAGCAGGACTGCATTCCTTAAAGAAATAAGAAATGTTGGATATGTCCCTCCGAGCTGCGTTACAGACTGAATTAACAGTAGACGAGCTAGACTCTGCACAGCTGTCAGCAAAGACGCCCCAGCCCTGGGGAAGCTGAAGGACTCACACTGCCATCACGCTTTGTGCATCCTCCACTTCGGAGACCCAGGCACTGACATCCCCAGTGATCCCGTTCTCCTGAGGGAAGTATATTAATCCTCTTCATGGCCACAGGGAGAGTCAAGTTACATTTCCAGAAAACTTAGATGCTAAATGGCTTCCTCTTTGCTTAGGTGGGAGGGGGTGTATGAAAGATAAGGAGGAAGTTGTTTGATGCACAGTAAAAGATTGTGGTTTTGTTGAGTGATCTTTACCAATCAAGGTTTGAGTGACAAAGCCCTGCTGAGCTCTGCTTTGTCTAACAGCCAGAAAGGTCACGGAAGAATAGACCGGAAAATCTTCCTACCCAATGATGACATCTGGTCTGTACCGTAGCCCAGCCCCAGGTGGACAAAGCTCAGCTGTTGAGGCACTCTCTTCTCTTCCTCATACTGGGGATTTATCATCAGGTGTTTCTGTTTCATCAGTCAGGTGATTTTCCCCGTTCTTCACAGTTAGATGTTCAGACATGAAAACTTCAGTATTTTCAAAGAAAGTGCTGGGACAAGATGTTGCTTCCACTCATGCAGGAAGCTGGGGTGAGCTCGAAGGTCACCTCCCAACAAACTGGGGGGGATCTCTACCAAAAGCAGCTCTGGCAGTAGAGGTGAGCCTGATGGACCACTTCCCACCCACAGCCCTGCCTTCGTTACCCTTTCCTTTTAATTCTTTCCCTTCACAGCACATCTACTTGATAAGGACAGAAGCACATCAACTTATTTTTGGTGAGGAGGGATCGTACTGGTGGTTGAAGCGGAGAAACAGATGAAAGGAGAGCAGAGGGGAGCTCAGCCATCTCTTCTGAATACACCCCTGGGATGCCGGTGATTTGGAGCCATCTAATAGTTTCCCACCGTTGCTGGGGGAGATTCTGTTCCTTTCTGCGCCTGCATGTCTCAGTACCAGCCAGACTGTGGATAGTTTTCTTCCAGGTTAGGAAATGGAATCAGCTCAGTAAGGAGGAAACGTAGCAGTGGCACCGAGGATGATCCTCCTCTTCTGACGGTGGCAACCTCTGTCAGCCGTCCCAGGTAACTTGGCTTCTGCGGTGCTGTCAGATGAGACAGCATCTGTTCTAGTAATTTTTTGCTGCTCCCCCATCTCTTAATTCCACCCCTACAAACTCAGTCTCTGTTCTTTAACAGATTATGTCTGAAATCCCACCCACGAGCTATACATGAAGAAATAACATAGTTTAACATTCCCCCTCCCACAAAGCTCATTTCTGCCTTTTTATGGCCCCTTAGTTGTAACAAAAAGACTTGATGTTGGATGTTATGGTGAATTGCACTGAGGACCTGACTTAGATTAAAAATAATTGATTTTTGATACATTATTTTTAATCATAAACCAGGTCCCTGAAATCAGCTCCCCCCAAAACAGCCAGAACAGCAGTAACAGCAAAACTTAAGGAAAAGTTGACAGAAATTGTTTGATACAGGACTCCTACTAAACGATAGACTTAGCAAACTATGGCCAAAGCATAATATAGGCAGAGTAATAAATATACTTACAGCAATGGACAGTCCCTGCCACTTAAAGCTGAAAAAGTAAGAGGTTTATTCTTAACATATTACAGCGCGTGCTGGTTTGTGGACAGGATGAGACTCAGATTAAAGGATCCCTACAGACAGCTCTGGGAGAAATACAGCTGCTTAAATCCAGATGTGTGGTCCTAACCGCCTCTGATAGCTCTCTGCCACACCAAGGGAAATCTGTAACCCTTATGCATGCCACAGCACGGAGGGAGAGGGAGGATTAAAACCTTGTTTCCTATTAAATTGAAATAGGCCGCTCCTTGTTCAGTCTTTTGTCGCAATTTGCATCTGATTTGGAGACACTTGCCTCTTGCGTAAGGTACTGTGCGGGCAGCCTGGGTGCCAAACAGAGGACTGTGGGTGCCGTGGCTGGATTTCAGGGTGTAAATCACCAGGTTCTGGAGCATTTCTTGGGCAACTGAGGGCACAGATCATCTCTGGCCCTGATAAGAGCTGAAGGTGCATCTCCTGAGCACACACCTGTTGTTTTCTTTTACAGCTGCAAAACGATAACATGATAATCTGCAAATATGTAAAACTATCTGTAGTTTATTTCTGTTTCCTTTGAATTTTGTCTTATCTTTCTTACCTGTCCAGCAAGCTGATGGAGCAGAGCAGGTGAACACACATGTGAAGTCAGGAAATCCACCTAAAAATGGCACAGAAAGAGTTAGAATAATGTTCATTGATTTGTTGTACAACATCTATCTACGAAGCCCATCTGTGGCTAACTGTTACAGAGGAAATCAATGAGGATTATCTCCATACAAGTAGAAAAGACACCTTTCTGCTCAGATGATTAATATCTGAATTACAACAGTCCCAATTTTTTTAAGGCCATTTTAAAGTCCATTGTATTTTTTATGATGTCTTCACTCTTTCAGAACACAATAAAAACCTGGCCAATGCAGAACATAACTGTGAACAGTCTGGTACTAGATGTAGCATAGTATGTAGCAGATGATGACTCAGCCTCAGAGGAAATCTGTTTGATAAAACCAGTCTTACATTCAATAGGTTAAAAGTTAGACAAACAGTATGGAAGGACGAACCAGCGCTGGCAGGAATTAACTGGATGGGAAAAAAGCCCCAAATATTTCTTCGTCTTGTGTAAACTTATGATTCCAATTAATTTCTCTGTGTTTACATATTAATGTGAGAGAAGATTAAGCCAAAGGTACATGCTCCTGCAAAAATGCAGGAAAAAATACACCAAAAATCAATGCGTTTGTCTAATGTAGCCATCAAAATCAGAAGTGTGGAAAGTGTAAATGCAACTTCATTATGGTATTATACTCCCAATCTTTGTAAGCTCGCTGTAACCTCTCTCTTTTCAGTTATCATCCAATTAGGTTTAGCTGAGGAATGGAAAGTTTTATCTACCATGAAATTTCAGCTACTTGTGACATGCATTTCAAAAAGTCAAGTCGTTGTCCTTCTGCTCAATGCTTAGGACTTTCTTCAAGGCTGTATTTGAATACTATGGAATTTTCCATATTTTGATCAATGCATTCATGTGTGCTTTCATAGCAGGATGTTGGTAGTGATTGCAGAGCCTACATTTCTTGGCTTCCTCAAATGTTAATAACTTATGTTTAGTGTGAAAAGGGGAAAAAAAAGTTGATCGATAAATTAACAATAGTGTGCAGGATTTTAAATTTCATTAGCATATTTTAAAACATCAATATTTGTGAACAGTGTTATCTATAACTTCTTAAGCCAGGTAATAGACAGCCCTACCAGAGGGGATGAGATACTGGACCTGATGGTCACCAACACAACTATGCTAATCGATGACGTCAAGATTGGAGGCAGCCTGGGCTGCAGTGATCACACACGGGTGGAGTTCACAGACCTGAGGGATATGGGTCAGGCAAAGAGTAAGGTCAGGGCCCTTACGAAAGCAAACTTCCAGCTCTTCAAGGAGTCAGTCAGTAGGACCCCCTGGGAAAGTGCCCTCAGGGACAAGGGAGCAGCACAGAGCTGGCAGATCTTTAAGGAGGCTTTCCACAGAGCGGGAGAGTTCCTGATCCCCAGGTGTAAAAATCAGGCAAGGAAGGCAAGAGACCAGCATGGCTGAGTCGAGACCTGCTGGTCAAACTGAAGGGCAAGAAGGAAATGCACAGGAGGTGGAAGCAGGGACAAGTATCCTGGGAAGAGTATAGGGACTCTGCCTGGTTGTGTATGGATGGGGTCAGGAAGGCCAAGGTGCAGCTGGAGCTGAACTTGGCAAGGGATGCGAAGAATAACAAGAAGGGTTTCTACAGGTCTGTCAGCCAGAAAAGGAAGGTCAAAGAAAGCGTACCCCCCCGATGAGCAAGACTGACAAACTGGTAACAACGGCCGAGGAGAAGGCTGAGGTACTCAACAAGCTTTTTGCCTCAGTCTTCACTGGCAACCTCTCTTCCCACACCTCTCGAGTGGATGGACTGCAAGACGGGGACTGGGGGAACAAAGTCCCTCCCACTGTAAGAGAAGATCAGGTTCGTGACCACCTGAGGAACCTGAACGTACATAAGTCTATGGGACCTGATGAGATGCATCCCAGCGTCCTGAGGGAATTGGCTGATGTAGTTGCCAAACCGCTCTCCATGATATGTGAAAAGTCCTGGCAGTCAGGTGAAGTCCTGGGACTGGAAAAAGGGAAACATTGCCCCCATTTTTAAAAAAGGTAGGAAGGAGGACCCTGGGAACTACCGACCTGTCAGCCTCCCCTCTGTGCCTGGGAAGATCATGGAACGGATCCTCCTAGAAGCTATGCTGAGGCACATGGAGGACAGGGGGGTGATTGGAGACAGCCAGCATGGCTTCACCAAGGGCAAGTCCTGCCTGACCAACCTAGTGGCCTTCTATGATGGGGTCACTACATCAGTGGATAAGGTAAGAGCTACGGATGATGTCTATCTGGACTTCTGTAAGGCCTTTGACACGGTCCACCACAACATCCTTTTCTCTAAACTGGAGAGAGATGGATTTGATGGGTGGACTGTTCGATGGATGAGGAATTGGTTGGATGGTCACATCCAGCGGGTAGTGGTCAATGGCGCAATGTCCAGATCAAGATCGGTGATAAATGGTGTCCCTCAGGGGTCCATACTGGGACCAGTACTGTTCAATGTCTTCATCAATGACAGAAACAGTGGCATTGAGTGCACCGTCAGCAAGTTTGCAGATGACACCAAGCTGAGTGGTGCAGTTGAGACACCTGAGGGACAGGATGCCATCCAGAGGGACCTGGAGAAGCTCGAGAATTGGGCCCATGTGAATCTCATGAGGTTCAGCAAGGCCAAATGCAAGGTCCTGCACCTGGGTCGGAGCAACCCCCAGTATCAATACAGTCTGGGGGATGAAGGGATTGAGAGCAGCCCTGAGGAGAAGGACTTGGGGTACTGCTGGATGAAAAGATGGACCTGAGCTGACAATGTGCGCTCGCAGCCCAGAAAGCCAACTGCATCCAAAGCAGCATGGCCATCAGGTCAAGGGAGGGGATTCTGCCCCTCTACTCCAGTCTGGTGAGACCCCCCTGCAGTGCTGCATCCAGCTCTGGGGCCCCCAGCACAAGAAGGACATGGACCTGCTGGAGCGGGGCCAGAGGAGGCCACAAAAATGATCCGAGGGCTGGAGCACCTCTGCTATGGAGACAGGCTGAGAGAGTTGGGGTTGTTCAGCCTGGAGAAGAGAAGGCTCTGGGGAGACCTTATTGCGGCCTTTCAGTACTTAAAGGGGGCCTATAAGAAAGATGGGGAAAAACTTTTTAGCAGGGCCTGCTGTGATAGAACAAGGGGTGATGGTTTTAAACTAAAAGAGGGGAGATACAGGCTAGATATAAGGAAAAATTTTTTCACACTGAGGGTGGTGAAGCCCTGGCACAGGTTGCCCAGAGAGGTGGGAGATGCCCCATCCCTGGAACCATTCCAGGTCAGGCTGGACGGGGCTCTGGGCAACCTGATCTAGTTGAGGATGTCCCTGCTCATTGCAAGGGGGTTGGACTAGATGGGCTTTAAAGGTCTCTTCCAACCCAAACTATTCTATGATTCTATGATCTAAAGATGGTATCTCTTACAGCAAGTACATTTTTGCTTTTGTGATACATGCCAGGCAATGCTTTGCTGAAAGCCGTCAGGCAGCTTAAAAAAATACAAAACCCTCTTCAAATCTCAAGAAAGTATGGAAAGAAATTCACTTAAGACATTACATTATCAAAAGTCAGTTTTCAGCATTTTAGATTAATTTATGAGATTTGGTAGTTTGTCATGCCTGCTCTCAAAGATATCCTTATATTAAGCCCACACGATTGTCCGGTTGCTAGCTCTGTCTTTTAAAATGTTGTGGAGTTTGATCCTTGGATGTTATATGGAAATGAATAAAAATGTACAAGCGAAATGAAGTAAAAACATAAAAGCGCCTATTTGTGTGAAAATAGTCTGGAAAAGAGACAACATGGGGTCATTTTTCTTCTGCTGTTGATTACATGATACACAATTTCGAAATTATAATAGGTCTCACCAATCTTTGGAATGCGTTGCCATTTACCTAAAATTTACTTCTCTTGTAATGCTGTTGGATGTACGATGCATTTTTAAAAAGTATTGTCTGGCCACGTGCAACAAATGCAAAACATTCGTTGGTTTAAGGAAAGTTAGCTCTGTGATGAGGGTGTTATTAAAAATCAGAGATCCTTCTTGTAGTTATTCTGCTCAGACGGACACACACTTTGTTTCCTTCAACTCCCTTTCACAGAGTACAAACACTATTTTAAAGCACATGCGTTATCTTTTTCTTGAATTTTGGGAAATAGCTGTTGTATCACGCAGCCAGGAGAGAGTCTAAGTGAGAGGCAATCCACGGTTTCAAGAGGGATTTTTCAAACCCACCACACATAACAAGACTTCACCATTTTTTCCATCCTCACCATTGAAACATTGTTGTAACACTTTAAAGTGTCAAATCAATCAAGGCTCTAGGCACACATTTAAAAGTGTACTGCGTGTTTTCACTTTGCAGGTTTCAAGAACATTTCTTCAAATTCCAAGAAATAAGTGAATCAAGGCCTACAGCATGAGCAGGGTATAAAATACATCCGTCTTACAGCTTTCGGAAGGCTGCATACGTTCCAGGAATATCCAGAAGTTTCATAACTAATGATGATACGTTTTCAAAATGACATTAAAGTTTCTGTTACAGCCCAAAAAGGATGTCATGACTGTTGGGTAGCTAATCTGTGGAAAGAACAATCTCAGTTCTGCCTGCCACAGGATTTTTCTACCTGCCATGAAAGGACATTATTTTTGTAATGACAAGAGACAGGATACTGCCTTAGCTGAGCTGTGCATATCAGATGGGGGTCGGACTCTTCACCCTAGTAACAGACAACAGAACAAGAGGAAATGGCCTCAAGTTGCGCCAGGGGAGGTTTAGATTGGACATTCATAAAAATTTCTTCACCGAAAGGGTTGTCGGGCATTGGAACAGGCTGCCCAGGGAGGTGGTGGAGTCCCCATCCCTGGAGGTATTCAAAAGACGTTTAGACGAGGCCCTAAGGGATATGATTTAGTGGTGGACTTGGTAGTGATAGGTTAATGGTTGGACCCGATGATCTCGGAGGTCTCTTCCAACCAGAACAATTCTATGATTCTATGATTCTATGATCATAAAGTTCTGCTGTTCCTGTTACACCTTTGCACAAGTGAGGGGATTGTAGCAGTTTAGAGAGGAGCTAGCTCTAAACTAATTTGTGGTCAGATAGTTGGACTAGATGTTCGTTGTAGGTCCCTTCCGATTGAATTTATTCTATTCTATTCTATTCTATTCTATTCTATTCTATTCTATTCTATTCTAAACTGTGTACTTTTCCACAGTGAACCAGGGGCCCATGATATGCAACATAATTCAGGCCCTATCCTAGAGCACAGCTGTCTGCAGGGAGCTCCATCAGAAGTAGGTGAGAAGGAGGAATGGGAAACGACCCCTTTCCATTGGCCCTCCCATGGCAGCTCCTTGGCTGCTCTGGATCCTTGGTAGAGGTAGGAAGGGTTTCAAGGGTTTCGTCTTGGAAGGTGAGATGACCCAGGAACAGGATGTGCTGGGAGGAATGAATGCTCTGATGCGGGGACCCCAGTGACTACGGGGAGCTGTCAGGGACAAGGCACGCTGCCTTGCAATACATGATGGAGTACATATTATAATGGCTTTTAAATCTTTTACCTGCCTGTTGGTACCAGAGTCAGTCACTAAACCTTTCTCATGTCCTACAAACACCAGTAGCTGAACCTCACATAAAGCAGTGGTCATAGCCGTCTTCTTTCAAAATATGCTTAAATGAAAAACAGCTGTTGGTGGAAGTCTACTTTGTACCAATTTGCTTTGTAGTGAGAGAATGTGTCAGGGGAATAGGAGACCTGGTACAATGCCAGGCTGCAGTACAGCCAACAACTCTGAAGAAGATACTGTAAGCACTAAGTTAAGCACTATTTGGGATAGGTGAGGAAAACATTCTGTGCTCCACCCATCAAAGGTATGTCCGTTTGGAGAGAAAAGGAATATAAAATTCCTTGAAGCAAACAGGTGCAGATTAATGTCTCTGTAGCACAGCACAGGACACCTTGGGTTTCCTCCTCCAAGGGTTGTTTATACCATCACCAATCTATCGATTGTTATCTTGTCTCTCCTAAGTACCAGTTATTAATTTTATACTAGATTGTAATGGATTAAAATTCTGACATATTTGTTAGAATAGAATCAGCTCTTAATGTTTATTGGCAGTAATCCGGGAACCTAGATCTTGTTTTTGTTCAAGAAAATGCCCTAAATGTGCTTGTGGCAAATGGGAATGTAGATCTGTCCTTTCTTTACCTAAGAAAAGCATTCGGTGAAGGTTTTCCGTACATTGGCAAAAGATGTCTTCAGCTGTGATCGTGACTTGCAGCTGGGGAAGGTCATGGACATCACATGCGAGACCTGTGCATTTAGTTCTGGGTGTGGGTACTGTCCGTCTGCGCAGACACCTGCCTGCATTGCCAGAGGCCTCCGTCTCTGCCCCCTGCACCGGAGCATCACGGATGCGTGTGTTCAAGAGCGTGTACGTGCCGTGTCTTATTACTTTCATCTGAACCACATCTCCCTAGTTTGCAAATGTCTTCTGTGGCTTTGTCAAACATGCTACCAAAGCCAAAACAACATCCACTCGTCCTAGTTATTAATTGAAGAAAGTTTAGTTTGGCAAGATCAGCTCATGACGAATCCAAGCTGGTATTTTATTCTCTACTGATTGCAAAATGACTGGTAAGCAATTTGCTCCATGATCTTCCTAGCTGTCTAAATTAGGCTAATTGATCTTTATTTTCCTGGGTCCTCACAGGTGAGATACATGAGGGCTGATTTTTACCTCATTACATTTTCTTTCCTATTGTGAGTGACCGAGAAATCAGTTCTTGTGGTATGGATTACGATGGAAGGGAATAGGTTTCTAGATGTGTTACTCAGAGTAAATGGACTTTTTTAGGAGTGGAGGGTAACGGGTCTACCCGTTTCCTTAATGATAACAACAACACTAGATTAGCTATTGCATTATCCTCCTTCTTACTTGAATCTGTGCTATTTAAGAGTGCAGTAAGTCATGTTCCAGTGCTCACATCTATGTCCTGGCATTGCTTAATTTACTAGTAGAGATGTACCCAAATGAGAGGGCAGTGTACCATGGAGAGAAAAAGTGGTGGAGTTGAATAAAGAAAAAAACAACAACCTAAAAAAAAAGCACTTTGAGTTGTGAAACCAGGCTTTTAACTGAATGCTCATCTTTCACGCTAGAAGAAATACCACTGAAATGAGTGAGTCAGAAATGTGTGTTGAAATTGCCACCAAAATGAATGAGTCAGAAATGTGTGCTGAAATTATTCTGTGCCAAAAACTCTTGGACTTGGAATCTCAATTATGACAGCAGCTTCCTTACTAAAAGAGGACTGGAATGTGAAACCATTGTAAGGTGAGACTAAAATAATATTTATTCCCACAGTTGATTGCACAGTAGAACATTTGCTTCCCAAAGGTCACAGAAGTGAGTATTGCATGTTATTTATGCTAATGGTCATTCTCGCTGAAAGACAGTCCGAAGGAAAGTTGTTTGCCTGACTTCTGGTTTTGCCTAGGAAATCTTCAGTTTCTCACGTGCGCTCTTTCTGCTTATGCTACTAAAGAATCAAGCTCCCTTCAGGACCTAGTGCTGATAAACTCACAAAGTAGGTGGAAGTTAAGTGAACTGTATTTCACAGTAATAAGAAAGAAGGAAAAATTACAATAAATCCGTCAGTGAAGAATAAATAATTTAATGATTGATATAGCAAAAGCAGATACTAAGAAAATAAGTTTGGAAGACACCCTTACTTGTTATTAAAAGCAAAGTTTCCAAACGCAGGGGCCTTTCCCCTTGGCTACCTATTTTTGTGAATTAAGCCCTTTTCTCAGACAGTTCTTTTCTATTAGAGGACAGGTTTGGTTACCTGTATTTATGCTAAGTGCAATATTATACTATAAGCAGGATCATTAATTTAAATGAAATACACTATTTTTTTTTACATTTAAATACAACTGAGCATTTTACAGTAGAATGTATGTCAGCAAAAGATACAGATTCTAAACCAGAACAGTTCTGGTGGAAATTGAACTTAGTCCTTCTGCATATGTGGGAGAGGCAGGATGGAATCTGTTTTGGTGAAAGAAGTCACGAAGGAGCTGGATGTCCAGGAAGGGAAAAGTTGAGCCTGTTATTTCATTTCACTTTCGCATTGGCAGGAAGCAGGGCAGTGAACTCGACGAAGCTGTGGGTATATCCAGGAGACTTTGCCAAAGCAGTTGGAATAAACGTCTTCAAATTTTCAAAGCTTGGCTGAAAATGAATTGAAACACAAAATTAATCATAAATGGGAAATGAGAACCTGCAGCATTTCCTTTCGGAATAAGTTTTCATCAATATTTCTTTTCTCTGTAATTTTTTTCCTCTTTGTTGCCATTTACTCCACAGCAGCATCCAAAACCTTCGACCACACATACAAAACTCTTTCAAGGAGGTTTCTCATTGAACTTGCAAGGTGTTTTGAAGTTTTCTTCCTTTGTACTACAGCTCATGAGGAGAATGAGGTTAATTACGTAACAGAAGTTAGACTTGAAGTCTTGCATTATGAGACTCAGCCCATATGTTTTTATTTTCTGTTAGAATCCTTAAAACTCAGATTTGCTACTTGCTCTTATCGAGTGTGTTGCTACTGCTCCCTGATCAGCCACCACTGTTCAAAGGAGGAGGAAGAAAAAAAGATAAAGAAGTCCCCTCCTTCCCTGGCATTTCCTAGACTGAAGGACGAGAATTGTCTCTCCTGGGTATGGAAAAGCATATAAACTGCAGCTGGAAATGTGGAGCTCAGATTTCTGTGCTACCATGGGTATAAATGTATCTATATCTTTGACCTCACTTGCAGTCAATGCATCTTCTTACGCTAGGAAGTATTCATGAGAGTTTCCATGTGGAGACTCAGACATTGTCATCTTTAATGAAGGTGTCTGGGCTATAGGAATATCTTGATCCATGAAGTGGAGAGTATCTGCATCCCAGTGTACACCAACCACTGTCTACCATTTGCCCACCCTTATCATAGACTCCTTTTTCTTTGGTGTCATTCCACAAGTCGTCCCACCAAGGTAAAGCACCTAGCATGGTGAAGTGTGGTTCTGTAATAGTACTTTTGGCCCTGTATTTGAATAAGTAATTTCAAAAACTTTCCCTTTGCATAAATTAATTGGTATTTTTTTAAAGCATCAACTTTACCCAAGTCACAATTAAAATGCTTAAAACTTACTGCATAATCCGTTGTCACAAGCTTTAGGGCAATCACCACAGGGTTTTCCTTTTTTGTAGGGTGTCGGAATCGAACTAATTAGATTCCCCCTGAAACATCAACATCACCGACATAAGCTATAAAGTCATTATAACATATCTGAGAATAAAACTCAATGGTACGATGGATACATATATTAATTTACATTCAGTCTTTGGTTATATGTCAAACAACTTTTACATATGCGTTGGATTTATCTGGAAAGGCTTCAGTAGTGGGGCAGGGGGGAATTTGCAGGGGTGGCTTCTATGAGAAGACACAAGAAACTGCCCCACTTTCAGACAGAGCCAGTGCCAGTCAGCTCCTGGTTGAACTCGTTGCTGCCTAAAGCCGAGCCAATCAACGACGGTGGTAGCACCTTTGTGATGACATATTTAAGGAAGGGTAAAAACTGCTCTGCAACAGCAGCCAGAAGAGCGAAGTGGGACTATGTGAGAGAAACAACTCTGCAGACACCAAGGTCAGTGAAGAAGGAGGGGGAGGAGGTGCTCCAGGCACCAGAGCAGAGACTCCCCTGAAGCCTGTGGTGAAGACCATGGTGAAGCAGGTTGCCCTCCTGCAGCCCATGGAGGTCCATGGTAGAACAGCCCATGAAGAACCCCATGCTGGAGCAGGTGGATGCACCTGAAGGAGTCTGTGACCCCGTGGAGAGGAGCCTACGCTGGAACAGGTCTTCTGGCAGGACCTGTGATCCCGTGAGGGACCCAGGCTGGAGCAGTGCATTCCTGAAGGACTGCACCACGTGGAAAGGACCCACGCTGGAGCAGTTTGTGAAGAACTGCAGCCTGTGGGGAGGACCCACATTAGAGAAGCTTGTTAAGAACTGCCTCCCATGGGTGGGACCCCACGCTGGAGCAGGGGAAGAGAGCGAGGAGGAAGGAGCAGCAGAGACAACGTGTGATGAACTGACCGCAACCCCCATTCCCCTGCACCACTCAGGGGGAGGAAGTAGAGAAATCGGGAGTGAAGTTGAGCTTGGGAAGAAGGGAGGGGTGGGCAGAAAGTGGTTTTAGATTTGTTTTATTTCTTACTATTCTACTCTGTTTGATTGGCAATAAATTAATTTAATTTCCCCAAGTCGAGTCTGTTTTGCCTGTGATGGTAACTGCTGAGTGACTTCCCTGTCCTTATCTTGACTCACGAGCTGTTTGTCATATTTTTTCTCCCCCTGTCCTGTTGAGGAGGGGGAGTGACAGAGCGGCTTGGTGGGCTATTGGCAGTCAGCCAAGGTCAACCCACCACAATATATTACAATGTGAATGTGAAAATTAATTTTAGGCAGTTTATGAAATCTTCACTCTGCCTTAAAATTCCCGCTGAAGTTTCTGGTATTAGTTATAGTCTTCATTGTACCGTACATATTGATAGGCCTTTCTGAACCAAGATTTCAAGTAGAATGTGGAAAATATTTCTTTGTGATTTACCATTACGAAAATTAAGATTTTTAGTCAAATGAAATTTAGTCTGAAAATCAGTATTACTTTTATGTGTTTTATACTTTTGTTTGTTTGACAACTCTTTTGATGAGTATGGTCCTGTCTTTCCATATTCCTAATACCCAGACCTGTTCCTCAGCTATGGATGATGTGTCCTATCACAAATTTCACCATCTCCTGACTAATTCTGATAATGTAATAAGAATCAGAATCAATACGTACGCAGGGCAGTAGTGGCAGACATAAAAGTATTTGTATCTACTGTTGGGACAGTAAGCGACAGCACATCCAATTTGATAAGAATTGTACCAAACAACCTGTAGGTATAAGAATAAAAATCATGGGAGAGTGAAAAATATACATTTGACAATCTTTTAAGTACAATATGCATTAAAGAAACATTTGCAACCAACTTAAGTCACTTTATTTACCCTTTATAGAAAAATATAAGTCCCACCTTGCTGGAAAAACTTTTTTTCCCCTGCTTTCACCCCTGAACCAAATAACATTTAGGCTATAATGTTAATTTATCACACATTTATAGAAAACATTTGAGTTAAACTGTCTCAAATATATACGTTTTCATTCAATTAAAACTGTTGAAGAAGATGTAGGAATCATGATGTAAAATTTTGTATCCTGTGTTTCGCACAGGTGAACGGAGGAGGTTATCTTAAGCCATTCTCCAACTGGAAACTCTCTGAGTCAATGGAACTCTGTAAACTGTGACAAACTTATTTATATTTCCTTCCTGACACTTTAAAAACCTGTCTGAGCAATTTTCAGATGTTAGACAAATAAGTTTCTTCCCTTTATTTCTTCCTGAAGTTTTGAAATACCAGTATTTTTACACTTTACTCTGTAAAGACAGCCTATTATTTTCATTTGAATTCTGTTACTCTGAAAGTTTTCATCTTGTTTTGTCAGAGTAACTCTCAATGTTTCCATCGTGCTTATTCCCTTTAAAGATAATTAGAGGGTAAATGTTGCTTAGCTAACATATAGATATTTATTTGTTCAGGCTGAAATATAAAAAAGTTGCATTTACCTGAGTGTAATGACCAATCACAGCACCTGGTGGGCTTGCTCCAGTTCCGTATTTGAAATTTTTCACCTCGTTGTACCAGGCCTGAATAGCATATGACCATGAGACAGGGGCGGATGACATGAAGAGATTTTCACCGCATGGTACATCTGAAAAGAGAACGGTACTGAGAAATTCATAAAAGATACATGTGTGAGAAAAAGACAGTAAAAGGTGGCTATGATTTCCAGGGAAGTTCTCATCCCAGATGGGACAGCGGTTTTTTTTTTTCCAGCTCAGTGACATCACCCTTTGTCAATACTGAAGTTGTCACTTGACCAGTTTGTAGCATGGCCAGCCTGTTTGGCTGGTAGTTTGGTTGTTGACAGACCTTCTACATGGCTGTAGATACACCTGCACATGTGCACCACAGGTTCATGACTGTAATTTTGCTATCTGAAAGTTAGCAACCTAGTCATTATTCAGCTCACAGCGCAGTAATCTTGGGAAAATCTCAATAATTCAAAGCTTACTTCTGGTACACAGGAAGGTGTCTACACTGTCTTCACCTACTGTTTTTACTGGGGTCCAACCCTACTGCATATGCATTAGTTCTCATCTGGGGTTCACCTTAGCAAGAACCAGAGGATTTGGTTTTTAGGCAAAAAGTATGGGGACTGAAGGACAGTCCACATCTCACATACAGTATAGACAGAAGTCAGTCAGCACCACATTGGGCACCGATCATGGCTCTTGTTAACACAGCATAGCTGTAACTTCAATATCTAATGACTGAAGTGTTTGTATGAACCCCCAAGATAGTTGTAGGCTGCAAGTTGCCAGGGGATTTAAGAATTATGATTCTTGTCTTAGCAATTATGCTTAGCACCACCAGCGGGTTTTGGACCTTCACCCTTTGCCCCTTCCTTCCCAGACAGATTCATCCGGCATGTGCGAGCTGATTTCTGCCCTACTCTGGGTCTAGATTCTCTTCTTTGTGATAGATACTGAGAGAATGTGCTTTCTCACTGTGATTTTTTTCACCTACTGAAGAAAATAGGACATACCTATGTAAAACTGATGCAATTGGGATGAGAATGGGATTGAATTTTTCTCACTTACTGGACAGATTATATCTAGAATTTTGCCTTTATCCCATGCACCAACAAAATCACATCGAATATAAATGGCAACTTAAATAAAAAAAAAACCAACAAAACCACAGCAAAACACCAAAAAAAAAAAGCCTGTTCACATCAATAACATGTATGACATTATTCAGTTAGCACTCATGCTTCACTTACTGGTTTTCCTCATGTTAGCAGGACTGTGACTTAAAGTACATTTATTGGCCCATGTTTGGGCATTCTTTGCAGCCAGAGGATGCCATTGCTTAAGGAAAGAAGAAAATATTAGTCATTAAGACACATACCAACTAGTAACCCCTCATGAAGGAACAACATTTCCAAATTACACTTCAAATTAGAAAATAGGAGAAGGACCTGAGAGTCCTAGTGGGTGACAAGTTCACCACGAGCCAGCAACGTGCCTTTGCAGCCAGGAAGGCCAACGGCAGCCTGGGGTGTATGAGGAAGAGTGTGGCCAGCAGGTCGAGGGAGGCTCTCCTCCCCCTCTGCTCTGCCCTAGTGAGGCTCCATCTGGAGTCCTGGGTCCAGTTCTGGGCTCCCCAGTTCAAGAGGGATGAGGAACTACTGGAGAGAGCCCAGCGGAGGGTACAAAGATGATGAGGGGGCTGGAGCATCTCTCCTGTGGGGAAAGGCTGAGGGAGCTGGGGCTGTTCAGCCTGAGCAAGAGAAGACTGAGAGGGGACCTCATCAACGCTTATCAATATCTCAAGGGCGGGTGTCAAGAGGACGGGGCCAGACTCTTCTCAGTGGTGCCCAGCGACAGGACAAGGGGCAACGGGCACAAACTGGAACACGGGAAGTTCCGCCTGAACACGAGGAAAAACTTCTTCGCTGTGAGGTGCCAGAGCCCTGGCACAGGCTGCCCAGGGAGGGTGTGGAGTCTCCTTCTCTGGAGAGATTCCAACCCGCCTGGACGCGGCCCTGTGCAGCCTGCGCTGGGTGACCCTGCTCTGGCAGGGGTTGGGCTGGGTGGTCTCCAGAGGTCCCTTCCAACCCCTGCCATTCTGTGATTCTGTGAAAATCATATACAAAATCCTTTTCTTCCCCTTTTTTGGGGAGTACGGGAAGTAAGAACAAAGTCACTGTGCACCCAAGAGAACAGAAACTGTGAAGTCTGATGAAGAATGCATCAGAAAGAAATGAACACCACTCTGGCTCCTCCTTTTCCTTTTCTTTTTCCACTAAAAGAAAGAGACATTATTGTTCATACACCACAAAATTCTCCAGACTTTTTTCTCCACCTGCCCAGCTTTATGTTTCTCTTGCTGCTGGCCATGCTCAATCCGTAGGAAAGGTCTGGAGAGTGAATTTGTGGTTAAATAAAATACTGTGACCTTGCACACAGCCCCTCACTGCTCATTAAAAATAGATTTACAGCACGCAACTTACCATCTTCATCATGTTGCTGGCAGTTGGGTTTACTCCTCTCCTGAGGGTATTATGTTTGTCAACAATCAGCTTTTGCTGATTTACTTTGTTCGCTGACAGAGCATCGAAACTTTCAGGTTCCTAAATTGAAAGAACATGTTATATTTCTTTTTTTTTTATTTGAATGTAACTAAATCCTGAATCCTGTCTAGGAAATATTAAAATACTAAAATACTAATATCAACCAAGGAGATGATCTTTGCGATGGAGGAGGTACTGCGATACGCTTTGTCTCCTAAGTATCTGTAGGGGTGCTTCCATGCAGAGTAGCACTTTAAGGGGTTCCACAGCATAGAGGTTAGCAGTAATAACATTGGTTCCCGTGTCATATCTGCCAACCCTCTGTGGATGGCTGAGATATCCTGGAATATCTCATGTGCCTGTAGACTCTTAAATTTAGGCAACTGAATCAGACTTAATTCACTACTGTTATAATTTCCTTCGTGAGGTTTTGAGGAAACAGGATCTAAAAATCAGCTGAAGACACAAATGTGCTTATGATGTGTTCCCCTTCTTCAGTGTTTTAAACATGTCTATCAATGTTTTTTTATTGAAGGAACCTGTTGTTTAATCACAGGATCGTCATGGACCTCTTGTGGTACTTCATCAGGACATCCCACTGAACACAAAAGTGTATGGATGTTTTTCATGCCATAAATTTTCTTTCACTCCTGCCATAATTAATAACATTTCTCAAACTTTTCATGTGTTTTCTAATTAAAAAATAGCCATGTGAAGAACTCAATCTCCTCTTTTCAACCTTTCTCGCTAGTCTTCTAGACTGCAGCATGGAGAGCAGAAATTGAAGAACTAGGGGGAAATGTAGTCAAGCCTTCAGTCACACCAGTGTTTCTGAAGCAGAAGTAGCAAACTTCAAACTTCAGGCTAAGTATGGGGTGGGAGGAAGGACTCTAAGTGTGCACCGAGTATGTTAGTTCGTTTAGCTGTTTGAGGGAAATCAGCAATACATGTTGAGTGGATGGGACTGTGAGAAAAGGGAGACACACATAGCTCAGGATCTCTAGGACGAAAAAGAGAAAGAGTTAGGTAACTGCTGCCTGCAAAACTGTGGGGAATTCACAGGAAAAGGCTGGATCCTTGGGACATCCAGATTACTGGATCCGTGTATGGGAGTTTCTGGAAAATATAGTTATCTCTGACCCAACTCATAAGTAACACTTGAGCCTATAGATGGTTTAGTGTGCAAGTGTCTACAGCTTTGAAATGAAACAGACTTAAAGGATAAATGCTTTCCAGATCCTAGATATCTAATCAGACTCTTTCTGCATCTGACCAGTGTGCACAGGAAAAGCCTTATTCAGTCAGACCACAAGTAACTTGGGTCCCATCCAGATTTTCTGAGTACAAAGTGTGGATCCTACCTCTCCAGCAGACGGAGGCAGCAGAGTTGCGAGACACAGGAACACCACTGGCAGGATCATCTCTGAAAAGGGGAGAATGAGGATTTCATTCATTTTTTCCTTTACCAAGCTTTCATTTCTCTGAATACATAATACATCTTTCTCCTGTGTATTTCCTGGCTTTTTCTCAAGTAGTAAGGTAATGTTTTCTTTCTCTTCTCCTTCTCTCCTCCTCCCATGTTTAGAAGCAAAAAAAAAAAAAATTCATTCCCCCTCTGCATTTCCAAATTTCTGTGAATCAACTGCGTTGTACATCTCATACTTCCTGCTGTAACCCCGGCTGAATGCCCTCACCTGAGTTCAGAGTACAGGAGGACGTTCATGCTTCCCTTCCTGTAGGAAGCCTTCTGCTCATTGCCACACTATGGAACGGCTGGGGTGGGATGCTGCTTTTTACCCCTACTGCCCGTTGCCTGCTTTGACTGGACTGCATTGGTTGAAAGGGGAATTAGACGCTCAGCCCATGCGCAGACCTCTGCACTTAGGTGTCCGAGTCAGGATTCAAAACCCTCACTTAATGACCAGCCCTGCGAAGCCTTGCACGCAAGCTGGGGCGGAACTGGCTGGACCAGAAGTGGACCAGCACTGGCTTCCTGGGGAAGACGTGTTTCAGAAAGCTCTTTTTGGTTTTATTTTTTTTTGAAGACAACTCTTGATTATATTACAGATAGCATGGAATGGCAACAGAAACGAGAGCCTTCTCTAATTGAAGAAGCAACCACCAGACTCTGGACTCCGAGACTCTACTTGCTTAGGAGGCTCGAAGCACCATACCATCCCACCACAGCGATCCGGGAGGTAATAGGTCACTTCAAAGTTCTGGTGTCTGATCGCAATCAGTCATAGGAGTTACATTCAGCTTTTTTCTGCTTAGCTACCTTGGGCAGGCAAGCAGGTGACTAGGGTGGAATTTACTTATTTTGGCTTTTAGCCCAGCCTCCCACCCTAAGGGAATTTACGGGAATGTTGCCACAGAGATATATTATTAGCTTAAATTCTTACTTGGTTTTGAGGGGCTGCTGGTGTTAGGTTTAATTTATTCTTGGGGGAAAGGCCAATAGGATTTGCTGATCTTTCCATATTCAGCAAAGCCCCTTTACCCTGAGGCAACCAGTTTATATAAAACACAAGGTGCTTCAGCTCACGGAGAACATGTGGGTAAGAAAAACTACTTTTTTCCAAATAGTACAGCAAGGCCCATTTTCCTCCCCAGCTTTCTTATGTTGCACTGGAGGTGACCCACAGTCCCCAGCCTGTAGGCAGGGATGCTGCTCCAGCTCTGCTACAGAGCAAAGCCCGTTGAAATGGGCTGGGACTACGGGCAGCTGTAGCGCAGAGGCCAAAAAACTGGGCAAACTGGCCACATCTGCACCTTTAAACTCTCACAGCCTCCAACCTGATCTAGTTGAGGACGTCCCTGCTCATTGCAGGGGGGGTGGACTAGATGACCTTTAAAAGGTGCCTTCCAACTCAAACTATTCTATGATTCTATGATAAAATACGGTGGTTTATTCCAAGCATTTAGGAAAGATCTAGTTGATCCGGCAGAAAAACATACTGGGAATTATCCTGATAATTAACAGTATAAATCATTGATTTCCTGTTCTTGATATTGCCTTATGTCTGTTATGTTTAATTTTGACATCACCTATGCCTCCTTGAAGTGCTTTGGGATCACAGAAGTTTTTTCTTACTAACTTTTCTACCACTTATTTCTCAGAGCCGTTACAAAACTTTGCCACGTATATGACCTAGGTGTTTCACAATAAAAGATTACACTCCCAATAACACAAAAAATTATTCTTTTACTTCATTTCTAACTAGAAAGCAAACAGAGGTGGGGGTTATTTTTAGCTGTACTTAAGTTATGAGCAAAGATACGTCTTTTGAGTGCAAAATGTGATGATATGCAAATAGAAAACAACCGTTTTTGCACCTAAAACATGTAAAAACAAATTCTCTGTTTCAATAGAAAAATAACTCTTCATTGAAATTGCGAAGCTTCCTATTTTGCAAACCAAACTGAAGAAGCTAACTTAAAGACACGGGCAAAGTATTCATTCACTGTAATATTTTCTATGAATTAACTTACAATTAAATATAATTGGTAATTTAGTACATGATACAAGCTTCATAATGCCATTGGAACGCTTTTTAAGACCCAGTGGGTTTCCTGCTCCAAGATATTAACATACTTTTGGCAATTCCACTGATTTCAACCAAATGCTTATAGTTTATGAGATGTAAATTTAATTGCTCTGCATTAATTTCTAGGCACTGGTCCTAAAATCAGTCTCTCTGTCCCCCTCCCTTGTTCCCCCTCCATCAAACATAAATCAGGACATGTGCCAAGTCTTATTGACTTCCCTGCAACTCCATCTGTGTACAGGGATCTGCCACAGAAAGATGGTGCTTTAGCATCCCTAGTTTGTATGAGTTTAGCAAACTTGTGTGAATGTGATTTTTCCATCTCTCCTCCTAAAAAAAAAAGGTGTATCCTAAATTATTCATACAATTGAACATCTATTACAAATGAACATCCCCATTATTTTTTATTATCCTTAAAAAAGACCTGAAATGGAATACTACAAGCTGTCATTTCACTTGTACAGCAGTTTTGCACAAAGTCCCAGCCACCTTGCACAGGAGTGGTAAGTTGCACAAGGTGGTAATTTCCCCACTCTGAAAATAAATGGTGATAGCTACGTATAGCAATAGAATATACTGAACTGAATATATATCCAATTCAATATGTTCGGTCTGTCTCTGTCTCTTTCTCTATGTATATATAATCTGCCAAGATGCTGCTTTCTTGCATACAGGCAGCTTTTCATCTGTTTTTGATTGTTCCTCAATTTTCTCTCCCTTTTTTTTCAGCTTGTGTTACACTATTGCCTATGTAATCCTTATTTTTCACTGAATAAAACCCTCTTTCTGTGTCTGCCCTAAATCGTTCAAGAAGTCTTCTGACAATAGGTTGCATTTTAATACATCAAAAAAGCACAATATTTTAAGCAAACAAATCAATCTAAATCCTACCTTTTGTTTCCAGGAAGATCGGAAGTTTCTTCTGTCCTTCTTCAGGTGATTGTGGAAGTGACGGACTTGTTCACCGGAGGGTGTTTTATAGCTCTCCTGTTTCCTGATAGGACAAGGTGACTCAGCGTCACAGGTATTATAAAATTCAAATAGTGACCAGATGATAGAACAGCGCATTTGTCAAGCGCGCATTCTTCCAAGAAGGAGGTTGTTTACTTGTGTTCTGGTTTTATTTCCTCTTACTTCTTGTATTGGAAGAGATGAAATACTCTGAAACGAGTTTTGTGTGTATTGCTCCTTGCATACATGAAATTTGCAGTCGGTGTGAACACCAGGTACAAAGGCTCTCTGCTAATGATTGATGCATCCTGTTGTAGCGAGCCTTGATCTTAATCTCCAGCAATCCAAATAAACTCAACTGGCTACTGAGGTGTCTCCAGACTGACATTGTGGTAACCAAGATGCAATCTTGCCTATTAATTTTTCCATAGGGGTAAAAATAGTCTTGGAGCATGTTCCTGTTTATGCTACAGCTTCTTTACGTCAATCTTATACTATAAAACTCAAAGAAGGAGCCAAGGATATTTCTGTAATTGATACTTTTACCCGGTATTGGATAAACATTAAAAGATGATTGTGTGCACGAGCATTAAAACACATATAGTAGATTGATTTGACATTTCCGGGTACATGGAGTAAGATGAGAATGCGTGGAAATACTGCCAGATCAGAAGGGTATTTGTCTGCTCATCAACTGTTTCTGTCCACATTTAGTCTCAAGTAATTACTGTCTGCCTTTCTATAAAACATTGTTATCTTTCAATATAAATTCAGGTCTTCCTTCCTCATAGTCACTCAACTCCTACCCTCGTCCCTTGTGAAGTGTGCCTTCAAAACCATCTTTTGCTTTTCATTACCTGGGAAACCAGCGTATTGGCTCTACCAGACAAAATGGTAGTGGTGCGATTTGTTGGTTTGTAATTACATGAAAAGGAGCACAATGTCAGCAAGTTTGTGGCTGACACCAAATTGCAGGGGGCACTCAAGGTGCTGGATAAGGCGGCTGCCGTTCAGAGGAATCTCAAAAAGCTGGAGAAGTGATTTGACAGAAATGATCTCAAAGTAAACAATTGGGAGAGACCAATTGTCTCGGGAGCAGGTCTGACAAAAAGCACTTAAGGGTTGTTGTTGGACGACAAGTTGCGTATGAGTCAACAGTGCACCCTTGCAACAGTGAGGGCTAACCACATATTGCACTGCATTAGCCCCTACGTAGCGAGAGGACCGAAAACAGTGATTATACCCATTTTTTCACCACTGCTGAAACTGTGTCCAGTTTTGGAGTCCCCAGTACAAGACAGACATGAACAAACTGGAGTAAGCCTAGCAAAGGGCCACTACATTGGCAAGAGGGAAGGCAGAGATGAACTCTTTTTCAACACGGACATGTAGTAAGGGCCACAGATTGCAAGTGTGACTAGATATAAAGAAAAATAATGTTTACAGTGAGGCTTGTTAAGAACTGAAGTAGATTGACTAGGGCGGTGGTAGATTTTTGCATATTTGGAGATATGCAAAGCTAGACGATGTGCTGAGCAATCTAATCTAACTTTCAAGTTGGCGATGCTTTGAACATGGTGTTAGACCGGATGAGCTTCAGAGGACCTATGCAACCAAAACTGTTCTAAGGTTGTGTGATTTTTATATTGTTTACACTGGAAAGGCACCAAATGAGACTTGTCTTGTTTTACTTGTTGACAGATATGACAATTTCACTAATTACAGTGGGAACCTCTAATTGTTATACAAGAAAACAAGTATTACTAGCATAATCGTTATAACCATTAGTAATGAAAAAGGTTGCATTCAGGTGATCAGTGAACCGTGGATCCTAAGGTAAAGACTAGATCCTGTTATGCTCATGTCATTCATGTCTCTGTCTAATACACACTGACACCTCTTGAATCAACTCCCCATTCAAGTGTAAGAGCTGTCTGTAAACCCAAGTGAATGATTCAGAAGAACATCCTGTCCCGTAATAACATTTCTGTGAATAGAGATTCTGTCATGACACTTCCTAAATTGTTCCTATAGTTTATTATCAAAGAATCATAGAACACCCCAGGTTGGAAGGGACCCCAAAAGATCAGGTGGTCCAACCTTCCGTGGGAAAGGGAACCTAGATGAGATGATCTAGCATCTTGTCCAATCGCATCTTGAAAACCTCTAGTGATGGGGACTCTACCATGTCCCTGGGGAGGTTGTTCCAGTGAATGATTGTTCCCACTGCGAAAAATTTATTTCTTATGTTGAGGTGAAACTTCTCCCGGTGCAATTTGTACGTGTTGTCCCCTGTCTTCTCTATGTGGCTCCTTGTGAAGAGACAGCCTCCATCTTTGTAGTCACCCTTTAAGTCCTGGAATACTGCTGAGCCTTCTCTTCTCCAGGGACAAAAGACCTAACTTCTTCAGTCTTTCCTCAGAGGGCAGGTTCTCCAGCCCACCTTTGTGGTCCTCCTTTGGACCGTCTCCAGTCTATCCACATCTTTCTTGAACTGTGGGTACCAGAACTGGACACCATACTCCAGGTGTGGCCTGACAAGCAGTGAGTAGAGCCGGATGATGACATCTTTATCTCTGCTAGCTTCTGAGGATGCAGCCCGGGATCCAATTTGCCTTTTTCACTGCAGCAACTCACTGCTGACTCATGTTCATCTTGTTATCCACCAGGATCCCCATGTCCCTTCCAGCAAGGCTGCTCCCCAGTCACACAGATCCTAGCCTGTACTGGGCTCTTTGGTTATGATATGATATCGTAACTCTCAGACTGGGCATGGACCTCCAGTTCCTCCTGTTTGTTGGCTTTAACTTGTATGTAAGGGATAAGCTAACATGGTGACACTGTTGTGGGTGTTTACTACAGGCCACCTGATCAGGAAGAGGAAGTCTATGAGGCCTTCTACAGACAGCTGGAAGTAGCCTCACAATCACAGGCCCTGTTTCTCATGGGGGACTTCAATCACCCTGATATCTGCTGGAAGGACAACACAGCTAGGCACATACAGTCCAGGAGGCTCCTGCAGAGCATTGATGATAACTTTCTAACACAGGTGGTGGAGGAACCAACAAGGAGAAGTGTGCTACCGGACCTCATACTAAAAACAAAGAAGGACTGGTTGGGAATGTGAAGATTGGGGGCAGCCTTGTCTGCAGTGACCATGAGATGGTGGAATTCAGGATCCTGCATGGAGGAAGCAGAGCAATAAGGAGGTTTACAACCCTGGATTTCAGGAGAGATACCTTTGGCCTCTTCAGGGACCTACTTGGAGGAATCCCATGGGTTAGGGCCCTAGAAGGAAGGGGGGTCCAAGAGAGCTGGTTAATATTCAAGCATCACTTCCTCCAAGCTCAAGATCTGTGCATCCCCATGAGTAAGAAGTCAGGCAAAGGAGGCAGGAGACCTGCATGGATGAACAAGGAGCTTCTGGCAAAAGTCAAATGGAAGAAGGAAGTCAATGGAATGTGGAAAAAGGGACAGGCCACTTGGGAGGAATAACAGGAATGCTGTCAGGGTATGCAGGGATGCAATGAGGAAAGCTAAGGTCCACCTGGAATTTAATCTGGCGAGGGACATCAAGGACAACAAGAAGGGCTTCTTCAAATACATTGGTAGCAAACGGAAGACTAGGGAAAATGTGGGCCCGCTGCTGAATGAGGTGGGCGCCCTGGTGACAAATGATACAGAGAAGGCAGAGTTACTGAATGCCTTCTTTGCTTCAGTCTTTACTGCTAAGGCTGGCCCTCAGCAATCCCAGACTCTGGAAGTAAGAGCAAAAGCCTGGAGAAAGGAAGACTTTCCCTTGGTTGAGGAGAATTGGGTTACAGATCTACAGGCAAACTGGACAGTCACAAATCCATGGGCCCTGATGGGATGCACCCATGAGTGCTGAGGGAGCTGGCAGCTGTCATTGCCAAGCCACTCTCCATCATCCTTGAAAGGTCATGGAGAACAGGATAGGTGCCTGAGGACTGGAAGAAAGCCAATGTCACTCCAGTCTTGAAGAAGGCCAAGAAGGAGGACCCAGGAAACTACAGACCAGTCAGCCTCACCTCCATCTCTGGAAAGGTGATGGAACAGCTCATTCTGGAAGTCATCTCTAAGCAAGTAGAAGAAAAGAAGGGGATCAGGAGTAGTGAACATGGATTCACCAAGGGAAAATCATGCTTGACCAATCTGGTAGCCTTCTATGATGGCATGACTGGCTGGGTAGATGAGGGCAGAGAGGTGGATGTTGTCTACCTTGACTTCAGCAAGGCTTTTGACACTGTCTCCCATAACATCCTGATAGGTAAGCTCAGAAAGTGTGGGCTAGACGAGTGGATGGTGAGGTGGATTGAGAACTGGCTGAATGGCAGAGCTCAGAGGGTTGCGATCAGTGGCACAGAGTCTAGTTGGAGGCGTGTAGTGAGTGGTGTTCCCCGGGGTTCGGTACTGGGGCCAGTCTTGTTCAACTTATTCATCAATGGCCTGGACGAAGGGACAGAGTGCACCCTCAGCAAGTTTGCTGATGACACGAAACTGGGAGGACTGGCTGATACCCCAGAGGCTGTGCTGCCATTCAGTGAGACCTGGACAGGCTGGAGCATTGGGTGGAGAGGAACCTCATGAGGTTCAACGTGGGCAAGTGCAGGGTCCTGCACCTGGGCAGGAATAACTGCATGCACTAGTACAGGTTGGGGGTTGACCTCCTGGAAAGCAGCTCTGCGGAGAAGGACCTGGGAGTCCTGGTGAACGACAAAATAATCACGAGCCAGCAATGTGCCCTTGCAGCCAGGAAGGCCAACGGCACCCTGGGGTGCATTAAGAAGAGTGTGGCCAGCAGGTCGAGGGAGTTTCTCCTCCCCCCCTGCTCTGCCCTAGTGAGGCTCCATCTGGAGTCCTGTGTCCAGTTCTGGGCTCCCCAGTTCAAGAAAGACGAGGAACTACTGGAGAGAGTCCAGCGGAGGGTACAAAGATGCTGAGGGGCCTGGAGCATCTCTCCTGTGGGGAAAGGCTGAGGGAGCTGGGGCTGTTCAGCCTGAGGAAGAGAAGACTGAGAGGGGACCTCACCAACGCTTATCAATACCTCAAGGGCAGGTGTCAAGAGGACGGGGCCAGACCCTTCTCAGTGGTGCCCAGCGACAGGACAAGGGGCAACAGGCACAAACTGGAACACAGGAAGTTCCTCTTGAACTTGGACTTGGTAGTGATAGGTTAATGGTTGGACCCGATGATCTCGGAGGTCTCTTCCAACCAGAACAATTCTATGATTCTAACATGAGGAAAAACTTCTTCGCTGTGAAGTGCCCGAGCCCTGGCACAGGCTGCCCAGGGAGGGTGTGGAGTCTCCTTCTCTGCAGAGATTCCAACCCACCTGGATGCGGCCCTGTGCAGCCTGCGCTGGGTGACCCTGCTCTGGCAGGGGTTGGGCTGGATGGGCTCCAGAGGTCCCTTCCAACCCCCACCATTCTGTGATTCTGTGATTCTGTGATAAAGGACTTTTAGTAAAGCTTTTCTAGTAGAAGGACCACCACCTACCTGTGCACAGGGGACTTGACACTCTCCCCTATCCTCCAAGATTCTGAAGCAAAACTAACTGCTAAAATGGTTATCAGGGATGGTAAAAGGTGGCTATATCAACTGGCTTTATCTTGACTGTCAAAAACATGCATAAACACAGGCTTAGAAATTGCCTCTCTGGCTCTAGAGTTCAATCTCCTATTAGAGGCCAACGACACTATACATCTATTTTCATAAAGCACTTTGAATTTCCATGCCTTCCATTTCTACATTTTGGATCTCATTTATCTGCAATTAAAATTTTCCTTGTCACAGCATTCTGTTATTGCTGGAGGACTTAGTTATGTTGATCTCAGGATCACAGAATAGTTGAGGTTGGAATGGGACCTCTGAAGATCATCTAGTTCAATCTTCCTGCTCAGAGCAGCGTCACTGACAGCAGACTGCTCAGGGTTGTGTCCAGTTGAGTTTTGAATATCTTCAAAGATGGAGACTCCACAACCTCTCTGGGTAAGCTGTTCCAGTGTTTGATTACCCTCATCGTAAAAAAGTTTTTTCTCAACTTTAAATAGAATTTCCTGTATTTCAATTAGTGCCCACTGCCTCTTATCCTTTCCTTGGATACCACTGAGAAGAGTTTCGTCCCATTGTATTTAGACACTCCCATCAGATATTTGTACATACTGATAAGATCTGCCCTGAGCCTTCTTTTCTCCAGACTGAACAAACCCAGTCTCTCAGTCTTTCCTCATATGAGAGATGCTCCAATCCCTTAATCATCTTAGTGGCTCTTCTCTGGACTTACTCCAGTATGTTCATTTCTCTCTTGTACTGGGAAGCCCAGAACTGGGCACAGCACTCCAGTTAGCGCTGGCAAGGACCACCTCCCTTGACCTGCTGGCAACGCTCTGTTTTCTGCAGCCCAGGATGCAGTTGGCCACCTTTGCCACAAAGGTACATTGTTGGCTCATATTCAACTTGTTGTGTAGCAGGACCCTCAGGTCTTCTTCTGCAACGCTGCTTTCTAGCCAGTCATTCCGCAGCACGTACTAAGGTATGGGGCTATTCTTCCTCAGGGGCATGACTTGGTGTTTCCCTTTGCTTAACTTCATGAGGTTGCTGTTGGTCCATTTCTCCATCTTGGTGAGGTCCCTCTGAATGGCAGCACAACCACCTGGTGTATGAGCCAGTCCTCTCAGTTTTGTATCATGTGCAGACTTTCTGAGGGCGTACTCTGTCCCGTCACCCAAGTGATTAATGAAGATGTCTCATACTATTGACCCCAGTATTGACCCTTGAGAGGGAACCCCGGGTTTTTTTGAGATCTCCTCAGTTTACTCTGTACTGTTTTGTTCTCAGAATTCACTTTAGTATTAAGCTGAACTGAAATGCCTTGTTGTCCCTAATCAGAAAATTCAGTATTAAGCTTACTGTTAAAATAAGATCTAAGAAAGAAATGTAAATTCTTGAATGCTTAGTAAAAGTTGACCTACTAGCCTCTCCCATCCCCCCTCCCAACCAGCCTGAAAATGTCTACTTTTTATGCCTGGCTGGTCATTTTCATTAAATTTGGGAAATTAAGTTCTTTGATGTCATTGAAGCTAGTCAGGCACATCTCCCTTGATAGCACATGGAGAAAAATGGACACTTCCAGGATGTGAATCATTTCATCCTGTACTACTTATCTAAAATAGATTATATCCACAAAAGCCTCCAAATGTCTGTTTTACTTCATTTTCTCTAAATAAAGCCTAGAGCAACTAACTCAGCTGTAGACTTCTATACTGAAGATGTCTAAAGGTTGATGAAATAAATCACATCCACTGAGGAAGCAAAGTGGTCATGCACACAGAAAACATCATTATCTAAACCTCACTTCTCTAGTAAATCACGTTAAGTCTCAGGCATTTATAATGTGTCTGTGTGCCTGGCATTGCTAATATAAATACAATTCCTTATCTTTCTTAAAATTTTCATACCGGCTCCATCTCATCAGTCATAAGCTACTTGTTTCCATTTTTCAGATACATAGAACCCCTCTGTGTCTCCTGACATTCGTCTTTCACCCACTCTTCAGATTCTGACCATGACTTCCTCAGCCCCTGGAGACGACTTTCACCTTTTAGTTGGTAAATTTTCAGCATCTTTAGTTTTGTTATGGGAACGTCGTCAGTAAACGTTGCCAGAGCTACCTCTGGATCTTCTTTGTTTTGATGCCTACAAAATATTTCAGTGCAGTAAGCTAGCTCCAGTCTGTGGATATTGTCTTACAAATAGGTCAAAACCATTTTATTTTGTCCTTATAATCTCCATTTATTATTCCTGTTTATCTGTACCCCTCTTGTATCTTGTCTGGTAGCTAGCTATATATCCTCTAGGAGGAAAAGCATCCATTTGTTCTCATTTGTACAACATCTTCTAAAATGGTTTCTTTGCACAGAACTGGGTCCCAGAGGCTATCACAGTAGGAGCAAAAAACACCAATATACTATATAGAGAATCATACTTCAGATTCCTCTCACCTGTCTTTAGAGGTCCAGATGATGCATATCTAGCACGAAATAGATGTCTAGAGTCTCTCAATAGTCATCAGAGAGTAAGAGACACCTTTCTCTTTTCCTATCTCAGACACCTATCTTAAGTAAATTAGCTACTGAAGGTATTGTTCTGTTCCTGTAGGCTACAAAGAGAGCCTGACCTAGTCTAGATGCCACAAAAGCCTCCGAAACCCCACTCTGCCAAAATATTCCTGTATCTGGGAGGCAGTCTCCAAACATCTAGAAGTCCCTGGTTTTGTTGTACTTCGTGACTGTAGAAAGACTTAGATGAGAATTAGATGTAGAAACAATTATATTTTTTCCAGTGGAGAAAAAATAATTGTTATCATAGATTAGGATTAATATCAGCTAAGTTTATCAATCTAAATATTCATTTTTAGTCTTTAAAGTGGCAGACAGCCTCCACGTTCATCCTACTTAGAGACCAACCTTGGGTGACATCCCTGTTCACTGATTAAAACAGACACCTGAATTGGAGATGTCAAAACATTTGAGAGAGAAATTTCACCTTCCCAACCATACGATCACTTCTGTTCATTGGTCCTGCATTGCAAATGGGTGGAGCTATCTCATTTTCTGCCTGCCACAAACTGAAAGCCCAAACGCTCCTCTGGAGTTTCATGCCTGTTACGCAAATGGAATCATCAACAAATGCATTGCTTTTAAAGGCCAAAGAGGCTTTCTGGCAGCTTTCCCACTGGTATTTTAGATATAATTGGCCACATTCTTTTCTCATGCTCCTTACGACGAAAATGTTCTCAATTATTCAAGCATATAATTTTTTTTATTACCCTGAACAAAAGTGTGCTCTTTTCTATGTATCATCTGCATTTATCTCAGGGAGGTAATTCCTTTGTGAACAGTGTAACCTCAGATCACATGCTTGATAAATATTTTGAGTCCATTATTGAGATTCCAAACTATATGAATAGTCCTGAAATAAACTTGATGCCTCAGCTTTTATTTCTGCCTCACTTTTGTATTTCCCAAGGCCTCAGTTTTACCAGTAAACTCATGGAAATATTGTGCCGTTAAGCACAACCTTTGGAAAACAGCAGCCTGAAGTGCTTCCATCCTAAAGATGATACTGGTTCTTTCAAGAGTCAATAGCTCCTTATTCCCTCTCCATCGTCCTTGACTTCTGCACACAGAGCAAAAAACCCAGGCTCTTCTGTAGCTCTTCTCAGAGTACTAAAGTCAGTGACTCTAAGCAAGCAGGACTTAGAAGAAAGTTAAACTCCTTTATTTAGTAACTTCAGACTTCTGCCGTAGCAAATGTATTCAGCAAAAATGCATTTATTTAGAAGGATTACGTTTCAAGGATCTACTCTATTAAGCAGTCACACAGAAAAATGTAACTAAAAATGAAATTAAATTTCCATATTTTAGCTGAAAGATGTGTTTCCATGTTTAGGATGAGACATTGCTTGCCACTATTTTAGCAGTACAGCAAGGCTGTATAACAATATCCTTGTACCATACTATGCTTTTCTATAAGGCCTCATTTAGATCTTCAGTACAGTTAATTCCCAGCATACCTGCTGTTACCCATTCTGATTAAAAAATATCAAGAAGAACATGTTAGATGTCATGGAAGGGAACATCTGTGCTAACCATTTTGGGCCTGGAAAAGACAATAGAAAAGGAGCATTCTGTGGGTTTTTATGAAAGTCACATATTTCCTACACTTTGTTGAACATGGATCCTTTAAGGAAAAAATACATCCAAGGGTATGTTTCAAAATTCAGTATTGTTGCTGAAAGCTGCACTGTACTAGTGGAGCTCTCATTTCCCTTCTTCCCAAAGGGATTTTTTAGGTACAATTTAGCCTTTAGCCCTGAGGTGGTCTAAAGCAGGAATCCGGCACAGAAATAGTAAGGTCTTGCATTTAGGATCAGTAATGTACTTTGTTAAGAAAGTAGTCTTGAAATTAAAATTTAATTCTATCAAGGAATCTGAGTGGAAGAAAATTTTGTTGCAAAACTGTATTTCTATTTTTTTATATCCCTGTATGTGTTCATTTATCTCTCCATCACTCAGAGTAGAGAATAAAATCCACTGGGCAAGGACAGTTGTGTTCACAGGGAAAATGCATTTTGCTCCAGCACCTCTGGTTCCCCAAGCATTGCACATCAGAACAAATCTCCGGGTCTTTTCGGTTGACTCAGGACAACTTGGCTGGAAATTCAGTCATTGTTTCACTGGCTGTGGTGATTTACATGTTGTCACGTGAAAGATCCTGAGACCTAAAGTGTCACATCACCTCTTATGGCCAAAGCCAGGGTGTCCACTCAAACCTGAATCCAAATATCTTATTTGCTCTTTGTTATGTCCTTCATCAATGTGTAGGAGAAAGAGAGGGCTCCAAGAGCCAAAAGAGCTTCTGTGGACCTTTGCAACATCTCTATGAACACACGCAGGCCCTCGTTAATGGCAGTGCAGAATTACACCTCGTGGCCTTTCACAGAGAGGGAAAAGCCCAAAATCTTTTTGAACTGTCTCCCGCAAAAAGGCCATGTCTTAATACCATGAACAGGAAATGTTCAGGCACAAATTTACCACAATCTGAGACCTTTATAGTTACTTCCAGTTTTGTTGAGAAACCCCAAAATCTTTGGGAATAATTTCTTTTCCTTCTACAGGTTAAAACCATATCCTGCTGTCAAGTACCTGGACAGGATTCCAAATGGCTTCTGGAGTAATATTGTCTCCATCATCACACTAAATCCTATGCATATAAAGGTAATAAAAGTTGAACCGTTTTTTTTCAGGTATTCTATGTTAGTAGACGTACACAATACAGGAAACTTTACCTATCAAGCTACACATTTAAAGAACTTCTATGCCAAAATAAAGTCAAGTGTGGTTACAATATAAGAAAGAAATATAGACAATACTACTGAATCATACATTTTGTTTTTAAGAAGTAGGTATTTGCAGTCTACACGGCATTATAGCTGTGGCCATCTCCTGCATTAGTGGCTTAAGTAGTCACATCCCCTTTGAATTCAGTTAAAACTGAGGTTTATGAGGAAAGACGATGAACAGTTCTGAAGAAAAGAATATTACGAAGACCATTAAGACCACATTCTCCAAGTCATTTAAGTACCTGAAATGAGATTAATTTAATTAAACACAGGCATGTACATTTAAGCAAGACTCCTTTCATAGACTCTGGAAATTAACAGACACTTTGGGACATGTTTCATTTCATCCGAAGTTAACCTCTAAACAAAATCATACGGTGTCCTAGAACTACCTGTTTATCTTATGATTGTTGAATGGCGATATTAAAGTTTTATATTTTTTTAATTCTTCTTCTTTTAAAAATTATTTTTATTTAGCTAACTCGTGAAAGAGATACTAAAAGTTAGCCTTGTGAGGATAAACAAGTGTAGCAGAAGCTGAGGGAAATGGGTGAAGGAAGGAAATTGCATATTCAAAGCCGGTGCACACCCCTGGAGAGTTAGTCTTTTCTGTTCTTTTCTTCTCTTCATGGGGAATTTCTGTAGCTTCTCTCTGGTTTGTGTGCAGTTTTCTCTGGTTTCTCATGCTAGGGAAAGTCACAGTTGTGAAGACAGATTGAGAAAAGGCAGAATCCAGCTAGAGTCAGGGCAAGGGGAAGAGAATGCCAAAATATGGAAGAAAAAGTGAACTGCTTGTCATTGGATGAAGGCTGAATTTGTGAAGGTTAAGAGGGACTTTTTGGTGCTCATCAGAAAGAAAAACAGGACCAAAGGTGTTGAAGAGAAGTGAAAAAGTTCAGTATTGTCAGGAGGTAACTGCCCTATTGATTGCTATCTCTCTGGCAAGAGCCCTTGAGGATTCTAAAAATTTCAGTGGTAAAGCTATTTCTGGATATATTTGATAAACATCAATGGATGTTATTCCAATGAATGTCCACCCAAGTTATCTCAGAAAAGGGGAAGTAATATTAATTACAGGATATGATAGGAGGAAACAAGAGGAAAACAGTTGTTTGTCAAATGCAGGAAGTTTGTGGCTCAGTCACGAATGAAGCAGTTTCTGTACTGCGAACTCAACCCTTTCCTTCTCTTACAAAAAAATACCATTAAGAGAGATCCACATGATGCAGATCGTTTACGCGTATGCTGTACGCCCACCAAAAGGTTCCGAGAGTCCTCTTTGGATACGTCCTCAGTAGCAAGTCTAGGCAAAGACGAACAAGCAAGAAGGAACAAATGTCTCCATTCACAGAGACGTGGGCATGGCCTGGGGACGAGGGTTACCTCCCTTGGATTGCACACCATACTGCATGGAGGTAACTATATTGCTCTGTGCCTTAGCTAGCCGATACTTGCAGTTCTGTGGGCAACAACTTTCAGGCTTGGATCTCCACATGCTCAGGGAAGTTTGAAATGCAGACATAGAAGAGGGGATTTTGTTGCTGAAACATGGATGTCAGTTGCCAATTTTACTGTAGCATATTTGAGCCATATGCATGGTACTGACAGGTATTACACAGCGCTTACGGGACACTATCCAGCACTTATGGGAGACTATCCTTCTGGAGTGTCAGATGGAGGCTAGGTAGGACATCCTGCAGTACTTAAAATAACCCTAAATGTCTATGTATAGGCAAATGAATCACATCCCCATTGTTTCAGGCACCGTGAGTTATCTTGCCTGGCCTCAGCTATGCTTCAAAACTCTGGGGATTTCCCAGAAGTTATCTAGGAAAGTCATATCTGCATGGCTTTTAAAATGACACTAAATACCCAAGTTTGGGCAGCTGAATATAGCCCACTGTCTGATTCAGACACTTTCCTTCAGATGTTGAATTCCGTTACCTCAACTTCAGTGCCTGGCACTGTCTTGAGATGCTGTAATATATTCCGCCTTAACTTCAGCTACTGGTTCAGAAAATTCGAGCTTCCCATTGATCTTTTTTTATATCTGACATCCCTGGGTGGCTCTCTCAGATATGCCAGGGCATCTTACATAGCCAGGAATAGATAAGCTGAGGGAAAGAAATGGAGACTCATCTGTCTAAATGTTAGGCATTTAGTCCACCTTAGGACTCAATCCATACTCAATGAAGGTAAAATTCACTTTTATCCAATTTATCATTGACATGTCTTGTCTCACTCGTAGAAAAGTGTGAACCACCCTCTACAGGCGCCTATATCTCTGCAGTAACCAAGAGTGAGCCTACAGCAAGGTGTGTGAACTTGAATCATGCCTATGCTTGACCTACACGTCCTGACTCTTGTAATCACTGGCAGTAAGATTCAGCTGTCTACAGGCATCCAGAGACATTAGAATACCTTTGAATATTAGAGATACTCATGTGGGCCATGTTGTTTGTTTAGATGTACAGATTACAATAAAAAAGTCATGCAACCTAGTGGATCTAAAATATGTCTCTCAGAGTCACAAGAAAATCAAGGAGTTTCTTGTGTTATTTGTGTACTCCAGCCCAGATGCTTTATTTGGTCAGATCTTGAACAAACAAGGCTTTTCAAGACCTGATCTCAGACCAGACTCAGCTGAGACGCTTCCTTTGATTTGCCTGAATGCTGCATTGTGTTTACAGGCAGAATTCAGCTAGTGCTGTAGGAGAAGACAACGCTTTTTCGTTATGGTACAAGACCCAAAGAGGATATTTCACTTGGAGCCCCAACATGTTGGATAAATGCTGTGGCTTCACTGCAATGGACCTTAGACTAACATGGTAAGGTTACAGCATCCTAACAGCATGGTCCTAACCGTGCTAGACTTATGAAAATGCATTGCCAGGTGCCAAGTAAGTACCCAAATGAAGGTGGGTTGCGATGGGGTGATTTAGAGTTCATACCCTATGAGTCAATCTAGGCCATTCATCCATTCACAGGTTTCTCACCGAGTTTTTTTCCCTTATATTTGTCTTGACATTGGCATTAATGGAAACAACTTCCAAAGTGGAGATCTCCTCCAGTAAATGCTGCCACAGATGAGTTCTGGGTATAGAATGAAGATGTGACTAATCCTACAGTTAGAGTTTAGGAAACACTCCTTTGAGTTTCGATCGTATGTGTTTGATTTTAACAAAACCAGTAAATATGCCTTCTTTGTTTGCAAGATCTCAGACTTATATAGGAGCACTCTCTTCCTTGGGCTTTTTTTTGTGTGTGTTTTGTTTTTGTTTTCCTGCTTGGACCTGAGCAGTAGCCAGTGATGGCTGTTTCTGTGTGTGTGTGTGTGTGTCTGTGTGTTTGTGAGCCCAATGCCATATTTGAAGTCTTTCACCTCGTGCTTGTCTGACAGCTGACCAAGTACCAAAAGTGTCTGTCACAGACAGATTTTCACTGCAGTTCACAGCTAGCACAACAGAGGGAGAGGGGAGGGGAAAGACAGTTCACAAAATGTATGAGGAAACGTGTCGGGAAGATGCAGGGATCTGCGCAGACAGAGTGTCGCTCGTCTCTCGGGCAGAATGACTCCCTGGCTCAAAGCCCGCAGTGAAGCAAATAACAGAGCAGATTCATTATGCCCTAGTGCTGCTACATGACAGTACATCTGGGAATTAAATTACAGGCAAAGGTGGGCTCTCTCTCTATTATTTTTTTATAATCTCAAGAAGTTGCCATTGTCTTGCCAGTCAATAGCTTCTTTGCATTCACTAGATCCACACACGAAGCCCAAAATTACCTTATTCGAAATAAGTTACAGTTGCATTGCAAATGTTTCTTCATATTAGTTTTCATTCCATTTCTAAAAGAACAAGGGCCTGTTATTGATCAGAGTTATATGAAACAGATGGTATTTTTCTTTTTTATATCAGAGAATAACATAACCATATTTAGGTATGAATGGTGAGACTATTTTTTAACAAAGTTTTCGTATGTTAAAGTCTGATGTCTGGTCTAAGCTAATCGTATAGATGTCCTGTAGTGATTAGACTGAAAAAGACATCAATGGAGCATGATTTAACCCCCTTGAACAATTAAAGACAAGATGCATTGCGTTCTGGAAATGCTTCCACTGCTCCATTGATTACGGAGATCTTTGACACAGATGTCTGTCTTATAGATCATTAAAGTAGAGGATTTTAATATCTTCTGAGCACTCAAAAATTTTGACTTTTTAATGAAGGTCTTGATTTTTCTTTCTACTTAGTTTTTTTTTCTCTTTTTATTTTTTTTTTGTTTTTGTTTTTGTTTTGGTAAAGCCAGATGTAATTTTACTTTTTTTTTTTTAAATTTTCTGAGAAAAATACCCCCCATACTAAATATTCACATCAACTATTTTTATAGATATTTACAGATGGTATTTTACACTTTCACCATTTTGTTAATCACTGTCTTCACCCATCTCCATGAACTGCCAGGACCGACAAATGTCTTATTTTCTTCTGAGGTTCTTGACATTTCCATGCTTTGGTAGTTGCACATCCTTGTGTCATTCAGCTGCAACGTAATAGTTAGTGGCTTATCTGAGGAAGCGATGGCTCTGCTCAGAAATTGTTGTTTCAGTAAGATAAATCTCCATGTGCTTTGATATGCCAGGGGGAACTCATTTGGTGCTACACCTCTTCCAGATGAGCAATTTCTTAAATACCCAGCCAAATCTCAGGAATTGTCATTGATTCTGTATTGATTCCCACAGCACCTGGGATTCTTGCAGGTATACAGATTTCCCGTAAAGGACCCTGCTGGCAACCCAAATGGAGCCTGGACAGAAGCATCTGGAGAAAGCACCAATAATTTAGTTGATAGACTTGTGAGCTATATGCTAGCTCCAGTTGCAGTATTTTTCTCTTCTCAAACAGCTGGTTTGGGTTTAGAAGCAGCGGGTTTTCCTAATGTATAAAATGAACAGTAATTTTCAGATTTTGAATTGGCACGGTAAGCCCAGAAGAAAGGCACAGCACATAAATACAGTAAACACGCAAATATGTGTGTGCCTAAATGTTGCCAGATAAATTATGTTGTCACAAATTTAGTTTGTAAGAAAGACAAGGTAAACAGAAATTTTTAAATGGAAGTGCTGGAGTTAAGGCTTTATCTCGGTATGCTTTGAGGCTTTATCTACTGTATGTGTACATATTTACATATATACACATACATAGACACTCTATCCTTGTCCCCCTCTGTGTACATACGTACTTAAATATGTACATGTGTATACACATACATATACATATATAAGTGTAGCAAATAAATCCGTGCCAGGGACCGTTCTCTAGCTCTGAGACAAGTCGGTGACTCTCTCAGCCTCCAAACTGGATGACTGCATTAAAATTGCCTGTTGGGGATGGTCTCTGACCCATGCTGGTTCTTGAACCATGCTTGGATATTATTTGGGAAAGAGTTAGATAGCAGGTATTCTACCTGTTACAGCGCTGAGTGAACACATGGAGTCTGCAGAGCTATTAATTTTGGTTATGTTGGGAGCCTAGGTACCTAACTTGAACATAGACACCTCTGGATACGTGCTCAAGGGTGGGTAAGCTGAATTCCACCTTTCATAGAATCATAGAATCATAAAATCATAGAATTGTTCTGGTTGGAAGAGACCTCCAAGATCATCGGGTCCAACCATTAACCTATCACTACCAAGTTCACCACTAAATCATATCCCTTAGCGCCACATCTATACGTCTTTTGAATACCTCCAGGGATGGTGACTCCACCACCTCCCTGGGCAGCCTGTTCCAGGGCCTGACAGCCCTTTCGGTGAAGAAATGTTTATGAATATCCAATCTAAACCTCCCCTGGCCCAACTTGAGGCCGTTTCCTCTTGTCCTATTGTCTGTTACTAGGGAGAAGAGTCCGACCCCCATCTCTCTACAACCTCCTTTCAGGTAGTTGTAGAGAGCAATAAGGTCTCCCCTCAGCCTCCTTTTCTCCAGGCTAAACACCCCCAGTTCCCTCAGCCGCTCCTCACAGGACTTGTGCTCTAGACTCTTCACCAGTTTTGTTGCCCGTCTCTGGACATGCTCCAGCACCTCAATGTCTTTCTTGTAGTGAGGGGCCCAAAACTGAACCCAGCACTTGAGGAGCGGCCTCACCAGGGCCGAGTAGTGATGACACTACTTTGTGTTCTCAAAGCAGCTTTGAAAGTGAGAACTCACAGCTAGGTTGATTTGCTCAGACAGACATGTAAAAAGTTTTCTACATGACTCTTTTTCTTGCGTATTCAAATGTAGAGAACATTTGAATGTTCTCTAACGATAGAATAATATTACAGAACGATAGAGAAACTCCCAAAACGAAAGCAGCAGATCCTTCCAAAGCTCAAAAGTAATGCAGTACATTTAAAATCACTGCTCTTTCACTCCTACTGGCACTCATCCTGCACCAGTGATGTCTGCTGTGCCGTTCATTTTGGTACACACAGAATAACAGCCATCTCTGACTCTACTACAAATCATCACGAACTTGGGGCCATATGTTGACTGCACACTACGGGTACCTAACCTGGACATTGTAAGCTTAATGGTTTATAATTTAAACAGTATTTAGGCCACTTAATAATTTCTGTCTATCCATTGGATTTTCTCGATATGGGTGTTGTTGACTTGGTGCACACATTATAAGCAAGATGTTTGCAAATTGCAGCAAGTCCAGCAGAAGGCCATGAAGATGATTGGGGGCTGGAGTTAACGACATAAGTGGAGGTGCTGAGGGAGCTACATTTGTTCAGCTTGGAGGAGAGAAGGCCAGCGAGGAATATCTAACTTATATTTCAGCAGGGACTGTAGAGAAGGCAGATACAGATTCTTCTCAGAGATGCACAGCAAAAATACACAAGAGAATGGGTATGGGTTGTAAATCAAGGTGGAATGAAGAGGTACGGCCCAGAGAAAGTCCCATTTCATGGTTCTTATACTGTGAGAAGCTTATGAGAAAGGAAAAGAAGAGCTTCATCAGCGTTAATATTGGGGAAGACAGCAGTTTCCCACACTGATAAGAAGGGAAATGTTCAGTAATGGCAGAAATATATCAGTCGTGTCCTGAGGAAACCAGACCACCATGACGATCATAGAGATCTCATGGATTAATATGGATGATTTGGGTCCTTCTGCCTTTTTTCCTGCCCCTCTCTTTCCTCTGACTGTCTTGAGGAGGGGTGGATTCTCTTGCAGTCTAGCAGTCTGGAGATGCTCACGGAGGATGACAGCTACTGCTTAGTCTGCTTTCCTTTTTTTTTTTGTGAAACCATATCTGCTTGAGTAACTGCTGTATTTCTCCTCAGCGCTCTCTCCTCTCCATTTTTCTGCCTTGCTTGCTGCCAGTCTGAAATAGCTTTAGTTATGCAGGATAACCTATTTAGTGGTGCCTGTTAGTGGCACACATATGGCCCATGATGGAAGCCTCAGGTTTATGTTCTTGAAAATTTCCGTGCACCGCTGACTTTTCCAAGCTGTCCCCACCTCTGTTCTATGTAAATGTATGTCCTAAATCTTGTCATTTCCAGATCAATGGAGCAAATGACTCACTGAAAATCCTATACTGCCAGTTGTTAAAGTGTGCAACTGACTTAAAACAGAGAGGTTGATTTTCTGGGGACTACTCAAACCTTAATGTTAAATATTCCTTGCTGAGTCAGTTGACATTGACTATGACTGTAGGCAATTAATATGAATTTCCCAAATGACAGCCATTTTCTCTTGGTAATTTCCTTTTTTTTTTTTGTGTCTCAGAAGCAATTTCACGTGGGCAGACTATGACAGGTTGCTATTGTGAATCTGCTGCAATGCTTCCAGGTATTCAGAATATTGTTTGCATTGCTAAGTGTTGTGAGGAAAAAATATCAAAGTTAAGGGATTATGTTCTGCTGAAGCTGATTGAACAGTTCTTTCAGTTTGCAGAGTTATGACAAATAAAAACCTCTTACACAGAAACCCAAGTTATCCAGGTTGTTAATGAAACAGATGTCAGTTTGCGTAAATGCCAGGCTTCCTTTTTCTCTGTACTTCAAATCCTTGAATTTCTGCCTGAGCAACAGTTAGGAGTGTGCTCCTGCGTAACATTTGCCTATATGACAAGAAAATTCCTTAATTTGGCTCTTCCAGAATTTAAAAGGGGGTCTTATATAAAAAAGAAAATATTGGAGAAATTGGATCTCATTCCTTTGTTCTGGTTTACATCTTATTCGTAATTACTCCATTGGAAATGCAATTATAAAGTAGTAAAACAGAGGGTAGATTTCATCTGCCCTGACTTAACCTTCTCACCCTGAGGATTTAATCTAACGGGTTGTGTAGGCCTCCTACGTAGTAGATGGAGAGAGAGAGACAGCTGTAAGAGGGCTATTCATCACTTCTTTGCAGAGGTGTCCCTAAAAAGTAGGATAAAACATTCTCTGCAAGAGATTCACTTTATCCAGTGATAACGGACAGACTAGATTGGATCAGATCCTTAACGTTTAGAAATGTGCAGTCGGGCAAGACACCTTGAATTTTCTTTAGAAGTTTAGAAACATGGAAAAAAAGACACTGCAGATTCTCTGAGAATTACGTTGTGATTAAAAGTTGGAAGCAACGTTGTAAAAGCAGTATCTTTCCCGAGTTTTCTCAAGTGGTGTCAAGACAAATAACACTGGGAAAAAATAAGATTATGAGGGTGCAGCTATTTCAGTAGGGAATTTGATTGGCATACAAGGAGACTCAAAGGGGAAATATTTCTAGTTAATAGGTAGCAAGACTTAATAGAAAATAAAGGCTAACTGGAAGATGATATATTATAGCTAAATTATAATACAGCCATACTATAGTTACAGAGTATAGTACGCATAGTTGATTGTTTTAAATTTGGAAATGTTTTCTTATTGCAGATAATTTCTATTGTACCACAAGGACTAAGCTTTCCTATGCCATTTATATAACTCTCTTACATCAGTATTTTTCTATCTCAGTGATGCATTTATAGGAACCAGGATAGTGTTCTTGGACACAGAGGTGGTTGCAAGAATATCTCTGTTTCCATTGTGAGCAAATATCTTCACACTTGCAAAAACCAGCTGAAAGGAAAGGGGACATGCAGCTAGCATGGATTACTCTGCAGTTAGCTATATTCTTTAAGTTTCTAAACCTGTGTTTTCCTGAAACCCAGAGCTGTAGTTATAACCTGGGCAGCAACATCTGAGATGGTTTTCCACTCTTTAGTTTGCATTGATGAGACTAGAGAGACTGTTCTCCTAACTCAGCTGCTCCAGGCCAGTAGGATGAGTGTTTCACAGCTTTAACCTTTTTCTTGTGCAGAAGAGAAAGAGGATTAATTTAGCATCACCATGTTAGGGGTTATGTCAGTGTTAGGGGTGCAGGTGTGTCTAATAGTCATGGCCTGGAGGAATGGCACCCTGGCCCCGATGCGTCCTGCTGATGCTCTCATCTAGTGAGGGAACAGTGAATGGATGGCATTGGACATGCTAACACCTGGTGGGCTTGGGATGGTGTTTCTAAATCAGACAGGAGAAAAGGGCAATGTCAGAGAACACTGAAGGGAACAGCCAAAGAAGGGATTTGCCATCACCAGCTCTAGCTCAGCCACAGTCACCTCTTTGCAAAGGGCCTGGTTTCCTGGTTTGTGGGCCCACGTGAATCTCATGAGGTTCAACAAGGACAAATGCAAGGCCCTGTACCTGGGTCAGAGCAACTCCCAGTATCAATACAGGCTGGGGGATGACAGGATCCAGAGCAGCCCTACCGAGAAGGACTCGGGGGTACTGGTGGATGAAAAGCTGGACATGAGCCAGCAATGTGCACTCACAGCCCAGAAAGCCAACCGTGTCCTGGGCTGCATCCCCAGCAGCGTGGCCAGCAGGGCGAGGAAGGGGATTCTGCCCCTCCGCACCGCTCTGGTGAGACCCCCCTGCAGTGCTGCGTCCAGCTCTAGAGTCCCCAACACAAGAAGGACATGGACCTGTTGGAGCAGGTACAGAGGAGGCCACAAAAATGATCCGAGGGCTGGAGCACCTCTCCTGTGAAGACAGGCTGAGAGAGTTGGGCTTGTTCAGCCTGGAGAAGAGAAGGCTCTGGGAAGACCTTATTGCGGCCTTTCAGTACCTAAAGGGGCTTATAAGAAAGATGGGGACAGACTTTTTAACAGGGCCTGTTGTGATAGAACAAGGGGGAATGGTTTTAAACTAAAAGAGGGGAGATTCAGACAGATATAAGGAAGAAGTTTTTCACACTGAGGGTGGTGAAGCACTGGCACAGGTTGCCCAGAGAGGTGGGAGATGCCCCATCCCTGGAAATATTCAACGTCAGGCTGGATGGGGCTCTGGGCAACCTGATCTAGTTGAGGATGTCCCTGCTCATTGAAGGGGGGTTGGACTAAATGGCCTTTAAAGGTCCCTTCCAACCTAAACTATTCTATGATTCTATGATTCTATTATATATTTAGAAAGCTAGAATATAGATGCCGACTCCTCATTTGGTCAGCCGCATTCTTCCTTTACAGACAACAGAGAAAAATAGGGGCTTGAAGGCAGTGAACTCGTTTTAAGGTGCAGCTAAAATAGGTGAGATGTTCATATTCTTCTTCATTGGCTTTAGCCACAGTCAAGACTGTCTCAGGTGAAGATGTCAACACTATAGACATAGGGGTTTGCCCATGCCCAGGGGCTTGGATGCCTCCGGGCATGGGTCTGACAAGAAAGGGTGATATACAGAAGATCCACAGCCTTCTGGAGCAGCAGCTGGATGCTAGATAGGACACCTCTGAGTGCTTATAATAATATTATATGTATATGTTTAATCTCATCCTATTTTTCCACTGGTAACAACAGTAACTTGGTCATCTTGCTCAGATGTACACAGTACATTGAAGATACTCAAATCTAAAATGACCCTTAAAGTTAGATGATCTCAATCTCACCCTTAAAAGTGCATCTAAGTTCAAGAGACCATGTCAATATGTACTGAAAGTAACAATTAGGAAGGGTTACAAGACTCAATGTTCTTCTTTAGTCTAAAACTGAGGTAGGAATTTTTATTCTTCTATGTTTGTAACAGATATCATGCTCTGTTGACTTCTTTGATCCACAATAAAGTAGTCATGGATAATATTCACACTGATTTACTCGTATTTGTTCTAAATTTAAAAGGCCATAACAGTTAATCCCATCTCAGTTGACATGGTAGGTAATCCATTATATACTGGATATAAACACATTCAGTAACACAAACATGTATTGTTTAAAGCAAACAGAAAAGTCAAATCCCCTTGACTGAACTTGGAACGGGTCAACCAACACAACATTACCAAAGCCACATCAAATCTTCACAAGAGTTACTGTCATCTATTCACTTACTGCCTAGTCCGTTGTTGCAAACGGGACAGTTTCTGCAGGGGATTCTTTTGTGGTGAGGTGTGTAAGTAGAGCTCATTAGATTTCCTCTGAAATTTTCAAATGACATAGAATGGAACAAAATCTTTTCTTTATATCTGTTCCAAAGAAGACAAGAAACCTTGCTCCTTGGTGCTGCAGCTACTACACAAAGGGAGAAATGAATATCTAGTGTCTATCTAGGCCCCATCTGGAGTAGTGCGTACAGTTCTGGGCTCCCCAGTTCAAGAGGGACGAGGAACTACTGGAGAGAGTCCAGCGGAGGGTACAAAGATGATGAGGGGACTGGAGCATCTCTCCTGTGGGGAAAGGCTGAGGGAGCTGGGGCTGTTCAGCCTGAGGAAGAGAAGACTGAGAGGGGACCTCATCAACGCTTAGAGATATCTCAAGGGCAGGTGTCAAGAGGACGGGGCCAGACTCTTCTCAGTGGTGCCCAGCGCCAGGACAAGGGGCAACAGGCACAAACTGGAACACGGGAAGTTCCGCCTGAACATGAGGAGAAACTTCTTCACTGTGAGGTGCCCGAGCCCTGGCCCAGGCTGCCCAGGGAGGGTGTGGAGTCTCCTTCTCTGGAGAGATTCAAACCCACCTGGATGCAGTCCTGATCTAGGTGACCCCTTTGAAGCCAATCTAGTCCAACCCCCTGCCATGAGCAGGGACATCCTCAACTAGATCAGGTTGCCCAGAGCCCCATCCAGCCTGACCTGGAATGTTGCCAGGGATGGGGCATCTCCCACCTCTCTGGGCAACCTGTGCCAGTGCCTCACCACACTCATTGTGAAAAACTTCTTCCTTATATCTAGCCTGAATCTCCCCTCTTTTAATTTAAAACCATTCCCCCTTGTCCTGTTGCAACAGGCCCTGCTAAAAAGTTTGTGCCCATCTTTCTTATAAGCCTCTGTTAAGTATTGAAAGGAATTCAGAAATCTTGTGCTTTGGGAAATAATTTTGTTATACTTCTGCTCCTCTTTTCCCTGTATACAAAAGAATGCCAAGAAGCTTAGACCAATTAGGGAGTACTTGAGGAAAACAAGCTAACAAACAAACAAACAAACAAACATACTTTTGCATTGTCTTCCATAATTAGAACTATGAGAAAAAGTGTACTTGTCTCCCTCAGGTTTAGCATTCTTCATTTCACACAGTAAGAAAATGTGGGATAAGGAACACAATTCAAAGGATAAAATAAACTACTGAAGGGGGGTTTTCTGCTTTGGTGGCTTTACCTAAAGTTGAATATACAAGCTTATATTTTCAATACCTATTACTGAGAACTGTGTGTCTAAACTCCTAGGACCTGTTAAATTTGTTATCCCAGTGTGCACAGGTAGCTCAACTGTCTGCAAAACAAGCGTTTAAAATTACTTACGTCTGTCATGGACACTGTATTTATCTGAATCTATAAAAACTGGCCACGTAATCACGTTTCTCCCTAAGGAATTAGATCCCCAAATACAGATAACTAATCTTTTAAAAGAAACTTGTTCTCATTTGCTTAGTGTACCAAATGTCTCATGAGATACAATGATAAACTTTTACCTTTAGCTAACTGAATTTTTAGTTAATAAATACCAAGCTAAAGACACGTTCCTCAGCTACTTGTCAAACCGGTTGTTGATTTCAGTTCAGTACGATTTGAGGAACGGCTTACTGAATAAAGAAAACTTCCATACTCGCACAAATTTCCAGCATTATTGGCTAATTAAGGCTTTGTCTACACTGGCAGCTGGGGACTTTAGGCAATCTCACGCCCATATGCACTAACCATTTACATTGTAAATCTTTTGGCTAGGTCTTAAGTGACAGTTTTGCCTGATGCTGCAAAAAATGTTGGCATGAGGCTGATCTGACCCCTTCATACCATGTGCTTTGAAATTATCTGGGCACACAATCTGTAAGCACTATAAATCGATCTGCTGCAATCCCACAAGTCCCTGGTTTTGACTTCTTGCAGTTCCTAGAAATCCTTTCTTTTCTTTTTGCCACCCATAAGTACAGATAATCTCAAAAAAAGGTAGACAATTCACAACTGATTACTAAAAGAGCTCTATTTCATATGGTGTAAGGGAAACTATGATTCCCCTTAGCCCTTAGTCAGGCAATATGAAGCATCAGATGCATGATTTATGGTCTTTGGGAATGAGGGGGCAGTTTAGATTCACCATGGACAATTCAAAATTGGTATAAATATCAGATGAGATTTCCTTTGTGCATCATGAAGACAATGCTTCAAGCTAGCTCATGGCAGAGACGTAACATTTAGCAGGATAAAATAAAATTTACATTGCAAACATGCTGCGCTTTTTTATGCACAGTTTTTTCCCCATCTTATTTTTTGCAAAGATCTTGCTTTCGTTACACGAGCACCTAAGAACAAATTGAGCCTTTGACTTATATGCATGTGCGATACATATTGAAGAAAAATATTTTCGAGACTAATAGTCTTGCAAACACAAGGAATGCTAGAATTTCTCAGACCACTTAGAAAGCAGCCTGTTTTACTTAAGTCCAGAACAGTGCATTTTTTTGCGATTCTTGACATTTTATTCAGTGGCTAACAATAGTTTCAGCCCTTCTTCTCTCCTTTCCTCTCCTTTTTTTCCTCCAGATTTTCTGCATTTCTCACCATCATCAGTATTACTTATTCTTCTGATTAAAAGGATGAATGATGATTTATAATATCTGCCTTCTTGATCTCTTTCAGCTCCACAGCATAGTGCATACATATGTAGTACTATCCAGCCTAAATCCTGCCTAAATTAGAACTAGATCTTAGGGGTTTTTTGCACAGAGTTTCCCTTTTCTTAGGCAGAAATAAAGGTGCTCACACTGGAGGAGGTAGATATTTGCATTAAGAGAACAGCATGCCTTTCAGGAGGGATTGAAGTTCCAGCTGAGAGAGGGAAGTACGTGGGATAAGCAGACTGGATCTTCCTCTGCAGAGGCTGCAATGTGAGCAGCCTTAAAGGTGGCCTGGTTAGAAAGGGAAAATTACTGAACAGAAGAAAACGTCTGCTGAAAAATACTGACAGGGAAATTGCCTGCCAGCCTGGGAGCTGTGAGCCTGGGGACTAAGCCTTCAAACAAGAAACATCCCTGAAAACTGCAGCTGGACTCTTTGAAGTGTAGCTGGGGTAGCTGGAAGCCAGAGGCATCCTGAGATACCATTGATAAGCACAAGAAACTGTAGCAGCAATTTATCAACTGAAAAAGTGGAAACAGTCTGGGAAAATAAAACTGGTCTGAAAGAACCAAAACCATCATCATCTATTGGCTGGTACAGATGAAAAATCAAAATTAACAGCATCTATTGGCTCCTCGAAGTGGTGATGTCCTGTGCCCTCCTATGTCTCTATGATATAAAAAGGACTTAATTTTTATCCAAAATGGAGCCTCTGTCTCTGAGAACTTCCCATTCTGCGTGTGCCTTGCCTTGCCTTGCCTTGCCGTGCCTCACCTTGCCTTGCCTTGCTTTGCCTTTCCCTTCATAGAATCATAGAATCATAGAATTGTTCTGGTTGGAAGAGACCTCCAAGATCATCGGGTCCAACCATTAACCTATCACTACCAAGTCCCCCACTAAATCATATCCCTTAGGGCCTCATCTAAACGTCTTTTGAATACCCCCAGGGATGGTGACTCCACCACCTCCCTGGGCAGCCTGTTCCAATGTCCTACCTTCAGTAGGCTGATTTCTCTGCATGAGCGTTCTATGAGATCTTGGATTCTCAACAGGGACATCTGGCCAACTCCGAACTCCGTGATACGGATCACCTTTGAGGTGAGACTCTGTCCGTTATCTTATTGGTCCCCCTTTGTGTCCACTTTTGGGGTCAAGTCAGTTTGTCCTCCCACCTCTGGGACGGTTTGGTCCCCCTCTGGGATCGGTTTCCCTGCCCCTTTGGGATGGTTTGTTCCCTTCTGAAATCTGTCTAATTCACTTGATACCGGTATTATATGTCCATATAAGTAACCTATCATGAGTATATCAGCTGTTATATTGCTGATAAGTTGCTTCACTAATGTTAAGTTTCTAGTAACCTGTACTAGTATATACCTACTTGGTCATTGTTATGGGTTGTTACAATACGATTGGTGGCTGCTATAATTAACTGCTGCCATACTACTAATTGCTTCTATATTATTGGTTGCTGACAGAACTTGTAATAACTTGAGATATGTATATATATTTGCTCTATTAATCATAGATATACTTGCTGTTGGTGATTTGGTAGTAGTATACTTGCTAGTGGTGATTTTTTGTGCTAATCTGTAATAAAGTAGAGAAATTTAGAGAATGAAAGACTCTGTGTCCTTGTGTATTACAGAATCCTATGAACGATCATGATCCCTGCACACCTGCAGGCCGGGAAACCCTTTAGGTTGTGACAGGCTGACCTGGTGCCAAAGGGTGCAAAGAATTTCTCCCCCTAAAGTCAGATTCCTCAGCATTGAACAAAACAGCGGCAGACCAGATTCCACACAGTTTTAGGCGTTCACCGTTATTGATTTATAATACAATAAAATAGAGCAGCCATGTAATTTCTGATACATGATTTGGTGGTCTGGAAGTCACAGAATCACTGAATCACAGAATCACTAAACACTTGAGGTTGGAAGGGACCTCTGGATGTCATCTTGTCCAACCTCCCCTGCTCAAGTAGAATGACCCAAAGACAGTTGCTCAGGACCATGTCCAGATGGCTTTTGAATATCTCCAAGGAGGGAGACGCTCTCCAAGTCACAGTTCCTGCAGTATCTGGTGACAAGAATGAGGTGTTGAGACATTTCAACCAAAGTGGTTGCAACCTTTTTCTTACCTCCACCAGAAAATCAGTGAAAATCGAGTCTGTGAGGCTTCTGGTATTAAGACATTTGAGAACCACTGCTCCAGGAACGTGAGCAGTATCTTTACCAGAAATGCCATCGTCAGTGTGTTGATAGCTGTTGGAATTACTCATCAGAGTAGGTGAATGTGCTTGCCAGTGACCTCATCTTGTGTCACTGGCAGATAAGTAGACAAAGCAGCATAAACTGCAGCAGAGTCCTAAAATGCAATTAAAGATTTAAGGAAAAGCATTTATTTAAATAGATAACTTATTTGCATTTTCAGATCTTACACTATATGAATTTGGGTGCCAGCCTGGGACAGATGTTTGCCAGCAATACTGGAACTCTTCCAGGGCTGCAAGAAGTGTTTCTGGTGACCACATGTCAGGTCTTCTCAAAAGGTTTCACAACTGCTTTGGGGGGGTACCTCAAATTTCAAGTTCATACCTGTCTGAGGTAGATGAGATCCAGCAACTGGCTACATGAGCACAGTTGGTAGACTCATCTCTGAAAAGGAAAAAACATTTTTGAATTCCCTGAACTGCTGCAAGTTTAATCACCTGTAGAGTTCCCGTAAAACCGTCTCACAAAGGACATATAATTAAGGCGTTAAGGAGTGTGATTTTATTGAATGACTAATAACAAAACATGCAAATATAGGAAAGGATTGTCTTAATCTTGACAGTAAGTGTTGACTGTGGATGTTCATTCTGAAATGCTTCAGTCAAAGAGATCATCTGACTTATCAGAGTTAAACACAGAATCTGAATTTTACCAGATTTCACCCCTGTGAGGAAAGTTAAAATACCTGTGGGAGACTGACTAGGCAAGTCTGCTTGGTAAGTCTTTCAGCCCATCTGCGCATGAATCTCACGGTACTGGGATGTTTCGTGATAGTTTCCATCAACTCTAAGTTTTACAGCTCTCCAGCTAATAGGTCAGCCTGTATATTTATACTTGTAAATTATATAGGGTATGATCAATGCAAAGCATATTGCTTAACCTGCTAGCACAGGCCATAGCTGGAGCTTGGGCTGATCGGCACTCTCCAGACAGTCCCAGGTTAAAGTTCAGGAGTTACCATGACCAAGGACCACCCCCAACCGATAGTTTGAGATCCAGCCATACTGTCTGGAGTGTAACAGCTGTAGCTGGGCCCAGTGACTTGGCCTCAGCGTCAGAAGACAGGCCTGGCAATGTCTACGTCATTTGTATAGATGTAGTCTCAGTTGTAGAATGGAAGGACTATATGCCATCACTGATTTGGATAAACAAAGCTGCCTCACCTTACAGTGTAGTAAATTTGGGCTCTGTATATCACATAAACAGTAGAGTTAAATGCTGGGAGAGGATATATGGAGGTTAGTAGCAGTTTCCAGGCTACATGAATAGCTCTTAATGGGTTTATAAGCCACAGGTTGAATACTACTACTGAAAACCATCCCAACAAGTTGAATCATTGCAGTCTCCCATAAAGGCCACATCTGCACCTGAATTCACTATGGTGGAAAGTGTGGAAAGGCTCAAGGTGAAAATAAAAGTCAGTGTTGGTTTATGATTTATTAGCAGTTATGAGACAACTGAAGGCCAAGACAAGTTCTTTGAGCTTTTTCCCAGCATGAGCTATCTGTCATAGGACAAGAGTCTGAACGGCCTTTATGTCTTCCAAGCTTGGCTTCCATGACTAGCCCTCCCTCTTTGCTGGCCTAAAGGTAGGTTGTTGCTCTAGAATAAGAGCAAGTCACTGCTCATAACACATTGTGATACCTTAGGTTGATATATTGGCAAACACCCATGGAAAGTTTCCATGTATCCTGATGAGAGGACCCTCTTCCCACCGGCCTGTGAATCTGATCTGAATGCAGATCTGACTTAAGGAGACACAGCGGGGTTGATCCATTTCGGAAGATACTTCTCACAACTGTCACTACCATTTTGGGTCACTTCTTACATAATGTTTTTATTCATTTCATTTTTCGTAACAAAAAACCAAAGCCATGTTTACAGTTCAGCAAAGAACTGTGTGCTCCAGTTCATTCTCATTTAGGACAAGGTGGGAAAATAGATACTTTTAGCATTTTTACTCCCACTCCTCTGATCATAAAGAGCTTTTAATACATTCGTTATCTTAGGCAATTGTTTAAATGCTTTTTTGAATATGAATCACTTTTCAAATAAGGGTCTGAATCATTACGGGCCCTCAATCAAAGGGTCCATTGCTCAGATAGCAAAAACCAGAGGTATCTTTCTGTCCAAAATATGGAATAATTAGAACACCATGGAAACTGCCTCAATCCTACAGCAGAAACAGTCCTATTGCAAACTCCTATAAAGTAGAGATGGAATGGTAAAATAAACATGTTGGTGGGTGGCTCAACCTTTCTGCTCTGTATTTTGTGTTTCCATCACAAAGCGCTGGAGGAGCTGAACTGCCCAGCACTCACAGGAGCTCAGTCTTCTGTGTAAGGGTACAGACTCTAGCCCAGTTTTGCACTGGAAAACCACATCATTGTCACCTTTGCTCATACACTGCTGGGAACAGCAGGCTTATGTAGACATAAGGATACGCTTATTTAAACAGCAAAGTGATTGCAAATCCACTGAGTTCAACTTCTGCAATTTTCTGTGTGTAACAGATAAATGGCTTGACATATATTAGGCTTTTCATGTTTTTGCAGTTGTAAATTATTCAAAATAGCCAAGATAATTGAATGATACTAAGTTATTACCTAATACATTACAGCAGTAAAAGAGAAGTTTGTAACATGGTCTCTTTTGCAACTGATAAAGGAAAACATTTCTTGCCATCATTTTGGCAAGGCAACAAACCTTTCTCTATGATGTCCGTTTTTAAAAATTAAAATCAATGGACCTTTAATGAAAGAAATGAGAACTGATCTTCAGACTCTCTAGGAAGACTGTGGAAATTAATGGTATTCAAGATATGAAGTAATTTGAGATACTTGTCTTTCCTTTTACCTGTTTTGACATTATATCTTAAGCAATATCTGATCACATCAAAGCTGAGAAACCTTTTCTGTCTTTGTAATGAGTGTTTCCAAGTGGTATTAGCAACATTTAGGTTTTAACCTGGCTGTTACTGTCGACAGCAGTAGCACGCAATGCAAGCAATATGGTCAGAATATTAAGTTGCCTCTGGATTAATTGACCTGCTGACATTAGAGTAAATTAGTACGGCAGTCATGGTACCACAGGTTTCAGGACCTGTGGAGCCTCTTACATATTCTGAAGGTGTTCTTTGTAATAGATACTCTTTAGCTATTTAATTGTATCACACCTGTTGCAAGTTTCAGCTGACCCCTGCCATTTACTTAGGCATTATCTATCATTTAAAATCAAATACACTCTTATAATCATTTCACAATCAGTTCGGCCTGCCTTAACACAGAATGCCTCCCAGCAACTCCCAAGGGAGTGTCATACTTAAATAATCCTGATACGTAAGATCTAATTTCATGGACAAATAAAAATGCACTAAAAGTTGCTTTACCCTTATTTTTTATAGGATTAAAAATAAATTAAGTCTTACATTGTCCTTGAAAAACAAATTTCGTCATACAATACTGATATGAGGGTTGCAGAACGAACAGAAACAATCCAGTTCTTAATGCTGGGGCCCTTCGGAGCTGGTGCTTGACTCAGCATTATGGCAGATTTGCGCAGCTTTGCTATGCGTGAAAGTGTAGAAAATGGGTTTTAGCACTGAAAGCTATTCTGCCAGCTGGGGAGCACAGCGGCTCTCTTTCTGTTCTCTCTAATACCATGTGTATATTACGAGATGGGCAGGTCTGGGCCATGTTGAGTGCTTACCAGCCTAGGACTCCCTCACAGTACGGCTGTTCCCAGCTAGATTTCAGGAATTCACTTGCATTCTCTAGAGTTTAGGTCTCAGCAAGGGTTTCAGGCAATTTGTTCTGTACTGGGCCTCAGTAATATTTAATATAGTTTTGCAAATGCCGGCTGACAGAAGTTTAAGCAGCCATGGTCAGGCACCATCTGAAGAGCAGGTTGGAAAAATACCTACATGATGGAAATAAGCAATTAGATCATTTGAAGATTTGCAATTGCTTATTGAAATAAGCAATTAGATCATTTGAAGATTTTAACCTGAACATCAAATCATGTTCTGGAAACATAATGTAGGACAGATGTTTGCTACGCTTCCTATGGCTCCATATCAGAAGAAGTCTAGGGTGCAAGACTAGAAGGGACTTCCTGAGCTATTAAGTCTAGTCTCACTGATATTGTAGACAACTGAATTAGATAGTTTCTTTTCAATTCATAAAACAACCTCTTAAAACCGGTTAATATTTCTTGCCACAATGGGTTGTTTCCAGACTTTGGCCAAGCACCTTAAACTATTTACAGCTGCCGTGGGGTTGCTGAGGAAGTGTGTTAAACAGAAGTACAGCATGTATCACTCCCAAGTAACAAGAGTCGACTTGTTGCTGAACATGGATTGTCTTTCACCATAGAAAATCCATATTATCTTTTTCTCTGAGTACAGATAAGGATTCTTCACTGCAACTTACATCATACAAGCATTGAGAGTCTACAAAAGGAAGACCTCTCCAAACGGTCCTTCTTGGACAAGGGAAAGCAGGAAGGAGAACAGCAAAATTTTAGATATAAAAACTTTAGATAAAATCATAGTCTTTTATTCTCTGTTTAATCGCTCCATATTTAATCACATTTTTTTAAACCAGTAGAAGTAATTCAGAGACCTTGTGGTGCCAAGGATCACAGGTTGAAAGCCATGTCAGAGTAAGGCAGCAGTAGCTTAGCCAAAGATCAGCACATTCAAAGATTAGTCAAGGAGGCTTGTGGATGAAGCGCCTATTCACTGCCTGGTCAGTTCAAAGGAACAGCATCCTTTATATATCCTTTCTCTTGAAAATACACAGGGTATCACCTTGGAAGTAATAAGTTCGTAGCAAATGGTGTAGAAATGATGAGATCATGAGACTGAGATCACGTGCACGTAGTCTAAACAGAAGGTCAGTTTGTTGCCTTTGTTCAGTCATGAGCAGTCAACATTTATCTTTTGCGTTATATTGGCATACTTTGTAGTTTTAATCTTGCAATTCAACAGGAGAAAGGAATGATGCAAATATTTGTGTTTGTGAAGAGGTACTGATATTTAATATTCAGATTAACTATAAAGATAGGAATCCTGCATAAAGTTCCTGTGCCATATGCACTGATAACATTAACAGTGAAGGATGGTATTCTGCCTGCCTATCTGCCCCAGCCCTAATGAAAGGGATAATATATAAAGCATAATGAATCATAGAATCGTAGAATTGTTCTGGTTGGAAGAAACCTCCAAGATCATCGGGTTCAACCATTAACCTAGCATTACCAAGTCCCCCACTAAATCATATCCCTTAGGGCCTCATCTAAACGTCTTTTGAATACCTCCAGGGATGGGGACTCCACCACCTCCCTGGGCGGCCTGTTCCAATGCCCAACAACCCTTTCGGTGAAGAAATTTTTGCGAATATGCAATCTGAACCTCCCCTGGCGCAACTTGAGGCCATTTCCTCTTGTTCTGTCGTCTGTTACTTGGGAGAAGAGACTGACCCCCACCTTGCTACAACCTCCTTTCAGGGAGTTGTAGAGAGCGGGAAGGTCTCCCCTCAGCCTCCTTTTCTCCAGGCTAAACACCCCCAGTTCCCTCAGCCGCTCCTCATAGGACTTGTGTTCTAGACCCTTCACCAGCTTCATTGCCCTTCTTCAGACACAGTCCAGAAGAATCATTCCAAAGCAAGTGGTTAGCCAATCTACATTTTAAAAGAGGAGGTACCCCAAGAAGGACTTCATCTGCTTCAGTTACCTCCCTAGAAACAGGTAAAAAAATCTATTTTAGTTGTTCAGTTGCAGTTATAAAAATATTTGCAGGGATTTGCCATTGGACCATTATTATTTTGAAATGGAACGTGACTAAAGTGCCATAGACTTTAAGTGCTGTTATAATGACCAGGTCCGCTGGTATTCGAGTGATCAGTTTTTTCTTGAGGCATAGTCACTCTACCTACAGTTTAAAATCAACGTTTGCTTAACAGAAATCTCACAGAGCCTGGGACATTCAAGCAAGTTGTTTTCTGGTCTATTTTTTTTACTTAACACGTGCTGTGGGATTTCACGTCATATTTCCTGCCTTGAGGACAAATCTTTTATGGAAATCAAAGAAACCAGGATGTTGCACAGGATAACCTTAACCTTTAGAGTAGTTGCTCCACATACTCTGCTTGCACCAGATTGCCATGTGTCAGCTTGTTCACCTGAAAAAAGTCCCTTCTGTGACATCTCAGGGATGGTTTACAGCCAGTTTTCCTGAAAGTAGGTGGTAGTCATCTCATATTTGCATTTCCTTCCAGACGGACAAGGAAGTGAAGCAAGGAGACAGGCTGATGGTGAGCCATGCCAAATGAAGCTTCCAGGTAACTAAAGCATCCTTTTCTGGTTTGTTTTTTTTTGTTTGTTTGTTTGCCCAAGGTTTTTGTTGCTTTAGAAGGCCAAAACATTTGATCTTTTCCTATTTTTATTCAGCCTGTTCTCTGATATACAGTGATATAAAATTCTGCTCCAAAATGGATAGATGTGGCTTTTCCAATGCCATATATATTAGTATACACTTTATCTCATAACCAAGTTGCTTAACTTCCTTCTTTTTCAGAGGTGATACAAGACACGGGTATGTATCAGCCATATCATCTCTGACAATATTTCGGAAAACTACTGACTGCTCACAGTGTTAAAATATTACTCCAGTGATTCATGAAGAATTTCCTTTAGCTGGCACTGAACGTCCTGAATGATTATTATACAATATGTGACCTTTTCAATGCTTATAAATGTTATACATGCTTTTACAGAAGTCAGTTTCAACATTGTGTCAAAATATTTACTTACTTATTGTGGATTTGGGCTTATAATGAGCTAGAGGATCCTGCCTCATTCATCCAGAGTAATTGAAGGCATAATTGACTGAAAGCAATTTCTACCAGCCACCTGCATGAAGGAACATTTGTTGCAATTGCCTTTTCCCTGTAAGCAATTATCAGATTTGTTACTGACAGTATCACAGTGAGCTTCATTAACCCACAGCTCCTGAGCATGCTTAATTATAATCCCAGCCTACTAAACTGATTATTAAGCAAATGCATCTTAACCATAAAAAATAAACTTATTAATTGCAGCTTTATTGCTGAATGAAGCAATAGCTGAGCTAGATTTTTCTAGTTTGCATTTGGCATGAAGATTATGTGGTTGGACAGGGAAATACGATAATTATTGACAACGGAAGGGAGTTTTTGTCACCTTTGTAATATCTTTGAAAACTGAGCCGTGATATTGCGCTGGTTGATGTGTTACCACAACATTATATTGCAGCACTCTTACTACTGAACAATAGTTCATTCTGTGAGCAGTAGAACAACTGAGGCTGCAGCTGGGATTTAGCCGGCAGGTGAAGACATCTATATTTAAGTGGCTACGTGTAGGTGTGCACTAGGTGTTCAAATCGTGTTGCAGTCACCAGAGCTCAGTCAATGCAGGGAAATCTACAGCTGTTCAGCTGACCAAGTGTCTGAAGAGCTCCAAGAATATCATCGCCTTTCGCTTGTTAGGTGCACAAATTTCTATTTCAGTTCTTTATCTAGTCAGTAATTTTAATGTAATTTTAGAAATGTAATACCTGCAATGAGGTTGATGCCACTAAGCGAAGCAACGCTAGGAAATAATATCCTGAGCACTGGTACCTGGTTGCTGTGTTTGCCTGGGTCCTGGCCTGCTGTTGGCCTGGGACAAACTGCACTCTCCCAAACAATTCCTGGGCATGATGAGAGAGTTAAAATAGACCAAAGATCATTACTAAAGAGGCCGTTTCACAGAATCACAGAATCACAGAACAGTAGGGGTTGGAAGGGACCTCTGGAGACCACCCAGCCCAACCCCTGCCAGAGCAGGGTCACCCAGCGCAGGCTGCACAGGGCCGCGTCCAGGCGGGTTGGAATCTCTCCAGAGAAGGAGACTCCACACCCTCCCTGGGCAGCCTGGGCCAGGGCTCTGGCACCTCACAGCAAAGACGTTTTTCCTCATGTTCAGGCGGAACTTCCCATGTTCCAGTTTGTGCCCGTTGCCCCTTGGCCGGGCACCACTGAGAAGAGTCTGGCCCCGTCCTCTTGACGCCCTCCCTTGAGATATTTATAAGTTTGTATATAGCTGCTTGGTTTTGGAAGTTAAAAAAACTGTAATAGTCTGACATGACTTGTCTATGCACTTGTGCCTACAGGCAGTGTTGAGTTTGGTTACAGCCAGTGAAATCCCTCTTTTTTTGTCAAAAATAGTAGGTTGAAGAGTGGGTTCAAATGTTGTTAAGGTAAATAGTGATTGCCATTTTTGGCATGTATGTACATTTGGATGTACAGATGAAAGGTGACTAGATATCATGCTAGCATTTAACCAGGCTAACAATACACTAGCTAGGTAAGCATGACTCAATTATACTAGTCTAAAATTATGTGAGTAAAATTTGGGGTACAAACACCATTACGTGTTTATATAAACGTGGGTTACCATGGCTTCTTCTTGAAGGTGATACCTGAGACCTCTCAACCACACTCCTGCACTGGGACCTGTGCATTTGCCATGGCGAGTATTTAGTGCATTCTGTCACGTCCCTAGATGGCAACGGCATGCCAATAGACCCCTCATTATTGGAAGACTACCTGGGTAAGCTAACCATTGTCAGCCCCTATTTTGCCGCCATGAGACCAAGTACCACAATCTGCCACATTTCATGCTCTGAAAGAGGGAGTCTGCATCTCACTGTGTGCTCAGATCAGGTCTGGTGTAGCTCCTGAACCCTGCCTAGGATCTGGACGGGACAGTGCTCATGGATTCAAGTCCAAACAGCTTCAGGGACCTTACTAACACCTCAGTAGTGTAGACAAAAATCAAATTCCAGTGCAAAGCCATGTGCCCCAGCACTGTTGGATTCACTAATACGGGTGAAGCTTTTGAGAATGCATTCATTCAAGCGGGAGTCACAGTCTTTCACTAACCCTCTGCACGTGAAGCGTAGTTTAGGTGAGTACAGTATAACACGTAATGCCTCACTGAAGTGGAATAGTACATTGTGTACTTGGAGCTCTGAACCAAAATGTTTGCTAAAGCTCTTAAGAGATGACCCCCAAAGCCTTAGGAAATGACCTTTGGTCTGAGGACTTGTAATGAATCATTTTATACTGTAACAGAATTTGCAACTTAAAAAAGGTCTGGCTATTTTAGGGAGAGATTAAAATGCTCTCAGCTTATGTCCACACTACAAAGACACCCCAGCAGGTGTAGTGTGAGTTAACCCAGAACGTGAAGTGCTAAAAGCAGATTTCACAAATGCTCAAGTTAACATATCTGTGCCAGGAAGCACCAAACAGTACGTACTTGCTGCCTCAAGTTGGCTCCAGTCTGACGATTCGTTATTCCGTGCCATTCCATGCTGTACGTAAGACGTTCCTTGCTTTGCTTTGCAGATCATTCACTGAATTCAACAGCCCTGTCTTTCAAGCAACATGATTTTGAATATGAACCAGGAATTTTTTCTCATAGCCGAGATTTGACTTGATTTTTTTCCTTGGTTACTGATCGCAAAAAAAAAAAAAAGTGTGTATATATCTCTCTCTCTAGACTGATTTACAAAACAGATACAGAAGCAGCCCCTTGAATCGATGGTGCTCTTTTTGAAGTACACGAGTCATGCAGAGTAAATCTCTTTGTTACTGTGCAACAGGACTTGACTCTGAGTTGCAAAGCTTGTTATTCCTTTCTCATGTTGCCTTCTTATGGCTCATTAAACAAATGAGTCTTATCCCTACATTTTTTCTTACTCAGTTCTGAAAATCTATAAAATAATTGATGGGAGCAGGCTATGGGTCTAATGAATTGTTCTTGTGGAACTTTCTCACTTTCTGTTCCCAAAACTCTGCTTAGGGTCTTCATAGATATTGAAATAACTTTTTTAAATCTTGAAAAAAAAATTACATCAAATCCGCTTATGAAAAATCCTGTTGTGAATCATAATAGACACAAAAGAGTTTAATCCAACTGTCTTTAGTAATGCCTAGAAGTACTGGTCTGCCTACATTGCAAATATTACGTTATTCTTTATGGGTGTGGATTTGTTTCATAGAGGATCATCACAAAGTTAAAGTCAATAACTTTAAAGCTGTCTCCTGAAAACTTGTTTTCATTATTGATATATTTATGACACTATGTTAAGCCTAGTGATAGGGAAGTCTGGCACTGAAAACAAACATTTTGCGAGGAATCTTTATAACCTTAAAAATCTTTCCTTTTCTGTTGGGTCAGCTGCTCCCCTTCCATTCACATGTGAAACAACTTTCAAACATGTTTGTTAGTAGTTTTTCCAAAGAGCAATCAGAAGAAGCACAGACATATTCAGAGCTGAAATGCCTCAGTACGCCCATATTGGCACATCTACACTCCCTTTTTTGACAATCCTCAAACAAGTGCAGCTGAGAAACAAAATACGCCTGAAACTGAATTATCCCCGACACTAGGGATATTCAGAAACAGGTTTGGACTTGGATGTATTTTGTCAGTTATGTTAATGACATTTGATGGGATTTATATATAAGATACATTAATGTTTTTTGGTGGGACATTTGGTTCAATTAGAAAAAAACGTCGAAATCTAAAGTCAGATGAAAATATTCATTTAACTGCTAATTCACCTTTAATTAGAAGCAGTGAAGTACCTTTGAAAGAAACCTTGGCTAGGGCAACACAAATTGAACAATTCATTTTCTTTTCTCATTTGATTATTGACTACATAATTATAAGGTATGATTTGGTTATTTTGAAGTCAGGGGAAAATATTCTACACCGGAAATTGTCTCCAAGAAAAATTCCACCAAAAAAACTGTTTTATTTTTGTTTGTTGAAGAAAGAATGAATGAAAAATGAATAAATTGGTTCTTGACTTCTATAAGGCCTTTGACATGGTCCCACACAACATTCTGGCTGCTAAATTGGAGAGAGACGGGTTTGACAGATGAGTTGTTAGATGGATAAGGCACTGGCTGGATGGCCACATCCAAAGCGTTAAAGTCAATGTCTCAATGTCCAAGTGGAAACCAGGAACGAGTGGTGTCCTTCAAGGGTCTGTACTGGGATCAATACTATTTAATATCTTCATCAGCAACGTGGTGGGATTGAGTGCACCCTCAGCAAGCTTGCAGATGACACTAAGCTGAGTGGTGCAGTTGATTCGCTAAAGGAAAGAGATGCTGTCCAGAGGGACATTGACCACGTGAGGAGTCGGCCTGTGCAAACCTCATGAAGTTCAACAAGGCCAACTGCAAGGTCCTGCACCTGGGTCAGGGCAATCCCCAATATCAATACAGACTGAGGGAGTCTGCCCCTCTACTCTGCTCTGGTGAGACCCCCCTGCAGTGCTGCCTCCAGCTCTGGAGCCCTCAACACAAGAAGGACATGGACCTGCTGGAGCGGGTCCAGAGGAGGCCACAAAAACGGTCAGAGGGCTGGAGCACCTCTGCAGTGAAGACAGGTTGAGACAGCTGGGGTTGTTCAGCCTGGAGAAGAGAAGGCTCTGGGGAGACCTTCTTGCTACCTTTCAGTACTTAAAGGGAGCTTATAAGAAAGATGGAGAGAGACTTTATCAGAGCCTATAGTGGCAGGACAAGGAGCAATGGTTTTAAACTGAAAGAGGGTAGAGTTTGATTAGATGTGAAGAAGAAATTTTTTACGATGAGGGTGGTGAGGCACTGGAACAGGTTGCCCAGAGAAGTAATGGATGCCCTGTCATTGGAAGTGTTCAAGATCAGGTTGAACAGGGCTTTGAGCAACCTGATCTAGTGAAAGATGTCCCTGCCCACGGAATGTTGGAATGAGATGATCTTTAAAGGTCCCTTTCAACCCAACCCATTCTATGATTCTAAATTAAAAATGATGTAAACACATTCAGGCAAAGAATCAGTATCACTCATGCATCGACCAATCGACGAGTAGATAAAGCAGTGTAAGACAAGCTGTATAAATGCATACAGATTCCCAAGGGTTTTTTATGTTTTTGAAGTGTAGTCAATACTTAGCGACTAAGCAAAATTTCGCTCCTAATTTCTTTGTCCTTTGACTTTAAAAAATCATAATAAGAAATTTTCAGTACCGAAAAAGCAATATCTGGTGTTGGTCATCAGCTGTAATAATCTTTTCTTGAGAATACTAATTAATTTCAGCCAGTGAAAATGAGAAAATGATTTAAAAGTGATTTAACGGTAGTTAAAGGAAAGTGAGGCATATAAGTATATCCTGAATTTGCAGATTCTAATTCAACAGTATTGTCAGCATTCCCTAGAGTCATTATCTGTCCATTGTAGCAAATTATTTTGAAGATAGGATTTAAGATGCTAGGCATGTTCCATGCAAGCCAAAAAAAATGTCTTCTAGCAAAACCCGTGAGTTTGATTACAAAACAGTTAATCGCAATTTACATCAAATGACCTGATCGAAAACTATTAGATTTATGTAAAGCTTCCAATAATTTTTAAAAGCTTTGATTAAGTTTATAAATGTGAACTAGACCTTTGGTCAGCTGGATAATGAACTCTCCTTAACCTCTAAAAATGGCAACGTATGTGTTGAGGAGAACTAGTAGTTGTAACTGGCCATTAGATGAATAGAGATTATTGTAAAGTGTTTATTCTGCTGTGGGCTCCGGTCTCACTCAGCAGCAAATCCATCTTCTCTCAGTGCTTAAAGGTGAAATTGGGTACATTACGTCTTTGGATAAAATAAATGTAAATGGTAGTGAAATTATATTTGTTGTTATGGTAACTAAAGTAGAAAATATCTGATTCTTTCACAAAGATCAAGGAGCAGAAGAATCTTGCTTGTCAATTATTATTTTTCAAATGAAAAGGCAGTTTGAAATAACCAAGTAAACTAAAATAATACCTATAATAAAAATAATATTTTTCATTTTTAATTTCCTTCAGAAATATTGATATAATCATAGAATCATAGAATTGCTCTGGTTGGAAGAGACCTCCAAGATCATCGGGTCCAACCATTAACGTAGCATTACCAAGTCAAGTCCCCCACTAAATCATATCCCTTAGGGCCTCATCTAAACGCCTTTTGAATACCTCCAGGGATGGGGACTCCACCACCTCCCTGGGCAGCCTGTTCCAATGCCCGACAACCCTTTCGGTGAAGAAATTTTTGCGAATATCCAATCTAAACCTCCCCTGGTGCAACTTGAGGCCATTTCCTCTTGTTCTGTCGTCTGTTACTAGGGAGAAGAGTCCGACCCCCATCTTTCTACAACCTCCTTTCAGGGAGTTGCAGAGAGCGAGAAGGTCTCCCCTCAGCCTCCTTTTCTCCAGGCTAAACACCCCCAGGTCCCTCAGCTGCTCCTCATAGGACTTGTGCTCTATAGAAAGAAGATCTATAGAGAAAATGAACTGTTAAGATATTTTTATAAGATCCATCAGAAAAAATCATTTTTACTTTTCAAAATGCTGAAGTAAAGATGATAAAGAGAAAATCAATGAAAGATCTGTCTTATTTAATTTGCTTGCAGGACAATCCATGTAGTTCTTGTTTATGGATCCTAAACATAGGATCCATTCATTTTTATATTAGTTTTTGAAATCTCTCTGAAGAATGGCAATAATTTTCCCAAATTAATTTTGCCAATATGACACACTTTAGATCAGAATTGTCCTCCCCTGTGACAAGTAAATGCCTTGGTTAAATCCCAATCTGTTAGGTTTTTTCCTATTGACATTATCAACAGTGTGTCAGTTGTGAAGTGTCTTTTTAATGTTGATTCCTCTTTGTACAGAGATAAAAATTATTTAACCTTTGTCAAGAGACAGATCATGCTTTCAACTACGTGTTTCCGTTTTTTAACTCGCTTTTCCTTTTTAGGCTTATCTTTATCTTAATGCAAGCAAGACAATCCATGAGATATAAATCTCAATGTGTGCGATGAGTTTAATCGTAAGGTGCTGGTTTCCAAAGTGGTGTGTGAAGGTTAAAGAGATTTACTTTGCGTCATAAATATCCCTACAAATCATATCATATCCATAAAACATTCAGCAAGGCCTAAGCCACCTAAGCCAATAGCACCGTAAGGTTCTTCCTTAAGGTATTTGCAGAGCTTCTATTTGTCTGGGTTTTCCTGCTTGTTGCACCAGCATGTTGTCTCAAAATATACCATTCATGAACTCTTTGGAGGAGATGTTGCTTCCTTCACACCCTGCATGCTTGGGCCATAACTCATCACTGATGTTTTTGGACACTATTCCTACATAAGCCCTATTGCCATTACTTACCACATAAAAAATGTTACTTATGGAGTCTCAGGTACGTGATCCAGAAGTAATAGTCCATTACTTTACAATATTACCATGAAAAGAATGTTAGAGCACCTTAAAATTTTCTCATGTCAAAAATACAAGTTAAATAGATAAAATAAGCTTCACAACTTTTTGTGGAGTCATATTTGTGTAATATGTTTATGGTTTTGATTTTGATACTACAGACTAAGATGAAACAACAGTGGTAACTGGTTATTACTGCCAGTTTATCTGTGTAAAAATTGTAGACTTCATCAGAAGCGTAGACTTCATCAAAAGTGTAGACTTCATCAAAAGAGTAGACAACATCACAGATAAAAGAAGTGAGATAAAATTACTTGGAGTGGAGCCGGACACAACAGCAGAACTTAGGCCTTAAGTATTATTATAGCATTCCTGTAAATATAGATGCCTACATCTGAAGTAGTTACTTGATTTCTCTTCGGAGCGAATAAGAAGAAGGTGGCATTTTAATGACATGATTCATACTGGAGATTTTAGTATTTGCTGTAGAATGAGATGAACTGAAATCTGGAAACAGCCTTTTCCTCTTTTGGCCACAACAGGGAGACGGGGAGGCTTTCAAAGGGTTTTTCACTTCATTGTTTGCCAGAACTGGATGAACTGTACCTTCAGAGCTTACTTCAATAGCCTACTTTGCAAGCAAATAACTTGAAGAGTATTATCTAAGTAGAGAACAATTATTCCCTTGTGCTTGCATCTGGATCACCTAGGAAAAGGACAAAAGTTTAAAGAACAAGTTGGGTTTTTATCTGTGATAGAAATGTCATTGAACATCCGCCTACTAACTAGAAATTAAATATATTCACAAATACATCTGTATATACATATATACTTAAGTATACACACATATATGCAGGGGTTTTTTTCCTCTTTACTGACATTTTAAAGAGAAACTTTTGTCTTTTTAATCTAAAGTTTTTGTTTCAAACATTACTTTTCTCACAAAATTTAACCACAAAAGTTTACAAAAAAACTCCAAATAGATTTTCAAGAGTATTATTGAAAAGGTCCTTCTTCCCTTCCAGGTTAACCATCATCCTTAATTGCCTTAATGTGGAGAATAGTTCCTCCCCAAACCTACTTTTTTTTGGAAATGGGCACAGCTCACTGCAATGTTGCATGCAGCAAAAACACACCTTCATGGCAAGAAACTTTTTCCTGATGTCGGAAACTTGTGAATGAACAAGTGCCATGATTTAAACTCTTCATTCTTCTTTTTTGTTCTTCAGCTAGGAATAAAGAAAAATCACAAAGAAAATCGCTATATGGGTATACTCTACAACTGCCAGTGTCACTGCTTGTGAAAAACAAGGAAACTAAATTTAAAAGGAGATACTATCATCAGCTTCAGTAATGATGTGGTGCTCCTAAGACATAGGACTAGGTGCAAAGTAGGAACAGTGACTAAATTAGCAGGGTAGTCACTGAGGTGGAAAAGGAACATCAAGCATCTTGGTTGACATCTTGCTTGATTGGATGAATGAACTGCAGAAGTTTTGGCTTAAATGAAGAATTCTGGAGTCATATGGTCCAACCTCTTATTAATTGTGGAATTGAGCAGGATTTTTCTCAATGAGGAATATCAGTCTCCAACCCAACTCTTGGAGTTCTTGACTTTAATAAGGTTTTTTAAAGGCATTAATAAGGGATGGCTTCTGTCTAAAAAGTAATTTTATAGTAAGATAATGATATTACACTTCTTCTATTTCTATATATACAGAAATATTATCAACATACTTAATATCTGAAGATCTTCAAAGATACTTAATGCATCATTTTATGTAGGAAACTAAATATGGTGCAAATCAAGATTTGGTAACCAGAACAGTAATGTCGGGGGTTGGACTAGATGACTTTTAAAGGTTCCTTTCCAACCCAAACCATTCTATGATTTTATGATTCTATGTTTAAAACTAACAGCCTCTACTATGTGGATAAAAGTCTTCAGACCTTCAAGGAATTCATAAAAATGCCACAACTCTTCTTATTATTCTGGTCTTTGATTTTAGCTGAACTCAGTGCTGAGCACGCTTTCAAGCTTTGATCAGTCAATGACTTTGAGAGAGGAATACATAAATTGTGTCTCTTTTTAAGTACTAACTTGGTATCTACAAAGTCAGTGCAAGGAAAATGGAGTCCGTCCTTGCTTAGTTACCTATGAAAATTGTTTAGGTAAACCTCTGCAGTGGCAGACTGTTATATGATTGGAGCTAGGAGGTGTTTGAATGGATCGATCCATTATAACATATTGGTCCATATGGACCATAGAAAACAAAGCGCCATCTGTGTTTTAAATGAAGTAAATGGGCGTTGGCGCACACTTTGTTTAACTGTGAAAATATTTTGCAAATATAAAATGGAACTTCCATGGAATTAGGTGTTATATTTTAAAACCTCAGTTCTCCGACTCCCCTAGTTAACTGTATAGTCATTTCAGAGCTGTAGCTGTCTCTGTTTTGCAACAATAACGTTCCCCAGAACTTGGTACACCACAAGTTTTTACAAATGAGCACGTCAGTGTTCGTTTCCTGCCTAGGTTCAGCTTTGACTCACAAAGATGACATTCCCTCGCCTGTGTCATTTGAGGAAGCAGACCTTGTTGGCATCCTCTCAACGTGCTTTGTGTGCGTCACAGAGACTGGACTCCACAGCGAAGCGTGACCGCTGTTTTGATGGAATAACGTGAAACATCAGCAACGGAAGCTCCTGGATGCAGCTGGTAACATTCCGCTTCTCAATGACACTTCAGCAGCTAAAATATATACCAAAAAAAGTGGAAGGCAAGGGCTGAGTTTCTTTTCTTCCTAAATGGAAGTTCAAATGTTTGGTCTTTTCAGACAGGACCCCAGCAAAAACAACTTTCTGTTTCGACTTCTGATTCCATTTCCATCCCCGTGTCCCTTTAGAAACCTCTGCCTTTGTTGCTTGCTCAGTGCCTGACTGAAGTGAAGGGGATTCAGCATCGCAGTGAGGATGAATAAATTAATATTAACAAGGTGCTCAACAGAGTGGTGACGGATGTTAGGAAAGAAACTGAAATATGGATCATTAACCAGGGCTTAATCTTTAACAATCTTCTGCTTTCTGGAAGAGGTGCTCTTTTTTATGTCATTTTAACTTTTGCCTCCATGTAGCCATATTGTACTATATACCTATATACTATATTACTCTACGTAGCAACAACCTACTGTACATACATATATGTATATATATGGAGAGAGAAGGGAGAGACAGAGAGCATTAGTTGGTGACAACTAATAGAATTAAATCAAGTTTCTTCAGCATTATGTAGCACAGTGAATTCTGGTTGAATGGCTGTTGGAGTTACATTAATCTTGAACAAGTAAATCTCTATAAAACATAAGCGATAACCTTTATCTTAATAAAAACTGAACATTAATAGTTCAATCATGAATAAGATGAAATGCTCAATGAAAATCCTCATATTCTGTCACTTTGGTGATATTTCTCCCATCTCCTATGTGCCTCCCATTTTAACATATATCTATACTATAGCTTAATTTTGACTCGTGTTTTTTGAGCATAACCTAGCTATCTCCCTGGCACGGGGGCTAAGAACGGAACAGCTGGAGAGTCACTTAGGGCAGGATGCATACAGTACACCTCGGACGCGTACTGTATAGCTGTCTTCATCTGTATAGTTCTTTATCTAGACTCCCTTTACAGTCACGGAGAGAAAGCTTCTGGTTGCAATTCATCTTACCCTAACTGGATGTCTAATAAGGGTGGGATACCTCATATTGTACGTATATATTTCTTTCCACAGACTACAAACTGACCATGCAGTGATTTCAGACATAGCCAATTGGACCGTCAATATCTAAAGCTTGGGAATGGGAATCCGACCATCTACGCCATCTCCTAATGATAGCTTGAAGACTAGACTCACCCATCTTTGATATCACAACCCTCCGCCTGCAGCCTTAGTCACTTCCAGAGCTGATGGACGCATGGCCGGGTAAACAGGCATGTTCACAAAAGGTATGTGGGATGTGGAGCGCGTCCTGTTTACAGCATCTCCAGCTCTTTCAGGCTGTTATGGCATTTATCCCAGAGGAATGGAGGCAATGGCTGGGCTTGTGCTTTCCTTTATTTTCCACCAGGGAGCCTATTCATAATAATTCCAAAGCTGTTCACTACGAGGGCTCTGAAGGGAGGCCGCGATTTTAAAAGGCAGTTTATCTAGGAGCAAGAGCAACATCAGGGAAGAAGCACCACAGAATACTGTGGGGGCAGAGAGACTTTTCTTTTTTTTGCCCCCTTACATGCATAATATAGAATGACTCTTCCAAACTGGAGTAAGGAAAAGGTACAAGGCAGATTAGATGATTAATGTGATTAAAAAGTTCTTCCAGTCTCTCCTATTGAAGTAATTGAATTTTTGGTGAAATAATGAACTATTACTTTAGCTGGAGATATGAAGCATATGAGGCAGCATTATTGTGTTCCTTGATAGCCGCAGAACACTTTGCTATTCTGTGGAAAAATAGAGCTGTTTCTCTTGTACCTAATCAGTCTGTGTCATAATTTGAAATCATACCTCTAACTCCTGAGTATTTTATTTACTTGTAATTCACTTATAATAAAATGCCTTATAATAGAAAAGATTTTAGTGTCCCTAAAAATCCTGTTTCTCTTCTGTGGCTACATATTTTACTATCAGAAAACACTTAACTAGCTTACATATCTAACTTTAAGAGAGGGACTGTGAAGAAAATACACTGTAGATTTATCTTTGGGGTGCAGGGTGCCATTAGCTCTACTGTCTCTCGACGGAGTCCAATCCTTTGTGAATCTCACCCTTAAGTGACAACTGTATTGTATTTGGGCATGGATAACTAGTTTAAAACTGGAAAATCTGCTCTAGAGAAAGAAGGTTAAAATTATCTTCTGCAAAATCTCGAGATCCTTTATGCATTTAACCCTTTAGTCCAAGGTCTTGATTTTGCAGAGGCATTAGAATGGCCTTTGGATGTCTGTCATTTCTGCCTCTGAGAATAACTGTAGAAAGAAAATAAACCAGAAAATGAATAAGTAGATAAAAGCATACACATCCATTGTGGGAGACTGCGGATGAAGACATTTGGACATCCTAGGACATTACTATTTCTTTAGATCTGGTGGAGCTCTGTTTAAATGGTACTGGTAGGATCTGCAAATCCAGCCCATGAAGAAAGGCAGAACTTTCAGAAATATCTGGCAAGTGCATCCATGTTGCCTGTCCCTAAAAGAGAGAGAGCAACAGATAGCAGAATGCTGACACATCTCTGTAATTCCATTATATATCTTTAAACTCTCAAGGGGCAAATTAAAACCCCTGATTTGCTCAAAGGATTTATAATGACACACTCTGTGGACCATTCCTCCTGCTACGAAACAATGACTTTCAGGGTGAATCTAACCTGCTGGGAACCTGAGAACTTTTGCAGCTAATATTCAGCTGCTAATCAGTCTAATTATCAGATAGTGTAGTGATTGAAAAAAAACTAAAAAAGAACTAAGAAGTTGAATAAGGGGGGGGAGGGGGGTTGTATTTAGCTTTTAAACATGTCAAGTTCCCTGCCTATGCTCGATTGAACTTCTTCAAAAATAAGAAAAAATTTTAAATACAGCAGAGGTGTGAAGATAAAATTCTGGGTTTCCTATATTTGCCACTAATTGTGGACTAAAGTTATTACTCATGGCAGTTTAAATTTGCTTGCAGTTTTAGCTCAATCAGTGTTCAGAAAAGAGCTGCTGTAGACTGGCTGCGAAATCACTACAAAATAAATATTTCCTGGGGTGCAATTGAATTCTTTTTCTGTATTCCTCTGTTCAACTGTAGAAAATACCTCTAGGAGATGATTGAAAACAGAGTTCCCACTAAAGAGGACTGAGAAACCTGTGATTTTCCTGGGTCTAAAGTGAAGAATTCAGATGTCCTGAGCCTCGACTAGGCAGCAGCAAAGCCTCACTGATACATATCCTCAAACCAACTACATTTTCTTCCAAACTCAGATCAGTCCCTTTTTCAACAAAGTGAACATATAAGTCCACATGCAATGATCTGGGTTTTGTCACAAACAGAAATGTCAAACAGCTGTAGAAGCCATTTCAAGTTAATTCTTTTACTACTCAATACCTAATTAGAAAGGAAAGACAAGTCTTCAAGCAGTATCGGTCTCTACCATGTAGGCTATATCATGCACCCCACTGTGCATGCACACATACAAATACAGATGTTCATGAACACTTGCATTGACTTGAAATAGCGTGTTTGCAACCGTTAGTGATTTCTCTAAAGCTGTCATGGCATCTTAAATCTTTTCCTATGCCTTGTAGCAGAGCTGATTTGAGATATCTTAGGGAAAATTGGATTTTATGACTGTGACAGAAGAACTGTGAAGGTGTTTATGGAGACAGATGTGATGATGAGTCGCAAGAAGGATCAGTGGGGTTCTTGGGAATGAAGATGTGGGTTTGAAGGAAGCTCCAGGGCTGTGAAGGGGGTCTTAGGGATGAGACTAAGAAAGGTCAATGAAGATTGGAAGAACAGTAAACAATTTCAGGAAGTTATTCCTGGGAAAAAACTACCTGTAGCCCCTTCTTACCTTTCATTAACCTCCCCTTGACAGGTGATCAGACTGTGAGGTCGCAGTAGGACTGTACCATGCTCTTCCACTGCCAGTTTCCTTCTCCCCCAAAAGCACCTTCTATCTCACACATTCCCTTGTAGAACCATATAGTGGTTTGGGTTGGAAGGGATTCTTTAAAGATCACTTAGCCCAACCCTTTCACTAGATCAAGTTGCTCAAAGCCCCATCCAACCTGACCTTGAACATTTCCAGGGATGGGGCATCAACAACTTCTCTGAGCAACCTGTTTCAGTGTCTCACCGCCCTCATCATAAAGAATTTCTTTTTTATATCTGATCAAACTCTACCCTCTTTCAGTTTAAAACCTTTGGCCCTTGTTCTGTCACTATATGTCCTGGTAAAAAGTCTCTCTCCATCTTTCTTATAAGCTCCCTTTATATACTGAAAGGTAGCAAGAAGGTCTTCTCGGAGTTTTCTCTTCTCCAGGTTGAACAACCTGAACTCTCTCAGCCTGTCTTCATAGGAGAGGTGCTCCAGCCCTCTGATCATTTTTGTGGCCTCCTCTGGACCTGCTTTAACATGTCCATGCCTTTCTTGTACTGGGGGCCCCAGAGCTGGAGGCAGCACTGCAGGGGGCATCTCACCAGAGTGGAGCAGAGGGGCAGAATCCCCTCCCTTGACCTGCTGGCCACGCTGCTGGGGATGCAGCCCAGGACATGGTTGGCTATGATTGACTTTCTGGGACTCTTGGGTTCCCATTGCTCCAGTGAAGAGTGGGAGGGGATCGGTCTGGTCCTGCCTTGGGGTAGCGGGATGGGGGAGAGGGGTTGTGGGCAGAGCCTGGAGCAGCCCTAGGAAGCTTAGCTTGAGGCAGGAGAAGGCATGGGAAAGACAATGGCTCTGCTGAGAGGGACGCTTCCCCCTTCTGCACCACTGCCCACCACTCAGAAACAGATTTATATCAGAGTCAGGAGCAGTGAGGCTGTTTGTGTCGAGCTGTGCAGGCAGGAGACAGAGGTTAGCATTACAGATGGTGCAGCTTGCTTGGGTAACCAGGCCTCATAACCCCTCATATAGGAAAGGTAGTACAATTATTTTGTTGTTCCAGCAGACCACTTTCCGAGGTAAATCCTTACTTTGCCAGCTATAAAAGCCACTTCTCAAGAATTCTGTTAGGATAATATACAAGCCATAGGAACGTGTATCCAGTCACTTGCTCTACTGTAATGCAGCAGAAAGAGAAGGAGACATTTGGCTCAGAGTTCAAATTCTATTTTTTTTCCATAATCTCTACCTCCAAACAGTTCAGAAGGCTGAAAACCTGCTTGGCCCTGATAAACTTAAAATCTCCTACAGTTTGGCTGTTATTTGCTGGGATTTGATCGATTACATAAGAAAAAAATGACTCCATGAAGGTCCACTGTGTTCAGGGTCACAGCCTGGAACTGATGGCAAACATATTGCTCCAGGCTCCTGGTCTGACCTGGTGAAATAGGTGAGCTCAGCCCTGTAACTGTCCTCTGAGGTGAATCTTGCCAACAGTAAAAATCTGGGCGGCGGAGACAGATGGTTGTGTTAGATATTTCCCATCGCGTCTCAAAGTGTAAAAGATGTGGAAATTTAGAATGAGGAATAACAGGAGACAAGTAAGGCCAGAAGGTCACTCCTGTAGCTCAGCCAAAGTTTAAAAAAAAAAAAAAAAGTCAACATCTGGAATTATTTCATGTCTGATTCTTTTAGATGGATGAAGCTGAGCTCCTAGACCCAATAAGTCACGTACTAAAACATTCACATGTCCAGCTTTACATCATGCGATGACGATATGGATGTGTAGTCAGATGTGTGGACAATTTGGTAGTGGTAGCTCCCACCGGTTCATTTGCTTTTACAAGAGCCAGATTACCCAGCAGTTGCTCAGCCAGCACAAACCCATGGCCAGTTATGTGATGCTTTCATCATTCAGTGCTGCTCTGGGACACCTTGCAAACTGCTCAGGAGCCACAGGATGACGAATCAGAGAGCTGATGGGTTCCTCTTAAAAAGGTCTCAAAAGATCTGTTGTAACACCCATGTTTCAAACTCCATCTATCCACTGATGTCTCCAAGCCGCAGTCCACCTTCTTGCCTGACGGTGCCCCCTTGGCCGCCGAAAACCAGAACACAGCTATCCGACATTGGAAACTGAAGCTGTGGAAGCAGAATTGAAATGAACAATTTAAATAACAAACCAACCAAGCAAAGGCAGATGATACAGTGTGGAATGCCCTATTCATTATTGTCTATTTCATACTAGAAGTTTCCATTTCTTATTTGAATTAAATTTTGATTCAAATTCTGCCAAAGTCTTCAATGAAGACTCGTTTCTGTCTTCATGGAAAGTGCAGAGGTGAAGGCCTCTGGTACACAGACACCCTGGACGGAGCGCTTGAAAAACCAGGAGGTTTTGAAACTCTTTCAAGTCACTTTTAGGACACTAAAAATAATGTCCAAGAAAGCGCTGAGATGTACTCATTCTTAATTATCTGTTACTCAAAGAATTCTGGGCTCAGTGCAGCAGTGTGGAATAAAACAATGTGCATACGGAGCATACACATGTACATACGTATGTTGGTTTATGCCACACCGTTGCGCTTAATCCTCCGATCTCTCAACTATGCCATAAAAATAAATTTGCATAAAACGAAATATATTCTGGAAAGAAGTAGGAAGTTCCTCCTGACTGACAGCAGCTTACGATGCCAGGGCTTGTTCTATATTCATACTTACAAAATGCAGATTATATTTCTCTCATGCTGGCAAGCCAATAACCAAGCTTCACTGCTTTTGGCATTCATTAGATTTTTGTCATACCTCCCTAATATGCCTTAAGGGTACTTGTTGATACCAAGAATTGAAACAAAGCTTATGCTTTCGGTTGCCAAGTCACTTCAGCCAGATGGAAACACAAATCTGGAGCCAGAAAATATTATTACTGTTATTTGAATTTGGAATATACAATGGTGGCTTTGTCTTTACCATGTAAATGTTTCTTCTTATCATGGAAAAGTCTAACATAAGAAAAGACGTATCTTGTTAAGGCTTCCTTTGTTGCTGTCCTAACAAGTTGGCTTGAGTATGTTGCAAGGTCTATAATCTAGTTCTGGTAAATAAATGTACCATGTTCCTTTACGGAATTTACTTCCTCTTCAGCTGAGGAGGGAATAACAATGAGTAATGGTTGTAGGATGAAGCCGGGCAAATCACAGCAGAGCAGTGCACATGTGTTTAACAGAGGTGACTAGATATTGGAACGAACTACCAGGGATGTAATATCTTGGTGCCTTTAAATCAAGACTGGATGATCTATTCTCATGCAAATTGAGTATAATACACTTGTATCTGGACAAGATATGATTGATGTGTTGTACAAAAGATGTTAGGAGTTGTAATCATCTCGGTTGGCTTTTTGAATCTATGAAATTTGAAAGTCAGTAGCAAAGGTCTCAATTTGCTGGGACTGTGCTCAGGACCTCTTTAAAATAGCAGTACATTTTCTATTTTTTCTTCATAAATAATATTTTTCTTCATAATTTATCTGAGAAGATTTAGGAGAAAAGTGACATGAAATACAGAGCGAAGTTTCACTGCAACACTCAACTTCTTCGGTAAAAGGAGACGTTTTCCTGTATGAAATATAACAGATACTGAGGGACTCTTCTGAACATCAACAATTTGTTTAGTATTTACCCCGAGACTGGAAATGACAGTGATCTTCAAAAGATAACAACTAAATTACTCAATGTGTATTATTTAATGGAAGCTATCTGGATTTAACAGAGGTCGCCTGAGACCGCATAGTGTCACCTGAGGATGATGCAGCCTTTAGCAGTTGTTCTTACATCACTGTAGTCAATGCAGCCCCATACTGTTATACCAGATGCTCCTTATTTTCTCCAGGAGATACTAATCAAATTTGAGATGACACTTTCAGCCATCCCAACTGTAGTCTCTGCTTCAGCTGTTCTACAACAAACAGCAACAAAATAATCAAGTTCATCAAAATTTCCCAAAATGGTGGCACAGGCCAGACTTCTGCCAAAGACTGCGGAGCAACGATTTTCAAAAGAGGTTCCGTATTTTCTTCAAATGTGGTGCTGTCCACGTAAACAAAAAATGATGGGCCCACGCTGTAGGAAACATCAGCCATTTGATTTTAACTTTGCAATTTTATCTTCTTTTCAGCCCAGAGAAGCTGGAGAGAAGAAGCATCAGTTGAGCAGTACAAAACCTAAGAGAAAAGATGAGAGTCGAGGAGAAATCAGTGATGCTTTTATGTATCACTTGCCTTATACCAAATGACAGCAGAAACAGGATCTTTTCTTAATGCACGCGCAGCTGAAGGGATGGCTGTGCTGCTCGGGACGTGTGGGCTTGGTGGCTTCAGTGAAGTGCTGGATCCCCAGAGCCGCCTGACTCACGGGCCAGCTCTCTCACCGGGCTGCCCAAACACCTGCATCCCACCGGCTGGTGTCCGAGCCCGGAGCCAGATGGTCTGGGAGTCTGGAAACACAGGGACCGACGCTTCCAGGGCAATCTGCATACATGCAACCTTTCCAGGGCTGATCCGGAGTTGTGAGTCCTCCAGCCTGTGCAGCCCTGATGGAGCCTGGCCAGTGCCACCGTTAAAAGGCACTGCTGTTACAGACCATATTGTCCCTTACTGTCAGCAGCTGTCAGGATACCTAGGGAGCGTATTTTGGTTCGGGATCACAAGTGTACCAATATTGCTGAAAGAAGGCAATGCAGAATTTCTTTTTTTTGCTGGTGTGTCTGCGTTTCTGGCTGTCTCTCCTCATGCAGGGTAAGTTTTCTCTTTTGCAAAAATGCCTCTTCCCCAGAACACCAGTTCCTGTGTAATGAAGAAACCCGTGCCTGCGAGCACTGTAGATTTTCCCAGAGATTCAAAGCACCATCTAGTGGCATCACGGTGAGCTTACAGGGAACAAACCGGCTGGTTTGCAGTCGATAAACTGAGTCACAGGCAGTAGAGATGTCAGGGCCTTCCTTTGGTGTTTCTCTCCGTGCCACCTTATCGAAAGATGCTGTATGAAAGACAAGCTTGCAGGCTGCACAGAGCAAAACCTGCTTCATCACAGGTTTGGCGTCTCACTGTCCCCCAGACCACTCTATTGCCTACTCACAAACAAGACAACGGCAGTTTTACTCTGTTCTCCCAGAAACTGTCGGCAAATCCTTCAGAGCAGGACTTAGATGCTGCAGAGAATTCAACAGAAGAGGTTTCAAGCCAAAGGAAGTGTTCTGCTCCATTCCTTTTTTTCCCTCAAGACTTCAATCATTCATATTTGGCTTCAGAACAAGATATGTTGTCATTGGTGGCAAGACACATCTTTGGGCACAGCAATCAGCTTTGATCTGCACCTTTCCTCCAGCTGGTAGCCTGAATGACCAAACCCCTTTATTTCTACACCAACAGACGTATGAATTCACCTGTCTTACCGGAGACTCGCTTTCCAGAAACACGCATCTGTCCTGTCAAGATGTCCCACAGTTCTACTGGGTATCCCCTCTCTCTAAGCTATAATGGTGCTAAAATGATGCAGGCCTAAAGCACTGTGAGATTAACTGTTGGAATGATGGATGGGACACGTGGGAACTAAGCGCTTGGGTAGAAGACTAATGAGTAAGGATTAAACACGAGTCTGCACAAGACAGCTGATGCAGTGCAGGGAATCCGAGGAAGTCCAGATACGGCGGTTCTGTTCTGTATAAAGACTGACAAGACCATGCTCTCAGCGACTGGAGCTGGTACAGGTAATTAACCTTTTCAAACGGGTCAGATGATTGACATGCAGAGGAACAGAGTGCTCTGTGAGCATTTGCTGAAGGGAAAGGAGGGGAAGGGCAGGAACCAGAGCCCAGGCCTTAAACACCTGAGTTTACACATATTGCTTTGTCATGTTTGAAGGCATGTGTATTAAAATTTCTCTTTCCCAACAAGCAGGGACCCCTGTCCACATAACTGATCTGCTTCCTTGCCTGTATCCACTTCCTTATGTATTGCATTATGCATTTTCCTTATCACCTTTTATCATCAGACTTGCTTCCAGCTGACTGGAAACACCAAAGGTCAGCTTCAAATTTTGGGATTATTAATGAATTTGCAATTGGGATCATTAATAAACTTGCAAGTTCTCATGAATCGCTCTTTCAACCTCTGTTCTCTGATGCAACTTCAAGTGCTATATGTTGCATAGGAGAAACACAACAGGGCTTCTGTTCAGTGCTGGTGTCCTACACCGAGAGTAGTCACGAAGTCCATCTCCTAACAAAGGTATCGGCTATGAGGTAATTCCAGTTTTGGCCTAGTCATTTTCCGTCTCAGTAAAGGTTCCATCATCTTTCTCACCTGAGCTGATAACGTGCAACAGTCTGGCATTAGCCTCATTTCAATGGCACAGGCTTGATTTCTTCAGCAAGGCGATATGGCAAATCCGTATCACACCATCTGTGATATGGCAAAACCTCATGGAAATCACTGATCCCACCAGTTCAGGGAAGTTCTGCTGGGAAAATTGCTGCTTTTCTGTAATCCATGTCCAGCTACTGGACCAAGAGGAATTAACAAGGATAGTGATGCCCCCTTAGGCCTGGCTAACCCATGGACTTTGGTTCTTGTCTGTTGGCTGCCTCAGCAGTAGATCAGCACCCTCATGGAGATGGGAACTGAAATTGTGGTAAGGAAATCAATTGCAGTAAGTGAAATATGTTAAGGACATAAACAGTCTTTGTTATTCATATAAAATACAGGAGGAAGATATCTTGCTTACCTGCTAAATGCAAAAGAAATATTAAGACTTGTCCTGAATCTAAAAATATTAAAAAAAAAAATCTGTCCATGTCACTGTCACATAATTACAACAGCACATACATGACAGTTTGACAGATTAAGTTAATTAAGCAGCTACTGGGTATGTATTTCTGAAAGGTTGCATTTGCCCTAACCTACAGAAAAGGCTTCCATTCTTCCCCTGTAATACTCCATATCTGGTAGGTAGGTTTTGTTCAGACAAAAATAGGTTTTAGCTAGCTAAATCTAAGCAGCAGTCTAACAATTATGAAAAAAAAGCAGGCAAGGCGTCCTTTAATGTATTGAGCTACACACACTCTTTGATGATACAAGGTTGGCCAAACGGCATCTCTTAAGTTTCTTGTAACTCTTACAGGGTGAAAAAGCAGCTCTTGGAGCATAAACAACAACATGAGTAACAGTAATTAATGATCGTGGTCTCTAAGCTTAGCTGGAAGTGTGAACTGGGGGTTCACACTGAGGCGAAATGTGTGTGAAGCAGCAGCTCCTGCCTTCTGCTGAGTTACAAAATCGACTTGAGCCAAGGAATCAAAGGAGGTTGAAGGCATAAGGGTGGGGAGCTTATAGAGGAGGAAGGGACACAAGAAAGCATTTTGGTGGCAGGAGTGGAAGGGTAGTCCAACGTCAGTAAGGTCAGTAATGTATTTGATACGATATATTTTCCTGGCTTTTCATCAGGGAAAGGTTGGTTACGTCCAGGCTAAACCATTTTCAATCGTGCAGGAAAGCAGTGCCCTCGATCCCAAGCCTGCTAATATAATTCAAGAGCGGGTACAAGAAGCACGCGCTTTATGCAGGAAAATAACCTGTTCTGAATCTGTGTTTATCTTTAAGTCGTTGAAGTTGGTAGCATGCCAACATGCTTAATTGGAAAGGTACACGTGTGCTTAGAAGCATACAGAGATTTAGGATTTTGCTTTAATTTTTTTTTTCCTGAATCCAAGTTTTTGGTTTTATTAATACTGTTGTAACATCACATATGTGTATAGCTTTAGAAAGCAAAGATGAACCCAGCATAGAGAGAACAGAGAGGCAGAAAAATCAGAACAAATTATGAAGATCATCAGCTGATGCTGACTGTGTAATTTTATTAGCTACTTAAATAAAATGAGATTAATCCTTATTCTGGTGTTGTCTTATTCTTGGGATCTTTGATTTTTCCTTCTGCTTTCACATCTTAGTGAAACACAGGCAAGTTCTGATACAGAGCAATCTGATTTCTTATGCCTTTGAAACCTTAAACTGTGCTGACAAGACAGGTTGATGTTGATTTGTCAACAGTTCATATTTGACGCGCTGGAGAAAATGCAGATAGAAGATAAAAATGTGATGGCTTTAGAGGGAGACTGAACTTAATCTGTTCTTTCTGGGCGTACAAACAGAAGTTTCAGAGTGCTCTCTCAAAAGCATTTGTTCAGACAACACATAATCTTTAGGGGAGTTAAAATCAAGGGAAATATTGGAAGGTAAAAAGGAGAATAGACTTAAAATACCCCAATCACAGACCACATAATAGTGTGAAGGGAGTAGGGGTTCTTCCACAAGGAACATCACTTCGGGACTGTGTGGATCCTCTCTGGGATATGCTAGTATCAGGGATTTTTGAATGATTGACAAAAAAGTTTTAATACAGACAGACTGGCTAACCATGTAGGTCAGAGTAGAAAAGATCCTTTGCATCCTAAAAGAACAAAATGCAGAATTAACAGAGGGAAAGGAGCCTTTAACCGCTCCTCCCATCGTCACTGGCCAGCACCTTGTGTGTTCCCACATCACATCACATCACATCACATCACATCACATCACATCACGTCACGTCACATCACATCTGTCGTAGAAACCACAGAAGCCTTCCCTATGCCACACCTCTCCCATTTTGTCTGAAGCTGTGTCTGTCCTGGTGAAGGTCATGAGTAACATATATAGCTGCTTTTTACATAAAAATTGTAAACCACAACCACAGGTTCCTTTAAGTTTTGCTGTCTTAGGTAATGCCTTGGGCATGGTGATTTGATTTCTGGACATTTCATATCTTTCCGTCAACTATAGAGACACCCCATGTGTTTAGCAGTCCAGGATAACTACCTGTACTGTACCATATGGTATATTCATTTTAGCGAGTTAAACAGGACCGTGGCCTTGTACAGTTGTGGGTTAACAATGACCAAGGACTGTTTCCCACAGAAGGCTTGCATGCAGCCGTATTTTTTTCTGAGAATAAGAGAGTGTCACAGTATGGAAATGGCAGACTACCCATGGGCTCTGTGGAGAAAGAATGGACCCTGCCACTGCTTAGTTCAATATTATGGTTACAACCACAAAGTCATTTTTGTCTTTGGAAAGATGAAGAGTATGTGGACATGACCATGTTAGGTTTCACAGCCAGAGGTCATGGACCAGGGGGTTCTTCCTCAAAAGGCTCGCTTGCAAGCCTGTGATCTGTCAGATAAATTGACTGATTGGTCAACTATGCATTTTATGTGCAGCTTTGTAAGGCAAAGAACAGCAAATGCTTTGTCCCATCAGCACACAATGTAAGATGCAGACTCTCAGAGGGTTTAGGCACTTAACCCTTCTACAGCCGTTGGGTTCCATCTGCAGAAACCTGAGTGCTAAATACCTGATGAGTATTTGGTACTTGCATACTTTAGGGGAGGAATCTGCGCAGAAAAGCCCAGTTTCAAGAAGAAGCCACCACAGAAGTTGAATACTATTTTATCGGGAAGGAGCTATCTGACTTGGCTTCATTACAGATTCACACATTCAATCACACCAACATCACTTTTCAAATACCATCTCTTACAAATGGATGTTGTTAACTTTCCCCGACAGTAAAGGCACAGCATGTGATTTTCATCCATCAGAGGAAGCTTAATAAATCAACCAGTACATTACAGCTTCACGCCAAGTTAGCACCTTCATCATGGAATGAAATTAGCAAAGCAAATACACTGGCTAATTGTGAAATATGCTAATTACCAGCTCAACCCGTGAAATAAGGCATGAGTGATGTGTGACGAGCTTTGTACAGAGTCGTGAACACTTGGAAATGCGACACTTAAATAAAGTCTAAAACTGCTTATGCAGAGAGAAAGGAGAACAGACAGGGCTAGGGAACAGGCATGGTGGAAAAATATTTTCATAAGAAGTTTGAAACCTTTTCACTTCTGCTACTCTCATGGGATTAGAGGCTGGGAGTAGGGAAATGCGCTGATAACAGGCTACAGACCATTTTTCATCTATTTCACACCAATCTAAATCTATTCAAGGTCATTACTGAAGACAACCGAGCTAGCAGTTTGGGATAAATTCACAAGTTGGCACAGTTTGACTTGAAGTCAACAGAGTTGTGGTTTTCCATCAGTGGAGAATTTATCTTTTTATTTGATGAATTCAGACTCTTTTGCTCACAAGCTAGGCACTGACAGTTGGTCTTTGTACATGTCTTCATTGCTGAAAATGAGAAGATGATGCATGAGAGCATATCCCAGCCTGGGGGTTTCTCTGCCATTCACCTCGACTATTATGCAGACTCTTACTCGTGTCTCCTACTTGTGTTTCTGTATTGATCTTCTAAATTATGTAGTGTTTTCTCTATTTAAAATCCCCAATTTTTCATTGTTCTAGGGGGAAAAAAGGTATTAGGAGAAGGATAAAGTCTTCCTATAGTTCAGCAATGAGGGAAAGCAGCACAGATGCAGAGAATGAGTCCTCTTTTAATAGAGTTGCCCATTCAGTGCCCAACTGGTATCTCTTCCACTCTTTCCATGGCGTCTAACAAGGTCTACTTACATGCAGTCTTGGATAAGAGGTGCAGCAGGAATGAAGCCTTCAGAGACTTTGAAACACTGTCAATGTCTGAAAATGGTCTGATATTTTGATTTGTAAAAATTGAATTAACCCAACATTTTAGTCCATAATAAACAAACAAACAAACAAACAAACAGTATAACTTTAAATGTTCTTTTCTGGAAATCGCTACCTGGAGCATTCCCAGTCCTCCATTAGATTGGCATAAATTCAATATTTTTTTTTAAATTCTGGTGTAAAACAAGTGATAGAATGAAACGTCTCCCAAATTAAACATTTGCAGAAGTGCTCAGAGAAACTCATGACTGACACTGAATAGAGTTTGACTTTTTATATCTCACCAGATTGGAAAAAAATTTGCAATTCACTAAAGCAAAAATGGGACATTTCATGATTTAGAATTAAGAGTAGAATGATCTGCAGCTGCCCATGTGTTAGTAAAATGGCAATTGTGTTGTCTCAGCTTTTCTACCTTTCCAGGTTACATGGGCCCTAGTATTTGTTGACGGAGGTACAGACCTTGTCTAGCTCATGCAAGCTTTTTATAGTCAGCTCACTTGAGAAAAATGAGTAACTCCACGATCACTTTAGTTAACACAGCTCCACGCTGGTGCCAGAACATCCTACCCCCCAGCTCTTTACTCTCGCACCCTCCCTCATGCCAGCATGGGTGCTTGTGTGGTCACGCTGCGAGTTGGAGCAGGGAACTGATCCAGCTGAAAACTATCAGAGTGAATTTCTAAAGATACCGAATTTCATTTGTTGCATGCATGGGTGAGTCTTACAGAAGATCTGCCTCGTTCAGCACCGTCTCCAGCAGTGGCTGATGGCACATACTTTGTGAAGAAGGTAAGAGCATGCAACTGCAGAAAGAACTGTCTCCACAGTTTGTAGCTCTGGGGCTATGTACATCTGATATTGTCTTTGTACGTCGGAGTCAAACTGCAGAACTATGGGTAGCTCTTCACCTCCAGACCACAGAACAAGTTAATGGCTGCCCAGGATGAGTGGATAGTAGCTTGGAAAGGGTTAACATGCAGATTTTTAATACGTTCTTGCAGCACAAAAACCCCAAGTGTACATTCACCCCTTTTTTTCTAATTATCAGCTTCTTGTTAAAAATGTAACCTCAGCAAAAGCAGATGAGGATTGATGTGTTTCTATAAATTTGACATAACTTTGTCTACCTGTCCCTCTGTCTACACTTAATTTCAAAAAAAAAATCTATGAGTACTTCAAAATTAAAACTATTTGTGGTAGTACTTTGTTTTGTACCTGGTAGGTTTGTTTTGGCTCTGCTGAACAAAATATTAACCCCTCTGTTGGGTTTCTCGGTAGTTAAGGATTCCCTTTCAAGACAGACTGAGAAGCAGCATTCTGGCAGAGTTCAGATGCTGACTCATCCCATGAGCTTGTTTCCAGTTTTTTTAATGTCTCCTCTTGAAGGATTAAATAGCTGAGCTGGTTTATCAAAAGTTTGTTGTTGGATCCCAGCAAGAGTAAGGAGAAGAGAGAAATGCAGTCTCCAGGTAGTGCCTGTTCGTTTTGCCTCTGACAGATCTGCAGAGGAACAGGTTGCCCAGAGAGGTGGTAGATGCCCCATCCCTGGAAACATTCAAGGTCAGGCTGGACGGAGCTCTGAGCAACCTGATCTAGTTGAAGATGTCCCTGCTTATTGCAGGGGGTTTGGACTAGATGACCTTTAAAGGTCCCTTCCAACCCAAACTATTCTATGGTTCTATGATTCTAAGGGGTAGGAAGAGACAGGTAAGACTGACAAGAGCTGTTGTCTTCTCATTGTCACTCTGGAAGAAGGTGATGGAGACACTGGTGGCAGTAAGGCCATCCTTTGAGGCAAGGACAGGAGAACAAACACTGTAAATCAGATCTACATAATATGGCCAAGATGAGCACTCTAGAGCAGAAGTGCCACAGATGTATATAGGCAAAATATGGATGGCTCACAACATATAAATCCAGGTTGGGTAGTGGACCATGGCATTTTGACAGTCACCTGTGGAAGATGAAGTATATCTCCACGTCATGGCTTACACTGCATGCCAAACTCAGGGCCTGCTGCCTCACACAAAGGCCAGGCACCACCAGACATCTCATCAACGGGATCAAGCCCATGGCAGAAGGGGACACGCTTCACCCTTACATGAAAGGCAGGTCAGGTGTTTTTTCTGTCATAGTCCAAAGAAAAGGAGATTTCAGACTCTGGTAAATTGTGGGATTAGCCTTTATTAGCCTCATTTTCTTCTCACTTGCTGTTGGCCTGAATCAGTCGCTAAAGTCATGTCCACATAAGGCTGATAAGTCTGATGGGAGAGTCAGGTGTGAGATTTCAGCATTTGGAAGATTAGGTGTATAGGAGGTACGGGGGGAAGCAAGATGATGTAAAGAAACACAGTGTGTTTAGAGGAACTTACGTGTTCCTCAGTGAATTTCCCTTGACAGTTTGCAGAAGTACAGTGAGTCAGCTGTCATCATATAATATATTAGTATAAAACAGTGTAAAAAGGGACAATATGCTTAGGCACCGATTAAAGAGAAAAGGGGAAAGAAAAAAAAACCCAAACCAAACAACCAAGCTCTTTGTTAGTGAATGGGAATTGTGAGAAAGTTTGGAAATGTGCCTCCGTTCAACTTCAGGAATTAGTTTTGAATTCGCTGGAAGTATTTTCATTCAGGCTGCAAACCAGCCCAAGGACCACCTGCTGTGAAATAAAGGAGCACAGACCAGCGGTTATTATAGCAATAGCCATAAGTTTATTGCTTATTGGTACTAAACTTAAATCTTAGTAATTTTGAATTACTGAGTTAGCTTAGATTTATGGAGATGCAGGATCATTTAGAACTGCAGTCATTCCGGAAGGGTATATTATCTAAACCAATTTTCTTATAGTGATGCAATTGCAATACCATAGTTACGGTTGTATCAGCGTTTCCATTATAAACTCCTATTTTCAGGGTTTTGTAATTTGACCATAAAAATTCACTCCTTGTTGAAACTTGGCATACAAGGTCTGAGATGAACAACTTTTTTTTTTCCAAAATTTAAAGAAAAAAAAATCTGATCTGTTCAGCCATTTCTAATGTTCCGGTGCTGCAAACAACAAAAACAGCAAAGTAGAAGTTGGCTGTTTGACATCCTTCACTGTCCATTTACCATGACTGAGATGAGACCTTTCTTGGTGAGTAGAAGATGGCAAATTGCTCCTGTGTCGTGATGGGGAGGAAAACAAATCATACGCATCATTGAAAACACTTGGGGAAAGATTGGCGCTTGTGTGTAGCTTTTCTAGCATGCATGGATGAGATTTCAAGTGCTCATAAAACAGTTAAGAATAACTTTTTGAGACTCTCTAGATGTAAAAAGAGGGCTTAAGTTCTGGAAAGTTAAGTGGTTCACATGATGGCGTGGGTCTTATGAAAACATCTTCTCTGATTCATTTTTGCTCTTTTAAAAATTTTGCTCAGAAACATTATCAACCTCTTTCTGCTAAAGAATTCCCATGAATGTAATTGAGTTAAAATATTAATATTTACCCAAATTAATTCAACATTGATTTGATAGTTTTAATTCTGATTTACTTATTAGCATTTCCTCATATATCAGTTACGCTGATATATTAGCTCAACCTGCTGATTTCAAATGTACCTCTCTATCCACTAGAAGGCATACCTTACATTCAGATTAACGTATTTACAAATGGTGGAGTCTTATTCAGAACCATGTTTAAAAGCACTTTTTTTCCATCTGATCTTAGAATAATGCAGATAAGGGCTGACATTTCAACCAACTGAAAATATGCTAGTTTTGGCTTTAGCATTAAATGAAACTAGCAATGATTATTTTGCCCCTGGCTGCTAATTATTACCGTACAGTACTTCAGAAATACTTAAAGCCACAGAGTGTGTAAACCTACAGCAAAGTTCGCAGAGTCATAGTCGGATGAAGTACCCGCCGAGCAATTGCGCTGGCAAAGCCTTCTTTTAATCTCATGGCGCATTTAGCTGAAATGGAGATTCTGTAAAATCACCCCTATGTAAGCAGTTCTTTGAACTGTGAGATGGACTTGTATTTTTGTTTATTTCTCCGGTGGTTAATAGGCCATTGAAACGGAAGGTTTGGGTTAGCCTCAGAAAGCCTGACAGATACTACTGTGGCTTGAGGGGCTGATCCTATGCTCAAGGAAGTCAATGACAAAATGTCTATTGATTACGAAGAACTGAGATTAAACTAAAATTAATAATAATAATTTAAAAACCCACAGTGGGTTGTATTCCCAAAAATCACAGAATCACAGGATGGCAGGGGTTGGCAGGGACCTCTGGAGATCACCCAGCCCAGCCCCTGCCAGAGCAGGGTCACCCAGCGCAGGCTGCACAGGGCCGCGTCCAGGCGCGTTGGAATCTCTCCAGAGAAGGAGACTCCACACCCTCCCTGGGCAGCCTGGGCCAGGGCTCGGGCACCTCACAGCGAAGAAGTTTTTCCTTGTGTTCAGGCGGAACTTCCCGTGTTCCAGTTTGTGCCCGTTGCCCCTTGTCCTGGCGCTGGGCACCACTGAGAAGAGTCTTGCCCTGACACATTTTGTGATGGTTCAAGGTGTGTGCATTTTCAATATGGTTACTCAAAAGGAATTTTTCTGTAGACTTAAACATGTGACTTTAGTCAACCAGACTTGGTAATCTTGGCCTGATGCTAAGCTGTTGAAATATCATATTGTTGTTATTATGAGGCTGTATTATTGGCTTTATCACAGTTAAATGCTCCTGTGATTGTATTTATGTTGGTGCCCTTGAGACTGGGCAACTATGAAAGGTCAGCTCTTCCCATGATAATCTTTTTCTTAAAATAGAAAAGATCAACACTGGGTAAAACCAAGGAACTATCAGCCTTGCTATTTTGTATATACAAAATCAAAGCACAGAAGAGTTACAAGTCGGAAGGCACCCTTCAGATGTGGAGAATGAATTCTACATCCCGCGCAATTCTGTAAGAGGAAGAAATAAAGCAGACATTCAAAGCAGTCAGTTGGTCTTTTTAGATAACCCAACATCTTGACGAAGCAATTCAGGATTACTTGTCTCCCTTATTCTGGGTATATTTTGATGATGACATAAGTGGAGCTTCAGCAGTGGACTTTGCCCCCAGTCTATTATGTGACACCTCTGTGGAAACCCGGGAGCAATTGTCCCCAGCAGGTGGAATTGGCCTGCACTATCCTAAGTCCATATAAAATGTATTGAATATTTAAGACTTCATGGGGTTTCTTTATGCTCTCTCTGATGGCAGTGGTGAATGACTCAAAAGCAGAAGTGGCAGAAAAGAGCCTCTAAACCGTGATAATTTTAAATTTTCATACTTTTTTTCCAATTCTGGTAACTCTGGAGAGAGTGAAATAGCAAACATTTTCACTAGACAAAATAAAACAAAATAGATACTATTTTGGATCAGGTCAAAACCAATGTTTGTTTTCATAATTTTAAATCATTTTGTTTCAGAACCAGGTTTTTTTTACACATTCTTAAGTGGCAAATTAACTCACAGTTTGGAATGCTCTTGAGATAGAAAAATCCTTGAAAACAATACTTTCTCACACACTGAAAGATTCCTTTCTGAAAAATTGGCATATTCTAATATTCTGCTGAGGGGCAAAAAATAAAAAGCCTCAGTTGTAAAATTCCTGACCAGTATCACTAAAAATATATAGCTGTTAGGAAAGGTGGGGGTCCCAGGGGATATCTTTCATGTTGCCTGTACCTAGTTTTGGTTTTGTCACTGTCAGTGAGAGGGCAATTTGCTTTTTCAGGAGTTAATTTAGCTCTTGTTTTCAGATATTCCATCTTCATTTCCAAAACTGCCTGCTGCTCACCTCCCACATGGAAGACGTATTCACACACGCTTCGTGTTTACTCAGCAAAACAGGGAGCTGAATTCTTACGGGATTTCACCTTATAGATCCAATGTCTTCTGTTCTTACTTTCCACATTGGACAATAACAATGGTTTATATTTTATTTTCTTTCCTTTTAGTGTTCCTATGCTCAGAGTCATTACTCTGGATTAAAATCTGGATTAAAAAGAAGGTATGAGAGCATTGGTAAAGACAACTATGTTTATCAAAGTCAAACATATTTATCAATTAGAGAGCTGGTAAAGTTCTAGAGCTTATTTCACAGCAAGCAGAAGCTTGCATTGATTATTTAGAGAAATAAGGCATCCTCATAAGGAGAGGCATGGAATTACATTAAGGGATATACTAGCAAATAAAATGGGCCGTGGGCCTTTCACTGGAAGGAGACGGCATTATGGAGTGCTAGTTGGCCCCGGCCAAAGCTGTGTTGAGGAACCTGCTGACAAATGGTGGGAAGACTGTGGGACCCAGCTCAAGTCTATGCTTTGGAGCTGGGCTGTTTATTTATATAGATACAGTCTGGGAAATTGAGTTCTGTTCTTTTCTTGGTTTTTTTTGCTTTTAGAAAGAAATAAAACCTTAGCAAAACCACTTCATCTGCTTATCTCTGTTTCTCCATTTGTTAATGGGCATAAAAAATACTGACCTCCTTTGCAAAGACCCTTGAGACCTGCTGATGAAAAATGCTATATGTCAGCAAAGTTTTTTCATCGGCAGTAGGCATATAATAATTTAGCAGGACAATGAAATTAGATCACATAGTCATTGCTAGGGAGTGAAATGAACATGAATGACTTTGGCACCAGTCACTACAACGTGGAAGTATTGGTGTGATTAGGGCCAATAAAGTTGGAACAACTCTGGTTCTTCCAGCCAAAAATGTGGCTTGCTGGCAAGTAGAAACTTGCCAGACCCCTGCCAGATACTGCCTGCACAGCTGTATAGATTATGTGCCACTGCTGTTCCATCTGTAAAACAGGCCCACAAATCCAATACTTCATGACTGGACTGAGGTTGAAAGGGAATTCATTAGGAAGAAAAAATATAGAAAGGAATGCCCTCTATCTCGGAACAAGAACTTTAATATTCTTTTTGCCAGATTATCTTCATTCTTTTTCCTTTTCATTTATACAAATCCGTTAAAGTGCAAACTACTAGCATTAGTATTATTTATTACTATAGGGATCAGAAACCCTTGTTCTGATCCACGACTCTACTGAGACATAGATAGAAAATGCCCCAGAGACAGAGAATCAGCTAGACTACATTCAATCATCTAAGGAGGTGAGACAAAGCGCTCTCAGGGAGTGATATATCCAGGGAGCAATATATGCCTTAGATAACTATTTTAGGAAAGCATCAAATATTTCTGTAGAAATATTCTCTTTCTCTCTATTTCTGCTAACTAGAGAAGGTGTCTAAATGACCATGGACACAAAGACAGAATCTTCTGGCATTTCCCCTCTTACTCACTGAGACCAAGGGTATGAAGATAAAAATCCTCTAAAAATCATGCTGAAGGAAAGTTTAGAGGGGTTGGAAGAAACTGGAAAAAAGACAATTACAGAAAATAAGGAGGGAGTAACACGGTTTCAAGAAAACTGGCTTGGATTTTCTTGGTCAACTTTGCAAAAAGAGACTGGCAGAAGAAAGACGGCTCTGGGAAACTGGTTCTGAGATATGACTAAAGAGGATAATATCAAGAGCCAAATTCATTTAGTGCATGGTTTAGGAAGCAGTTCTGACAGGTCCAATATGGAAGAGTAGAAAATTAACGTCTTTATTTATGACACCAAGTGTGATAAAACTTTACACTGAGTGGCTGGATGTATTAATAACATGTTCCAGCTTGTTCATTTATTATTCTTTGAATAAAGATCTGAATTTGGGGTGCTAATACCCCAGCTGTCTGAATTAAAGAGAGAACAAACCTTCCCCATAGGTGTAATTCAGCAAAGGAAATTTAGTTTTTTCCCAAGAAGAGGTAAGTATCAACCTTCAAACAAAAATGTAATTCTGATATTAGCTTTCTCCTTTGTTCACTACTACGTTCAGAGAGCAGTGGAACCGATCCTGTATGAAAACATGACATTTGAATTAAGAGGGAACAGAACCTAGAAAATGTAGTGTAAGAAATGGCCATCTCAGCTATCTCAATCTCTAAAAACTCAGTTCAAGTCCTCAGTGATCTTGTGCTCACATGCCATGATATGCTTCCCAACGCATTTTCTCAAGAAATCCTCCCCTTTTCTGTACTGGATCCATCTCAAAGACAGATCTTCAATCTTCATTTCTGTCAGAAAATATTAACATTTATAGCTAAGACTTTGAAAAGAGTCCTGTTTTGAATAAAAGCTGAGGTCAGATACCATCCTTGGTGGCTGGCTGTAAAGATAGGCCAGCACTGGGTGTCTTGAATTATTATGACCAGGAACCCTTACCTTCCCTAAATCACTACCTATATTAAGCATAACCAAAGAGACCAAAAAGCAAAACTAATGAACACACAACAAATGGAAGGTGGAGTTAATGTTGCTCTCTTCTTTGAGTTAGTAAGTAAATAAAATCTGCTTGTCTTCTAGTGCAAATTGAATTTTCTTGTTCAGCTCAGTCCATTTCACCAGTTTACTTTTGTTCTCTTTCAGTGTACTTTTGTCGATAATTAAAAATTAAATTTTCTTTCAAAGATCTCTGGGTGTTATGACTTAGTTGATGATTTTCCCCTAATTCAATGACCTTCTGTCCTGCCCACTGATTCTGCCAATCTAAGCTGAGACATTTCTATACTAGAACCAGTATGTATGTCCCCGTTCATTTTTTTTTCCTTTGCTGAAACCAATATCCAACCAAATGCGCTGCAGTCCCTCGGTTTGAGATTCGCTTCACTCTGATTCTCTAGTTTTTTCCACCATAAATTTAGATTCAGAATTCCCTGCCCAGCAGGAGAGGGAGGAAAGATACGTGCTGGTCATTTGCATATTTTAACAGACGGAGCTGCTTTTACTGTGCAGCTGTCGAGGCAGAAGAAATATTCTTTGGGGTAAAGCACTAGGCTAGGCAAAAAACTGTCTGAAGACTTCCATCTCTTCCACGCCTGCTTTTCCACCAATGGGGACAGAAGGTATTGTCATGGTATAAGATTATCTACCCTCCCGTAGTCAGAAGGACAGCTATCCCTGGTGGCTTCCAGAAAGCTCAGCTCCCCCAGACACGAAAATCCTTTCTATTTTAATAACTCCAAGAACAGATGAGTATGCTTTGCAACTGCTTGGATTTTGCTAATCAAACAGATTGGATTAAATTTTGTACTAGACCCATAAAGTAAAAAGTTTCTAGCTCAATGGTCAGTGATGGCATCTGCTGCAGCAAAATTCAATGTATTCTTTCTGGGAGAAATCAAGGCTTAGGATTGCATAAAATTCTGCTTCTTTTCAAAACCGGGCATTTACTACCATAAACAATAATAGAGAGTGACAAAGAAAGAAACAGAAATGATAAATTTGTCACTGAAGATGGTAGAATGGTAGGATTAATCTACGTATTTTTAATTGACTAAAAATCAGATATACAGGAATGTATTACCTAATTCAAAGCACTTAATATTGGAGGTCTAAAAGTTAAGCTGAATATGTAGACCATTCCTTTAGTCAAGGGGAAAAAAAAAGCCATCTTGAGAGAGTTATTCATCATGCCATAATACCTAATGTCTAATGTAGAATATTCCCCCGGAGCTGCCTCGTTTTATTAAGGGCGAGGAAATCTAAATCATTAGCTTGAACTGAGCACGTAAGTTTTAGAAGGCTAAACATAGATGTGAAAATTCAAGCCTGTCTGGATTTACTGAGCTGAAGTGACAATGATTCTTCCAGTCTTTTGGTAACGGTGCTTAAATATCTCTGGTTTTCAGAAAGCTTCCTTGTCTTTAAATCTACGATTTTCAGGTTTCAGCTTCTGAGCACAGGGCTTTGATATGCTTCTGTCTATTCAGTTAATCTATGTGCAAAATTGCTCTCAGGATGGAGATAGTCCCTGGGTCAAAGGCAGTGGCACCAAAAGATTGATAGAAAAAATGGGGACACAGGACACAGAGGGAAAGCAGCAATATTTTGTATATGATGGACTGCAGGGAGTCATCATCTCCTTCTCTCTACATCCCATCTTGCCCTCTGACCACTGCTGCCATCCGTGCGGCCCAGGGCATATTTATCCATCTAGGAAGTTTTAATGCGGCCACTACTCTTATTTCAGTCCCCCTAATAAATTTACAAAGCTATATTTTCCACCATGCTTATTGTTAGAGCATTACACAGTTACTTTATATGCTTCACTCTCAATGCAAGTGCCATGTCTTTCTTTTTTTTTTCATTTATTTTGTGTTTGCGAGTTGTGTCCAACAATACTGCCCACATATTTTACAAGTGGCAACATAAGGAGTTATTTGCAAGAAGTCTTGAAGCACCATCAAGGACACCTGCTTGCAGGACTGTATTAAACTGAGATCAGCCAACATTACAGTGTATTTCAGCACTGGAATCAGCCAAAAATATGTCCCTAGCAGTGCTATTTTCATTATTCAGACCTTCACCCAAAATCTGTGTAACTGCCTCTTAAATTAATTTTCACACTTGCCTGTCTCTATAACTAGCTTCAGCAGTGTGCTGTGTATTTTAACTACAAGGAAATATTGCAGGTAGAAGAGTTGTCCCTGAAGTCACTAGCATCCTCCTTAAATTCAATTCACGGTCTCTCAGTCCCACGCTTGCAGTGGGGGGCACCTGTCATCTTTTTCATCACGGCAAGCTGTGCCCTAGATTCTGCACCCCCTCCCCTTCCCGCCGTACAGGTACATGTGAGCGTATGTTCTTTTCCCACTGAATTTTTTATTCGATAAATAAATAAAACTTTCCTGAAGTTGCTGAGGTCTCAAAGGTGCAGGAACTTGTAATATGGGGAAAAAAAAAAGAAGGGGAAAAAAAAAAAAAGAAAAGAAGAAAAAAAAAAAAGAGTTCAAAGACAGCCAGGCAGGGTAGAAAGGAAAAGCTCAGTTCAGTGGGACATAACAGGAAAATGGAGTTGTTCTAGAATAACACCAGTGGAAGGGACAGGAAATATTAAAAAAGTCCAAAGAAATATCATATTGCTCTTACGCATTTGGGCCAAAGTCATCTGGGTTTGCTGCAGAACCTAGAATGAACATTAAAAGGCTTAGGGGGTGCGGCAAACTTTCACTGGTAGCGAAATACAGATTTTCCAGGAATGCAATAATTAATGATAGCATAATTAAAGAATCACTGCCTTCCCAGTAAGACGCAGTTGCACTGGACCCTTCTTCCTCTTAGGAGATGTGCTGACTAGGCTTTACTAATAAGTTAGTCATGATATATAGATAAATAGATAATATATAGCTATGACACAGACAGTGGGGTCGAGTGCACCCTCAGCAAGTTTGCAGATGACGCCAAGCTGAGTGGTGCGGTGGACACGCCTGAGGGACGGGATGTCATCCAGAGGGACCTGGAGAAGCTCGATAGGTGGGCCTGGGCAAACCTCGTGAGGTTCAACAAGGCCAAGTCCAGGGTCCTGCACCTGGGTCGGGGCAACCCCCGGTATCAATACAGGCTGGGGGATGAAGGGATCGAGAGCAGCCCTGCCGAGAAGGACTTGGGGGTGCTGGGGGATGAAAAGCTGGACATGAGCCGGCACTGTGCGCTCGCAGCCCAGAAAGCCAACCATGTCCTGGGCTGCATCCCCAGCAGCATGGCCAGCAGGGCGAGGGAGGGGATTCTGCCCCTCTGCTCCGCTCTGGGGAGACCCCCCTGCAGTGCTGCCTCCAGCTCTGGGCCCCAGCACAAGAAGGACACGGACCTGCTGGAGCGGGGCCAGAGGAGGCCACGGAGATGATCCGAGGGCTGGAGCCCCTCTGCTATGGAGACAGGCTGAGAGAGTTGGGCTTGTTCAGCCTGGAGAAGAGAAGGCTCCGGGGAGACTTTATTGAAGCCTTTTAATACTTAAAGGGGGCTTATAAGAAAGACGGGGACAGACTTTTTAGCAGGGCCAGTTGTGATAAGACAAGGGGTAACGATTTTAAACTGAAGGAGGGGAGATTCAGACTAGACATAAGGAAGAAGTTTTTCACAATGAGGGTGGTGAAGCCCTGGCACAGGTTGCCCAGAGAGGTGGGAGATGCCCCATCCCTGGAAACATTCAAGGTCAGGCTGGACAGGGCTCTGGGCAACCTGATCTAGTTGAGAATGTCTCTGCTCATTGCAGGGGGGTTGGACTAGATGGCCTTTAGAGGTCCCTTTCAGCCCAAACTATTCTATGATTCTATGAAACATTAGCTTTTCCTAAGATCATACTAAATCCCAGAGTTTTCTGAAGTGCTTTGCCCATCTTTTACCTAGTCCCATTTGTTGAAGCCCTTGCATAACCTCCTTATTACATTGGACATCACATTAAAACTTTTCGGACTCTATCTCAAACATAGTCCTAATCTGTTTATATCTACAGCTCTCGTGTTTCTATCACAGCAGCCATTTAGGCATCTTAGAGGTAGAGAAAAATAATTTTCAGACTATTTTCACCAAATAATTTTCACCATTAAGCTTCAGGCTCTGTCTAAATAACAGGTAACAAACAAAAACAATTTATTCCTACCCTGCTTTGAGCAGCCTTTCCTCTCCAACTTTCTGTCTGCAGCACGGACCTTCATTTTCTTCACAAAGTACTTGTTCTTTGAAGGTCAAATATTGCACTCCGAACCTTTTGATTTTGGCGAGGGAGCAGCAAAGAATAGACAGGTTCCCATTCAAGTAATCTGGGATCCACAGCAATGAATTTTTGAAATATCAGAATGTCCCATACATTAAAATTTCCAGTTTTATCCAAGAACAGCACTGCTGCTGAAATACTTTTTGTTCTGTCTTTAGACTGATAAAAAATCAACACGTTTGTTGATATGTTTTTGATCACGGGCCAAAAGTAAGCATTTGAAATGTCTTTCTGAAATATCTCAAACTGATGTTGGTAGGCAACCAGTGTCAAGGAGCTTCTTGAGGGTTGTTTTGGGTCCCTAAAGAATTCCAGTAATAGAATATTACCTGAATTAAATTATAAGGATTTTTTTTTCTATAAATAGCTTAAATTAGAAATACATTTCTCTGACTTAAATTATAAATAAGTTTCTTGGACAGGACACCCGTTCAAGATGGACAAGACATCACAGTCATCTGAAAGCTGTGCCTGGACGGAAATCTTTTAGTGGTGTTTCTCACATCTCCCTTAGGACGTTAAATGCGGGCAGCTTGGTGAACCCCTGCAGTGTGGTTCAGAAGGATGGTTCAAAGTTCGTGATTTACAATGGTCCAGTTCAGGAGATGCGGCTTCTGTTACTCACCTGTTTGTAGCTTTAGGTACTACATGGGTTTCTTCTCATGCTGATTTATTGATTAAAATGGTAGAATCCTTGGGATACGAGCCTTTTGGACAATGATGAATACAGTGGGGCTTGAGCTCATGTCCTCTAGATGTTTTCGTAGCACGAATAACAAGTGGTAGTGGGCTAATGGTGTTATCCAGGGCTTATCCTGGACTTCTGCAAAAGGGGAGTTTCACCTGCTGGAAAAACCCCACGCTGAAGTTTAAGGAACCTCTGCAACCTGAAGCTGCTACTACACTTCCAGCTCACACTAAATTATCTTTTCCACCCTCCATATGACAATTTCCCAGATGAGATTTCAAAGGCCACTGCCTTTGCAAGATATTTAATTTTTTTGAATGATTCTTTTGCATCCATCTCAATTCTACTCAACTCATGGGGGAACTGAATCGGAAAAAAAAAAAAAAAAGAGAGAGCGAGACAGAGAAAGAAGTTAAAAAAAAAGACAAACAAACCCATCAAAATGATAATTGCTAAGTTATCATTTGCTTGCTCTTTTCCAGTCTAGCTGCTGCGGCAGCTCCTCTCTCGTCTTCCACTCTGCCTTAGCTCCCAAATGGTATCAATTATCCACAAATCTCACAGGGCCTGCACCATCTGAATAACAATTCATTAACCTTCACTTTCCTCCTGCTGATTAACTCGCCCCCACCACCTCCCCGATGTAGGAGACAGCATGTCGGAAATTCAGCCAAACTTTTTAATTATGCAAATAATACAATACCCGCAGATAATTATTTAGCCCAGGACTCAGGCTGCAGAGTCTATGCTCTGCTCTGCTCTCATAGGCTTTTCCACTCCGTTCTCTTCTTTACATCATCTTAGTTGTGTCAAGGAGAATGAAGGATTTTCAGTTTCGCTCGGCGCAGGTGATCACTCAGAGAAGCTGCCCACAGCCGTGCCGCGGTTTGGGGAAGGAGAGGTTGCTGCAAGGCTGGCCAGGGAGCACAAGGGGCCACTTTAAGTTTTCAATATCTATCTTTCAGTCTGCCGACTTCCAAGCAGCCTCCAGATAAACCCTGTGCGGATCCAAAATCTTTCGTTGCAGGGCTGAATTTTGCATCTTACATCTGATAGGACCCAGTCTGTGTACTTCAAGTTTTTTTCATTTGCTCATGTCTGGTATGGAATTGCTGAGCACTACCTACTTTTTTTCAGTCAAAACCCTTTCTTATTCCAGCCAAATTTAATATTTCATAAATGAATAATTGGAAATCAAGTTTAAACCTTCAAACTTTTCTTTTTGACAGAGATAACTTAAAAAAAAAAAAACAAAAAAAATTTATGACCAGAATTTTGTTTTATACAGATACACATAGCTTTCACCCAGAGCTCACTCAGGAATGGCAGGATGGATTTGTTTCAAACTCTCTAGAGCACTTTTTGACAGACACATATGGGACTGTTTCCATTATGCAAAGGGTAAGATTCTGGGCACATGAGATTTTGAACCTGGATCTACAATCAATTTGCCTTATGGCTCTGACCAAGTCACAAGTATGTCTAGGCATCACTACAAGTGCTCTATGTACTTACCTTTGTAGCTCTGGCTGGTCTGATGAGTTTCTTCACCTATAAAAAAGAGGTGACATTGCTTTATAAAGAATTTTCAAATCTTTCAACTAAAACTTTCTTAGAATTACAGATCACATCGACAACATCAAATTTTACCGTCTGCTACACTCGTCTGACATCACTCCTGCACATTGGAAAAAGATAATAGATTCTACTTGATAATCAGCTTCAAATATAGTAGCATAAGCAAACCTTTGTGAGATTAAATTATGCAAAATTCATTAAAGTTTGGATTCCTCTGACAATATTTTATATTTCCTAATTTTACAGTGTTTGAATTTTGTTCTTAGAAGCAGGTCATAGTTATGTATTCAATATCTCCAATTTCTGCTAGAAATTTTACAAAATTTCAAAATTTCAAACTGATTTCACTGTCCAGAATGTAAAAGAGAACAAATTTACATCATTATAATGGTTTGGTGATTAACTTCAAAATCACTTTGAAGCAAGAAACGACACCACAATTCTCAATTTCTTTGATATTTCAGAGTAGCTGAATATAATTATCTTAGTTTGGTAAGGGGGAAAGTGAAGATACAGGCAAGATAGGGCCCTGTTCTTAGATAATTTTTGAAGCTTAAGTAGGAATTGCTAAATCCATAAATGGACTATGAAGAATGTTTTCTCAGCTGCTTCCTAATGAGAGAGGAGTCCACTTTGCCTTGGCACCGTGGTTAGCGTGGCAGATACACTCACCCTGACCAGGGCCAGAGGCCTTCAGGGCGGCAGCCGATGGCTCCTTTTTGCGCCTCATTTCTGCGCCTCCAGTGCCCTGCCATGGCAGCTGTCACTCACGCACCTCAGCTCAGGTGTCAACCCCCCACTCCCTGTGGTGGGAGTGGGAGAGGCGGGACCCCTGGACCGGTCGGCAGGGCTCTCAGCCAATGGCGGGCCTCAGCTGAGAGAAACTTCTAGACCTCTGACCATACTGGGACCCCTCAGGGGGCAGACAGGGCCCTCAACCAATGGCATGCCTTGGTTGAGAGAAGCTTCTGGAACACTGACCATAAATGACCACAGCTCAGATCCGACCAGGTTATAAAAGGACCCCCCGCCGAAAAGCCCCTTTGAGTGGTTTTCCTCGGAGCAGCGGGGCTGTGATTGGAAACTCTCCCCTTGGGCTGAGATGTCACCCAAGGAAACTTCCCGGGATTGGGTGCCCTCGCCATCTTCTGGTGAGTGATTTCTTCTGGATATATCCTTGAGTGAACCTGAACCTGAACACCCCCCCCCGCCTTCGGTGAGCGCTCTTATTCTTCTGGATATCCTTGAGCGAGAGTTTCCCTTTTGTGAGTGAGTGTGTGCACACCCTGGACCATCATTCTTGTGTTTTGCCGTGCAGTAATAACATCCCCGACCGGTATATCGAACCTGTAACTTGTTAAATGTTCTCGGAGTGTCATTTAGTGACCTTGTTGTTTTGTTAGTTTTGGTTGTTTGGTTTCAGTTGTGAATTAAAGGTTTGTTTGAGTTTACCTGTGTGGAGTTGTTTTGGTGTGCCTCCGTGACAGTTGTACTCCAAGAGCACCTCCTGTTCTGTTGGTGAGCATAAACTACCCAAATCATGATACTGGAAAGTTCAGTACCAAAAATCCCGGCGTTTCACAGCAAATGCACTCCCTGACCTCTCTTGTCAGTTACTCAATCCACTAGGAAGTTGAAACAGGTCTGGATGACCCAAAACATATAAATATTCATGTAATTAAGGACTGTGACCACGGATTCATTCTTCCTGTCTCACATTCCTTGCTCTCACAGGCAGCCCTTTGCTCAGGCTGCTGACTTCTACAGGTGTCCTCCTGAGATACCTGGCTGTTCTCATACCTTCTATGGGAAACCAAACGGAGGGTATCCACCCAGCAGCAGGAGTAAGATGTGGCAATACCAAGTCCGAACTCATCCTATAAAACAAATGCCATAAGTTGTTTAAGAACCTAGCACTTAAAGAAGTACCCCATTTCACAGAGATGCTGAGCACCTTTAGCCGTTATTGTCTACAATGGAAGAGTCAGATGGTCTTCTCTTCTAGAAACAGGTCACATAATCGCTTATGTATGGTGCTTCATAACTAATTTTAGGGACCCCAGTTTTAATAGTTTGCCCTATGCAACTGGAAAAAATCACACTGAAAAGCCGAGTCAGTACTGAAGTGAAGATGAAGGCAACCTTAGCTCTCTGGCCCACGTTCAGTGTCTCAGGTTATATTGATTCTTTATGTCAATGCTACATATGAGTAACTCTTTGCCTGCCTAGGGGTTGCTTCTGTCCTTTTCAGTGGCCAGAAAATGACAGACACTTAAAGATGCACAGAAATCAGGTTAGGAAGTTAAATGAAGAATAATATTTGATCCGAATGAAACATCTGGGACACAACATCAGGCCTGTGCAAGGATTACTGATGGAATGGATTCACTTTCCTAAAGGTTAGAGAAATGCCCACTAAGTATTTTCTGTGAAGGCAATAAGTGGGAGAAGGTATAAATACCTGGCTTTAAAATGTATCCAGGACATCACTCTTGCTAAATCTTCAATCACTGTGAACAGTCAAAGTTTGTTTTTTTCACTGACTTAGAGGCGTCCTAATAACAACTGTTTGCATAATGCCACGAGGGGATTTGGTTTGGTATCAGTAGGGATTCACAGGCAAAACTCTTCCTAATGGAGCTCCAAGATCATGTCTTGCACTGTTCGGAAGATCTCCACACCCCTGGTGGCACATTTGTCCTTCAAGTTTTCCTACTTAGGCATAAAAATATGCAGAAGTCTTCTACGCTAGTAGTTTGTTCTTAGCACCCAATGAGATATTGACGATTAGTTCAGGTCTTCTTGGGTGCAACCATGTTCACTCAAATAAATTTAAACGATCCAGGATATTCCCATGCCATTTTTTGGAAGATATACAGCATTAATTATGTGGCTTGCCTTTTCATTTGTACAAACCAATACTCATCCTAGGACTTTTCAGATTTAGAGCTGGAGAAAGATTTCCAGGTAAGACTTACTGACCCTGTTTCTCTATCCAGCTGGACTGACCTTCAAAACCAAAGTTGGAGAAGGACTCAGTTAATGTATGTCTACAAACTTGTAACTTGATTTTTATATAAGTGCTAAGCTAACTCTGTTTAATTGATTTTCCACATTGTACACTGAGAAATAGGATTTTTATGGCTCTTGAATAATTCAGAACTTTGATTCCTAAGGCAAAAAAAATGGGCAAGGAATAAAAGCATAATTATCATTGTAGCAGAGGTCAAAAGGACAAGCTGGCCTTAAGTTCATAATGTGCTTGTGCTCTTGGACTCATTGTGGACTGTGGAATATTACCTTGTTGAAATCTTATTACTTAAGGAAAAAAAAAAAAAAAGCACCCAGGCAGTTAGCTGCAAAAGAAATGGAGAAAGTGTTAATTTTTAAGCAAGTTTGACAAAGATTGAGTTTCATATGACAAATACTGTCAGCAAGACAGGATTCTGTCAGTGGAAGAAGTTTAAACATTAACAATTTCTGTCAGGCTGTTGACACAACCACGGCAGACATTTCCCAAGATGCCGAGATGACTGCTGGCATTTGTCAACAATCCTGTCACAGTGACAGCAATAAGACCATGTCTGGAAATGTGACAGTTTTGGCTTTGTGTTCCCCTGAGCATTGGCCCAGGTGTTCAGAGAAAGTGTGGGAAAAACCCGTATTTCTGCATTGTCATTCGAACGCGGAAAAAACACAGGAGGAAAATGAGCTGTCACTCCAATTCCCATGATGCCTTGCTGCTTAGCATAACTCCGCTCCGCGGCCCGGGGTCCACTGGTCCATACCCTGACAGATAATTAAGAAAGCAGCAGCTTTTTCTAGACGGCTCTTCCTCCTGATTTGCATTTTAGCCAGAGGCGACCAGTTATAAAAAAAACATGATGGAAAGATGGTAAGAAGCCAATTAGATGGATGGGTGGCTGACTGACAGCTCTCTGGTATTACTACTCCAGATTTCATTGTATGTAGCCTGGCAGTTTTCAACAAGAACCAACTTTTGCAGGTTTGTAGAGCTGTTAAATGAAGGACTATATATAGAGTGCAATGGTTTTGCACAAATCTTTTACGTTTGCCTGGAATAAACATTTATTATTTCCATTCTAGTTTAAGCACAATAGTCTTTCTTAATTAATCGCGATTTACGTCACTGCATTCAGAAATTCTGGAAGGCTTTGTATTAAAACAGCTCTGTCAAGACAGCAATGATTAAAAAGCGAGCTGCAAGTTAAACTGTGACACTTTACAACAAGGCAGAGGTGAAGCCAGTTAGTAATTAATGTTTCTAAGGAACAAGACTGATTTTTAACGTGATTAAATGACACTGATTCATTTGAAAGAGTAAAGTATTTGTTTGAAAGAAAGAAAGTATGTGAAAGAATAAAGAGAAATCTGAAATTTCTCTTTGTGCTGGGAGAATCTGTTCTCCGTGGATGTTTCCTTTCTTCTGGGGATCTTTTTTTTTAAATTTTTTTTTCCTGTTGTTTTTCCCAGAGAGAAAAGATTGTTTTGCACAGGACCTAACAGTTTTAAATATGAAATAGCTTGTAAATTGCTACTTTCCAGCTCATCTGTTCAGCTCCAACAGCTGGTAGCCAATCAGAAATAGTCTTCTGTGCTAGTGCCTTGTGGCTGTATCTCACTATAAAATTTAAACATTAGCAGGGCTTTTGTTTCACTTTTGTGTTGTTTGTGGATTTTTTTTTTTTTTTTTTTATGAATACCAAATTTAACAAAGCGCAGCAGCAATTGCAGTTCCAAAGCTGCAACTGCCATCCGATGAGTAATAGTCTTTGCCAACATAAAAAGTCCCTCAGCTTTCTCTGGGTTCTGCAAGTTTATCCGATGCTGGCAATTATCTCCTGATGAATGGTTGGTTGTTTTAGCAAAGTTTCCCGTAAACCAGTGCTTCAAGGAATATGACTTTGTGGATGTGAGTCATCCAAATTGTTCGGAGCACGGATAACTGAAAATGTTATTCCTTCCTTTTTCCTGTTGCAATACAACAAAACCAAAACAAACCCATTGGAATCTCCTTGTTCAAACCTGGCTAGGATTTTGGTTTTTTTCAGATTAAAAAAATAGGACAAAAATATAAAGCAAATTCATAACGTGTTAAAGGCCGGGTTATACTAATTTATGTTAAATAACAGTCTGTGGGTTTTTCACTGGAAGAAAGTAGACTATTCATATTAATAACTAAGTGAATTTATTCTATAGTGAATTACTCAGAGCTTGCAAAACTTTTAGAAGACTAAGAAATATTCTTCCAGTCTTGCCTTCTGTTTCGCTTCATTCTTCACCACATCCTCATTTTTCATAGTCTAGGAAAAACCTGAACCATGGGCTGCAGGACATGCTGTGAACCTCTTGGGGAAAATATTGGACTAATGCCACAGCTTGTAGATCTTCCCAAAAGCCGAGTCTCTGCTGCAAGGTCCTTCATCTCCTTTTCATCATCCAGCTACACAAACTCCTCTCCCACATAATCTACTATTACATCTACCACAATAGATGGCCCTTAAGAATCTTCATTGTCTTTCCACTGTACCTGAAATTTTGTACTGTAATTAAGACTTCTCTTTTACCCAGAAAACCCTTAATCGCAGACTTTTTTTCATTAACAATACTCAGACACCTCCATATTAGTGACAATCCTAGTATACCATAGATTTAGCCCAAAAGTATCATTGCTGGCAAGCACTGAAGGCTAAATACAACACAATGCATAAAAGCTGTGATATTGAATAAATTTTGCCAACTAAACTCCTTGAAGGGGAAGCATACTGATCCGTGATGGGACTTGGAAAATTCTGAAAAAGCATTAGTAGAGGAATTGCGATGTAGTGCTCAGGAAGGCCTATATGGCTGAGGAAAATCTCACGCTACTTTTGCTGTTCTGAATTTAAAACCTTGGGAGAACCCCCTATGAGAAAAATCAGAGTGTAGGCTTCAATTTTTACCCATAACCGTCGTCAGGAACTTGCCATGTTTCTTCCAAGTCATAGCAAAGATACAAAGATGCTGTTCATGACCATCTCTAAACTGAAATTACCATTTGCCATTGGGATGGCAAGGAGAACCTAGGACAAAGTATTTCCAAATAAACTGAAAAGTCCGCTAATCCTGTACCTTTCAGATCATTTAAATATACTTTTTCCCATTAGATTTATGCCCACATTTACTTATTTCAAAATATTATCTGTGAATTTGGTCTTGTAGCTTTTCATGAAAATCCCTGTTAGTTGAGCTCACCTTTATTCCTCTAGATCTTCAAAATACTCATAATAAAATGAAAAATAATGAAACCATCTTTTTTAGGGGCAGAATATTTTAATGGCATGGAGATCTAATTAAACCAAAATATATTTTTAGCTTGTCCCACAAATCATGATGTATATATACAAAAATAAACACAAATATGCACCCACATACATTAAAAGGGAGGTTTCTGCAAATAAACTCCAAAATTAAAGATCTGTCCTCACAGAAAATTATATAGATTTCAAGAGAGACCAGGTCTGGAAGGAAGATGAGAAGGTGGGAAAGAGGGAAGGAGGGAGGTTAATGTAAATTTTTATTACTATAACATTCTTCCAATATTTATTTGTTTGTTTGTTTATTTATTTAAAATCTAAAATGTGGATTCATTTCAATCACTTCTTTATTTTCAAACAGTGAGATAAATGCTTATGGATTTTATTTCAAGCTAACACTGATCCAGAAAATCCACAGTGAAAATTGAGTTAATTTGACTCACCGCTACTAGAGAAGCAAGAAATAAACAGTCACGGCATTTTTTTTTTTAACTTTTTCATCTGGAAACACCCTAAAAGACTGGACAAAGTAAACACCGCACACATTGTTTGCTCGAGCGATTTGTTTTGTCACAGTTGGGTGTCTGCGGATGGGAGGAAAAGGAATTAACTGTTAACACAATCATCACCCGAGGGATGGAAGAAGGGATGACAAAGTGTGTTCATTAAAACTTCCGTGATGATTTTAGTGTGCTGTAGTGATCAGATTTGGAATGTGACTATGAAACCCGAAACTATTCCTGTTAGAAAGATTCAGGACATTGAGAGCGGAAAACATCTAAGCTACCTTTGCCTACCTAAAAGTTAGACATTTAGTCTAAGCTTGATTCTTCTGACGTCAGGTTGAGAGCACCGCTCTGGGGATGATTCATCCTTTCCTAAGACCAAGTGTCTTGACACTTCAATTATTTACCTTTATAAGCTATAGGAGGAAGCTGAATCTCTAGTTTAAAGTAGTCACTCTCCTTTAGGTGGTTCATGTTGGACAGAATGGATCCCAAACTCCCTCCATACATGGCTGTGCTTTGGGATTTAGATCTTACTCAGTTCTCTGGCTTTATCCAAGACTGGAGACCAGGATGTTGCTCGCCTCTGACACAACGGCTTGGTAATAAATCACTTTCTTTAAGGAGAATCCAGAAATTTCCTCATACATCTTTTGTCTAATAGTCAATTCTATCCAGATCCCTAGGTGAGGAATATTATAAGCCTGGCAGTGTTTTAAGCTACCTTTCTTTGTTTCTTCAATATAAGTTGCTAGATGTGAACTGCTGCTTTATTATAATATAGTGAAAATTATTCTTTTTGGTTGTTTGATGCCCCATTTTCCCCACAGCAATGATGAAAAATTGTATGTAAGATAAAGGCAGAAGATACTGAAGGTAAGAACTACTTTATTATTCACCACCATTTATTATTTCTAGTGCAATAAAACACTAACATAACAATAACACAGACTCCAAATATAGCCAGAATACTTTAGGAGAAACATTTTGCCCATGATCTTGAAGCCAACATGAGTATAATGTAGTAGTAGATGATATGATGGATGTACCGAACATGACAAAACACCAGGCTCTTCAATCCAAACCAACACAAACGTGACAGATGAAAACAACACTTAAAGTGGAGCTTAAAAGCAGAACAATCTTTGTGTAGAAATATTGCGGCAGGTCTTAAGGTTTGACTGAAAACCAAGAAACAAATCCTTGCATTTCCCTAGTGGCCTGGAGAGCGGGTTCAAAAAGCATAGGGCACAGCAGCAAAAAGTCTGATCACGCAGGGGTTTAGAACAGAAAAGGAGAATCACAAGTATTCCCTAATTGGAAAACTGGAGAGAACAAGGGTGAGTGTAGCTTTCTAAAATTCAGAAGAAGGAAGAATGAGGAAGATGAGGCTTTCGCTGAAATGTCAAGATAAAATCGATAAGGCATTTTCTGGGAAATCAATGCAGAGAGTGGAAGACATTCAAGATAACAGAGAAGCAAATGCTTTCTCTGGAGCGGATGAAAACTTCAGCAGTGGCACTGAAAACAGGTGTTGTTTTCATAATTAAAACTCAAGGGAAACCTGCCTAAAGGGAGCTGTAATAATGAAATAGGGGAAAAAAATACCCATGGAGAACAACATCTCATTAGGAGAGATAAACTTCACATGCGAACAATGTTAAGTTCAATGATAAATTGTTTTTCTTAATGGCACTCGGGTGTGAGACAGGTTCAGAGGTTCTGCTTATTTTGCTGCAAGCTGGCGATTAATGACTGTGAAGATTTTCACGCAAGTGTGAAAGACAGGACTGGAAAATGAAGATGCAAGTTGTCTCTCCAAAGGGGTACTTTGTAAAACCAATGTCTGGACAGAAATAGGAAAGCCTTTGAGAGGTTAGAAAGCTCTTGTAATAACTGGCTGTGGAATGACCCAGTTTAGTTATTTTCTGTTTGGTTTCTAGTTAATACTGTTTTCCCCTTGTAACCGATGCACACTAAAACCTCAAGAATAAGACCCTGAGGCAATTCTGAAATCATCTACAGTGTATTTTCTCAGAGATAAAAAACATCAGTGGCTCCGGTCCCTCTGACTCAGCTTGGTGTTCAGGTACCATGGAGTTAAATGTGGTACAGACAAGCAGAGCGTTGCTGGAAACCCTCCAGGAAATCTGAAATGTCTGGGTGATTCCACGCTTGATTTTTCATAACCTTATCAATACCGTTCCTCAAATGGGGATGTTTAAAGATGGAGAGAAACTGCTTATGTCAAGGGGTGGCTTGTAGCGCAGGGGAAAACCAGTTTGCTCTGAATAAAACTCTTCTGCTACAAACAGAGTTTTCAGAGGAGCAGTGTAGCGCAGGGATTTCCGAGAAGGGATTTTTGGGATAAATGTCTGCAGCAGATCCGACGTTCTCCGGTTTCTATGTGCTTAGTAGGCACAGCCAGGATTCAGGAGCTGTTACAGTTGACTAACTACCTGCTGCATGTCCAGAACTACCAAATAGGCCAATAAATCCTCAATTCTGTAAACAAACGAATCCACTATTCCAGCAAGTTCCTGGGTGGGAAGCAAAAATACACCATAAAGAACGTTGTACATTTTTCAGAGGTAAAAAAAACTTGGCCGTTGTCACGTGTAGTGACTTGGACTGTTTAGTCAAACATGTCTGTTCAATGACAACGTGTTTAAAATGAGCAATTGCAAAGTCATACTTCTAAACACAAAGGCTCTGTCTGAAGACTGGGTTCATCATCTGCAAGCAAAAATATTTAGAAGGGGTAAGAATTAATAACGTTCTTACGTGTGTAACATAGGGTTAGTAATGAATAGCAGTGATTTTGTCTCCAAGCACATCACTGAAGAGATCAATACCTTATTGACTTCAGATCTCTAGACATTAAAAAAGGATGCTGGAAAACTGAAAAACATGTGGAAAGCTGCTGTCAGCACTGAAAATCCTATGCTGGAAAACTTAAGGAGTTCCATCTCTTTTACTACGTCTCCAAGACAAAACAGTGACAACCCTGAGTTTATACTTCTCATGCGCAGAATATCAGGAGTCATAAGACTCTTCTGTCTCATAGAGAAAAGCTCATGATATGCTGCCTGGCATTAAAAGTCACGCAAATCAACAGTAGAAAAAAAAATATATTTTTTTCATTCAGGGTGATGAATAAGAAGAAAATTAACCTGTAGAATTGTAAATTGTCTTTTATGGAATTTTACCAAGACCCATATTAGGCATCACAACAATAGGGTATTGCTATAAAAATTACATCTCCATTTGATATGATTAAGCTGATATAAATGTCTACAAGAGATAAGGCCTTCCTGAGATCTCAGATCATCCCCGTACCAAAGATCTTTTCTGAAGGTGGCATATGGGGACATAGTGTTTCTCTTGTGTATGGAATTACACAGGTAAAGAATCTCAGTACACATTCCTCTGCTCTGCCAGGTTTGACAAAATTCACTTTATTTTGGGAAGCAGTGTGGCAAGTATGAAACACGATTGAGCAACGCCCCATGAATTCAAGGGGGACACACGTGTAATCTTTTGCAATTAAAATTTCACTGGGAATATGGATAGGTGAAATAGTAATTATTAAATTGGAACCTTGCCAGAAAAGTGGGACAACCTTGTTGTCTTTGTTTGGTATCTCAAACTTTTCTATTTCAAGAAAAAACAGTTAGGATGTCCCTCCAGAGGCCTTATGCACCATCCTTGTCCAAGGGACTGCTTTGCAAATTTATACATTTAGGACTGCCGCATTAAACACTACATCTCACGGCCAGAAAGGAACCTAAATTCAGCTGTTCCAAGCAATGCAGTAGCTATTGCCCAGCCAGAACCGAGAGCCTATGTCTCCTGTCCACAGAGCAAGACAAGTTATGTTCCTTACAAAAGGACTTTTTGAGCTGAATTATTTTAGCCAACTAACCTGAAAAGCCAATAAAAACAGTGTCCTACATAATCACTTTTTTTGCAGTTCTGGGTTAAATACTGCTGTGAACCTGGAGTTCAATGCTGGAATTCTTTTCTAGATTTCCATTATGAACAATTGAGTCATCGGGTGGCAACTTTTCTACACAGAGGTCTAGCCTTGATGGGAGGTGGAGGTAGATGGTGCCATCCTAGCCTGTGGCTGGAAGAGCTGTTGGTTTAACCTGCTCTCCATGTTGAGAGGAGCACAGAATCCAGGTTTGGTCTATCCTGCAGGAGCTCTCCAACCTCTAGGTGGCATTTAAAAATGAGCTTCTACCAACATTGTTCTTGTCTTTGGTTTTAAATGGAAAAGGACAGCTGTGCTTTCTGAGGCAAGTCAAAGCTGCCAACCAAGGCACCCCCGTGGTGTCACTTTCCTCCCTTCTAGACGTGCCAGCCCTGTGGGTCCTGAACAACCCACAGACGTGGCATCAGTAGCAGAAGTCTCTGCAGGCAAAATGTTTTAGAGTTTTGCACATCCCTCTCTGTTGGTATCATGGACAAACGTTCTGTGACAAGGGAAGAGTCTGTATTTGGGTCCCTTTGGCTGCAGCTGTGCTACTAAAGCACAGCCAGGCCCTGGTTCAAGCACTGCCACGCGGTAACCTGTCCTGTTAATTGCTAGAACGGTTCCTGGACTCACAGCTCAGTTTTGGCCCAGTCCAACCAGTAACAACCACATAGCCTGTGGAGATTTGCCCATAGGGATCGTGCCTAGAAGGAAATTCATGTGCAGTCGTCGGTTGTGGAGGATGAGAAAGCTGATGTGGGTAGATGTGAGCTCTCTTGTCTTGGATCAGGGAAAAGTTACTGACTTGTTTTATAGTAAGAAAATTACAGTATATATATTGTTATTAAACTAAATTACTAGCATAATAATAAAAGGTTAAACTCATTTTATTACTATTATAGTCAGACCAAATGTCCCTATAGTTTGGAAGCCTGAGTCTGGCTAGTGACTGGTAAAAGAGTCGTGAGAAAAGCAGCAAGAACAGGGCTGGTACAGGCAGGTATTTCTCCAGTATACGCTACAGACCCCACCAGCCGATGGCCTGGGGCATTCTTGAGCCACTGCTTGTGCTGATGTATTGAAAATCCTTCCTTGCTTCTGGGGTCAGAGCACTCCAGAGTCATTCAGCTTCTGGAAATTCACCTGCCCATGAAAGAACATTTAATTGTCCGAATGAGCAGCCAAGTACTATGTGACAGCCAAGCAGAGAAGGGAGATGTGCCGCAGTCCAACAGGACTGGGATGTGATGAGGATATATTTACCTTGCAGGAACAGCTAATATCCACAATCAGCATCGGAGATTGTGTGGTCTATAGACATACAGTAAAAAGCAGGTTTTGTCTGAGGAAGCTTAAAATAGGTAACAATAATAAGAAGAAAAATAACACAAGCAAGCGCATAATATTCTTTTCCATTTTGCAGGCAGGGATCAGAGGCACAGAGAGTTTAAATGATTTGCCCCAGCTTGAACAAGGGGTGTGTATCCTGACCGGGAATTTCTCTCCTCTGCTTTTGCCCTAAGATTATCCTTAATCAGATTTGTAAGATTCAGACTGCTTCACATATTGACCACCGACACATAATCATTTGCAAGGAGCCCTGCAAATAAAGCCTGTTTCCTAATGTCTGACTGGGTGGAGGGAATGAAGGTCTGTAGGAATTTGGAGGAAGGATTTAAAAAATCATAGAATGAGGAGAGCTACTTGAACTAGACCCCAAACGCATTTTAAAGCTTAGGAGAACAAGATATATTTGCAAATGCATATTAGCAACAAAATGCAACGCCAGCGAACGCCCTGAATCAGTCATCATATACTCATTTCAACAGACCTGCTAAAGCTCCTAATTAAGGTCTCCCTTAGGACTCTTGTTTTCTATCTCATTATCCTGATAAAGTGGACACCAATGAGTCTCTTAATGAGGATTAAACTGTAGGCTTTAGTTGAATTTGCATATCACATTTGCTATTGACAAGACTCTCCTGAAATATGCCACATATACTTGCCAGTTTCTAACTCAGAATTCAAAATACTGTATGAAAAATCTGGTAATAGACTTCCACTGCTTTGCCTAGCAATTGTCCAAAAATAAGAGATAAAAATTGTCTGTTTTGATAAATACAGCATTTTCCCATCCACAGTCCAACAGTGTGTGTCATATTGCTATGTAACTGGCTTAAAAGGGACAGCTGCTCCAGGGATCTGGAAACACTCTCTTTAGTTTTTAACAGAAGGAAAAACTGAAACGGAAGCAGATGTTTGTGACTGTATCATGCGTGAGATAAGGCCTTCAGAGACTTTTTTTTTTCCCCGACAGCAAGTGTTTAAAGTCTCATCTTCCTTAAAGGAATTTTGATTTCATGCCTGACCCAAGAAATATGCTTTGTGTAAATTCACATGACAGAGTTTCTTGCTGATGGTTTTAGTCAACACTGGGGCTAAGTCATTAGGTTGTTCTGAAACCTGGTTAGTGCCTGTGCTTACCATAGAATCACAGAATCATAGAATCATAGAATCATAGAATTGTTCTGGTTGGAAGAGACCTCCGAGATCATCGGGTCCAACCATTAACCTAGCATTACCAAGTCCACCACTAAATCATATCCCTTAGGGCCTCATCTAAACGTCTTTTGAATACCCCCAGGGATGGGGACTCCACCACCTCCCTGGGCAGTCTGTTTCAATGCCCGACAACCCTTTCGGTGAAGAAATTTTTACGAATGTCCAATCTAAACCTCCCCTGGCGCAACTTGAGGCCATTTCCTCTTGTCCTATCGCCTGTTACTTGGGAGAAGAGACCGATCCCACCTCTCTACAACCTCCTTTCAGGTAGTTGTAGAGAGCAATAAGGTCTCCCCTCAGCCTCCTTTTCTCCAGGCTAAACATCCCCAGTTCCCTCAGCCGCTCCTCACAGCACTTGTGCTCCAGACCCTTCCCCAGCTTCGTTGCCCTTCTCTGGACATGCTCCAGCACTTCAATGTCTGTCTTGGAGTGAGGGGCCCAAAACTGAACCCAGTACTCAAGGTGCGGCCTCACCAGGGCCGAGTACAGGGGGGCGATCCCTTCCCTACTCCTGCTGGCCACACTATTACTATCTTCTTTTACCAGAGAAATGATCCACTGCCGGGTGGGAGTATGCGCTTCTGTACCTCCTCCCTTGCCATGCTCTTACTTGCAAGGTAGCTCCACTAAAGTCTATGGCCACACAAAGGCCAGGAGCCTTCTCGGTCCTGGGAGACAGACGGGTTACCTGGTAGAAATCGGCCAAAAAAAAGTTTGCTCAGCATTCCTAAAATCTGCAAGTCCTGCATTAGTGTCTCAGTCGATTTATCCAAAGTGTTCAACAGATCTTAATTAGCACCCTCTAAATGAAGTTTCTCTCTGTCTTGCAGAGATCTCCTGTGAACCGAGAAGCTCATTTCTTTCTGAGGACTTCCTTGCTCTTCAGCAAACAATTATCAACACTGATATTCCAGCAGCTTCTCCACCACACTTGCTCAGCTCTTATTTCTCATCGTCTTGCCTTAATCTGTTCATTGACATCTCACAGTAGATTGGTGAGACAATCTAACCTTCAGAAGAGACGCCAAACTTTTCCCTCATATATAGAGGAAAATGCACACATACAAGTACGTATCTTTGTTAGTATGCACATTTGGAGACTTTTTTGCATTAATGTTTAAATTGGGAAAGACTCAATACTATGGTTGAATTTTGATGCCTGGGTTATCTAAGCTCTTTTACACCTGTGCTAGGTTTTGTGTTTACAGAAAATCTGTCTGATAAAAATCCTGAAAATTTTAGACTTTGTGATATCAGAGAAAAACTTGGAAATACCGCAAGCACACCTCAGGGTTCAGAAACTAAGAATGAAAAAAACCCAATATTTACTGTTGATTTAGAGATCTTATTTAAGACAATCTCAGGGGGTGTGTGCATGCATTCGTCCTGATGCATGGGGTTTTTAATGGTTGAGAGATAAAAGGTGTTAATAAGTAATTTCCATCACTTTTGCATGTCATCATCTACCAAATCTGAAGCTGTGAAGCACATCTATGAGTGCTCTTGTTACAGAGATAAGATCGTTGTTCCTAGCTAGGTTCAGATAAGAAATAGGACACAAATCATAAGCACAATAAAAACAGTGAGACATGTGAAAGCAAATCACAGATATCAGGCAAAGCCAGAGGAAATATACAGGAAGACAGTCTTAGAGGCAGTATTTCCCAACTTTGGCATCGTTGCCCATAAAACAATGTCATAGAGGTTTTTGTTTAAAAAAAATATTGCTTCTTTTGCCCATCCAACAACAGCAGCCATGACCAGAATTCTGCTCTCTATCTGCTGTGATGCCAAATCAGTTTTCACCTCACAGCAGGGCTTTCTGTCCAAAAAGGTTCCACCATACACACAAGAGCAGCAGGGGCCACAGGTGATGCCCAGTTTTAGTCATCGTCCAGGCAGCTCTTAGAAGCATTTTCAGTCCTGCTCGGTATCTTGTTTTAGAGCGGGGTTACATACAGCAGCTGGAGGGAAGAGTGGCTTCAACACAAGCATTTTCTCCTTCCCATTTCATGGCAAGAAACAAGAGGAGTCATGTTAATTCAGCAAACTATGAATGTTTGGGATTATTTTTAATTAAGAAAAAAAAGGATATATTAGGAGACGGTTGCTCACTGTCTTGATGCAACAATGAGGTGGATCAAATGAAACAACAGGTCAGAAATTGAAAACAAACTGGAGCAAGTCTCTCATCATAGAACATGCAGTCAACCCATGGAATTCCCTGTTTCCAGACACCGATATCAGATATTGCCAGTGCTAAAACTTTAGATGAGTTCAAGTGTTGCCTATACAACTTTGAAGAGAAGAAGTTCATTGAATTAGGTACAAAGCATGATTTCAGGCTCAGGAAATCCCTGAGCTGTAAGGTATTGCAGGCTGGGAGAGAATTCTGAAGAAATATTTTATGCTTTTCCATAGACATTAATTTTTGGCTCCTACTGGAGACAGGATACTGGTCTGATCTGTGTGGCAGATACACTCGCCCTGACCAGGGCCAGAGGCCTTCAGGGCGGCAGCCGATGGCTCCTTTTCGCGCTTCATTTCTGCGCCTCCAGTGCCCTGCCATGGCAGCTGTCACTCACGCACCTCAGCTCAGGTGTCAACCCCCCACTCCCTATGGTGGGAGTGGGAGAGGCGGGACCCCTGGACCGGTCGGTAGGGCTCCCAGCCAATGGCGGGCCTCAGCTGAGAAACACTTCCAGACCTCTGACCATACTGGGACCCCTCAGTGGGGAGACAGGGCCCTCAGCCAATGGCGTGCCTTGGTTGAGAGAAGCTTCTGGAACACTGACCATAAATGACCACAGCTCAGATCCGACCAGGTTATAAAAGGAGCCCCCGCCGGAGAGCCCCCTTTGAGTGGTTTTCCTCGGAGCAGCGGGCCTGTGATTGGAAACTCTCCCCTTGGGCTGAGACGTCACCCAAGGAAACTTCCCGGGATTGAGTGCCCTCGCCATCTTCTGGTGAGTGATTTCTTCTGGATATATCCTTGAGTGAACCCGAACCTGAACACCCCCCCCTCGGTGAGCGCTCTTATTCTTCTGGATATCCTTGAGTGAGAGTTTCCCTTTTGTGAGTGAGTGTGTGCACACCCTGGACCATCATTCTTGTGTTTTGCCGTGCAGTAATAACATCCCCGACCGGTATATCGAACCTGTAACTTCTTAATGTTCTCGGAGTGTCATTTGGTTACCCTGTTGTTTTGTTAGTTTTGGTTGTTTGGTTTCAGTTGTGAATTAAAGGTTTGTTTGAGTTTAGCTGTGTGGAGTTGTTTTGGTGTGCCTCCGTGACAATCTGGTACCGTTCTTCTCTGTCCTTAAATATCAAAATGTTTCATTTGGCATTACAACGTGCAACATTTTGTCTTCCCAATCCTAATCTCCCAAATAAGATTTTTTTAACACAAAATTTAAAAACAAGAAGGAAAACAATCATACAACTTCTTTCTTTCTGATTGATTCAAGCTGACTTTTCTTTTGATGTTCTTTTTCAACATTACATTGAAAAATTTGTTATTTGCAGTCAAAGCTAAGATTTGCTTTACTTAGTTTAGTCAGTAAATCATTTGGACTTGAATTTAAGCAGGTTTGCATAATGACAGTCTGTTGTGCTGCTTAATTTGGGAATTAGGGAGCTTGGAGGAACCCTACTGTTTACCAGCTTCAGTAAAAAATCAATTTTAAATTCATTTCAATGAGTTCTGTTTCTTCTCTTCCCTGTGGACAAGTACACCTCATGTTATGGGGTACACTAGTTTTACTGGCCCTAACTGATGGATAACAGCTGAGATTGGTTTTCATAGACGTAGCAGGGACACTGATTTTCAAGTAAAAGCAGATTTTCCTATTTGACTTCAGAAACTGGGCAGAATTTAACCTTGGTTAAAAGTTCTCAAGGCTAAATCATCTCTGGTTCGAGATCTCTTGTACCTCAGAGACCATACTTCTGCGCATGAGACGTCACAGCTGACAGTCCTGAGATGTGTTTGTCTGGGGACAGTGATAGAGAAATTATTTTAAGTGAAGGGTTTGACAGCTTGGAATTTGCTTCTGCCCTTGGTATAATGCAAGCTGATCTTTCTAATAGTCAGGGCATTTCTGCAGAGCTTGTGTCTACATGCGAACACTCCCTGTGAATCTACTATAAAAGTACAATATTCTGAAGTTCAAGCATTATAAATTAAGCACTTAATTGCACTGATTAAGATTGTCATAATTTTTTTCTTAGTTTGGCAAGACCTATCGTATACATGGTACTCTAGCCCTTCCACTTTCGGCTCTAATGGTAATGGTTTAATTAGGTGTGATCTCTCTCCACAGGGAATCTCCAGAATCGCCAACCACATTTCCACATGTCCCTGAGTGGCTGTAGACACGCACAAACACCTGATGAGATTCACAGTAGTGTTAAGATGTCCAAACTCAAAAAAAATCCACTGGATTTATGCACTTAGATGCTTTAAAAAAATTCCTAATGTTGCCTTAATCAATCCACTAAGTGAGACGTGTAGCTTCCTTGTCTGTCACCTCTGCTTGAGGGCTTCTGTGCAAATGGGACCCAGTTGTCACTGGTCAATGTCCCTGTGCCTGACATCTTCCTTCCGAACAGCTTTGCACTAGCAGGAGTGAGGTGTCTGAAGTTAATGGGCAATCAGCCTATTGACGTCAAGGAATTTGTAGTCACAACACTGAGGTCAGAAAAAAATGCTTTTGAGTCACAGGATGACACAGGGAAATCAGTTGGATGAGCTCATCCCTACCTTACATTGCAGGGAGTCATCTACAGCAGTACTTGCTCCGAGGGGGATTGATCTGGTTACATTGCCATCACTTATGCATTGTAGATATCTAAACCTGAGATAGACCTTTTCAACTCTACCCAAATCCATTCCAGAAAGATCAGCACAGCCAAGCTGGATACTCTTTTCTAAAGCAGGTCAGGAGACGTGTGCTCCACAAGAGCATATTTGTCCCCATTTAAAGAGGGTGTGACTGTCTCAGAAATAGGCTCCTTCAGTTAGCAGTGATGAATCCCGCCCTGAATGTCTTCACCTGTTCTCTGCATTTGCTTAATACGTAGATCTAAAAGTCAAAGATGGGTCGAGATCAGGGCCTACTCTGTATTTTCTGATGGTAAGAATGAATGCAATGTACCTGCATACTCCAGCTTCACTTTAAAGACAGATTTTCAAGTGCTCACCTGAAAAACAAAGCTTTGTTCGTCTGTTATTTACACAAATGGAGACTATGGTGTAATGACAAAGATAACCTCCATAGGACAGAGAGAACCAATATCAGATGAGTATCATACCTATAACAGTAAGTTTCAGAGCACCATATGTGTTTCCAAAGCAGTCACATTTTATGGGGCACTCTGTGCCATTACATCTCTTACTTTTAAAAGAAGGGAAAACACTTTGTAAAACAACTAAAAGGAGCAGAGATTGCTGTTTCCCCTTCTTCAGGTATCTAGTGAGTCATGTGTAGAGCCAGGAGCTCCCAGCCACCCACTTACCGGTTTTACAAGGCACCTGATGCTTGCTAAAGAGACCAAGTTACTACTGTATATTTTAGTATGGGAGGAAAATATTTCTCTGATGGTTTTGGACACCTTGTTACATCCCATTCCGAAATCTGTCAAGCATGTAATGACAGCTAGGACACAGAGGACTACTTCTCCAGTTCAAGAACAAGAAGGCCCACAAGGAAAATTTGCTGATTTGCTAAACCCTTTACATTTCCAGATACAGCTGTAGGATACTGAGCGTATTACTGTAAACTACCACAAATATCAGGACTTTTGCCTCTATGGGTTATTGAGCCAGGCAGTTCGGATCCGAACAGTTCCCCTGTAACTTGGACACTGCCAATAGAGTAATCCTGAAATCTTGTATTGACACATGGAGCTGCATTCGGATTCATCCAAATGCAAGTCGCCTAGAGGTTTCAGTGGAACATCTTTTACAGGAGATTTCATCCCAAAGCGCTAACCACTTGTGTTTGCTATCAGCGATTGACACGTCTTACCTCGGAGAAGCAAGTAACGTAGTTTTGTGTGTATTTTTATTGGGACAAATGGTAGCAGTAAAGATAGCCAGTCCTAGAGAGATATCCATGCTGGTGTGGCAATTATTATAACTGTTCAGTGAGAAGGTGTACTCAAGGGGAAGGTGTAATCTACACTTTTCCTGCCAGAAATCTTCTCCTGCAGTGTACCTGGAAGTATGCAGAAAAGACAGCTATTTCACTCAGCAAAAAATCAAATCAACACAGTTACAGTGAGCAAAACTGCAAAACTTTGACCCTTCTCCCCAAGACTGTCTAGAATAGATGTTCTTATGCTGTTTTCTTTTGGGAATAAAACCCTACCTCTACCCTGCAGGTATCCTTTCTCTTTTTGTAGTAGCACAGTCACTGGGATCAAATTTAAAATGTTCAAACCCCCAAATTCCTCAAAAGGTAGTGTGAAACTGCACCTCACGCGTCATTGCAAAAGCAAGCAAGCTTTGATTTATTTCAGAAGTGGCATGGTCCTTCACTCTCACTGAAAGTTACTTGTACAGGGGAGGTGGTAATGTGGCTAAAATACAAGGTTATAAAGATCCCAGTTCTTCTCCTAGCTTTGCCATAGAATTACACCTCATCCAAAATTACCCACCTGTAAGTTAAGCATCCAGTCTGAGTCCCTATGGCTCCCTAGATGATGAGTAGAGAGAATAAAAACACAGAGAGGATGTTTATTAATATGTTTATTATTGTGGATATTGCTAAAAACATGCTTATTAATAAATATACATTTATTAATAATTGATGTTTTTTAATAAACGCATTCTCGTGTAGGTTGGATGTATTACAACCTGGGGGTGCCACCTGTCTCTATTTACAGCAGAAGGAGTCCAAGATGACCAATTTAGGCTTTATTCCTAGCTTTAGAGCAGATAGGTTTCAATGTGACGAATCCCACTTTTCTTTTCTTTTAGAAGCGTGCAGTGACTACAATACCAATTCCTCATCTCTTGGGAGCACTTTACATGCACTTTGACAGACCCCAAGAACCACTGTGTTTCTTGCAGCCTGTCCGCTCCTCTAAAATATTAAAAACCTGTCAAATAAACTTGTTTTGTACTTGCTTTGGCTGCTAAAACACATAATTTCCCAGGCCCTGTCTGAACTGTGCCGCTGGAGCACTAGGTGGCAATGTTGCTACAACGAAAACTCCTACCAGCTCCGCAAGCCACGGCTGCTTTGGGCCACCAGAGATCCCAGCGATGCTTCACAGGCAATGCAGAAGCTTAGAGAGCTGCCACCGCTTCTTCAGTGGTGGCATGAGATCATTTCGGTTGCCCAGGCTTGCTCTGAGGGAAAAGTTGTTGGTAGGCTTGTTTGCATTTTCAATAAAAAGCCAACGAAGATGATGACCTGACGTTTAGCACAAATTTGGTCTTCCCCATAAAATTTCCAGTGGGTCTGGGGAATATTGAATAGGACACACAGGAATAAGCTGAGAGTCCTACCAGGGTGGGGTGCAACCATCTGACATGGAGAGGTGAGAACTCAAGCCTGAGCCTAATAATATGAGTGGGATCATAAAAAGACTTCGCTTGTACCTTCCCTTTCCTTACGTCCTCATTCCAGTGAAATCAAAGACAAAATTCCTGGGTATAAAATCTAGGATGTGAGCAGCTTTTTTTTTAAGATTAGTGTTTTTAAAGAGAAAAGAGCCAATGCAAGTGTGCTACAGCTAGCAGTTCAATCTGTGTTTGATCAACTCCAGACAATTAATCAGTATTATCAGGTCGTGATTCTGAGGGTCCTCCGCACACTCCGAGTATTTTTTTTTAATCCACTTTAACACACATCATTTACCGTTATCATCAACTGTGTGAATTGCATCTATGGGTACCAATAGGATAAGGAACAGTTCTGGTCTGAGTTTATCCTGCCGCTACAGGAACCTCAGCATTTAATTTCTTTTTTTAAGAAAACTCTGCATCCTGTTGATAGCACATCTTGTGGCCAAAAGCAAAAACATTCACAGGGCAGAAAAACCCTCCCCACGTCCCAGGGAAGGGGAGTGGGCTGCAATGTCTCTCCGAGCTCCTTCCAGCTCTGCATTTCTACTAGTCTATGAAGAGTAGGATCCCACAGTCAGTGCTGAGCTAAGCCATGGTGTGAGCATCTTGGACTGCGCCAGAGCTACAAAGGGCTCAGCATAGTCCCTTATGCGGCTTCTCAGTGATGCAGTGATGGTCTGCCACAGTGCTCCAGAGGATCCAGAGATCCACCAGTGGTAGGGCCAAGGGTCTCAACAGCCCGCCTACCCGTTTGCTCAATCTGGAGCCCTTGCTGCTGATTGTGAGCAATATTATGTCAGAGTTACTTATTCTATCAGCTTTAGTTATCGGCTAAGTGGATACTGGTTTACTCCATATCTTACATGGAGGTCATCTACCAGGTCAGATTCTAGAAGAGATTCTCACAGTGTGTGTTTCCTCAGAGTATTAATTATATCGTAAAACCACAGCGATATTGCAAAGGAGTGAGATACAATTTTATCTGACTGGAAGAACAGGAGAAAATTACAGCTCCTACTCACAGTGTGTACTAAGGAGACATTAGAATTACTCTCTGGATTTGTTTGGGGTGGTGAGGAAGAGATTCATCTTCATTATTTTGGTCCTGAAATGTCTTTGATGTCTTAAGTAGTTTATATATAAGCCTAAGTTTAAAAAAAAAAAATGAATAGATGCACATCCACGGACTCATAAATGAGTTTTGCATGAGTATGTGTACCCAAATGTGTGAGGTTGCTTCATGTGCTTCTACTTGAAATGCTAAATGTAGGCTTTCTTGAAGTTTGTCAGTGGGAAAAAAATGAGTAAGGCTGCTGCTCCAAAAGGCAAGTACGTTTTCCTTTGGAAATCTCTCATTTATACAGATATTTTTTTAATGAAAAAGCTATTAGAAATTGTCCACAAGGATGGAAATTTAGCTTATTTGTGTGGAATTGGTTTTCTTCTTGAAACAGCTCATAGGTCCTGATTTCACCAATGACATACATAAACTTGTCAGGATGTGAGCTGCCCCAAAAGGGTTCCTGCTTTTTCCCTGTCTTTTCTGACCACCTTTTCCTTCTCCTCCCTAATGCTCGCACTCTTCTGCAGTGACTCAGAGCAGGGACATTACCTGTTTGAAAACAGTTTTCTTGTTTGTTGGGATAAATCCATGGTCTGGTGACCAGGAAAGATAGTGTGACTGGAGGTGGGCAGAGACGAGCAGCCTGCATTTAGTTTGGCTTGAGCAGGCAGCAAAACCTCTTTCCTTGTGATGGAAAATTCTCTTTACTGGATCAAATTCTTCATTTTTCAATGCTCCTTACAAAAAAAACCCCAAAAAACCAACCTGCTAACGAGTAGTTACCAGTCCTGAGGAGTTTTGTGGGTTTGGATTTTGTTTGTTTGTTTTTCCCTTAATATGCATTACAGGGTGGGGAGGAAGCGAAGAAAAGGTTTTATTAATACCATGAAAACAGCAGATCCTTTTTCTCATCCAGAGCCATCCATTCAGACTGGAATAAAAAGAGAAGGATGAAATGAGGGGGATTTGCTGGTTTTTAGCCATGTGATTGTACATAGACTTTGACAGAACAGCAAAGTTGTGCTGATAGCTGAGGAAAAATCAGAAGCAGCTAAAAGACGGAAAGTTTAAAGAAGTGAAAGGATGTGCATTTCTGGCCTTATTCATGTCTCATTAGCTTCTGGCAGAGTAAATTGCCTAGACCAGCAAAACCATTTGTTCTTTCCCTTTTTTAATGCAAATTTGGGGAAAAAATTGTTACGTCAGCGAAAAAAGTGGTGCTCAAAGAATAGACCAGACTTAACATTTTCAGGAGCATCAGATATGACAATTAAGTGTCCACCATCCCTCTTTCCAAGCAGGTTTATCTTCCCATAATTCCCTTTAAGACAACTTATTGACAAGTTTTCAAAAAGCATATTCTTGCCATTAGATTCTCCATATTTCTGTGGTTACTCAATAAACTAGAAATAAAGAAGTCCCCCTGCCCAGGATGGGGATGTGAGGAAGTCTACAAAGGAATTCATCTGACACGTACTGAAATCAGTGGGTTTGGATGATCCCTTTTTCTCAGAACATGCCCTAGTGTGAATTTCCAAAGGTTGTTGGATGCCGAAACATGTGGCTGAAAATCCAAGTCTTTTTGAAACCTCCCTACGCTTCCAGGCACCAAAATGTCTCTGATCTAGTCCCAAGGATCGCAGTGAAGGGACAGCCAAATAAATATCCCGGCAACCTCCAAACCTTCCTTTTTATTTCCAAAATGCATGACTTCCAAAGTCCCGGATGAAAAAAGTGGGGAAAGGCAATGCCCTCTCTCCTTACTTGTGGAAGACACCATGACTCAAGAGAGGCATGTTAAAACTCAGAGGGCTTCCCTTATGTAGCCCATTTGTGATTTCTGCAAGAATTACCTCCTACACTCTTAACTGCATTCCCAAGGAAGGACCCCTGTGGAGAAATTTAAGGTTGAAAATAGGTGCATGAGCCCGGTCAGAAATCCTGGAGCTGGCTAAGTTGAGCAGATCATTAGAGCAGGTGGAACAATCCTGAAAAAATGCCAGCCCCTCCGGAAAGCCTCTAGCTGGAATGTGAAAGAGAGTTTTTTATTATTCTTTGACTTTTTAAAAAAGGACTTCCCTCCTCCCCACCACCTTTGCACCTCCTTCCCATTAATAATTTTCTCCTCAAAATATTTGATGAAATGCTTTGGTAGAACATGGTGTTTACTAAAAGCAATGACCAAAAAATGTTTTCATTTATTTAAACTAAAAACTACCATTAGGAATATCTCTCACCATTTCCACACAGATGCTTAAAAATACATATCGGAGTTGAAAAAACCTCAAAACCTCTTTCTTCTCTCTTTAATGACATTTTCTTTTTTCTGTTGAAATGCCAGTTCATGAAAGCTTTTAAACTCGGTTGTGTCTGAACTGGAAGGGTAACATGGGGACCTTCAGGCTGTACCCAGGCTGTTTGGTAGGAAGAATATGAAGGGAACTAAACTTTGGTGCTCTGCTATGTGATATGATGCCTAAATTAAATGTGTGTAGGAAGGAGAAAATGAAGAGTGGTCTAAATACAGCACTTTGCAATGAGAAATAACCCACCCCCTGGCCCTCATAATCACAGAAGAAAGAACTGAGATGAGGAAGAGCAAAACTAGCAATGTAGATTAAAGTACTTGCAATTATCCCATGGAAATTGCATGTTAAAAGTTGTTCAGGTGTCCTTACACATCTTCAGCTGAAGTGGGGTAATGAAGACCCCCATGAGTACTTTTTCCTCACAAGCCTGCTCTGAAAGCTCTTTCAGCGTTGCCTTGCACCTGGAGTAGCTAATTACGTTAGTGCTAGTTGAGTGTCAGTTCCCCCCAGATCGGCAGTGTTTCCTACCTCTACACAAGCTGCGTACCGAACGTGGGGCAAAGGAGTCGTCAGGGCTCTGGTATCCAGTGCAAGCGTCATTCAAGCAAGCAGATTAAATTGCTTAATGTATATTACTGACTAGCTGGTTCATTAACGTATAGTTTCAATATGTAGTTCCACTCATTGAAACTCCATTTTCAGGCAGGTAAAGGCACACATCACCATGAAACACACCATTCATACTGGTTCTTGCATCCAAGACAGTCTTTTCAGATTGGCCTTGGCCTCCACGAAGCCCACTTGGCTGTAAGAAAGATGTTAATTCTGGCACAATAACCTGGAACGTTTCATGCCACAATGCAGCATAAAACAGTAATTAGATGAAAAAAAAACCAAGTAACTCTTTTTGTTGAAATGGTGATGTGCAGTCTTTCAAAGAAGCAGCTACACAGTCCATGACTTTCCCCAGACCCATTAAAGCAAAAACCTTACCCTTCCTGCCCCTTTCAAACCCATAAATTCTGCTAGGATTACATGCCAAGTTGATTTAAAGTGGTTCCTCAATCAAAAGAAAGTGTTGACTCTAAATTTCAGTGCTTTGTAATGTTCTGAAGCAAGCTGTGATCTGCTTTCATGGACAAAATGAGACTTTTCACCCTTCCAATCTGGATTGTCAAGTTTTTTATTACTGATATTATGGGATAACCATCCTTTTCTTTGGTTTGTTGATTGGTCTCGTTGGATTTTTTCCTCCTGTTTTTTAAAGAAATCATTGATTGCTCCAAATGTAACTCACCTGATGTCCTTTGGAGTTTCTGTCCCACCTGTGCACCAGTTTAGGTCATCATATATAATTCAGTAATGAGGCTTACCCAGACCTGAGCAAGGCATAGAGAGCTGAGCCCGTCATTCTTCGGGCGCTCAAGATTCCCACTGGAGCACTGAATGTCGGATTCAGCCCTCTATAGCAAACATATGTCAATACACAGATGGTCACAACGGCAGCATTTTCCCACAGACGTTCACTTGGTATTTTTAAGCAAACCCTCAACCATTTGTCCTCAGACCTGGTTTTGTTCACTCAAATATTCCAGACAATTTAACCTGCAGGCAGAAATTGTTCCCCGAGGGAGACACACAGATACAACAGCAAAAGGAACCCCAAAAAATAAGCTGGGAAGAAGATTAGCAAGCCAGATGGACAGACGGACTGATAGTTTGATATACAGAAACGGTTTACTTGGAGCAAATTTAGAAGGATGTTCAGAGAACACGGACTATAGCTTGTAAATGGGAAGAGTTCAAACTGGGAACCTGGTATTCCAAGACAGGCTTGTGTAGACTGGAAAATAAATGTATGTGTGACACTTAAAGGTTTTTTTCTTCCCCCAAAAATATCCTTTTCACGTGGAAAAGTAAAGATTTTAGCTGAAAGGTAAATATAGATGAGATTGAGACACACTGAATAACAGGAACATCAATAGGAGGATAAAGCACCCTCTGGAGGCATCTGCCTCCACAGACCATGGAAGAAAATCCAGATGACTAACTGGGATGAAGGACTGTCTTTTACAAGACCCAAGTAAAATACCACCAAATCAACCGGTGGTGGAAGACACCTTTAGCAATCTTGGGATCCTACAATTCACTGCAGGGGCTAGAGCCCTGCCTTGAAAGAAAAGCACTTGTGCTACTGAAGTCTTACAACAGTGTGGAGGAAAGCACAGGGTCAGAGATGTGAAGCAATTTTAAATTAGGCTAACTCTCCTGGGAATGGTACCAAGTGGGTCATCTGGCGTCAAGAAACAAAAATAAAAAGGCATTTGTCATTGATAAATATTGTTGAAATAACGTGAAGAGAACTTAAACAGACCCAGGACATGATTCATTCATTCGACTTCATTGAGTTCCAGGACACAGGCTAGTCCAGTGGCCCTGCTTCACATACTGTTATGTGTATATATATATACACACCAGACATTCTCCAGGAGCAACATAGTCAAAGACTATCCTTTCACCAAAGCTTTCAACATCTAAATAGTTGTATTCCTTCTCTGTCGCACTTTAGATCCATAGGAGCTCTTAGACGTCTTTGTCTGACTCAGTTTTATGGGTATAAATCGAAACTGTCAGAAGAGACTACGTTGGTGCAAGACATATAAGAGTGGGGCATTTAGCCAAATCTTATTGCATTGACTAATCTACCCAGTAATAGATTATTACCTGTCAAAATGGAAAGACTTAAAACAATCTCTCCCCAATACTCTATCAAACCCCTGTCAAGTTCTGAGCAGTTTGTTAACTGACATCTCCCCTTTCAGTGCCCTCCTGACTCCTGCTCCTTCATCCAGATCTCTGCCAGCCCTTTGTGACCATCAGGCTTCTCAGTCCTTCACTCCATGTCCTCTCCATTTCCTCCTGCGTTTCAACAGGCCTGATTTCTTTAGGACCCCACATGTTTGCACCCTGCTTTGCTCTCCCTTTTACGTCTCTTCTTTCATCCACGTCTCCTCCTCAAACATGCTAATGTCTGATCTAATATAGGCTCATCACGCTTTGCTGCTGCTTCAGACTTGGCTCCTGCAGGCAGTGGGAATCATATCCATGGTGTCAATCAGCATCACCCTATTGCCTTCCCTACAGCTACCTCCAATTTACACCAGCCGAGGATCCAGCCTTCTGCTGCCAAAAGTACTAATGATTTTGCAGAAATATGGGTCTCTCTCTCCCTCTCTTTCTCTTTTTTCCTCCCAGCATGAAAGATCTAATTACAAATTGCTGAAGGCTTGCTACAAATAAAACAAAAAAAAAAGAGGAAAAAAAAGATACCCTTTTGACTCTGCATTGTCTGTTACTAATTTACTGAAAGGAATTGGATCTATAATTTCACCCGAATAAATATTTCTTCTCATGAATACTGAGAACAACTATTCAGTGAAATATCTCCATGGAGAGTTTTTAAACTTATTTTCACAGCTGTGAGTTTGTTCAGGCTGATATTACTGGATATCAGCACTATGAATGATGGCAACATTACCATGGTATAATGTTAACAGAACCATCCAGCCTGGCTTTCTGCTCGCTGGAAATACCAATTATCTTAGCTCCCAATAGCTTCAATCCAGTGGATGGGAGGTGTGCCATATTTTTATTTGTTATGATTATATTAAGGATGACAACACACAAAGGCGATGTTCGTACTGGTAGGCTGAACAGGGCCTTTTCTCTGCCCCTGCAGCCAGCTGCAGCAGGGGCTGTTTCTGATTTCTCCTTGGAGCCCCTGTTGAGGCATGTCCAGAGAAAGCCAGTTGGATCATGAGAGAGGGATCTCTGCTTTGTGATGCTTGATGGACCCAAAACATTTCACAACCAAAGGAGACAAAGGGACTGTTGTGCATGGGGGAACTGCTTACAATTGGTGACGTTGATGTGAGGAGTAAGGGGTTGAAGGAGAGCAATTTGGGATTTGGGGTACTGGTCCCCTTCAGAGTTTAACTTCAGGAAAGCAATTTTCTGGATGTAGGCCTCAGCAATTTGTCCAAGGTATGGAAGCTTTAGGCAGAGCCGGGAATGGAGCCAGTGTTGCCTGACCCCCAGCTCACTGCCATGAAGAAGACCACCTTCCCTCTCCCCCAAGCACTGTGGTTGCTACAGTTGGTGGCAGTGGCAATGTGTTTTCCCAGGAAAAAAAATCAGCTTGAATTGTTCCCATAGCACTTCCAATCGCCTGAGCCCTGGGGTTATAGCTCTTGTCGGGTCCCAGCACAAGGGTCCCAGCACATGAGCCCCAGTTCAAAGCAGCTGCTCCAGGCAGAGGGATCAACCCTGGCTGACCCCATAGTGCAAACTTGGAGCTCTGTCTAAAGTCACCAAAGGAAGGCAGACAGTCGTCACCTGTGCCATCTCCAGCCTGGTCCAATGTCCCATCCGCCAGACCTCCAGGGTGGGGTGTGTGCTCAGGTCCCTTATAGTGTCTGTGGGCCTTATTGCCCTCCAAAGGTACCTATTTTCCTTAACTGAATATAAAGGCAGAAAAGTCTAGTTATCAGTCCCTTTGGCAAACTTAACTTCTAGGCATTTAAAGTTAAGAGACACGAACCCAATCCTTAGCCTCAAATGCAAGTTATTCTGACAAGAATAACAACAGGAAGAATGACAGAAATGATGAGATTGCATGGGCCTAACTAACTCCTGACTTTATTGAGGGAAAACTCAGGTGCAGAGGGCGTTCAGCAAGAATGAGACCCTTACAGGCTCAGGTACTGAAGAAGGTACCACAGCCCTAAAACTGAGCTCCTGCCAGAGGCCTCCAAACCAGCTGTCACTCCATCACAGAATCACAGAATGGTTGAGGTTGGAAGGGACCTCTGGAAGTCATCTTGTCCAACACCCCTGCTCAAGCAGGGCCACCTAGAGCAGGTCACCCAGGACCATGTCCAGAGGGGTTTTGAATATTTCCAAGGATGGATACTCCACAACCTCTCTGGACAACCTGTGCCAGTGTTTGACCGCCCTCACAGAAGAAAAAGTATTTTCCTGTGTTTTGATTTGTGACCGTTGCGTCTTGTCCTGTCTCAGGGTACTACTAAGAGTCTGTCTCCCTTGTCATCAGCTGTGGAGCTAGAAGCAATACAGAAGTATCAGAGGGAGTGAAGGTGAGGAGTGCTGCTGAAGGGCAGTGTGGATGACTTGAAAGGAATGCTATGCTAATGTGGACATGACCAAAAATGAAATCCTGCCCCTTGCTTTTACGTGAAAATAATATTCCCTCCATAGTAACTCCTTTCCATAGCTGAATTTTAATTAAACCGGTGGTCTGGTGGTTACAGACTCATCAACCTGCACTGGAACATCTTCCTCCCCTAGTTATCATCCTCCATTATTTACAGTACACTTTCTGTAACCAGTTGGTACTGGGGCAAAAATAGAAATCCTGCTCATATCACTAGAAATACTTCCACCCATGTCCTGTAGGCATGGAATGACCATTTTCTGTCTTCTGAAAGGCCTATCTCCCTTTAATTTGTATAGTCACTTACCCCTGTAAACTCCCAACAAAACAAAGGTGTAGAATTCAACATATACTTTGCATAAGTGCAAATGACAAAATACATTGAAGGTGATGGTAAAGCGGACCCAGAGAAGGCAGGAGAAACAGCATGTGATTCAGCTGCCTGAGCATATGGACCAGGAGACATACAGTACACCTGAGCCCTCCTGGAGATGTGACTCACGGCAAGGAGGGATGTTGTAAGGCATTTCTGCTAGCCGTAGTTGCTCTTGGCTGGGCAGCTGCATTGCACACTAGGTGTCTCAGTCTTAAACGGAACCTGCCCCAAATGTCTCAGCAACCAATATCAACCACCAAAATCATGAGGAAAAAAATTCCGTGTTCTGAACGGAACACTTTTGAGATTTACAGCACCACTCCAGACACCAGCACGGTGCTCCAAAGTCGGAGTAAAACACTACCAGTCACAAATATTAACAATTTTTTTTTATACATTTGGTTTTTACGGTAGGTATCAGTTGGCTAAATACAGGCATGTAGTGACATTTGAGATACTCTGGGATACACGCACAGGGTGCGCTGGCCTGACATAGGCCTTACAGGAGATCTGTGTATTTGTCAAGCTGCAGAGTCCTCCCAAATGACACCGAATTAAGGAAATTGTCTTCAATGCCCACCGCTTTGCATGGCTATACAAGGAGCAGAGACGTGGAGAATCATGTCTTTGTATTTGTCTTAGAAAACCCTCTGGTCTCTGTGGAACAAACACCTGGAGACAGTTCACCTCCTGCTATGAAGAGTTTGTCTATGGTTAATCAAACAACCCAGACTATCTGTAGAGAAAGCAATAGGTTTCCTGAATCCTTAGCAGCGAGCCTGCTCTTTCCAGCCCCTGAACATGTTTTGGTTGAGCAGATCATTGCTCATCCTCTTATGGTTTACAATGCAGGTCATGAACTTGGAGTATAATATTCCAGCGCTTATGTTTTTAAAGTGCAACCCATGTAGCATTTTAAGCAGAGTAAATACTCAATTAGAAGACAGCACTATACTCCCGGTACAATGTTATGTGACAGGGAAAACAGAACAAGTAATTATATTTGTTTAATTTAAGAAATCAAGTGGACAAGGGTATCCAGACCTTTCTCTTACCCTTATTACTTGTTTCAGTTTTGTTGCTGGTATTTTTCCTCCTGTTTAATAGACAAGGCAGCTGACAACTGAATTAGTACTCTTTCCTTAGTATGCCACTGGCTCATGACAATAGCCTTAGGGGTAAGATATAGATAACTGAGAAGTTTTCTCACTGTTGTGATATATTTTTTCGTATGGTTAATAAGGCAATTGAAATGACATTCTGTCATAGTGGTACAATCCAGTGAATTTGTGATTTCCCTTGTGTTGCCACTAGGAGGAGATGCACTGTATTAATAACCCCCTCTCTTTTTCTTGGAGAACACGTTTAAAGGATATGACAGCTTGCAAACTAAAGCGTCCTTTAGTGTTGCTAAGGATTAGCTACTGTTTATTATCACTAATGGGAAAAGGCTCAGGGATGAGCTGTTGTTGCTCCACTGTGGGTTTTGTTTCAAAAGCCTCACAAGAGTGCCCTTATATTCCAATCAGTGAGTTCAGCTAAAGAAACACAAATAAGAGAATCATTGGCAGTTAAAACAAAACAATAATAATGGTTACATCTGTGTAAAAGGATACTTAGTAAATTGCTTATAAGCAATTCCATGGTTTTCCTTACAATAAAGCCTATCAAAGCATGTTGGGCCCGGTTCATTTCTGAAATAACACTGTTAAGGTCCCGATGACAAATCCTGCTATTGCTGTTGTAAATCAAGGTGTTTGCACTGAGGACCAGATCAGCTGGAGACTCTGCTCGGTCTATCTGCATCAAGATGCCCTGTCCTGAAAGGTGCGAAAGGCAAAGTGAGGGACACAGTGCTGAGCACCTTGTGAGAGCAGGGCTTTTCTCAGCACAGATCTCCATCAGCACCACCCGCTATTCTAATATGGTAATTGTTTATTTCCCAAAGACCTCTGTACCAGCAGCTCAGATTCATACGAAAACACGGCCTTAGTTCAAGCGTCTGTCACAGCTAGAGCGAGTACAGGGGAAAGAGGTAACTGGAGTGGCAGAGGCTGTCCTGTTCTCAATGGACGGGCAATTGCCCCATGGCGAGACAGAAGTGGATGGTGTATTTATGCACAGGCACATATTGATCAAGTGGTACACGCCTCTAGACATACTGTCTGTACTCGAAGGGCTCCAGCTTGCGTGTTGCAGGTTATTAATCTGATCAGTGTCTAAGTGTAGGACTTTCGGCTGGAGCTTTGCTTACTGCAGGTCATTGAAAAACACATTTAGCTAACAGCTCGTGAACCGTTTATCAGAAAACTCCAAGGACATAAATAAGAGAGCAGAATTTTCTCTTCTCATTGTTAAAATTGAGGCACAGTATATGTATACGTGTATATTTCTCTTTTGCTTTACTGGCGTTGCATGTCATCAGGGATCTGCAGTCTCAGTGTTTCTCACCAGCTTTGAGGATCAGCACATGCTCAGACCTACCACATCGCATGCTTTAGGAATGTTCTGTATTTATTCAGTCATATATCATTATACCTCGTTTGCACCCTTTGCACAGGCTCACATTCATTTTAGGTGCTTCCTTCTTCCACTCTGTGACCTCCCTTGCTTGTTACAGGCAGTAAACACGTTTTTTTTTAGCCAACAACCAGTAGAAACTTGTGTATGGGGTGGAGAGAGACAATGGTGTCAAGCAGTCAGAAGGTACAACTTAAAGGAAACCTTCACCAAATGACATACCATGGCCCCTTCTCAGAAGGTGACCTAGGGTCCCCATCCACAGGGACTCAATGATCTTAAAGGCCTTTTCCAACCAAAATTATTCTATTCTATGATTCTATGATCTCATGACTAGATCTTGCTCTGCAAGCTGAGGGTTGTGACAGTTACTTAACATAGATATGGTCGTGTAGATATGCTGCACACATCGTAGATGTTCACTCCCACTTGAAAGGTCTACTGCTACTCCAGAAGGGAATGGGTCACCTGTAACTCTGTGTCATATCTGGTCATCCTTCTAGATGACCTGGATACCCTTATATATCTTATATAACACTGGACCCCTCTGTATTGGGGTCTGCCCACTTAGTTTATTTGTGTCCCTCTCTAGTTCTTATTTCTGTATTCTGCACCCCGGGGTTTTCATGCAAGTTTGTAGCTGAGCAGTTTAGAGGCAGGAACTGATCAACTCTGTATATTCCTGGAAGGAACAAAACTATATGCAAATCCAAGCACCTTTTTTTAATAGTTTCATTGAGATAAAGCATTAGAAAAGAGGAAACATTAAATGACTTGGCATAGATTTTTCTTTTTCAAGTTAAATGTTTGAACTTTCCATTTCAGAGGAATGATTTATTTTACGATCAACTTACATTTTTAAAGGGAATAATAAAGAAGCAATAAATTAGCCCAAGATATTTTGCTATTTCAACTCTTACTGATAGGAGTCATGATCCTACAAGCAGGTATGCACAATTTCAGGCTAAGGACTCTCTTCACCTTTTTCACACTGCTCCGGTGCTGAGAATAACACATGGACATATTTTTGCAGGATTGGGGCCCGGCTGAGCAATATCTGATTTTATGTATTTGGAAGCAATGAGCATATGAATAATACATCTATAGGCCTGAAGATTTAATGGCATGTAGGGAAAATGACAGGGTGAATGCAGAGCACTGCAGAGCAAACAGTAAATTTCCAGTAACTTAAAGGAAATTTAAACTATGAGAGATGAGGGACTAGGTAGTGATCAGCGATTCTTGCTGTTTAAGCAGAACCAAATTCCATGGAACCACATCAACGACAATTCAAAAAGCTAATACTTTGTTCGTGTAACTAATGCTGTGGGCCCCAGCATCAGAGACCGATAACAAAGTATGCTGGTTGGAAGGAAAGCCCTCCAAAACTGGACTTTGCTGTCTGCTGTAAAAAGCAGCTCATGTAATGAGGTTTTCTATTTTGATGTTTTTCCCGCAGTACTCTGCACTATTATTTTGGCCTCTGAGTACTGGAGGGGGTTTTTCCCTGTCCTCCTAGACACCGAAACTTGGCCTAAAACATCTTTTAATTTGTCACGCTCTTGAAGTGTAGCTGTAACCAGGAAGGAGTGGGGTGGTGGGAGGTGATTTTGGTTTTCTGTATGATGCAGGAGATTTTGCCCTTCAGTGAGACCTTCCCACTGCCATCATGGTGTTTGCAATGCTCAGCACCCAGGAGCACCACCATGGAGAGATGGAGCTGGATGGACTCCTTTGCAGAGGGAGTGCTTCAACAACTCTTACTTTGACAGAAAATATTAAATCCGAGAACAGTATCCTTCCATGCTTATTAAACACTTGTTCCAAAAATCCTCCCAGTCTCTTTCCAATCAGGATTAATTTTAAAAGAGAATTTAGCATTCATGAAGGGTTTATCATGACAACTGTGAACATTGGGAGCCAATATAGATTAAATGATTTCATAGAATCATAGAATCATAGAATCATAAAATTGTTCTGGTTGGAAGAGACCTCCCAGATCATCGGGTCCCTAGACCTAGACCTCTGCAGATAAGCTGTCCCTATTGAACATGTATGTCTACATTGTAGGTTAAGTCAAGACTTGCTGTCATCCACAATGGCTGTCTAGACGCACAAAGGCCTTAAAGGAAATAAGCTCAACATCTTTCTTGACACTGTAACAGGCTTCTAAATTTTTATGTCTTATTGTACCTTAACCCAGCAGAGAAGGCAGGTGGTATTCCAGCATTAAAAATTTGCTTCCCCTCAGCCCCTTTCTATTGCCATAGGAAACTGTTGACAAGTCATTTAAAAAATAGACAAGATCAAATATATCCAGAGTATTTTAAAACATAAAGGCCTTACAAAAAGAAAAACAGAGAGTCTGCAACACTTCTGCAGAACACAAATTGAAGAGTTCTGGCTGTGGAAAATGAACTACCACAGTCTTAGACTCCAGGGAGTAAATGAGGGGATTTTTGGAGACTGAAGTCATGTCAGGCTGTCTGTACAGGCATAGGGGACACTTGTCCCCATCTCTGGAGGTATTCAAAAGACGTTTAGATGAGGCCCTAAGGAATATGATTTAGTGGGGGACTTGGTAGTGATAGGTTAATGGTTGGACCCAATGATCTTGGAGGTCTCTTCCAACCAGAACAATTCTATGATTCTATGATTCTATAGCCACTCTTCGATAAGCTCTGTGATGACTTAGCCCAGACAACAGCAGCTTTTGGAGAGGAAGATCCTGGACGTAATATGTGTCATAATATGGACTGTAACATCTGAACTGACCAAGTGTGACCAAGCCAAAGCAACTTACCCTGTTCTGCCAGGTTGTCCTGGGTTATCTCTTCTTAAGCACACTGGAAACACTTTGTCTTCTTTCCTAAATTAAATGATGCTCAGGAACTTCCCCTTGCAGTGGATGGCTATTGTCCATTCTCAGCCTGCCAGAGCTGTCCCTTCAGGCTCTGGAGACCAGCAGCCTCTCGGAAACTCTCTCCCAGGCACAATCTGGGAGCCAGCACAGACCAGAAACTTTTCCTAATAGACGTTTTGGATAAGGCCACACTGTTCTGAAGTTGAAGAGAAATTATTGCTGTGGGCATGGACTATTTCAGTTGGCCTCCCTGCCAGACAACACCATGCAAGTATTCTTAATTTACTAGTATAACCTTTGAATGGGGTCATTTCACCTGGCTTCTGACTTCCATACTAAGATTTCTTTAGAACTTAGTGGAGAGAAATGGGCTTTTTTAGTGTGTGATTTGTCTGACTACTTTGGGCACTTCCAGCAGGATAAGATGACTTGCTCTCTGAGAATACTCATTTCTTTATGTTGACTGAAGGTCTTGAGTCACCACTTTAGATGGAAGTTCTTCATTTTATCAGACAAGTTTCCCCTCTCAACCCAGGTTACAGCTGAGCTATCTCTGGCAATGCAGAAATTACCATCCTTAGGTCTTAGCTGAGCCTGGTCTTAACTTTGCAATGTAACCATAACCTTAGTTTTTCCTTGGTTTCCCCTAAAGGGGTGATTTGTTACAATTGTTGTAGCGATAACACACACCAAAACTCCAAATAAAGATTACTGGAAGAAAATACTGAGTCCTCTTGATGAGTTTTGCATGTGAAAATATGACATGGGTAAAGGTACCTTGGGCAATCACAAATCCTCCTATGAAGCCCTGCTGCCGAGCCTCTGACTTTTCAATACTATCCATGTAATAGGTAAGAAACTTTAAGATGCCTATTTTATTTGTGATTTTTGAACCAACCCTTGCATTGAGTCTCAGTAGAAGATTAAAAATAAATTAAACAATCAGAAATTTTCTTATTTCAGATAAGCAATCTGAAAATTAATAAGCAATCTGAAATCTAATTTTAGATTACCATAAAGATACCATGTGAGTGCAAGTTTCAAAAAAGGGAGGAATGAGAAGATTTACAACAGGGGAAGGCATGAGGATTAAGATGAGCCTATCAGTTAAACTATATGAAATCATCTGCCATCTACTCCCTTTCCATATGCACACCAGCTTCTTGGATGAGGATTCTCTGGACAGCTCAGCAGAGCCAAAATGCTGCTACTGTGAAAATGCGTTTAGTAATAGCTGGGATGGAAGTGGAGCTCAAGCAATGCTGTTGGGACATTTAAATATAAAGACAAACGGACAGCCAGTCTTTTCCTCCCACAGTCAGGGCCAGTGGGGCTTTAGCCACACCTGAAGTCCTACCCTTTCATTAACTTTAGTCCCCAGTCTGCACTGAGACACCTACATGCCAGGTAGATCCAGAATAAGTCTGAACATCTCATGTTAGCTTTTGGGATATAAAGCCACCACAGCTGTATGGTTATGTGGCACCAAAACCTCTTGCTTTCCTCTGTCTTTTGAGGCAAAGCAATGTAAATACTGTCTGAGATGCTGCATAAGCATCTTGGCTGCTTTAGACACACATCTTCATGCTGAGATTGAATAGGGTGATATGAGACCACAAAAAGGAATAGGAACATGATATTATAGGCTGTGTTATTGCTCACGTCAATGGTGTTTCCCTATCTCAACACTGATTTTCTGTAGCGGCTTGGAAATCCATCCTCCCCAGGATGCTGGAGCGTTAGACACTACCAAACCAGAACCAGAAATGCAAGCGAGCTTACAGTCCAAGAAGGGTGTATGTTTCTGCGAGCATTATTGAGCCTGGCTGGGTGTCAAGCTGCATGGTTTTGGCAAGAGCTCTTTTCGAAGAGTTTACGGGTACTGACTTGTTCTGCATTGCACAATATATTTTTCCACATCATGATTTCAATGGAACAGCTCCTGAAAAAAAAAAACATTACTGAATAAGGGCAAATAGATCAGACCCGAACCCTTTGAAGATTTCTAGGGCTTGTGCTATTGACAGTTTCTTTCCTGACTTTGCTTTGTTTTTGTGCCTATTGAGTATCTGACGGCTGTTTTAGAAACTACTAGCATATGCTACAGAGCACTAAATTTTACAGTACCCCTACAGTAACCTTAATACCTTTTATCTTGAATACTGTAGTGCATGTACCTTTATTTATAATGTATTGTACAGCCTGTGATGCTCACTGGTGCTGTACTTTTACCATTAGCACTCCAGGAAATGAAAGAGCTGTAGCTTACATTATGACAGGGGCAATTCAAGTCAGTCTTACATGGCAAGGAAGCTTTCGTTTAAATTGGAGCCTGAAGTGGTCTATAGGATTAAGATGAGTAAACAGTTACTAGGAAAAAAATACTAGAAAAATCAAATTTGGAAATACAGGCCCAGAAAAGGACATAATTTTGGTTTTCAGTTCATTTTTGAGATGCAGAGTGGAGTGGAGGTGGAAGAATATGAAGAGGCAGTGACTGGTGATTGAAAGATAGAAGAGACCTCTCTGCTACCCAGTGGTATTAAGAAGGGAGATAAAAATACAGGAAAGGGTAGAAAGAATAAAATCTGAGAAAAAAAAAGGCTTGAAGGGTGGACAACATAAACTACTTCGCAGCACCCAACTTGGGAACATGGCTGTTGCTTAATTTATTTGTGTATCACTCTCTGAAGTCACTTAGTCACCTCTCGAGTTCAAGAGGAGGATGGGGTTTCTGCTGTAGGCAGTTGGGCTACGTTTCCTCTCCAGGTGGTGTAAAAGCCTCTAAAGATGAGCCAATGCCCTTGACTTGTAGTGAGGCTGAAGTGAGAAAACCAAACTGAGTGATACAAGGTCCCTGAGGGACAGGAGAAAACATTTACTTAGGCCATTATGGAAGTGAGATGGAGGAAAGGAACAAATGCTAAATGCATGTGCCAGAAGGGGGATGGAGGTAGCTCCGTCATGTACCGTGACATCCATGACAGAAACGCAAGGCTGTTTGCCATTTATCTGCATCTGAGCTTAATGGATGTGGTTTACTGGTTTTGGCTGGGATGGAGTTAATTATATTCACAGCAGCTGGTATGGGGCTGTGGTTTGGATTTGTGACCAAAACAGTGTTGATAACACAGGGATGGTTTCATTACTGCTGAGCAGGGCTGACACAGAGTCAAGGCCTTTTCTGCCTCTCACCCCACCCCACCAGCGAGGAGCTGGGGAGGCACAAGAAGCTGGGAGGGGACACAGCTGGGACAGCTGACCCCAACTGACCCAAGGGATATCCCACACCATATGATGTCATGCTCAGCAATAGAAGTTGGAGGAAGAAGGAGGAAGTGGGGACATTGGGAGTGATGGCGTTTGTCTTCCCAAGTGACCGTTCCGTGTGATGGAGCCCTGCTTTCCTGGAGATGGCTGCGCACCTGCCTGCCCATGGGAAGTAGGGAATGAACTCCTTGCTTTGCTTTGCTTGTGCATGCGGCTTTTGCTTTCCCTATTAAACTGTCTTTTCTGCAGCCCATGGGTTTTCTCATTTTTACCCTTTTGATTCTCTCCCCTACCTCACTGAGAGGGAGTGAGCGAGTGGCTGTGTGGGGCTTAGCTCCCTACCAGGGTTAAACCACAACATATGGTAAGACCTATGGGTCTTGCAGCTGGGCAGCGCTGGACATGTGCGATTCAACCAGAGATTTTCAACTGGGGCTGAATGGTCTGGAGCTGGACAACTCCACCTGAGGATTTACACCCGCACAGAGCTAAGACAACTTGTATCGTCTGAAGGAAGGACCTATATCCAACGTACTGCTATTTTTTTTGCATTTTTTGCATTATGAACTGCACCTTTGGGAGGAGCACTTTTTGTTATCTACAAAACAGATATCAGTAGGAATACAGAGATCCCGATCCCGCTGACAAAGTGTGCGCTGCTGATCGATGACAAACTTCTATTGACTGAAACAGCATCAAGCCCAAAAGATGAAAGCAAACCAGTGATCTTTTTTGTGTTTGCTGGCAATGAACTACGGTACGGTAGAAAAAACAGGCTTGATTCTGCTCTCCATTCCCAATGTGTACGTGAGGAGTAATGACACTGAGTTCAGTGGAGTTTGTGTAAGTGGAAAACCAGATTCGGGAGCTCTATCGAACCCAATCCCACATCTTGTAGGAGGCTGCATTTCCACTTCTTTCTCACAGGGGCTCTTTGTTTGTATTTTTCCCCTCTGTATCTCTCTTTATTTTCCTTTCCTTTGAAGTCTTAAATCCTGTAGGTGACCAATCTTTCATCCATAATCTGCAGCATTCAAATTAAAGGGAATGGTCTATAGATTCTAGGATTTTCTGCACGCTATGGCTAAATCCTAGCGGAGTCCCCTATGAGCTAAGAAAGCCAGGAGCAGAGTGTGAAGTTAAATTGATCCAATCAATGTGCCACATGCAATCATGTTGTGTTCATTGCTAGTCAACAAACAAGCTAAAGCCCTAGATATATTTCTCCTCCTTAATAAATTGTTGTTTTATCAAGTGATGGGCTAGCCAAACATGTTTAGCAATCTCAGTAGTTCCTGTTCTTATTAATCATGGTGTAGCCTTGAAATCTGCAAGATTCCATAAATCTTCCTTCAACTGAATACTTCTAAAATCCATTTTACTAGGTTTGTGTTCTATTAGGAATAAATATGATCATTTTTCATAGCAAAGCTGTATATTGCTTTAAAGAAAATAGATAGGATGGAAATAAGTGCATTTTCCTCCAGTAACATTAAACAAAAAGGTTAAGCTCCTACTGACAGGAAAGATGTATTTGCAAGTGATTAGTTATATTTCTATCATAGTGCTTGTCTGTGTTCTCCTTTTGATGTTCAAACAAAGCTCTTGAACACACTGGGTTGTAGTCTCTGATGTTGGTTTATAGGTAGGACTGAATTCCAAGCACTGAACTAGTAGGCAGGCATTAATAAAAAGGAGAGCTGTTCTTCCTGCTGGTTAATATGTGACTAAGCTGTCCTGTTTTAGGCCTCAATCTGTCAAGAACAGGTGTATAATAGGGGAGTCCTTGAGGCGCAAAGACTGGAGCTATACACAAAGGGTTTTGTTCAGCTGCACTCAGGACAAATGTTGAAACACCAATTTACAAAATTGTTTTGACACAGAATTATTTTATGGTTATTATGACACAGACATAAAATTATTTAGGTTACTCCAGGCCCAAGAGGATTGGTAGGAACTCCAGATGGACCTAACTAAACTACTGTAGGTAATTGGGCAACACAATGGCAGATGAAATTCAACACAGACAAGCGGAAGATAAAATGCGTCGGGAGAAGAGTTTAAGTGCTAAAAATCCCATAGACTTCAGGGAGGTCAGATCCTTCAAGTGCTGATAGGAGCTGAACAAATTTTACCCTCTCAGTAGAAATCTCTGGCTCAGTGTAGATGGCAAATATGTAGAGAATGCGGATCAAAATAAATCTTTCTTTTATATCCCATTTCCAGTCGCAGACAATCTCTTACATTTCAGAAGGCGACAAATCATCAACAGCCAAGTTACGCCCTCGAAGAAAACTGTCTCTCAACAAATATCAAACTAAAGTTCAGAAACATGAAATGTGATTGTAAACATTGCCTAAATATAGGCCTGTGTGCTTCCTGACCGTGCTAAGGACATACCGCCGTCAGTTCCTTCCAGGAACCTGAACGGAGGCATTTGGATTCCTCCTCCCGCTGCTGCAGACACAGGCCAAATAATTATTCCACCAGCTGAATCAAAACATGTAGATAAAGAGAAGTCCAATTAGACTTAATAAAAAATCCAAAAGCCAAGTACATCTGCCCTGGTTAGGTGCCGCCAAGCCATGTCCTCTGTGCTAGGAAATTCCATCTTATTTTAAAGTTGTATTTTTGTAAACTTCAGCTTCCAGCCATTGGATCTTGTTATGCCCTTGTTAGCAGGGACGACAAGCTCCCTGTTATCAAACATTTCTAAGTACCTTACGCAGTGATCAACTCACCTCTTCACTTTCCCTTTGATAATCTAAGTTGAGCTCCTTAAGCCTGACATTGCAGAGCTTGTTTCCCAACCCGTGGATCAGTTTTGTGGCACTCCTTTGAGCTCTCTATAGCGTATCCATGTCCTCCTGAAAAATAGCTATACCCTCTTAAGAAATGCAGTTTATGGTCACAGTGTTCCACTGTCCAGCTTCTAATTGATTGTACCCCTTTTACAGACGCAAAATTGGTTTAACTCTCTTTGCGGTGTTTGCACTGAGTGTTTATAATAATGCAAAATAGTTGCGTGTCCATGACATACTTGACCAGGTACCTGTTTGGTGTCTGCTAGGGCTTGTAACTTCTACCTAAAGGACATCAACCTCTTAGGACAGTAAAGTTTTGTCTGGTGCATTTTTCTCAACGGAACAAAAAAAAACCATCTTGTGGTGATGGCCATAGGATTGGATGCCATTCTGTAAGACATATGGCACGTGAAATAGAAATTCTTAGTTTCTGATGCCCTTGTCTTTCCAGGATTACAATGTCTTTACATTGCAGCCCAGAAAAGTTATTAACTTTACTATCCACTTAAGCTGATTTCTTAGATATACAGGTAAGAGCTGTTACGAACCCCATTTGTTTAGAAAGGCTGAATGTCAAAACAACATCATATGCTTAAACCAGGAATGACTATTTGCATGGAAGTCTTCAGCTTTTCAACTTTTGCTTCTAAACCTTACAGCTGCCTTTTAAACAAGACCCCCCAGTGACTCAGCAGTAGGTGGGACAAATCACAGCGTGTGATCTAGAACTGGGAAACTGCAGAGCATCCATTGTATCACCCTTCTGCCGCAAAATTCTCCAAGCCCCAAGGGCAGAGGGGTGACCACTGCAAGTGTCCATCCAGACAGGCCGAGCTCCTGGGATTCAGAAGCCTGGCCTCTCTCTTAGTATGGAAAATAGTGGAGTTTGCTGAGATCTTTAATCTTTTGCAACTTCATTCCTCTGTGTCTGTGTGTGTGTGTATATATATGGGGGTTTTTTTACCTTTTATTTCTTTTTTTCTGTATATACCCCATCAGGCTTGTGATACTGATCCTGAGCTAGACCATCACCTGGGACTAAATAAGTATGGTTCCATTGATTTCAACTGAGCTAAATAAGGTTACATAAAATGAGGAGCTGTAGTTTTATTTTTATTTTTTTTCATGGTGTAAAACCACAGATTTCCTTATTGATGTCAGGGTAACTAAGACCAGTGAGTCTGTAGGGTGTGATTGTATTGCTATCTCTGCAGCTGAGAGTAAGCATTCATTTCACTGGTAAAGTGGGGTAGGGTTGGGTTCCTCTCACAAAATGCTTCAAGTAGATAAAAGCCCAGGGAACATTGTCTTCAGTTCATTTTTGATGCCTGTTTGTTTTATTAGTGAAGAAGAGCAACTAGATGAATTCTGAAGGGCTGATTGTGATTTTGTCTGAACAAATATGTATCAGGAATTGCTCCAGTGATGCCAGTAGTGATAAAACAGCATCAAAACAACATACAAATCCAGGGAAAAAACTACTGCAAATGCAGGAACTGAAGTGAGAATCAGCATTGTCTTCATTAGTGCGTAGAATCCCTCTTTCCCAGCCTGAATTTTACCTTTACAAATCATTTGACAGGGAAACATAATTGTTGGAGCCTCATCAGGGATATGTTTTTACTAACAGCAAACTGATACAGAATATAAAACCGCCAGGCTCTCACTTATTTGAATATGAAACAGAAAGGAGAGGCATATCAAAACCACAAACACAGATATAAGAGTATTTAATGTGGTTTTATCCTGGCTTAAAATTGCCCTAAACTCTATGTTGGCTTAGTATAATATACCAAAATCCATATGCATCTTGGCTGTGGAAGGAGTATATATGTAATTCAGTAGATTCTACCTGTTCACATGGGACTTGGCTGGATTTGAAACCTTTTAACCATTCTCCACCTCCTGATGTGACTGACACCAAGCCCTTGTGTTAAAGTGGCTGCTGAGTTTCTCGCTACATCCAAAAGGCTTTAAACTTGACCCTATGAGCAAAGCGGCCGCTGTTATCTGCAGCGACTCCTGCGAAACTCAGGAGTATCATGAAACGGCATCGTCGCTTCTGCTTCATCGACAACTTTATTCCAAAATGACATCAGTGAGCTACAATCGGCGCCCTAAATTGGAATAAAAATGTCTTGAAAAATTAAGGATGTTAAAAGGAAATTAAAAAGATGTGAACATAAGTTGGGCGAGTCCAACAAAAAGTGAGGTGGATATTTTTATGTACCTTTCAGCTGTAAAAATCGCTAAATCACAGTTGTACATTGATGAAATTGTTTTAACAATTAAATAACAGCATCGATCCATCTCCATCTTTATATATAATTGCCAGGAAACTCAACATAGAAAACACACCTCTGAATGCAGTCCTCGAGGTCCCTGTGTCTTGTGGCTGCAATCCCCTCTCACTATTATTAAAGTAGATGGGAAGGGGACTTGGGACTTCTAAAAAGGAGAGAAGAAATAGAGCTGTGCTGGGGAAAAAAATAATAATAATGAGAAATCAGGATGCCTTACTGAACAGCCAGAGTCGTTTTATGTGGAGTTTTCCCCTCCAGCAACCAAATGGAACCCAAACAAGTCTATTTCTCTGAAAACTTGTTCTACCCACCATTCCCCAACTAAAATACGTTGTAATAGTATCATAAAACAGCCGAGGATGAAGAGCTTATTCTGATGGACTGCTCAACATCCTAAAAGGATGGATATTAATATACCTGGGAATCTCACAGTTGAAGCATTTTAATGCAAACTCACAGTTTGCAGGGAATTGAAATACTTCACCTAAATAATTTATATATGTATCTGTGTATATAAAAAAATGGAAAAACGAAATTTCATAATAGCACTAAGTCTGGGGATGTTGTTATCAGGAGATAATCACATCCCGTGGGGGTTCTCGCACTCAGCTGTGCCTCCTTTCCCTTCTCTTCCCCAGTCCTTGTCTTGCCCCTGAGGTATGATTTTTCTCATGATAATTCTTATCATGCCTTCGTGGTTAGTAATAATAATTAAAATAAAATACTTTATTCACATCTTCCCTGGGTGCTCAGCATATGATCTAACTCCCCACCCCCCACCCACCCCCACTTTTCTCTACCTCCGCTGTTTGATTAACTGCCTTGGAAAGAAAGAAAAAAAAAATTCAAGGAGTGGGGTTCTGTTTTCTGACAGAAAATGCAAAAGGCTGTTGTGGCTGTATTGATCGGGCTGAGAGAACGGCATTGCAAACAAGCATAGCTCTCCTGAGAAATACGCACTGAAGATCCATACGTTCATTGACATTTTATAGGATGTCTAGACTTGCTAATCCACTGTGAAAAATGCAAGCTTTGTAGTATAAAAGGATGGAGAGGGGGCCGTGTTCCTTGTTCGCAGGAGCAGTCCTCTCCTGTACCAAATTACCAACGGTTTAATAAGGAGGGAACGCAGGTCCAAATTAAGACTTGGTTTCAATGACTTGGACACCCTCCGTACTTCCCAGAATGCAAAGCTGGGATTAGCCTCCAGCCAGAAACACGTTTTGAAAGGTTGGGTGAGACGCTGGCTGGATTTCGTCTGCGTACGGGGAGCAGAAGAGTGTCGTAACCGAAATTTCCTAAAGTAAAAAAGTCTCTGTACTAAACGTTCCTTTCCAAAGTCAGACGCTCTCCCGCTCCGTCTATTCCCCTTTCGTAGCAACTTTTTTCCCCCTGCAGACTGGTAGAGGATAAAGGAGTAAATAGGACAAGTTCTGAGTGCCCAGCCATCCCTTTCTACCAGCCTCCACGGAAACGTCTGTAGGTGAAGATAAAAACTGAGGGAAGGTTGGTGGAAACCACATCTAGGAATGACAGCGGAAAACTTGTTACCCTGGAGATGGGGGAGGAAAGCAACTTCAGGTCACCTTTGTGGCTTCTCACGTCGGGTTCTCTCTGAGACCAGGAGTTGCAGCGTTCCGTAGAGAGCTCCAAGTCTGGCTCGATGGCTCCAGCACCCCAGGGACCAAAACTGAAGTTTAGCTGTCTGGCAGCTTATCACCCTTGGAGAGAAACTCCACCTTCCCCCTTAGCAACAGCCGCCAGTAAAATTTGTGAGAGACCCTAAAGTAAATGGTTATTTTTATCAAATTAGAGGAGGTTTTTGGCAAAAGATGAGGGCAAGGGCAGGATACTGCTGTAGTCAAAGCAGAGGTCTGTGACATCTATAAGGAAGTGGATTAATTAGGTTATAATTAATATTAGTTTGTCCTGAACCCCAATGTAAGTGTACTAAAATAGTGTATTTTGTATGTACCGTTAGTGTTACGGTAACAGTTGCCGCTAGAGCAATAAAGATGTAATTAAACATTTGGGGGTTTTTACTAGCTAGGAATAATGTGGCAACACTTGATGAAACTCACTCACATACCCAGAAGCACAACTACGTGGTCAAGAATAATTGCTGTTAAAATCACTATGCTTTAATTCTAAAATCCCCGTGTTAACGCTGACTTTCTTCTTCTGGACAGATGCTCTTAGAAGCTTCTGGGAGGGACTTTCGCCAAGGAAGAAGTACTGCACTGGATTCATATAATAAATATTAGTTAACACTTTGAGCATTCACAGTGCATTTAGGGTCTGTTGGAGAAAATATTGTCTGCCACACAGAAACAGATGGTCCAAATAGAGTTGAACTTCCCAGCAATAGGAAGTTTATTGTTTGTCAGGCAGGGAAATTCAGATTTCAATAGCTGATAAAGGACTTCCCTCAAATACTTGGAGCAGGCACTCTAGCAAAGTAGTAATAGAACCAGTAGGAAAGAACTCCTCCTTTTTCCTCATTTGGATGGTGAAGCTAAAAACTATATGGAGATGGTCCCTCCAGTTCAGGGCAAGGTTGCAATTATTGGTGGAATAAGCCAGGGTAAGGTATTATATTCAAACCCTGTTGACGTGAGAGAACAGACAACCCCAGACTTTGCAGGGGGCTGCGCCGAGTCCCTGTTATATGATCCTTAGTTCAAAGAAAAAGTTCTGTCTTACTGTCAAGATTTTGGTAGGCTGTGCTGTCCTATTCAGCGATATGGTACAGGAGTTGGACTTCATGGACTTCCATGAGCCAGCAATGTGCCCTTGTGGCCAGGAAGGCCAATGGCATCCTGGGGTGCATGAGGAAGAGTGTGGCCAGCAGGTCGAGGGAGGTTCTCCTCCCCCTCTACGCTGCCCTAGTGAGGCCCCATCTGGAGTCCTGCGTCCAGTTCTGGGCTCCCCAGTTCAAGAAAGATGAGGAACGACTGGAGAGAGTCCAGCGGAGGGCCATGAAGATGATTAAGGGACCGGAGCATCTCTCCTGTGGGGAAAGGCTGAGGGAGCTGGGGCTGTTCAGCCTGAGGACGAGAAGACTGAGAGGGGATCTCATCAACGCTTAGAGATATCTCAAGGGCGGGTGTCAAGAGGACGGGGACAGACTCTTCTCAGTGGTGCCCAGCGACAGGACAACGGGCAACAGGCACAAACTGGAACATGGGAAGTTCTGCCTGAACATGAGGAAAAACTTCTTCACTGGGAGGTGCCAGAGCCCTGGCCCAGGCTGCCCAGGGAGGGTGTGGAGTCTCCTTCTCTGCAGAGATTCCAACCTGTCTGGATGCGGCCCTGTGCAGCCTGCGCTGGGTGACCCTGCTCTGGCAGGGGTTGGGCTGGGTGGTCTCCAGAGGTCCCTTCCAACCCCCGCCATTCTGTCATTCCGTGATTCATATTCTGGGATGCTACAGAAATCCCAGCACCACTTATAGACAAGTAAGGTTTTAATACTTTATGGATAATGGGATTTGTTCCAAAGGGTGAATGGGACTCCTAAGGTGCCCACCCCATAGCTCCCATAAGGCTATGCACTGGTCTTCCAGAACAGAAAGAAATATTCTTCTGGGTAAAATTTTGCAAGGGTCCTTTATTATTATTTTCTGCTGAATTCTTCAAATCTTTAGACAGAATTGGAGAGCATTACCGACTAGCTCTAATCAGAATTTTTTAAAAAAACAATAAAGCTTAGTAAGAGAGGATGTGGTTTTTCTGAAATCATGTGTATATATATGAGTTTAAATTTTTATATCTGCTGTAGTAATTTTTCACTGGCACTATTTAATATTGTCATTTTTTTCCCAGTATTAACTTTACAGGACATTTTGGGAAAAATAAATCTTAACTGATCTACTGGTGATGTATTATAATAGAAAGCTCACATCAACATTGAATGGATTTTCACCACTTGCATTACCATACATCTTAACAGATGCAGAATCGGGTCTCATATTAACATTAAGGTGATGAAATAGAAACACACAAAAATCCCTCTCCCACACACCATTTATGAACAGAAATGAACAGTAAGCCAAACCCTCACATCTAAATGCCTCAGACCTCTTGAGAGCCTAAGATTTTCCAAAATTACTGATGATCTCAAAATGATGGTCTCAAAATGCCCAACACAAAAATTGAGGTTTTAATAGCTTTTTGAAAATCAGTCTTATTTACATTGTTTCAAGTATGGAATTAAAAAAAAATACATATATATGTATATATATAATGTCAGCAAGCAATCCAGCTAATAAGAAGCTAATCTGAAAAGTCAGATCTGAATACTTAAAAAAATCAAGATAAAATACTCTAGATAATTCTTTAGTTATGGAACCACCCGTTAGCTATTTCTCAGTTCCACCTGCCTCAAGGAGCTGGTGACAGTAAGAAATGCCTTTTTTTGTAATATTTTCTGGAAGCCAAGTAAAGTATTCCAGGAAGTTCAGCTCTGCGAGAAATTTGCAACTGCTTTCCTTTTTGAAGTCCCTCCAGTGACAGGAAAGTCATTTGCCTCAGAGTGTGTATATAAATAAGAAAGAATAACCACAAAAAAAAATTTTTTTCCTTTCACAGTTCCTATGGAAAAGGGCAACAGTCAAAAGAAGTAAAGTATGCTGGATCGTGACTTGTATTCATTGCTCAAAACCACTTATTCTTAAATTAATAGGTAAGAGATCAATATTATTTCTTTTTGTAGTTTTGAATGCTTATGCTGTATGGATGTCTTTGGGAACTTGATTTCATTCCATTATGTCAAAACTTCTGACTTCAACTAATGTCATCAAGTTACAATAAAAGCCAAAATATCATTTTACTAAAAACCTCAGTCAGTGGCAATGAAGAGACCATTTCACTTAAATACAAGAGAAGCTGCAGAATCAACACATGAATGTTGAAATAAAGGAATGTAACACTGGGAAGGTCATTTGGGGTTACCTGATGAGGTCATCAAATAACTCTCAGCTGTCTAAGCTAAAGCTATCATAGTTGATCCTTCTGTTCCTCACCTGTAATCGAAGACCTGAGTTTGGGGGTGTTTGGATCATTGGTTTCCTTATTTCATTATTCTTGGTTTTACCATAATAGCATGGTAAGGCTCAGTCAGGGATCTCTGCCTCACTGGAACATCAATACAGGTATCAACACAGGCTGGGGGATGCAGGGATGGAGAGCAGCCCTGCCGAGAAGGACTTGGGGGTACTGGTGGATGAGAAGCTGGACATGAGCCAGCAATGTGCACTCACAGCCCAGAAAGCCAACCGTGTCCTGGGCTGCATCCAAAGCAGCGTGGCCAGCAGGTCAAGGGAGGGGATTCTGACCCTCTACTCCGCTCTGGTGAGACCCCCCTGCAGTGCTGCGTCCAGCTCTGGGGCCCCCAGCACAAGAAGGACATGGACCTGCTGGAGCGGGTCCAGAGGAGGCCACAAAAATGATCAGAGGGCTGGAGCACCTCTCCTGTGAAGACAGGCTGAGAGAGTTGGGCTTGTTCAGCCTGGAGAAGAGAAGGCTCCGGGGAGACCTTATTGCAGCCTTTCAGTACCTAAAGGGGGGCTATAAGAAAGATGAGGACAGACCTTTTGGCCGGGCCTGTTGTGATAGGACAAGGGGTGATGGTTTTAAACTGAAAGAGGGGAGATTTAGACTAGACATAAGGATGAAATTTTTTACGATGAGAGTGGTGAGGCACTGGCACAGGTTGCTCAGAGAGGTGGGAGATGCCCCATCCCTGGAAACATTCCAGGTCAGGCTGGACAGGGCTCTGGGCAACCTGATCTACTTGAGGATGTTCCTGCTCATGGCAGGGGGGTTGGACTAGATGACCTTTAAAGGTCCCTTCCAACCCAAACTATTCTATGACTCCAGGATCCTATGGAAGATAAAGGCTTTTTAAAGAGGAATGAAGGTAAAACTTCTGTCTGGCCTAACGTGGCTGACACTGAGTCATTAGCTACAATTGCTGAGTGTTTGCAGGATTAGGATCCTCATTTCTGACAGAGAAAAAAAAATAAATCTTGAGTTTCTCAGCAAAAAATCAAGACCCTGTGACTTGCATGTATAGTTAGCCTTGGAAATTGAGTTAAAACCCTTGCAACATAGTGTTGAGTTGCGTTGACCTCTGTTGTGCCCTTAGCTGAAAAAAGGATCAAATTATGGCAGTTCTGTTGTAGATGTACAAAGAAAATAGTGAACTTGATGAAGAATTTTTTTTTTATCTGAACGCTACAGTTAATTTGACTCACTCTGTTTTGCTTCTAGACTCAGGCTCTAGATCATCAATACTGCATAAATGCTAATTCTATCCGGGGCTCCTACATGGAGCAAGCCAAATAATTCAGTAGTAGAATCATTTAGGTTGCGAGGGATCTCAGGACATCATCCAGACCAGACTCATCTTCAAAGAAGGAACAATTCTGAAGTTATATCAGATTGTTAAGGACTATACCTCACATTCCTGGTGCAACTTAAAGCAACAATATAGGCGCGTGCTCTGCAGACTGGACATGGAGAACTGGAATTTGCTGCCTCCCTTCCCCTCAAAATCCTGGGGGAAAAAAAACCAAAACAAACAACCTTACAACAAGTTAGTATTTTTTTTATTAGCCTTCTCCCTCCCCTCCTCAAGAGTACTGGTCACAGGTCAAGATCCTGATGTGCAATGTACTCTATAAAAAGCAAAACAAAAAGTTCACTCCATTTACACCCCGGAACTTCAAATGACATTTCAGACTTCTCAGGTTCACCGCTTCCACCCAAGCTAAAAGAATTAATTCTAACAGCATATCTACTGCTATCGCCTCTGTACCCACAGAGTAGGGCAAGTACTCATTAAAGCCATAGTTTCGTTTTTTAGAATCACCCAATTTAGAGATGAAAAAGCCTTGCCAGTTCAGCTAGTCCATCCCCTTGTCAATACAGAATTGATCCTTACAAGATTCTCCAACTCTTTGCCTACTCTAATTTTAAATAATTCAAGTATTGAGGCTTCCACTTCTCTTGGGAGAAAATTCCAGTCAAACAGACCTTGGGGTCTGGAATAGATACTTCTCTTGATCTTTAGCTAAAATATTCTTTTACCCAGTTTTGTAATTTTATTCTCCTTAAGACTTTAACGACAAAGTCAGGAGAGAGAGCACTAAACCCCTTTCAAAGTGATCTATGAAATAATAACAAACACATCCGTGACACCAGCAACAGATTGAAACAAAGGCAAATTATTTTAAAAGTTCAGGAAAATATCCAGTCTGACTGGCTTTACTGACGAACAAATTAAGAGCGCACCAAAGGCTTGACGCAGCTGACTCTGCACTGACATTTGATGCCATCTACGCAACTCAATGAGAGCTGAGACACCAACATGGGGTGGCGGCTGTGATGCAAGACGCAGCTCAGGTTTGTACCCTTCTGCATTGGTGGCTGGAGGACAGATAGGATACTGTAGGGTATTTAAGATGTCATTAGAGGTGATGAAATTTAAGGAACTTTACTGAGACCCTACTTTGTGAACTTAGATTCCTATTGTCTTGGTTACACAGGCTCTGCAGCACCCTTCTGAGAGAGATCAGTATGAATATGTAATAAGATAAAGTGTCTTAACTACAATATTTTCTCTCTAAATAGAAAAAGTCGGCAGAGGAAAATGACGTTATATTTTCCTAACAATTATTTCCTAATGGTAATAGAGCTGTTTTCCTAAAAAAGAGCTAATAAGTACCATACTTATGGTACTGATGGCTTTTAGACGTCTAATTTCCATTGATTTTGACATGACTTAGCATCATCCTAAGTGCTTTTGAAGCAAAGTCACTAGCCTAAATTCTTACAGGGACAACATGGCTAAAATAAGAATTTAGTACAGTTATTTTGATCTGCATCAAATACTTTAACCATAAACCTGTCCTCGCATTTTTCAGTCAATAGTGAGAGGAGTTCATATTATTTCTCAGTTCCTACAAGAGACTCACAAGCTATTTCCCCAGAATCCTGATGAACATAAGCCTCAGGTGTCTTAATGCTCTCATGTACGTCAGAAACTGTGGAAGTCACTCGTCTGAGAAGAGCGCAGCGACTAAGGCTCACCTAACACAGCACGGATTAGCCACGCAACGTGGAATAATAGTCAAAGTTTGCCGTCATATGTAGGCCATTTCTCTTGTACCTGAACTATCTGCTGCAGACTGTACCTCAGGAAGGCTGTGCTTCTGGGTGAAAAAATAATATATAGTACATGGCTGTTGGCTAAATTATTAACTCGTAAACCTTAGAGAGAAGCTAACTTATATAAAAAGTCCAAGTGGATAAAGATATACTGGATCGTTCTGACAATGAAAATAGTGTAAGAATACAAGAATGAGAAATACATTACAAGGTGTAACATATGCTTTATTTTTGCTTGATTGCTTAAACGAGGTAGCAGTGGGAGACCACTATCCTATGACAATGTTCTGCTCCATTGACTTTATAAATCAAAATAGAATTACTCCTAACTAATCCGAAGACAAAATTGCTGTACAGCAACTGTATAGATATTGCTCAGTGGACGACATGAATTCTTGCACTTAGATTTCCTATAACCAGGAAAATATTCCAACAATATACGCTTTGAATTTATGAATGCAATTACATTTTTTTCTCATTCTAATGTCACCTGAACCCAAAATCAATGCGAACGCCACAAAGTTTTTTGGTTTTCTCCTATTTGTTTGCATCAGTGTTGCACTTTAAGATCCCATTCTGGGTAGAGACATATTTATGTAAACCTCTTTGCATCCAGTGGGTATACAGACTCATGCAGGTGTGTATGTCTTCAAAAACCGCCCCGGAGCTTACTCGGGAAAGCAGTAGCTGTGATCTGGTTTGCACATGGGGTTTTGAAAAGCGGTTGGGGGGGAGTGGAAGCAAAGACCCCTCTGGCAGGCAGTCTGAGGATAGTTCAAAGCACCTAGAATTTAAGGCAGAGTCTCTGTTTGTAAACTGAAGCTGCCAGAGTCTGCTCTCTGGCCATGTTTAACGTCTTTTATCTTTCAAAATAGAGTGGTCTCATCCTTCTGCCCCTTGGGAATAGTGCTGAGACCAACCACAGGACTCAGGATTTGGAGAGGGTGAGTTCTAGCTGGTCCATGGCAAAAGATGCCAGGGATTACTCTAATTATTTATTCCTATAAACAGTTAATTTTGGCATCTGAGTCCATTTCCCTCCCACTGTGCAATTTACTAGGAAAGGAGCAACCTACAGGTATCAGCCCCAAGGCGGATGCAACGTGGTGAGGACGTGGTGTGAACACTTCCCTGCTGTGCTACCCAGAGCACACGCTTTGCACCAGGAATTTCAGCGTGGGAAGGGGTTTTCACAGGCTTCTTTGGAAAAATCCCCTCTTAAAATGTATGGAAAGCAGGAGCTGAAGACGACAACAAGATAAAGCTGGCTAAAATGCTGGGCATTTTCCAGAATAGAACCGGTTCCTCCCTGTAACAAAATCAGTTTGTTAAGCGCCAGGTTAAAGGGACATTTTAAAGACAGAAAAGAAAATGAGGCTGCACAATAGAAAAATGTTTTGAATAAGAAGTTGGAGGTGTACATATTTACGGAGTTAAAATATAGTTTTTTACATTATTAGTGAGAAATCACAGTTTCATTGTCTTCTCCTGAGACAAACTGGATCTCATATAGGTCTGTGTTTCTCATCTTCTTTCTCCTGGAAGCTTTCTCTGCCCAATGGCTATTTTTTCCAAGAGGTATGGGTTATTTCATGGCTGAATGGAAAGAGAAAGAAATAATGAGAATTTCTTTTGCACTAAATCAGCTTTGATTTTCAAGGCAAGAAGCTTTTTGGAAATGAGATCTGACCTTAGGCTTTGATCCTGAAAAAAAGTGCGTGTACAAGCTTAAATATTTACTCATATATGCTTGGTGAATTCAATGGGATTTTTCACATGATGGGAAATACAGAAGAGTGTGAAAGTTTTACTTTTGACTTCAGTGGAAATAGACCATGGCAAAATGTATTTAAAATTCATGCCGTAAGTTAAATAGTTAGTATTTGTGATGTAGGAAAGTTTTGTTTGGGGTACCTCATTCTTTATGCAACCTGATATTTTATTTGTGTTTTCAATACCTGTTGCACAGTAACAGACGTTTGCTGGTCTGTTGAAAGTTTAGAAGAGATTCCTCTTGTTAGTTCCTGCTGTGACTTGGAGAAGGGAGAACATACTCCTGGTGGTACCTTTAAAGTAGTTGATGCGTTGGCCTGTATATGTAGAGTTTGGTCATTGCATGTGTCACCAGCATAAAGGGATCTAATTGTGTGAGGTGCAGTTGATCGTAAGATGTCAAGTTCACAAATTTCACAAGGAAATTCTACTCCTTCTCATGTCTCTGATGGGTCAGTACAGAGCTGGACTGTTTCCCTGTGTATGGTTTGACCCCAGTCACTAACCCAATACCCCGCAGCCACTTGCTCATTCCCCCCCTCCCCAGTGGGCTGGGGAGGAGAATCAGAACGAAAAGAAAACTCGTGGGCTGAGATAAAAACAGTTCACCAGGACAGCTAAGAAAAAAGACAATAATAATTATATTATATATCAATAAAGATAATACTAAAAAAATATAATGGTAATAGAATATATAAAATGAATGATGCACAAATTCTCACCACCTGATGAACGATACATCCCATCTCAAGCAGCGATCGTGGAAGAGCAAGTTCCAGAGAAAAGTGAGTGAGGGAACGAACAAAAGCACGAACAAAAGCACGAATGAACGAAAGGGACCCTCTAATGAAAAGGGAACCCCAGCCCACCAGGCGACCCCCACTTATACTGACCATGCCATCTATGGTACGGAATACTCTTCTTGGTCAGTTTGGATCAACTTTACCAGCTATACCCCTCCCAGGTTTTTGCACCTGCACGTTAGCAAAACCTGGGAAGCTGGAAGATGTCCTTGATCGCTTAGCAGCAACTAATAACATCAGTGTCTTAGCAACATTCTTCACATACCAAATCCCATACTAAACCCAAAACACAGTAGCTACTGGGCAGAAAATTAGCTCCATCCTGGCCGAAACCAGGACACCCTGTCACATCTCCAGCATGTACAGAGCCCTGGTGGTAGCTCTGTGGTGGAGTTCACACCTGAGAGACATCTAATAATGTACACTTCAAATAACTCATCACAGGAATTAACGTAAGCAGCTGACGAAAATTGGAACAGTTTTCCTTAATTGATTATTCTTTTAAAAAAGAATAAATATAGTACTATACATTCAGGTTTTCTGCCAGAATGGAGTACTAAAATCCATGTTTTCTTTTAAAGTGTTCTGACAAGGAAAAACAGGAGGAGAAGGATGTGTTTGCATGCACGTCAATGTGAAAGCATGAACATAGACACAGAGGAGAGTTTTCTGGTTGTTTTTAACGAAAGGGGTGTACCTGAATATGTAAATGCATCCTTGTCTGCTTTGGTGTTTACACGTGATTCAAATGTATACAAACACATAACAGACAGGCCATTACATATTTTTGCATATATATGTATTTATGCATGTGCACACAGACACGCAAGCGTGTGTTTGACAGATCTAAGGAAAAACAGTGCTTGGGATCATTGACTCATCCAGTGTTGCGCTCTCTGTTGATGACAGATTTCCTTTTGCTGTTTCTGGTCTTTTCTCAGTAGTAAGCGCACGACTACACTGATAAAAGTGGAAAAGCAACAAATTTTCCTTGTCCTTTTCACACCACATCCACTGTTAGGGTCCCTTATTTAGAAGAATTATAAACCAATTAACTGCATCTTCCTGCACTCTTGGGAGATCAGATGAACTAAGGAAGGCTGAGTTTAATCTAAAGGTCATCCAATGGACATATCCAGGATAGATTTGTTCTCCGCTTTTTATGCAATATTGAGAAAAAAGCCCAGAGAACGATGCTGGGATCTTTCCTGATTCTTGCAGCTGGGATGTAAATCCAGAATCCTGAGTGTTCTAACTCACAGGCAAAATTTCCATTTTGATTGTTAAAATCTTGCTGATGATGTTTTCCCATTTAAAATTAGCTGCTATCCCCAAAAAGGATTTTGCTCTCTATCCAATGTCTGTCTAGGGTAAACTTTACGTGCATTTGAGAGACCCCGGTCTGGAGATGTTCTGCTTTGGTTCAGAAAAAAACTCTTAACCATAAAATTGCAGAGAAACTTGTAGAACCTCAAAATTTGCCTTTTTTTTCCTCATTGTCACTCAAGATAATGCATGGTATCATGGTTTAACCCCAGCCGGTAACCAAACACTACGCAGCCGCTCACTCACTCCCCTCCTCAGTTGGGTGGGCAGGAGAATTGGAAAGAAAGGAAAACTCATGTGTTGAGATGAAAGCAGTTCACCAGGACTGTAACTATATTATATATTAGTAATGATAATAATAATAAAATATAATCATAAAAGAATATATAAAACTAACAATGCTCAATTTCTCACCACCCAATGACCGATACAGCCTGTCCCAAGCAGTGATCATGGAGCGAAACTGAGAGTGATCTTGGAACGATCCTGAGCAGCGATCTCAGAACAACAAGTTCCAGAGAGAGCGAGCGAGGGAACCAACAGTCGAATGAACAAACAAAAAAGGCCCCGCCAGCCAACCCCTACTATATACTGGGCATTATGCCTATGGTATGGAATACTCTTTTTGGCCAGTTTGGGTCAACTATACTGGCTCTACCCCTCCCAGCTTTTTGCACCTGCACATTGGCAAAACCTGGGAAGCTGGAAGATGTCCTTGATCTCGTAGCAATAACTAATAACATCAGTGTATTATCAACATTCTTCACATACCAAATCCCATACTAAATCTGAAACACAGTAGCTACTGGGAAGAAAATTAGCTCCATCCTGGCTGAAACCAGGACACATGAGCTGGTGACTTGATCATTCTTATGTGATTCAGCCAGATGACAGAATAAGATGTAGAGATGGCGTCTCTTACTGAAGGGCATCCAATGTTGAGCCCTACGGTGGCAGCTTCCCCAGGTTAGCTGTATTCCTGACCCTTCCACAGGTTCCTCTGTGAACCTGAAGGAGTTCATTTGGTTGTCTGGACCATGGTGAAACTTCAGGTGGGAAGCAGAAAACCTCTGAGCATGAACTTCTGAACACATGGAGGTAGCCAAAGTTAGTGACCCAAGGAGCTTACATAAGGGCAAGGCAACTGGATGTATATAAACAAAGGGTTAACGGTCATGGATAACAGGTAGATTTACTGAGATTCAAATGAGTTTTAGCCAGACTGAATTATATGCACAATCCATGACCAGCAAAACAACATAGAAGGGCAGATGAAGGTACTGTGTGCATACTGTAACCAAACGTTATCGTCACATCATCAGAATAATAACTTCTTAAGGAAGAAGTTTTTCACACTGAGGGTGGTGAGGCCCTGGCACAGGTTGCCCAGAGAGGTGGGAGATGCCCCATCCCTGGAAACATTCCAGGTCAGGCTGGACGGGGCTCTGGGCAACCGGATCTAGTTGAGGATGTCCCTGCTCATGGCAGGGGGGTTGGACTAGATGAGCTTTAAAGGTCCCTTCCCACCTGAACTATTCTATGATTCTATGATTCCATGATCGCCCTGCAGAATACTGGGAAAAGGAAGCCCTCTCTGGGGTTTTACCATACAGTTTCATTTGATTTTACTCGGAGGTACTAAGAAGCATTGCAAATATGATGAGATCCACTGGAACATCAATGTGTTAAAAGAATTACCATTATGAAAATATTCCTCACTGGTTGTTTACTTCTACTTGTCTTTCCAGGAGGCTCTGCTTCCAAAGCCTTGGCATGCACACACACACACATACATATAGATGCAATATACACACATACGTATATGAGAAAGATGAAACTTTTGCACTTTTTATTTACAGGTCCAATAGACAGACATCAAAGGAATGTTCTGACATTTCTGGTCACAATCCCAAGCTATGCTCGTAAAGAAGTGTTAACTGTGGCATTCTGGCTTAATTCCAAGTTATATTCAGCTTACCTAAAAAAGGTACTTTCAGGTGAAAAGGTTATCCTTCATTCCCTCTCCGGAGACCCAAGGCACACGCTGAAGACGGAGTGGCTGCAGTGCTCTCCCTCAGAAGTGGCAGCATTTCAGAGGTGAGGGAATAATCCCATTTGTTCAACTTCTGCCAGTAGATGCACACTCATGGGGGAATGAAACTTTAAAAATGCAGGCTGGAAAATGCTTTGGGACTTTCCAGAGTAGAAAGCAGAGTTTAAAATAAAAAGCGAGGAAGGCAAGGAAATAGGGAAAATAAGGAATTAAAGAGTGAATAAAGATAGAAAGGAACAGAGGAAAAAAGAAGCAGGAATTCAGAGTACAGGGATGATTTGAGATTTTTCTAGCTGAGCTCCAGGACAAAGCTCAAATGTAGAGAAGCTGCAAAGCTCAAAGGTAGAGAAGCTTCTGCTGAAGTCCACAAAGTTGCACCCAGTTACTGGTGGCTCAGACTCGGTCTCATGACGCTGGCAAAACCAAAGCAATTTAGCCATAACAGAACGAGCCTTCTCATTGTCAGAGATGTGATTATTCCTTCTGGTAGTTGCCTGAACATTACAGCCGATGGCAGAGGCAACAGTCCCCAGGTAAAGAAAAAGCTTGATTCTTACTCTTGCTGCTTTACAGATAGGGAAATGAAGGCAAGTGTGTACAGTTTTAACTGTAGTTTTTGGCAAAACTAGGAGCCAAGCAGAATTCTTGCTTCTTTGCCCTCAACAGAAATGATTGATAGCTGAACAAAAGCTGCTGCACCAAGTTCCAGATGCATTGAGCATATTCTTTCAGCACAGGGTCATTCATAAGCCCAAATGGATTCAAAAGAACAGGTGAAATTGATTTAACATAAGAAAGTCACATTTTTTTCTAGCCAGATACCCATCAAACATTAAATATACAATGCGGAGGTACAGTGATCCTGAGCCAAAGCAGACCGTATTCTCTTAAGAGACCTAACTGGTCTTTCAAATGTACACAGTGCATCATCTCTCTGTTTAGGAGGCCGTCGTGCTTTATTAGAGAGTCAGATCAGCTACATGTTGGTGTGAGTCAGGCAGAATTGTTCCTCCCTGTGCATTGAACTGTCAGTATCCACTAGACCTCCGCAATATAAGCTCATGTATAAAGACAGTCTCTAGAAATGCTCCAGGAAAAGCCCTTGCACCCAGAACTCATGTGCAAAGAAGGAGCATCATCAAGAAAGAGAAGGGTGTGCGTAGGACTGAGGGGGGCATCTCCAGGTTGCAAAAGGGCTAAAATAATTTTAATTGCAGCTTGGTCTTTTTGCCTATTGAGGCCATGATTGCTGAAAGACATGGACCATCTCCCCGGCTCTATGTGCATGTACAGCCCCTGACACCATGGGTCCTGGCCCTCAGTGCCTTGACCCACAGAACCTCCGTCGAAACAGAATTAAGTCCAGCCACTGCTCATTTAAGCAAAACGTGGGGTAATTTCTCCCTACAAACATCTAGCAAGGATTAATTTCAGAACAGCAGAGATTTGGGGGAGAGTTTTGTCACCTTCCCTTGCTCTCAAACCACAGCCCCCTGCCTGGCTAACAGCTCTCCACTGTCCCGTCTCATTTTCCCTCTCTTCCTCTCCTTGCTCATCACCACCGGGAAAAAGGTGCCAACATCCTCAGCACCACTTCGGCGGCTGCAGCGAGCCGAGGCGGACACGCAGGGAGGGACGCCGGTGCCCCAATCTCCTCATTGGCATTCTGCCCGTGTCCCCCCGTTCCCTCTCCTCTCCAAAGGTCAGCCCGAGGTCTGCGCCGAAGCGTTAATGGGCGAGCAGCGCTCGCCAGCGACTCCTGCCACTGCATTGGCACTTAGTCCCCACACATCAAGGCACACGCGCGCTCTCCCTGCTCCCTCGCCCTCCCTCCCTCTCTCTGCCTTGCAAATGACTCTGAGGAGCAGAGGCTGGTGGATGATTTAGATCAGGGGGAAGGAAAAGGGGGGGGTAAAAAAAAAAACACTCAATTTTTTTTTTTTTTTTTTTTGAACTGGGCTCCCAGAGAGCACTCAGGGCTGCCACGCAGTGCACGACGCCTACCTGCTCAACTGCAGGGAAACAAGCTTCTGAAGGCTTTAATGGGATTTTGCCCGAGGCTGTTTTATTAAGATGTCGGCTTTTTCTGCTGCCTCTGCAGCTGACACCATTCACTGTCAGCTGCCCCCCTTCCCCCGTACCCCTCCTCCCGTCCCCCCCAACAATGCACCAAATTACTCGCTTCATTTAGTGCTCATGGCTCAGCACAGGCAAATAAGAGGAAAGAGTTCAACTTGACCAGATGAGTCTCAGCGAGGGGAGGTGAAAAGACACTGCTGCTTAACTGGGGGGGGGGTTCAAGCAGAAAAGAGAAAAGATCAATACCACTGGGGCTCACTCCCACTCTATTAGAAAGAATCATATTTCATATTAACATAGCCAATTTAGAAGCCGCATTTACATTCCTAATTTGCATCCTGGCTTTAAAAGCTCATTTGTAATGCATTGTATAATTATTGATGCCTTATATGTGAATATACCACACAGTGACAGGTTGGGAAGGGGAAGAAATGCCGTCTGGTTTCAATAAACAAACTAGTTACAAGTTTTAATGAATGTTAGCCAGTAATAAATGACTTTTTTTTTTTCCCCCCCATCTCGGAGGGAAAAGAAAAAAAAAGGAGTGGAGCTGGACGAGCTAATTAGAGGTTGTGTATTTCAGTAGCAAGAGTAAATGAGATACGGCACAGCAGTGGAAAATGTACTGTGTAATGCCCCTTTCTCCCTTGTTGTGCATGAGTGGTAGTGGCAGACCGAAGGATGGTTTCGTATCTAGAACAGGGCAGACCAAGGAAAACCTGTCTGGAAGGCAAGGCACGCTTTGCAAGTGTCGGAAAACATTATCTCTGATATTTCTTATTAAGGTTTCCATGTAAGCTTAAGGTGAGTTGAGAGAAGGAGAGGAGTGGACAAAAAAAGTAATGATGGGTGGGTCTCGTTGTAGTCATGCTCACTTATCTCTTAGTAGGTTATTTTTTTGGTTGAAGTAGGTAGAAATCATCACTAGCATGGGATAAAGTTATCTATCTCAGCTGCATAAAGAAAACAGAAAGGTGTCCTAAAGTTGAGGACAAAGTCACCCATCTAGACTGAGGACTGAGGAGCTGGGCTTGCTGCCTCTGCTAAGGGCAGCGATGAGAGAAGAGCGGGAAATTCAAGCTCTTTGACTTTCAAGTGCCGGAGAAGAGCAAAGTGACAAGACATAGAAACCCTCAAGAGAATCTCATGTTTAACCCTCTCATGGATGAGTCCCACTTCTTGCCTCTGGTCTTTGCAGCATAAGTAAATCATCTTGATGAACTTCCTTGACTTTCACAGGGATTTCATCCATGTGAGAGTAAACTTCTCACCAGAACGCGTTGAACGAGCCTTTGCAGAAGACCTGCCTGCTGACAATATTTGAAATGTCCTGGGTTACTATCCAAGGTTTTTGAATTGGGACTTGGGAACAGAATGACGGTGCTTTACCCCAGCTGAAAACCCAACTCTGTTTTTAAGGGTTCTAAATTTTGCAAATGGTGATGTCTTTTTACATCTTCAATTCTTTGATCTGTCAGAGCAAATGTGTTCAGATTTGGGTTGTTTGGGTTTTCTCTTCAGTCCTCCTGCAAAGTGTTTTGCTGTTTAGCACAGGACTTCAGTGACAGTTATAGACTAACTTGTTTTGGATATTATAACTCTCTGCACAGACAGAGTTTGAAATGTGCTTTGTTCATATGACACACAAAAAATAAAGGCAAGTAAACAGAAAAATTAGCCAAATATTAAAATATCTTTTTAGAAGCTATGAAAGAAGTAAAAAAAAATGTTCCTTCTATGCTGCCATTTCAATTCCCAAATCTGCTCTCCATTCAGAGCTATTTCTTGTTATTATCCATTCAATCTATCTCTATGCAGCTTGCAAAGACTGCCAGGGGCTGTCAACATGTGTGTAGCGCATCTTCCTCGTGTAGCATCAACCAAAAATGCGAATAGGTCAGAAAACGTGTCTCCCTTTCATGAAATATCATGCATTTTAGTCACCCTAGATGTGAAATTGCTCAGACACTCACTGCGGTACAGGGATATTACTATTATGTTGATAGAGTAAAAAAGTAAAGTGCTTCCCGATGTCCTGTACCTCTCAGATGCTGCCAGAGAAAGCTGATGGAAAGGAGGCAGTGCTGGCAGTGGTCAAGGACAGCCTTCTGAAGTGAGGACACGTTTCACTCTGACTCTGTCTGCAACCTCAAGTACTTTCCTATCTGTTGTAGAGCATAAGGAAAATTGTCTACAGATCCAAACCTTGATCATCTTCTAACTGCTTTCCAAACAAAAAGGAGATGTAGTCCCTCAGCTGTATTTAAGAAATTTCCTAGAAAGCAAAGGTAGGGGATGGTTCCTCCAGCCCCGTAGTGCCGGGTCCTGCACTTGGGTCACAACAACCCCAGGCAACGCTACAGGCTTGGGGGGGAGTGGCTGGAAAGCTGCCCGGCGGAAAAGGACCTGGGGGTGTTGGTCGACAGCCGGCTGAATATGAGCCAGCAGTGTGCCCAGGTGGCCAAGAAGGCCAACGGCATCCTGGCCTGTATCAGAAATAGTGTGGCCAGCAGGAGTAGGGAGGTGATTGTCCCCCTGTACTCGGCCCTGGTGAGGCTGCACCTCGAGTGCTGGGTTCAGTTTTGGGCCCCTCACTACAAGAAAGACATTGAGGTGCTGGAGCGTGTCCAGAGACGGGCAACGAGGCTGGTGAAGGGTCTGGAACACAAGTCCTATGAGGAGCGGCTGAGGGAACTGGGGATGTTTAGCCTGGAGAAAAGGAGGCTGAGGGGAGACCTTATTGCTCTCTACAACTACCTGAAAGGAGGTTGTAGAGAGTTGGGGGTTGGTCTCTTCTCCCTAGTAACAGACAACAAAACAAGAGGCAATGGTCTCAAGTTGCGCCAGGGGAGGTTTAGATTGGACATTCGTAAAAACTTCTTTACCGAAAGGGTTGTCAGGCATTGGAACAGGCTGCCCAGGGAGGTGGTAGAGTCCCCATCTCTGGGGGTATTCAAAAGGCGTTTAGATGAGGCCCTAAGGGATATGATTTAGTGGGGGACTTGGTAGTGATAGGTTAATGGTTGGACCCGATGATCTTGGAGGTCTCTTCCAACCAGAACAATTCTATGATTCTATGATTCTATGATTCTATGATTGCCAGTAGAATATTAGCATGCCGTGCTATGCGCATTTACTTCTGCATCACTGATGTATATCTAGAAGAGGTGTGTGTAGGTAGCTAGGCTGTACTGAAGAAGACAAATTACATAAAAAAGCATTCTGAGAACATGACAAATTATACCCTGAAGGTGGGATTGGCTATAGGCACTGATATCTTGAGGGTTTTCTAGGGTCTCTCTCATATAAAAGAGAGAAATTGGCTTTTTCAGGTTGCTATTCATCTTATCCTAAAGCAGACATCCAAAATATATCGTATGAATCCTAAAAGTACTTATTACTTTTGCCTTTATAAAGGAAAGATTTGATAAAAACATAATTTGCTTGGAAGTTGACAATTATCATATGCATGTCTAATATGAGATCACATGAATCCTACCTTTAGCGTTTAGGTAATGTCAGGCTGAGGGGAAGAGACACCGGCTCGGTGGCGGTAGCTGGAAATGTTTTGTTGCTTTCTCTTTCCTGGTATATCCCTTGCTCTGTGATTAAGTTGAAACTGAAAGCAATCAAGCTTTTCTAGATGTCTTTGGAATGCTTATCCACTTCACCGCTTGAATCACTTTCACTTGTCTCCATCTTATAATAAATAGGCAATCAGGGTACAGAATGAAGGGCGTTAACTTCTTACATGCACTCAAATCCAAGTTTTCCCACACAATCCTTTAAATGTAATTAACAAGAATCTAATGTGACTGGACTCAAAGTGGACGCTGGTTAATGATAGCAATGGGAATAGGATCAGGGCCCAAAGCAAAGCGATAAAAAAGACTTTTCTGTGGAGAATGCATGTTGTGTCTTTTGGTTTTGTCTTCTGCCACTACTTCATTCTGCTGCCTCCCAGAAAATACTGTATATATGCATGCGCCTATGTGATAAAGAACCATTAAGAAGTCATTGGAGCTGATTGGGTAATCCAATGTGAACAATACATTCATGCTATTTTGTCTCATTTTCTTTTCAGAAATCATCATTGAAAACCAATTTTTATCAAGTACATTCAGTGTTAAAAGAACAATAATGAAGCTTATTTCCCATGAGCGTACATATATTTAATACAAAGGGTTACTCATGCAATATCCCAAATTTACTAAGTGATAGATCATCCCTGTAACATTGTGGACCGGATGCAGGAATGAAAGGGATATTTCTTAGTTCAGCAACCTCAAATTTAAGCATGTAGTTTACATTAATCACCAAAGTCTCCTATATAATTAATGGAGACAGATAGACACTGCAGGCAACTTCGTCTTTTAGGTTTCTCTGAAGAGATGAGTTATTTTCCAGAAATATTCATCTTTCTGCACTGGTGAGACGTAGCTTAGATGAGTAACATAGACTAGATGTCTAATCTCTGGATGACTAACTTTCCAAAGAAAAGATGTCAGGGAGGATTCAGGCTTGCCGTTAGATTGTTATTCCATTTACCTAGCTGTCGGGCACACCCTTGGCCTTTCCCAAGGTAGAAGTGTAACGCACCACTGAAGGAGTGACCTACGCTTTCAGGACAGGACTACGAAGCCTAAAAGACAACGGGCATGACCTCTCTATTTTCCCTTTTCAGTCTTTTAGAGGTACCCACCTCACTTCGTTGACTATGTAGAGAATTTGGACATTTTAGGAAGTTGTGTTATGACTGTAATATCCACTCGACCTAATTACTTCCACCTAAGGAACATAGGTTTGACTGCCATGGGGATCAGAAAAATAACAATAATGTTCGTGTAAGGTTGAGACTCTCCGAAGGAGTTTCCTTGGGGTTTTGCTGGACCTTATTAAGAACAAGATTGCAACATACATTGTACAAAATGCCTTCTCTGTACTAGAGCTATGTGGACATCACAAAATCATTCTGCTATAAACTTTGTGCTGTACTGAGAAATCATATATGCCAGAGGAATATGTGTGTATATGTCTCTGCTCTATCTAAAAATGTAGGTAGAAGTAAATGCATATACATGCGTATACAGACACACAAATATGCATATTATCCACATATACAAATGGAATCGTCTAGTATCTTTTACAGTTAGAAAAGAACAGGTTTGCCTTCAGGTATTTCAAGTTAACGATATGAAGCACCTCAGCTACACTATAACTGTTAAGCTGAATTTTGTTTTGCATTTTGATTATAAATTAGAAGAATGGTACATTAACTCTGTTTTGAGGATAAGATTAAAAAAGGCCCTGTTTATTAAGCTGCTACTGTAGTGATATTTGCAGCATACATTACATTTATAATTGACTTATTAAAACTTATACACTGCAAATTATAGTGATAGCACCCACAGGCTAAAAAATCATCAAAATATATAATGGCAATTTAAGAAGGTTTGTATCCACAAATGGGAATTTTTATCCAGTGTTCTTTTGTTCTAATGTTTTACTCACAGCTTTTGCAATATTCAAATATGTAGCTGAAATGCTGCAAAGACATATTGAAAGGGAAGCACGGCAGAAAGAGACTCAGAAGAATGGATTGGGTGATAACACAGAAAAAGCCAATGTATAGCAACATAAGACAGTATTTCAGGTACCCTTTACTTCAAACTTAAAGGAAAGATAGAGGAGTCAACTGGGTCACCTTTTACTCTAGGCTATGGATAATATAGACTAATCCCTCACACCTTGTCTTCATAAAAATGTATCACTATCTCCCTATCTACATTATTAGAACAGTGGAGATTAATGCAATAAAGATTGCAACAAATTCAGAAATAAGGGCCATAAAAATACCTGACCTCCTAATGAGATCTAATGAGCTTCTAATGACTGCCATAAAAATTTGTGTTCTCCTAACATGTGGGCTCCCACAAAAGAGCAAAAAAGGAGTCTGGTGATAAACCCCAATTTGTCCAAGCTTCAACTTGGATTCCTTTGAACATATTCAGAGGCAACACAATGACAAGGACTATTTCAGGCTTGGTGACACTGCACAAAGGTGGTCGGAGGGTCAGAGATGGGGCTGATGAGGTACCAGGCAAACGGGGCAAGAGAAAATACAGTGCAAAGCTGTGAATGACAGCCTCAAAGTTGGGTTATTGTATAATCCAACTGTATAACCAATGGCCGTAGGACCTCAGCCGTTGTGTCCTTCATGATTCTGCAATGACTGTCTTCCTCTAGCTTGTCCCCGGGAGCTTGTCCACCTGAGTAAGTAGCTAAAGATTTGTTGATGTGGAGATACTGGCTCTTATCTTCTGGCAATCAGGACAGGAGGTTTAAATTTAGATCTCGTTTGCAGAAATCATTGACAGAGAGTAAAAAACGAGACACAAAATGGCTAATGTTGAGATAAATCTTAAATAACTGTAGGAAGAGGAATCATTTTCTTAATAATAGGAATTTAGTGCCCTAAGACACATAAAACACCCACATACAGCTGGCAGAAACAATCCAAGGATCTAAGTGATGTCCAAATCATTCCAGGTCAGGCTGGATGGGGCTCTGAGCAACCTGATCTAGTGAGGTTGTCCCTGCTCATGGCAGGGGGGTTGGATTAGATGGCCTTTAAAGGTTCCTTCCAACCCAAACTATTCTATGATTCTATGAAATCCTTCTGGAGAGGTAGCCAAAGGTCAGGCAGGACACCTTAACGCACTGTTAAGGCAAATGAATCCTCCCTGTTGACTGTGTTGATCCGGTCTCCGTTGGCTGTAAGGGAAGCTTAGACATCTTGTTCAAAGATGGACACTCACGTTGCTACACTGTAGAAATAAAAATTTAGCTGCCTCAATATGGAGCTGAATCCCACTTTAGCAGGGCAAGCAATTAACACTGAGTTGGTAAAAAGCGGATAAAATGAGTCATATGCTACAGACCACGTCTAGAATCACAAAACTCAGAACCGAGTCAGGAAATGAACTGATTCCCACTCTTGTGACATTGCTACAAATCTGCTCACCTCTCGTGTAACAGTTCATGCACTGAGATTTAAAACACACAGTGTCTTAGGCAACAAGTTACAAATGCATCTGACACGGGTACCTTTAGATTGAGGCTTGCGAAGCCATCTAAGATAGCTTGTCACGAAACTGCACATTCCTGGGTGTCACTTCCCCTCCACATTCTGAAAACTTCTTTTTCTTCCCTAACTCAGAAAATAATCAGAAAGAAATACTGGAAAAGTTTCAGTAAGTTTCTTCCACTGTAGGGTTTTGTGCAAGGTCTATCACAAAAATGTATCATGCTCTGAATTTTGACAGAGATATGACAAGCCTTAGGTATTCTGGGCCTCTCGGAGCCAAGAACATATTCTGAAATTATGTGACATTGACTTCACTGAGGTGTTTACTGAATGTCACTGAATGTGGCAAGTCAAGTAACAAAATGCCGAGATAAATACGGATCAAATACATAAGTAAATACATTTTAGTTCTGTTGGATGATGGTTAACATTTCACTCCATATCGCACTTCTGAGTGAAAAGAAAACAGAATAGCAGCAAAACCTTTAACCATAAGGAAAATTAATAAAGTAAGCTGGAATAAACCTATCGCATATATACATAAGAAAATAAATAAAAGTGGTCAAGGCCATCTCTAGGTAAAGCAAAGGAGTCAGTTACCCAGAAATAGCAGCTTGCAGAGTTAACAAGTAACTCAGGGCTCTGGTCAGGGAAATTATTTTGCTCACTTTCTTAGGACACTAAAATTCAGTTTTCCTAATGTTGTTGAAAAGATGTGAGGTAATTATGAAGTCTATCCTCTTTACTTGTTAACTCTGCAAGACATGCCTGTGTGCTCTCTAGGGCAGTATGTGTGCCTGCCTGGTTCACTGCAACACTGCATTAACACAATTTAAGTGAAGACTGACTGAGGTTTCGCACCCATGAAACAATGATTATGAAAATACTGATGTTCATTGCAGCAATATATATGAATCGTAGCACTTGGAGAGCCTGAGCCCATAGCTGCATCTAGTTTCTAGTCTGTGAGGTTTGACGACAAAAGCCATTACACCTCTTCTGACAACGAGACCATTGGTTCAGAGACAGAGATTATTTTCTTATCCTTTATTTTCTGAGCATTAAAGGGTAAGCGAGGAACTTTTTTCAAACCATACTTTGCAACACTGATGCAAACATACTATTTGTATTCTGAGGCTATCAACTATCTACGTGACTCTGCGTAGTCTGGAGACCAAGAGACTGACCTTTGGCATGTACCTTAGTGACTTTTGCAGTGGGACTTGAGCCCTTCTGAGTACCAGCTCACTGCATTTCACAACATCCTTACTGTCAAGTGATATGTCACATTCCAAAAATAAACACTTACAAAGAACAAAAAAAAATATCAGTAAGGATGATTAGAGGAAATGGCCTCAAGTTGTGCCAGGGGAGGTTCAGATTGGATCTTCGGAAACATTTCTTCACCGAAAGGGTTGTCGGGCGTTGGAACAGGCTGCCCAGGGAGGTGGTGGAGTCCCCATCCCTGGAGGTATTCAAAAGACGTTTAGATGAGGCCCTAAGGGATATGATTTAGTGGGGGACTTGGTAGTGATAGGTTAATGGTTGGACCTGATGATCTTGGAGGTCTCTTCCAACCAAAGCGATTCTATGATTCTCACACAGAGGCATACAGCTCCCATGCAGACCAATTCAGAGGGTTCTGTGCAGACCAGTAGCTTGCAAAGACCACAGAGATGTTTCCCTTAAAACTCACAAAGATGCTTCTGCTTTTTATAGACTGTACTTCCCCCTGTAAGATGGTGTGACCTGAGTCAGATACGCTGTCATAACCAGGGCACTGGAAACAACTAGTAAATGAAATACCGATATGATGCACTTTCTTCTGAGAGCAAGGATGATGAAATTAAGATGACTCTTTCTTCCTATGAGTTTTCTTCTGCCTGTGTTTTCACTATGGTAGGGTCTGAGTACTTCTGTTCCTATTCACAAAGGGACATATTATGTGATATAAAATTCCTTCTTTAACTCATTTCTTTAGAAGGGGAATCAGTTGCCCTCTGGGATCATTTTTGTGGATAAGATTGGTCCTTCTGAGCTGTTCACTGGCCTGTGTTTATGCTGGAGCACTTGGAGGAAGATGTGTGCATACCTCTCACCGAGGGAACAGGGTAGGAGTCTCTGTTTGTCCAATGTAGAAACATACTTTTTCCTGCACAAACAAGCATTATCTCCATAGTAAATTCTCTGCTTTCGGTGGATCAGAGTAGCTGCCCATAGTCCTAACTCCCAGGGTTTCTGTGGGCTTTGAGAAATGTTGGAACACTCAGTGCATGGAAATGAGGGCCGAGACCTTCCCTGTTCCATGGACAACCGGCAGGAACAGCAGAGGACAGCTGTGGCTGATCGCAGGAGTGGTCTGAAGGGTAAGAATCACCCTGCAGTATTTTTTACAGTCTGGGATTTCCTAGTAGCTGGTGGCTTCGTGCCCCCTGCAATACATTTCACATTTCAAGCGAGAAGTGCTAAAGTTGCATAAACTGGAAGCCAGTCCATCTCATCAGGAGTCCAAGCAGAAGTAATATTAAGCATTATATAGGAAGCTTTAGTACCAGTCTTGGCACAATCCTGCTCTGCAGACTGTGTTTTCACATGCAGGAGATCTCACAGTTCTGAGTTCATGAAGTTAGTTATACCAAGGTAAAGAACACCCTGAGATTTCAAATTTCCAGAACAATGAATTGCTCAGAGTCTCTCCATTTGCTTCTTTATTACCTATAGGGCCTATTCTTTGACCCTTGGCAGACTGAGAGGGAAGACCTGGCGTGAAGTCCTGTCCTGGTGTAAAAGGTTATAAACCCCTTGGCAGATCGTATTAACAGAGGCTGTACCCTGAGATTTGTTAAAAAAAAAAAAAAAAAGTTGATTCCGTAGTAAATTTGACTAACTACAGTAGGAAAACTCTACTACTCTTTGTACGTGTGGTTGTGTGCAAAATTGATGATGTTCATGAATCTTCCACTGACATTTATGTTTATTATCTAACAAAAAATATGTGTGTACCGGGGTTTATCTGACTTTAACTGGCAACTTTTTTGCCACTGAATTTGTATTAGATTGCATGAATGCAGCAGTTAGTCATAAGTAATTTGTTTATCATCATCTTGGAGGGATGAGGGAGGAAAAGCATGAAAACTTGCATTGAATAACTTTCATGATTTCAAATGCTGCCTGATTTCTGTCTTTTTTGTTGCCATTTATATCAGAGATAAACTATTCAATGCATAGGAAATGTTAAGCTTGACTAATTTAAGTGGTTGGCTGTGGATGATTTTTTCTCCTAATTTGTTTATTAAAAAAATTATCACAGAGAAAAAACACTTTCTAAAAGAGCCACAAATAAAGGAAACATGAAAATATTTGCAATTTCATTAGTTCCTGGTGGGATCTTTGTTATGGACAGGCCTGGACAGGGTAAGTGAGAAGAAAAAAATATTAAAAAATAGAAGTCCAAAAGGCATCAAATGTTTTTTAATTGAGATTGGAAGCATTCCAAGTTTGACTTTCAAAAAAGGCTTTGATTTACAGTAGTTCATGTTGGGCTCATGTTGTGCCTGCCAAAAATCCAAAGCAGATCAGAGCTTTTTTTGAAATAAACACAAGCCTAATCTGATGTAGGTATTTCAAAACTCCCACTGCTTTAGTTGTAACATCATCTGTTACTGAATGATTTATAAATCATCCCTCTACAGGCAAATTTCTGCGAGGCTGAGGGTGATTTATTTCAACTTTGGGACACAAGGACATGTTTAAATTCCATATTACAGTTGATGGAGACCCTCCACTGTTTTTAAAAGTATTTGTGAAATAGATTACCCCTGGTTTCCTGTGCATCAGACAAAAACGGTACCTGGAGTACAAGGGTATGATGGAGTGCTACTTCTTCGGTTTTCCACTGAGTAGAAAGGAGACAAAAGGGCAGAATTGCTAACAAACATTTTATTCTGCTTGATTTTCAGGTGCGCATGAATTCAGTTCCTTTGTAAAAGAAGAAAACCCCCCACTCACTTTGGCTTTTTTAGAAAAAAGTATGTTTACAACCTGGATTTGTTTATAACAAAGTAGTTTATTAGGGGGGATCATTTCGTGTTGGTGAGGTAGGATTTGCCTTGGCACAGTTTAGGTATCTAAAAGCAACACGTCTCCTCTCATTTACTTTTGGGTAGATCCCCTCTGGAGCCGATCCTAAGAGCCTGCCTATCTTGCAAAGGGCAAATCAGCCCACCCTGACGCTGGCAAGAGTATTGACCCTCAGGAAATATCTATGTCTCCGCATTGATTAACGACAAATCCCCGACAACTACAAACAGTGGTCTTTCTGGGGAGAGTTATTTAAGGAGGAAAAGAAATACTACATGTGGGACAACGTTTGCCACCCCAACGGGAAATGCTCACCTTTTAAGTTGCAAGTCTGATGCAGAAGACAGAACAGGGAATATCCCGAAATGGTGGCGGGTCGGCGAGGGCTGCCTGGTCTCGCGCTCTGTCGGTGCTGGAAGCAGCGGACGTGGTCTGGGACCGAGGGCGTCAGCAAGAACAGAACTGGTCTGAATTACAGAGCAGCTGGTCCGAACAAAGTGCTGCAAGAACAGAATTGAAGTGTAGCAGGCATTCATGTCCACAACAATCTTTGAAGAAAAATGTGTTCTTAAATGAAAAAAATAAAATAAAATCTTCATGTTAATATTTAAATTTTTTGCACAATTCGGGAAGTACAGAAAAATGTGCAGGATATACTGATAAAATTATTAGCAGACCGAACTCCGGAATAACTGTCACTGAAAATCCAGAGAGGATCAGTATTACTTTTTTTTCTCTCACCTTACCTTCAGGTGTAAAACCCAATCCCTTTGATTTCCAGATTTCAGTATTGAAATTCAAGCACTGATTCCTAACTGCGTCATGAGAGGTGTACGTATTTAGTCATTGTGGACACATTCCCTGGACAAAATGTTATGGTGTAAACATTTTGGCGAAAGAATAGAGACGGACTGACAACACGGCATTTTACGGGCACAAGTTATCATTTTGAGATTACAGCAAAAGCAGAACAGAAAAGCAAAGGTTAACAAATTCTAAATATTTCATGGAAAGATTTTAGATTTCAGCCTAAGTGTTTCAATTCTACAGACTGAATCTTTTCTCTCCTTAGACATACTTCCATTCTGTCCACAAAACAAATTGTCTTAATTCATATACACTTCATACCTAGCGGAATAGGTCACTTCTTTTTTTTTTTTTTTTTTTAATTTGTCAAATCAGAAGAACAAATCAATTAATTCCACAGTTTGATGGTGAGGACATCTTATGCACACCTCCAAAAACATTACGTAGATCAAATCTACAGTGCCGCAAAACTCTTCTCTAATATGTGCTGGGCTCCATGGATCCACATTAACAAAACTGGGTTTTTGTCATGGCAATCCTGAAATATGGCCTAGCGACCCTACGAAATGATGCCATTGTAGATTAGCAATTGGAGAGTGCAATTTGCTAATTGGGATTAGCAAATTAGAGAGTTTTCTTCTAAAACCTCTAAATAGCATATCGTTAAAATAAGAACCTCGCTTCACACTTTGCATTTCGATGCTTTACCTGTTTGTTTTCTTTCTCTGTCTCTGTTTTCAGTAAAATATTTCTTTTAATAAGCATTTGTCAGACAGTTAGACAGCCCAAGAAATCAGGTGCTTTCGTACTAGAAAGAGTTAATCATTCACCCAAATAGCAAATGTATCCAATAATCAAACAATGAGCTCCCTGGCATTAGTTCGGGTGAAGTGGCAGGGACGGTAGGTTTTATTTTAATATGTTAATCTAATAAAATGGTGCAGTTTATTTTATATCTTAAGGGAGAGGTGCTATTATCTCAACTTTAAATGCATCCTCACTTGCCTGTACAGATCAGCATTCCGCTTTACCAGGGTGATGTTACTGGATGTGGCAATTTATAATTGGAAATGGCAGCCTGGAGATTTTCTAAAAGCTTTGGCTTTTTTCTGAATACTGTGGAATTTCATTAATTATTATTATTTTGACTATGAAAAGAGGGTTTGCCCAAGGGCAGTTTTGAAGCTCCTTAAAGATTTTTTTCCTCCACGGAAGGTTGCCAAGATTTCAAATTACTCTGTCAAGAGACACGACTTGTTTGGTGGGAGGTGGCTGGAGTGAGCGTGAACGTTTACAGCTTTGGCAAGGAGACCTCAAACATTGCTCATTCTCTTTGAGGCTGTGTTATCTCCCTGGAGTGGGGGCAGCTGTCACAAACTGTAGCCCACCAAACGTCCCTCACCAAGGCTGCTTCTGCCTTTGCCTTTGCACAGCATGGGGAAGGAGCTGGTGGCACAGTTCCCTAAGCAAGGTACATTCAGCTCACAGCAGGGTGAGTCCTAGCAAGGTGGGATCCTTTCTAACCTGGCATCTGCCAGACCATATCTTTCCTTCTCCAGAAAGTCCCTTCTGCAACACAGCCCAACAGCCAGGTGGAAAAGAATCATAGAACCATAGAATCGTTCTGGTTGCAAGAGACCTCCAAGATCATCGAGTCCAACCGTTAACCTATCACTACCAAGTCCCCCACTAAATCATATCCCTTAGTGCCACATCTACACGTCTTTTGAATACCTCCAGGGATGGGGACTCCACCACCTCCCTAGGCAGCCTGTTCCAGTGCCCGACAACCCTTTCGGTGAAGAAATTTTTCCGAATATCCAAACTAAACCTCCCCTAAACCTTCCTAAAAGGGAAGATTTCATATGAATACTTCAATCTGAAGCTGGGAATCACAGAGTCCTAGAATCAGAGAATGATTGAGGTTGGCAGGAACCTCTGGAGATCAACTTGTCCAACCCTCCTGCTCAAGCAGGACCACCTAGAGCCAGTTGCACGGGGCCATGTCCCGTCAGCTTTTGAATATCTCCAAGGATGGAGACTCCACAATGCAAACCACCTTATAAAAATGGACATTATAATTAAGGAAGGTCCTGGAAAATAGATCTAGTTTGCCTAGGTTGTGAAGGAAAAGGGGTGAAGGAAGAGCAGGTATAATCTTCTGCAATGAGGGGAAACAAAATGAGAAACTGCATTGCAATATTTTATCAAAATTTGAAAATTATCATAAATTTTTTGAAAGATAGCTAGAATTCTCCTCTCCGCTAGGTTTTTTTCCCCACCAAAGAGATCCTTACGGAACAACTGTTTTCTTTCATCCTCTTCCCACCGCACATACACAGAGCAAGCAGGACCATGACCCTTTTATACTGTGAGCCCTTCAAACAATTCCCAACTGATGAGCAAAACAGAAAGAAGTTTGGATCCATCCCGGGGCTGTGAGTGACTCATCTGTCTAGAGCAGACAAGTCCTTGTGATGAGTCACTTTCTTTTGATGCAAGTTTAGAAGTAATTAAATAAAAGGTGAGGATACAGCATTTTAAAGCTCCCTCCACTGCGCTCGTTAGATAAAACCAACATCAGCTTTAATTCTGAAGCCTCAAGGTGTAAGGCTAGAGGTACAGCATCGTGTCTTGTCATGATGGGAGGTTTTCACCTTCACGTCAGCGCCTGCTGGAGATGAAACATCCATGTGCGTTGCTCCAGAAGGGCTCTGGGTACGCTGCTGTAGTCAATGCTCCAGCACCAAACAGCTGCAAATCAAATGAGACGCAGACTCCGCTCCAGCTACTCAGCACCATAAGAAAGGGGTGATAAGGACAGACACAGCTCTGAGAGTCTTATGAAGGGAAAGACTGACAAAGAGGGGTTACCAAAATAATCCAAAATTACTCATCTAAGTATTAGACTGCCCATTTATCTTTCCTCTGTAACTCTCTTTCCACTTTGTTTTAAAGCTGTGTGAAGCAGGGAGATGATAGCTAAGGAAAATACGTGAAGTTTTCTAAAATATGCAAGAGGAATATCAGAAGGGGCCTCTCTTAGTCAAAGCTTCAACTCTCCAGGTTAGCATCTCTGTTCAGCCAGGATTTGCAGGCCAGGATATAGACTTTGGGCACCCTGTTTGCTTTCATTCACAGCTATTTTCTGTGGATCCATGAGGAGGTTCAAGATTAGAGGTACTCACAAAGCAGAGGGGCAGCTGGTGGCTGCCTCCCCATCAGCTAGCAAGGACCACATGTCCTTACAACAAATCCATGTCTGGCGTGCTTAGGAAGGGCACCAAGGGATGAACGTGGCCTTTAAAAGGAATTCAAATTCTTCAATCCCTTCTTCAGCTATAACCAGCGAGAAAGTCTGTGCACTGAAGGGAGAGTCTGCTCCCATCTTATTCTTTATTTTTTCTGTTTCCTCAGTGTTCTTTCTCATCTAATTTTCCTCTTTTCTGTCTGTGTCTTCTCTAGTCTTCCACCTGTCTTTCTCTCCCTGCAACAACTCCTAACACATAGACTCACCCTAGTCTCTCTACTGAAATGATCAGCAGCAGAAGAGACTTAGAGTATGTGTAGAAACTTGAACGCTTCTTCCGAATACCTTTTTATTTTGTTTTTGTTTGACTTCAAAGTGAAAAAATTGGGAAATCTGGCACAGAAGGAAGTGACTCAGCTGCTAATATTTTTATCACAGAAACAAAATCAAGCAAAAATGCAAGGACCTGCCTACCATACTGTGACATACACCATGCTACATAAAGACAATGTGCCTTGTGATTAGGACCATTGCTCAACATGGCTAATACTGTAAGACTGTATCTCTAGCAGTAAGTAACATCTGGGCGGTTATCTGGTCCTAAACTCAACTGCCGCAATCTGACTGTGCTCATGCTAAACAGCTCTTACCCACCAAAACAGGGCGGCCACAGGCACACACGGGCAGCTCCTGGGTTGAGGTGAAGCTAAGATTCAGTAACATTTACATGAAGGTACAAGGATACCATTCCAGACATTTGTGCCCAGCTTTTAACCCTGTTGTATCTTAGATGACCAAGTAGTTTGGTGGATCTGGTATTTGGACTCTATATTTCATTGTCTTCCAATTTTCTCCATTTTTTGAGACATCTTACAGACCAGGTGAGCCAAAGGGGCAAAAATGAGGAAAAGCTACTGTGATGGTTGTTCCCTGGAAAAATTATTGAAGTGGCATTTGAGCTATGACTAATTTATTTAGTATTCAGAATTTAGTGAATTCTTTTGTCACATCACCCATCATAAATAAAAGGAAAAAAACCAGAAACCTGTTTGATGCCTCAGGCATGTTTTAGTTTGTTGCTCAGGTCAGTTCATTTCAATGCTTAATTTTTAATGGTTCATTTAACATAACTGTTTAGACTAGACATATTTTCATATAAAACTTGTTTTTTGGGGGGTCAGTTGCTGTCGCCTCAAAACATTTTAAGTCTCAGATGACAGATTAAACCAGTTAGAAAAGGTGGTCTCGTCGTTTGGGCACTTGAATGGGACTCAACAGACTAAAGTTGAATTTCAATCTCTGCGACTGATTCGTTATGTGGCCTTGGGTAAAACACTTAGGCTGCATCTCCAAAGCTTTTTGAGTACAAATAGTTTTGCTCACACAGTCGCCCGCATAGTTTTCATGTTTGCCACTCAGTATCTGTCCTGTGAAAGAAGGGAATGATAACTTTCTGCTACATACAGAAATGAAACCCAGCACTGTCTGAGGTATCCAAAATCCCGCACCATTAGAAGGTATAAGAGCTTCTTATTAAAAATTATTGTCTGATAGACAACATGTTTTTAAACCAAAGACATGGTGCAAGATAGCTATTACTGTCCTCTAAACGATAAATAAGAAACAAGTTTTCCAGTGCTGATGTGCAATTTCTAACTTTTCCCTAACTTTTGCCGCTATTTTTTTGTTTCCTGCAGAAAAAAAAAAAACCTGCAAGAAAGCAAGCAAGCATAAACAGCACATTTTCAAGCCCTCCAATGATCCTTCCTCTCCATTTTTTTCTTCATCCCAGCTGGGTCATCTTCCTCCGCTGAGCTCCATTGCACACCTCCAAACAGTACTTGCTTTCATAGAATCATAGAATTGTTCTGGTTGGAAGAGACCTCCAAGATCATCGGGTCCAACCATTAACCTAGCATTACCAAGTCCACCACTAAACCATATTCCTGAGGGCCTCATCCAAACATCTTTTGAATATCTCCAGGGATGGGGACTCCACCACCTCCCTGGGCAGCCTGTTCCAATGCCCGACAACCCTTTCAGTGAAGAAATTTTTACGAATGTCCAATCTAAACCTCCCCTGGCACAACTTGAGGCCATTCCCTCTTGTTCTGTTGTCTGTTACTAGGGAGAAGAGACCGACCCCCATCTCTCTACAACCTCCTTTGCATACTTTCCTCAAAATACAGTGAGAGTTCATGAGATGCATGGCAACCTTTGACTCATTAGACTGACCTTTTTCACAAAGGAAGCAAGAAAATTCTTAATTTGGTAGGAATAGGAATCTGTCTTCTTTTCCCTGAAGGCAAACCCTTGAAAGGGTTTTTGTAATCCCAAGCATTAGCTGCACAGCAGTTGCCCCCTGGATGCCGGGTTGTCCTTCCAGCCCCTACTTCTTGGCCACCCAAAAAGAGGAACCTTATTCCGCTGTGGGGTCAATATCATGGCAGCGTCACAAATGACTGGGAGTAGCAACACATTGATTGGTGTAGAAAGGAAGGGCGCGTGCCAGAAGAACATAATTTACTACGACTTTGCTGATTTACCTGAAGTGAGAATCTTTCTATGCTGCTTCTTGCCTACTCAGGACTATTTTACTAGCACTCAGCCAGATCCAAACACGAAGCAGTGGCCCCAAGAGCTTCGATACTTGAGGCACAAGTAATTTATTTGTTGGGACAGATCCGTTACCATGTCCTCTACTGCCTTTTGTCCACGCTCCTCTGTAGCTTGCTTTCTCCCCAAATAGAGATAATTTCCATTAGTAATTTCATCGCTGTCTAAGAACACTGTTTACAGGAGGGAACAATCTAACTTTTTGCTAAGTTTAGCCCAAGGTTGTTAAGAATTTATTGCTGAAGTGTTTCATATAATAAACTATTGGTCATTTAACTGAATTCAGGGTGTTTTCATCTTCACAACTTTCATACTTTTTTCCAAAACAAACCCAAGCATGTAGAGTAATAGTACTTCTGCTTACAGAGTCTCTGCAAATAACTGAAGCAAGCAATATATTGAAACCCAGATTATAGTGACTTAAAAGAGGATAATTTATCAATGGAAAATTCCTGTTGTCAATTACTCTCTGTTCTTCAGACCAAGAGCGGCGGCCTGTCTTTGAATAGGGATAGAAATATATAATTCATTGCTACTGAGTATATTGTGAAGTCAGATTTGCACCCAAACCCATCCTGGGGAGAGAGAAAATCCTTCACATTTACACGTACAGTGGCAGGTTTCACAGAGCTGTGGCCTGCACTCACCTTTAGAGCAGCTCACCTGGTTACCGACGTTGTCGAGCTTAAGCATTTAAAAAACATTAGAAATCATAGCATTTAATGTATTTTCCTCAAAATTTCAGAGTCCTTTGGATTCAGCTTTTCATGCTTCTATTGCCTAGTCTAGTGAATGTCAATCATTAAAAAAAAAAAAAAAAAAAAAAAGCTGAGGTTCTTCATACAAAGTTTTTATCTCTAGGAACAGTTACTCTAACAAAACCACTCCCAAATATTGTGAGATCGTGACACTGCTGTGAAATACTGGAATATTTCGTAACATCATGATGTGATTCTGCAGCTGGGGTTTTATTTTCTTCCCTCTGAGAAAACAGTAGTTTTATCGGTTTGACCTCGCTTTTCCTGTTTGTAAAATGGAGATAATACCACTCTTTTGCATAGGAATTGTGAGATAAGGGCAAACCTTGGTTTAGCAGCAAAGATTTCAGGCTTCGCTCATGAGAGCTGCATTCTGATTGTTCATAATTCCACCACCTACATCATAACAGCCTTCGTTAACCCTCCCATATTTCTTTTCCCTGTCAATTTTGCCTATTTTATCAAGTAGATTGTGCATTTTTGAGGACAGGGCTTTGCTTTCACACTGTATTTGTGTGAGACCTAGTAAAATGAGATTTCTGTTACATACCTACTGCTACTCCCAGTTTTTGCAAAGTGCTTTAAAACTCTCTGCGGAGAAGTGACCGATGTGGTACAGGGCAGTAGCACTGTAGAGAGATCCATACTTTGGGCTGATTTCTCTGCCATGAAAGGGAGCCGTGAGCCTGCTCAAAGATACTAAGCACAAAGCTATTTATTGATGCAGTGAGACAGCTCAAGTTGGCTCCCAAACTTGAAAAATCTAGATTTAAGTCTAAAATGCAAAAATACTTGTTTTGAGGGAGGCTTGTTAGACACTCCCAGCACTTCAGATAGAGGCATTTTCTTCCCCAAACGGCCTCCTCTGGCTTTAGCAAGTTCAGAGTAAGCAGACGGTGCTTTCAGACACACTCTCAGCCTGCCCTTTGCCAGAACATTGCTCTGCTTGTTTGTTTCCTTCCAAAAGCGAGTCCGTGGCGCTCTCCCATCCCGAGGACTCCGCGCTGATGACTCAGGAGCTGGCAGTCATCAAATCACCTGACAAAGAGCACGACGGCTTTTTAGCATCAAGGCTTCCCACAGGAGACATTATACCTTCGAGGGGGAGAGGCAGAAGGGGAAGGGGGGAGCAGGGGAAGGAGGACGGATGCGTGGTGGCAAGGCACCCAGGATGTCACTTACAGGCGGTTGGCTGCAGTCGTCAGGGTTCGCTGCCATTAAGGTTTGTGTCAGTTCAGAAACTTTACACATGAGGCTGTGTGAAACGTTCTGCCACTGCTGACTGCCCGGGGCTAGCCCACAGGACCTATCTTGTCACCGGTTTCCCGGAAAACCTCTCTGAGAATTAGTTGCATATGTTGGCCAAGCTAACCATAGGAGGCAAGGTTTTGTCTGTTGTTTGTTAGCTTGGGACTGGATGATGATGATGATGATGATGATTATGATTATTGTTATTATTATTATTATTATTTGGATTGAAGTGGTTTTTTTGCAAGGGGTGGGTCTTGATTTGTGATTTTAAGAGACGGGGGATCCCCACAAAATACTGCAAAGCATAACTGAATATTTAGTATCACAAGAAGAAAGAAATGATGGTAATGAGGTAAGTTCTCACATCACAAAGAAAAGCCTCTTCTGTGGGCTTTTAACTATGGTTGTAAACAAAGCATCTTGACAGAACAAGAGGAAATGCCCTCAAGTAGCGCCAGGGGAGGTTCAGATTGGACATTTGTAAAAATTTCTTCACTGAAAAGGTTGTCAGGCATTGGAACAGGCTGCCCAGGGAGGTGGTGGAGTCCCCATCCCTGGAGGGATTCAAAAGACGTTTACATGAGGCCCTAAGGGATATGATTTAGTGGGGGACTTGGTAATGCTAGGTTAATGGTTGGACCCGATGATCTCGGAGGTCTCTTCCAACCAGAACAATTCTATGATTCTATGATTCTATCAAAAGTGGTTGTAAGAATGTGATGGGAGCTTTCTGAGTCTGTATTTCATCTACCTTAAAAATGCAGAGATTATTGCCAACAACAGCTCCAATAAATTTAGCTTGCATTCAAAAGGGAAGAAACTAATTATCATAATATTACCAGGTACAGAGCTAAGGAACTGCAACCAATTTTAAAAAATCTATGTACTGTTGCAGTATTTGATCAATCAGGAACAATTACACAATGGCTGTATGTGGACCAACATTTAGAATTTTTTCTTCAGGAAACCTTAAGGTTGCTTCTTCACTGGTTATCTCTCATTTTCTTTCCAGTGTCAGGTTAGAAAGGAATGTACTTTTATTATAAGTTACTTGTTTCTACATTGTGGCTGGAGTATAGTGATTGGGATAGACTCTTCTAGACACTGTCCAAATACTAAGAAACCATCTTTGCTGTGAAAAATATGCTCAGACTCTTTCCAGAAAGAGAGTCTGAAGATGCCAAACTGAACTTTATGAAGTCCAAGCATCAAGATCTGCGCTCACACTAAGCACCACCATCACCCTCCTGCTTTTGCTTTGCTTATTCCTTTGCCAGTACAAAAGCGGGGAAAAAGACAGGGGGAAGGCAGGAATACATGTGTACACTTAGAGCATAAACCTGGGACCTAGAAGCGCTGGATTTGAGTTCAAGAGCTGGCCCAGACAAGAGGAGCAAATGCATGTATGCACAAACAAAAATATATTTATCTCTTTGTGGATCACAGGAATTCAAGTATGTGCCTGAGCTCTTTGCAGAAAGGGGGCCTGACACTGGCTCACTCCGTGCCTTTAAATAAATACGTCTCTGATCCGCACTTCTTCATTTTCCTTGGCTGATAATAACCAGTTAATATTTATGGATCATGCTGAAAACAATTTTTACTCTGATTATAAACCTTAGGGTGCAAATTTTGTCTCCATCTCTGATCTCTGCCTTACATCTCACCAGTCAGACTGCTTGTGTTTAGCAAGTGAATAACGAGGCTGGCAAAAACAAAGTCAAACCTTTTTTTTTTTTTTTGTAATATCACGATTTCATAAGCCAATCCCCTGCTCCTAGGAAACATTTCTGTTGCTCTTCTCAGAAAAGCAAACATGTTTTTTTTTATTTTAAGTTGCTCTTTTAGGTTTCATATCCCAAGCCTCTTTATTTTCCCTTCCTCAGGCTTCCTTTTTGAGTTGCAAAAAAGGAAAAAGGGCAGGAAAGGAAAAGAGAGAAAATAAAAGCTGAAAATTTGCCAGCCAAATGTTTTCAAAACATAACATTTATACACTGAACATAACTTACTTTCTTCTTCAAGTCCTAGCCTAGCTTCTTTAAGCTTCCAGGCAGGGTAATGGCTCAAAAGCCGGGACCTTCATTGGGTTTGCTTAGCGGCTGAGGCTGGACACCCATGTGGGGACACTGATGAATGTGCCTGGTGGGAAAGTGGTCCTTCTACTGATGCTACTGCATCCAGGGGTGGGCAGAGAGGAGGAGGAGACCCAGTAGTGCTCTGATACGAAGCCGGCAATAAATTTAGGGGTGGTACCTTAATACCTTGACCGTGACTCAGGTTTGTGGTGTTTCTTTCTTTATGCTGGGGCAGCCCTTCCTCTAGGTTTGCACAATGAATAATAGAGTGGGTGTCTTTGGGTGGTGCTCCTCTGACCTTGTGGTCTTTAAGGTTATAGTTATACTAACAAATAAAGTGGGCTAGAGACTGCTCTCTTGGGTCCTGACGGGAAGGTTTGGCTCACATCCCTGCATACAACCAAGCTCTCAGCCTCCAAAGTAGATCAGCTGCCTCCAGCCTACCTTTTGGGAATGGTCCCTACTCTGTTCCAACCCTGGCCTGTGCCCTGCCTGTGCTGGTAACCTCACAGTGCGGATGATCAGACACGGAGCCCGTGCCCTCGCCTTGTTTATACAATAAATCACAGCCTAAGAGTCTACTGAAGATTGTCTCCATGGTGAAGGAGGAGAACAGGCATCTCCAACGTGGGGTTCATTCCTCCCGGTTTTTGATTGGTGTTTTAGGATGGGATTGTCTGAGGCAAAATATCCTGATCCTCATCTGTCAGCAGCTTATTGCTAGGCTTTGTGTCTCGTACCGGCATTTGCTTCCCCTCTGTAATCAGTGATCAGGAGAAAAATAGGGGAAAAATCTCCCAAGCTTGATTGAATCAATCAAGACAAAAATATTGGGTTAAATGGATTGAGTCACCTTCTGAAAGTTTCTTTCTCCCTATTAAAGAGGGGGATCCTAAGTGCTCAGTTTTCAAACAAGTGAAGTTAGAAAGATGGATCCCACCTGTTAAGAGCTGCTTTAATGTCATTGCTAAAAATCCCAGACTGTTCAGTCACGAACCAGGAATTCTACAGACACAGAGGCAGAAATTGTCATAAGGAGACATCCACCCAGTGACATCTAAGCTCTCTACAACCAGCAGTGAGAAAGAGGCACTCCTAGGGTACGCTTGTAACCCCGCAGAAGGTATTTGAGACATGTCAGATGAGTGATCCTCTAGAAGGGCCTCTTTTTTTTAATTTTTTTAACTAACAGTCAAGAAAGCCCAGAGTGACTGAATCACCTCTACCCAAATACAAGGCTTTACTCTTTAGATGCCTAATATTGGGTGAAATGAATCTTGCCCAGAAAGTCTGCCCTGTCCCAAGAAGTTGACTATAACATCCCAAATTTTTGTAATCAAGTAGTGTTTGTGTACAAACTGCACAGAATATATATATAATCAGAACAAAAAAGAGTTCTCCAACTCATTTGATTGAAAAGATCAAACATTTACAAATATCTCACCCTGTTTTGAACTGCACATCCTGGGGAATGGCTGAACTTTACAGAAGACCATGAATCAGTTTGTGAATAAGTCTGTTATTCTCAACTTTCCTCTGGGATTGTGCCATTGCGTGTCTAAATGAAAGATCATTTCTTTTGAGGAAAGTGTCAAGCTGCACTACAATTTTCTGACATAAAAAAATTCCAGGGAAAATCTAAAATAGGGGATAAATCCAGGTGGGCTTGTGTTTTCTTATGTCTCAAATACATAACTGTATCTGAGAGAAAGAGAATGGAGACATGCAGACAAAGTCTAGATGTTAGACAAATGGAGATCTGCTATGAAAAAAGGTCCAGGCATGGAGTCTATCAGTCCCAGAAAGGCTGAGAGACATGTCAAAGGCACAGATACATACCTGAGCCGTGGTATGTTGTTATGACATGCTAACATTGCTAAGGGATGTGGTCTAGTGGTGGACTTGGCAGTGATAGGTTAACGGTTGGACTCGATGATCTTGGAGGTCTCTTCCAACCAGAACGATTCTATGATTCTATCATATTCTAAACATTGATGAAAGAATTCAAGGAGGACCCTCTTTTATTTCTCTGTCTCCCACTGAGGAGCTGAAAAGGTTTCTTGTTCGGTGCCCCTAGTACAGATCAAACATGCATGTCCAGCAGTCGTCAGTTATCACTAAAGCACATCCACTTCTAGAAACTAACGACTTTCATAGGTACATTTCCTCTCCATTATGGCAGAAGGGAAACAAAAGCCTTTCAAAAGCCTGGCACCAGACCCAGCCCACGAGTATTTGGGTTCATGTGAGCAGAAGACTCTCGCCAGCAGGGCCTCTAGGTTATAAGCCAGCTGGGACAGAAGGTTTCTGGAGATATTCAGAAGGGTCTTAGTAAGAGGGATATTTCAGCCTCCATTAAAGTTTCAATCTATCATCACTTTTTCTTTGCTAAGAAAGTGTGCTTTTTTAACAAGCATGTTCGAATTCTATCATAGAGAAGATAGGTGACAAAACTCCCTTGGGGTTACACTGGGTCTAGTCACTGTGGGTTAAAATGGTAAATATTTGGGCACTTGGGTGAAGTTCACACTTACTTACTTTTATGCCATACGAGAGATCCAAGGTATTGTGCAGCTATAGATACAGATACTGTGCCTATCTGCATCATATGTGGTGAGAAACAAATTTCCGCAGGTAGATCTGTCAATTAGCCTGTGCTGCCAGACTGCTTCATGTTTTAAATCCCATCTTTTGCTTCTCCACCATGGTACCTTTACAGGTATATCAAATACTCGCTCTGTGGTGCCACAGCCTTTCTCATGGAGGCTGCTTCATGCTAAACACAGGTGGATGGCCATTTCTAAGGTAGCCATGGTCCACTTTCAGTGGATTCCTCCACAAGCTGGGCCAAATGATAGCCTGCTGCAGCGGATAATTAGAGGAGGAAAGTCAGGAGTAAGAATGCAGGAGGTGGTGAGCAGTGCAACAGCCTTTGGGGCCATACCTTGCACCAAAAGTGTGAGTTAAAAAAGGCTGCAGGGGAAGAGGACAGCAATGGAGTCCCCATCTCTGGGGGTATTCAAAAGGCGTTTAGATGAGGCCCTAAGGGATATGATTTAGTGGGGGACTTGGTAGTGATAGGTTAATGGTTGGACCCGATGATCTTGGAGGTCTCTTCCAACCAGAACAATTCTATGATTCTATGATTCTAATTGTTTTTAGAAGTCACTTGGCAGGTAAGCCATGGTGAACCTCCAGGGCATGACAGACCGTGCAACTCCTTTGGAAAAAACCCACAACGCTGCCTTATTCTAGGTTATGGGAGAGGTTAATATTGTCTGCTATTGTCTGTCTTTGGAAACCAAGGCTCAGGAATGTTTTTTTAATTGAATTGAGAGCAGTTGGGAAATATCAAAACTATCCCAGCCTTTTGGAGAGGCAAACAGCAGAAGTGACCTCAACGGATCTAGTTTTGAGCTATTTGTTTGTCAGTAATTAGCTCTAAGTAAAACTGGAGTAAATATTCTTAGGGACAATGGGGGAATTTTTAATCCTTTTCTTTTTTCAATGGGGCTGACTGATTTTTTTTTTTTTTTTAGTCTTATATGAGAACAAGTAACCATGGAATTTGGAGCTTTTCTGGTTTATATTTTCAAAATGTATGAAAGACATCAGAATGTTGTGACAGGGTCATCTCAGCCTTCTTTGTCGAATCAGAAGAGATCAATAAAAATGCCAAAAGTAATGGGTAGGTTTTGAGAAGCCCAAGAGGGACTTAGTTTGCTCACTTTCACACCTTTAATGGGAATTGGAAACCTAATTGTTATTTGTGCCTTAAAACTCTCTCCCAATTAAAAGAAAAACAAACAATCACTGAAAATAAGATTGAGGGCTGGTGGACACTTGTATTACCTCTTCATGTGCTACATCTCCCACTTTTATGGGTTTCATGTGACATGACTATTGTCCTTTGACAAAAATATTATTTCTGTGCTCTTAATGCAAAATCTATGCTTAAATCCTATGGAAGAGGTTTGATTTTTAACATAAATACAGAGTTATACTTGGGCTAAGGCTATTGTAATCAAGCAGATTGTATTTCTCCCTCATTTGGGACCTCTGAGTGTTAGTACAAACATTCAAGTGATTTTGTAGGGGGGAAAAAACAATGAATGAAGACCTGTGATTTCTGGATTCTGTTCCTGGCCTAGCCAGATGATGCAGACTAAATTATTTCCGGCCATTAAATTCTCTATAAAATGGAGGGAATGCTACTGATCTCCTTTGTAAAACTGCAATTTCTTGAGGATCAGCAGTAAACGAGAATATAATTACATTGTAAGGCAATGTGCTAACTAACACATCCAAGTATGAGAGCAGAGGCTCACTCATTGAAACTCTAAGTGCTCTTTAACTATTGGGAATAATTGTTATAACAAATAACTCCCCACTGTGTTCCCATTATCCTTTCCTTTTATCAATACTTGAGTTTTGTAAGGTGGGGATTGCAAGCCATTTATCTCCTGAAGGGAGAGATCAGAAAGGTTTTAAGTTGTTGGAGGTGTCATTGAGGCTCTAGCAAAATAAGGGCTGAGGTTAGGAAAATCTACAAATGCAGTCAAGTTTCAGATTGCAGAGGCATTTTGCTCTTCTTTCAGAAAAGCAGCTGGATACTGTATATTACACAAGCTCATGTACAAAGAAAAAGGTATGGAAATTAACTTTCTCTCTGGCTGTGATAAACTACCAAGGGAAATTCAGAGCAAATCTGTCTACTATAGTTAGTCCTGCGACAGAGCTATTACAGAAAAATAAATAGTGGCATTGGTCAAAAGAATGTCAAGATGCTTTCAAGTTGGCTAAACAGACACTTATAACCTACAGGGTTTTAGTGCACTTTGTCCTGTCCCTGCCAATCTGTTACACTAGTGATGCTTCACTGTATGAGGTCAGGAGTGGTGATTTCTCACATAATGCCAAATAGCCCAGAAAAGCCTGTAGCATTTGCATCAAAAATGCTTCCTAAAGAGGAAAGGGACTATGCACAGACGAGGTGGAAGGAGGCAGTGGGGAGGAACTCGCCGAGACTGTTTGCAGAAGCATTGAACTTCGCAGTCTTTCCACTGTAGCAAAAACTCAGGAAAAAACATGGCCCACTTGACAGAAATGTTTTTGAGGCTCAGTAAGTGGATTGCAGCAACATCGTCTTTAAACAACAGCATTTCAAACTGCTTTTTTGGGGACAAAACCCATAAAATTAAATTAAACAGGAAGTACTGGAGAATTACCATGTGTTGTAGTCTAAAACATCCTGGTGACAACCACACTGTCATCCCCAGATTTTATATATACCTGAGTTCGCCACACTGAACCGCCTACGGTGGATTCAGCCATCCAGAATTAAAAGCATAGGTCCTTAAAACTTGAGAGGAATGAAGTCCCATAGCCAGCATCCGAGGCTTCAGTGAAGAGCTGCAGGGCCTGAGCACAAGAGCTATGTCTGTCCTTACAAAGCAAAGCTTGGCCATCCATCCTGTTGCACTGCCAGCACGCTTGCCAGCACAGCTTTTATCCAGGATACCTGCCATACCCTGAAACGATTCCCAGGCCCTGTGGAAGACGTAGCGTATGTCAAAGTGCATTCCCAAAATAGATGTCAGCATGGAAGTAGCAAGGTTGTGGTTTTGAGAGTAAGGGGATTTGAGAGCCTGACAATAGCCAGAACACACCAGTTGGCTTTTCGGAGAGAAGAGTCCCCGGCATTTTTTGTTTATTAGCAGAGATGTGTCCCAGTAGCAAAGCTTTCTCAGGCTTGCTGTTGAGGTCCTGTCCAAGGCAGAGCTGACCAAGAAGCGTGTCACAAAGGACAGGTTCAGGAAGCCTATGGCTGTTGTGTGTAGGTTCTGGGGAAGCTCTCGGAGATGAAGAAATAAGAAAAAGGTCGACCTAAGTAATCAGCATTACAATTGGAAGAAATGACCTGATTAATGGGGGTAAGAAAAAAAAATATAATGATAAGCCAAAAGATAATGATAATTCTCTGCTGAGAATGGTATCCAGACCCTAAATTATTATACTTTTGTACTAAGTGTAGCTTACTCTGGCTGTATGTGTGATAACCCTGTGAAGAATATGACCATGAATAGCAGGTTAAACTGGTACATGCAGTAATGGGAAATTAGCTTTTTTGTTCCAGCAAATCATTTCTCTAACATAAAAAACTGTATTGTCTGATAAAGAACTTCCTGGGAATGACGGTTAATTTAGTGAAGGTGCATTGACGTTGATGAAATTTTCAGGTAAAGTCACAAAACTGTTCAGGAAAAAAAACATTTTCAATTCCCTCCTTAAACTCTATAGTTTGATAGGGAGACTCAGGCAAAGAAAAGACGTGATCCTCAGTTGCCTAACAGCCTCATGACTATGATATCTTCTGAGGTACTGGATAAAAGCCTCAATGTCAAAACTTAGGGGCCTGTGGGCAAAGTAGAAAGTATATCTCTTTCCATGTAATTAGAGAGAAAATTAAAAATTATTTAAATCTGATTTTTTTAGGATGGAGGAGAATTATTTGAATATGTATTTGCTGTCAGACACCTTCCAGAAACAGAGGGAGTGATAATTTTTAAATTTCTTAGCATACCTATCAGTATAACGATATTTTCCCTTCATAGGCAACACCTTTTCATCTTATCATCTATATGATTTTGCATCCTTACAGCAAACAGAGAATCCTTGCATCTGAAGAGCCATCACCTTGAGACACTAGACCAAAACCAAAGTGGATGCAGTAGTCTATATGAAAACCAAGGGGAATAATTCCTTCTGTCGGTCTGCTGGCTCTGCTCCTGTTCATGCAGCCCAGGATGGTGTTGGCCCTTGTTGCTGCCAGGACTCGTTGCTGGCTGATGACCAAGGATGTTGGCCACAGAGCTACTCCCTGAGCAGCCGGTCCACAGCCTGTATCACTGCAAATGGCTCTTCCTTCCCATGTGCAAGGCATTTGTCCTTGAATTTCATCAGGTTCCTATTGACCCATTCCACCAGCCTGTCTACATCACTCTGGATGGTAACTCAGCCTTGAAGTGTATCAACTGGTCCCATCAGTTTGGTGTTATCTGACAACTTGCTGAGAGTGTACTCCATCTCATCCTTCAGGTCATCAATAAAGAAATTAAATGGGACAAGTCCCAGGAGAGATCCTGGGTTACCCACTTGTCACTGGCCTCCAGACAGAGTATGACCCATTAACCGCTACCCTCTCAGTCCAACCATCCAAGCAATTTTTTTGCTCATCCAGTTGTCCATATCTAACTCCTCTTTCATCTTAGTCTTTCCAGAGCAGGAAGTCCATCTCCTTTTGGGGAAATTGGTAGCACTCAATGAAAAAGAAAATCGTGATCCTTATTTAGACCTCTGGGTCTTATCACAATACAGCTAACAATAGCAATAAATGCCAGAAGTGATGATCTTAACTATCCAAAGGATTGTTTTGTCATATTGATGGCCTGTATTGAGCCAAAACATTTAGAACAAGAAACACACCTAGGGCACTTGCAGACAATGATTTCTAAAGTCCCCAATATAGCACAAACATCACTACGTAGGCTGTAAGTAGAGTATTTGACTCTAGATAATCTCAAGTTGGTGGTAAGAAACGGTTCTGGCTGCCCAAGTTTGATGACAGACAGTTCAGCACATTGCTTAAATAGCTAGGAGCAATGCCAATTAAAGTGACATTCTCCTGCTCTAACGCTGCCTTCCAAGCCTTGTAAACAGACTGGCAAATCAAGAAACAGACTTCACTGAAACATTGTGGTGTGCAGGTTTCAGAGGAACTTTGGCGGAAATTCTTTAAATCTTCATTAAAAAATACACCCAGTATCACAAAGCCTGAAAAATATTTTTTAGGCAGCTGGTTATAAAAGGAGGGCAGCCAGGGGAAGTCTTATATGTTCATATCAGAGTCCAGAGCAGAAGGTTCAGGTTGCTGGTTCCATTACAGAAATATCCCCGGCTCTATCAAAAAAGTCTGTTTCTAAAGGGAGCTCTTTATTCGCCGAGTTGAGATGGAAACACGAATTTGATATCTATGAAAGGCCAACAGGGTTAGCAAGAAAACAGAGAGAGAAAAAGGACAGAATTAACCTTTATAAAGCACTGCTCCATCTGATACTGTTGAGTAGACTTGGCTGAATAATCCTCCGCAGGTATCATTCATCTGTGTGAACGCTGGCATTTTTCTCCCCCATTTCTGCCAAATAATGATTTGTAAATAATTCCTATTTGCAGGCAGTCTGCCAGTGATATTGTGAATGTTGGCCATCCACATGTAAGTGTTTGCAAATCGATTCTTCTTTTTTTTTTTTTCTCCACTCCTTGTTTCCTGCCAGATGCAACTATAGAAGAAATTCAAAGGGATGGAGCAAAAACGATATTCAAGTGTGTATTTTCTTGGAAACATTGTGAGGAGGCTGTAGCTTATGCAATGGGAGTAAGTGGTCTGAGGCTTAAGAAGCACATTAAATGGCTAAGAGCAGCAGAAGCGAACGCTCTGGACATTACGTACGCAGACTCTGATGTCTCCCAGGAAGGCTGGGATCATTAGTCCTGGTTCACTGACTTAGAGTTGGAGGTTCCTGATGAAAAGGACATAACACCAGGCTCAAGCTGAGACTAATGGGAAACAATACGCATCTGCAGACTCTGATGTTACTAATCCAGCTCCTGCTGAGGATGAACAATTGGAGCAAGGGAATATTCCTGAAGCACTGACAAACTGCAATTGAGGATTAGAAAAGCCCCCTGAAAGTCTGAATTTGTAATATGTCTCCAAGTTGGCATTATAGACAGTTGCCCCATAAAGCAAAGAACCTTTTTTCACTCAGGAGTATTTTACAAAAAATCATAGCAGTATTGGGCTTTTGGTGGTGGTGGTTTCTTTCTTCCTTTATTTTTTTTCTGCTGAGTTTGGTAGGAAATTTAACGTGACTATTTGTATCAGCTGCATATAAATTATGCAAGAAGAGTCCTGACACTTCAATACAGTAATTTGCAAGCCCGGTACATATAATGTAGTGATATTTTATGTCACCATACACTCCCATATGCGGCGTCCTCTTGAAGGCTCAATGTAATCATGCTGAAAGCATACAGCAAAACCCGATCATTGAACGACTTTAGCATACAAACATTCTCCTTGTTGTGTAAATTAAGTTGTGCCAGACAGCATCAGCACTGAAATTTGATCATCTGCACCCTTACATTGCTAGAAAATCTCTGGTGTAGTTTTGGCTCAATCTAACTACTTCTCTCCCAGCCAATTTGTAGGCACTGTTCAGGAATTAGCTTGAGCAGTGATCATTTCCAACAAGCATTTGGGATGTGCCCACCTGTTTTGGAGAGTAAGAGTGTTCAGTAATGTGGATGTAGCCCAAATATTGCAATTGGCCTCAGGGAAGAAGCCACAAGACCACTCAGCGTGCCGGTACAAACATGGCCTGATTGTCCTAGGTAACATCTAGCACAGTTCCAAACACTTTGTAGTTTTTATTACAGTAGTGGAGCCATCTGGAATCAAATTAATCTGTGTTTGCCAACTCTTTGATTCAACCCAAATAGAAGGTACAATCAAGGCACGTCACCAAGTGTGACATTTGACTTCCTCCAAAACCTAACAGAGGATTTAGCCAAAACTCACAGGCAGGACCTAACATTGTGATGGCGTTGTAGGTGTGATGATCTGTCTTTCTAGTTGCAGACCTGTACTTTTTTCACACTGCGGGATAAGCTTTTGAATAGTGAGGTTCTGCCTGTTGACAAAAAGCCCATTTCTTTTAGTTACTTTTCACAAATGATATGAGGATTCTTGGAGGTCTATGCAGTATCTAAGAGCACAGGTTGAATTGTTCCCACCCAAGGATATCAGACAGACAATTTTTTTAGGATAGGTTATATTTTTAAGATAAGCTTGGGAAAAAAAAGTCTATTTTCTTCCTGTCACTTAGTCTCAGGCTGACAGCTTTCAGTGAAAAAGTACCTTCCATGTGGCTGTGATGAAAACACGTGATAAAAGGCTCCTTTGCAGCTCCAGTTTACTGAAAGAGGCAATAAACAGATTCAATCCATTGACTCAACTCAGTGGAATTACAAGCCCATAACAAAATTTGCAATCCAGTTTGTTTTTTTCTTCTTTCTTAGTCTCCGAATTGAAATTTTACATCATTCTATAGAACATTTATTTTCCACTATCTTTTTGTTATGGGTGGAGGAATTTTTTTTTTAATGATGAATGCTGTAGCACTGTGGTCGCAAACTATTCATTTTGATAGACAAAGGGTATTCTTTGCAATCTTTATTGAAGAAGAATGAGCACTTAAAAAGAAAGTGGAAACGGAAAGACTGAACGACTATTAGGTACATATTTGATAAAAGTTCAAGGTTACAAATCCTACTTTGTGTCCTCTTAAAGGGAATTAATTCTGCCAAATACACATCCTGAACTTCTCTTTAGAATCAGGCCATGATTCATCTTCTTCTAAAGTAGACATCTAATATAAATCAGGAACTAGTTCAACTAAAAATGTTTGTTGCAGACATCTAATTTCTCATGAAAAGATAAAATTAAGGGAGTTGAATTCCACCCTTTTCAACTGGATTTCTGTATGTTGACCTAGATTCTTCGTTGTACAAACCAATCTGAAACTCCTATTAGGAGATACGCCCGATTGTACATATTGCCTTTTTTTTTTTTTTTGTCTCTCCTTACACCAGTGACATCAAAGGGTAAAAAGTGTAGATCAAAGCTCCTGCTGAAGATCCAAGATAAAAGCAAAAAGAAATTCAAGAACCACTGTCAATTTTCTAAAATCATGAGCGGAAAGGGATCATCCCTTTTTTCCGCTTAGTATCAGGGAAAGCTGATAACCATCCCCGAACAATTAAGGTTCAAATCCCTGCTCTAAATCAGTTACAACAAACTGATGGCGTCTTTGTATTCTTGGCCTTGAGGGCTTTTTTCCTCATTTTTTTCCAAATTCCACCTGTGTAGTCGGTTTGGAACCCATACGCACTTTCAGCGTCCGCGGTATCCTGTGGCGAAGAGCTGCCCAGCCTAACCACGCACTGTGCAAGTAAGCACCTTTCTTCTTTGTTTCGACCACGCTACCTGACAATTACATTTGATGCCCCCTTGTGTTGGGAGAGACAAGGAACAACCATTTCTTCATTTTCTCCTTGCCACTCAAGATTTTTAGAAATGTCATCTTTTTCTTCAAGTGCTTTCTGCTTTTTCTTTTTTTTTTTTTTTTTTGCCCCCAGGCAGAAAACCTTGTCTATATAATAGTCTGACGTTCCTGTTCCCACACATTCTTCCTGTTCTTGGCTTCTCCCAGAAAGACAGCAGCAGCAAATTCTTTATGCGGGGTGAAATAGGAAAAGCAGCACAACAAAAAGAAGAGTCATAAAAATATTCTGTTGTGATAAAAAAGTCTAAGCATTTTCAGGTTAAAAAATACTAAAGCAGAATGATGGCAAAGTAAGAAACAGAGCATTTTTTCACCTTTCTCCCTCTGAAAATGTGTTAGATTTGAAAGAAGTATCTCTTAAGTTGCTTTGCTTCTCTATTTCTACTCTTTCACTTTGTTGTAGCAGCTGGGACTCGAGGCAAAGATGCTGAAAAAATTAAGTGGCGAATATGAAAAGCAAGCTTTGTGATATTTGAGGTACTAGCGAGAGAAAAAAAGTGTAATAATTTAATCAGACACACTATAATTACAATGTATCTACCCCAGGTTTTGATATTTAAGAATTTGATGCTCCAAGAACTCCTGCTGATCCCTCTACCCCACCCACCCCAAAGCATGATTTTAAATTAATTCAGACTAATTGCGTCAAAGTTAAGGCGAGGCGTTTCCAGACAGATTGCTGAAACCAGGAAAAAATGTTTTAGAGTTGGCTACACAGTATTTATAAAATTTCAGGTAAATACAGTTTGCTTCCACTCTGGACAATTTCTAATACTTATCTTGACTTTTAGATAGTTATCTGAAGGAAACCTCTTCTTTTCAAAGGAGCAGGCGCCCCATCGGTAAGACTCTTCTAAAGCCTTGGCTGCTGGCAACAAAAGCAACTTTAAAACCTCAGCTGACATTTTTTTAGATAGTAATTAAATACAATTCTTCTATTGCACAAGAAATAACACTGATAACAAACTTCATGATGTTTTGTGGCGAAATTCTAATTAATGTAATGAAAAACAGTATTGCAGGGGAAAACAGATTTAATGACTTTTCCATTTTGATAAAATTTTAAAAAGAAAACTTGAAACTGTGGAAATGTATTTTTATATTATCAGAACTTTTCTCTCAAAATGACTTTTCATTTGAAAGCACTAATTCAGGAATGTTCAATGATAATTTTTCTTTTTAATTTCAAATTACTTAAATGAAATATTTCGAATGACCCAAATTTATTTTTAATTAAAAGTTTTAGTAGATGAGCACTTATGAGATTTGGGGGTTTTATCCCACTTCAACACAAGAAAAAAACAAAACAAAACACAAAAGCATTTTCTGCCAGTCCCTAAGATGCACTTTTAAAAAGGGCATGAAGGGGTAATACATAGGAAAAAAAACCCAACTTCCCTTCTCATTGACCCCAAAATCCAGAGATCTGTTCTGTAACATCATAACTTCACGGCAGCCTGGTGCTGTAAGATTTGAGATTTAAAGCATGCGAAGCGCGTAACTGTTGGCTTTTGTCAAAGTTAATAATTAATCTGACAGGACAGTTGCCTTGAAAATCTAAGCACAACTTTTGCACTTTCTCAGTTATCCGAGCACACTCACGTGCCGGTGCAAACATAATGCTGAGTTTGAGGTAATAACCCCGCAAATGACTTGTGATCTTTATATTGATGCTCGCTCCGTTTCACTGACCTTCAGGACCCAGTTCTGCATTTCTCTTCTCGTGCTCAGCTTTTATGACAGGAGCAGAAGCGCAGCACCCTTGGTGCAGAAATACTCGTTTTGCAAGCGGTCCCAGATGCGATAAAAAAGAAATTGATTCCTTGTCCTGTATTGACCCTGCAATGTGAAATAGCACGGATGCTGTGCACAAACATAATACACCGATTGACGACAACGACGTGGACTGAGAACCCTTCTAGTTGCAAAAGTCAGGGGCTTAATTCCAAACATTCTCTGTCTCAGCTTCAGTTGCATTACACCTGATTGTTTAACCCAAGTCATAAAATACAGACATTTTTGTGCTTGCCTTGTCGTTATATTCAGGTAGTAAATATGACGAACACTATAAAATGGTAAAGTCAGTAATAGACTTCGTTGCCTGTTTATTTTAATTATTCACTCTCTGTAGTCCATAGGAGTTGTTTGGAGAGGGAGAAGATTACTCATGGGAGTGATTTGGTTGTTGTTGAGTGGTTCTGCCAGGTATATAGTATACATAATTAATGAGCTAATGCAAGAAGATCCTGGGATGTTCTTATGCAAATATATGCAAATAACGATACTGACAAAACAATATTAAAAGAGGAAAAAACCCACTCACTGGAGTCTAGCCTTTCATGATTATGAACCACGAACCTCAAAATTAAAAGACACCAGGTTGTCTCAGTCTGCTCTCTAATGTGGGATTTATAGATTGCAAAATAATATGACACAAATTGGGAATTGAATTTCTTTTCCATTTTTATCTCACTAAATAAGTTAATTTCTTTTTGCCCGCTGTCATGTGTTCAGCTTGACCAAATACATTTAGTACAACTATCATGAATTTAGAAAGCAAAATTTGGCTTCTTCATGAACCTTTCTTTGGATTCTGCAATGTTCCTGTTGTAAGACATGAGTCACCAGGACAGTTTTGTTTGTTGTTGTTTATTTTTTTTAAATTTCTGTCTGAAATCAATAAATACATAAAAGTAGAGAATAATGGATATCAAAGAGCTTCAAAAATATACCTAGCAATTGGAATTCTGAAAACTTTAGGCAAAAGTCTAAAGAAATAGTGATTGCGAAATGAATCTACTAGCTAGTTAGAATCCAATTCACTTTTCCTGGGACAATTTTTTCAATAAGATTTTTCATTCTAATTGTCTTTAAAAAACCCTAAACAATGGATTTTGGTCTGCATTTTCTTGACTTAAAAATTTTCCAATTTTTAGTTGCCAAACTCCAACTATTTTCTGGTTTAGAATTTCTCTGTGGAAATTTTGATCAAATGAGGATCTTCAGATATAGCTTTAGTTCTGTCAAAAAGTTATTTAACACTTGAGGAGGAAATAATCAAACCCCTTTATTTTAGCCCCAAGTATCACTTTCAAGTATTCTTGGATCATCTCAGATTCAAAAATTATTATCTGATGTTAGGGGCTTGACGCAAATGACTCCTCTTGGAAATCAGGGTCATTCCAACATCACGTTTTCCTTCATGTTTATCAGGATTTACACATGAGTTAGAATTTGGCCACAGGCGGATGAAATACAACCAAAAGTCAACACTAGGAGAGGCGTCCCAAACTTTCCTGGAACTTGAACTCAGCCACGCTGCCTTGCTGCCACTGCGTCTCCCACGTTGTGGTCCCTGGCACGTGTCCTTGTGGGTTCCTGATCCGGAGACAAAACAATGTCTAGAAATCTCTGCTGAGAAGCAAGGCATAGAAAAGCCGTTGGTACCAGTTAAAGCATTTACTCCTCTTGCTGCTTCCTTGAGGGAGGATGTTCCCTGTGGTTGTTGTACTCCTGGGTGCCTCAGGCTCCAGGCTGAGTAAACCGGGAAACACATGAGCAAAGAAATCTCTCTCTTCATCCTGCCCAGGATCCATTTGTGACCTTTGTCCTGCCCCAACTTGTTGGCTTTGTGGTTTTGTCTTTTTGTGTGTGTATAAAGACCCTGAAAAAGTCATTTTCATTTGGGTTTTCCGTTTTCATGCCACTACGCTTCACTTATTTTTATTTACTCGTTTTTACGTCTGTCAGATAGGCCCCCATCAGTCTCTCAACACATTTACATAATTTAAATACAAAATGCAAACATGCTGACTAATGTCTGCCTTAAATAGACTCTCTTAGGATCAGCTAGACATGTTCCCTATCACCAGCCCCTCAGGCAAAAACCTGAGAACATAGATGAGCTTCACGCGGTGCCCTGCAAGTTGATAGATTAAAAGCTGGTTTGGGCCAAGTGAGGGAAGCAAACTCCAAAGTTCAGGGCCCTCCATTGATGATGTCGAGGCTGAAATGCTGGTCTGAGGAAAATAGGGCATTCTGGGAAAAGGCTCAGAGTTGTGACAGCTGTTCATGGTGTTTCAAGTACTCTCTGGGGTTGGGGCAGGTCCCCATATCCTCAAGGATCATGTAATATATGCCAAATTCCTCATGGCTAAAACAGTTCCCAGGCAAATTCTGGTGAGCTCAGGAGGTTCTGGATTCACCCTGTGTGACTGAGAAGGTAGGAAAATGCTCTACCTTTAATCAAAACTATGTCCCCTCCACGACTTCTCCTTTCTATGCTGATAAAATAACATTTATTGTCTCTCTCTTACTTCACTTCTCCATGGTGGGGTTTTGAGACAGCTTTTGCTTCAGCCTTATTCATCAAGGGATTCATCTCACTTAACTTCTGTCTTTTAGCTGGTTCAAGTTTACTCTGAAAGAGTTGTCAGGCTCCTTTGGTCCTCCATGAAGGAAACATCTCCAGAAGGGTGTTCACAGCGCTTCCCCGAAACAACTTTTCAAAGTGAGATGAGTTGAATCTTTCTCCATTGACCAGAGAGCAAGACCTGATGGCAGGGTCAGATCAGAGGTGAACTCTTAGATGGTTACAGTTAGGTAAGATGAATCCCACAGTGTTTCTGGATAAATAAGGAAGGGGCTTATTCTGGAAGGTCATGAAAAGCCACGCACAAGAATGACCTGTTGGTATCTGATAATTTTGAAGACAAGGCTTAGGCACTTTGCAAACATTTTTTAAGGCAGTCTCTCTCCCCAGTACATCTAAAAGGCTTAGAAAAAGGGAAAATGGAACATTAATTACACTCAAGAAATTATGATACAGATGTTGAAAATTAGATGGCCTAAATCCTGGCAGAAATGGACATTCCCATGTCAAAGAGAACATCTGGAAAGCTTTCTCTTCAGCATGGTTTCCTTCTGCATATGGAAAAAACTCAGGCACCCGCTTGGAGAAAGTTAACACTAAACACATTTAGACATTTCTTGTGAGATGAATTGCATCTTAAATAGCTTGTCTGCTAATCTTTTTTAGGGGACCTTTTAGGCAGTAAATAAATGAAAGCAAGACCATATGATTTAGCCAGTAGTAAGACTATAAGAATAGTAAAACTATAAGAATAGTAAGTTCTAGTGGCCCCTGACGGTTATAAAGTGTCTGGTTTTGTGGTTTGTCTGGGGTTTTTTTTGTTTTATTTTCCATTAGATCCTGACTTTTAATCACTACCTTGTGTCTGTAGTGTTACAGTTTGTTTTCTCTCCTTCATTTTCTTGAGCTGTTCTTCATCTTTCAAATTTCTCCTGCTGCTGAAACTACTCAATCAATTAATTGTTTCGATATTTGCAACTATAGTTTTCCTAATTTTACTGTAAGTAAAAGTGTTTCTTGGTAGATTACTGAGATCACGTTAGTACTACTTGAAACATTATAGGAATATTTATTCCAGCTTTGGTTTCCTCTGAACACTATCTTTGGAAACCAGCGTTACCATATTAGCACAGGAAAAAATAAAAATACACCTCAGCATCCTCATTGTCTGGTCTTTGACAGGTATGAACCGAATTCCCCTGGAGTCAGCCTGCAGGGTTCCACACAAACAGCGTTTCACACAGACTCTTAAAATAAGGGAACAACTTTATGGAGGCTGGCAACTTTCGACTTGTCTGGTTAAAGAAACCAGAACAACTTCCTTCATGATGATTTTATAATTCCACAGGAGGGATTTTTGTTGTCATAATAAAAATAAGAAATTCTTCCCTATTGCCCCTTTGATTAAAGAGTAAAGCCCATTGTGTGGCAAATCAGGCAAAGCAGGTGAGTTCTAGTTCTGTTCATGGCTCTGACATACCTCTGGAATAACTGCAAATGTTTCATTTGCCTCTATACACCTCATTTTACCCACTGCAAGAAGGTATTTGTCTGTCTCCTGAAAATCTGGATTCCTTCATTGCTTTGAAATAGTTTTAAAACTTTGGACAAAATGTTTTCTTGCTGTGATGTCTTAATTCAGCTTTCTGTGGATATTTTCTTCCTGCTCCGGAAGAATTTGGGAGTAGGTCTATCTATCTTGAATCTCTGCCCTCTTCCCAATACGTTAATTATTTATTTAGAAGGAAAAATGAATCTGCCCAGCAGGACATAATGACTGCTTTCCAAGTCAACTGATGTGTGCAGACAGCTTCTCATACTGAGGATGAGGAAAATAACAGCAAGTCAGAACATCTCTGCTATATTTCTGTCCCTATTCTGTTACTGCTGGAGAGGACCTGGATCTCAGCTGGAGCTGTGGCTTCCACTTGTGTTGAGACCTTGAAAATTGATAGTCCAGTAGCAAAGACATTGCAGCTTAGCAGCCTTCAATGCAAAATCGCTTTGCCTGCCCGGAGCTCTTGGCACTTTTATGGGCAGTTGAACCATATCGGACTCTGTACAGCTGCTGCCCTATCCCTTTTGACACTCAGATAATCAGCTTGAAACTACTTTATTTGTATTTCCATACACCTTTCACCAATATCATCCTGTCAGTTGCAGTGGGGACATTCACAGTTACGGAAATGCTGGTCGAAAGGGATCTCTCTGGAGGTCATCTAGGCCAACCTCCCACCTGAAGTAGGACTGTTATCAACACTAGACCAGGTCAGCTATGGTTTTCTCTAGCTAAGCCTTGAAAAGTTCCAAGAAGCAAGATTTCAAGTACCTATTTTGGTGTCACATTGTGCTGATGAAGATAATGTCCAATCTTAATCTCCCAAGCTGCAATTTGAGGCTGTTGCCCTTTGTTACCCTGTCTACTGATCCTAAGGTAGAGTTTGGATGTTGCAAAGGGGAGTTTGGTCCCGTTTCCCTCAAACCAGTCCAGGTTCCTCCCTTCTCTTTAGGAACACAGGGAGGAGGCAAAAGCAATTGATAGAACTTAGTACTTCTTCTCTGGTGGCTTATTCTTGGAGTAAGCCTCGGTGAAGTGCATAAACAATATCCAAACAATTTAAAATCTCTGAAAGCAGTTGAAATGTTTTAAATGACTCTCTGGGTATCAAAGGTAGAACAACTCTGGAAAAGAAGTATCCTGGGGTCCTGTGTTGTCAGTGATTTCAAGTTCATGTAGCTCAAAACAGAAAAACAAAACATAAAGCAGCAGCTGGAAGTTAGTCAAGCAAATGAAGGCATAGACCTGAAATAATGTCACTTGCTCAACACTGGGACAAATTATCAAAGGAAATGATAAATTCTTCACTTTCTTGGAGACCTTAGGTTAAAACCATCAGCTTTTCCTGGAAAAGTGCTTTGATTGCACACAAGCTAGCAGATTTAAGACCAGAATTGCTAAATAAACTTTTAATTTAGAAAGTCCCAGGCAGACATATCCCAAAGGTAATTCATCCTGCCCGCTATAACTCTTTCTCTTAACAACTGGTATTTATTTTTGAAAGTGACTACCTTTCTCCACTGACTATAAATGTGTTGTGGTTTAACCCCAGCTGGCAACTAAGCCCCACGCAGCCGCTCACTCATTCCTTGCCCCAGTGGGATGGGGGAGAGAATCGGAAGGGTAAAAGTGAGAAAACCCGTGGGCTGCAGAAAAGACAGTTTAATAGGGAAAGCAAAAGCCACGCGCACAAGCAAAGCAAAACAAGGAATTCATTCCTTGGGCAGGTGTGCAGCCATCCCCAGGAAAGCAGGGCTCCATCATGCGTAACGGTGACTTGGGAATACAAATGCCATTACTTCGATTGTCCTCCCCTTCCTTCTTCTTCCCCCAGCTTTATAAGCTGAGAATGACGTCATATGGTCTGGAATATCCCTTGGGTCAGTTGGGGTCAGCTGTCCCAGCTGTGTCCCCTCCCAGCTCTTTGTGCACCCCCAGTTACTCGCTGGTGGGGTGGGGTGAGAGGCAGAAAAGGCCTTGACTCTGTGTCAGCCCTGCTCAGCAGTAACGCAGACATCCCTGTATTATCAACACTGTTTTGCTCACAAATCCAAAACACAGCCCCATACTAGCGACGATGAAGAAAATTAACTCTGTCCCAGTCAAAATCAGCAGAAAATGGAACCCAGAAAAGTAGATTTTCTTGGGTACCTCAGCGTACGTGGCTAATGCCAGTATAAAACTCACCATAAGTGTTGATTCTTTTTCTGTTTTGTTTTGCTTGAAATAATAGTAATGATAAAAAACCCCTGAAACACAGAAGCACGAAGTGATTTATCAAAAGTCACAGGACAAGCAAATGGCAACCACAGAACCCAGATCAACTTAATCGGTTTTGAAAATAGCTAGAGCTACAGTGCAGAGAAGCCTCCAGGTAGAATGAGCCATCTAACTAGGGAGTTAGTAATACATTGCAGCTCTACCTGCTTGCCAAAGTCCCCATTTAAAAATACAAAAGACACACCCCCAAAAAATAAAACAAACAAAAAATAAACAAAAAAGATCTATTGATAGGTCTGTGATATGAATAGAGACTCGACTTGAGAACTCAACCTGAAGACAGGATGCTAAGCTTCATTAGCTCACTAGTTGTACAACTACTTGTTACTGCACCACAATGTGGAAGAGGCTCCTCAGAGCTGGACCCGCAGTGAGAAGGGCATGTATCCAACAAGAAGTGGAAGGAATTTTTTGATTCTGCAACCAGCTTTTACAATTGCCCTTATTAAAAGGTATCTTAAGAGAGTGAGTAGAAAGAATAACTTGTGTTCACATACATAATTCATTTACAGGGGAGTTTATTTATTTCTTTTAATCAGAAGGATGATAGTTTAAGTCTAAGAATGCAGCTATAGACGCGTATAAAGATGCTGCGTAAGAGTATTCCCCTTTTGGGAGTAAACCATATTGGATAAATAGTCCTATTACTGTGCTCTGGATGGGGAGGTTGCCCTGATGCAATTACCCTGGTATAATTGGTACCGCTTTGGTGTAAAGGCAAGGCTTCATTGTGGGTAATTTGTTGACAAAATGATTAATCATTTATCATTTGACAGTTAATCTGGAAGTCTATTAATTCACTTCTTACTCCTCCCCAGCCTCTATCCCCAGCACTCGTGTATACATACCCCACTCTGTACCAGTAACCCCGACTGGTGGGACACTTTCAGAGTCACCGTGGGGAATTGAAACCTATGTCGCTTTTAAACTCACTTGCCAAGTCCTGGAAAGACCAAATCTGTCTTTTTTTTTTTTTTTTTTGGCCTGATTTTTCATTTTCATGTACAGCTTTCAAGTCTAATATATTCGGCATAAAAACCAGCCTCCTGACCCCATCTTTCAAGCTGATGTATGAGGCAATATCGGACCAATTAGGTTGAAGTTGCAAGCCCTATGTAAATGTATTATTTCTCAGTATGTAGATAGAAGTTAGTAGCATTTCCCTTTATGTTTAAATGGCTCTTTAACCACTTAGAGATTAAGTGGTGAATATAAAGGGGGAGACCAAAAAAACACTTTAAAAGGTGTTAAATTTATCATGTCCCATAAAAGAAAAGATATCTAATAAGCCACCAGTAGTTCTTGGGTGGTTTTTCAGTTTCGTTTTACACTTTTGAGATTAAAAGATACATGCAAAAATATGTACAAAGTACCTTTTAGAAACTTTGGAAGAGGTCAAGGAGAAAATAGCTGGATTTCAAAAGCTGAACTTTTCAAGGATTTTCTCTGATTTCTCTAAAACAAGATAGCCTCCTCCTCCTCTTAATAGTTCTTCAATGCCTTTTTGGTAGCCAAAATCTTTGTTCTTTTTTTTTTTTTTTTTTTAAGCAGCTTTGTAAAAGAAGAACTAAAAATTAATTATGGCTATGGAACTTTTGCACAGAAGAGTTTAAAAAGCACAGACGTAAAGAAGGGAAAAAGATGAGGGCCCATTTATCTTATATTGACAGGACTAGCTTCAAAAGATGACCTTGAATCGTAATCATCCTAATGAGCTGAAAATATTTCACTTTAACAAGTGAAACTATAATCAAATCAGTTTCTGAAAGCTCTACTAATGAGCATTTCCTTTGATGAAAACATGGTTCACTGTCTTAGTCTGCAGGAGGTGCACTACAGTAAGAGGCCAGCTCATGACAACTCATTAGCTGACCTGGGGAGAGACTAATTTGAATGCTTTTGATAAAAATTTCAAGGCTTTTTACTTAAATTACGATTTATGCACTTTTATAAATAGTCTAATTTTTATAAGTTGGGGGAAACTGGTTAGGAAGACTTCAAAGTCACGGAACAAAGTTTGTTTACAACATTTATTCTGTAGGATCTACTGAACTTTCAGGAGAGTATATTTTTAGCTTGTACTTTTTTTTTTTCTTCATAAAAAACGAATGTTCTGAATTCAATCAATTCTTATGTTTGTTTATGCATAGAAGAAGAGGTCGGCCCTCCCCAGCTCCCTTCTTTCCTGACTGATGAAAACACTTTAAACTTTATAGCATTTAGCACTGGCAATATTTAAAGTCACTATTATTTACTGTGAGCTACTGTATCAATTATCTCAAGAAAAACAGGCTTGTCTCATTAGGAATCTCAGTAATTCATTCAATTTCTTTAAACCAGCAGCAGAACTTAAATGAGAACCGATTACACAAATCTGGTTTACTACCGTACAGCCCCCCTCCAGGGGTTATTCATTAGGATTATTCATCATTTTAACTCCTGCTCTGCTCAACACAGAGAAACAGTTTTCAGCTTTTCTCTCCTGCACAGCAGACTTGCTGTCAAAGCTGCACTTCACGCCGAAGTGTTCTTCATATATTTTAAGTTTTGCTCCCAGTCGGATCTTGATTTTCAGAGAGTTTTCTTCTCCCTCTCTAGCACTGCCTTTGCTCTAGACTTTTAAGGCTGTTCGACTTCTGTGTGTGTTCCATGTCAATGTGCTCACCTTAGCCTCTGCGTGCTACAAAAAGTACACTGAGATGTACTCTGTGTGTAACTTGTCACTATTTAATATACTATCCTTACTCTAACTGCAGAAGAGGACACGATACTTCCAGTTTATGTTCCACTCAGTAGGTGACTTCTGTAGTACATGTGGCAGAGTTTTACACTTCGAGGATGGAGGTCCGGCGTGAATCCATGCTGGCTGCCTGGGATAAACACTGCAGAAGTAGATGTGGAACTACCTGCAAAGAACAATGAAAATGCACTTTATTAGTGTGTTGCAGCTGGAAGTTATGATCTTGACTCAAAGCTTACTAAGGAGATCTCCCTGATGTCACCCAAGTTACGCTGCTGTTTGCACAGGGCTTTTCAATGGTGGTGGTGATTTGGTGGCTCATAGTTTTGGCGTTTGCAAGTGCTATCAACAAAGCCAGTCTTTAAAAACTATCAGAATATGTAATAGAAATGGTGACGTGAAAAATTGGGAAGAAAGATGGAGTCAGTGCTCGAGTCAAATTATTCTTTTTATTTGCAGTCCTGTTGTGAACTCAGAACACAAACTGGTTTGTGCTCGGAAGGTCATTGAAATGAACAGTGTGATGCTCCTGGTCGCCAACAGAAACAAACAACAACCAACCAACAAAACAACACCAGGGCTTGATTTTGAATAATCTCCATTTTGAAGGAGACCTCCTAGTATTTTACTGAACTTGGACAAGGCAAAGCAAAGAAAGGTCTCAAAGCTCAAAGTGGACCAGGGCGTCATGAAGGAGCAAACACACTGCTTCATCTCTCACCAGACGTTAACAACCAGAAAATGACAGGGGGGAAATCTAAAAAATTAAAATCAAAAAATGATCCATTAGACTTCAAAATTCCTGTACTTTTGGAGCTGCTTTCACAAAAGGTAGATATTCATGGGAGGTCCACGTTTGTTCTGTCACAAATCAAGGGGGGGAGTACAGCTTTAGATGGGTTTTACTTAATATTTTGTGCAAATCCACAGGACTGAATTAGTGAGAGCCAAGAGAGTTTATCACTTAAAAATTAAGCCAGCAGTTGGAAGTTTAACCATTATTTTTTAATCTCTTGGGCTCTGCTAATCTTTGTGACAATGTTTCCATCAAGGGGAAATGAAAAACATAGTAAGAACTTTCCTTGCTCCCCTGTAGGACTATCTACTTTTTTAAGTCCTCGCAAATGTAAAACAGAAGCGGTGGTGGTTTAATGCAAGTGGGAAGCAAGGGAAGGAAAAAAATTGCCTCGAAGTCTCCAGTAGTTCAGGTGGTGAAGGTGATGTGATAGAGGTTCGAACTGCAGCACGTAAGGGGATGGCATGAGTTCCTCTCTGGAGAAGGGGAAAGTGGACTTGCTAAAGACTCTGACTGACGATCCCTGTCAAATTTAGTTGCTGTGACTGAGGGATTTGCCAGCTTAGCTGTCAGCCGTAGTCATGGGATGCAGCTTGCTGCTCTTTTACCAGAGGCAGCGGAATGGGGATATGCTCCCGGAATATTAATTTTAAGTCCTTTGGTTTCAGTTTAGGTCTTGCTAAATCTGACAGGGATTGTTAAACTGAGCCTTAATTTTGGATGTGCCAATTTTTATTGCTCCAGCATCTTCTTACGATCCTCTTGGAGCTTTTGTACCTCTTGCACCATCATAACTTATGGTGTGATGATTATGCTAGGTTCCCAGAAAAGGCATATTTTGAGGTAGGATATTCCTAGTCCTAAGCAGGAATCACTCACCTCACCGGCTGACAAGATCTCCTTTTACCTTCCTTTTTCCCTTTCATGAAACAGTCATAAAGGTACACATGCTTAGTTCCTGGGGATTGCACGTTCAACTTTGGCAAAGTCCTTGCAACCCTCCGCTGAACGTGCCACCAAAGTCACATTGATATATCTGGTGGGAGAATTCAAAGGGCCCGAAGTTAAACGGGAAACTGTTAGCTCCTTTACATACCATTTCTTATTTCAGGGGTTAATTTTGGTAGTATCAAAAAGGGCTTTTTCCTTTGAGAGTTATGAGAGCATGAAATAAAAAAAAATCCACAACATAAAGAATAAAAAAGAAACTTGGTTGAAACACATTTCTAATATTTTCTTTTTTCCCTTTACAGAAGTCTTAGTGGGAGAATAATCAAAGGATAGCAAATAGTGCAGGAAAATACAGTTAATTAGGAAAGCTTTGTGGCTGGCCCAGCATCCAGCTGTTCCAATTAAGAGAAGAAACTGTTCATAAAACTGAGCAAGCAAACTCATCGCAAAAAAGTAGAGTGGTAGAAATATTAAAAATTCCAATTTGTGGATGTTTTCATAAGGAGAAATGAAAAGTTTTATGATCAATTTAAAAAAAAAAATATTCATTGTGCCTTTTTCCATATTCCTTTTTACCATTTTGTCTGTGGCAGAGCCTAGAATACCCCATCATGGGGTATCAACAAAAAAAACCCTGAATGTACTAGAAGCTGCAGAAACATTGAGCAAAAAGTCATAGTCTGTGAATGCTCAGATGGACACAGGGTGAGCATTTGTACAATCTTTCATGAATCCTGATGTTCTCACAAATGTTAGTACAACAGAATATTCTTCCAAACATTTGTAAGAGACATCATTATTCACCACCCACTTAAAAAAAAAAATAGTCTTCGAAGGAAGAATCAGAAAGAATTATGCATGACTTGCACAGCTAATCATACAGCTTGAATAACAAACATCAAATAGTTGCAGCAAACAGCTCATGAGGAACCAAATGTCTGAAAATTATTCATTACAATAATTTTACTAACACTTAATAATCACGCTGGAAAAAAAATCACAAACAGCAAATAAAAATGGAGTGAGTGTATGAGCATTTAAAAATAAAATAAAAATTTACACTACTGAAATACAGCCAGACTAGGACATTTGACTTCAGGGACAGAGGACGGGTTCCGACACTGTTTCATTCCTCAGACTAACATAACCCTGTTAAAGCCAAGGGACCATTTTGAGGATAAAGTTCAGTCCAAGGCTTTGATTTTATAATTCTTGGGCAATCTCTCTATTAAAGACCGAGCCAGCCAGGAATTCGCCCCCACCGTCCACCTGCTGCAAGTTCATGGGGACATTTAGATGAAAAAGCAAAGATGATGATGTTATAACTCGCTGCTTTCTGGAAGGGATGGTCCCAATCCTGACACTCTCTCCCCTTCTCTTCTTCTGGCTTCACAGTCCTGTATGTCCTCTTCCTTCCACTGGTGTCAGTCCTCACTGACAGGATTTACTTCTTAAGCCAGAAAAAATATAGCCCAAGAAGAAGCATGGATAACTCTTGCTCTTTGAAGTATGGGACCATGAACATTAGTGCCAACGTACCTGAAGAGAAGGCAGGCTGCGGTCTAGAGGTGGAAATGGGTGGCCATTGGGAGGAGAAAAGGGAAGTCATTACAGCTTCATGGCTGCCAGTGTTTTTCTATCATGAAGCTACGGTATAACATGGGTACAGATGGATATAGATAACAGTGAGCATTTCTTCCCCAGTGGGATATTAAAAAAAAAAAAAGAAAAAAAGGAAAAAAAAGAAATGTTTCAAAAATGAGAAATATGTGAATTAATTCTGTCTTCATTCATGGTGCTCAACAGCTAGGATTATGCTGCTAAGACATTCTGAAACAAAAATCATAAAAAATAGTGCATAAAATGTGACTTATGCAGGAGAAGATTTTCTGAGTAACTGGAATTTTCCATTTGATAATATCAATATTAAAGCAAAATGTATACATGTATACATGCTGTATGTATAGACATCAAAATGTATCTGTTTATCTTTTAGGATGCAAAAGGAAACAACATTAGAAAGTGGAGATATATATTTATATGTATATGTTCAGAATGAACTTACCTAAAGATAATAATTTCCACCTAATCAAAATGAGAAAGTAGAAATTATTTTTAAAGACTGTTTTCTACTGAAAGATGTTGAAAATGAATTTGGTATAGTCTCGTACCATGTATTCATTTGTCAAGATCATTCGTTACAGAGGGAAAAGTGATTCAGCGGAAAACGTCGCTATGCTTCTGATATTTATATCTACTCTGGCCTTACTCAAATTTCCAATTTCTCACTTACACGATGATTTCCCGATGAATGTTCTCTTTACTGCTTATTTGCATCCCGGCGCTAATGCGTCTGCCCTGCTCCGTGGCTGGTGCGTTAGACGGCAGCTGTTCAGCTGGACTGGAGATCTGAGAAGCAGCGTCTGGCTTATCGGGTCAGGCACTGAAGGCAGAGGCCACCACCATGTGTCGCAAGCTGAGAGGAGTTGGAACCTGGTGGGACCTTGTCCTCTAGGTATCTCCTTTAACGCACACCTCCCTGTTTGCAGCTTAGCTCTGTGGCTTCTCCCCGGTCGGATGATCTCCTGCTTTCCTCTCCCTGCACTTTACCTGGTTCAGGTGCCTCAAACCCTGAGAGAGAAGAAATTTCAGAGCTTTGCCTGAGGGTGTAAGGCAGGGAGCCGCAGAGCGTGCTGTCTGACCCAGCTCTAATGTTGTGGCTTGCTGCCTGCAGGATGCCTGTAGCGGGTCTACAGGTGTCCACATGGTTCTGCCAGCTCTCTGAGCCTGAAACGCAGTTTACGCCTGGTTAGTAGGAGCGGCACAAGAAGGGGACTCTGATTCAGAGAGCTGCTCTAGGGAGGGAGCACATCGCTTTGAAACTCTCTCTGAAGAGGCTTTGCTTGGCTCTCTGCTTGTCCCTCTGTCTTCATGACATTGATAGTCAACAGAGCTGTTTCTCAAGATACATTTCATACTTAAAAAGAAGAAAAAAGAAAAAAAATTCTTTTGTTTTGAACAAATTTCCCTGATAATTATGTTCTCCTCGAAGAAAGAGCTTGTTTTATAAGCAAAAAATATCAACTTTAGTTTTGAAATTGTCATCTAAACTTCTTCCAGAAAACAGCGTATTGGCTTTTTCCCAACACTATGGGTTACTGTTCCTTTTAAGGGGCCATATATAGTGAAAATGGGGGGGAGGGGGGGGGGAACTGGACCTAACGTAGTATATGTTAGTACACCAGATATTCCTACCTAACATCGCCTAGAAGATGAAGGAACTGAGAAAATAGATGATGCTCATATAGTGCTTATATGGAGCTTAAAATCCATCCTAGCTTGTGTACTCGCTGCTTCCTGGTGTTTAAGGACTTATTGATGGCCCACAGCCCGGCAGCACTAAAACTGACAGAAGCAGCTAGAATTTAGCTCATTGAAACAAGTCCTCAAGGCCTTGCAGGTAACTCCGTTAGGAAAACAGTACAAAAGGCAATGCACTGTTCCTCTGCCCCCCAAAATAGACCATGGAACCCCTTCCTGATTCTTCTCTTCTTATGGAAAGAAACTACCCCGTGACAGCTATAGACATCAGTCACAGCCCCTTCAGCAGAGATGAATGACAGCTTGTTGCTGAAACACATTTTCAGCCTTTTCCTCATAATTTAAATGTATTCCCACTGCGTGACTTGAGTAAAACAACTTGTTTCCATGGATCTTTCTTTCTCTTGCAACGTCTGATATGCTTGAGACATTTCTGTTTCTTTAAATTGTGTTCTGCTGATTTCTATAACATATTGTGTATCATTCAGTGCAGTGGAAATGTTGAACAGGTTAAGTCGGAAAGATGTGTGCTTATTTTTTTCTTTAAAGTGGTGGTTAAATATTAATACACTCCTGTGATACACATCTATATTTTTGAATCAATTTTTTTCTGGTATCAGGTTATTCACATTTTCGAATCTCTCTTCCTTCTTATACGTGGAAATGGCTGTGATCCTAGAGGCGGAAAACTAAACCCTCATAAACCACATAGGCTCTCACATTCAGACCTTAGACTTGCGTTCACTTTGTGTATAATAAATGTAATTTTAAGCCTTGTCACTCATGGACTGCTCTGTCAGTGATCCTAGCTGGAGGTTAATTCTCTTACTTCCAGAGAGTGGAAAGGACTGTGTGAATACTCCTCACCTGCTTCACTGCAACGTAAGTTGTCCTCCGTATAAATCATGACAATAACGCTTTTTAGCTCATTTGACTGACTTTGCTGTGACACAGATTAAGGTATATTGACATATTGCCTTCTGGCAGCAGGGCTGTGGGGACATTAATCTCCAGCTGATGGCAATATACAACTGGAGACACTAATGTCTTCGACAGGTAGGGGTTAGATTGCTATACCAGCTAGTGGATTTGGGCAGGTAGTAGCAAGAGGTGGTGAGAGATCATTCCAGTCATGCAGACTGCACAATTTTATTGTCTTATTAAATAAAATAGAACGTCAAAATTATATGCAGTTCCAATGAGATGAATAGCTTTTTGCTCTCAGTTTTTCTGACCAGGGTGTGAGCCAGAAGACAAAGGAGATTCCTCTGTCTGCCTCAAAGGTTCCTCAGTCTTCATTTTTCCACCTTTTTTCTGAGCTCAACCTCTCTTTTCACATAATTTTTGCTTCTATATTACAATATCATTAGATTAAATTAACTACTTCTAATTTTCCTTGTCATGGAAGAATACAAATTAAATTGGTTTCTGGCTACTGTTTGTCTGTGATACTTTGTCTCTCCTTTGTCACAATAACGCTTCGCTTTGTTTTACCTTTTTTTCATAACTATTTGCTCACAATATCCCCAAAACAATAATCAAAAGCCTGATTGCCTTTACACCATTGTACTGGGGGAAAGTGAGGTAGGTTACCTGTTTAAGTCAAGTTAGATCTAACTATATATGAAATTGAGTTTTTCCATCTATAGTGAAGCCCAAATAAATACGTGTTCCCTTGCAAGAACTTCAAGAAATTCCGTCTGTCCATGCCCTTAGCATGTAAGTGACATTTTGGTTGTAATGTATATAAAACACTGACCTTCCTCCTCTTCACCCCTCATCACTCCCGGCTGGACACCCTGGGCCTCGTTGGGTGCAGATTTAGATCACACAATATTATGTCTCAGTAAGAAATGCAGGGGCTGACCTCAACTTTTCAAGTCAATGGGAATTTCACTGACACCCTAAGAGAAATGAGGCCAAATTCTAAGTTTACTGTTATGTTGGCATCAGATACATCAGTTATGACTTTGTGAGTAACTAAACACTGGTGGCACTTGGGAACGAGTACTAAAACTTGATTGTCGGCACAGACCCTGGCACACTTTTGGCCTGGACCAAGTGGCACTGACCTGGAAAATTCCCAGGAGTGCTGGGGATTATAATGGATGAAGAACTGTTCCCAGTACGTGGTTTACAGCCAGACACTTTGGTTTATTCCAGGGACATGGCCAGACCATATCGGCTGCTCTTAGGGCCAGAGGATGTTACTTTTATTAGAATAGATGCAAATTTATTAATATAGATGTAGTTATATTGACCAAAATTAACAGTGACAATTATTGAGAGCACATTGAATGCCCAGACAATGGAAACAAACTTTTTAATACACTGGTTAGGGTGCACAACTGAGATGGTTTTGGATGTTAATCTTCCTTTTCTTCTTTTTCCTCTGCTTTCTCTCATCCCCTTTTTCATAAATAATTAGTTAACCTGTGGCAAGGGGAATAACCTAAAGTTCATTTTCCATGCTTAAATAAAACATTAGCTGGTTTGGCATTTTCAGATTTCAAAAGCTTCTTTCAAGAGGTAAAAGAGAGTTCTTAGATATTAAAGACTAAAGCCAGAGATAATTGCCACTGGGTTAGTTGGGACTGAGAGAGAGCAAGCTTGGAACCCACTTAAATTAGTTATAGATTAATGAAGCCAAGGAAAATAATAAGTTAGTGTTGTAATTGATAAAGCTATATCAAAGGCTGTATGTTTTGGTTGTTTTTTCACCGGTTATGCACATCCAGAATTCTCTGCTCCCACTTTCTCGGTTCACCACTGAACAATTAATAGTTGAACTCCTCATGCTCTTCAAATCCAGAATAACTTCACCTCTCTCTTCCACAAGGGCAGGATTCCATGCATCAGGCGTGGGGAGAAAGAGCATATAACACATCCTTAATCCTCTCAGAGAAATCTGTGTTTCCCTACTAGGCTAGAGGCATGCAGTGCCTCCCATTTAGCTCTCAGGGACTATAATACGATTCTCTCAGATAACAGCTAATTTCTAGGGTTTCTCAGGAGGAAAGGGCAAAGAAATAGGGATTACCTCTTGCCAAGGACAAGCATTTAAGTAGGACTATAACTCTACATCTTAATATTATAACATTGATAAGAGTTAGTCACAGACATTTGCTATCTAAAAGTTAAGTCAGAGAAGAGGTATGAGCATTACCACAAAAGAATTTGTCTCACCTTGATGTAGGTAAGATGAACTGCCTGTCTCACTCCTTTGATTGGACTAGGAGTGATACTAAATGTTTAGGTTAGGTGCTAGTTTAGATGTTTAACTTCTAAATGAGAAAGAATCCACTTCGTCCCACAAATGTATAAATTAGGACTTAGGTATTGGAAAGTTAATAGTCATTGGGTCTTCGTAAATGGCTAGTAACTCAGCTGCACAGGGTTGTTTCTACATGGAACTCCTTTAAGAGTCCAACAAACTGCTGGAGCTGGACATCCTGCATGCCTGAAAGACAAAACTTACAAACTCTTACATGATTATCTGGGAAAGATCTACATTTGCAGAAGAGTTCTGCAAAGGCTCTGGCTCCAAGGAAGAAACTTAGAATTTGCTGTTATAAGTAGAAAGAACGCTGCCAGGCTGAAGGTCTGTAAGGGTATCATCGGGGAGATCCACCTCTCTTAAGTACATCTACAGTGTAGGTAACTACGTCTCAGCACATCACCTTAGGATCCCTTGATAGACAGATAGACAGACAGAAAGCAAGCAAGCAAGATAAAGTAAGAGAAATCTTTTAGGAATTGTTTATTCTGAGTTATTGTTTCTCTTCTGCTTATAATCAGAATTGAGAGTCATTAGATCAGATATAAATGTACAAGTTGTAGACATTTAATTGGGTTGGACAAATGTTACTGTGTACCCTGTAAGGGAACACCCTTAGACATGGCCTCTCTTCATACATGATAATTTTCTTTAGATGGAATTTCAGAACTGAGGACATTTATTAGAGGTTTCCATCCATCTCTCTCGTATTGAGCCCAGGTGAAATGGATTTCTCACTTTAATGGTGCACTGGATTTCCTGTCCATGTACTCCACAGAAGCCAAGACATGTTCAAGACATTTTCTTTCCTTTTCAATGTACTGGACTGACTCAGTATAGTACAGTAAAAGCAGTCATTTTTCTGGAAATCATGGAGAAAAATATGACAGTCTAATTTCAGACACAGTGGCCAGGAACGTGCTTTTCCCAGCAGCACAAACAAAACTTAAATAACTCCGTGCTTGGAAGCCTAGCTTAGCTAATCCTCTTACATAGATGTGGGAGCCCCCTCATCAGGAGCTGCATGGTGACTGTAGAAACTCTGGATAAAAGAACGATACAAAACTGCGAACATCCCCCAGGTACGGGGTCTGGATGAAGGGCAGAGTCCCTGATCAAACAGGAGATGTTAAATAGAGATTGCATTTCTCCTAAAGCCTTCCTTGTGCTTCCTGCCACTAAACCAAGCTCCTGAAAAGGAGTGATATGGAAGAGCCTGTCTTATAGTCGTACAGGGACAGTTAAGGAGGGTACATCTACATCTCCAAAGCTCACTGAAAGGATGGATATTGGCATTTCACTGGTGTGGAGACCATGGAATATCATGCCTTCAGCAGTCTTCCTTTACAAAGTTCAAACAACCTGTCCTTTGCAGTATCTTGCACTGAAGATAATGTATTGATGGAACTTTTTGTGAGGTACTACAGGTCTTGGTTGTGATTTCTTGAATTACATACTTATACTAACTGAAAAATTCACCAAAATTGTCTGTACTTCTCCAGTGTTTGGTTGTTGTAAGGTCAGGTTCTAGCACCTGGGCTCGCTCTGAGTAGTAGTTTTTTCATCTGTAAGTAGGTTATTTGCAGAGCAGTTACTGATCACCAACATAAGTCCGGACGGCAGAATCTGACCCTGAGACACCACAATGCAGTTGAACAGTTGACAGCATTTAAAGACTATTGAAATCCTATTAATGGGGCTTCTGTTTAATTTGCACTTTCAAAGAAGACTGTAGTCTTGGAAAAATTATTATCCATCAAAGACAACCTTATTGAGACATCACAATGAATATTAGTCTGGGGTAATATGTAAATCTGGATGTCATTTGCATGACAATGCAGTCTAACCCACCCCGTGCTTCCAACTGACAGCCCAGGAGCAACACGTAAACTGTAAACAATAAAACGGGACAGAATGCCTCAGCAGGGGTCCCGCAACATGCAACGTCAGGAGGAACAAAACGTCTCCTGCAGACACAAAGCCGTATCTGTTAGTTTAATAGGAGTGAAACCAATTCAGGAGCTTTCTGGTCAAAGATCTGACACAATTTCCAAGCTAGTCCTCAACATTGCTGTCATGATCTACTGTAACTTATGTTTTGGTAAGACCCAAAGAAGTTTAATCAAGCAAAATTGCTGAAGTAGAAATCTTTACCGGATCACTAAGAGCTCCTTTTTAAAGACTGGCCTTCCTTTTACTGGGAACTAGCATTGCATGCTTCAAAAAGTACTCTCTTCAAAACAGTTTTGATAGAGGGATTAGGAACAGGACAGTAGAAACACATAAGCCTTTAATCAATAGGTCACCCGTTAAAATTTGGCTTACAATAGCAGTGTTTGCAAGCGACTGACATCTGTGAGCAGCTTGTGTAAACTGTCAAGGCTTCATTGGTGTCAGAGAAACTAAGATAATTTACCGCAGTTTACTATCAGACCCCTGGAGTCTGTCCCTTACTTACTGCGGGGAGGGAATTCTCTGTATGATTCGTGAATCATAAGTGAATGCATCCAAAAACTGTGACTGTATTTTGGCTCTACTGAATATTGATCTCACATGCCCTTCAAATCTAAAGAATGAAAGGGATGATATACTGTCTTGTCCATTCTCTCATCTTCCAAATCCTTTCTCTAGCCTCACTTCTTCAAAGAGGCTTTAAACTCCTACAATACAATGTAAATGAGGAGAGAAACTCTACTGAAGTTTCCAGTACCACAGAATATGAGCAACGTGGCTGGAGGAATAGCTCCACTGCTCTAAAGGTACCCACCATGAAAAGCGATGCACTCTGAACTAGCATTGACGTTAAAATTCATTCGAGTCATGCAAGCAATCCGATGGATTGCCTATATCGCTACAGGTAGTGTGAGCAGAAGAGTCTGCAGCTGAGGACACCTGGAGAATGGCTAGGTCCAGCATAGCATGGGCACCTGCTTTGTCGATAATGAGTGTGCAACACGCTCCATAACCACGTCCTACATGCTGAAGTTCCCTATATATTGACTAGGGGAAATTGCGCACCTCAGGCATGAAAACCTAAGCATAAGTATTATATCTTGGTGAGGAGCTGGTTGGCCATGCAGGGTTATCTCTGTGAGGTCCTGCTGGTCTCCAGAGCTTGGCAACTAGACAAGAGTTGGAGTCAAGCATGTTCTTTTACAGTCCACAGTCTTCTCCAGAGAGTTTCCTTTTTTCAGTGTTCGGAAAGACAGTGGTCTCTGCTTTTAACATGTGTGGAGATGCTTTCACCCACCTTTTATATTGTAAGCTGCTGGATGTAGTCTTCCTTTCAAAGTAGGAAACTTGGGTTTTCTTCCCTTCTTGGCTTGAGGTCAGTCATGCAGGTTACTTGTCTCCAATGAGAGCTCACTAAGAGATCTCGGTGTTTCTGCCTTTACATCAAACATCATTGCAAAAGTCACCATCTGAAATAAAAAATGAGCTCAGGCAGCAGCAGCTTGAACCCACCAGATGCTACAGCTTCTCTTCTGACTGAAGAGCAAATGAATTTTTGTCCTTGAGAAGGAAGACGGCCCTCTTTCCCACGTGTGTCTGGGCTCTAACCATTGGGTTATAATATGAAAGCCGGACATTGTCACTCTTCTCAATAGAAAGTGTCTGTATCTCTACTTAATGAAGTGTGTGTCTGAGCTGGTAAACTGGTTATCTGAGAACATCTGCCAGTTCAACCGCCTCAGGGGATGTTGCTGCGAGGGTGGTATCGAAGCAATCAGCCAGGAACATCTCTGAGCATGCACAAAAGCGAAATTCAAGGAGCTTCAGAAATACTTAAACAATCTGAGAAATACCATAAAAACATAGCCTCTTCCAAGACTTCAGCTATTCACCTGAATAGACAAATGCAGGGTTTGGGTCTGAAATCCTGTTTTATGCATCCAGAGTCTAGATGTGAAGAACTTTAGTGAGTTATAGAAGGATTTCTCTAGCTTAACACTGAGAAAAATGTGGGTGACCTTCACAGTCACACTTTACCTCTGCAGAATTTCAGTCTGGTATATAGAGTTTCATCACTTTCTGGACAAAATTTGATTTTTTTAATCATGTGAGAAATTCAGAGATTCTGAAATTTGCTGGGTTTTAAAACAAAGGCTATTTTTAAATATTTTGTTTAGAGAACTTCTGAGCTTTTCATGCTGACCCTGTTGTTTTGGCATTTATATTGCGTTTCTTCTATGTATGCTTGCACGATATGATCTGTAATACGTGACAAAGTGGAAGTGAAAATTTTGACAAAATTGTCATGTTCTTGAAGAAAGTTTCATTTTGTCCAGTCAGCATTCTCCCATGTTCTTTTGGAACACTTTTTTACCAGTTCTAACTAAATTCACATGAGGAAGGTAAAGGCAGCAATATGGCAAACAACGCCTATGATATTTCAGAGAACAACTGCTTGACATTTATATTAGATTTCTGGCCGACTATTACAATATCTTTGATGCGCGAGATCTTGATTTAACTCCACATGGAGGTACGAATGCACCTCCCAGAGCCTGTGAAGATGCAGTGCCAAGGAGAAAGAGCAGATGGTGTTTGCCTTGTCCCTGCCCCCTGTGCATTACCCAAAGAGATGACAGCTTTACGCTGCACCTTGGCTCCACAGAAACCTGATGAGGGAAGATCCCATGTGGTTGAACCGAATGAACCCATCTCCTGCTGCTCCTTTCATAAAGGTGGAGAAAACAAGTCTGGGAGAGATGTCAAGAGGCCATGTAATCCATTCCCTGCCCCCAGCCAGCGTCAGCAGGTTCATGGTTGACGCAGCATTGTTTTGGGGGCTATGTCAGCTGAGTGTGGTTTCATGCGCAGTGAGCTGGGGATTAAGGACTCAGAATCTTTGTACGAAGGTGGGATGTTTATGGCTTGCTTTCCCAAATTAGAGACTAAGCATTCTGGTAGACAATATTAGTTTGGGACCTGCTGAACCTTACAAAAGGTGAAAAATTACCGAGCAACCAAGAAGTGGTACCATGACTGTAGCTCCTCACGGCTGTTGATCCAGGGAAGAGGTAGGACCCATTGCTTCATGAAGATGCTTCAGCTCCCAGCTCTTAGAGTTGCGTCCGGATGCACGACTTTCAGATAGTTTCTACTTGCGTGCCCTTTTTGGTGTGCAGAAAAGCATTTATTTTCACAGGATGGGGAGGTGACATATACGCTGTAGCCCCCAAATCAATACTGTGGCTGCAGGTCAGGCTGCTTCTCTATGCTTTGTTGGCTACTGCCAGTCTTCCAAATCCATGAATGTCTTCTAGAGAGCAATGACTGTAGCAGTAGCCTCTCTCATGAAGTCACCTGCTTGTGGGAAAGAATTTAAAGCCTTGCTGAAGAGGCATCTTGCCAGAGAGAAATATTTATTCTCCTATTTGTGCCCTGGACCTTTGTTTCTGCCAGCAGATGACAGTGCAAAGTTAAGATTAAATCAGTCCACTCCAAGTAGATCCTTCCTTTACCAGTGAATGTACAAATTGTTGGCAAACAATGATGCAGTGCTTAAAACCAGAGTATTTTCCTCTCAGTGCATCTGGAAATATCAGGAAAAAATATGTTGAAAGACTGTTTTCTTCATGCTTTCTCTACAGTACTGAGCAAATCAATGCTATTATGCATGAGAAAATATATGAGAAAATGATAATCCACAAAAAATGCAATCAACACGATAAATCTGATAAGTATTTTCTCTCATTTAAAAAAAAAAAAAAAGTTGTGTAGCTAATATTTAAGGGTCCTCTAAAGATGTCTTTATCTTTTTCTTTTCTCTGCCTACTTACTGAATGATCAACTTAGGTTTCAAGGAGGTGAGGCTTTAGATTGTGAACGTCAGCCACTACCCAAGGCAGACCCTATGTCTCTGTACAGGCAGGCAGGTAAGTGGATCCACGGTCCTGGCTGAGGTTGATACCACCACCTTTGTTGGCTTATGGGGTAAGGAGGGCCTGATGGTGCTTGCAGTATCTATTTCTCTGCATTTCTTAAAAAAAATACAGTCACTATCATGTCTAATAGGTATGCATGTGTATAAGTGTACCAATTTTCTGGAAGTAGGAATAAGCTTAAAAATTGTTATAATAATCAGTACGGGCTATATGGTGCCTTAAGGCACAGCCCTAAGCAAGGGCTGGTGCATAAACTAAAAAGAACAGGTTGGATTTTATTTCCTTCCCTTCATTTCCTCCTCTTCTCCTCCTCCCCCTAAGGAAAAACGGCGGGGGGGGGGGGGAAGCTAATTGCAAAATTCTCCTCCAGCCCTTTCTGAGTGTCATCATATCTCTGAACAGGAGTAATGAGACATTTTGGCAACACTGGACTCACTTTCTCCCTAGGCACTCATCCTTTCAGTCCCCAAGGGCTCCCAGCCTCCTCGGCTCTTTCTAGCTCCCTCAAGTCACGTCCTTCTGCTGCTGCTCCAGATTGCTGTAGACATCTGGGTTGTCTTTCTGGGCAAGCACGACCTGACAAGTCCTTGGCATATTTGCCTATATATGTCACATCTTCATTACCTCCACCCTGCTGCAGCTCGCTTTGGGCCTCTCCACCTCCTTTTTTTTCCCTGCCTTGTTTGGATAGGTATTTATACCTCTCTCTATACTACCGTGAAACGAGGGACAGGTTGCAGGGTGAACTCTACTGGCTCAGCAGGTTTGTGCATGGGACATCTGTGAGCTGAGGAAGCGGATTAAAGCCCCCATCCGTTGCCCACCAGTTTCTGCGAAGGAAGAGCTTACAATTATTTTTGGCTGTCCAAGTGCCCCACGGGGAATTCACTTCATTTCTATTCCTTTGCTGGGGTATTTGGTATTTTTAGGCGATTGACTGAGGGATCTGCATTACAAGCCTGCTGACTCTGAGCTCCCCGAATAATCAGTGGAGAAAGAGAGACGAGCACACTGGAGGGGAATGGGTATCTTGGGGGCGATGACTTACCCTCTGGAGTTGCCCGTATCTCCCTGTAGGGAGATGCTGGGAGAACAGACTCTTTTTGCCTCCAGTTACATGTTGTGGATGTGGGTACTTGTTTCAGACAACAAACCGACAGGCATGTTACATTGATTTGTTTACTCTTTTTTATGATAAAAATGATCACATACCATGAATCATTCAAAGTTACATGAATCGCTTTGCTGTTCTCGCTGTCTGACCTTTTTCATTTGATCATTGTTGATTCTTCCATTTACAAGAAGGAATCAAAAAGTCATGCTAAGGTCAAATACAGTTTATTTTAAAATTTAAGATCCCATACTACAGGAAGAAAAAAGTTCAACTATTCATCCGTCTTCGAGTGCACTCAGTGGGTCACACTATTCCTACATCAAACCGAGATTTTTTTTTTATTTAAAAAAAAAGAAAGAGAGAAAAAAAAGATTAAGCCTGGAGACTTAGTCATTGCTGGTTCCCTAGTCACATCAGTCAGCAACATGGGATTTAAGGTGTCAGACTGACAAAGAACAGTTCAATTTGTTCTACCATTGCACCTATACTCATGTACATATTAGACAGCTATAAGGTTTCAAAGAGGCACCATTTGAAACGATCTATGTTAAAAGAGGGCAATTAGTGGGCGAGATGAAATGAAGGTACAGTTGTAATTATTTCATATCTTGAAACAAAAAGGAATGGCTGAGATATAACTTCACTGTTAAGGAAACGCAAGGCTTCTAGAAAAAAAAAAAAAAACCGAAACTTTTTAGGACTAATTGCTTGGCTCTAATTAGAGAATGTAACCTTTGGAGGAATAGTGGCTGTTGAAACTCCAATTTTATTTGCATATATTAATATGTACATGACAATTACACCCCCAGAGAAAGTACAGCCTGTGCCCCAAAAGCCTAGTTTTAAATTTAGAAGCAAGAAAGAAATTCTAAACAACTTAAGAACATTTCGGTGCTTCTGTAGACTTAGGATCCATTTTATAAAAACTTTGGAGTACTGAAATGACAAATCTAGTTGTCATTTTAGATGATGTGGAGATGCACATGTTTATGTTCAAATGTTTCTATGCAACTATCCATACCATCTATATCTATACATGTGTAAGTGTGAAAAAATGTATATATGTACATCTAAATATACAGATATACATGGAAGTTCTCAATATTTGGTCTGTATTTGCAATGGATGTTGGTAAGGGGGATTTCCCATCACACCCAGCAGTAAGGCAGGGATGTAGAAAACCCACCTTTGTTGCTACCAAAGAGTTGATAAATGTGGGTAAACATGAGAGAATTTAGGGAATTTGGTGTTGAGGCTGGAGCACCCCAGACGTTAAAATGTCACTACAGCTTTGTTGAAATGTCTGCTAAAGGTCTAGAGTGTAACCTGGTAACTCTAAACTATCGCCATTGAAACCTTGATTACGTAGGTAGTGAGCATAAGAGATTAAATCGGTTATAGAGGGAAGATCAGGTGCATTGCAGGTAATCGTGCAGGATCCAAACTCCACGCTGAAGACAAAGTCTTTCTGCTGTTTCCAGATTTGCCCTGTAAAAGGTTGCAGAAAAGATAAGAAACAGTGTGAATGACTAGTCAAGAAGGTAAAAAAAATCAGGGTCATCATTGTCTTGCTTAATAGAGAGTCTAAGAAATGTAGAAAATATCTGCTACTGGGTAGTAATTGGCACCTCCATTTGAATGCAGCTCTAGAAAATATATTGCATGGAACAGTTTTGAGGTGATTAATGAATGAACAGTAGTTTCCCCAACATATCTACAAATTCTCTGGTAATTTTATATTCTTAGGTCCTTACAACATTTCAAACTCTCTGACATATCTTCCTCTTTTTTTGGTTAAGTATTCTGGCTGCTATGGCACAGAGGTGGAGCCGAGTTATTCCTTCCAGTAATCGGAGGTGGTGTTGCAGTTCACTGGACACCTAGTCGTACCTACACAATAGGTGAGGAATATTCTCTTGTGTGTGTGTGTTTAACAACCCAAAATATATAAACCAGAAAAATTCAGATGAAGACTTTCAAAGAAGGAAACCTCAGAAAAGAATACTGATGGCGATAAACACTTCATATGCACAAACATTAACAAATCTGCAATTTCAATTCAGTTTTATGTAATTAACAATCTTTGTTATTTTGAAATATCACTATTAAATCAAATCATGTTATTGCATTGAAATAAACAGCTGCAAAACAAAAGCAAACAAAAACCTTCATTATTTTTTCTGTAAGCTTTACAGTCTCAAGCATTATATTAACAATAATATACTTACTAACTCTTTGTTGCAAAACAAAAGTCTACGTAAAAATCTGGAGGGTTCTTGATTCAAAATTCAGCAGTTTCTGGTGCAAATACTTTGAAAAAGCAGTAAAAGAAAACCCCAAAGCCCCAAAAAACAAATATAGTTGATATAACGTGATAAATGTATAAACTAACCTTCCAGAACAAAAACTCAGTTATGCCGACATTGTAAATTTTCCGCAGAAACAGGCTAGATAAACTTGTGAAGTATTTAATACCATTTTATCTTAAAAGAAATCTGTCACCTTTAGTTTACATAGCTGTTCCATTTTTATCTTCAAAGATTCCAAACTCAAGATCTGTGATATCTGAGAAACTATACTCTTGATCCTTAAGAAAACTCTGCTTTTGATAACCAGGGTGCTTTTTTCAATGCATAAAAGTGAAACTGAAATTTGTGCAACTGCATTTGAGAATCCTGTGCAGTGTTTTTGATTAAAAAGGGCAAAATTCATTCACAGGCGTAAGACAGCAAAGCAGTGTGCGGCTTGAACCTACACAAGACGTCAGAAGTATAATCAGGACATGCGCACTACATCTATCCTAGTACACAAAATAATCCCAGGGCCGTTGGCAGAGGCACTGGAAACCGGTGTTTGGCTGCCAACATGGTCCATAGCACACTTGGCAAGGACTCTTCTGTTTCCTGAGATGGGTTAGGAATTAATACGGTCCAGGGATTAAGTCCCAGCTTGGATGTTGTGACCTTCCTTTGGGATGCAAAATTCATTAAGAATTTGAGTATGGATAGATGATAACTGCTCATCTCAGGGCCAGAGAACAGACTCGCGCTTTTCAGCCAGAGTCTTAGACTGTATTCACATCGGGAATTTCATCCTGGATGAATGCGAAGGGCTTTAAATTCCTTTCCTAATGCTGTGAATTAATGGCAGGCATTTCTTTCACAATCTAGATGGCAAGCTTACCACTGAAACAATTTATCTGGGTGTTACTTTAAAACAGAAAGGAAAAGTTGTTTGCCATATGAGCGGGACATATTTTTCCGATGGCCAAATTCAGACAAGAAGAAGCAGACCAAATTGTAGATTTCTAAGAGGAAGGATAAAGTCCATAGTTCATGTTCAAAGAAATACCTGATTCTAGTGAAAGCAAAGGCAGTTCAGCACATAGAATCATAGAATCGTAGAATAGTTTGGGTTGGAAGGGACCTTTAAAGCCCATCTAGTCCAACCACCCTGCCATGAGCAGAGACATCCTCAACCAGATCAGGCCAAGGAGGTGTTTAGGACCACATTCACTCTCAGTTACAGTGATGCCGCTGAAACATCTTAGCTTAAGTTTCTATACAGGCCAAACTCTGATCATTGCTAATTTTATTTGCACTGCACACCACTGAAGATCACAGTGATCCATTGGCAACGCTCAGGTTTTTTTGCCAGAATCTTGAGGCTTTCTACCTGATAACTTCTTTTCCTAAGGGGAAAAATAAAAATATGAATAAAATAACAAGTGAAATTTATGACAGTGCTGTTTCTGAGACACAAGTAATGTGTCTTCATATGGAAGTGAATGCTTATTCATTTAGTAGTGTAAATGATAGCACGATGTCAGAGTCAGTGTACGGCACAGGGATCATTCACATCTTGTTACAACCAGTGATTACAGAGGAGTCATTTTGTAGTTCAACAGCATTATTGAGGCTTATTCTCTGTAACAAATGATATCTTTTATTTTATTTTGTGATTATCCGACAGATCACTGAACCGTAAAGTGCTGCTGCTCCCAGCTAACAGAAAGAAATACCAGGGCCATATGTTTCCCATGGAACTGTTACTGTTCTGTATATAATTATCATTTTTCTATCTGCCACTCACAGTGTGCAGGTCAGACTCCAGTTATCTCTGATATTTTTGAGACTCTGACAGAAACGGTGGGAGATGGAATTTTTGTAATAATAGATGTAGTCACTAATCATTATTCTTTTCCCCAAGTCACTGTGAAAGATTGCTTTAAAATTCAATTAAAAATTTCAGCCTGACATCTGCACGATTAGAGCCATTTAGTATAACATCTGACTTGCATAAATATGAATGATATCATCTTCATAATCATAGAATCATAGAATTATAGAATCATAGAATGGTTTGGGTTGGAAGGGACATCAAAGATCATCTAGTTCCAACCCACCTGCCATGGGCAGGGACACCTTCCACTAGACCAGGTTGCTCAAAGCCCCATCCAACCTGGCCTTGAACACTTCCAGGGATGGGGCAACCCCAGCTTCTCTGGGCAACCTGTGCCAGGGCCTCACCACCCTCAGAGCAATGAATTTCTTCCTCAAATCTACCCTCTTTCACTTTCAAGCCATCACCCCTTCTTCTACCACTCGATGCCCTTGTCAAAAGTCCCTCTCCAGCTTTCTTGTAGGTCCCCTTTAGGTACTGGAAGGCTGCAATAAGGTCTCCCCAGAGCCTTCTCTTCTCCAGGCTGAACAACCCCAACTCTCTCAGCCTGTCTCCATAGGAGGGGTACTCCAGCCCTCTGATCATCTTTGTGACCCTCTTCTGGCCCTGCTCCAACAGGTCTATGTCTTTCCTGTGCTGAGGACCCCAGAGCTGGACGCAGCACTGCAGGGGGGTCTCCCCAGAGCGGAGCAGAGGGGCAGAATCCCCTCCCTCAACCTGCTGGTCATGCCTGTTTTGATGCAGCACAGGATACGGTTGCCCTTCTGGGCTGCAAGTGCACATTGCCAGGCAATTTCTATTTTTTATTCACTTACTAAAAACAGGAAGATCAATTATCTTCATACTCAGTGACCACCTCAGGCAAGATGCCATATGGATTTTGAACCACAAAACCATTTTATATATAAAATTATATATAAAATTACTAATATGACACATGGCACATGATGCATTTGATTACACTCCTATTTCTTTCAGCTTACAAAATTTACACCAATCTAATCTGAAATGAGTCGTGTTGTTTCAGAACTACTCTGGACACATTCACCTAAGAAGTATGCTTAAAGGAATTATTCATTCATGTATGCTTCCATATTAACATATAAAAAAAAAATAATCAATACAGTCAAGCTAAAAGCACACATACCAGCCATCCTTTTCCTTCTAACATTTACAAAGACAGTGAAGATAAATTCTGGAGCTATTTTATCAATTGTAACATTTTGGGTCATACCAGTCACAGAGACATCTGAATCACACAAACAATGTAACTATTTCCTGTTTAGCCAGAAATACTTAAAAAAAAACCTTCTGAAAAACATTTTCCAAGAGCAATCCACAAAACAAAATTAAATTTCCAAATAAATGAATAAGAAGTCATCCGAAATAAGAAGCCAGATTCATCTGAAACGATCTTCTCAGCCCTGTGCTAAGGAAGACTTAAAAGGCTGCAGTGTAGACTATTCTGAAGAGGAATCAAATGTACAACTTTTAGGAGTTAATCTATACAGCCTGTTGAAGGATAGGATGGGCTATCTTTAGGCCAATGGTTTTGAGGTCCATAAGCTGGAAGGTTTATAAAAGATCCGCTTACAGCTCTGAGCTATAGGAGCTTGGCTATAGAAAGAAGATACGTCTGAAATATTTGTGCTATTTTAATTTGTAAGGACCAGACACAGGACCTGTTATGATATCACCTGGGACAACTGACGAGGCATGTGTTTCTCAGGAGACCATGCTCAGAGCTTCCAGAGGACTGGGAGCAAGCTCAATCCAGCAGCACCTGCAGCCAAGAAGCATGTTTTAGCCTGGGAGAAAAAGAAAAAAACAAACCTGCTTGGTTTTGCTACTCTTGAATATGTCCTGGGAGCAATTTGCTTCAAGTTGTCCAAAGGAGTAAAATCACAAGGCAACGAGCCAGCTGGAGGGACAGCTTGAGTGAAAACGGAGATATGATGCACTGGAGATGAGTTGGAGGAAGAAGGTACCATTACAATCTGAAACTTTTGAAGAAAACTACATAAAAAGATAAAATTCAACGACTGGAAATTAGGTTACAGGAGAATTCTCTACTGCTGATTCTTATTGCTCTGGTCATTAGACACCTTCTTTAATTTCCCAGCCTGCGTTTAGTCTATAGTCATCACAATAAGCAATGTCCATTAGCTTAACTAGTTTTTTCTCCCTGATGTATTTGCAGACAGAAGTCATCCCTGTATTATCTTCATTGCAAACAAGTCAAGCTTTTCTGAGGAACTATTCCCCATACCTAATATTAACCATTTAATTTAAGTGACTAAATTAGGAAGCTCCCCCTCTGTAGTCTCTATAGCTACATCCACACTAGCAAAGTAAGAGGGCCAGGGTATGACCTAGATATGATCGTTAGCCTCATCCCTGACAAAATCCCTGATTTGCCTTTGGGCCAGCTCTCTTGGTGAGCAGAAACGGTATAGGGTTTAGCACAATCCAGGGACAACTGATTTACCAGTATAGATTTAGTCACCACAATCAATGAAGAAAAAAGGGGTTTCGTAGAATCATAAAATCATTTAAGTTGGAAAAGACCTTTAAGATCATCAAGTCCAACCATTAACCTAACACTGCCAAGCCCACCGCTAAATCATGTCCCTAAGCACCACATCTACACGTCTTTTCAATCCCTCCAGGGATGGGGACTCCACCACTGCCCTGGGCAGCCTGTGCCAGTGCTTGACAACCCTTTCAGGGAAGAGATGTTTCCAAACATCCAACTTAAACCTCCCCTGGTGCAACTTGAGGCCGTTTCCTCTTGTCCTGCCGCCTGTTCCTTGGGAGAAGAGACCGACCCCCCCTGGCTCCAACCTCCTTTCAGGGAGCTGTAGAGAGCGAGAAGGTCTCCCCTCAGCCTCCTTTTCTCCAGGTCAAACCCACCCAGGTCCCTCAGCCGCTCCTCACAGCACTTGTGCTCCAGACCCTTCCCCAGCTCCGTTGCTCTTCTTCGGATGCGCTGAAGGAATAATAATCCTTTTTTGAAGGATTATTCCAGTAAATATAAACTAGATGCTTTGCACTATGCTCTGAAGGAGCCTAGCTCTCTTCACTGGCTAATGACAACAGTGGAACAAAGATAAGGTGTGTATATTTTTAAGTTAGGTGCTAAAGTCAGTGTGGCTGGAAGTCCTACAGAGGTAGGATCCTGTTCAAGCCCAAGAGGGCTCATAATGTAAGGAACAAGTGTAAAGTCCAACAGAACTTTATTCTTTAAACGCTTCTTTTATTGTGAAAAAAGATAAAAAATTCAGATTTTTTAAAATGTCAAATAGTCATCAAAAGGCTTAGTTAACTACAAATAGGAGTGAAAGTTTGAATCCTCATAGCATACAATTTATGACTATATTAGCTAAGTTGCACTAATTTTAATGCTCAGTTGAAATTACCATCTTTGGCTGATAACGTGGCAAGCTGTCTTCTGAATGACACCATCCTTGACTTGATTTAACTGAGTTCTGTTTGCAAAGGAAATAAAAGATCACTCTATAAATTTTACTGTTTACTTGAAAGTGATCCAAATAACAGGGAACATGTCATCTAGAATAATCTAAATTTGTTGCTAAAATAATTTATCAAAAGACACAACTTCTGATGCAGTGAAGGCTGTATATCTGTTGATGAAAATATAGATGATGCCTAAAGGTAACAGAATATGTCCTGCAAATCAGACTTTCTGAACAGTGCCATAAAGTAGGAACAAAACCATGATGCCGTGTTGGGGCTAAAAGTGTGAGTTTTAAGAGGAATAAACAGGCCCGTTGTGAACAGGGAAGGAATTTGCTCCCCGCACATGGCATTGTTGTTGTCCACAGAAAAATATCATTACCAGTTCTGGTGTCCATATTTGAAAAAAGAAGGTTAAAGGTTGAAGAGGATACAGTTAAGAACCATGAAAATTATATGAAGTCTGGAATAATGTTTTAGAGTGTAGATCGTTGATTGTTCAGACCATTTATCAGAAAGAACATTATGATCACAGGAGAAGAAAACATCACACAATAAAGAGTAATTTTGTCTTGCCAAAGGAGGCATAGCATGAAACGATGTCTGGCGTTTGAAATCAAGAACTTCCAAACTAACAATAAAGCGTAATTTATCTATTTATATATTTTTTTACAATGTGGGTGTTAAAACTTCGCGAGAAACTGCCATGAGAATGTCTGTGCTTACTTGCTCCAAAGATCTTTACACAAAGACCATCCTTTGGGAATGACACAGTACTCAAACACAACCTGTTGCCATCAACAGATTGGTAATCAAATGAAATTCTGTAGAGGTTTTGGAATGGAGAATGAGTTGATCTATTCAGCCTTAAGCTTCACCAAGAAAATAAGATTTCAACTAGAGCAGGGAATGTAGGGGAGGAGGGTTTAAAGTTCTTTGCTCTGGAACAAGGATTAAGCTGGGCTTTACTATAAATTTCTGCTGCAGATGTGTCTAACCAATCAATAGGGATTTCACCTTTCCAGTTGGGGAAAAACGGGTGGCTGATGTGACCTTGGCTTGAGATGGAAAGTCAAGTGCATGACATTTGGGACAGACTGAAGAGTGGATTATTAAACAAACCTTGTGCAGGTTTCTCTAAATCGACAGGCAAACATGCTAATGTCACAGCAGCAAAGTGCTTGTAGCAGGTGGTTTATATTCTTATTGCTGATGAATAAGCTACTGGTCTTTCAACTTCAGAGAAAAGTCGCTCTCTTAAATTGTTCAGCAGGTGACACCACCGTCTTCAGGAGACCAAGAGCAGTGGAACTTCGTTATCTCCTGCTGCTAAAGATATGAAGTCTTTATTTCACTGAAGTTACAAAAGGCAATTTGCTGAACTGCCTTGACAGTCAATAAGGGGAGAAAAATCATCCTTAGAGGACAAATAATCTTGCTTAATGACCTATCTTTCAAAATACCTAGATTTCTCCACGGATTGTTGATTCAGTCTAGGCTAGGTGCCTAACTTGTAACGTCTAAAGACAGACAAAATAACTTTCAACAGAGAGCAGACAGAAACAAAAGTGAAGACCCTGAGACTGAATGAATTTAACATCTCTTGAAGCTCAATCTGGATTTCAACTCATGACATTTTTGGCTTTTATTCAAGATTGCTCTCATTTATTTTTGCATGTTAGCAAAAATTTGGAGCTGGAGTTGTGAATATTGCTTGAGATTGTGTATTTTCTCAAACATGATCCTTCTTCTATTCCCAACAAAGCCTAATATAAATGTGTATTCTGAAGGTAGGTTTTCTCAAGGTTTAGTTTTGCTTTAACAAGGTTTTGTGCAAATCAAATTTAATCCTTTAATGTAACAAAATAAACTGTGCACAGATAAACTTAATTTGGCATAGGTGAGACAAATTCCATTTATAGGCACATGTTTTGCTTCATGATTAAATCTAGTATTCTTGGTACTGACAATGCAGAATTTGGGGTTCAACCAGGTTTGTACAGAAGGATGAAACTTTACATTTTATCCTACAGTTTTAATTTGCTTCTGAAATGGAAAAGATAAAAGACCAGTTTTTTGTGCTGATTTATATCCTGTGATACTGCAGGGTTTGCAAATCAGAAAAAAATCTTGGGTCTAAATCCTTCAGGGTCAAATCAGGAGCCTTTTCTTTACCCTGCAAGCTGATACTCAAAAGAATAGTGTCTTTCAGCTCTGCTATAGCAGGCAATACATAGGGTTTTTTCCGTTTAGCTGTGGAAATGTGTTTAAATTAATCTCTGGTGTGCCTCCATGCATTCCTGTGGAGCTATATAAGGCATACAAGTGGCTCAAGGGACCATATTCTCAGCTCCTATGGAATGACTTCTCTGTCTTTAGTGAATCCACACAGATTTACACAACTTTTTTTTAGCCACTGTAGAGCTGCTGAGTATTTCCAGAATAGTTTAAGTGAACAACAGAACTCTTCTAAAGTCTTCCACAGTTAGGTGTTTCTACTCCTATTCTACTCCTATGAAACATCTACTTCGTAGTTGAAGTAAGGATCACTGCCAAATTTAACATCATAACAGATGAGGTAGGGAAAGGATTATGCAGTCTGCTACAAAAATAGAGCCTGAAAACTTGGAATTGACTGAGAATCCACATGTTACTAGTACTGAAAATGGCATAGTAGGGTTTGAAATTTAAAGTATTGAAAAGAAATCCAGTATGTAAGAAGTTGAAGAAAAAACAGTTTTCTTCATCTGCAGTTCTGTCATCTGCCTTTATAATCTGATTTAAAGTGGTCTGTAACGGATAGTGAATTGGTTGCCTGAAAGAGCTGATGCAGTAGGCATGGATTGTCAAAATGAATAACAATTGTCCTTCCTTAGCATCAGATGTAGACATTGAAAATAGGTATCGCTGAGTATGGCTGTACCCTGTGTTGCATTAAATGCCATTTGTGAGACTTTCAGAAATGCTACAAGGTGATCCAGCTCAGCTCCTGCTGCAGTTAATGCCACCATCACTAGTTGCATTGGGGTCAGAATTAAAGCATCTGAGAGGACTGCAATGCCAAAATTGTAACTGTAAAGACCATTAATGGATTACAACCCTGAGAAGAGAGTCAATGATGAGTGCCTCAGTCAAATCATTCCTTTCCTCAACTTTATTTGCACGTATGTGCTGGTTTTGGCTGGAGTAGAGTTAATTTTCTTCACAGTAGCTGGTATGGGGCTGTGGTTTGGATTTGTGACCAAAACAGTGTAGATAACACAGGGATGTTTTCCTTACTGCTGGGCAGGGCTGACACAGAGCCAAGGCCTTTGCTGCTCTTCACCCCACCCCACCAGCGAGGAGGCTGGGGAGGCACAAGGAGTTGGGAGGGGACACAGCTGGGACAGCTGACCCCAACTGACCAAAGGGATATTCCATGCCATATGACGTCATGCTCAGCATATAGAGCTGGGGGAAGAAGAAGGAAGGGGGCGACATTCGGAGTGATGGCGTTTGTCTTCCCAAGTAACCATTACACGTGATGGAGCCCTGCTTTCCTGGAGATGGCTGCACACCTGCCTGCCCTGGGAAGGAGTGAATGAATTCCTTGTTTTGCTTTGCTTGCGCACACAGAGTTTGCTTTACATATTAAATTGTCTTGATCTCAACCCATGAGTTTTCTCACTTTTAATCTTCCAATTCTCTCCTCCATCCCACCAGAGGGGAGTGAGCGAGTGGCTGCGTGGTGCTTAGTTGCCGGCTGGGAGGCGGAGAAAACAGAGAAAAAAACTTCCACCTGACTTGTTTTTTTATCTCAGTTTTGAATGCTTACTTGCAAAGTAGTTTTCATTGAACCTAATGCAACTATTTTTGTGAGTAGCTGAGTATCCATGAAGGAGCTTCTTTGTCTAGTTCTACGGTTCCTATACCTGCTTGATCACCATGATATGACCCTGATATTCAGGAAGCAAACCTAGCAGAAATATTGGAGATCCTGGCTCACGTTCTCCCCAAGATGATGAAGACTGCCAGCTTTTGACCCCAAAATACTTTGTCTCATCAAATCAGCCACCCTACTTCGATATAACTAGCAGCCTGCCTAGGAAAATGTCCAGAACTCACCTAGAAGATGACCTGAACCACAGCTGATCCTTGGACTGCTGCTGTCTTCGTTCTCATTTTCTGTCCCTGATGCGGAAACAGCAATTAAACCCAAACCAGGGCACATCAAGGCTTTGCTGCTGCTGCTCACCAGACAAGCACAAACACAAACCAAAGCATCCATGCATAACAAAGGTTATTCTTTTAATTTTATACTCATGTATAGCCAAGTAGTATTTGGATGCTGTCTTTCAGATCATGCAGCTCCTCCACTGGATATAAAGAAGGAATATTATTAGCTATTTCTTTTTGTGAAATCATTTATATGTATAAATTGCGGCAATACATGGACCAAACTACATCATTTACTAAAAAAATAAAAGCATATGCCAGACGATCCCACTATTATCAGTGCATTTAGCTTTCCCCTAATACTTTGAGTGCTGTCATTAAAACTGAAGCTACAGCAATATTTTAGCCATCTCTGTACCTAGAAGATTTCTCTATTACTTTGTCCATGAACGTTTTCCTTGGATGATTGGTTGACAATATCTAAAGGATAATTTTAGGTCCTGAAGAATTAAACACAGGTCTATTTTTATGAGGTGGGACAGATTGGAAACAGTTTTTTCCCCTTGTTCCAATGAAATTGGAAATAAAAAAAATGTGTGTCATATGAGGGACAAGTGTCATGAAGCCCATCTGAATTATACTTCATACCCCACTTTATAGCCTAATGTTCAACTATATCCATTTTTTCTGGCAGTATTTCGCCCATCAAAAACAAGTTATTGACACTTATGTCTCGGATATAAATCAGATCCGGCAGTAAAAGTAAAGAAGGTGGTTTCAGAGAGAGTCGATGATGGGGTAGAATAATGTATTTGTTTTTTTCCTCTAGGATATCACTTTAATATCACCCAGAAACAATGGCAGAAAATCATTCCAATTAAATGGTCTTAAAAATAAGATATAAAGAAAATTCAGGTGATCTCATTCTGTCATGTGTGTCAGAGTAGACACCACAAAACTGAGCAGAAATAGTTTAAATTTAGCTGTCTTAGCATATGTGTACAAGGACTGAGAATGTGGAAATTGGATTTGCTTCACTGGAGTCAATTAAGAAGGACTCTCAACAAGGTAAGGTTGAAGTGCATTGACAGGGCACTGGGAATACTTCTGGTATTGATTGGCACTGGCTTGGGTACAAATAAAGCAAAGCATTCTGGTTTCTGACATTCATTTTCTATAACAGAGAAATTACACTAATGGATAAAATGATAATGAAAAGGGGAGTGCAGAGAATAGGAGTTCTCCATGGAGATTTATTCCCTTCAGATGTTAAGCTGTAGCTGTGCTCTCATTATAAAAGATGTTGCTGCCTAATATACAGCTCCTACTTTTTTCCCTCCTGTTACACTGACCTGTGCTTATTGCTCTGTCTCCTTAACCTCTCAGAAGTTCCTCGCTTATGAGGGCAGAGCTTAATGAGGTCAGCAGTTCCTGTCACTCTACGGAAGAGCAGCGCCGCAAAGCCCTACCTTCTCCTGGTAGTCAATGGCTTTGATGCTACTTAACAGGGGGAAATGTTCATTCATGTCTATTTTCCAGTTGGAGAGGTTGAAACAGTTCCACTTCGTACTAGATCATCCTTTTTTCTCTGAAGTGTGTGTGGAGGTAGGAAGGACTAACAGCTACTCCTTCCCCATCCTCGAGAGAATTAGGTTTGGAAACCATACAAATGTCTTCTTTTTTTCTGATCTCTTCGACATTTGTGAGAAGTTGTTTGATGATACTAGTATCGTCGGTGCATCTTATATTGTAGTTTTGACCAACACAATGCATAATTTCTTTCATTAGGATTTATGGAACCAATGAACCCAAGTGTTCATCTGCCTGTCTCTCCGTACAGCCAAATGAAGCTGTATGAAATCTGTGCTACAAAGGTGGCTGTTCCAAGAATAATTTTCCCCGGAATAGTTTGTCTCCTAATCTCATTAACTGTGGTGTTCTTATGCCCTGTAGCATGTCTTTGCTTTATATCCTTCCCAGGCTTCTATTTCTAAGTAAAATCTTTACTGCCACAATTATAAATGTGTTATTTATGTCATGGCATATTTATTTATGTAAGTGTTCAATCTATTAAAAAATGTTTTGCGTGATGCCTTCTGATCCCAAGTTCCAGAGACGAATAATTCATTTTCCCTTTTAACAGATTCATCTTTTTTATATTAAGAGATTTCATAACTTTGTACCCTCTCTTATACATCCATTATTTCTTGCTGTGAAAATTCTTCCAGCATGTCAATCATTCTTGTCACCAATCACTTAAAACCCTTCTTGCACTGAGAACCACAGCTTTTTCTCACTCATATCAACTTTAGCACAGAAATGCTGTTTCCTTCAGTGCCCTAGCTCTGTATATTCACCCCTGGAAATAGAAAGACTCAGAATTACTTTTGTGACTGTACCTTTTCACGAATGGTAATAAGATATGATGCCCCTAATAGAAGACAAACTATAATTCTCCAGAACTACTGGGGGCAAAGACCAGGTGCAATACTAAATCCATTATAAGATTAAGATTGGTGACTTTATATGACATGCTTGGGTTAATTAGCAGCAAATGAGATCTGATGAATTTGCTAGTCCTATGTCTGCCTTCACTAATGTGCCATAGTACCTGACCGATACTTCACATTTTTTTGTTTTCCTCAAAACATGTGTCTAAGGTAAGGTGCTTTAGATACTCTTTAAATATTGCTAATTCCTGTTTTGAATTGAGGATCTGAGGGACACGTGCAGACTATCTCCTCAAAACATCCAGCTTGGCTATGGCAAGCTGTATTGACAAGCGGGGATCTATCTCCAGCAGACCATGCCTGACCATGTCCTCTGCTGCTCCAGATACCCACAGGTTTGGCTTCCTGTCTTGATCTTGGACCTACTTTGTCACCATGGCCTTGACTGGTTATTTGGACTCTTGCCTGAACATGGTTATCACCACCACACCTGCTCTGCCCACCTTACTCAAGTGCTGTGTGACTGCCACTTTTGTTGTCGAGGTCACTGTCTCTGCCAGTCTTGCTGTCGCTCTGGCTCCTGGCTCCTCTTCCTTTGAGAAGCAATGCCTCCCTTGCTGTTCTCTTTTGATATTTAAGCACCAAGGAAATTACCTGCCCAAATGTACACACACTATTTGATTTTAAGTGTTCCTGGGACTGAGAGCTCATGCGCTCTGAATCCTTTTCTGAGGCCCAGCAGCATAAAGTCTACTCTAATTGATATTTAGGAAGAGTTAAAGAGTCCAGTCTGGACCAGAGCGATTTCCCCAAAGTCGCATAACAAGTCTTTGGCAGATCAGAGACCACCCTCCTCATTTCCCAAATCCAGGGTTAATGTCTGAATTGCTGCGATGGCCTTTCCACCTAGTTCCAGCAGCTTCAAAGAGAGATCAATTTCTTAGGTTCCTTACCTGCTATTCTTCATGTACCCACAGACATATAGAAGATGGTTATCTATCTGCAGTATTGCAGTATAAAGGTAAATAATGATACAATTAGGGAGAATGTTAAATTGTACAAGTCATCTCTTAAATATTAATTTGGATTGTTTTAAGGATATGGGCACTAATAGGTCACTATCTTTGAAAGAACCATTTTCTTTCATCAAACACAGGTGGGTCAAGTACCTTTGATCAAGGAGTAATGGCTTGTAAAAAGCCAAGCCTAGCCTGTTTGTCCAGGTAATTAATAGCCGTTTGAAGATTGGAACCAATTATTTGAATTTCGTTTCTTAGTTGTTTAATGATTCCAGTTAGCTTTTCAAAAGAAATCAGTACTGAGCTCTTGGAAGGAGTTAGTCAATACCAAGGTTAAAGCCATAATCCCAATGAGTCAGAAAGCCAGTGATGTTGTTGATCAAGTTTCAGCTCCAACACTTGGGGTGTATCCAAAAGTTATAAGATGATGGAAAGGCTTTTGCTAACTTAAGTGAGCTTCAGATCATACACCAGCCCAAGACTCTCCCATTCACTTCTGCAAGTATTTTCCCTGCACACTGTGCAGTTATGAAAAGCTTTCTTTCTGTTAGCATCTCCCAGGCATTCTTCTCATCACCCTAATACCTGCCATCTTCTAGGGACAGGGAAAACAGATTTGTTTCCATATAGCTCTTCTCAGTGTATTCCTACATCTGTCACGGTTGACCTTTTCTCACAATTTTCCAAAGCACTGTAGTCAGGTAAGCGAGCTGAAGAGCTTCTTTTGCATAGAGATTTTAACACTGGCCCTGCGGCTGGTCTTGACCTGAAGCTAGTTGAAGTCAACACTCCAACAACACCAATGAGTTTCAGATCAAAACCTGTAAAAAACTAAACAAATGTGAGTGAGCATGCAACAAGGAAGGCGATAAGGTTGGGAGTGAACAATGGTATCTCTTTGCTTCTTTGTGCATTGTGGCAATAGAGAGAGATTGACTTGATGGATACAGAGAAAATAAAAAGACAGTGAGGGTGGAGCAAGGAAGGACAGAAATAAAAAGAAGAAGGGAAGAAAAAGCAGATATGGAAAGGAAGGTGATGACATGAGGATAGAATGTGGAAACTGAAAGAGCAGGAAAAGATTGGGAAAGGCCAAAATAAAAAGATAATGATAGTTACAGAATTAAAAAAAATGTTTATATGAGACAGTGGGTGGCTTCATCTGACCACTGTCACACATAGCATAGACACCTACATTTGAGGTACCCATATAAATTTCTTTTACAGAAAAAGAGGCCAAAAAAAGACTCCTTAGTTGTGATTCATTTCATGCTAGCATAGGGATCTTGTACAGGTCAGGCCATCATGTCCTTTTCCAGTGGCTGTAAAGTGGCTTTGAGTCAGCCTGAAGGAGGACTTTCACATTGCAGATGCCCAAAGTTGGAAGGTAGATCTACTCATATTATTTATTTAGCTACTTGTATTGTTTATATTAAGTTTTTGAAATGTTGGAAACACAGGCAAAATATCAAGGATCTTACAGATAACACCATCATATGTGTTCTGAGCTGAGATTTGTCTTCTCACTTTGGTCTAGAGGTGCTGTGTATGAAGTCCAGAGACTCCAGTGACCATTGGGCTCAAGAAATTACACTGGAATTGAGAATCCTCGTGAGTTTGGCTTTGGCTTTTGGATAAAGCAGGAAGGGTGGCTAGAGGATACATCCAAGGTCCCGCTGTGCCCCACATGAGCTACTCTGTGTGCTTTTCCTACTCGTCTATAAATACAAGATGTATACACCAGAGAAAGAGAATGACTATTCACATCAAAGAGCACTTTTGGCCCAAGAACAATCGCGTATAAAATGCCCATGAGTATATTTATCATGGAAATTTGAAGTAGGCTAATAAAACATCAGAGGAGGAAGGTTTTGGAACAGCCCCACAGTACAAGTACCAGGAGCAGAAAAACACCCCCAAAGCCTAATTATTTTTCACGTGGAACTTGGTACTTGTGTTATAGGGATCATAACATGCTTCTGCAATGAGTGGGGAAGAAGCTTGGAAATCCAGGATATGTCTTCCAGTCCAATATTTTTAGGTTCATGACTATCTGTCTTTGGACAGACAGGTGACACCTATGTGGCTTCCAAGGGGGGCAGTGTAACTTCCATTAGGAACAGAATTGGACCAATTGGGTGAATGATATTTGTAATAATTTTTTCCTCTCCTGTTTCTCCCATGGAATGTCTGCATTTTCAGATCCCAAGGGGAAAAAAAACAAAAACACACAAAAAAAGAAAATAAAAAACCCCACCCTCTCTACCCAATGGGGACCTCCCTCATTCTCTCTTCTGATGTTTGGTTGCTAATTTGCACTTTTCATACACCCAGAAGCAAATGCCCATCTGACACAAAATAAAACAAGATGCTTCAAGTGCTGTTTGGTTCTTTAGGAAGAAAATATTTTTTGAAAATAAAAGGTACTCACCAAGCAACCCACCAACGCCCACTGACATTCTCTGTGGTGTGTCTGACAGAGGCAAAATGTAGCACAATGCAGAACAAAGAGGCATTTTATATGCCTAGAAGAAATTCTTACAAGACTTTTTTTCTTTTCTTTTTTTTTTCCTGGGAAATTATGATGTCTTTAATTTAAAAAAAAAAAAAACAAAAACATACAAATACTGTGAAACTATTAATTGCAAAGGTGGGGAAAGGAGGGGCTGAAAATGAAATAGCGTTTTGAAATAAATAAAAATAGCTTTTCCTTTTGAATTAATTTTCTTTCTTACCCTTCATCCTTTCTTCCCAGTTACAGAATTATTCTTCATTTGACAGATAGTAGCCATGAGATAATTTGGGGTTTTGTTTTGGGGTTTTTTTTAATGGCAGTTTGGAATCTTTGTTTTCAGAGAAGAGGCCCACTAGGCACAATTTGGGACTTGTTATTAAAGACAAACTAACATCCCCCAAAGATTTTCAAACACTTCATGCCAGAATGTGATATTTTAAAGCATTTCCCATTTCACATAATTGGATGCACGTGGCTTAGCAAGAGAAAGACAGTTTCAGCAAATACAAGAATTAATGCAATTTATTCGAGATGGTCTCACAGGAGAGAGAGAGATTTTATGCATCATTCTGAGGAAGATAAAAAATGTTGAAATCAGTTAGGACTTCTGCATATTGCATCAAGACCACTGACCTAAGCTAAGGTGGTTATTATAGACAAGGATGGAATTTAGAAAAAGTTGTCAAATTAGTATTCATCTTGGTTCCCAAAATGAGCACAATTATCATCGCTGGGAATATGAGTTCCATCCTTACACTTTCCTGGGATGCTTAGTCAAATAATTAGCAGAACTATTTCTAATGTTTGCATAATAACGAAACAATATCCATATTCCAGGGAAAAAAACCCACAACTGAAATGTCAAAACTCAGCCCTTTAAAATGATTATAAATTACATCCATTTAAGACATGTTATTGTAACATTTGTTAAATTGATTTCATATTTAAAATCTGCCTCTCATGAATTTGGGACCCCGAGGTTAAACTACTATTTGACACAATCATTGAGGCCTCCGGAATCAGAAAAGGAAGTTGCTTAGATGTGTAATAATAATTCTCTGTAGTTTTATATCCTGATCACTATGTCAAATGAGCGTCTCCTGCATATTTTCTGTTTTCTCCCTTGAAAAATTCTATAGGACGAAGAAGTAGTATTATATTCTTTTTTAAACATGGGGAAAACAGAAGCATGGATTATATAGATATGGAGTCCTGTTGTTAATGTCAATAAGAGTTTCACTATTTATTTCAAGACGACCAGCACTTCTTCCTTTTTTTTAATCAATTATAGAAGTCTAAAGCTGTGCTAGCATTTTGACATTTTGAGTAAAAAACAAGTATTTTAGCCACACATGCATTTTTTCTCTTCATTCTGTGAGATATGGTTAGCCTATACTCCATGACTGCTATGCCAACTGAAAAGAAAAAGGGGTTAATTGCCTACGAGGTTTGAGGAAAAACTACACCTTCTGTTGAGCTGTGTACAAAGCTACACTCTGAGGCGCTGGTACTGACAGACTGTGGTGATTTTACACATGACATTTTAATCCACTTTCAACTGCGAGTTAAATAATGGGAGATTTCATAATTTCTTGTATATCTGTCATCAATTTTCTTGAGTCCTTTTGCAAATAAGATTGTGGTAACAAGGGATTTTTCGCTAGCCCAAAGATACTATTGTAAATGCTTTCTCCTGGGAGCTTTTTCCATTCCTTGTGGCATCTTGCTCGTCTGGATTTCAATCCCAGTTACATCATTACCAATCTACAGAGCTTGAAATGAACTTCGTCTGGTTTTATGAACTTAGCCTGGTTTTATGACCTTGCAATGGGGAGGACAGAAGTCATTCACTGAAGATATTCAGAAAAGGAGAGGACCTCAACCAGGGAAACAGAAGAGACACTGTTTTCGTGTGGGTCTCCTAAAGATGTGCAGAATCGTGAACCAGAACCCCTGGAGAAATATTTCTGATGTCTCCCCAACTCATATAAAGAGATATATTCTTGGTGCTTTGTATTCAGAGGGGAGGAAATTTGGAGTCCTTAGGTGTTATCAGGTCATATCCATATCAATGTAAGCAAAAAGTTCTTTCAATGAAAAAGATTTCAAGAAAATAGCACAATTCCAGCAGACGGCTCTAACAAATTGCTCCCTTGACACAGGAGCAAGAAAAATTGTATTTGTACATATTTTTCATCTATATCCCAGCACACTGTGAACTGTAAAAATGTACACACTGTACAAATTCTTATTCTCTTTAGATTCCTTCTCCCCATCATTTCTTCAGTTCCACCCCTGTTCTTCTCCTGCTCCCTGCCCACAAAACCCTCACCACCTTCCCCTGGCTGGTAACTACTGGGCTAGAGAGAAGGCAGCACATGAAATGATATTTTCCAGTTCCAGCTAGAAGTGTGCTAGCCGGCCAGCAACGAGGCTTGGCAGAACAGAACCCCAAGATATTATCAGAATCATAATATTAGCAAAAAAAATGGGGAAGCTGGGATACTGTTTAACAAAATTGTTTTATGGTAATACAAAGAGGAGGTATTTGGATGTTTCAGCCCTACACAGGCCATTTAAGTAAAAATGGACGTCTTAAATTCCCCCATTAGTGGAGCTTTCATTACTAAATGGGCAAATTTCACCCAATGCAAACATTTACATGAGTCAAAATGTCTAGATTTACCATAAAATCCAAAAAGAATACAACACATAATAGTAGATATTTTCATGTCTTTTTTTACACTGGCAAGACTTTCAGATTTTTAAGTGTTCACTCAGAAGTCATATTTTTTGTGTATACTTATTAGGTACACATACAGAAACACCCAGTTTCTTAAAGTTTTTTTTCCTCCAACACAAACATGTATAAAAATCTATATACAAAAAAAAATCACACACATGTTTATTATGTAGAGACCTGCATAGACATGAATCCTTAGTCATTTCATAGCATTCCTGACACTAAACTCCTTACTTGGATTATGAGATTCTTCAGAAGACAGAAATAAATAACTGATCTCTTTTAAGAACAAAGGCTGAAGTGAATATATTTAAAAGCTGCACTGTGTTTTGATGTTATTATAGCAATCAAAGTCAGAAAATCACAGTAACCAAGTAATAAAGAATGACTTCAAAGCCTAAACTGTCTAACGATGATATGACAACTGCAGCAGTTCATCTGTATTTATGCAATTTATATTATATACACATATATATTTATATCAGACACAAAAGTGTATAATTTATGGCTCTGCGGTTAAAAATCAGAAAAAGACATGAGGACACAAACACTAACCTACACTCAGTGTTATGCTACACGAAAGATATGTGTGTTTGTATATATATATAAACATATATATGTAGGAATAGATCTGTTTGTCTATAATATCAGTATGTTGTTGAAAATTCATCTTCTTCACTTGTGTCTTCTCTTATTCTTCTGCGCTTTTATAGTGACGAGTCATTTCTTAGCTTTGCAATCTGCTACTGAAGGCCCTGGAAGTCCAGTCTGAACTTCACTCAAACATGGCCAAGACGTCTGAGGTTCATTCTGGGCTGGGAAACCAGGCGTTCTGGGATCTTCAGCAGCTGGTTGCCAGTTTCCCCTTCTTTGTGACTGAGGGGATAAACTTTCTGAGCGTGCCAGTTCTTCAGGATAAAGGTGTCACTTCAGCATATTTGTTTATCTGCAGCCATAAAGCCTGACATTGGTGGTGGCTTCCTCCAATGCTCATATTACTTCTATCAAAAGATTTCCCTTGGATAACGAATGATTTTTTTGTCTTTATTGTGAAAGACTGTGAACATTGATGAGCGTTACATAAATTTATGACAAAGGAAAATTTCTGGAAAGCAATTAAGTTCAAGTCACTGTCATTAAATGTGTTCCCTGATTATCAGCATTGTCTGATTTCTGAATTGTGCCATTTCCTGCAACAGCGCCTTTCCTGGGTACCGAGCCTTGACTTAGTTGGAAGTTTTGCAGGTTACAATGACCCCAAAGGCAGTAGTTGGATAATACGTTGGCTTCAGCAGCAAAGCCAGGCGGTGGATCTCCTGCTCTCCCAGTGCACACCTGCATCGTACAGTCATCGCTCGTTCAGTTGTTCTTATCCAGATGCTTGTGAGACTGCCCAGTGAACTTACCAACATCCACCTGATAAAACAGATATCAGCTTGAACTGATTTAAAGGTTAGGGTAGACAAAGTGGAGGAATTAATTGCTTTATACTCCAGTTTAAAAAATTCTGGAGTATGAATGGGCCAAAATAATGGTTCTCAATACATCTGTGTCCTTCAGACTGAGATCTGGGCAATAGGACAAACTGTCTTTCTATCCGACATTCCACATAGACAAGTTAAAGGTAATAAGAAATACATGAGAGAGTTCTCCCAGCAAACTGTACAAAAGTGGGGATGGCAGAGTTGTGCTTTTTCCCAAGGTGACGTGTGACAGTGCGAGACTTCGGCACGGGGAAATACAGCCTCAGAATTGCCCCTGTATCAAAAACTATTTTGATTGCTGATGTGTCACTCCAGATGTATTACTAATTTATTTTCCTATTAATTGGGGGCAAAGCACTGACAGCTTTTCACTATTAGTTCAATCATTGTTTTATTAAATTAATAGTAATTAAGTACTTTCCAGCTTCCTGATGACTGTCAGACCCAGATATCTGTGACAGGTCATTAGTTGTAGAGAAGAATGGTCAGGCGCTAATATTAAGCAATGAGATTGCTTATTCATACACTGTAGAGGTTAGAATTAATAATCATGCTAAATTGAATTTCATGAATAATTCATGGAGAAAAATCCAAAACAATTTGCTATGGTTACCAGAAGAGATGTATTTTTAAGAAAAAAGGGCCAAATTACCCTTTGCTTCACCTGGGTGTGATAATCAGGAATAGATCTATTTGCTGGCAGGCAGAGGCAGAGGCTTGGGAAAAAGTGAATGCTGAAAGGAATTTGGGATGAGGGTAAACAGCAAAGTTGTTACATGCTTGCCATGTGCTATAGCAGAAAATAAATAAATAACAGAGACCAATGTGATTTTGGGAGGCATTAAATCAAAGAGCCGGAAAAGTTTATTATGCTGCTATTAAGTACTCATGAGAACACACCTGAGATACCTGCTTGAGGCCTGTACTCCTTGGAAAAAAAATAGACATTAGAAGAAAAATGAGAGTAGAAGGGTTTATTAGGCACTGGAGGAAAAGCAGTTATTTGGAGATCATGTAATTATAGAATAATTCAGGAGACAGGGACATTTTAAAGCAAAAGGTGTGATTTTCTTGAACAAAATTATTCCTTGGTGGATGTGCTCATGGTTGTGGGAAGTCAGAGCCTTCTAAGTTTATCAATACTGTCTACAATGGTGCACACGTGGGCTGTACATCGCCTCAGCTGCCTCCACGGGAAGAGGAGCCCTTAGGGAAAAGGAAAAGAAATAGCAACGTGGCACCATGGCCATGCAAAGAGGTTGTGCTTCTATTCCAAAATCTTACCGATGACTTCCTGAGCTTCTGTCTGTTGTATTTTTCCTCTGTGTAAAACAGACATAGTCATAGTTGTCTTTCTACAGCGTCCTGGGAGCCGTGAACCAAATACATTGACTGGACGTGTGAACTGCATCAGCAGAGGCCAATCTGTTGCTCGAGTATGGTTTGACTGCACCTCTGGCACCTGATCATTCCTGGGCTCACGGTGGCACAAAGGTCACCAAACCACATATTCTTCTCCCATGGAAGAAACTAATCCAACAAGAACTATCGAAAGCCTCTCTGGGTCACAGGATGCTCAGCCCAGCCCTGTTCTGTGATGAATTCTTGGGAAATCATCACCATCTCCTGCTTGTGAGATCTCTCTTCCCATTTTATTGAGAACCTCTGGCTCTGAGCTGTGCAAAAGTGTTGGTGGAAGGCTCATAAGTGCAAAATATAGATGAACGGCTGAGTTAGGTGGAAACAAATAGCTGTATATAATATTTGAGGGCCATCAGAAGAAACAATATTTGGGAGGGAGAGAAAAAACAGACGACTAGGAAATGAAAGCAAACTTAAACAACATGGGGAAATCATTTGATCAAAAGCGCTTGGCCTAATAAAAAATTGATGCATTTTGAATTAGGGGAAAAAACTTTTGAAAACATACTGTCAGAGACTCCTAGTGCTTTCAGTGGCACTGAGAACTGAAATCTCACTCTGACTTGGAGAAGAGCTCAGAAGTCAGACAGCTGTACTCTTGCACTGGTGTCTAAATGAAGCACCTGACGCTAAGCAGGTGACCTGAGCATTCCCTTGCCTTTCGCGGGCGAGCAAACCGATGCCTGCTGGCCGGTGTTTCAGAGACAGGCAATACCAGTCTGCGCTTCTTTTTCTCCAGTGAAACCAATTATGACGCTTCCCCATGCAGGAACAAATCGGCACAACACCTGGGTGGGTTGCAAAAGCGTTTTCTGAGGGAATGCCTTCACTATTCATTTGTGTATTGAGCTCCTAATTTTGAGTGCTAGCAAGAGGTTTCTCAAAGTTCACATAGTGTAATTGTTACCTAAGGCTGGGAGATTCTGCTCGGCTTTCTAGGTTATTTAGCTGCAGATAATTTATGAGATTGCTGAGGAGGCTGAAAAATTGTTTCACCTCTCAGTTGTTCATGCTTCCACTGGTTTTACAACAGATGGGAGAGAATTTTGCAGTCGTGAATGTTTGATTCATGCCGGCCGGCTGCCTCCCATCGCTTGATGAAGAAAAAAGACAGAAGGCTGGAGAGGAGCTTCGGTGTTTTTTAGTGTTGGAGCTGGTTTGACAGATATATAAGTCAATAGTTTTAAAATGTAAAAATAATTCTTTAATTCAGTGCTTTGTCTGCTTTTCTTATTTATATGAAGTAGCATTGGTGAAGCTCATCACAGATCTACATAGACCTGCAGTAAGTCAACTAAGCAGGAATAGTGTTCTTGGAGTTAACTGTGTGAGACGAACCGACATTCGTTCCTAGATTTGCCAGTGACTTCTTATCTCATTTTGGATATTTTTCTTAGTACCCACCATTTTAATGATCTAGAAACGCCAAGCAGATGGCCCGTGAATAAGACTGCGCAGAAGTACATGTATTGTCATGAGAGTTTTTGGGGGTAAGGACATCATAGTCAGCTGGATCTGGGTTTTAGTCCCTTCTCTGGTGAATAATTTCTGACACTGGTCGCTTAGGACCAGACACGCTTTGGTCTACGTTTTTGTGTCCTTGTCTCAGATACATCCTCGCTGTCCTTATGCACTTGACTAACCAAAGTGTTTCATGTTATAGCTGAACCTACCTGATGACTGACCCTGCTGAAGGGGAAGATCTGCCCTCAGCCCCCGGTTGCCGTCAGCCACGTAGTTGTGCCATTCCTTTACGTCATTTCTGGCATTTAGCTGAGCCCCCATTCAGTGTGAATACACACTTACTGTTGGGTTTGGGAGTCTTGGGAGGGGGTCTTTTATTTTTGTTAGGCTTAATTTTGCACGCTTTAGCTTCTAGAGGTGATTCATGGAGGGAAGGGAGGGGATCAGGAGAGTGGCCCACACAATGTAAGGGAAGCGTTTAGCCAGAGGCAGACGATAAAGGAAGCAGACGATGTGACTGGCACTATTGATGTAACTGTCTTACCTACCACGTGAAAACTCTGAATTACCTGATTTAGGAGCTTAGACAGCAAAATTCCCTTTCTTTTTATGGTGAGCCATCAGCACCTTCAGGAGAGTTGACTTGGATCTCAGATGGGCAAGATCTTCTTTTCCTCACTGACTCCAAGGCAGCCTAACTGCTTAGCAAGGATGGTTAACTTCTGGGAAACTGAAATAAAGTGAGTTGAGCCCTAAACTGGGCACTTCAGTTGAAAGCGTGAAGTTAGGTGGGATCTGGGCCCTTGCCACCGATGCAAAGACACAAGGAGAGTAGAAGGTGCTCAGAAAAAGACATTATTGTTTGCCTCCAGGATTTTTTATGAAAGCAGTCGCATTATGAGTAGACAGTAAAACCTATTTTTGGAGTGAGACTTGTATCTGTATCCTAAGTGATTACACACCAAACTGCTGATAAGATGAAAATTCCACTTCATCTTTCGGGAGAAAAAAAAAACAAAAAATAAAAGCTTAGTTGCCTCCAAGGAGCCTTTCAGGTAAGCTAGGCAAGGGAACACACTGGGAAGGCACTGGGTTTAGATATAATTAGGGTTTCTAATCGCTTGGTGGCATCAGACCCTAGGGAATGTTGTGCCAACACACATATTTAAGGGACTTCAGGCATCTCTAGAGCAAGGACAAAATTGAACAGGGCTCATGTAACTGCCAATAACATTAGAATACTGAATTCAAGAGATTACAGAGGCATTTGGGTGCTCAAATCCCTTTTTGGAATGAACCTTTAGCCTTTCTGTGAAACAGTTCACCATCTGAAAAATGGAGCTAAACAGTGTCTTCTCATGTTGAGGGAGAGCTGAATACCACAATGACAGTAAAATCCAGATCATTCTGTAATAAGGAGTGGGAGAGGAAGAAATGGAAAGCTTTTATATCTTTCTGTTTGTCTGTCTAATAGCTGTATTTCCATAAGTGGTCAGAATTTGCAGTTTCCTTTATGATATCTGAGAATCCCCTGTCTGCCGGGATCTTGCAAAAGCTGCCTCCTTAATGTCTCCGTATCCTATTTCACCATTTGTAAAATAGAGACTGTAAAACTTATTTTGTCTGGCTGAGCTGAGCAGACGGAAAGCACTTCAGGGCAGGGACCGTCTTTTACCATAGAAGAGTATCATATAGGAAAGGTAATAAAAAAGTATCCATCCAAATTGTTTTTAATAGAAAATTGTGTTTTCAACAGAGGATATGGGCGTACAAATCAATTACTATATATTGTAGAAAAGATAATGTAAAACTTGCCCAACATCCCCTCGAGGCGCAGTTCTATGGTTACTCGATGTGAGATAGGTTAAGTTATGTGTTATCATTTCTGCTACTCAGTTTCTCTGTTGTATTTAATGAATATGTAAAAAGCCAACTTTTGGTGCCATTGTGAGGCTTCATTCATGCTCGCGAAACACCTTGAGCTCCTCTAACGGTGGCTGAAAAACTTGATTATTCTGACATGCAGACAATAAAAAGTTGGGGAGTAGGAACCTCCGTCTCTCCCTTTAAACACATTTGACTTACAAGCTCTATAACTTTCAAACAAGATTAGCATTATCAATAAATCACGGGGTTCACAGATGAGAAACACGACAGAATGCCTTGTTGCCGAGGCATATATAATGACAATAGGTGCCTTAGCAACAGTTATAACCGCGCTGCAACAGATTGTGCCCTAAAGCAGAAAATATCCTGCACACAAGAGGTTATTCAGGTATAGAAAAAAATTAAAAAGTTTCGTTATCATCGTTAACGTTTTCAGGGGAGAGAGAGAACGAGAGCAGGAGTGGGAAGGGCAGAACCGGGGGAAGGGGAAAAGGAATGGGGAGAAATTGCAAAGCTCTCAAGTTTTAAGACAGCTCAACCAGCTGTCGGGTAGCCAGGCAGAACAAAGTAGAGCACATTTTGGGAGAAAAGCATCTCTATTTGCAACCACGAGGGTATCCGTGGGTTCAGCGCTCTCGCGCACCACAGAGTCCTGATGGCACGTATCTTGTCCTGCGAGTCCCGTGCTCGCTTTTCTGACAGCTCGCTCTCCTTTTCTCACACATCCTCGCTGTGTCCCAGGGCATACCCGGTTCTCCGGCTTGCTCCGTCCAAAATCAATGACAACCTCATCATCTGTGTGCCAGGCACGCTCTGAAAGGCTGATTTGTCACCGGTTTTACTGGTGCAGCTCCAGGGAGCAATATAGGAGGAAAAGAGGAGAGAAAAAGAAAAGAAAATGAAAATCTCAGAAACATTCACCTAATTATTGATATATAACGCTACCAGCCTGGTATAAGATTTCAGAAGGTAGACAGACTCTTGAGAAACAGTTAAATAAGGGACATCATTACCATTTTTTAACAAAAATTGATGCCATTTCAGCTCAAATTAGGGGCTATTACCAGTGAATGGCCAGGGCTGGAATCAGTGGCCAGGGCTGCAGGAGGCTCTGAAGGGTGAAGGTGGGCAACGCAACGTGGACTGTGGGATGTCCCAGTTGGCCCTTCCACTTCAGCTGCCCAATTGCCTTTAATTTAAAGGTAATTGTGATGCAGTGGGATAATAATTAATACCTGTACGTTCAAAGCAGTTCTTCCTTCCCAGTCCCGCATTGGGTTCAGTGCTGGACCACGAGTAACTTTAGCACTAAGGACCACTTTCTTTCTACGTTTTAATGAAACCCAGACAACATACTTTTCTACCCTTGTTAAAGCAGAATTAATAGCAGTTGCAGAAGGGTAAATCTCCTTCGAATACATTGTTACTGTGTTCTAGCACATTAATTTTTTTTCCAGGAGAGGAAACAGAATCATAGAATTGTTCTGGTTGGAAGAGACCTCCAAGATCATCGGGTCCAACCATTAACCTATCACTACCAAGTCCACCACTAAATCATATCCCTTAGGGCCTCATCTAAACGTCTTTTGAACCCCTCCAGGGATGGGGACTCCACCACCTCCCTGGGCAGCCTGTTCCAATGCCCGAATAGAGCTATCTCTAAGTAGTTACAAGACACAGTATGTCCAAGATGTTTCTTTACCTCAGCTTTCTTGTGTGACCTAGAGGCACCTCTTGAGGCCTAGATACCAAACGAGGAAGAGGGGTCTGCTTTGTATTACCTAAACATCGTGTTGCCCCCCTGCTTGAATTACTGAACCACACAAGCTCAGCCTCTATGAATCAGGACCCCATTCCTGGGTTTCCCCTTGCTCTGGAGAAAGTTGCTTCACGTGGGTTGTTCCTAGGAATGTTCATCTGTTTCCTCCTTCTGTGACTTCAATGAATATAACATTCAAGCTGAGCATCAATTTTGCAGACTATCATCAGGTTTAGACTTCACACTTTCTTCAGGGTTTTAGCACCAAAACGGGGCAGGAGGAGGTTGCTGCTACTTCATTCTCAGCCTGGAAAGAGGGAAGATGGTTCAAACTACCTCATCTTCCAAAAGGTTTCTGGAGTGATGCAATGTCACAGGCAGCCTGTAGGTCCTTCCTGTGTTTGCAGTTGCCTGTGATGGGCCAAGCCCCAACTTGCTGCTCCAGCCAGGTGGCATCACTGCTCAGGGATGAATTTCCATTGTGAGAGGTGACAATACAGATCTGGGTATCACTGGCATAATAATAATAACCTCCACCAGGCTGCTGTATTAATTCTTCAAGTGGCATCAATACAAAAAAGAGCAAAGCTAACACAGATAATTCCTCTGGGACACTGGACCCTCAGGGCAGATGAGAAATTACCCTCGTCTCTGTTTTGACATCCTACATTGCCTGCTCTCCATGGCTCTGTGCTGTTCCAAGCCTTTTTCTCATCACATGTCATGGCAGGAAGAGCAGCTGGAGATGATGGAGATGGCTGAATATACTACGAGAGAGAATCAACCCTGATACAAGGTTGTAGCTTAGTTTTGGATTGCAGCTTTTCTTGACCAATGCCCAGAACAGAAAGGGAATCCCAAAACGCTGTTGGCACAAATGGCACCTACTCCTCAAGCTGCATCAACCTTCAAAACTAGAATTCCTGCACTGCTCATGTGGTGAATCAATCTGATATTTTTCAAAGCTGGAGCACGTTGTGGGCAGCTTCCCTCAGGACTGCTATTACGAGTATTTTCATTTGAAAACAGTTTTTGGATAAAACACTTTAAACTTGGAAAAAAATCTTTCTCTTTATCCCCTCCAGCTAGCCTGAGTTGGGACCACAACTAACCCCTTTGCCTCACTCTTCCCCTGACTCAGCTTCAGTGAGTCAAAGACCTACTGCAGACATTCCTACCTGCAGACATTCATGGGTTTTAGATCAGACTGAAGATCCTGAATCACTCTTTAAAAATCATTGGTAATATGTTGCATGGCCACCTTTTAAACGAGAAGAGTCTCTAGCTTGATCACATAAGAAAGCCATGGGGACACTGCAGAAGTTGTAGGTCGGTATTTACATCCAGGGATGCAGTAGGTACTTTTTCTATACTGTGAAACGCGTATAAGAGAAACGCCCTGTTTTTACTTCATCAACACAGTAGCTTTATGCACATTTGAGTAATATTTCTTTTCATTATGGAGGGGTTTTTTTCTGAAGAGAAAGGTTTTTACCCCTTCAAAGGCTTTCCCACTAACAAGGATCAGAAGTTCCTACCTTAAGTTACTATGTATATTTCTAGAACCACAACATGTAAAAGTTTGTTCCAAAACATTTCAAACAGTTTTAAACCAAGGGACTGTGAAAAAATAAATTATTAGGTCAATATTAACCGCCAAAGCTGCAATGTTTAATTGAACGTCTCTACAGTGGAGATGGCTGGGGGCTGAAAGGGTGAAGCCCATCTGGAAATTGTCCCCACTGAAAAGACTTTTGGTTTTAGAAGGAAATTTGGCCTTAGATTTGACTGAGTTATCAGCTTTAAAATAAGCAGAGAAGGTCAAATTGTAAACTTACCTGGCTTTCCTCTAGTTATTTGCATAAAAAGTCCCACTTGCTTCAGCCTGCTCATTTCGCTGCCCTTTCATCAAGTTGAAATAGGGGCCCATAGACCCCTAATAGACCCCTAATTATATGGAAGCGTATCATAAGATTTTCATTTATCTTTTTTTTGGTTATTCAGTTCTTCCACCTGTAAGTCATTAACAAGTTGAATCAGTCCCCATTTCATTTAATATTTTAAAATAGATTATTTTTAAAATAGCTTCTAATTCTTTGTTTCTGGGAAGAACCACTTTGTTTGTTCGTTTGTTTATTTGTTTGTAGGAAACTGAGATTCTTAAGCAATCACTTGATTTCAAGAGCTGAGTCTTTAAGGAAAATATCAGCATTATAAATTAATGCTAATCCTATGGAAATTGATTACCTTGGCTCAAAATACCAGTCAAAGTCAAAAGCTAAGGACAAGTGCATAGAGAAAAATATAGGTTGCAGACTCAGCTTATTTTTCACACTCTTGGAGCCACACCTGGCCCTTGGAGTAGCCCTACAGACTACTCTAAAAGCAAAACACGAGCCACTGAAAAGAGGAGTTGATTAGGACAAGAAGAGCACTGGGTAGACTCTTTCCCAGGAAACTGGTGCTTGTAAAATTCAAAACTGGCCCTTCTTCTTTCAGGCCAAATTATGCTCTTGTTGTTAGAAATATTTATTTTTTTTTTCCTGGCATTAATAGTCCTGCAGGAACTTACTGAGTTGACTGCTTTGAAGGACGTATTTTTTTTCTCCCAGAAAACTTATAACTTAATCAAATCAAAACACATTTTCATTCGGTTCTTTGGAAAGGTTTCTTCAATGTGTTTTCCATGCCAAATTCAGCCTCTAGCCACTTCTCCCTAGAACTGTTTAATTAAGCATCTCAGGGTTGGAGGTTTTGGGTGGTTTTTTAATTACATGAAAAAGTTTTTCTCTTCTATTTTTTTCCTGATGCTAGTATACACCAAGCTGGCAGAATAATTTTGTGGCAAACTCTCCAGAAATGAGGCACAAAGCAAGCAAAGCCAACTTCAGTTTACATCAACAGAGATTTATTTTTCTCTCCAAGAGGGAAAGAGTTTAGTTACGAGGTTCTGCAAAATGAATTCCTGAACAGCGATCCAGGTTATCCATTTGCGTAAACTGGCAGTACGCTATTAGCAATATGAAGCTGTGCCAATTTATAGCAATTAGTGAATGAGACAGTATGGCATTGCACTGAGAAACGTTACGCGGTTCTTGGTGAGGTGCAGTAAAAACATGTCCTGCAGAATAGATATTTACCATTTGATATTTTCACCAGCTACTAGTGCTCTGAATTTCAAACTAGACTTGAAAAGAGTAACTTGGGCTGTTGTTTGTTATGTATTCATTTTCACTTCCCTAAGTTTAGACTTAAATATTAATGAAGGAGAGAAAGATTAAAAAAATAAAAGCAAATCCCATAAAACCCCTCCAGCCATGCTGTGGGAATCCATCATTTTCTAGCTAGTGGCAATACAAATAATGTAACGTCTTTTTCCTCCTCATTTTTAAGGATAGTTAGAGATACCTGAACTACCTGAAAAATAAGTAAATAAAAACAATGGCACATTCAGCTGCTTGTGTATTCTTGGCACATGGATGGAGCACATTTCTTCCTGATTAGAACAGCAAGAGCTGTCTGGCGTCTCTGCCAAGCTCCAGCGCCAACGCTCAGCACTGAAAACATTCCCTTTTGATGCTTCTTTGGCCATAACTCAATCTTTCTAGTAGCGACAAGAGTTGGATAAAGGAATGTTTTTCAGTTTGCTGCTGGAATAACAAGCCCGAGGAAAAGTATTAGGCTGTGCTGAGGTGAAAAAGAAATTTCTTGTTGGATTTAAAAAAATGATGATTTAACCCAAGTCTATTTTGGTTAGTTGGTTTTGGTTTTAGCTTTTTTTTTTTTTCAGTCTTAGTTTTCTTTTGCAGGTGGAAGTTTTCAATGAAATATTGCCTCAGTTTCATTTTTTTAAATACTGAAACATTTTTCTACTTTTCCAAAATGAAACATATCATTAAAAACATCCAATGAATGCTCTTTTTATATTCAGCATTTTTCTCAATTTGAGGGGCTAGAGGGGATCCTTACTTATCTGTGTGTTTGATTTTGTCCAAAAAAGGCACACTCAACTGAAGCTGAATTTGAAAACCTGGTTTAGTCCCCACGAACCAAGTCATCATTTTTATTGAATATGCTCATGCAGAATCTTTGCAGGCTAATGTAGGGGACAGACTCCTGCCATTGTCCCACGTCAACCCTGGGAACACCTTCAGCTCCTCTTGGGGCTCAGGGCTGCAATTCAGCAGCTTTAAAAGCAGCCATCAGAAAGTGTCAAGAGGGCCCAGTTTCAGCTGCGATAAATTAATATCGGTAGCGTGTTGATTTAGAAGAGCTAATAACCGAGGGTGCTGCATGAATCCCAGCGTAGGGTTTATAGGAACGAAAGAGAGAGAAGCGCTTCCAAGGAAGACTTATGCCACCCTAAATAGCTGTCTTTGAATATTGCTTTGATAGTCTTGAAGTTTGACATATTTTCATTGCCTGTGCTCAGGACAAATGAAGGGATTTAAGAACCTATAATAGGTTGGGGAAAAAAGAAGGGTGAATGTCTGAAGTGCAGTGATTTCATGGTACAAACCCCAGAAAAAACAGGTTATGGCCAGACTTCTGCTGAGTTTCTGGGTATGGGAAGGAAGTAAAGGCAAAAAGAGGTCAGAAAGCTCTGGGTTAGCCCATGGGTCTCTTTCAATCAGCCATTTAGTGGTGTTGTGGCGTTAATTCGTGTCTCGGATCGGATCAAGCTGCAGCAGGGCTCAGCTCTTTCAGACTGCGATGAATGAGCCAAGTGCTGCAGCTGACACTGGATTTATGGTCACTAACAATGTTCTTTCTCATCCAAAGTGGTATCCGTTTCACTGCTGTTAAGCCCTCCCAAGCTAGAAGTTAGATTAAACACTAAACTGGGTATCATCTGTTCTGCAGGCACCAGAAGGAGGTCACCTCGTGGAAATGGTGATTCCTCCCGTTGTAAAGTATGTGTTCACAAGTGGTGGGATGAATTACTCTGGAAATGTTTATCTCTCTTTGACTACGGAGATTGCTTAGAGAGCTTGCACACATTAACTTTTAGATATGCAGCATTGAGTGAAATGACCTCCGTCACGCTGTCTTCCTCGTGCTAACTGGAATTTGAGGTGCCCTGACACAAGAAAAAATGAAGAACTCAATATTGGAAGGAAACAATCAGTCTAAGGACTCAGAAATGTTAGAAATTCATTGATTTGCTTCATATAGCATTTTAGAAATACTGCGGTTTTTTATTGTTTTTAAAGAGCAGATAGACTCATGTTTGATTTTCTTGAAAATTTCTGTCATATTTCCTATGTCATATCATTTCAAAATAAACACAACTTACAAAAAAACCTACTGACAGTACTGTGCTTCATGTAAACACAATCCGTGATAAAAAATGTTGAAGAATGTGTAAAGGTTTTACTGGATTACAGAAAATGTCTTTAACACTGCCAATTTTTCAAGAAAAGTTTTATTTTTAAGAAAAGTCGATTTCTGGTGTAGAAAAACATTCATCAGCCAGGTTTATTCATAAATAAACTTCATGAATAATTGATTTCTGAGTTCAGTGTTCAAATTTAAAAAAAAAAAAAAAAGATTGCTTCAGGAAAAACCTCAGTTGACAAATTTTAAGGTTTTCTTATGGAACTTTCAACTGTACATAACCTTTAGTTATTACTCTGTAGTAAATTAACTTTAAATGAGAAAAAACGCAGTCTTTAGTTTTCAAAGTGTATTTTTTTAACATTTTTTGACTTTTTGAAATATCTTTCCCATGCTGAAATCACACACTGAACTCAGCCTAAGCTGAAAAATAGATTGAGGCTGCAAAGACGTATTTTTCGCTAAGTAAAATATTTTCTGGAAGAAGTTCACTCAGTCTCATCCACACCTAATAATTGCAAAACCACTGTGAACATCTACCTGGTTATTTAGTTATGTTAGCATCATCTTTCACATCAGAGCCATCCTCTGGCTTCCTCAGGTAATAATTTCAGGGCGAGATTCATTGGCCACACTGGCACAGGACAAGCTGACCACGTCCATAACGTCACTCAAAAGTGGACTTCAGATGTGTGATGTACACCAGTTGGCCAAGATCCCTCTGTACTTAGTGGAAAGAAACGAGAAGCTCCTGAGATCATTTATTCCTTCCTAAGGTAGATCTGTGAGACAGAGAGATCTTCTGGAGACGCCTCTTTGTTTCCAATAATCCGGAGCAGAGCAATCACAGGTAGCTTAATTTAAGCACCATCTTTCGGCAGCTCAGCTGAAGGGATATGACTCCTGCTTTGAGCATAGCACACGTACAGAAAATAAAAAGCTATCTTAGAATAATGCTTTGTTTGGATTTTTTTCTAATGAGGTCTTATTCATCAGGCTTTTTTGTATGTTTTTACTCTTCTTTGGTTTTTTTTCTCATTCCACTTTAATGATTTTACGTAGTACGTTCATACACTTCGAATACTAGATCTTTATTAGGTAATTGAATCCTATTATAGGTTCATTTAAAATCTTTCAAATAGTAAGAAAGAGAGAGAGAAAAGAAAAGATTAGTACAGTAGAGAAGATCTATGCAAGGCAGGAGGGAAAATAATTGGCTGCTATACTTTGTTTAATCTATACAGGGATAAAATGGATAAACCCTGCATGCAAGAGGGCACCAGCAAGATTAAACACTTAATTGTGATGATTCTGACTTACATTGCCAGGGTTAAATTCAGGGTGAGAAATTTTCCACCCCAACACACTGGTAGGGGAAATTTTTGCCTTTTTTGGAAATAAAGGCCAAAGATCAGGCTTTAACATCAACACGATCCTGTCCCTGCTCTGCAACTGTGTACTGCACTTACCTATAGCACAGCCTTTGCCAGTTCCAAAAAGAACAAGAGCAGCTCTTGGCTCCCTGTGTCACACTATAAGGCACTGCAAATTTTCATCAGTTGAGTTAAGAACACGTATTTTCAAAGCAGCATGTGAGAATGTACCCAGAATTGCACCTTCTGGGTGATTTTTCCAGTAACCAGTTAGCACCTTGTGCTTTAGTGTCTCCGTTTGTAAAACCACTGGTTATTATTGTCACTGAAGGGGGCTGTTGGAGGGAGTGTTTGATTTTAGAAGACTTTATGCTATCTTAACAACTTGTTCAGCACCTCAGGCTTTTAGACATCCTCTGACAGTAAAGACAGGGAAGGAAAAGAATAACCAGTGAATGGAAATCCAAGCCCCAAGAAGCATCACCTGGTGTCCTTTCCCAAGTCTATCAGCCCCATCAGACCGAACCTATTTACATGAGCTTTAATTCTTTTTTATCTTTACCTGTATGTACATTCACCTTCCTTCTTTTTATCAATTTTGTCAGTCTTCTCAAAAAATCCAGCTTGCAGCTCCTGTGTCTCAGCTACTTCTGCGTATTTGCTAAATGCTTGGTGATAATTCCTTTAAATATTCTGCTCACGTAGGCAATACTATGACTTCTACTTTAAAATAGATACATGTATTAGGTATACACACATATATATATTTACACAGAGTCCCTAGGTAGCTTAGCTCCTATGAGAAAATATAAATGGATAGTAACTTTCTTAATCTCTTTTGTCTCAAGGAATGATACACAGTGATGGATAGAAAGAGGCGATAGACTGTGATTCAGTAGTATTATCGCTTATTTCCTCCAGCTCTTAAAAAGACTGACCCTCTGCAACTGATGTTCTTCCAGCGAAGAGACGTGTCTCAATGGTCTGCATGTGCTTCACTGCTCGTACAGGCTGAATTCAGCCATGCCACCCCAAAAGGCACTTCACCTCTTGAAAGTTATGACTGTTTGGGGGGGGAGGATGGAAGAATTTGCCCCCAGAATGCTAAGTGAGATTGTAAGTCCATCTTTGACAGGAAATAATGGCTTTTCCAACTCACTGCTGGACCTATGAAGACCATAAGTTGGCAGATGTGTTTCGTTTCTGAGACTGAGAGTGCAATTGCTTTGAAGCTCATATGCACTCCTCTACGGGTAAGGGTAGACCTCCTGATATACGAAGTCCCTGTCACAGTCCCCCATGCTGTGATGACAAGGGACCTTCCCTGACTCTCCAGGACACTGTCCACCTGCCAAGTGGCAGCAGAACCACTGTATTCTACGACACAACCTCATGTGCTGGACCTGTCAGCAGGCACCCTACTGGCTGCAAGCAAAGACGACACTTAGGCACATGAGATTTAGGTCCCGTGTTGAGTACGAGCACCATCCGATGGCCTCGTCCTCTCACGAGGTGTGATAGGAAGAAAGAGGGAGTAGGGAGGTGGGAAGGCAGAAAGAGAAAAGTGGGTAAAGCTGGGGAAGAGCTGCCAGAGCAGTAAAATCTCCTACTTCCAGGTCACTATAACTCACTGCCTCCCACCCTGTAGCTAAAGGGAGGGAGGGAAGGGATCATAACTCTCTCCAACACAGTCCCTTCCCTGGGCTGCTCCCAGAGAAGCATAATTACTTGCCACCCCTTACTCAGGACTCAGCCTAAGGGCGCAATGTAGCCCACAGACACCAGCGATGGAAAAGACCTATTAGGTCCATTTAGCCAATTCCCCGGACGTTGCAGGGGTCTTCCCTTCCTGCTACGTCCAGCCTTGCTAGCCTTGGGCACGAAGCTGTCAAACAGCTGATGGGTTTGCCACTTCACAGGTTCACGTGTTGCTGGGATTTCTGACACTGGGCTTCAGCAGTTTTTCAGATGTATAATAGATGATGTTTATGCGACTGCAAAGTCCCCGTGACCCTCGATGTGTCAGCGTGGGTAACGGCACAGTCTTTTATGTTGGGTTCCGTTGACACTACAGCACCTGTAGCAGGCGAGAATGAAAATCGGGTCTGTGAACAGCAGAGTTGATCTGGTACAACCTGGCCCATGCACAGGAGTGGTACAGAAGTAGTTTTACTGGGTAAAATGGGAGAAATGGGCACAGTCTGCAGTAAGCCTGTGGGCATGCTGCATGGCACTAGCTGAAGGAGGTGTTTAGCCCTCGCAATGATCCTCTGAGGGCGTATTCCCCGTGCAATGGCACAAAGAGCAGAGAGGCTAGAGTCTGTGCTGACTCAGCCTTCAAAATCCACCTGCCACTTTGTCACAGGAGGCTTTTTGCCCTCAAAACAGCGCGGGAGCAGATTTAGCTCTGGAACAGCTGCCGTGGCTTTTTTGCTTATTTTTCTGGAGCCACAACAGCAACTATTAGTTCATAGTCCTTGCGCATCTCCATAATGCTTCCCCTGGTTTTTTCCTATTTAATATTCTACTCCTCTGTCCAGAAATTAAGGGCAGTAGGGAGCCAAGTTTCTATCCATCTCCCATTCCTCTTGTTCCCTCGCCTCTTGTTCCTTTGCTAGAGGCACAGCACAAGCAAACAAATCACTTCTCTTACCTGACTGCATTCAAGACATTGAATGCTTTCCTCTTCTTATTACATGACATGATGAAGTATCAACCATATAAGAAATTCTGGGATGTCTCCTTGCCATGCAAGGACTTGGGAATATAGGACTGCGTCCCTGAGTCAACTCCTTTTTATCCCAGGCATCATCCCGTCTTTATTCCATTACATCATAGTATGCAATCAGTTGTCACTTAGTTTCATCAGCAATTTCCTCAAACTTTTTGAGGTCCAACTTGAAAACACTGGGATGTTTTTGCCCCTCCACTACATAGTGTTTTCCCTTGGCCTCCCAAAGTATCGGTAGAAACAAGCCCTTTGTTCCAGGAGGTTAAACGAGCCTTTTCCACTCTTATGTTAAAGACTCCTCATTCTCCTGTCTTTGGGATTTAGCCTCCCTTGATTAAATTACCATTTAAATAATCTTTGTTGGAAGGTAAGAAATGAAATTTTACAAATATTTACAACTAGATCTCATCTGTATTTACAAAATCACCAATATTTCTCAGTCTCTACTGGAAACCTTTCTCCTGTAGTTTCTGGGTATCACATCTGTCCTTTGCTTGCAGTTGTATTATGTTGCTGGATCCTGGGTATCCTGTAAATAAATTTCATTTACAGGTCCTTTTCCTCCTCAGTCATTTCTAGTTGATGAGGTTTCAGTTTAGGCCTCACTCTTCCCACTATTTTTCCCCAAAAGCATGATCGAGTATTTTGTCCTTATGGATAGAAACACAACAGGCTACATGGTGGCATGTGGGAGAGAGAAGAGATTTTTGTCCTTGCACCAAATTGGAAGCATATAATAGCCAAAACCCCTTTAATTAGGTGCCATAGTTTGCCGAGGCAGCTATGTAGCTTTTAAAAGCTGTTCTCTTGGCCCAGCGCAGTGTAGACCCCCCAGCCAGTTCTATTCCACTTTGAGAATCCCTGTTTTGTGCTATGCTGTATGTTGTCCCCTATGCGGAAGACTTTGGGTGAAAAAAATCAGAAAATATAGTTTTCCTCTCTATGAAAAAAAGCATAAAGATTGAGGACAAGACTTAAACCTCATTTTAGTAATACTGCTTTTTTGTTGTTCCCTGTACAGTTGTACCTGGACTTGAAAACTAAACCAGGATTTATGGGATTATAGGAGAGACATGCTTTCTCCGATAGTCCAAGCGCCGATCCTCAAAAGTTCATCCCGTTTTACCCAGATGTAGCCATTGAGACATCAGACATTTTGTATAATGTTTGGACTTCCTCTGAGAGAAATGGGTAGAGATGGAGGGGTACCTCCAGCAAGAGGTCTGCTCTTAACATAGTTTTCTAGGACAGAGGGATTAAATACCCTCTGGAGTTGTCCAGATTCTTCAGGGATTAGATTAGAGTTTAGACGATTAGTTTAAGATAAACTAGGTACTTCAGGACTCGTCTTAGAGGCAGCAAGCACACTCAAGTCTTAGTTCAACCTGCTACTTAGTTATTAGCATGTTCCCTGCTACGTTTTTGGCCTATCCCTACTGGAATTCTCTAGACCTTTGTTTGGAGGGCGGTAAACTTCATGGACTGTTTCTAATAAGGACAAAAATGGCTCAGGTTGGCTCCTTTCAATTTTCTTAACCCTCCAACTGTATCCCAGCAGGTTTTGCAGATTCACACACCTTGACATGCCCTTGTGCTAAAACACAGATCATGTAGCACATCTTCGGTTTCGTGTTGTGAATGTACCCCTTGGGTGGCTGCAACAGAATTCTCTCATAATTTAGGAACTTTTTGTGTTAAAAACACACACACACACTCTCTCTCTCTCACACACTCTACTAAACATGTGTTACAGCCACAGGGCACCACAGCAGACCAGGAAGAAATTCAAATCCAGGTACCTTGCAAAGTGAACATAGCCTATGTATAACACTTGACCTAAAGGCCATAGAGTTGTGTCTATCCCTGTTGTATTTAGCAATGAGAATCGCAGAGTAATTTAGGTTGGAAGCAAATGTCCGGAGTCATCTGGTTCAAACCCCTGCTTAAAGCAGGTTAACTTTCAAATTAATTAGATATATATATGTAACCAAACTTTTGGAAAGCTAAATTAGGTAAGAGGTACGCTGCTCCTAAATATTAGCAGAAGCTGGGCACAGCCATTCTGGGGCACACTCATTCTGGTGCTTGTAATCTAAATCCAGTTGCTCAATGCTAAAGGTAAATGGAATTAGGTCTCCTGAATGTCTCCTGACTTACCTTCAAGACATGGTGACTACTTCTGTATTAAAAAGGAACAGTCAGAGATATTCTCCATTGCTAGAACTCGTCTTTCTCTACCACTATTAGAAAAGCCTCCCGCATGCTTTTGGGTCCACAACAATAGGACTTCTCCTAAACAGTCCCCAGCATGGTTTGGGAAATAGCACAGGGATGATTCCCGATAGTTAACTTAGATACAGGCTTTTTAATTTAAGGGGAAGAAAGTTTAATTGTGTGGGTGCAGGCCATTCCATGTTACTTAACCTCAATGCCTTCCAGCCTACTCTTAATTTACTTGCACAGACATAGTCAATGTCTCTCCCTTAGAACTAACTTTTTTCTTTTCTTTTCCATATGGTCTAAATGATCCTCTCCAAGGACAAGTGTCATCTCCTCTCCCTTTTTATAGTGGTAAAATCAAAATACCTCATAGGTCACATATGGTACTGGAAAGGTTTATCATGAGGTAGCAATCCAAGGTCTTTAGAAGAGGTTTTACCATACTCTCCTTGCAGCACTAAGTAAAACAGTACTTGTGGTAGCTCTCTCTCGCTGTGCCACATCATTGCTTAATCACATTACTCAGTGCTTTCATTTGCTCTAATTCTTCTTCAGTTGAACGCTTTTTTTTTTCTCTGAGTAGAACATTTGCAATCTGCCTTTTTACTGTGCATGCAAAAAGTAGCATGTTTTTAACTTCGGAAAACTCATTCAAGGAGACAGCATCATTTTTGTACACGGTGTTCTCCGAGAGTGCTGCGCATCCTGCATGCTTGGTTGGTAGCAGCTTAATGCTGTCACGGTCCTCCAGGGGCTTGTCCCATGTGGTTATAATTAACTTTTAATGTCTGCCTTCAGGGCAAAACACTTAAGGGGTTAACCAGTTTTCTCCAAAAGAATGAATAGTTAAATGCTAACATACGTTTATCGATATATTCCACAATGTGGAGGAAAATATCTAGATTTTTTTTCTTCTGCTTGTATCATATTTGTGTAATTCAGAGTCATTTGCTAATTTAAGCCTGGAGATTATCCTTTCAAGTCTTAGAATATAAATGTGCTTGCTACATTCTTAACACAGTCTTGCTTAGTAGGTGAGTCAGTGTGAAGCTTTGTTGGACCAGATCTTGTTGGCATTTAACCATTGCAAGCACTTGCAGTCTTTTTTTCTCCCATAAGTACATGTTGCATCATGCTGAGACCTGGGAGAGTGTCTTACTACAAGGACATGTATGACTTTGCAACTAAACCAGACAGACTTTACTTATAATGTTGTCAGAGAGATGGTGAAAATGATTATCTAAGGGTATAATTACTTCATCAGCTGGCTCTGCATTGTTAGAGTGGGATTCAGTTCCTAAACACGGTAGTATAGCGTCACCTGAGACACCCTAGAGTAACCAAAGCACCTATTCAGTGCTTAAAATGACACTAGACATCTGTCTTTGGGGAACTCAATCCCACCTTAAATTTCAGTGTTCACAAAGGACACAATGAGCAGGATGGAACTCCTCAAACACGGATGTCTAGTGCCATTTTAGGCACTATGGGCTATCCTGCCAATCCAGAAGGGTTCAGGGCTCCTGTAAATCCTTTGATACCCAAGAACGTCTCCAATGACACCAGATCATTGCGCTCAGGAAACTAAATTCTTCTTACTGAATTGAAACCATACGATCTGACATCTTTCTGTGGATAACTGACCAAGCTCCAAATGAACTGTTGCATAGGTAGGTTGCAGTCTAGCACGAACGCGTCTGGCTCTGAAACAAGAAGCTTAGCGGGAGAGTTGCCTCGCTTCTTATTCTGTAGTCAACACGTCTGCAGTGAGCTCTTGACACTGCATGGTGTAGACATGCCTTGAAGGTCTGTTCTGAGGCTGGAGTAAGCCGGTGAAAGAAAAGCCATTGCTCTCAAGGCATGCTGAGTGAGCCCACAAAGAGAGAGTGAACTTGTCAAGAAGCTGAAAGACATTGAAAAACAAATACATATTTGTCCTGCTTTGCTCCTGTATGTGGGGTTGTGATTTTTTTTTCATTGATGTACAGTCCAGAAATCTTGAAAGAGACTTATGGGAGCATAATATAGCATAAGATTGTTTCCTCTTAGATGTAACGGCAGATTAAGTCTGCATCCTGAAGATCTCCAAACTAATTCATTGTGTTCTTCAAGAAGTTACAATAGATTCAATTGCTTCAATGATAGACACTACAACTGGGGAAATGCTTGGATAAAACATTTCTGTTCTGTGGGAATTTATGCCCAGATTCTTTAAGGTATACTAAAATCATTATATAGTAAGTTGGGGACATTCCGTCCTCAACCACGTATCCTCTCATGTGTCACTGACTGTGGGCCATCACATGTTTCAGGACTCAATTCATTCATCTCTGGTGAGTACAGCAAACCACAGGCCCACGGCCGTGCTCTTCCCCAGGAACTGCAGCAGCCAAAGCCCAGCCTTTCAGCTGTGATATCTCATAGCCTCACTGCTCCTCAGTGGCTGAAGCTAATACCAGTCTCTGTGATCTGCTGAGCCTGAAGGGTGGGCACATTTTGCCTTGCTTGCTATGGGAGCAAAAACCTTCAGCAGCGAAACGAAGAGGATGTCCAGGTTGACAACAACTCAAGCAACACAGCTAAAATCATAGAATCATCATAGAATCATAGAATGGTTTGGGTTGGAAGGGACCTGAAAGATCATCTCGTTCCAACCCCCCTGCCATGGGCAGGGACACCTTCCACTAGACCAGGTTGCTCAAAGCCCCATCCAACCTGGCCTTGAACACTTCCAGGGATGGGTCATCCACAACTTCTCTGGGTAACCTGTTGCAGTGCCTCACCACCCTCATGGTGAAGGATTTCTTCCTTATATCCCATCTAAATCTGCCCTCTTTCAGTTTGAACCCATTCCCCCTTGTCCTATCGCTGCATGCCCCCAAGAACTGAATAAGACCTGTAGATAGAATTAAATTAATTACGTGGCTTAGCCACTTTCCATCCATGTATCTCAAGTAACAAACTCCAGGATGGTGATCATCCCGCTTTTAGAGATGGATGGGGACAAGACACAAAGAAATAAACTGTTTGCCTTTACATTGCTCAGCAAATTAGTAACCCATGTAAGGTAAGCGACAAGATCTCGCGAGTGACAGTCTTTCAGCTGACCACACTTTCAGGACTGCACAATGTTGAAAAGCAATATTTGCTGGCTTCAGGCTGTTAATTCTCTGCATTGTCAGCCCATTCTATTGAGATACGACTGAGCAACATTAACTTTTATACACAGTCATTTCCCTGTTGTTGACTTGATCTGATCTCAGTGGAGAGTTACTGTCAGTATTCCTCAAAGAAAATGGGCTACGTTAAACACCTTCAACCGGCGCTCTAGCAAAAGCTTGCAATCTTCAGTCCAACATAAGTGCCTTTGCAAAAGGGAAAAAGTGAAGAGGAAAAGAGCCTGATACATGGCTTACCAGGGATTTCAGAAAACACTTAATACACGTGTCTGTGTATTGTCTGTGACTCCAGAATATGTCTTTGACTTTCAATTTACAAAGTCTGATTTATTATCCAATTCTTCTGTATGTCAAAGAGCACAACTATGCGGTAAGGCCTCATAAACCATACCAAAATATCGGCCTCAGTGTTTTTAAGGCTCATATATCAATGTCCTGGGATAAAGTCAATTTTCTTCCTAGTAGCTGGTACAGTGCTGTGGTTTGGATTTAGTGTCAGAATAATGTTGATAACACACTGATGGTTTAGTTGTTGCTAAGTGGTGCTTATAATAAGTCAAGGACTTTTCAGTTTCTCATGCCCTGCCAGCAAGGAGGGGCACAAGGAGATGGGGGGGGCACAGCCAGGACAGCTGGCCCAGCCTGGCCAAAGGGATGTTCCATACCATATGATGTCATGCTCAGTATAGAAACTGGGGGGAGTTGGCCAGGGAGGGATCACTGCTCGGGGACAGGCTGGGCATTGGTCAGCGGGTGGTGAGCAATTGCATTGTGCATCACTTGTTTTGTGTATTCTTTTATCATTATTATTATTATTATTCTCTTTTCCTTTTCTGTCCTATTAAATGACTTTATCTCAACTCATGAGGGTTTTTGTCGATTCTCTCCCCCACCCCACCAGGAGCAGGGGTGGGAGCGAGCAGCTGTGCGGTGGTTGGTTGCCAACTAAGGTTAAACCACAACAATATATTTATGAGCAAACAGTCGACCTTGAAGAGCAGATTTCATTGCCGTTAGAAGACACCTGGGGTAGCTCCCTGGCAATCATTGCAACGACACGTGCTATGCACAGTTACACAGTGTAGCTCTTGGTAACTTCCAGTTAAATCATCCACTTTTAAAGAACATCTCAACATTACGAAATCAAAAGGGAGTGATACACATCTTTTCCACATTCCTCTCCCCTCAGTAGTACAAGAAGCTAAACCCAGCTGTGTCAGTGCAGGCTGTATATTCTAAATCAGTCTCCTTTTCCAATAGCGTTGGAATGAGTGGACACTGTAAGAGTGAGGTCCCAGTCCCCACCCAGAAATAACACAATTATCTTTCTTTTGACTCAGTTATGCTCCTAGTCTGCAGCTATTAAACATTTTTCATGCAATCATGTAGTTCTTCAAACTCTTCCATAATAGACAAAAAGTTAATGTTTTATGAAAACCACCATATGACAGCAGATTGGAAGTTTTCTATATTGCTGTTAATAAATTACATTAATTATAATTAGCACACCTTTTTGAAAGTAGGTTTGGCTGAAGCCATGTGCGTATAACTGAAACTGAACCAAAACTTTTTTTCCTAAATGATCTGCTTGGAGCTGCAGGGAAGTAACGGGACCTTTTGTTCATTTGCTATTGTCCAAATTACCACACAACCGAAACATTCACTTTTGCCCAGTCAATTAGTACTCTTCCAAACAATTCTCAAACCAAGTGTAAAGCAGAAACAATCCCAAAAGCGAATTTTTGTTTAGAAACTCTGATTTAGGTTGGGAGTAGGGAGAAGTGTAGCTAAATTTCACAGTATGGATATGACCAGACCTTGCCATCAGGCTGCAGGACAAGAGAATGGACTTGGTACTGGTGTAGATGAAGAATATATTCACAGGTGGATTTAAGTGGTCAAATAAGGCTAATTATGTCATAGACATCTCTGTCTGAGCTAATCATCTACACTACCTTTTATAGGCAGTGGAGAAAAAGTAACACACTAAAAAGGAATAGCTGAAGTTGCCTTTAACATTCCTATTTTACACATTTCCTAAAGAAAGCCTTCGGTAACTAGTTCAGAGACAGATGATGTTGTAGCGAGGTGGGTGTCGGTCTCTTCTCCCAATAGGACAAGAGGAAATGGCTCAAGTTGCGCCAGGGGAGGTTTAGATTGTATATTAGGAAACATTTCTTCCCTGAAAGGGTTGTCAAGCATTGGAACAGGCTGCCCAGGGAAGTGGTGCAGTCACCATCCCTGGAGGGATTTAAAAGACGTGTAGATGTGGTGCTTAGGGACATGGTTTAGTGGTGGCCTTGGCAGTGTTAGGTTAACAGTTGGACTCGATGATCTTGAAGGTCTCTTCCAATCTAAACGACTCTATGATTCTATGATTCTATGATTGTAAACTGTTGAAGTCAGGTGAGATTTGTTCTATCCTGAAATGCCCCTGAATTCAAGAGGATTGCCTCAGTCTTTCCTACCCGTTAACTGATGCTTTCGTTAGATGCTAATTTAGAGACAACTCTTAATTCCCTCCAACTGCTAGATGCAACTGAAAAATGATTCTTCTTCAGTACGTCAGCATTCATCTTACGCAATGTCATAAGATAGGCATGTAGTCTGAGCCAGCCGTGTACATGTCGATTTTCAATGGAGAAAGAAGTGTTTCCACGGGGTTGTGGAAAGCCGTTGCAAGACCAGTGTGACGAATGGACTCCTCGTGATTCTGCTCTCTCACGCGTATATCAAAACCACAGACAAAGGGTTAGATTAGACTGCTGCCTTCAGGTGGCTACACTTAAATGAGATTATTTTTTCCACTCTATGATATCCACACAACACTGAGCCACCTCTGAAGATTTCACAGTTAGGCGAGGTACATTTACAAGTCATATTATTGGGTTGGAATATCCAGTGATTTATACTAAATTTAGATAAAGAGCTGATGAAAGCGTCACCAGCCTCCCACAGAAACATAAAAAAAAGAAAAAATCTCTATCTTCTGCTAATAAAATATGCTCCCTTCTTACTGCCTCTCTTTAGTTATATTAACTTCTCACCTGAATACAGGTTGATTTAAGGTAAAGAAAACCTTTTTTTGTACATTTTCTTGCACTTTGAGTGGGTCCGTAAAAAGAATGCTCCAAAACGTATTTTAAGTAGGTCTATAATTTTAGCCATATTTCAGCTTCCCTAAACTATCATACTTCTCCAGAAATCAATAGAATTCTGTATGTCAACTAATTAAACTTCTATCTCTTTCTTTTTTCCATTTTAGGGAACTTGGGAGTTTTTCTCTTTTTAATTTTTTTTTTTTTTGGTTGTTTTCAGTTAAGTCTTTTCACCAGTGTGAACATCTGAGCTTAGTAAAATATACACATGAGAAACAGACTCAGCAGTGAATGCTATCATGTCAAACTATAACGGTATCGAGAAATATTCTATTTTTAGTTTCAAAATTGTTTATCTTATTTCCCCCCCTTTGGAAACGTGGTCTTAACTAATAGTTATTGTGCACAGTCTTCAACTTTTTTGTATCTTTTCTTTGGGGGATACCCAGGGGAAAAAAAGATCGCAGAGTTTAAAAGATGTTTCAACTTTTAGTAATTAAGCTCTGGTGAGCGTTGCAAGAATATTTAATGCTCTGCTGCTCTATCTGAGGAGGACCTGGAGACTTACAAGGAATTACAAGAACATGATTTACAAAACATAAAGCTCATATTGTCAAAGCATCCTCTGAAATGCTTTCAGATAAGAAAGTTTTTCTGGTGTTTCATTAGAAACAGGCAGCAGAGAGAGTCTCACGGCGTCAAGGCATTTTTTGTTTTGTTTTTCGCTTCCATACTTAGGAGTAACTTGTTGGCTTTTTTCCGCCTCGTGCTCGCTCTCGCAGATGAGCATTAGAGAGAATTTGGAAATGGAAGGCCTTTCTGTCTGCAGCCAGCAGGGTCAATTCAGCGTGGCAGCTGCGAGCGGGTGACATAGACTTATATTGACACAACCCACTTTTTGCTGCAGAATCACAAAGCGAAAGCACCCGGGGCTCTTCTGCCTTTTTCAATAAGATACGAATTTTTGTCTTCCTTGTATTAAGCAGAGATCTGTCATCTTGACTCGTACACTAAATGGTCCATTCTGACTGTCTTGTTTGTGTCCAATCCCAGCCAGGATCCAGAAACATGTGTTAACATTCGGCATGTTTGGGGGCGAGCGGGAAGGGCCTGAGGCTAGACTCCCTGATGTCTGCTGGAGGGTAGTCAATAATCATTAGCCCTTCAAGTGGTAGATGCCCAACATAAACTGTATTTATTTATTTAAAAAATCTTTACTTTAAGCCACAGGGAAAGGCATTTTAGAGAACGCGGCTCCCCTGAAGTAACGAAGCGATAATAAAGACGTAGCGCCATGTAAGTGAAATTCTGGCTTATTAGGGGGGGGCATGTTTTTTTAGCGCTGTGTCATCAGCCAGAGCAATGGGGAACTATTAAAAGTAATTAGCCCATGCATGTCTGTCACTTAAGTTTATCCCTGTGGTGATAAAGAAGTGTGATTTGCCCCAAGTCTTTTCTGATTGCCAACATCTCAGCGTTAGCCACAGAGCTAAACCTGTGGCGATGGGGGAAGTTCTAATGTTCATTATAGTCAACACGAGGTAAATGAAGCTGGGCTTTTTAATTTTATTTTTGATGGAGTTCAAAGAAACCAAGTTTGTACTAATTAAATTTTCAGAGAAACTGTGAAGCTTCTCATCTAACTGTGACTGTTTATGTGTGGATAGGTGTCAGTGGCAGGCCAAACATTGCTGTCATTTATATTTCCACCCATCTTGGTGTGAGTGGAGTGCAATGGTGTTGATGGAGAGACTTATTTAGCATACTTATTGCTATTTCTATGTTTTTTCTGCCGCACATATATACCAGAAATATTAAAGTGCTAGAGAAAAATTTCCAATAGATGGGAGTGAACACTTAAGATAGGATTCAGTGCACCTAACATTTCAAGTCCAAAAGCGGGCAATTATTCTTGCCCCTTGCAGATAATGTAAAGAACCAAGTACCTCCAGAGGGCAATTCAACACTTCCTAAAGTAAAGGGAATGGGTTGCCCCCTTGAGGTATCTACTGAAGTCCTTTGACTATGGAGAGATCTTTGATCTCTAGCTGAGATCAGTTACCCCACTTTCATATAGCTGAAATCACGTGAGAAGAATCCCAGTGGAAAAACAGAAAGACTCCCATACCAATCAGGTCCAAATTAACCTAGTTTATCATCAACCAAGTCAGTTTATCATCGGTATCAATTGTTTCAGAGAAAAAGAGCTCCAGCAATAGGAACTGTGGATTCTTCTGTTTATGTTTTAATATTATGATATTTTCTACCAATATTTAGAGCTTTAAACTTTGAGTTGTCAAAACTAGCAAGCTTTTCAAATTTCTTAGAATTGTTTGCATGGCATCTGTGATCCGTATTCATCATTTTTAAGGCCCTGTTTCAGCAATATATTTAGTTCAACAAGCCTGCCTGCAAGTGTGTCTCAGCGAAGCCACAGGGATTATACACATACCCAGGTTATTTGCTGAACTGGGGCATTAATCTTTAATATTATTGCTTTGGCTGTCCAGCTGGATGAACTGTCTGCAATTAGTTACCCTAAAATAACTGCATATGCACTGACAGATTCAATATCCTCCCTAATAAATTGGAAAGATAGGTCCTAGGTTGAGAGCTACCAATGTGCTGCTGGCTAAATGACCTAGGAAAGGAAGGCAGGCTTATTTGACAGTAGGTTTCATGATATTCTCGCTTTAATACCATAGATCTTCTGAACAAGCCTCATGTTTAACAAGACTTGGTGTGTAGCATAGCAGTTTTTTCACATACGGCAGATGGGCATTGACACATATAGACCTGTGCCTATCCGCAGCTGACATATCTTGTTTAGCCTGGAGTTGTATTGGAAGGAATAACTTTTAAATTGTCCTGAATATTTCCCAGCTTTCCTTCTCACTCTTTAACGTATAAGCTACATGGACAAGTTATCGTTAAATGACTCATACTAATTCTTAAAAAAATATTAAAGCCTTTGCCATGACCTAATTAAAAATGCCTTCCTTCATCTGTCCTGCAGCACAGTCTGTTGTGTCAGTGCCTTAAGGAAACGTGTTGGAAGAAATGCTTGCTTTCCTGTAGGATTTTCCACCTAAATAGCCAATTTTTCAAACTGTGAGACAAGGCATGGGAGGATAACAAATACGCCTCCACTGGGATCTGAAAGGGAATTTATGGGGAGAAAAGTAAAACCACTTCTCACTGTAACTCCGTAGATGAGGCGCAGCAGGCACCAGCTGTGGCTTAGAGGACACAGGTCTGTGCCAGCGTGTCCAGAGCTGTGCTGGTACTCACGCCCGGTGCTTTAAACCTCATTCTCCAACATCTCTCTACTCAGTCCTCTGAACTGCCGCGGAGACACATTGCGGGAGTGCGACTCTGCTACTCTAACTTTAAAGTACTGAAATTTCAATGTCCGTTCCGAGTTCGTCATTAAGGTTATCTCCGCAGTCAAACAGAGAAGTTACGTATTCTTAGAAGGTGACACAACATATCCTATGAGGGTCCTTCATATAGATAAGAGATATCCAGAAGAAATAATAATGATTTTAGAATGCCATTTTATACCTATCTGTTTTTTTCTCATGGTCTTTTGATTGCTTTCCAATTGTGTTGGTTTGTTGGTTGGGTTTTTTTGAGAAATAGGTTAATATTAGTCTGCTTTTTCAAACCTTCAACAGTTTAATTCTTTTCATTACATAAACTTGTTTTTTATTATTTTGATCTAGTGTTTCTCCCTCCTGTTCACAGAGGAAAAAAATCCATTCTTTCAAAGATTTATGACTGCCGCTGATCATGATTCTGCAACATTCTCTTTATCCCTCTCCTATTTTTTTCATTGATCCACTGTCTTACTAAATATTTACTGTTACATTTCAAATTCACCCAGTTGTCAGTTCATTTTTAATATTATTCTGAATGCCTCCATCTCCTTTCCTCACAAAGACCAGTTCTTAGAATACATCACATTCAACATTAATTTTCTTTGTTTTTTGGTTTTTTTTTTTTTTTCTGGACCATTGGAATTCTTTCGGGAAAATCCAATAATGATGAAGATTATGCCATTATGAGAATTTTTCCCTCTTCTTCTTGTCCTTGTCTAGAGCCAACGATGCATTTTACTTACACCTAACTTCCATCTCACCTGGGAGGAAAGCTAACGCCTTACAGAGAGAGAGCAGAAATACCATCTTACGCATCTACTTTAAGGCAGGATGAATTGCCTCTGGAGATTTCTTTTTCCATGGACTGTAGATGGAACTAAGAGAATTCTCTTACACATCCAGGTTTTAGCTAGTTTAGGTGAGGTGAATCTCAGCTGATTTCACTTCTTTTATCTGCTCTGCAGACAATACGTTGTAAGAATGACTTGAAGAGAAAAGCGTGAATGTCCTTAGGAACTGCACTGTTGGAGCGCTTCTGAAATGGACTTCAACTACAAGGGACTTTGGATTTGTTTTCATTTATTGACTTTGGTTTATGTGCCACTTGCTATTTATTCTCAATTAGTTGGGTCCCTTTCACCTGTCTGATGCAAAGAAGGAGACTTTGTTTACCGATTAAGTATTTCTTAAATTATTATTCTGAATTACTTCATCGTGACCAAGCTAATCCTCCATTGCTTCGTGATCGTTCTTGACAGCCATATCAATATCAGGCAAGGGGAGTCGTAAACATGCTCCTTGCAAAACACAGCAAAGGCCGCTTTTCAGAAAGGCCAGAAAGACCTGCAGCACGTCGGGTCAAAGTAACGCCCCAAACCACTAGTAAAATTTTGAAAATGTGATTGTGAAATTGAGTTAGCTTGAGTTAACTTGGCTAACGCAGTGCATCTTTTAAACATGTCTTTCAAACATTCCTTTAATTGCCGCCTGCGTCTCACTGGAAACTAGCTAAATAGACCAATAGATAGATAGCTGGACAGACTGACAGACCAGGTCCTCACATCACCTATAAGGTTTCTAAACAGTACTTTATAGGACTTTAAGCAGGAATCAGCTGCTTCATTTCCATGGCCTGCAAAAATTAGATCAGATTAGTGGATTTCAATAGTCTCTTTTGGTCTAGGAAGCATGGGTTCTGACTTTTCTACTTTGGCAAATAATTTCAATAAATGCAGGAAAGCTAATACAAAAGAATGCATTTTTTAAAACAATTCTATTTTTATTGAGCAGTCTTTCCTTTGAGGTGCTTAGGACTTGTATTTTGTGCATTTCCAGGGTGAAAGCAAAGCCTGCCAAATGCTAATTTCCTCAGCAGAGTGCGGCTCAGAGGTCTCAGTCAGAAAGAAGCAAGAGCTCTGCAAATCATCAGATGTTGCTAAGGTTTGAATAAACTTATTTGCTACATCCGCTCAGTTTCCTACCCAGAGAATCCCTCCCTGCTTTTCTAGCTATCTCACTCTCTGAACCCCTGGAGCAGGAAGATTCTGCCTTAAAGCTATCGGGATTAATTATAACCAACTAATACAAACTTTCTCTTTACCCACACAGTTTCACAAAGGTTTATAGCACACCTGAAACAATCCCCAAATGTGAGCGCATTTATTATTTAGGAACTCTTCCTCAGTTTATAATTTTAGTTCTCCTACTCACTGTAAAAATATCTGCAAAAGTAAGGGGTGGGGATGCAAGAAGACGGGAGAAACATCCCAGAAGAAAAGTCCCACTGGCTCTAGGGCAGACTGAAAAAAATCCACTAGTGTTTATTTTAAAATGTTTGGACAAATCTATTTCTTATTTTTCTTGATTTCATGGATTTTTTTTTGTTTAATAGAATATCCTAAAATCCTGAACTTGTTAATTCAGCGTGTTGAGTTTGAGTTTTTCAGAGCAATTGTTTAGGAGAAAAAGAGAGCTGTTCTTTATGGAAGACCTAGGGTTTTTTCCTGTAGAAAACAAGAAGGTGGCCCATCTGCCCTTGTGCTACTTCATGCTTCTCCTTTCTTAATCAACTAATTTTCCACTCCACATTTCCTGACTCTCTACCGGTTTCTGTTTCTCAGCCGTACCTCCCCAGGTGTGTTGCTGTCTGCCTGGCACTGGAGGCATCCAACAGGACGTAGGCTGGCAAGAGATGTAGGGTGGGACTCATTTCACCAGGAGTCATCCAGTACCTGCTATGCCTTTAAAGATAATGGAGAGAAATAAGCATTTCCAAGGAGTGATTTGTCAGTCCTAAGGTCTAAAACAGATCAGCTGCATTGTGCAATTAAAGTGGGCTTCTCTACTGATGACTGAGAGGCGAGAGTAGCTAGCTCACATCTATAGGTCCATTTAGATGGCTAAACATAGGTGCTGGCTCGTTCCCACCTTCTCTCTGTGCTAAAGGATGACATGAGAGGGTGTGGGACCACATATTCAGCTGCTCCTTCTAGAATACGAGGCAATTGGAAATAGAGGTTGCACACCACCAGTGTGACATCTATCATCAAGGTCATCCATGAGACATACTGTTGTTTCATGGTGAAGACAAAGCGTTCTTGCCTTCGAGGTGGTCAGGCTGGCACAGTACACTTTCTGATCTGCCAGAACCACTGCATCTCATGCTGCTGGAGAACTGAGTCATCCAGAGCCCTGGTCCGTGCCGTTCCAGAGCACACATTACGGAATAACCTTTTCCAGGGGTAAACTTTCTCATTAACTCTTTGAGGAGTTATGTTTTGGGCCAGGAGGCTTTGTAATTTGTACTCAACACTAGTTAAGACTTGCTATAGAAAAGATGATCACATACCCTTCATAGCAAATTTAAGACTGTACTACTGTATTTATGTCTCTATCCATATGACTGTGCCTTGAGAACTGGGATCATTTTATCTGACTCCCGGGTTACCCCTAATTTATTCAACAAGAACCAGAAACTTCTTACTTCTATTTTGGTTAGTGTAGAACAGACAATCCAATTACTTCATAATATAGGACAGACAAACTATATTTCAAGCATCAGAGGCCATAATCCGCCTCCTTTTATATCCTGAGTTTCTCTCCTAGAGCAATAGTTGAATGTGAATTCACCCAGCCAAACTGTAGTTGCATCCATAATATCACATGCTGCTTATACTCACATGCCCCCAGCTTTTCCGTTCTCCTTCCTAAATGCTTTGCCCTTGTACTTAAACAACTTAATAAGCCCGTGTTTTCAGTTGATTCTGCACTGCAATAAAGGCTATACGTTCAAGCTGTTCTAGCTGCTTTCTGCTGTAAATGCATTCTTCCTCTTTATCTGTGTTATCTATTCATTAAATATGTATCTTTCTACCAGAGTTTTTAATCACCACAGGGATCTATCCCATTTCCATGTGAATGATTTGTTCTTTTTTTGTGCAAAGAGGAAAACACACTTTTAATGTAGACAGTAGACTACATGTTGTACGACTGATTACATCTTTCCTCTATCTCCCCCTCTTTGTACATAAATGTACTCACGTCACACGTTTCAGCTCCTGAAAGGACAAAAAGCTCAAAATGGCTAGGAGAAGACATGCTTAACAGATGCTTTTCCAGTATCTCAACCTTAGCTTCCCTCTCTACCATGAATTAAAATATTAATCATAGCAAGCTCTTTAAAACTCAGTGTCTGCATTTAAAAAGAAGAGAATTTAGCATACAAGAAAATAAGGCACTGGCTGTTGTAGCACAAGTCAGGCACGTGTTATCCGCAGCCTGGGATAGAGGAGAGCACACGTATGGCCCTGCCAGTGTACACGTGCCTTGGGTGCTCCTACCCACAGCTTTTGGGGCCAGTTTGTCCTGTGCTTCAGGACACCACCATGTTCTCAAATGGCTGAATAGCAAGCAAGCTGGACTGCTTTGGGCCACTTAGATAAAGGTAGGGGCAAGTTGTGCTTGAGCTTAGCTGATATAAAGTCATCCATCTAATCTGTACAACCGCTGTAGGCTCCCTGGGTAGAAACTGGGGTGGGATAAGGCTCTCCAAAAGGTGATAGACTTTGTCCTAAGATGGAGTGAGCGATCTTCTGGAGGTGCTTTTATCTCTCAATTGACTAAGACCTCAACCAGATAATTGGCTGAATGTTAATTTCTGTACAGTTGTGATTAAATGGGATGAATCTGACCTTTGTGTTTTCCTTTACCCCAAGGCTCAGTGACCCTTACTGAGGGCAATAAGCCCCAGCAGCTAACAGACTAGTGTTTATGCTGGAGTAAATTCTTGTTAGCCTGAAGCTCTAGTCACCTCTGAGTTCTTGGTTGTCTATTCTCATGATACAAAATCAAAAAACACTGTCCTTTTTGGGATCAACAAACATGTCACAGTAGAGTATATGAAAAATAAAATCTCTGCCTCCTCAGAGACGTGGAGAAATTTAAAATGTTTCTTGATGTGGTTTGTTTGTGGGTCACAGCTTTCCTATGGGCCTGATCCAACAACTAATTACTCTCCATGGCTCTAAGGCTTTCCTAAACAAATAACTTACTGGTGGGAAAGGAGAGGCTGTATGAAGATAAATGAGATAAGCTCTCTGTGGCATTTAGTCATCGGATAAAACTAATACTCCAGGGAAGGGATGTGAGGAAAAGGAAATTTTCCCTTTAGGTATTTTAAAGCCTTTTTTATCTTTACCTGGATGAAAAGACAAAGAGCAGCATCCTGATACTGCCTCAGCTCTCACCTCTTGTTTGCATCTGCGTTGGAGGCTTGGTGTGACATTCATCTTACTAAAATTTAGCCTTCTGAAAGTTAGGTGTCTGACCTAAGCTTGGCAACTCGTTTCTGTTTGTACAGGGGAATTTCCAAAGGGTTAACCATCCCACCCCAAGCTTCCATTTAGTTTTGCAGTTTACAGAAACTCACTTGAAAACTTGGAATGTTTGGATTTTGGAATAAATTCAGCCCCTAAGCTGGATGCAGGTTTCTCAGAGTGGGAAGAGCTGAATACCAGGACAAATTCAGGGGATGTAATTGATCTACTTTTAAAAATTATATTAGATTTTCCCTCCTCAAAAAAGAAGTTTAAAAATTAATTCAGATTCCAGGATAAATTTCATTGCCCAAGTCAACCGAAAATGGGACAGCCTTGGTAGCCTTCTTTGGACACTCCATGATGTTGCTTATGACATTAAAGTTTTCCTCTTAATTCTCTCGCATTATGAGCTGTAGAGAACACAAGAAGCTCAGCATTATCTCCAGCACGCTCAAAACATTTGCAGTTCATTAGTGTGGTGAGCGCCATGAAAGTTTGTGCTTGTTCGTTTAACTAATTTGCAGTACTCTAAATTAAAAACGTAATTGACTGTAACAGTCAAGTTAACTTATTTTTATTTAGAGACATTAATCAAAAGAATCTCTTCTAGCTTTTATTCTGTAAAAATCATAATCTATTGGCCTTAATTAGTAATTATGATAATATTGTATAAATACCCCTGATGCTTTAGCATTGACAGATTAGTAGCTGTGTAAAAAGAGCAGGGAGTATGAAGTTACCCAAAGTTACATCTGAAAAAAAAAAAAAAATTAATTTAATGATTTCTTGATTTTGATTTTATCTAACATTTGTTTGAGGGCTTGATTTAACCTTTCCCTATCTGGCATTATTTAACCTTTCACTTCTATGAACAATTAAAGGCAAATGAAAATAAGCCCTTCCAAAAATAAAAGAATCTACTAAGGCCAAAGGGAACATCATCATTTTGCAAAGGAAAAAAAAAATATTTACCTTAAGGCTACTTAAACACTCAATTTACCAAATTACCCCTGTTTAGTGTAATGGAATAAATGGCATGCATAGAGGATTGCTGTTGGCAGGATATCATTAGAGCTAAAAAGGTAATGGGCCCTGAATAATGCCCCGAGGAACCCTGGATGCTGCAAGCTGAAGCTGAGTGACCATCTATCAGAAGTTAGAGGGGAGAACAGACACAGAGCAAAAGAAATCCAAAAGCTGAACTTAAAATTTTGTTGCTTTGCAGTCAGGATCTTACCCATGACTTAAAGATTACCGTGATATTTTACTATTGAAGCCAACAGTAAACTCTGAGCAGCTTGAGTAGCATGGGATTTACTGTTACGGGATGGCAGTACACACAGAAAAGCATTTATGAATGCAATTCTTTTCTGCAGTTGTAAATTCTTCGATGTGAGCCAGTAGTCCTAGGCTGTCTTTGTAGTCCATGGGAAGAAATAAGCATTTCCATAACGCAATTAATCTCATGTAGACCTAAAATAGGTCAGATGATCCCCCCCACCACCACCAAGTGCCTATTTTGTTATTGACTTTAAAGACAGGTGAATGAATCCCAGTCAGCACGATTACAGAGGGGGAGAAATTTGTCTCGTGGCAGAGGGTCTGAAAAAAGCCTTTGGACAATGTAAGTCTTAGGAACTCAATATTGCGTGGATCTTGTCTTGGACTTGTATGCAGAGACTGAGTCTATCAATTATAAAGCCTGGATTGGCTGGGCGGGAATGACGATGGGACTGCCTAAAAGAGAACTCTTCGCCTTTGCCTGCAGGACCTCCCTGCCACCTCTCATCTTCTGTAGCATGTGGAGTATCACTGTCCTGTTGTCACTGAGCTCAGGACTTAGGTGTCATCCTTGACAAAGGACGTGTCTATAGGGTAGACATCTTTCTATAGAGTATGTGAAAGACATGGTCTGGCCCATCCACCCACAAAGCTGAAAGGCTCCACTGGAATCCCATCACTGGATTTCTCCATTGTTGCGGGATTTTTCTCTCCTCCTCACAAATATAATCTTGTACTGTCAAAATCTAACCAGAAACAGCCTGCAGAGATCATTTTCCCAGCTTTCCATTGGATTACGTCATGTCAGCTTTCATATTCTTTTACTGACTCTCCTTTTTCTTTTACACATTGTGGCTTTGCAGGTTTTTTTGTCTATTTGTATTCTTTCATTTGGAAAGAGGAGTTTAATTACTGTTTCAAATTTGGCTGTAATTATAATTGATTTGAGGTTTAGCAACAGAACCAGGAAAGAAGAAGAAGAGGTTTCATTTCATTGAAGATACCATTTTATTTTAAGTAAAAATGTATACAACTACATGAACTATTCTATCTAATGCAAAATGCAATTTTAGGTACTCATAAACAAAAAAAGTAATAAACAAGTTTGATTCACAACATTGCCATAGAAGTAGGCCATCATTTTTTACTGAACAAGCAGGAAGGTAGGTGTTGTGGTTCAACCCCAGTCAGCAATCAAGCACCATGCAGCCGCCCACTCACACTCCCCCTCCCGGTGGGATGAGGGAGAGGATTGAAAAAAACCCTTGTGGCTTGACATAAAGACATTTAATAGGACACAGAGAAGGAAGAGAGAATAATAATAATAATGATGATGATGATAAAAGAATATACAAAACAAGTGATGCACAGTGCAACTGCTCACCGCCCGCTGACCGATGTCCAGCCAGTCCCCAGGTAGCGATCCCCCCCCCAGCCAACTCCCCCCAGTTTCTATACTGAGCATGATGCCATATGGTATGGAATATCCCTCTGGCCAGCCTGGGGCAGCTGTCTTGGCTGTTCCCCCTCCCAGCTCCTTGTGCCCCTCCTCGCTGGTAGGGCATGGGAAGCTGAAAAGTCCTTGACTTAGTATAAGCACCACTTAGCAACAACTAAACCATCAGTGTGTTATCAACATTATTCTTGTACTAAATCCAAACCACAGCACTATACCAGCTACTAAGAAGAAAATTAACTCTATCCCAGCCAAAACCAGGACAGTAGGACATTCGCTTTAGATGTGAAAAATTATTTCAATTCCTCTCTTTCACACACCAGGATTTGAACCCTCATCTTTCACTTGGTAAGAGAGTGCCTTCATCGTCAGTGTGGAACATACCCTGGGGTGGAATGCTTTCAGTCATTCCTGTTGGTGCTATTTCTCTTTGCATAAATAATGGAACATGCACCGGAGCACAGACTGAAACGCAGCTGTCCCACCTCCCAGGTGATCATCCAGACACCAGGAGACAGAGTCCTGAATATTTAAATATTTTAAACCAGGTGCAATCACACCAATAAGAGAATATAAGGAGTGGTTACCTTAGAGTATTGGAGAATATTGTGATGAGGGCAGGTTCATATCCACGCAGGTGCTGTCACCAGATGAGCTGGGTCCTAACTCTTCCTGCATTACATAAAAGGCGTTGCGAAGCCCTGCTGCTGTTTTGACTCTGGCGTTCCTTTTAGCCACAATTGTTCTTCACCATTTTGGAACAGGCAAAATTCGTCCCTTTTTTAAAGTATTTGAGTATTTAAGTACTTAGTTTTGATATTTAAGTGTTAAGCCAAAATAATAATATTCCAGGTACAGTTCTCATCTGAGGTATCAGCATTCTCTTGTTGATACTTAAGTTATCTACTTACTCCTATAAGACTGAAAGATCTACTGTTGCTGTGATTTCTTTTCCCCCCTTTTTTATACATTCAGAGCTAAACTCACCTCTAGATTTAGGGTGAAAGAGGAATTTTTCTTTTGTTAAGCTTCTTCTGTTCTCTGGGAAATTGTCCTCATTTTCAAGTGATCTAGGACCACTGCCTAAAAACTTTTTCATTGCCAGAGAGGTACGGGACAAAGCCTTGGATAAAGCCTCTGTTTTCCAGGAGTCTGTTATTGCTCTGAGTATTCTACTGCACCTCTTAAGTTCGTTATCAGGTGTCAGAGCATCTTTTGTGATTTGTGATGTTGTTTTCCCTAAGGAGAGGAGGTTCTGCGGAGTTTTGAGAGACGGCTCCGAGGGTCTTTTCTGAGTCGATGTTCTTACAGTTTTATAAGGGACACAGTTTGCCGCTGGCTGGGTGTAAAGAGCACCCTGCTAAACCCCTCAGCAGGGGATCGTGGCAAACACGGAGCAAACACCATGACAAATGACAAAGGCCCTGGCTCCATCGCTATGTCCATCCTCAGCTGACAGGAGAGGAGCTGGGCCAGGAGTGTGGAAGGGAGGGAGAGAGTCAGGCCAAGGCCAGAAATGGGGCACCGTCAGAGCTCATTAACGTCACAGCAACTATGAGAACCGATACATTATTTAGACAAGCCCTGGGGCTATCCTAATTGACAGCGTTGAGCTCAAAGCCACCTTCACTCCCTGTCCAGTGGTGTTCACCATCATTATAAAATTTATCTCTCTTGATGTATCCCTGTGAGGAAGGGACTGGCTACCCCATTTTAAAAACAGGTATAGAAATAGCAAACCATTTGACTTATGACACACAGGACATCTATATCCAAGCCAACAACTGAATCCAGATCACCTATATTTTAGACTGGCATATTTACACCCAAGACCATATTCTCCATATATTAGACACATTTTAGAAATATTAAGCAAATTAATATTACATGGGTTAGCAACAGATTAACAGAATGATAAAAAAAATCAAAAAGCCATCCTAGAGTCTTCACATTCACATTGAGCCTACTTAAATAAGTGCTTTGATGATCGTCTCTGAACATAAAAAGAATTCAGCTTGCATCCTAAACATAGACATGCAAAATCTACCCTCCTTTCTCTCTTTCTTGCTTAACATTAGTAGGTTCTGTTTCTTAAACAGAAATTACTGATTTCATATTCAGACTAAGTTGTCTTCTTTCTAGAGATGTCCTAGATTTCAGATGGAGTGATCAACAAAAATTATGAAGTTAAAAATATTAGTCAGGAAGGGGAAAAAGACTCTTACCACCTTGCAAAAGACTCACAGCTAGCCAATGTGTAGGATATATACCACTCATTTCCCCTTTAAGTGGGATCTAAACCACTGCCAAAGACAAAATTTTAAAAAAAAATCATTATTGCATGTTGGTTTTCATATTTTGTTTTTAAACACACACTGATGTACCTCAGAGAGGTTTTTTTATCTAAAAGAAAAAGCCAGATCTCATCTAGTTGTCTTCCATCAGCAGCTCGCAGTGAATTGAATGCTTACTGAATGCTGACCCAGCCGAAAAGGACAGCTTAGCAGGAGAAAATCTGTGTTTGCGTATATTAAAAGTGAAAGAAAGCAAAATCCTAACCTAAAAACATTCTTTCAAATTTGGCAGTCAGTAAGTCATGAAAAATCAAACCAAAGCTGCTTCTATAGTTTAAGATGATGTAAAGCCAAATTAGTTTAAGTATTTGGATGGATTTAAAAAGCTGAGTGGTGAAGGCCATCAATATTAGAAATCAAAGCATGCAAAGAAAAAGAATAATTAAGATCTGAAAGTTCATTTTGGGTTCCTTAAGGCTAAAAATCCAAAGCTACTTTAAATACAGGTAAAAATATTTGGCAATCTGTAAAGGAGATCACAGGGATATTACATCTGATGAAATAGGTACAGGCAACAGACAGACTCTGACGGAAAATGCAGAAAAAAATTATAACAGTCCCTTTTGATGTGAAAGCATCACGAAGTGGCACAAAGGCTGGCCCTGCAAGTAAAGAAATAAAATAAATATTGAGCCTTTTGTAAAGCAAATGTGCTGTACAAATAAGGGCATACGTGTTAGTCTTACATGCTGTTCTTGTAAGTGTTATGAAAATAATGAATATAATGAAGGTGAAAGGACGAAATAAACATAGATGCAAAGATTCTTATATAGATAGGTAACAAGTTGAAATATATGATGGTCTACACAACTCTATGGTGGAAAAGCAGATTAGACTGATCTGTATGAATTTCCATCCATTTGTCATCTACCTCTCTTATTTCACAGCTTCTATTATTACAAATAAAGGAAACATTTGTCCAGTCTCACAAGAACTTTTGAGTCATTGAGCTCTTCCCATCCCAGACCAAGAGAAAACCTATTTTTCTACAATAGAGATTGAGAGATCTGACCAAAACATTAAGCAAAAACTGCTTCATTTTAGTATTTTTGAGCTCTCATTTTTATTTTAGGGGTTTTTTTTTCCTACATTTCAATGTAAAGATCTACTTCAAGAAAAAAAAAAAAAATTAAGATCTTCCCTTTATACATGTTAGAATGGACCATTCTGACATTTCACGAATGTCGTTCCAAAACTTAGGAATGGGAAATTAATCAAAATCAAGCCTTTGTTATAAAGCAGTATGAATTTGATGACCTACAGGTATTTAAAAACTTTAACTAGAAGAAAATGTCTTTGTAAACCTCCCAAGTATCTTATAACATTTGAGCTAAGAATGATATCTGGAGTCCTGAAATGACCCTCAGCATCCTTGTCTTTCTCATGGCTGCAGTCCGACTACCTCTGAACGCACAGTGACTTCTCCTAAGCAGCAACCAGTTTGGGGAAATGTCTTTTTTAGGGTAACATTGATAGGACTGAGAAAAAAAAATGACCTAAAACTGTGACTTACTGTCAGTCAGGAGGATAAAGTTTCCTTTCAGCCAGTATCTCACTGGTGAGGTCACACACCAGCACACTGGAAACCGGTTCAAATCCCTTCTCTGCCTAAAAGTATGGACCTAGATCAAGGGTGGGACTTGATCTCAGCAATGCATTTATCAGTGGGTAAGAGATGAGTGGGAATCCTTGACCGTGGAGCAACCAAGCACACTTCTCCCAAGGGAGAAAGAAGCACCTTGATTTTATAAGCTCTCTTAGTGGCAGAGTGGAAGACTTTCTTTATATCAGTTATAGGGAGAATTTAGCTCTCCTGATTTTTAACTCAGTATTAAGACCATAGTCTCACGGTAGATCATGGAGAGCGAAGTCCTTGGACCTATTACAGCAGTCATTAAACCTCCTTCTAAAGGTGCAGTTGTCTTTCTAGGAAAAAAGTAAGCTTTGTGTTGTAATGACATCTTCTTTGGTATGATTCCTAGTCCTACCTTCACTCACAGATGGAAAAAGTTATTGCCTACAGGTAATCAGCTATAACAAATACTGAATATTCTTCTGTGGGTATTCATTTGGAGATGGCTCTTGGGTTATTCTTGCTCACTGTACTAACAAGACTAAGGTCCCGGTAAAAAACAGACAATTGAGACAAAGAACAGGTTAGATTGTGCAAGATATTGAACTTTGCATTCCAGACTTGTGAAGATTAAAACTTGATCATCAACAACTCATATTGCCATTCCTCGGAGACTGGAAAATAAGGGCGCGTTTTAATCTGTGTATATCACCCACTTCTGAAATAGCTGGAGTTGTGGGCTGTGTTGACAACCACAGCTATCCTGATGAACCTCTATCTTGAACACCTACAGATGGAATGAACGCCCCTTCAGAGACCCAGGGAAGGAAAAAAGCACTCTGCATTGGCAAAGAGGTGCTTGTATGGGGATACAAACCTCAGTTTAAAACAACAGGCAGCACATCAGTGCTGCACATTAACTTTTGGGAAGGTTGGGTAGCCAAAATGCCCCGTCTGTCCTCTGGCACAGAAGTCACCCTGCGTTCAAGAGGTATTTGTGGTTCCACTTTCAGCTGTTCCGTGCGGCTCTCTTTGTGAGCTCTCTAACGTTTAGCAAGAGATAACAGATTAAGCCAAGTGCAGAGATAATGAAATATAAATTAGTAGGTTTGCCAGCCTTTATCCACAGCACTGTCAGAGTGTATTATCTGGTATATCTAGTTCAGAGCAGTCAGTTAAATTTCCCCTTATCAGAAACTGAGTGTGAAGTGTGGTAATGTTGCTAAGTGCAGAACAAAAATCTCTCTTTTTTTGCATCCCATGACTGCTCCAGGCAACATTCTTGGAAACCTCTGAGAAGGAAGGAAAAGAAGACCCTGAGATATATCCACTGTGACAAGCCAGGAGGCTAAGCTCCACCGGTAAACCGTCCTGTGAGCGGCAGTCGCCTGTGGCTGTGACATTACCACACTTTGCTCAGCTTCAGAAAGGGAAATTTAACTGACGACTGCTATGAACTGAAGCCACAGCCTAAACCAGATAATACACCCTGACAATACTGTCAGGCAAAAAAGGCTGTGTTCCCATTGATTTCATCACGTTGGAGACATATTACCCAGGGCTGTGTATGTTTGAGGGTATATGCGAACACTGTGGGAATATCAAAGGGAAAGACACACTGATTTGGGCAGAAACAGGCCTTGCAGAGATAAATCCCCAAAGTGCACTGACTGAAATACATATTATTTGGTGAAGCAGGCATGGCAAAGATATTGATTGTAATTATAACTTGATCCTCAATCTACATCTGATATACCCTGCTGGGTTTGTTTAAAGGAGTGCAAAGCAGGGAAAATAACATTTCTTGCATCTCGAGGTTGTTTCTGAAGGATTGGAAGTCCAGTTTGTCTGCGTTTGCAGCAGGATACAAACATCAATGACAGACAAAGCTCAAAAGGTTCAGAGCTTGGGTTCGGCTCAGAAAGGATCCAAGCTCCTCTTTATCTCTTGGGCCTTAGACTGCAGATGCTGCATAAACAGGTTTTGTGATCATGAAAAAGGTGAATATCTAGTGTCATAATATGTATTCTAAAAAGAAAAAGAAAAGTTTTGAAACAAAAATGGTTCTTATATTTTAGAACATAGGCCAGCCTCTAATTGTTTGGCTTACAAGAAAACTTCTCTGATGTTTGGTGGTACTTAGTTGCCGGCTGGGGTTAAACCATGACAATGTTGAAAAGAAAAGTTGATAGTCAGTTCCCATGTTTTCACTACCTTTTATTAACTTTTTCTTAGCACTTGGCTCCTTGCAAGCTATGGACCTCAATGTCTGCAGTAAAATGCTACTCCTTAAATTTGTATTACTTCTTTGATGCCCACATTTTCTTTAGTTTAAGAAATATAAGAAAATTTCTCATGATCCCTTTTCTCTCTACTCCTTGATCTGACCAGAGCTTTGGTGTATTAGTGGGAAAAGCAAGTTGAAAATGTGTGCATTAGAAACTCAAAAATATCAAGGGTTCCAGATGATCAAGACTAACCATTTCATGGAGTCTTGATCTACAGGTCTGTTGGACTGCTGGTGTCAAATTTTGCTTGAGGACTTAGTTGGGAACTTCTGGGTGACAGGGTATGAAGCTTTCTCTGTTTATAGTGACAACCGCATTCAGTTCCCATCCTCCTGCAACAACAAGTATTGCAAAATTGGAATGAGCTTGTCACGAACAGTTGGGTTGCTCCTAAGACTATCAGAAGGTGACGAAGCCTCACGGCTTTTAATTTGTGCTTAGCAATGTAGGGTATCCTCTGAAAAAGGGAGGGGAGAGGGGAAAATCATTGCTCAAACAAATTATTATTTATTGCATCTCTTATAATGGGAGTGTTTATCAAAAATACAAAGCAGGAAATAACAGACCCCTGCCTTCACGTAAAAGATGTATTTGGAATATTTGCAATTAACTCACTCTTCATTTCGCTGGTGTGCTATCTGTCTCATACGCTGTCTTTTTCTCATTCTTAAGAATTCAACAGCTCCAACCCCAGCACTCTGCAAAAGCCATAAATTAGGATCCAAGATGAACTGATGTTTCATTTGAAATGTTTCATGCCCGTTTGCAGCTTCCAAATTAGCATGAAACAGCACCAGAGGAAACAGAGGGATTCTCCTGCATTGTACAAAGAGCTATGTGAACTTTTGAAATGCCTGAGATCTCATTACTGACAAAATTTTGACCTCAGAGTTTTCATGTGCTGACCTGGAGCCTGCCTTTGGAAGTAGAAATGCAGATTCCCCATTCAGCATGACTGCCTGGGTTTATCAAGCCAGATGATTTTTCTCAAATGCAAAGCAACAGTATGTGGCTTCCAAAACTGAGGAAAAGCAATTAAAATGATAGATATGAAAGTAGGATGAATAAGCGAACAGCTAGGAAAAAGGCAGACAGAATGCGGTCCTTTCTGGAGTGCTTTTGGTAAGCTTTTATGTTTTGTTGCTAAGCCTGTTGAATCCCATCCAGAGATCTGGGATTAAAAGCTCTACAGAGGCTTAAAGTACCAAACCGAAAGCAGGGAAAGAGCAAGAGCTACTCGTCTTCTGAAGCTACCTCTTGTTACTCCTGTGACCCAGTTTTATTGGGAATGCTACTCAGCAGCAAAAAGAAAAAAATATCTGAGATAAGGTAATACAGCAAATACTAAGGAAAAATTTTCTGTTTGGTTGGAAAAGAAACCAAGCATAACATTCTGGTCCCACTGAAGCCAACAAGAGAGTCACCGCTAACCTCAACAGAGCCAGAGGTTCACCACAAGACAAAATCTTTTTAAAAATTGGACTCATTAATTTAAGAGAGACCTTAAGTCAAAGTTTGGGGAATAAAACTACACTCTCATTGTTTGGGTCCCAGGAAAGACTAAGTAGCTTGGAAATACTTCTTTCAAAAGAGAGTCTGGAGACAAATCTGTGTGTGTCCCGCTGTTTAAGGGGTGGCAGGTTGCACCAGTTAAAAATCTGGCCATTTGATCACATTTTTCACCTAATCTCTCTCCATTCAGTTGAAATATGGAACACGTTCCAGAATTCTGCAGGGACTGAACAAGTGTAGAAACTCTCAGTTAAAGGGAACAGCAAAGGACTTTCTTTGCAGAGCAAGGACGGAGTCAGTGTCAGCACAGCAACAGGTTCCTGTGGACTTGTAATTCAAGGCAGGCTTTTAGCTTCTTTGCACTATGCCTAACACTTGCGAGTTCAACGCTTACCACCCATCCCCTCGTTCCTTTGCGGGGTTGTTGTATTCCACTGCAACGAAATAATGCTGCAAGCGATTTCTTCTCTCAGTGTCATTTTCATTCCCGTTTGCTCCGCATTGGAAATGAACTGGATGGTGTTGTTTAAACTGTTTTTAAAATACTTAGTGTAAAAACCTCACCTCCAGACTCCGCAAGGCTTCCCTAACTGACTAGGACTGAACGGAAAATTCTGCCGCTCTGATTAAACTCATATGTAGAGGTGAATAAAATATAAAAGAGGTCTTGAGCGTCATCTTTTATTTAGTGTCTTGTCCGATAAGTATGATCATACTTTTAAGGATCACAGTATATTTTTAGACACCTTGTAAAGCACTCAAGCTTTTGCTTAGAGTACTAAGAGTGTATGGTTTAATAAGCCAGTTGACAGAACATTAGTGACATCAAAGCAATGGAAAAACCTCTGTTTGCTTGCTCTTCCTTTCATCTGGCTTTAAAATACAGTGCGATCAACCGGATTAGGAGAGAAAAACACACATACACTTGCAAGCCAAGTGCATGTGATGAATACTATGTGATGAACTGGTTGAAAATAATGTTTATTTTCAGGAAACCAAGCTACTCTTCTCCTTCTAAATGCACTTAAGATTTTACGCAAGCCCACTGTTTCAATCTGCTTGTATGTTGCAGTTTACTACGAGGTTTCTTGGAGATATCAGATGGGCACTTTCAGCAAGTAATTCATCTGAACTCTCTGAGATATTTATTTGGAATGAAATGCACTGATTCCTAAAAGTGCACTTTTTTTGGTCCATTTTTCTCTTTCTCCTTTCTTTCTACAGGGAATTTAGAGCATGTGGTTATAGGTATCTGCATTGTAGATGATGAAAGATAGATTATACAAATTTGGTTGCATTTCTATATATGCTACTCTTGAAGTCTCAGAACTTCTCACATAACTGATTGTCCTCAGAACCATGTTGTGTCAGAGGACACCATGATATTCTCCTGGTCGGACCTTTCACTCATCAGAGAAGATCTCATAATACAAAGAGACCGCCAAGCTAATTGCAAGAAAATCACAACCGGCAAGCCCCAGACCACATCTGGGTGTAGAGAGTTTGAAAGACCATCCACTTTGCACATTACCACCTCCTACTGACTGTCTAGAATGATTCATCAGAGAGGAAGATTTGCTCTCAGAACATCGGTGGGAATATGAATTCAGCAAAAAGAGTACGCGTTAGTTAATTTTGTTAGTCACTTCAGCGATAATCTAGTTATGCAAAACCTTTCAGAGGCTGCAATTTTGTACCTTCACCCTTTGGTTCTGCAAAGGATGGGGAGAGCAATTTTCTCTCTTGCATCATCAAGATTCATACATTATTGTTTCCTAAGAAGTTATAACACAGGAATAGTACATGAACATCCCCATAAATACCTAAATTCCAGATGCCTCTGGTTCTGGGTATCGATTTTTTAGGTTATTCCTCTCAACAGTAGTACTTCTACCATTATTTGACTTCGCCTTGTACTGGTAAAAAATTGACTTAAGTTGTTATAATTCGAGTTATTTATAAAACACTATCTGATCATTAGCATATGATCATAAAGGCTTCATCTGCAGGTCTTGAGGCCTGTTGTTAATGGGAGAACAATATCTCTGACAAAGAGAGCCTCTCCTGTTTACACCTTGTGTGTCGTCTCTGCTTTTCCAATACTTTGTGCAAAGTGGTAGAACAGCAGGATTTCCTAATTCGCTGCTAAGCCGAGTGCTCATATCTATGTTACTTTCCATATAAAACACTTAGAATACACTCAGCTGCGAATGTAAAGCCAAAGCTGAACAGTGAATTCTCCTTAAGGCCTGATTTTCCAGGCAGTTTTTTGCCTATGTAGATGTTTCAGCATTAATTTTGATCATATTCTCTTTCACACCCTCTATCTAAGGTACTAAAAAGGGAATTCACAGGAATTCGTAAGGTGCCATAAGCAATGTTCTCAGAAGTGTAAAAGAAATGAATACGATAATAGCTTTCAAACTAAGTTCTCCTCAATGTGTTTAGTTCACTGGGTGTTAAAGAACATTTAGTAACAGTTTAAACGAGTCAAATGAGGATGCAATCAGAATTCATCAGGTAAGACACTCTCCAAACGGAGCGTCATACCCTCTTCGTGCCTGCTGTAAAGGTTTCTCCCGCCCCTTGACCTGTTCAGATGAAAGTTGACTGGCTTCTTTAAAGCACATTTTTCAGGGACCTTTATCAGAGCACTGGAAAAGATGGGATTGATGCTTTTTCTTTTTTTTCCTCCGTTTTTTTCTTTTTAAGCCTACTGTTTAATATCTCAGCTCACTCTGCATAATGGAAGCTGTCACGCTTCCGGTGGAAGTTTCTTAGCAAGGGCAGCGCATGGGGCATGTCCACTGCTGGAAGTACATTTCAAATCAGGTAAATCCTATTCTTTCTGGCATTAAGGGGTTAGTCCCATTCAGAGGGGGATTACAGCACACGTTGCACATCCTCCTAGTTCTAGGTGTGTAAACTCAGGGTCTATAGGAAATGTCATGAGCTGGCTGCAAAGTTTGCACTCGTTCCATCACTCATCCTTGATATATCAGCCCCTTACTGAAAATTCCCATAAAATTTAATTGGGAAAAAAAAAAGAGCTTTTCTCAGAAATTTTTAAGGGCTTCAAATTGAACAATGAATTTTCTTTCCTCCATAGGATTTAATATAATCCTCCACAGGAGGTTGTTCTCTGTGCTAATGCATGTTGTCAGAGTGACTTCTATTAAATTCCTAGATGGAACATTTCCAGCTGTGGATTTTTTTTGTTTCACCCCTTAAGACTGTTGCAGACAGAAACAGCTGGTATTGGGACTGCCTTACAAAGATGTAGGTATCTCAAGAACTTATTAATTTAAGGAGAGAGCTATTATTGTACTATAAAATATCATCATATTATTGGTGTCTCCAATAATGGCGAACATGACAGATTTACTGATGAATTTACTTGAATATGTTGCACAAACATATTTTATAAATGTATTTATTTGAATACGTTGCCCACAAACAGGGCATGAAAGGAGAGAGAAGAATGGCAAAATGTGGGATAAGTAACTGGAATTTGTATGTAGAATGAATGGGCGATGGTATACGATGCTGAACAAGCTATGGTGGAGCATGAGGTGGGACCTTCAGGTGGGACCTTCTTATTCAAGGAATATGTTCCAGGAATGAGACTTAATACATATGAAAATATCTCAAACTAGTGGGATGCATATAAGCTCATTATCACTGCAAGAAAACTGACAAGTAATAAGTAAAACTGTCAGATTAAATTTATTTTGATTATTTAAGGTGAGCAATAATACTAAACTTCAAGAAGGCTGATGACATGGGCAAGTGGCATTAATTCTTGACACACGCAGCCTTAGAAGAAATAATTTGAAATATTCATATAATATATTAGCTACTAAGTCAGTTGTGAAGGGAACATGCCTGCACACTGCAGGATAAAAAATGATGCAACCCTGCAACGTGCAAAAGCCAGGAAACACAAGGAATGAGACAGAAAATACTATGGGAAGAAATGTAAAGCCATCACTTAGGAACGTGTTCTCAGAATTGACCACCTCAACCATCAAGCATAGAGTTTTGCTGTTTTGGGCAATCACACTATACCACAACGTGTGAGAGCATAAATTGAACAAATTTCATCTTAAAAGCTCAGCATCAATGTGCTTCTGGGACCGTGACTCTTGAGCTACATCTATCCAATCTCCATCCTTTACTGGATGCGGGGGGAAACATGGTAACAAAGGATGAGGAAAAGGTGGAGGTACTTAATGCCTTCTTTGTCTCAGTCTTTAAGAGTAAGACCAGTTGTTCTCCAGGCACCCAGCCCCGTGAGCTGGAAGACCGGGACAGGGAGCAGAATGAAGCCCCCATAATCCAAGGGACATGGTTTAGTGGTGGACTTGGCAGTGTCAGGCTAACGGTTGGACTTGATGATCTTAAAGGTCTTTTCCAACCTAAATGATTCTATGATTCTATCATTCTATCATTCTGTTTAATGTAAACTGAATAGCTGAAAGGCCTTCTCTGATTTTAAGATCAGGTGGCACATTCTGGCCCCATTCACGTCATAAAACTCTCTTGCTTCCCCATATAGACTGGCCATATTCAAGCTGTCTATTGAGAATGGTCCATGAACCATACTAACTCCGTGAACAGAAATTTCATGGGACAGTGTTGATCAAAAAAAGGTGTTGTTCTAACAATATCCATAATTCCATGGGCTCATCTCCTGACACAGCTAAGCTTGCCCGTAATTTTGTAGCCCTGATTTCCTGGATGATCCTCTTTTACTTAACAGCTTAGTGATGAAACCATTCATTTAAACCAGTCATCTACTCAAAGAGGACCGTGGGTTTCTCTGACTGAAAAGTTATTACGAATAATTGAGCAGTATCAGCTCCTCTGGTCCTTCACGTATGTCTCCAATAGGGAAACTACCATGTGGATTTCGGGGGGGATGAAGATGTGTGAGGTACAAGTCCAAACGAGGAGCCAGGTCTAGTGTAATAGCTTTGCCCAACTTCCACCTCTGTAGGCTTTCAGATTTAACCAGTCTTCTCCCACAAGCTTACAGGTATTTATTAAATATAAGGAACTTAGGCCCTTCACCTTGGTACGCTTAATTGCTGAGCTTAATATCTGTGAAGTTTCCTAAGATGTACTGTGGATATCAGTCCAAGATTTAGAAAGAGCCACTGAACTGTGATACGAAAACATGAGCAAAACAGTCCATATTTTTACTCTTCTGAGTTTCATAGCTGCCCAGCTAAGCAAATTTCAACTGATTTCAGAGCCACCAACGAAGCATTTAATCTTCACTTAGGAAGGACAAATCAAAGAAGCATTGAAGACTTTCCCTGAGCTGTACTTATGGCAGACAGGGAACACGTATGACCATACACCAAACATCTGCATATTGTCTGAGTCTGAAAAAGTGTAACACAAACACCTTTGAACATGTAACACTTAGTGGAGGGATACAGATGGATAAACACTAAGGCACATCTTGGTAATCTTACAGGTCTTCAGGCTTTATGCATTCCCTTTGCAACCTATTAGTGATCTGTCTACTAATATTAAATAAGCTCCTTTAAGGAATTTTCCCTAGATTGGTTTGAATCAGGACTCTGAAATTTGAAATAGATACTCCTTCACTTCTGTTAAAATAAAGTAGTATTTCTACTGAAAACTTAGTGGGAGAAAACCTGTACGTGTATGCCTACACTGCAGTCAGGCTGGGTACCCTGGCGAACAAGACGAGGTTGTTGACCCAGGACAAAATACTCTTAATCTGGAGGAGAAAACAAGCAAACAGGCCATAGAGTGCTGCTCAACTCTTGGGTAAATACTGACAATTTTGCATAGGATTTTAACCACAGACAGCTCTTAATGTCCACAGGAATTTTCCTCTTGGAGGAAAAAAGCAGGACGTTTCTGGTCTTATACTGTGGACAATTTTGTTGAACTCAAATGAGAATGAACCATATATTTTGGTAAATTAGAACTGTAGTGGTTTGAAATATATCACTGTGCTTTGAAATTCCTGCTTTAATGATGACTTAAAAATGAAAGCAATACTCTTTGGTTTAAATTGTCACTTTGAGTGCTCTTCCCTGATTACTCTTACTTTCCAAAGAAAAGAATTCCGACGTTATTGGTTAGGCTTAGCTATTAGAACACAGAATTTAAGGCAATTTAGTCCTTGGGACTTTCTGGTAACCCAGGGGATACACTAAAATGCTATTCATTTATTTAAACAAACATACAGCTTCACATACATATATTCAGCCTTTTCATCACCTTGGAAAAGAGTGAATAAAGTCTTAGTTACTTACTAGATAGCAACTGACATTTTACTCCCGATTTGTATCAAGTGTGTTTGTGCGAGTCTCGGGATGCAGACGAACATACACGACAGCACCAGTGTAGAATAGTTCTCGTTAGTGAAGTAGCCCCCCCTCTTCCTCCTGTTTCCAGCTGCTTCAATCCACACCGAAAATTGCACTTGGAGCAATGCCAGATGCCTCTGATGAACAAATTGCAGAATTAAGGTGAAAAATATTTCTTGTAAGCTGAAAGAAAAGGTAATTAAGCAAAAAGCTTTCCAAACGACAGAAAGGAAGAATATTTACCTTTGGCAAATTAATAAGTAATTCTACACATGTCATTTTCAAGTCTGAAATTTATTTAAACCCTGACCGGACAAATATTTATATTCTTGTTCAGCTTTAGTTAATTTTGATAGTAAAGACAAAGGTGTTTGTTCTTATTTTCTCTATCAGAGTCACTGGCAATGTGAATACATTAGGTAATCTATTGAGCTATACTTAATAATGTGTAAATTAAAAAAATTTACTTTCAAAATGTTTTAATAATTCCCCATTCTGCTCCTGACTATGTGAGAAGACTGACTTGTTATCTCCAGTTTATGAGAGGATTAATCTGATTCTGCATATTATTTTTTAATTTATTGAAATGATACCATTACATAACGACAAGTGTTTGCTCTAAAATATTTTTTTTCTTAATCCCAGTAACATCTTAAACAGGAGTTAAATCTGGTTTTATAAATAATGTGTTTAAAGTGGAATGATATGACTCATTATTAAAATTTTTAAAGAACCACAGCACGAACAGATGTTTGTTTAAAGCGTTTCAATTTCTTTTACAGAACGGGATCCTATAGTGGAGGCATCAGAAAAACTGCTTTTAGTTTTGTTGTTGGGTTTTTTTTTTATTGTTTAGCCACTTTTAGGACTGTACTTGATTTTGGGAGGCTGGAATATTCCAGTATGTATCTTCTTTTCCGATGCTGGACCAGACTCGCAGCCAGGAGTGGGAGCAGGGAGTGCTCTGGAGCAACTCTGAGCCTCGCTTCAGCGGCTCCTGGGACTCAGGCGAGACCCGATGGGATCCCTTCTGGGCTCCGGGTGATTTTCCTTCCCTTTCCCGAGCAAAGCCGTCCCTCCTCCACTATTCCTTCTCCTTCTTTCTTTCCCTGTTTCTTCACCCCTCCTTCTTCTTCCATTTTAGAGACTTTCTTTTCCAGTTGCCAGTATGGTGGGTTTCTGTGACTAAGTGATTGTAAAGAGAAAATAACAAAGTCCATAGCGCACTCTGCACGTATGGATGCTGCAGACAGGTATTATACAGTCCGACTGGCTCATTTATATAGGGCTATTGATTTTCTCCTTCTCTCCATGAACCAGAAGGTGGCATCTGATTACTGGCTTGTAAATTTGCATGTTTTCTATCCTCACTGCACAGGCCAGCTTTAATGATTTCTTTTCTTTACATATCTATCAACATGAACACAAACAAAAAAAAAGCCCAGCTGTCTACGTTCTTCAGTCAAACAGTTATATATATTAGTGTTAAACAGTTCCATTTACGATAGTAATATTTAATCTTGTATTGAACTGTTTTGTTTTAAGGATCTGAACTCGCTGTGCATTCATCGACAGGTTCAGCAACACCATCCAGGAGCTAGCCACTATTATTCCCATTCTCCAGACTGGAAAATGAAGGCAAACGGGATCCAAAGGCCTCCTTCAGAGGCGGACAGAAATGTTGTGACAAAGCACGGAATCCTTAGATTTCCTTGCTCTCACTCGTGGACCTTCAGCTACAAGATCAGTCGAACCAGGCAGTCTATTTTATAAAATCATATGATTTGTAGACTCCTCCGGTTCCCTTCCTCAGGTGTCTGACATCAGTTTGCCTGGTATTCAGCCCTCGGTGAGCAAGCAGTGTTTGGGATTCAATTCATTTTGATGAAGATGGGGGAAGCATTCTGTGTCCCCAGCGTAGCTGATCAACAAATGAGACGAGTTGTTTCCGTCAACCTGTAAAGGTTTGGATCTTTTTAACCAAACAGGTCATGCTTTTAACCCCAAAGCTGCCTGGTTCAACGCTCTTTGTGTTGAGCAAAAGATAGTTCTCATTCATGGTTGTCATGATATGAGGGAGGAGATTTTTGTGAGAGCAAAAATATGAAATGGTGGCTTTTCTTGTGAGAAAAAGCTGGGCAGAGGTGTAAAGCGAGCTCTCGGTGTAGCCCGTTGGCTTGATAGTGCAACGGCTGACAAGACCTGCATTTTAAATAGTTTCGGAGGAGTTGTGTCACATTGATTGCTAATTGTCAGGATTCAGATGCTTTTGGCTTTTTGGCCTCAATCATCAGAGGCTGTTGCTGTTGGACGGTCCTTTCCCTGACAGAAAGTGTTGCTACAGTCTTTACACACCACAGGCAAGATCTACTTGCACAACGTGAGGAGGAGCTGTGCTCTGGACAGCTGGAACTACTAACAGATGACACACAGACACTCCTGTTTCTCCTTAACCCCACAAGCAGAGAGCTTGAGCCATGACACATCATTTAGAAAACGCACGGAAAGCTGGACAAAGACACACAGACTTCTGAGTTTCTCAGCTGAAAGACCACCCTTCATCTCCAGGGAAAGAACAGGAATTACTGGTGCAGGTTGTGAATGTGTGTCGCAAGGTGACAGGAACACGGTGAAACAGCCGTCGGGACTGGAAGATGGGAACTGACAGGACTGAGCTGTTCAGAATCAGAAAGAATATAGTTAAAGGTGATGGGATACTGATTTATTTAATGCAACAGTAAAGAAACAAGAAGGAATATCTAGGGTGAAAGGGAAGCTGTCTGGGTCAAAATCACACAGGGGAAGAAAGATGAAAGAGTTATCGGTGCAGTCATTCTTGAAGCCCCTTATAGATTGTAAAGAGGAGCTGTCTGAACACACAGAGAGATTTTTGTGATGATTTCATACACATACTGTATTATATAAGCATACACGTGCATGTACTTACAGACATAAATAAATATATCTCTATAAATTATACAATCTATACATTTCCAAGGTGTTATTATGAACTAAATCATAATGAAGAGGTTCTAGCTCCCAGAGGAAAGCTGAAGAACAAAAAAATTTACCAATAATTCAGTTACTCCTTTTAGAGCCAGCACATTTCCCTGGCAAATTCAATGAGCAAACACGTGGCAGATCAGGTTTGGATTAGGTTTTGCCAAATAATGAGGATATTTTGTACCTCTGAGCAAGGAGGACTCACTGAACCTGGGTGGTGGTTGACATGAACAATTTGTTCACCTTCTTACCTTTGTGTTCATCCCATCTTCACAACTTACTCCACTTTTTTCCTTACTTCGTATGAAACTTTTTCCATTGCTTTAATTTCTTTCCTAGTTGTCACTTGATTTGATTTTTGCAATTCTGATTTTATTTTCCATGAGGCATCCTTTTACCTTGGTCAACAGCTTTTAAATCAATTTATATTTCTGATCTTGTTCCTGATTCTGATGAATACTCAGGAATGGGGGGCAGATAAATGAAATATGCCATGAAACATAAGATCCAACTGCTTTTCTAGGCAAAGAAGGTTCAGTGGATAGAAAAGGTCCATTAGAAATTTAGGAAAAAAGAAGGTTTTTAGTCATCAAAACAGTGAAGAATAACCTTCAAATAGGAGAATTAGGAGCAGAAATTACTCCCTGGATGGTTTATTGAGTTTATCAAAATTGTTTTCTGATATCAGTGTTTACAATATGTGCTGGGTTTGGCTTGGGTAGAGTTAATTTTCTTCACAGTAGCTGGTATGGGGCTGGGTTTTGGATTTGTGCTGGAAACAGTGTTGATAACACAGGGCTGGTTTCGTTACTGCTGAGCAGGGCTGACACAGAGTCAAGGCCTTTTCTGCCTCTCACCCCACCCCACCAGCGAGGAGGCTGGGGGGGGCACAAGGAGTTGGGAGGGGACACAGCTGGGACAGCTGACCCCAACTGACCAAAGGGATATCCCACACCATACGACATCATGCTCAGCATGTAAAGCTGGGGGAAGAAGAAGGAAGGGGAGACGTTGGGAGTGATGGCGTTTGTCTTCCCAAGTGACCATTACACGTGATGGAGCCCTGCTTCCCTGGAGATGGCTGCACACCTGTCTGCCCATGGGAAGCAGGGAATGAATTCCTTGTTTTGCTTTGCTTGTGCACGGCTTTTGCTTTCCCTATTAAACTGTCTTTATCTCAACCCACGAGTTTTCTCACCTTTACCCTTCCAATTCTCTCTCCCATCCCACTGAGGGGGAGTGAGCGAGAGGCTGCGTGGGGCTTAGCTGCCGGCTGGGGTTAAACCATGACACAGTAATAAAAAAGTAGCTATTCAGAAAGACTTTCTGTCCTGAATTTTGCAAAAAAAGACCAGAAAGAATGAGATTCATCTTGCATCATGTTAAATGTCTACAGACCAACCATCTGCAGGTAAAACCATACCAGACTTCCTTCACAGTCAATGGGGAGACAAATGGCCAGTTTGGGGCCTGATGTCATCTCTCTCTTAGAAATCTGCTTTTAGAAGAAATTGGCTATTTGGGAAGGGAAGCTCTACAACTAGCTTAGACATAGGTGTCTACGTTTGGTTTTAGCATCCGAAGATACCACATAATAAGCTAGAGAATGGGATCTGCTTGTGGATTACAAGATAACTGCCACCGCTTTGCAGTTTAAAAAAGAAAGTGTGTGCATGTGTGTGCCTGTGTCTATGCACAAACATATCTGTGGGCATAGATAGACGTGTGTATAGCTCCCGCAAATGAATCCAAGGGGGAAAAATATATACGAGCATGTAACTATTTTGTTACATCCCTTCCACCTTCTGCTACTGCTGTGTTATACAAAGCTTTTATTTATAAAAGATAGTAATTTTATTCTAACATGCAGAACACCTGGCTCCCCAGAATATCATTATGGAGAAGGAATGCTTTTATTGTTTTATGATTGTTGCTATCAAAAAACAATAAGAACAGTAAATGTGTTAACTGATATCTAATTGTCTTTCTATGGCTGGTTTGACAGAATAAAACACCGGAACCTTCTGGAAGCAATTAAAGGTATTAATAAAATGGATTTGCTGTGCACATTTACTGCTGATCATAGCACAGAGCACACAGCATACATGAAAAATAAGCTGCATGAAGTGCTCTTACATTTTACCTGGACTTCACCGTTTGGTGTTTTGACCTGGGAATCAAAAACAGGGAGGAAATGGAAAAACTGGTTCCATCACATAAATTAATAAAGAATGAAATCACCAGACTTTCTTCTTTCAGTGGTTTGCAGACCTTGGGCCAAACTTACCCCAACATAATTTTAGTAAAGCCAATCACAGGAAGGAATCTGGGGTCTATGCTTTCATCTTTGGCCATGTCATTAACGGGTTTACACTGTTTGGCAGATGGAGCTTATCCCCAGTAACAAGAAATATGCACAAATTGTCTTTTTTATGATAAATACAAACACACTTCATTTTTAGTGAAGATTAACACGTTTCCTGAATCGTCTGAAGCACTGAAACGCACTTACTGGAATAGATACACAAATTCCTGCAACCTTACCCAGTCGCTTGCCATCCAGCAGTACCCACCTTTGATAGCGGAGCTTCTGCGTAGGCATTTTCTCAGAACAACAGAGGAGCACGTGTGTTTGGATGTGTACATGATTGTACAAGTCAAAGAAATAGGTAGAGCTTTTCTATCCAGAAAAAAATGCAGCCTAATTGTGGAAGTTAAACCTACTCCTTTAAATCATTTCCATACTGTGAGCCTTTTAGAGCCGCAAATAGATTAAAGAGGTGTTTAAAGGTATAGCATTAAATGAGTACAAATAACTGTTTTACGTAAGTTGCCTGGGGTACATCAGTAGCCTTCTAAATGATCAAAAAGTATAGCTGGAGGCAAGGTCCAAAACCACCTGCTTATATAAAAGACTTTTATACGAGGTAGCTGATATCATACATTTACATTGATCTTCCTTTAAACACAGTAATGAAATCAGCATCAAAATTATGTTAAAGTAATGTTATATCTACCTTAAAGAGACGGGAGCAGGAAAAGTGGAGCTCCATCCTTGAATTGCCCCATGTGCGACTGCACTGGGATCATGTATTACACCGGTATCGGTCTGCGGGTCGGCAGGGCTAAGCTGTCTTAAGCTTTTTTAAACTGATTTTGGCATTGATTCAGCAAAGCTCTGAGGAACGTACTTCACTTTAAGCACGTGAGCAGTTCCACCCAGCTCCACGGAGGACTTCAGCCCGCCCTTAGCACTTTGCTGAGCTGGTTTAGATCTAGGCGTGAGTACGGAGGTTTTGCTGAAGAAGACCCAGACCTGACAGAGACACCTTGCTGCTATTGCTTTGCTGGACTGAGGTATTTTCAAGCAGAATTAGGAGCAAGAGTTCATTTAGAAACAACTGACATTTTTTTCTTCTAAGTGTGACACTTCCAAAAATTTCACACTTAATCATATAAAGTATTTCACAGTTCTGCATATCTTAGCAGTGCAAGAAGCTTCACTTTCCTAAAGAAAGATAAATCACATTAACATCTGCAGCATTATTACTCTCTGTGCATTGGTCGTATTATCTTCTCAAGCTTTACCTTTTGAATCAGTTCAATAAATCTTGATATTTGTAATGTACATGCTCCTAAGCAAAGGTGGTCCTTGAAAGAATAGTCAGTATTTATGCAATCAGTACCATAAAATACTTCTTCGGCAAGGTAAATATGGTGATATAGCAATAACTGTCTATCAGTCCGGTTGTTTGTACCCACTCCTGCTGTAATAATCACAGAATGGCAGGGGTTGGAAGGGGCCTCTGGAGACCACCCAGCCCAACCCCTGCCAGAGCAGGGTCACCCAGCGCAGGCTGCACAGGGCCGCGTCCAGGCGGGTTGGAATCTCTCCAGAGAAGGAGACTCCACACCCTCCCTGGGCAGCCTGGGCCAGGGCTCGGGCACCTCACAGCGAAGAAGTTTTCCCTCATGTTCAGGCAGAACTTCCCGGGTTCCAGTTTGTGCCCGTTGCCCCTTGTCCTGTCGCTGGGCACCACTGAGAAGAGTCTGGCCCCATCCTCTTGACACCCGCCCTTGAGATATTGATAACCGTTGATGGGGTCCCCTCTAAACAGGTACTAACAGTAAAGCACAAATACAAAACACTACGTGGTCATGACTCAAGGTGAGGTAGAAAAAGTAGGAAATAAAAACTGAAGTTGGAATAATCTCTTTTCATTGACTCCTATGGGATTTGAGGATGGCTGACTAAGACGGAAACATTCACACTAGAGACCAAGCTAGGAGAGAGGAATTTCATCTCTTGAGGCCACTGTTGGCAAAACCAGGACTATCGTTCTGTTGCTTGTCTACCAAGAGATGTTTTAAACCAGGAACTGACTGTAAGTGCTCATGGTATGGCTTCTTTAAGTAGTACTTTAATAAAACTGCATCCCTGCCTCATAGTTTGCAGGATTGGGGGCCAATCTGTGCCTGCCAAGCAAGTAGCCAGATATTTCTTTCTCACAATATTGCTGAGATGTTTCTTAGCTACTGCAAGTAAAACATAAAAACCTGAGCTCAGACCTGGGCCAGATTGATTTTCCTTGCTAAAATATGGCAACGTAACTGTTGTTTTATTTCCTCCTTACAAAATAAAATATTTAGTTTGCTTTTTACAGGGGAACAAAAAAAAAAAAAGAAGAAAAAAAAAAAAGAACCCAAGGAAAAGTCCTAAAAAGAAACCTGAAAACCTGAAAGGACATTGATCAGCTCCTTCTCCCCCATGAACACATGCACAATAGAAAGCTTTTAAAGTGCCCTTATTGTCAGGATACTGACCTTGTTTAAGAAAGAAAATGACATCTTTGTGTCCTGCATTTATTCCCTAACTGGGTAACTTCCATGCAAAATCGGGGGGGGGAGAGGAAAAAAAAAGCTTTTTTTGAGATTTGTAATACTTCGACCATATTGCTTATAAAAAGATGGAAGATCCCACAATTATGTGCATTATTTTTACAGAGAAAAGTGTTTACAAAGTCTAGGGAAAAGAAGAAAAAAAAAAACCCACACAGCCAACCTCAGGGTTTAAAAGCCTTTTTCAAGATATCCTTTTTCTCTCCAAGGTGCTGAGCTGGCGTCGATAAAAGATCCCTCTTTGAGAATAAAATGCAAAAAGTCAAACCAGTTTTCCATTTTAGAGGAAGCTTTTCAGTGCGTTTGCCGCCATTTCAATGAGTTCTTCCCCTCTCTAGATAGTCAATATAGGAACAGTAACCGTATTTAAAAAAAAGACAAAAACCCCAAAAAAATGTGTTATTTGGGCTAGTGTATAAAGACCGCAAAATTCTTGATAAAGTTAGGCTAAAAGACACTAAAATAAAGGCTGTGAGGCAATGACATGGAGATACTTGGAGAGGGAGAAGCCAAAGGCAAGACAGAGACACCCTGTAGACAGCAATGCCAGCTGAACATGGTGAATGGGGGAAGAGGTGAACCTGGATTGTAGTTTTTTCTTCCAAGTTCATAGACCAGTGAGGTTGAGCTGGGGCAGAGTGTAAGGCAACCTGCAGGGGAAAGGGCCTGAACAGGTCATTCTGCTAATGCACCTATGAGGGGAACCCATCCATGTCTACCTTGTCAGGTTCGAGCCTGTTTTGAAGCTCAGCTCAGCTCCAAGCTCTGCATTAACAAGAGAACAGGCACCAAGCACAGACACGGCCTGAGCTGTGGAGTGGCCTGGTTTCTTCGAAAAGGCCATGGGAACATTCAAGCAGTTGGCACATCATGCCACAACATTGCGTCTAGTTGAACCAGATGATCATTGTAGGTCCCTTCCAACTGAACTATTCTATTCTATTCTATGCAATTCAATTCGATTCTATCCTATCCTATCCTATCCTATCCTAGGCTGGTGAAGGGTCTGGAACACAAGTCCTATGAGGAGCGACTGAGGGAACTGGGGATGTTTAGTCTGGAGAAAAGGAGGCTCAGGGGAGACCTTATTGCTCTCTACAGCTACCTGAAAGGAGGTTGTAGAGAGATGGGGGTCGGACTCTTCTCCCTAGTAACAGACAACAAAACAAGAGGAAATGGCCTCAAGTTGTGCCAGGGGAGGTTTAGATTGGACATTCGTAAAAATTTCTTCACTGAAAGGGTTGTCGGGCATTGGAACAGGCTGCCCAGGGAGGTGGTGGAGTCCCCATCTCTGGGGGTATTCAAAAGACGTTTAGATGAGGCCCTAAGGGATATGATTTAGTGGTGGACTTGGTAGTGCTAGGTTAATGGTTGGACCCGATGATCTTGGAGGTCTCTTCCAACCAGAACAATTCTATGATTCTATGATTCTATCCTATCCTATCCAATAGGATCAAGGTGGAGAAGAGGAGAAGGAGGAAACACCCTGTAGCTCTGTCCTCCGGCACCTATACTGAGAGCTTTGTAAGCCAACACAGAGGCTTTGGCTATCTCTATATTAATAAAATAAACAAGTTTAAGGCACAGAATCAAGTACTGGCATGTATTTTGTGAAAACTGTAATATGGGCTCTGGCACAGTTTTAGCACTGGCCAGTTAGCACTGACCCAAGAGCTCCCAATCACGGACTGAGGGTCTACTCCGGCCACCCTACCCAACAGCCAGTTTGGGTGCTACCCTCTGTTTGAGGCAGAGAATTACCTGTGTCTTGGGGGGGAGCAGCTGGTTACTAGTACAGATGTGGATCACCTGCCTACACCTCTCTTGAGCCGAGTCTAGAGATGTAGTTCTTGGAGTCACAATGCTTGTTCTGGGCTTTATCAGTAAACTGCAATTACATGTTGTCCCATCGTCCGGGCAAGGATGAAGAAGTGTTTTGTTTCCTTCAGACGAACAAAGGTCAGTACTGGCAATTTAGTGGCTAATTACAGAAAAGAACTTCAGAGTCCAGAGGTTTATTTTATTTTTTAATATTTCCTTTCTTCTCTTCTTTTTATTATAGGTCCTGTCTGATGGCATCACTGAGAACAGTCCTCTCATTTATTCATTTTCCTCTAATTCTCTAGCTTCACCACCTAGCAGTGTTTTTCTTTCTCTCTTGTGCTTTTCCCTTGGGAAGGTTTCTTCCAAAAAATGGGATGTGAATAGTCAAGTTCTTAGGGAATTTGGGGTTTACTTTTAGTGGGTTACCAAGTTGTCCATAGCACTTATTAAATAAAACTGCTTTGGAATGTATGAGGCAGAGGACTGAGTTCACATTTCTCATGTTACCTGATGGTGCTTCCCCAAGAGCAAAAAAACCACTAGAAACAACAACAACCCACAATACATTAATAAATAAATAAATATAAGCTAAATAAATGCAACTTACCTCCAAACCAGCAGTTATTGGAACAGGCACGTTCTAAGCATTGTTCTGACTGCTAAAACCTTAATTCAGAGGTTTGGTTAGAAACATGTGGCATACATGTCATAGCATACAAAAGGCAAACAGAAAAATAAAAAGATCAGGCACTGAGATAATTTCATGCTCTCAGACAATTAATTTAATTTAATAAAGGTACACAAATATATATCAATCCCCAATGGCCCTTTCCTAGACACTAGCAAGCAAATTCTTTCTAAGCATCTTGTAGTTTTTAGGAAATGTCTGCGAGGGATGCATCTGTTTCTAATTCACCGTCAGATTTCTACAAAAATGACTAAGATTAAAATAGAGTGCAACTCATTAAAACTCAGGGGTAAATTAAAAGAGTCTGAATGAAAAGCTCCCTTATAACAAAATACAAAGAACAAGGGAGCACAGCGTTCCTTTGAAGTACGCGTGTTGGTGGAAAGACCACTCTGCACAGGACAAGGAATTTGCAAGTCCTGTATCTACAGTTATTCCTTACCGCGAGGCACGTGAACTGGAATAACAACTGTTGGAGACGGTCGCATGAAGAATGTCGAGCCAGCAAATGTCATCGCTCATCTTTCTGCCAACAAATGCTGAATTCACCATCTCCCATTGTGATACAGGATATAAGAGACCAAAGTAAATACCTGTTGTCAACACCTGGAACTAAAAAGAGCACCTGCCAGGATTGATTGGCATGACTCACCTTTAACAAAAGCTGCCTCAAAAAGCCTACAGGACAGAAACAGGCAGGCAGAGTTCAGAAGGAACTTAAATAGCACCACACGCTCCCCACAACAGCTTTATCCTGCTCAAAGCCACCTCCCTTTGCTTTTTAATTCACAAGTTACTCATGTACGGGCGTATTCTTCACTGGGTAAAAAACTGTTGTGGTGAATGGAGTTAAATCCAGTTGGTGGCCGGTCACAAGTGGTGTTCCCCAGGGCTCAGTACTGGGGCCAGTTCTGTTCAGCATCTTTATCAATGATCTGGATGAGGGAATTGGGGGCACCCTCAGTAAGTTTGCAGATGACACCAAGCTGGGCGGGAGTGTTGATCTGCTGGAGGGCAGGCAGGCGCTACAGCGGGATCTGGACAGGCTGGATCGATGGGCTGAGGCCAATTGTATGAGGTTCAACGAGGCCAAGCGCCGGGTCCTGCACTTGGGTCACGCCAACCCCAGGCAGCGCCACAGGCTTGGGGGGGAGTGGCTGGAAAGCTGCCCGGCGGAAAAGGACCTGGGGGTGTTGGTTGACGGCCGGCTGAATATGAGCCAGCAGTGTGCCCAGGTGGCCAAGAAGACCAAGGGCTTCTGTCAGAAATAGTGTCGCCAACAGGACTAGGGCAGGGATCGTCCCCCTGTACTCAGCACTGGTGAGGCTGCACCTGGAATACTGTGTTCAGTTTTGGGCCTGTCACTCCAAGAAAGACATTGAACTGCTGGAGCATGTCCAGAGACGGGCAACGAAGCTGGAGAAGGGTCTAGAGCACAAGTGCTGTGAGGAGCGGCTGAGGGACCTGGGGATGTTTAGCCTGGAGAAAAGGAGATTGAGGGGAGACCTTCTCGCTCTCTACAACTCCCTGAAAGGAGATTGGAGCCCGGTGGGGTCGGTCTCTTCTCCCAAGGAACAGGTGACAGGACAAGAGGAAACGGCCTCAAGTTGCACCAGGGGAGGTTCAGATTGGATATTTGGAAACATTTCTTCCCCGAAAGGGCTGTCAGGCCCTGGAACAGGCTGCCCAGGGCAGTGGTGGAGGCACCATCCCTGGAGGGATTTAAAAGACCTGTAGATGTGGCACTTAGGGACATGGTTTAGTGGTGGACTTGACAGTGTTAGGTTAACGGTTGGACTTGATGATCTTAAAGGTCTCTTCCAACCTAAGTGATTCTATGATTCTATGATTCTATGTCTTCAGAAATGGAAAAAGAAAGGAAGAGAAGAAAGGAAATAGTTTTTCCTCTGCTTTCTCCAAGAATAACATAATATCTATTTGGCTTTGGTTGTGGGTAGTGATGGCTGTAATTTCAGAATCATGATTTAGTTCTATTGTCTGGCCAAACATTATTAGACACTTCACACAAACATGGGATTGGATTGAAGAGTACAGTGTCTAGAAAAATATGCTGTATTTAGCAGTCTGACAGTCTTGCAGAGGTCATGTCCTTGACTAGATTTTTTCCCCAAACTTGAAGATGTTTCTGCCAAAAGAAACGCACGAGGAGATTCTGCCTTTCAATAGGAGAGTAGCTATCAGTTCCCTTGTCCTGTATTTTGTCATCTGCAAGACAGCAAGATAACAAGGTAACTTGCAGCCTCATATCGCCCGCCTCCCACTGAGGTCTTTCTCGGAGTACCACGGCTCCCAGCTCCTGACCCTGCTGCATGCCCTTTGAAATCTGCTCCCAACGTGTCTTTGACATTCATGCCACAGCTTGCTGAACCCTGACATAGTATTAAATCCATGTGTGGCAGTAAGTGCATCAAGTACATGATGTTCAGCGTCCTACTGACTGCAACCTGGCATTATCTGTATTTCTGAAAATTGCTGCCATGTAATAACAGTAACTATTTTTACATTCTTTGTAATAATGAAGTAAAGGGATGGTGCCTCTGCATTGGGATTGCTGACACTGAAAAGAACAGGAGCTACTGATGAAGTAAAGAGGTTTTGATAATCATTTTCATAAGGTCAAGTTATTGGATAACTAATGTGGAAAGATGCATCTGCAGATGACCATCATACTGTCTACTGACTGCCGAAAACCGTAACGATGAGATACTTGAGTCTTTATCCACTGTGACAAAATAAACTTGGTGTCCCAGTAAACAAGTCCAGGAAGTAACAAATAGACACTGGAGCTCTAGAACTTCCTCATGATGGTGTCACAAGAGCGTACAACTACCAGCCATCCTAAAGTGTCCAACGCTCATCCTTTCTTGAGTGGAAGGGGAAAAGAGACAAGCTGAGAAGAAGATAGAATTGCAGGAAAAGGACAAGGAGATCTCTTTTTGCAGGAGTGTGGTGCTGTCCCGTGTTTGGTTTGCTAAGGTTAGAACAGTTATAAATGGATCTGTAACGTGCTGGGCCTGGATTTGTTAATTTAAAATGAGTCATGAGATGACATCTCATGAATTGTAGTAACCAAAAACTGTATAGAAGTGTGCCTGAGAAAACACTACTATTAAATCTATTTTTTATAAGTTTCAGAGAAAACATATCTCAGTTTCCTTAATTTACTGATTCAATGTTTCTTTCAATGTTTATCCTACCAAGATCATATAACAGACTTCTGCAGAACCTGACCCAGAGCTCACTAACGTCAATGGAAACCTCCCATTGAAAGAAGCAGGACTGCACTATATTTCTTCTGTTAAATACTCTGTATAGGAAGATGATCACTGCGTAAATATGTTGGTTTAGCTGGGTTGCAGGCGGTTGGGAAAAAAATTAAAAGTCAGAAAAATAAAAAGTTAAACAATGAGTGGAGAGAAAGAATTTCCCAATGAACACTGATGTCCTCCGCTGAGATGCAGACATCTACTAACCATTGTGACATCTATTACCTGGTTTTTATGTTATCTGGAGCATGTCATGTAACCTTACGTGTCATTTAGATGCAGTTTGGGCCTTACTTCAGTGGTGCAACCTAAGGAAATGTGCTATTGGCACTTACATTTCACGTAATAAGCTTCATTGTGTAATCAGGCAGCGCTGCGGGAAATACCTGGTACCGCCTTGGCTTTGCGGAACTGACCGTGACCACCTAGACTAATTTTCCAAAAAAGACTCAGGTTCACGATGAAGATATCCATTCCACTCAGTCGCTTGAGGGACTCCCATTGCTGAGCTTGCTCAGAATCAAGCTTCTTACTAAGATTGCAATGAATTCAATTTAAAAAAAAAATACAGGGTAAAAATATTTGGCGTAACAGCCCCGTGGTTAGATTAGTCACGCGGAAGGCAGAAGACCTTGTTTGTAGGGTTTCCTTGAGTTGCAGGGTGGTTATGACAACAGTTTCCACATCCAGTCAGGATTTTGTCATTATTGTCATATTCTATAGATGGATCTCTACATGTTTTCTGCAGCACCACTGCTCAAGACTGGCAACATTCATGGGGCCGTAAGGAGAGAAGACAGAGATGTGCAGTTCAGAAATTTAGCTGGAAGTAGGAAGCTTTGGTTTCTTCCTTTTGCAGTGTTTATGGCTTGTAGAAAATATCTAATGCTCAAGAAACATTTTTTTAACATCTTCCATCTGGCTCAGAATTCTTCCATCGTAAGTAGGGACACTTAATTCTGCCTCCTCCTACCTAACTAAAAAAAAAATAAATCAGGATTTTAGCTGCTCACTTCAACACTCTAATCCCCGGGTCAATTGGTTACCAGGTAGGAAACTAGGAATGAATTTCTTTCCCTGCAGCCTTTGCATTCCAAAGCTGTTTGGCTTACAAAGTTCTCAGGAACAGATATTCTCTTGTTAGGTGCTTTTAGAGCCAAGTACATACAATAAGTAAGCAGACTGTAATGCTCTGAGGGAAAAGTTATTAATATAACCAGGACAGGCTACTGATATCCATATAAATTGTTATTTATTTTCAAGAATAATTTTGGTTTTTTTCTCCCAATCTATATGGGTTTTTTTCCTCTTTAAACCAATTTGAATTTCCAAGGAAATACTTTCAGTATTTCTGAGCAAGGGAATTTTTTTTTTATCAAATCCTAAGATGATATTGGCAAGCTTACAGTATCTAGCAACCATTTTTATTATTATTCTTTTTTTGTACTTACATCCAGAACTGAGAAAGACACTGAACACCAATGGGTATGTTTTATGGATTTCCACACACAAAAAAAAAAAAAAAGAAAAAAAGAAAAAAGGAAAAAAAAGCATAAGATAGAGCCCCCGCGAAAGCAATGAAAACATTTTCCTTTCAAAGCTTTTATTTGGTTGCTAGGAAAATATTTATGAAATGCAGTTTAATGCATTTGCTGAAAATTAACACAGAGATGCATTTGCAGCTAATTAACCTATTCTCAAAGAAAGCAATTGGGAAATGCTTGATTAATGTTTAAGGCATAAGATACACACAAAAAATGTAGGCAAAACTTCATCGTGGCACCCGGGAGACCACTGTGTGACACCATCTAGAGTCTGTCTGTAGCTCACTCTCCACAGGAACTAATTTTGAAGCGCCAGAATGCTGTGAATTGTCTGTAAAACGCTGCAGAAGAAACTCAGCGTAGAACAGAAGGCATCCTTTCCTTAGGAAGAATGCTGATAAAATTTTAATGAAGTAACATGTTGTCATGGGGATTTGTTGCTATTCATTAATTCATTGTGCTTTTCCCCTATAGTTTTGCTGAAGTTGAGTGACAAATTGTCAAGTAGCAGTCTTAGAGGTTTAAAGTTTCTCATTGATAATCTAACTTTCCTGCAAATTGTTTTAAAGGATCCGGTGTTTATGGAATAAGGCTTCTGAGGTATTCGAGAGTTAGACTCATCGGTGTGGGAGAGTCAGGGGATGGGCTGTGTTTACCATCTGCCCTCGACCGCCTCACTAGAGGTCTGACTGTAATATCCACCTCCCAGACACAAGTCCTAACATGTCTGAGTATCTTCAGGCATGCTCGTATTATCATTCTTTTAAAAAACAAAACAACTGACCGGAAAAATGTATGTCTGTCCTTTCCCACTGATGGTGGGATGAAGAGACCGGCCTGAAGCCTGGGATGGGTATTGCTGCTCCCCAAGTCACCGGTGTAAATTAAGGGGGCTCTGGGCAACCTGATCTAGTTGAGGATGTCCCTGCTCATTGCAGGGGGGTTGGACTAGATGACCTTTAAAGGTCCCTTCCAACCCCAACTATTCTGTGATTCTATGATTCTAAGTTTATCCTGTGGTTTGGGACTTGGGTGTGAGATCTATGGTGGCTCCGCTGCGGTTTGTTTGCATAGGGGAATTCAAAGCGACTCCCATCAGGTTGGTGAGTGGCTACGGGAATCTACATTTACAAGCAGGCAAGGACATAAACCAGCCAAAAAAGGTTTTCTTGACCGACATTTCAACAACAGCAGGGATCATATTCAGATCATGAAATGGTGAGATACACGGAGAAAAAAGAAGTTTAGTGGACTTCATTTGGAGAGACATGTTGACTCATTCGTGGCTTTGGCTCTCGGGAGCTGTGTGTTGTTTCCTTATGCAATGTATCCACATCAGAGTATGCCTTCTGTCTTAAGCTTTGCAAATATTCATCCCCAGCACAGGCTTTTGTAGTGTGTGATGGCAAGATAATGTTTCTATATATAAGAAGTTACCCTAACCTACCTGAATGCTATGGAGAATGACAAGAACCAGCTGTCTCAGCTGGCTTCAGTTGGATCAGTTGTTTCTCATTTGGGCTGTTCCAAAGGTTTGGGGTTTTTTCTGTGTAGGGCAAATACTTTCAAGGTTTTCAGGAAGAAGATGGTTTAAATTTTGCACAATGAGGTGATATTCACGTAGCAACACATTGCTAAAGTACAATATTTTCCTGGGCTGGCTTCCAGCTGTTTTCCAGATTTGATGACAACACTGCAATTGAAATAGCTGGGGTCTAACATCAGACATGATCATGAAAAGTCCTGGACTCCAGATTTTAATTCCCCAGTAATATAGCTAAGAATGAAGGTGGTGATTTTAAACAGACACTTTGAGGCATATCCGCTTTCCCAGACTTCCCTAAATGTCACCAGTGGCTGTGCATATTTCAGTCACGTAGGGGATATGTAGGAGCAAAAGTTATTTGATGAATTACATGATGTACTATGATCCACTACATTCAGTTGTTCTAATGGTAGCACCCATCGTTTTGAAACAACACCTGCAACTGGATGAACTTTTCCTTCCAAGGATCACCATAAATTTCTCCTTTCCATTTCTGTGTTAGTGTCCAGAACAAACCTTCCCAACCACCACAAACTAGAGCTCTAAATGTTCAGTCTGCTAGACGCAGTCTTAAAACAATCCCTTCAAATTTTAAATTTCCTATCATCGGCTGTGTTTTATCAGGGTTCAGCCCAATACTGTGTTGGCTGGCCTATTCCCACACTGTTTTGCTGGAAATGAGAAAAAACGAGTATATCAGTTCAAAAGAAGTTACCTCAGTGGTGACAAATGCCTGCCGAGTGAATTCACTCACCTCGCACCCTGTGCCTTTCTGAAGAGCTGTCAGGTGGTAGAAAATCTGCACCATTTACTGCTAGTGCTGTACCACATCTCAACTAGAGAAACTAAAGGTGTAGGAGACTCTCACTGGAACCCGTGCCATCTCTCAGTCTCGGTGGTCATGCTGTGGCTTGCTTGGAAACAGGATGACTCCAGAGATTTAGTTTGTCTCTCTTACTTCATGTCTTCTGACATATTTTCTCACTTCAACATGGTTACAGTAAACCTGTGATTGAGAGACAGTGGGAAAAAACAGACTCAGGAAATGAAAAAAACAAAATTATAGCTCTAATTACGAGGACTACATGAGCCAAAAGTTTGGACTCTCAGTTGGTTTAATTGGTGCAATCATAGATCAGTGTAACTTTACGCCAAGTGAGAACCCAGGGCAGAGCCTGCCTTGTTAGTATTAAGTGGGGAGTTAAGCCAAATTATCCTCATACACACTGGATCAGAATCAAGCCTCCTGTGATCCTCCACCTAGATTTTCTTTGCTGTCTAGCCTTCTGCGTCTAAATCCCCTTTTAAACACACTTGCCTTTCATTTCAATAGGACCTTAGCATAATTTGCACTTTAATTCTACCTTTTGCTAAATGATCTTAATGTCCTTTACAGGCACTAATTGATTAAGGCTCTGTCTGCTCTTAAGAGTGGATGCTTTTATCCTCAGTTTATCCAGGGGGATATTGAAACATATCCAAGTCAAGTAACAAGCTCAAGGTCACAGGAGGCGGGGGAAAGAAACCGGGAATCAAACCTCCATGCCTGGATCTGCCGTGTTGCAATCTCTGCACTCGGTTGCGCTCATCATCCTGTGCGTGCGTGCGGGTCTGGATCCAGCAAGTTTTAGTGAAGCCTTGCAGGGAGAGATAATTAATTTGTTACGAATGCCTATAAATAAAATAAATGCTGAAATGATCCACACTTCTCTGTTGTCAAAAGCATCCCCATCTCTCACAATCCCTACTCACTGGCTGCTGACATTATTTCTTGGTTATTGGATGACAGTTCAGTGCCTTGAGTGTTCCTCTCGCTGTAGGGTTAGTAGGATAATTGACAAACCACAGGGACCAGATCCCTGGATTAGGATGACCGGACTGTCAAAACAGCCATGACAAACTCTCACATCAACTTCTACTGCAAGTCAAGTCTACGAGGAAAAAATGCACCTTGGCAGGGCCAGAAGGGAAGTCTTTAGTTTAAGTCTTTTCCCACTGCACAAAAAAACTACAGCAGGGGGAGGAGAGAGCATGGATCTTTCTGTTTAATTCACAGAAAACTCGGTTACAGCAAGTCACAATTAATTAGAGGACTTGAGTAAACATTTTGGGGTCCTATTGTGTTTGCTTAACGTGTTTACTGGAATGCGTGACAGATGTCACTTCTGTTTCTTATTAGAGACGGACAAATGACTGTATAGCCCGTGCATGTGAGTACACGGAGGGAATGTTGCCCTCACGCACACACACGCGCGCAAATCGCCTTGCTTTTGTAAGGTTAATATTAGCATCTAAAAGTTGCGGGTGTTATTTGAATTAATTAGTGTTTACATAGGAGCTTTAGCAATTTAAAGCATTGTAGAAAGATCAGTATTATTATTACTGAATAGTATCTTCAGGGGGTTTTCCCATTTAAATTTTAAAAAAAAGAACACTTGAAACAATAGTCAAATCATTTGCTTTACTTCATGTCACTTTTAACATTTCTCTTAGACTTTCAGAAATTCAGTCACACATCTTTGCAATGACAGCTAGAGTGGCATCTGTTTATAAAAAAAAGAGAAGTGTTCTCTGTATGAAAATCTGTATTGCACAATGTTAAAAGAAAATTAAAATGCAAATACAGAAGAAGGTTACTTACTTAGTTCTGCAACTGACACGTGGGATTGGGACACCTAGGATTAGAAATATTCAATTATTTTTAAAATATAAAACTTAAAAATTGTTATTGGTGCACCACTTGGTCTTTGGAGTATGATCAAGTGGGTTTAGAATAGTTAATCAGGTTGAAGGGTTTTTTATTGAAAGTCATATTTAAGAAAGAAAAGTGAAGTTAGAAAAGATTCCACAAGCACTTCTTTACTTAATGTCACAGAATGCAAAAGAGCAACTGTGGTATTGAGGATGAGAAACCAAAGATAAACATAGGAGGAAACAACATTTTCTGTATGAAAAATAAAATTATAATTTTGGTTTTCATTTCCCAGAATTTTGTGTTTTGTTTTGGTTTTTTTCTCTGTGAGGCAACAAAGTTTTCTGGTAAGGGAAAAGAATTACCCCCTGAAGCTGACTGTTGTTCTGCGAAATGCCCTCAGATTTCTGGAGGCACCTATTTTTAATTTAAGACTTCTGTCATGGTTTAACCCCAGCCGGCAATTAAGCACCATGCAGCCGCTCGCTCACTGCCCCCTTCCAGGGGGATGGGGGAGAGAATCGGAAAAAAGTGAAACTCGTGGCTTGAGATAAAGACAGTTTAAATGGACAGAGAATAATAGGAGAGAGAATAATAATAATAATAATAATAAAGGAATACACAAATCAAGTGATGCACAAGGCAATTTCTCACCACCCGCTGACCGATGCCCAGCCCGTCCCCAAGCAGCAATCGCCCCCCCTCCCCCCACCAACTCCCCCCAGTTTCTATACTAAGCGTGACGCCATATGGTATGGAATATCCCTTTGGCCAGGCTGGGTCAGCTGTCCTGGCTGTGCCCCCTCCCAGCTCCTTGTGCCCCTCCTCACTGGCACAGCGCGGGAAGCCAAAAGTCCTTGACTTAGTAGAAGCACCACTTAGCAACGACAAAACCATCAGTGTGTTATCAACATTATTCTCATTCTAAATCCAAACCACAGCACTATATCAGCTACTACAAAGAAAAATAACTCTATCTCAGCTGAAACCAGGACAACTTCTCTAATTTTTTATATTTTTTTTAGCTACACAGTACAGTCCAGTTTTAGGACTCTTTAAAGATGGTTCCTGTTCTATCCTTTGAATAAAGAAGGCACACAGGCATGTGCACAATCAGGTTTATTCATGTGGTTACAGAAAAATCACCAAAGAAAAGACAGACCTGGACACTTTTTTTTTTCCTCATGGTGCATAAAGTGAACATCAAATATATCTAGACTTTTTTAAAAATTTCCTTATATATGGCCAACTGACTCTTTCGCTGCTGATAGGACTTTGGAAAGAAAACCAATATGAGGAACTCATGTTATACCATCTTCTAGAATCACTTTTAACAGTCCTGAGTTGAATGAAATTTCATTCGCTTCAGGGAAAGTTTGCTGAAGTCCTGTGTTGTAGGAGTAGATTCTCCTGTGCTGGGAGACCCAAATAAAAACTTTATTTTTGGCCTTAGGCCAGTCCTGCTTATTACCTGGGAAACTCAGTATCAGTGGGAGGCTTGAACAAAACCTCATTTCTTTGTCCAGCCTGCCAGTTCCTTTACTAACATTGTTCTTCTCGGTGTGGTAAAGCAAATTTGGCGGTAGGGGAGAGGAGTTAGCAACCTATGGTCGTGGGTTTGCATCATGCCAGCTGGATCCTTGCTTACAGCAAGCATTAAGAGATGTTAGCGCAATATGTCTCAATCGTGTTCAAGATCAAAATTATTTCAGAATTAAGCTTCAAAAGGTTAAAGAAAGCTGGAAGTATTCAGGACTTTGCAGGTTTGCATGCATCAGCCCTTAAAGGGTTCGCAATGGGAAGCAACGGAACAACAGGAAAGAGCAAGATAAGGAGAGCAGATTCTGGGAAGGCTGAAGCAAAGATATTGCAACAATCTGACATGGAATGAAACACCAAGGTAAAGCAAAACCTGACCTCGAACTGTGACGCTTAGCTGAGATTTGTTTTTCAGTTCCACAAAAAAATATGTAATTACCTGGAAACTTACTTTTCTTGCTTATTATTGTGTGCCTTCACACTTTCTGATGTCAACGACACCCCCAACGGGCACATCTTAAAGTTGCAAGTTTCTAGCCTGATTACATCCAAGAAGGTCTTGAAATTTTATAAGAAAGTCTATTCTTATTACATTTTCAGCCGTAATTGGAGGGAAGGGAAATTAGAGGCATTCTCCTCCTCCAACAAAATCATAGATATTTTGGTTACCTGATACCTTAAATATGCACCATATCAAAATTAAAATGCCAGGCAGTTTTTGTTTAAAACAAAGGCATTCCAAGGGAAAAATCAGGAAGTTTCCTTTTGGAGATGATGACTTGAAATATATCATTGTTTTTCCAAACACTTTTTTTTTCTTTCTGCACAAAATAAATCTTTGAAACTGAATTAAATTCATAAGACCTTTTGGTAATGCTAACTGCAGTTCTCACAACTCCACCGTAGTATAAGATATTCAAAAATATTTGCAGCAGGAAACTTAAAATATCAGAAAGCATGTTCCAAAGGGATAATTTGAGCTTTGCAGCTAACTTCTACACTCTGATTCAACATTTCTAATTTAGGTAATTGTATATGATTGGAAAAATGGTAGTGCTGCCAAATTCGTATGAGATACAAGCAAATTTGCCACATAAAAAGAATGACATTATTCAACATGGCAGAAACAGCAACGCTAGAGTTTGAATAATTTTTCTGTTAAATGCTACAAGCTTGTCGTGGTTAAGGCTTCCTCCAACATAGTAGAATCAACAATATCATGCTAGAATTAATTTTTCGCCTGTTTTATTTCTTGTCTATATTTTTGCAGCAGTTCTTCACTACTGAGTTCCCAATATAACCTTCTATTAACAACCAAATTATAGCTCTCCGTGCTGGACTTCATACAATGATATCGTATATTCCCGATCCTTCTTGTGTTTTACGCAATTAGCAGCACATTTAGAGACTTACCTGGTAGCTGTCAAGCAACATCAAGCTGGTGGAATTGCAGACACCCTTATTTCAGGAATTGATGAACCTGCTGTTAGTAACAGTCAGCAGAGAGAACCCACCTCAGCATTAGCTCACTTACCAATGGGTTACATCGGTAGAATGTAAACCATCAAAGCAACACCAGAATTTCCTCCTTCAACAAAGACCTAACGTTTACAGCATTGAAAAGAGGTGACTTCCCTCAACTTTTTGGTAAGATAAAATGACTGAGAACTCTGAAAGTAGAGGTCAAGTCAGTGCAGTGCTAAGAATAGCAGGGAGTAATCAACTGGATAATCTTCTGAACAAGGTCTAAATAAGAATGAATATTTAGTATGTTAAAAACATAAACACACCAAAAGAGACTGAAGTCCCTTACCCATTTGCATGTAAGAAACCCATATGGACGTTATGAAGAAACAAGGCTGAGCTCTCATATGGTATAAATCAGGACAGCATTAATCAATTTTGTGTTTCTCGAAGGAAGGAAAGAAAGAAGGAAGAAACATTTTGTGTGAAAATTATTTTCCGTTTATAAAAGCAGCCCTATGTTTTTGGAAATTTACCCTCAAATTAGGATCACTTTTTCATGGCATGACTTGGATTTTTAATCAAGAGCAGACATCGAAGGGAAGTTAGTCGTAAGCATCTGACCCAACTTCTATTTTCCTCCTTGTCCCGTCTGAGCTGAAATACGTATAGCCGAATGAGGTTGAAGGTGGCTCAAGGTGCAATTTGTAACCCATGAGTAACCTGTCCATATCCACTGGCTGATTCAAGGAGGTGTACAGACTTGCAACTACCTGTTGCTAAAGGATCTTTTAGCTCAGACAATGAAGAATCCAGTTTTTATTAGCTAGAGGTTTGGGACAAATTGTGAGGTCAGCAGTGTTTCTGCATCTGGTCTTCATTTGGCGAGGCCAGATCCATAAGCTTGAACTGTTGAAATCAGAGATCACATTTTCTTTTCATTTTTCAACTCAGTGTCTTAGAAGCAGGATCAGAATTATGCAGAGAAAAAAATAATAATTGCACACACCAATTATATGTACTTAAAACCCAACAATATATGTGTTTTTAAAAGGAATTAAAACAAACCCATGAATTCCAGCTCAAGATTCAAGCCTGAATATAGTGGAATTTTCTGACTCTAGTTCCAGCAATTACATGCATTTGTTGAGATCTGTCAAGAAGCCAAAATGAGGTGAATGAAGAGGTCCCCCATTAGGTTCCCACTGGTAGCCCATAAGGTCTTGTCTTCAGCCTGGGTATTGCAGGCAGCACTTTAGCAGCATTGCACAGGATCTCAGGGACCTTGCCGAGCAGAAATGAGTAGAAATCTTCCATTAGAAATCAATTACTTCTAATAAGTAATTACGCTGGATGTGTAAACTGCCATCCCAACAGGGAGTCGGAGCAAATGCCCACCTTCCTGCAGAGTCCAGGTCAGTTGCAGTAATTTGCTAGCTACCTTAGGTTTAAAACCATGTGAATTCAAGGGCAGGTGGGGACATTTGTCTGAATCTGCTTCTGCTACTTGATTGCATTTATTAGACATATCAATCATGCATTTTCTGGATCACTTGTGATTCGTGCGCTCAGTATATAGCTGATACAACTCATACCTTGTGCGATACTGGAAGGAAGGTTGTAAATGTGCATGTGTTTTTTCATGCTCATGTTTTTGCTGTCTCAGTCATATTCATTCTGGTGTTTTCCGCTCTTTACTGAGCCTGGTGAGGAGTCTCAGAAAGTGGCTACCTTTTTGAGCATCTTCATAGGGATGCTACAATTTCTTCTCCCTTGAAAGAGCTCAACTTGGCCCAAAACATGAGGACTCACTGGATCAACTGGGAAGAAAAACCCTTGGTTGGAAGGGATCGTACTTGAAGTGCCATCTTTGCTGTACTGGATTTTTTCCCTTCTCCACACCTGCAAATTCTGTACACTCAACAAACTATGAAATGGAGTCCAGCATAGCCTCTGAGGAAGCACGTCCCCACCTAGACCAAGGAGAGATCTTTTTGCACAAAGGCAAGTTGTCACCTTGCTGCATCTTCCACAAGTGACTTCCAACCAGTAGTACTTAAACTATTTTTACTGTTGAGATTGGCTTGTTTATTATGAGGCTGAGGAACAAGCAGGAGGAGTTGGAAGCCACCATGCTGCTAGAAAGCTATGATCTAGTTGCCATTACTGAAACTTGGTGGGACAAATCCCATGACTGGAGTGCAGCTATCGATGGCTACAGGCTGTTCAGAAGGGACAGGTGAGGAAGGAGGGGCAGAGGCGTTGCCCTCTACATCAAGAAATGGATAGAGTCTGAGGAGCTGCCTCTGAAAAATAGCCACAAGCAAGTTGAAAGCTTATAGGTAAGGATCAGAGACCAAGACAACAAAGGGAACCTTGTGGTTGGGGTCTACTACAGGCTGCCCGATCAAGGGGAGCCTATTGACGAAGCCGCCTTACTCCAGCTACAGGAGGCATCGTGCTCGCAGGCTCTCATCCTGCTGGGGGGCTTCAACCACCCCGACATCTGCTGGAATATCAGCACGGCGAGCTGCAGGCAATCCAGGAGACTCCTGGAGTGCATGGAGGAGAACTTCTTAAGCCAGGTGATAGACAATCCTACCAGAGGGGATGCGATACTGGACCTGATGGTCACCAATGCAAGTGAGCTAGTCGGTGATGTCAAGATTGGAGGCAGCCTGGGCTGCAGTGATCACGCACGGGTGGAGTTCACAGTCCTGAGGGATATGGGTCAGGCAAAGAGTGAGGTCAGGGCCCTGAATCTTAGGAAAGCAAACTTCCAGCTCTTCAATGAGTCAGTCAGTAGGACCCCCTGGGAAAGTGCCCTCAGGGACAAGGGAGCAGCACAGAGCTGGCTGATCTTTAAGGAGGCTTTCCACAGAGCGGGAGAGTTCCTGATCCCCAAGTGTAAAAATCAGGCAAGGAAGGCAAGAGACCAGCATGGCTGAGTTGAGACCTGCTGGTCAAACTAAAAGGCAAGAAGGAAATGCACAGGAGGTGGAAGCAGGGACAGGAATCCTGGGAAGAGTATAGGGACGCTGCCCGGTTGTGTAGGGATGGGGTCAGGAAGGCCAAGGTGCAGCTGGAGCTGAACTTGGCAAGGGATGCAAGGAATAACAAGAAGGGTTTCTACAGGTCTGTCAGCCAGAAAAGGAAGATCAAAGAAAGCGTACCCCCCTGATGAGCAAGACTGGCAAACTGGTAACAACGGCCGAGGAGAAGGCTGAGGTACTCAACAACCTTTTTGCCTCAGTCTTCACTGGCAACCTCTCCTCCCACACCTCTCGAGTGGATGGACTGCAAGACGGGGACTGAGGGAGCAAAGTCCCTCCCACTGTAAGAGAAGATCAGGTTCGTGACCACCTGAGGAACCTGAACGTACATAAGTCTATGGGACCTGATGAGATGCATCCCAGAGTCCGGAAGGAATTGGCTGATGTAGTTGCCAAACCGCTCTCCATGATATTTGAAAAGTCCTGGCAGTCAGGCGAAGTCTCTGGGGACTGGAAAAAGGGAAACATTGCCCCCATTTTTAAAAAGGGTAGGAAGGAGGACCCTGGGAACTACCGACCTGTCAGCCTCACCTCTGTGCCTGGGAAGATCATGGAACAGATCCTCCTAGAAGCAATGCTGAGGCACATGGAGGACAGGGGGGTGATTGGAGACAGACAGCACGGCTTCACCAAGGGCAAGTCCTGCCTGACCAACCTAGTGGCCTTCTATGATGGAGTGACTACATCAGTGGACAAGGGAAGAGCTACGGATGTCGCCTGTCTGGACTTCTGTAAGGCCTTTGACATGGTCCCCCACAACATCATTCTCTCCGAATTGGAGAGATACGGATTTGATGGGTGGACTGTTTGGTGGATGAGGAATTGGTTGGATGGTTGCATCCAGAGGGCAGTGGTCAATAGCTCAATGTCCAGATCAAGATCGGTGACAAGTGGTGTCCCTCAGGAGTCTGTATTGGGACCATTACTCTTTAATATCTTCATCAATGACAGAGACAGTGGGATCGAGTGCACCCTCAGCAAGTCTGCAGATGATACCAAGCTGAGTGGTGCGGTGGACACGCTTGAGGGATGGGATACCATCCAGAGGGACCTGGACAAGCTCGACAGGTGGGCCCAGGCAAACCTCATGAGATTCAACAAGAACAAATGCAGGGTCCTGCACCTGGGTCAGGGCAACCCCCAGTATCAAGACAGGCTGGGGGATGAAGGGATCGAGAGCAGCCCTGCTGAGAAGGACTTGAGGGTATTGGTGGATGAAAAGCTGGACACGAGCCGGCACTGTGCACCCACAGCCCAGAAAGCCAACCGTGTCCTGGGCTGCATCCCCAGCAGCATGGCCAGCAGGGCGAGGGAGGGGATTCTGCCCCTTTGCTCCGCTCTGGTGAGACCCCACCTGGAGTACTGCTCCAGCTCTGGGGCACCCAACACAAGGACATGGACCTGCTGGAGTGGGTCCAGAGGAGGCCACGGAGATGATCCGAGGGCTGGAGCAGCTCTGCTATGGAGACAGGCTGAGAGAGCTGGGGTTGTTCAGCCTGGAGAAGAGAGGGCTCCAGGGAGACCTTATTGCAGCCTTTCAGTACTTAAAGGGGGACTATAAGAAAGATGGGGACAGACTTCTTAGCAGGGCCTGCTGTGACGGGACAAGGGGTGATGGTTTTAAACTAAAGGAGGGGAGATTTAGACTAGACATAAGGAAGAAGTTTTTCACACTGAGGGTGGTGAAGCACTGGCACAGGTTGCCCAGAGAGGTGGGAGAAGCCCCATCCCTGGAAACATTCCAGGTCAGGCTGGAGGGGGCTCTGGGCAACCTGATCTAGTTGAAGATGTCCCTGCTCATGGCAGGGGGGTTGGACTAGATGAGCTGTAAAGGTCCCTTCGAGCCCAAACCATTCCATGATTTTATGATTGTTTCTATGATTCTATGAATCAAGTTTGGAAACACCCAGCAATGGAGAAGCAATATTTACTGTTAAAGATGGTGCAGTAAATTAAAAGACAGCTACCATTTGGAATAGCACCAGCACGGGTATTTCCCTTTTCTGAACGTTTTCCTTCTCTGCTATTCCTCCTGCTAAACGTCTGCGTTGTGTCTGAGTGCAGGAGTCCACAAATGCACAGGTTGTCTCACTGCTCTCAGCAGAATTATTTTCATTCAGAAGAATCATTTGTAACAGTGAACTCTGAGTGTCACTTACAAGGAAATCCAGACGTATTTGAAAAGGTATACGAAATTAAAACTTAAATCAGTAAATACCACAAAGAAAAAAAAGATCTAGCTACATTTGTGCAATTTCTATCTATTTATATCTAACTACAGTTCTACACATTTTTATTTATATGTCATCAAGCAGGTAATAATTGACACATGCAGACACCTGTAATACAAACCATTTTTGCTTGCTATTGTTTGTGCTGCATGCTCATGAGCTTTAGTTATGTTTTGAACAACCCGTGAGTTAAAATTGCAAATACCTACAGATCTGAGTCTGCCTTGAGCAGCCTTTTTGGTTCTGATTCCTGACCTACTTTAGAGGTTTTGTTTTTTTGCTGAAGGTAGCACCCAGCTTTTCAAAACAAGAAATGCTGAGCTAGAGAAATATTTCTAAACAATAACTTAGTTTGAGAACAGTCACTAACTGTAGACTATCTAAGTTCTGGGAATGAAGGATTGTATCAAGCCAAGGACCAACAATTTTGTTTCTCTAGGTAACTATACAGTGCCTTGAAGTGGATTTTATGGGGAGCAACGCAGGCGATGGAGGAGGAAGGAAAGGGTGAGAACAGGCGAGCGGTAGCTCACCCACTAGTGCTGCACGTTGCCATATCTATGTCCTGACTTGTGTGATGCCAACACAGCCACGGGACTCAGTTTCCATGACGGCCACTGAAGTTAATCAAAGACGAAGGGTGGATGATGAGGGCACTAGAAGAGAAAGCACGAAATCCAAATCCATGTCCCGAGACACCATTAACTTGCTTTGCAATCTTAACCAATGCTGGGTGCTTTTATTACCTCCCCAATATGGGTCTGTCTTTCCCATCCTTTTAGTCAAATAACGATGTCTAAAGTTTGTAGGTATTGTATATGGCACAAGAGAAACTTATTCTTTGAGTGTACCATAATTAAAAAAAACAATTTTTTTGTATGTGATGGAGATGCTGCCATTGCTGTATGTCCAGAGGAATCACATTGCGTGACATTTTGTAAAGCAGCTCCCCATCAATGACTTTCACTGAACTCTCTTCCGTCGCCTGTCATCGTAAAGTAGTGTGTGCAATATTCAGAAGTCAAAATCAATAGCAACAAGGAAAATATATGTCCTTTGGGCCCACCTGCTGCTAATTTCAATGGCTGTCCAACACCTGAATGCTACAGTGACAGGATTTCAGACAGCTGATTAGACAGCACTTCTGCAATAGTCATGTAAAATAAAATGCTATTGTAGCTAATATACAATTTTCTGGAGATCAGGGCTTTGCATACAAAACATTGATACGAATATGTGTTATTTAACTTAATATTTATCAGATTATATAGGGAAAATAAACCATCTTCAGCAAAAGCGGAACGCCTGCAGTTCTATAAAGGGGAAAAAAATCTAGCAGATTTCCAAATAAAAATTCAAATAGGCTTTAACTTTTACAGCTTTGAGTACCAATAGGTAGATTAAAAGTTAGCTTGAAAAAATGCCTGAGGGAGCAAACAGTTGCTTAATGAGGATACATGGAATGAAATTAAAATGCAGCCTTAATAAAGATAAATTCAAAATGTAATGTTAGCAAAGTCATATTATTTAAATCACATTCCCATCTATAAAGTGACTACATTTGGTCTATCTGGAAAAACAGAATGAAGAAAACATACACAAACCCTCTAATGATCTCCCAAATCTCAAAGGTTGACTTCAAAATTATGGAACAGGATTTAGCCCACAGAGAATATGAAAGGTTCCTTATAGTGCAGAAATCCTCATTTCAACTTAGTGAATCTTCAAAGCTGTCTTCCCAAAAGGGCTGGATGTGCATGTTTTGGCTAGTGAGAAACAGATTAGTTTTGCTAAATATTAATAAGTCTTCCCTATGTGCTTTAGTACTTGTTAGATTCTCGTGCTGTTTTCCTTAGCAGTTAGAGTGTCTTATTGATCTGACACAGGTATTTCACTGTACAGTCACAGTGACACTGAACACACCGATGTTAAAAATAAGACCTGCCAGACTCAGAGCTCAGTTGACAGACGTCAGCAGCAGCGCGTACTCCCTCAGACGTAGCTCTCATTCAGCTCAGCCCTATGACTTTATCATTTATAATATTGCACTGAGGTGCCCTAACATATCGTCCATGATCTTCTCCAGTCCCAACGTGAGTGAAGACACTGCCTGTCTATTGGCTTCGAGGGAGCAGAATTAGGCCCTTGCTGCACTTGTTCGAAAGCTCTGATGGAATGTCTGAAACCCCCCTGTCCTTTATCTCCCCAAACCCCCACCAGGCCAACAGTTACCCGAGAACAGATTTCCTGCTGGGTTAATTACCTTTAATTGTGACACTAACCCTTACCAGCATTCTCATGGTCTCATATGGATGCAGATGGGAGAGACAATAATTTTAATGGAACCAGAGACATATTAAACAAAACTTTATTGCAGACCTTCCTCTGCTTCCAGTAAAGTCTGTAATGAAGCTCTCACTGCCTTCAACAAGAAGTGTGTAATGAATGATGAAATTTTTACTTTGTGAGATGCTCAGTGTTCATTAATCTTTCCTCTGCAATATTTGCATACCTTGGGGACAAGAAAAAACAACCAGAAGGGAATATTAAGGGAAGTGGCCCACCGGCCAGCCCTCACTTATATCGGGCATGACGTCTATGGTATGGAATACTCTCTTTGGCCAGTTTGGATCAACTATTCCGGCTCTGCCCCTCCCAAGTTTTTGCACCTGCACATGAGCAAAACCTGGGAAACTGCAAAATGTCCTTGGTCATTCAGCAGCAACCAGCAACATCAGTGTGCTGTCACCGTTCTTCTCACACTAAATCCAAAACACAGGAGCTGCTGGAGACAAAACCAGCTCCGTCCCAGCCTAAACCAGGACAACACCCTAACGTGTCACTGATTTCTTGAGAAAGTAAGCTGAATATCTCGGAGAAAATATCCACCTACCAGTCTTCAGCAGTGTCCTACTGGAAATGTTTACCCAGGAATATAAGAAAGAAAATATAAGAGTGATCCTTCCCATGATACATTCTTGCAGCCTCCAGCCATTATTGGTGTAGAGGAATTTTTAACTCAGGTTTTCAACTGAAGTATCATTAATTTACCTCATTCCTTTTCGAACATGTTTACAATAGCCCATGGTGGTGAGTTCCTCAGTTCAACTGCACCTCATGAAGAAGGTATTATTTTTTGTTTTAAACTTGCTGCCTGATAATCTCCTTGTGCGTCCCTTCCTTCATTTATTACAGCAATGAATAAACTTTCTCTGTTCACCTTCTCCATGCTATCAATTTATTTATTGCATCTCCTTTTAGTTATTTTTTCCACATTGAGGAGTCCTAACCAAGGAAAACTGAAGGTTTTCTCTACCTCTGATCATCTTTGAGCACCTTTCTTTGTACCATTTCTGGGGGTGACAGATTTTAATTGAGGGAAAATTAACTTCATCCTTTATTCGAAGTAGGGGTTTATGCAATCAGATGCTGTCTTTAATTTTTATTTCCCAAATAATTCCTACATTTTTGAAGGAACTGACCATGACCATGCAGGGAGTGAATGAAGAAAAAGGGAACCTAACTCATGGCTGTTTGGCAAGTGCTCTTATTCCTCAACTGCTCTGCCTCCTCGGGTGTCAAATATAATTCCAGAAATAGTTTAGGGGCTGTATAAGGTGGAAGTTCGGTGCAGGGTATCACGCTTAGTCCTAATAAGAACACAGTTGGTATATACAAGCCTGCCACACCCTGACAAATATCCCATTACATGATACAGCAAAATGTGTTCAGTGTGTATGGAAAGAGACATGTTGAAGCAAGTCTTCATCCCACATTTGAAGTGACATTTCTTATATAAGGAGCTGGTTGTAAGATTGAGAAAAATCACCGAGAACAATTCGCTGTATAGTAAAACACTTCTCACGTAGCTGAGACAGCCTTCAGCGCAGCAGCATGCAGCGTGTACTGCTCCGAGGCTTATTAGAATTCTGGTGAACAAGCTTCTACAATTATGATTTGATTTTAATTAGTTTAGATATTAGCAGAATAGGCCCCAGCAGTCTTTAAATGTCACTGAGTTTCCCAGAAGGCCAAGGGTGTCTCAGCCATCTTTCTTGCTTTGTCCAAAGGGCCTCCGGGAAACCAAGAAAAAGCCAAGAAATATCAAAGACTCCAGCGTACTGTGGTCACCCACACTAATCAGCACTGGGTCTGTTAAGTGTCTCTTTGACTTACATTACCAAACCTTTTAAAAGAAGCACATTTTAATAATTTCCTGAAATTACCCACTAAGGGCATATGTAACATTTAGCACATTATTATATACACTGCAATGAGGTTCATCAATCAATCAAAACCGAGTGCAATGTGCGTGTTTTAAGCTACTTCACAGAAGAGGCTGTTGTTGTTGAGAACTTTTCAAAACACATTGGTACAAGTCTACTGGGGTGGTAATTAATGAGGAAGAAGGTGACCGGTGCCATTGTGCAGGGGGAAAATATTATCAGGTTGATTCCGACTGTGGAGCCGCTTTTTTGTTAGCTGAAGCAGTTGATTTGCTTTTGTGAAGCTCAGAGATTGAAGGGTCCTTGAGGAATCTGAAGGCCTTGACTGTTGTTCAAGTGAGTACTCTAACTTTGAGGAGAAGAAGAAAGAAATGTAGAGCTAAAAAAGTTAGAGCATAACTCTGTGGAGGGAATTTAGTAGGCAAAACACTATGCCAAATATTATTTTTATCATTATACAATTAAAAATAGTTGCTAGACTTAAAAATGGCCACAGTAGATTATTAATTTAAGGTTCAAGAAAACTAAGAAAACTGAATATGAGCCAGCAGTGTGCCCAGGTGGCCAAGAAGGCCAACGGCATCCTGGCCTGTATCAGCAATAGTGTGGCTACCCTTCTTACCTCTGTTACCCCAGAGGCGCTACCACCATCGCTGATGGGCTCGGCCTTGACAAGCGGCAGGTCCGTCTTGGAGCCGGCTGGCATTGGCTCTGTCGGACATGGGGGAAGCTTCCAGCAGCTTCTCACAGAAGCCACCCCTGTAGCCCCCCCACTACCAAAACCTGGCCACGCAAACGCAATACACTGAGACATACTAAGTTCTGTAGAGAATAGCATGCCAAGAATAAGACATTAACATAAACTCTGGCCATTAAAATGATCAAGTAGAAGTAAGAGCTGATTTGACATGTGTTCCAGACAAAGCTTGAAGTGCCAGCTCCTCACCTGAATTGTTATCATGGGCAAAGCTGTAAAGTCACATCCGAAAATGCTCGTGAGGTACCTCCAATGTTGTGATGAGACGGACTATGTAACTACCCCAAGGAATATTCTCTGGGGTGGCAGAGCTGTTCCCAACTAGAGTCCCTCTTTTCCTTGGCCCTGAAGCCAAGGTTGGCAATGTTCACGCTAACTTACACTTTTGCACTTGCCTCTGGATCTCTGTGGGGCTTTGTGTGGAGTGCCTATGGCTCCAAGACATACAGTTATTTTCTATATGAATTTTTCTTTTTTCAGTCAGAAGTGTTGACAACCAGAATGGTGTTTTCTTGGCATAAAACTAAGTAATACTTCATGTGTGCAACACAAATGCATGCAGCAGTCTTTGAGGTTGCAAAGCTTACTGTGATGTATTGGAATACCACGTAAGGATGGAAGTTAAACCTGAAGCGTTTTGGTCCACGTGCCCCGTGAGATATGGGCTGCCATGTGCTATCCCCAAGCCATGCTTAGGCTCTGTCTGGAAGATTTTTTATTGGTACAGATCACAACTATGGCAGAGAACACGCCAGCAGTAAAGCAGGAGGGATGATAAGCAGTTGGGTATGTGGGGTCACTTTCTGTCCTGTTTTATTTACAATCAATGTTAAAGCTGAGGTAGTAAAGCTGTGAAAAGCTGCCCGTTGTTTTCAGAGAGAAGTATTCACTCAGGCGTTGCTAGTTTGCCAGCTAGCAAACACCTAGCAATTATAACGGGCAGGAGAGGGGTGGCTTTGTGAAACTGCAACACTCTCACCTGGGAGGTCGTTAGCGGAGAAAGGTATCACAGGCCAAACCGTCTCAACATGGGGAATTTTACTTAATTCAACTTACTGCCAATTGACACAAATTTCTGATTACTGAAGAAAAATGTAGGGAAACATCGTCTCTTCCCCCTAACTCAGGCTGAACTTCAGTCAACACCTTTTCTCCCCTCTTCCTCGTTTCATACCTCCCTGTTTCTTTGATGTGTGCTACGCTTATCCTGTTCCAATTCTTCTGCTGATGTGCTGAGCGGCGTGGGAGGTTGGAGTCTTGCAGTGGAGTCTAGTTCTTTGCTTCTTATTCATTTTCCTCTGCTCCAGCATGGGTCCTTCAGAGACTGCTGTCCCTCGGTGGTCTTCCTGCCCCTGGGTGCAATAAAACAGTGTATCTGTGTGCTGTTCTTTCTGCCCTGAAGCAGTTTCTGGACCTTGAGTCACCAATACTCAAGTCTGGTTCTCATAAGGATCTGTGGCTTATGCAATTTAGCTGAGAGTGTGCATGTGTGCATGCTTTCACACGTCTATCAGTTTCTCCCCAATGACTTTTTAACTTATTTGTCATTGTCAACATAATTTCAGAGATTGACAACTCTTTCAACGACATCAAGTTCACAGAAATGTCACTGGCTAGCTCGGTAAAGGAGAAAAACCTTTTTTTTGTGATTCTATCAAGAGACAGCTGCAGGACGAACTCAACACTTGATTATTAGCGAAGCTACGGAGAAGGGGCACTACGTACCTCAGCAGTGGGAAAATCTCAGTGCTTGCCATTTATTAGAGATCAGAAAGTCCAAACTCATCACTTCAAACCATAAGAAACCACGCCGCATTCTTTCCACTGTTCTGGAAAGCAGCAGTTGGTGAATGAGGTGGATTGAGAACTGGCTGAATGGCAGAGCTCAGAGGGTGGTGATCAGTGGCACAGAATCTAGTTGGAGGCCTGTAGTGAGTGGTGGTCCCCAGGGGTTGGTACTGGGCCCAGTCTTGTTCAGTTTATTCATCAATGACCTGGATGAAGGGACGTACCTTCAGCAAGTTTGCGATGACACGAAACTGGGAGGACTGGCTGATACACCAGAAGGCTGTGCTGCCATTCAGCGAGACCTGGACAGGCTGGAGCATTGGGCAGAGAGGAACCTCGTGAGGTTCAATGCTGGCAAGTGCAGGGTCCTGCACCTGGGGAGGAACAACCCCATGCACCGGTACAGGTTAGGGGTGACCTCCTGGAAAGCAGCTCTGCGGAGAAGGACCTGGGAGTCCTGGTAGACAACCAATTCACCATGAGCCAGCAATGTGCCCTTGCAGCCAGGAAGGCCAACGGCACCCTGGGGTGCATTAAGAAGAGTGTGGACAGCAGGTCGAGGGAGGTTCTCCTCCCCCTCTACTCTGCCCTAGTGAGGCCCCATCTGGAGTCCTGCGTCCAGTTCCAGGCTCCCCAGTTCAAGAAAGATGAGGAACTACTGGAGAGAGTCCAGCGGAGGGTACAGAGATGATGAGGGGCCTGGAGCATCTCTCCTGTGGGGAAAGGCTGAGGGAGCTGGGGCTGTTCAGCCTGAGGAAGAGAAGACTGAGAAGGGACCTCATTAATGCTTATCAATATCTCAAGGGCGGGTGTCAAGAGGATGGGGCCAGACTCTTCTCAGTGGTGCCCAGCGACAGGACAAGGGGCAACGGGCACAAACTGGAACACGGGAAGTTCCGCCTGAACAGGAGGAAAAACTTCTTCGCTGTGAGGTGCCAGAGCCCTGGCCCAGGCTGCCCAGGGAGGGTGTGGAGTCTCCTTCTCTCGAGAGATTCCAACCCACCTGGATGTGGCCCTGTGCAGCCTGCGCTGGGTGACCCTGCTCTGGCAGGGGGATGGAGTGGATGATCTCCAGAGGTCCCTTCCAACCCCTACCATTCTGTGTGATTCTTTGTGTGGATATCTTCTCCTGCGGAGAACCTTCTCCAGGGTCATATTCTGCAATAGAGTTGTTCTGAGTCAACTGAGAATAGGATCTTTTTCCTTCTGACTCTATTTCCTCTTGTATTTTAGATGAGAGATTGTCCCTACTTTATATAGAAATAACTTGGTTTTAACAGCTATACTACCCCAAAACTGATGGATTAGTTACACTGTGTTTATACATCTACACTTACCTCAATGGTGTAGATTTTGACTTGATCTTATAACATTAGCCTTATAGCAGGGTAGTGGCTCAGATTCTGAAGTACTTTCTTCTGATTTGCGAGCAGAAAATTATGCAAGAAGAGAACTAACCTGCACCATGCAAGAGCTGTGGTTCTGTAGACCAAATCCTCTGGCCTATTTCCCAGTACTTGCTCAGGGCTTCCTCTTTGTTTACGTATATAGGCTGGATTCTGGCTTGAGGCGTCGCACGACTGATCAAGGACTGTGCAGAAGTTGTATATCCTTTTGATTAGCTCAGGCAGGTGTTGCATGAGAGTTGCCTCTGACTTCCAGTCCTCCCTTTCCTTTGTTCTCATTTGTGTGTGTTCACGAAGCAACATACTTTGGACCTGTGGTTTTGAGAGAATGCTGCCATTCATCCAGCACCCACGCATTTGTGTTATAAACCAACTTGAAAATACAAAGGTAAGGAAGCTTCAGCTCTTCATCAGTTTTCCCCAAGTTATTTCCTCTCTTATTTCTTGCCCACTCTGAGCTCGGGCAGAAGACAGCCCAAGGTCTGAGCAGAGCAGGTAGCAGTTGCAAAGGCTGCTCGGATCTGCCTTTTCTTGGGGTTCAGCTGAAGCCCGTGTTTATCTGTGTACAAACTGTCTTCACATGGCACCGTTTAGCAGGACAGATGCCACCAAAATTAGGTAATTAGCTTTGTTCCGACTTCTAGTCAAGAATATTTGCTACTGAAGCGACAGGATTGGTGTGTCATAAGCAACATGGAATCAGTCTTCAGCACAAGTCTTTCTTCTCTCGTTTTCAGTCACTCGCAGCTTTTGTCTAAGTGAAGGGATTTGATAGAGGAAAAGCAACTGAGATATGTTACATTAAAGAGCTTATCATTGACAGTGCTTTATATTTAATTACAGCTTTGATTCCTGTTTGAGAATAGCTATAAGGCATCTATTGTTTACAGTCACCTCTGTCTCATTAACAGCAGAAAAACTCTCTTTTTTAGTTTTTTTCCACTGGCATTTTTTGCTACTGTGAAACAGTGAATCAAGTCTAACAATTCTGAAAGTTTGGTGTACGGCAGATTTTTTTTTTTAAGGGATCATTCAGATATATCTTCAACCAGAATTTACTTTCCAAAGAAATAATTTCTTATCAAGAATAACAGATTTACCTTTTCTATTCTTCTGGACAGAAGCTAAAAATACTGTTACCACTCATCCAGCCTGCCTAACTGGAAATCTTGCCCCTTATATGACAGATACCTTATTTCTTAAACAGTGGACACATCAGTTATGCATAACAGTTTTACTTATGCCAACTATTTTGTTGCACAGGAAGATTTATACAAGGGTGGGAGGATCACATGAAAGTGTGAAAATTAGGAAAATTAATTAATTTACTAGAAAAGGTTAGAAGACTATGAGGTATTAATTCAATAAGAAACTGCGATACATATAAGTATGATTAAAAAAGATACAAATAGATTAAGGGCTAACATGTTTGTAAGAAAGATATAGATTTTAAGAAGACAGTGATGCACAGCCACAGAAACATAATCACAGATAACGAAGCATCTGAAAATGCCCCTGTGAATATTTTCTATGTAAAATGAGTCATTTATTTTCATTTTAAGAAAGGAATACAGTCAACTATAAGCATACGTAATTGTAATTGTAAACACATAATTAGAAACTGTAACAATGAGTTAAACGTTAAGAAACCACATCTGCTCCCCAAGTTATTGTTTGCTGCTAGAATTCTCCTCTTCTGTATATCACTAAACAAAAAAGACCAGGACTCGTTCTCTGTCCTTGAGAGCAGCTGGGAGGAGACAGCTTGCATCCATATGCTTGGACACTCTTGCTCCTGAAAATAGGGTGTCTGTGTCCCACCTGCCACTTGGAAATGGCTCCTACATCGTGTTAACCCCTGAAGAGTGTTCAGACACTGCCTGCACGGGCACGAGCTCACAAGGACCAAAAACACGGCAAGGAGCATTTAGACAAGTCAGGATGATTGCAGGGTGGTACCCAAGCCTCTTTCCATGTTCCTCCTGGTGGGAGAGACTGGTAGATAAACAGGGCTTGGGAAGTATGAACTGGATGGAAGGATCGGTTCAGAAAGAGCTAGTTATACGTACAGGGAACTGAGGAAGTCACTGTAGAAACACAAATCTCAGCTAAGCAATATGCAGAAAAGGGAGAGAAGACCGGGTCACCAGAGATCCCGGAGTGGACGCTAGAGCCCTGAAATACATTCTAGCCCACAGACGACATCTTCCATACCCTATTGTGTCCAAAATTTTAGAAATGGGATATGTATTTTTTTCTTATCCCCTTTCTCAAGCCAACATGTACAGAAATATACATCACATGCATGCCAACATCATGGCAGAAGAATTAGAGATGAACCATGGCATCAACCCTTATTCTAGACTATAAAACTCAGTGCAGCAAATATGTCCTCTCAAGTGATCTCTGCCACATCACGCGGCTGATGGTTGGTAAATGTTCCCTCCAGCCTGTTCCCTTTTTCCTGACCCCAAAAAACAGCGAGCTGAAAAATGTAATTCTTTTGTCCTCGCCTTTCTTTTCCTATATTGACATTCTTGTATTCTCAGCCCCATCTTTCAGCATGCTGTACTATGAATAGGTATATTAAAAGTCAAATAGTGATTTAGATAAGTTATAAAGATTCCTGCTTATCCCAAGGAGCAGGCGTGGGAACCTCATCGTGACTTTGCTTCTTTTCGTGTACAGAAGTAGGAGTTTGACTGACTTACACCTTTATCAGAACTCAGTCATAATGTGTCTCTGTGTTTTCTTAAGGGAGCTTTAGCTACCCCTTCTCGTTGGATGTCTATTAAGAGTGTTCTTCCTGGGTCTCTCTTTGTGGAAATCGCATCTGTGGGTTACTTTGCCCTACTTCGCAGCTACAAGAGCAGCAATCCCAGTTACCCACAAATAAAAGGAAAACCAAGAAATGTTAAACTGCTGTTCACTGTGCCTCAGCTAGACCTTTCCTTGCAAAGGGGCAATGGGAATACTTATTTTTCCAGTGTTACACTGTCAGAAGGAACGCTCAGGCAGAATGCAATGCTATGCTGCTTATAAAAACCTTTATTCACAGATAAGGGGGTTGGTTTTTTTTTCTTCTCTTCTTTTCTTCTTTTTTCCTTTTTTTTTAAAAAAAAATTGTACTTAAGGTCTTAGTATGCCCTGGTATGGTGCAGTAAAGCCCCACAAAGAATTACAGTCATAATCATCTAAAGCAGACAAAGTATCCAGATAGTATGTGCTAAGTAAAGCAGGATAAATCCAGCAGGGTTCTGTTAGCAAAGGGCTCAGTGGATTAGGCTCGACGCTTGGTTCACAGGGGTTGCAAAGTGAACAAACACCTGGCACTTTCTTTAGAAACTCAAAAAAAAGAAAGAAAAAAAATAGAAAAGAAAAAGTAACCTGTAAATGTTCCCTTCTCCACATCACACCTTCCCCTCCGCAGTCTAATTGTTTTTCCTGAAAACTCCTTTCCAGCAGTTCCCCTTTGCATAGCTTCACCCCACACAGCCGCTTACTTTTTTTGCTTTCGGGATAGAATGGGCGGAAGGTGACACAATGCAGTATTTATAAAGGCAATGAAGTGCATGGAAGACAGTCGTCCAGCTACTCAGCCACACGGGCAACTTCACTTTGTCTTTATTGGCCTGTCATGTCATGGTGGTATCAATAAAAATGAGGAACTTCATATCAATCAATAAAAATGGAGGACTTCCAGCCTTTCATAGTATCATAGAATGGTTTGGGTTGGAAGGGACCCAAAAGATCATCTCATTCCAACCCCCCTGCCATGGGCAGGGATGCCTTCCACTAGACCAGGTTTCTCAAAACCCTGTCCAACCTGGCCTTGAACACTTCCAGGGATGGGGCAGCCACAGCTTCTCTGGGCAACCTGTACCAGGGCCTCACCACCCTCAGAGTGAAGGATTTCTTCCTCATATCTAATCTAAATCTACCCTCTTTCAGTTTAAAGCCATTACCCCTTGTCCTATCACTCCATGCCCTTGTCAAAAGTCCCTCTCCAGCTTTCTTGTATGCCCCCTTCAGGGACTGGAAGGCTGCTAGAAGGTCTCCCTGGAGCCTTCTCTTCTCCAGGCTGAACAAGCCCAACTCTCTCAGCCTGTCTTCATCGGAGAGGTGCTCCAGCCCTCTGATCATCTCTGTGGCCTCCTCTGGACTCCCTCCAACAGCTCCATGTCCCTCTTTGTTCTGTTAGGTTTGAAATCAGAGACTAGAGAATTTTCCAGTGATATGTGAGCAATGTCAGCAAATATTACAATAAAAAAATATTAAACTGATAAGGCTGTGGGGAATGAAGAAGGGTCTGTCTGTTGGCATCTCTCTGTGAAAAAGCTTGAGAAGGAGCAGGGATAGGGAAGCTCTATTTACATGTGTCACTCCATCATTTTGAGATTTTTTGGTTAAACTATGTTACATTTCTTGGATGGGGGGGTAGGAAACATTATTATTTCAAAATCTGACAAAGGGCATCAACACATTTCCAAACATGCTTTTGGTGTGAATTTATGATAACTAAAACTCAGCCTGGGATGGCTGGGTAACGAAGCTGGCCATACAAAAAAGAAGGGGTTCTCGCTTTGTTGATAGAAGTAACTCCTTTCTGAAGCGACAAACCTGAGCTGGGTAGCAAGAGAAAGAAGATGACAGAGTGCTCAGCTGTAGCTGAAGGGTCTGGTGATACATGAGTCCATGGGCTTTGACACACCCTTTTTCATCTCCTGGATGGGACCTCTCTGTCACAAGTTTCGTATTGCTCATCAGACATGTGGAGGAAGTATCATCTTCTATGAAAGTTTTAACCCATTTTGAGCATTTCCACATAGTTTCCCATTTATTCCAATGAAAAAAACCAACCCCTCCTCCATTATAAGAATCATGAAGTGTGTGAGAACAAATAAGTAAACCCAAAGAAGCAGGATTTCAAAAGAAAATAGCCTGCTTTTCCCTAGGAGCATACATGAAAAACAAGGATTTCTCCATGCAGACTTACTCTGTTTTCTTCTGCTCTTTGAGGCAGTTCACCATGGGCTTGGGAACACACCTTCCCAGAGCTTCAAATGCTCTTTCACTGATACGGGTCTCCAAGCTCACAGACCTACTTATAGTGCTGCCACTAAAGATCTGGAAGATTAACCCAATTCTGAAGTTGAAGACTGCCTATTACAAATCCCTCTCAAAGAATACAGGAGATATTTGAGACAAAATTTTTGTTAGTGGGAAGAGCAGAGAAACTTAAACGAACAAAGCCAGAGAGTAATTCCACCTTTAATTCAACTACTACTTATAAATCTCCTCCGATTAAAGATAATTCCAGCATTTTAAAGATCAAAGTCTTGCTGGCTGCTTGATTGGTTTTTAAATTCTGATTTTATATTCTGCTAAACTATACACCATGAAAAAAATAAAAAGAAGAAATCAGCACGTGCCACGCTGAGGGATACTATTTCATTTATCAGTAGGGAATGAGAACTGCCTTTAGATTTCTTCTGTTACAATGATCTGTCTCATGACATCAATGACAGAAGACACAGTTTTCAATCAAGGACTTGCTACAATAAAAATTTTCGAGGGAGGCATATTGTGAAGGGTATTTTGGGGTGCTTTGTATGAGACATTTAAAGATATTTTTCAAGACGGGGTGCTTACAATCCCCTGAAAATGAGGACCTGTTGAGACGTCACAACTTGAAACATCTGAAAGCTCCAGCTACGTCTGAAAATTTCATCTGTGTCTATAGCATCCTGGCATTCTGATATGTGCCCTATTGTGAGGGTTTTTGGGGGGAAAAGAGAAACTAATTCCAGAACTTTGCTATACCATTTTCATTATCCTGCTATACAATGTGAATATTTTCAAGCTTCTCCCTTTTTCTTTATAGCAAAAGTTTTCGGAAGTTTATATAAATTAATAAAATCCCAGGCTCTATGAAGCCAATCTTGCTTTGAACACGCTTTTATTGATCTTTCAGGTAAATCTACTGTGAATGTTATGAGCCAAACCCAGATCACCAACTTCAAACAGAATTGGCGGTACCTGTAGAGAGTTTTCCCTGGCAGACAAGCTTTCACTAAAGCCAGCAGAGCAGAGGTGAGGATAAAAAACTTGCTTAATTAACATTTCAGATGTATTGCAGGTTGAGCGATTTAAGGTAGCTTAAACTATCCCGCTTGTATTGTGGAGGATGTCATTTTTATAGCTCTCAGTCATACACTAATAATTAGGTATGTTAAAACAGAGGGAGCAATTTAACTTACCCGTGCTTCTTTTGTTTTTATTTGCCTCATTAGGAGACTACAGCTTCTTTTCCCCAGTTTCCCAAAGTGAGAATCGTTGTGAAAGTCATAGAAGGTTTTTATAATTTGCTAGGACTATTTTTCATCATTGTGAGAGAGAGGGAAAGAGAGACTTGTGTCTGCTGTTTTGTGAAACACTGTTCCCTAAAGTCTTCATCTAAAACCTGCTGAAGTTAATTGAAAGTATCCTAATGCTTCTGAAGGCTTTTAGACCAAACCTTAGAAGGACAAACTGAAAAATCAAGTTCTTGAGTGGTTCTTTCTTTTCTTTTTTTTTTTTTTCCTGCCCCCTTGCCTCCCATTTTGTTTCTAAATGGCAAAGGGGATTCAAAGGGACAGATTCAGAAACACTGTCCCACCGTGAGGGTGGCAGGTCTTGAATAAGGCTACTGAAAGCTGATTATTAGATGTACAGCTGAGGCATCTACAAGTGCTCTCTTCTTCCATTCAGTTGCAAAGTATTAGGGAAAGGACTTTTAGTGTGTTAATCTGAAAAGTAAATCAATCTCGTTATGTATTTTATGAACACGGATTGGTGACAGGGTCCACGGTATCTCAACATTCTCTCTGTAAAACATATTACAGCAATCAGGTCCAAATGGACTTCATGGGGGGGTTCTTTTGGCAATTCTGGGCTCAAAACTCCAGAAAATTGAAGGCTTAGTTAGAATGTGGACAGCTGACAGAGATTTGTGGGGTATCACAATATTACCAGGATTCATGGAGGTTCACCTGAATGCTCAGCAAATTTTCCAAATCCAATTAACCAAAGGGACCATTTCCTATGTAATAAAAATGATGAGTGTGATAACAACTCTTTCACAGCTTGAACTATCACTTAAACTAAGGATGAGTGAGCCAGCTTGGCTATAAAGAAAAATAAATGGCCGTTCTTGCCATTTACACTATACTCACTTCATCCCATGCTGGAAGCATAGTTGAGCAATTTCTATTATTGTTCAACAATTGCAGTGTAGCAATTGGTACCTGAAAATAATTTACGTTCACAGTGCCAGAGTGATATGAAATATCCATAGCGTCAATGAGAATTAAAATAGTCTGAAATAAATACAGATCTGAATAGGTGCAAGTATTTTATTAATGATCAGAGCTGTGTCTGGTTATACAAAGTCTCACTTACTTCCCTGTGGTGTGTATGTCTGTGCATATGCACACATAAATGTACTCATTACTACACAGGACCAAAAATGACCATTCAAGAGCAGATTTCCATTACAGTAAAGGAGGAGACAGTTGTGGTTCAAATTATGGCAATATCTGAACTGTCAAAAAAGGTGGGAAGGGAAGGGAAGGAATGGCAAACAAGCACAAGGTTGTCTGCAAACTAAAGTTAGTCACATTGTTTAGCTCTTGTCATTTTAGGGTGAACGGGGTGAACTGGAAAGGATTGAATAAGCTGAAAGACCTGAGACAAGCTAGAGAAGGATGGAGGATGTGGTAAGCACCCAGCAAAGAAGAAAGAGGAGAAGTAAAAGGGACATTGTCTCCTACCTGTGTGTGATGCTAGAAGAGACAGGTTCCATCTCTCCAGAGAGAAAAACAGACACCAAAGTAAAGAGAAACTCTTTTGTTATGTTTAGAAATAACACTGAGACTTCTAAAGTCCGTACATTATCTCCTTCCCCTTCCATAAGAGCAAGGTAGATAATATCCTCTATGGCAAACTTACTGAGTTTCCCAGGGACTATTTCAAAGCAGGAGACTGAATGTGAAGCGGGAAGAAAACTGTCCCTGTGTACCTCAGGAAATCCTTGAAAGAAAGGGTGGAGAGACCTAGAAGAAAAAGCTGTCTCTTTAGTTCAAGGCAACGAACAACCAGGGATCCTGAAACAACAGCTCTCATTGTATGACAGAAACCTCGACAGCAAAAACGTGGTTTCTGTACAAATTCTGAGAGAGAAGTTAAATGACAAGAAATGCCTGGTTTTGTAAAGTCTGAAACTCTTGATTCCAAACGTTGGTAATTACGACAAAGATGCACAGAAATAAAACTACGTTCCTGCAGCAAACTCAGCTGTGACCGGTCAGCTGTGTACCAGTAATGAGAAAGATATATTTTAACGCTGGGAATGTCTGCGGGTGACATGGGAAAGAGGGAAGATCCAACATTTTTAGTGTTATTTCCCATGGTGGTTTTCCTCAGTGAAAATGTTGAGGAGCCATGAACAAGGGGAGTCATCTCGGATTCACCTGTGCATTAAAGCATAGGAATTTAGTTGGGGAGTGAGGGAGGTATAGCCCAGATTAAATCTGGAAAATGTTGCAGCTGAAAGCTGAAATACCTTATCAAATTGAGGTTACATAAAGATGTCAGTCCTCGTTTGGTTTACGCAATATCCTGGTTTAGAGAACAGAGTTGTTGTAATCAAATTTGCAATGGAAATATGACTGGTAACATTGTGATTTGGAGGATGACACTAGTGTTAGCTTGATCAAGGACGTATCAGTCACACAGAACTTAAAACACCTGGGTTAAAAAATGTTAAAAAAACTAAACTAAGCTAAAATAAAATAAATACAATAAAAACTAAAAAACCCTAACCATCTGGAGACAGGGAAACCAAATAAAACAAAGGGGAAAAGTCCCATTTCCCAAGTAAGCACTGGTTTTATTAGGTATCATAAACCACAGGCCGCTGTAAACAACATCCCATTTGCTATAAGTTATGGTCTAAAAGACCACGGGTTCAAAATGTTTCGCATGCAGAAATCAGTAGCAGGCTCAGGGCCCAGTCTTACAACCTTTAGAAAAATATCTAGTTCTACGGAGACTCTGCAAATGTGACAAAAGACGGGATCTCTTGATGCCACTTTTGACAGTAAATGACACTATTATACTTCAAGATAGACACGAGGCCCCAAGTCAACATTATTTCAGAGATGAATTACTGAGAAGAGTGCTACAAACCTGTCTTACTCTAAACAGAAATTAAGGTGACAGGGTACTCACGAGACAGAGGCAAGTTAAAAGGAACTGTGTTGCAACACTAAAGTTAAAGCTGACTCTTTTAATTTCACATTCTTTGCATTACAAAGAAGAAGAAGAAAAAAAAAAAACAACAAAAAACCCCGCAGCCCATTTTAGATTGTACCACTCACGTTGAACGGAGTATGTTTAAAGTAGTGCATACGTGAAAAGCCCTCTCCAAATCAGACTCGTGCAAAACATGATATACTGGAAAAGGAGACTCAATCATTAGTCCGTGCTCTAAGCGGCATGTCAGCATCTCATGAGAAAAAGATGTAAAGCCCCAAATTCACATATTCAGGACAGAGCCTTTTGAAAAGCAACCATTTGAAACTGCCAACAAACTGAAGACAAAATGAGATTTGATAGAGGTGACAGAGCCTACAGCATCAGATTAGCTCTTTATTTGTCACAGCGAGCAAAAGACGTGGTGTTCAGTCTGACAGACTCGCTCATGACCTTTATTCTGCCAAGCCAAATGAGAGGGAGGACATTGAATGCAATTTTGCATCCTGGAACTGTTGCTCGGGAAGCTTGTAAACAGTGATTTGAATAGAAAATGAAAAATCTGAGCACTGAGACTTCATACTGAGCTGTCACTTCACCGCTTCGCCATTTGCTGTGTGTTGTGTTTAGACAGAGGTTCAGTCATCAGCTCGCAGAGGAGCGTTCAGAAAACAAAAAGCCCGCCACGTCCGGACGACTCTTCAGCGTGACGTTGCAGCTGGGCAACATCGTGCGTTGGAATCCTCATTTCTTTTTCCTGCTCACTCTTTCCCTCCTACTCTCTCAAACTCCAGTGGAAAGTGTGTTATTGAAAATGATACCACTCAGTCCCTCAGGGCTGTCATGGCAAGAGGTGAGAGGGAATACCGGGTAGGTGGAAGAGCCCTGCTTCATGATGTCTATCAAGATCCCCTGTTATTTGCACCAGCCATAGTGCCTGATGCTGATCCACACAGTAATGCACTTCTAATTGTTCCGTTTTCCTACAAAATGTGATGTTTTCTTCTGAAATATCACGCTGTAACCCACAAAAGCTCAGCGCTTGGGCAGTACGGGTAGGGGGAACAGCTTGGGACAACACCACCATCAGCCATCCCTAAGTAAGCCAGTTTCACTCCAGAAAAAGGTCCTGGCAATGATTGCGCTTCAATTTAATGAGCCACTGACTAGGCATTGCAAGGCAGTTTGTACAATTTCTGTAGTTGTACTTACGCAGAAGAGAACAGTGGCAAGGATTAAGAAAATATGGCTCTGCCTCTACTGCTTAACTGATATCACAGTTTCTGGTGTAGCTTTGGTTCCAGCTAGTACTCTGCAACTCATCTATCTTTGTAAGCTAAAAACAGGGCCCAGACACAGTTTTTTTCTGGCTCTCCCACATCCTCCCAAAAAATCCTGGCCACTGATCCAAAATAATTCAAAAGATAATTCCTAACACTCAGAACCATTTACATCTGCAATTTTTTTAAATTCAAATGTCAAACTTTTGTTCTGGTCTCAGCTTTGCTATTTTTAGTTCTCTACTGTGTTATTACTGAGTTTTCATAGTGCCTGGCTTTACTTGGGCTTTGGGTTTCCCTTTTTCCTCTCTTTCAAACTCTATGGAGCCAACCTGATTCAGCTCTATAAGACCAGACTTTAAAGACATTCAAGCTACAGTGAGTTTTGCTCTGTATATTTGCTGCCCACTTGACCGCGACCTGGAATACCCATGACTGGCTCAGCGCTCTCTGAGGTCTCTCCTCCCTCCCGTGTGTCAAGATGTGGACCCACAAGTATGTCCCGGTAGTACGTGGCTCAACACCTCAAGTCTCTGTTCATCCCATAACAAATACAGAAACAAAGTCACATTGTTTTGGAAACATCCCTCTCCTTAAGCTTCTTCTCCCCAAATGGTCAAATCATACCAATGGGAGAAGATGTAACAGAGAGATTAAGGGACAAAAAATTATGAGTAGGAGCAGAAGCAATTCCAGGGTGCAGAACGCTTCTGCTCAGTTCACTCATTTTTTTATATCTCAAAATACTTATGATCTGCCCACATTCTCTTATTCAGATTTTTATCCACAGCATTTATCACTTGAGTCATTTCTTTTCTGCTGTTTGTCTTCTTGTTTGGGTCTTCCTTTCGGGGAGGACAGACCAAGCCATTCTCAAGCCAGACCTTGCCCTTGGAGTAGCCTCTGAAGTACGCCTCTGTCTGTTACACAGGGACACGTGTTTTTCCATTTGATTCCAAATGATTTAGACAAATCTCAAGATTCTCACATCTTCACCGAAAACGTACAGGCCCAATATGCTTTGGGTTAGATGTTTCTTTTCTTTGTACTGTTGAGAAAAGGAAAGTGAAGCTTTTTGATATCTATCAGATGCAAATTCTGTCAACTCACTGAAAATATTTTGAACATATTTATTTATATGTAGAAACTACCAAGATTTTCGAATGCTTTATGGCCAGTCTGTCTTTGTTGCTATTTAAGATATGAAAACTGTATTATTTAAACTTCCTCCAGTTTTCTATACTGTTGCCTGACTGGGAGATGGTTGACGTTTGTAGGATTTCCTTTGTGAGGTTATTCAGTTCTGCCCAGTGCCATCCTGTTACTCACCCTGATAAGTATGTTATTCTGTTTGTGAATACAGTGGATATGGTTTTTTCACTGAATTATATGAGGTTTATGACTAATGTGAGTATGGAAAAAGACTAGTTGCATTTGTCTGCACCACAGTAAACTCTTCACTGTAGATCTAATTGAGCTCACAATGTCTGCTAGGACGGAGAGCAATAATATTATAATCCTGGCAGTAGAAGAGAAAGCACAGCCTGAAAAATCTACCCAGAATGAATTATTTGGGTGGTTAACCTGTACAACGCCGCTTTGATGCAATGGTACTGCGAGCAATATGCAAACTACCTTGGGAACATGAATTTGGTTTTAAGTCACATCGTGATGAACATCTTTGGCAAACCCTGCCTTAGCTCCCTGAAGTCAATACTTGATTTAGGAATGTCATAGATTGAACGCCTGGATCTGAACACGCTTTCATTGTGATTGTTTTGGCCACATGACAACCACGTAATAGGCCCCCATCTCAAAATTTGTTACCTGTCTAGGTTTAGACCAATAACCTGGGGGCAAAAGGCTTCATCCTATTACTAATGTCTTGATTCATTATTTGACAGAGTAGAAGTTTTGAGATGCTGCCTGGTTGAATATGAATCAGAAAGGCCAACAACATTTCTGAGACATTTCTTTTGATGCCATCAGTCTCTTGGCATCCCTGTTGCCCTAAGATCCTGCCCATGCAGGGACTAAGAGAAACTTTGTGGGGTGTTCAACGCCCTCTCATCTCCTAGACTTTGCAGCTGGGATCCGCTTCACCAAAAAACGCACGTTTATTGACAGGTAGTCTGACAGCTTTTTAAAGCTGCTTGGCAGCTCGTTTTTAGCAACATGTTGTCATGTTCAGTATTATCACATTTCTTTTAGGTTTGTGTGATACTAAAAGGCCAAACTTCCAAGGCATCAATATGGGGTGCAAAGCAGGACTAGCCCTAAGACACCCAGGAAAATACACCTCAGGGGTTCATTGATTTTTCTTCGAGAAATTTATAGCTACTAACTTTCCAGTCCTGTCAAGGACAAGCATCTTAACAGTTCTTTCCCCAGCAGCTGCTTTAAGTTGGATTTTTTTTTTCTTTTACTTTAAGCGTGCAGGTGTCTGAGACAACTAAGCCAAACAGTGTTCACAAAACTCTTCAAACATCTGTGAAATGCTGTTCAGACCACTTTCCAGGAAACTTAAGAAAGAGTAAGGCACCTTTGTTGGAGTGTTATGTGTTAGTCAAACTACCTCCTGTTCAGGAACACAATTGATCGCAGCCAGTGGGGAGTCATTGCAGTGCTTAAGTTCAGCTCCGGCAGAAGGTTATAGATGCAGCTCTTCTCTGTTGACAGTGAGGGATTCAGAGCCTGTCAGTAATCCCAATTGAGACAAGGTAAGAAGCAGCGAAATATTTTGTGGTGTTTAAATGGATGAGTAGAACTAGTTTTGTTTGATTATTGCTGGTTTTACGCCACGGTCAAGCAATTTGCTGTATAGTGAGGACTAATACCTAGAATCCATAGGTTCTTATTAATTCTTCTGTAAATTAAATGTGCTAGTTTTGGAGAGAGATTTGTGGGTCTTCACAGATTGTCTTTCAGGGAATAAAATATAAAAGATAAATTCTATCATATATGTCCTCCAAAACTGAGCTCTTGATAATGCTTGTAACATTAAATAAAACTGTCAGGACGGCGCAGTGAAGAGATGCTCACGTTGGCAGTAGCAGAGAGGCTGTATTCTGCGTGGGCTTTCAGAAGTTGTACCCTCCAATAACTTCAGCTGTGAGCAGCCAAGACAGTACAAAATAAATTTGGTCAGGTTCAAAATGCAAAAAAAAAAAACAAACCCGCTGCCTGTATTCCCAGCCTATGTGCCTGTCCTTCAGAGTTATATCAGCAGCAATAACTGCTCCCGCTACATGTTGTGTCCAGAAGAGGAGAAACAACTGGAAGGTCCCAGCAGCAGCTGGCAAGCAACAATGATTGAATTCCAGATGGATCTAAAAAACTAGTGATACCTCCTGGGAAACTTTGAAAAACATCTTACTTTGCAATGATCCTCTTCACATCACACTCATTTTAAATATTTCTTTTCCTTTGTTCTTGGCACAGAAGGAACAGATGAGCTCTTGAGAAATAATTCCATTTTGAGAGACCAGCCCCTGCTAATAAAGGCAGAGAGAAGAAATAGGACAGGGAGAATTGCCATTTTGTTGTGATTTCAGACATCAGCTGTTCATTTGTGCTGTTCGCTTGTGCAGTGTCTGTAGCTGAATATTTTTAAAGGATTTTACTGGAGCCATAGGATAAGATAGGTTAGAAACAAACTGTGCAGCAACTCACTTGGTCCAGTCCCCTCATCAGAGGAGGGCCAAATTAGATAGGGTAGCTCAGGTCCTTGGCCAGTGAGGTTTGACTGCCTCCAAGGATGAAGATTTCACAGTCTCCCTGGGCCCTTGTTCCAATGTTTGACCACATGCATCATAGAAAAAATTACCTAACTCCTAGCTGCAGTTTCTCTTGTTGCAGCTCATGGCTGTTGCCTCTCACCCTATCAACTGTCCATGTCCAAAAAATCTAGATGATCTTCTCCATACCCTTTGGATGCAACAAGAAAATCTTCCCTTAAGCCTCCCTTCTTATTGTTGAACAAACCTTGTTGTCCTTGTATATCATGTGCTCTAATCCCCTAAGGATCCTCATGGATCTCTCTTGCAGTTGCTCCAGTATATCAATGCCTGTCTTGCGCTGAGGAGCACGGAGCTGGATACCGTTTCCCTGCAAGTCCACATCTGAAGTATTTTCCATTTTCTCAGCCTGCTCTCTTCACTCGAGCTGCTATAGCCACCCATACAGGTCACTGAAAGAACATGCTCATGTGGACTCATACTCAGCTGGCAAGGATCAGCTGTTCCACGAGGCAGGACAAGCCAGGAGTTAAGGGTGACCCCAGCACAGACAACATCCCCACTGACAGGGTGTAATTCTGAACAGACCAGGTAGTGCTCTGTGCTGGAAATGGGCTCTGTGAACAGCCCTAGACACAGCGAGGGGATGAACCAGGTCCATGGCCCCTCCAGGGAGCCCAGGCAGGAACCAAATGGGACAAGGCAAGAGACAGAGTTGAAGAGAAGGCTACAATACAGGTCCAAAGTGCATCCAAGAGGCAGAGTTAGAGGCAGGACTGGAAACCAGCATAGCTGCAACTTAGCTCAAGCAGGAGCTGAACCACAGGTCTAAGTTTAGATGGGGCTGCTAGGTCCATGGGCAAAAGGGGTGGGGATTCCAGGTGTGGCTGGTCTGGGCCATTAAGATCTATCAGTGCCCTCATGACCCTGACATTGAGATCTTCTTGAAGAGAAGCCCTGTGACCAATGTATTGCCCATTTCTCCTTTTTTCTTTCCTAACCTCTGAAAAGAAAAGCTCCTATCTGTCTGGAAACAAACTTGGCCCTGTGGGTGTAAGCACAGTCTTTACTCACAGTGTCCTGCAAATAGAAACTCAGCAATGACCTGGAAGGATCTTGGAGAAGGGTGGGAAGGATGGTTCATGCCCTATTCATGTATACTCTCAGGCTTCTCTTTCACAGCCGGACTCGTCTCCTGCTAAATGGCTAAAATGCTCCTGACATGTTCAAAATGCTTTCATTAAGAAAGATAACAATTCTATGTCATGCCCCTGTTGCCTGAAGGGCTCAAGGAGGGTTTTTTTCCTGAGTACACCATTAACCAGATATATTTGGGGTTGGCTGGTTTCTTTTTCTCAGCCTTCCTCAGAGACATCAGTGATGATGTTGCTCAGTACTGAGAGGTGGCACAGACAGTTCGTGTTCTTTCACAGTCAGAGCACTCACTGGATTCACAAAAGAATTTTCCACTTAGGTCCGACAGGCAAAGATCTGGATTTTGTGGGTGTAGTAGATTGCCCTTCACTGCTAGGGTGCAATCAGGGCGCAATTTATCTTCAAATGTGAAGTGGGGAAAGCACATCCAATTGATTTCCATGCTTTGCAACCTTAGGTTTTGGTCACATCTTGGCTTCTCTTTTCCTATGCCAATGACACACAACTGACAAACCCTGAATTGAAAGGCTTTGACTAACTCAAATCCGGGGTATGATATTGGGTAACACTGAGTGCCCAATGATAGACAGAAGGTCAAAATTTAGTAGGATCCCTTGTGGTTTTATGCTCTATGCAATGAAAGCCATTAACTCATTTTGCAATATTGAAAGATGATGGCCTCTGGCATATTAATCCTTCAAATAACTCTGACTTATAGCCCCTTTGGCTATAAAGCCTTATACTTTTCTTCCAATACCATAGAATTGGAAAATGCACTTAGTCTGAAAGTTTCTAGATTAACTGTGAAGGAGAAAAAGACTCTATCTGTAGGAATGTTCATGCTGTAATATCGCAGCACTGGAAATACTCCTGCCAAGCTTGAATAAAATTTGTTAAAGTGTTATTTTTAATTATTTCTATTTGAAAAAACCCATGAGATACAATTATGGAATGTCAGAGGGTTTATCAATGCAAAGCCAGTCAGCTAATTACAATCGATTTTTGGAGGCTATCTAGTTTTAGACATAGCTTGTTAAATGGCCCTCCATAGTTCCCATGCTGTTTATATCTCAGAAATTAATTTGCTAGCCACAGAAATGGATAGAGAAGACAACACATTTAATAATTAGACAGTTAAACTTGTGTGAGACATCATGACTGTGCCATCACTCACTGAAAAGCCAGCCTCTAAATCACAGCAGATAGGAGCTGTAAAACAATGGTTAATTATTCTAAAGAAGAACTGATAACAACTATCTTTCTTTAAGAAATATACTTGACAGCTTTGTGACAGAAGCATTAACAGTAGCTTTTCTGTCAGAAAAGGTTACTGCTGTTCATCTAGTTTGGACAGCATCGAATATCTCTGTGCTTAAACTAACTCTCCTCCTTTAGAAAAATAAAATAAAAATTTAAAACCTTCATCTAAATTTGCCTGACATAGAATATCCATCAAAATCCTTGCTGCAAAGGCTGATTCCTCTCACTATTAAAATACATCAGTCTTTTGCTCAGCCTGAATTTGTCCAGCTTAAATTGTATTTTGTATTGCTTGCGTTAGGACTGATTTCGTGAAGATTCAGCAACACTACTGCATGACAGACAATCACGCCCAGCACATGTCAAGGCCTGTCATAATTATGTCATGTTATACCATAATACAATAGTAATTCTATCGTGTTGTATCATTTCTGAAATGATTAACTGCAGCTATGACTGAACTATTCTACTTTATTTTTTGTAAACACGTGTCTCCTGTTTGAGCTGTAAAGAAACAATCTGACACTTTGACATCTTAAATAAGAACAGAAAGCACATATTCACCACATTAATTGGAGCAAAAGTCGATCTCAGTATTCGGAGAAATGAAACTAGTTATTTAAAGTAGCAGCTTCTCTAGTAACTGTTGATAGAATTTGGGACTTCCAGGGAAGTAAAGAGTACACTGAAGTTACAGCACTCCTGAGAAGATGGACTCCCAGTTTTGATGATTGTTTTGGGGGAAAGGCTTTGTGTTGTGTTTATATTTTGGGAGTCACAGTGAAAGAAGACTATTTATTTTGAGTCAGAGAAAGAGCTGCTGAGCTCTGATGAAATATGCATTACAGTATATACTTGATATTCACTCGCATTTTTTGCTATTGTTGCTGTCAGGTTTTCCTGGAGCAAGGACACATCTAACAAAACCACAAAACAATAGGCTGCTTCAGCAGTCAGAGTGCAGACGACTTTGAAGAAAAGTCTATGGGTAAGGTCTAGGTAATTCACAAGATCACCTCTGTTTCCCTCTGTTATACCAAGTATGAAGATGTACAGCTCACTACTGGTAGCATGCCAGTGCCTCATGACCTGGCCTAGTGTCTCCTGTAGGTGCAGAAAAGGAGAGAATAAAGAATTGATGATTTTCGGATTCTACATCTGAGGGTCCATGTGAACAAGGAAGCCATCCATCAGTTTTTCTCTAAGGTCTGTTTTAAGAAGAATACTAAGAGCTAACAAACATTTCTAATGCGTGTTCACTCCTTGGCTGATGAAGTCCCACCAACAGATATGCAATATGAGCTTTGGAGTTTGATCAGTCTGTAGCTACTGGGGGACTGTAGTGCCCACAGAAATAGCTCACCTGACCGTATGTAAAAGCTGATGGACTGTGGCCACCACCAGAGAGTTTGCATAGAAATAAGGGACTGAGATAAGATGGTCCAGAGCCAGCTGCATGTTGCAACCTAGGGCAGAAGTCTGCTAGGGGCAGCAAAATGGAGGGGAAGGGAGTGGGTGTGGATTTGCTGACACCTTTTCCTTCTCCAGAACAGGCAGGCGCCAGCAGTTAGAAAATATGAGCTGCACAGCCAGGGATCTTTGCTTCTCCTCTGCACAGAAATAACGCGGTTCTTTCTGCTCCTGCTGCAGAGAACATTTCTGCGTAGAGCCAGTGGCTGCTTATACAGAAGACAAAAACTCTGAGCAACGATTGTCACCACTTTGGTCTCACAGGGGCAGGATTAGGAAGTCCAGCTCAGGAGGGCCCTTGTCTCATTCATCCTCCCAGGAATGTTGTTTGGGCTCATCCTTGGGCTTCCAAAATTCAGTTTATACTTCACTGCCAGGGGACCCTGAATTCATTCTGACATGGTTGGTAGGACTATGAGTGCTTCCATCCTGGCACACTGAAAACTATTTAGGCTACTGGGTGCTCCTGAAATATATACGGAAACAGGCTTCTCAGAACTCAATGTTGACTGCAGCTTCTCAGTCACGATCCTTATTGTTGGCATGATGTTCACCAGCTAGAGGCACCCTATACATCCCGTAGAATTTTTAAATCCTCGCTTTGTATGACTAACCCACTGCGTAAGAAAGGCGGACGCTGTCCGTGCTAACATTGCACCCTCCAGCCCTGGTGCACTGGCCTTGGTTCTACTTTTGTAGTTACATGTCCCAAGACATTCCTCTTGCATCACATTTTCATCAAAGAACTGGCTTCATTTGACCGCAGTGCAAACGATTTGACCATTGAGAATGAAAAACTTGATTTACCTGGGAAGGTCGCACACTTTTTTCTGTCAATGGAAATATAATTTGAAGACTTGGTTATGCAGTCTTGGCACGGAGAAACAAACTCCTTGGATGCTCGAACAGTTGGTGTACATGGCTGCTCTGCCATGAAATGCAGTGCCTTTTTTTCCTGGGGGCGGGGGGGGAAACAACCAACAAAAAAACCCAGTTTAGAAATTCTTCCATACATATATTGACAAAGTTTGTGAACTCTGATGGTAATTCTTAACGCCACCAACTCGGCTTCATCATCTGAAATAAATTTGCTTTGGAATTAAAGCAATGCAAATATCCTTTTTCTTGGATGTGGAATTTCGCTATGGCTGCATATACATGGAATCCATCACAATCAGATGTACTAGCAGATTTAATCATGTTAACGTCTGCCAAACTAGTAATGATTCCTTTGCTATTTTTAAAGCTCTGTCGTACCTTGCTTTCCAAATTCAGTTCTTTTCTTGACCGAGAGGATCAGAAGCTGAAATGAGGTGCAGGCAGCAACTACCGAATACCTCTGACAGGCTTTCAGCTCTTGCTTGATTCGGGAAACAAACTTAAGCTAGGAAAATATTCCCTTTCTCTTTGAACCTCACTGCCTTTTTAATTTGGGGGTCGACGCAAAGATGTCAGAGAGCCTTAAGGAAACTTATTTTCCTGTTTGGGTTCTGGTCTGCAAAGGGCCACTTTTAGATTCAGTTTGAGAGATAATTTAAATGGGGACAAGTGTTCTTCCCATACGTCTTCGGAACTCCCCTTGACATGCTAATCTATTGTTCAGTACTCTGAGTCGTGCGCTGCTTGCTCTCTCACCCCAGTTACTAAAGAAGAACTTAAAGACCACAGTAACATTCAAATCTTCATATTATAACAAATAAGCAGTCTATTATTTATAACTCCAGAATCAGATGTTGGATCCCACTGAGAAACAGAAAATTTATCCCACAGAGCGAGGCAAAGTTCCCGTTTCTAGCTCTCCAGTGACTCTAATGCATCTGAAAGGTGTGACGTGTCTGATGCGGAAAATCTTTCATTTGCCGAAGGACTGACCCTTGCCTTTGGAGCAAACTTCCCCTCTCAGGAAGAAGGAGAAGAATCTATTGGGGCTGGCTGAATTAAAAGAAAAACAACGGCACCAGAGGGCTGAAGCTCCAGATTGAGTCTTGTGGAAATGGGTCCATGAGCAAAAGGTTTGTGAGGAGGTCACAGGTATGTGATAAATTGAATTTTTAATAGTTCCATCATTCGTTACATAGGCAACACTTCTGCATTGATATGTATCCAGCTTTCTGAAATAACTGAAAGTGTTGGATGATGAAATAGTGCGTTTTATTGGGTCTTACAGGCAGCAAAGCTTGACCACGTACGTCCTTCTCTTTCAATGCCTTTGTGTTGTTTTCTCCATGTTTTTGGTTCTAACAGGAAACCATAATTTCTCTGAGCCAGAAACTTTCTGATCACCTACGTCAGACTTGTATAATCTTGTCAAGGTTTTCAACGAAACTGGAGGTTTCTTTTGTGATTATTTATCCCACAATAGATAATAACATCTAATCGTCACACTGATGCTTCCACTCTTTTCTTTTTTTACTTTTTTTTCCCCCTTGGTTGAAGTTTTACTGCCCTCCAATATAAACTTCATTTGCAGGGAAAAATTGGAGTATTTTGACCACATGTTCTGTGGCAAAACAAATAAATGTTAGTTTTTCAATTAAAAAAAATTTGTCTTCTTTTTGCAGAAGAAGATGACACCAAGCATGCCAGGAGCTCTCACTAGGTGCAAAGGTATTAAAGGTTTTAAAGCGCTTCATTGCTTTAACATGATTAAAACAGATTTTTTTTTTTATACTCTGGAAGACAAGGATACCTGTACCAGCCCATGGGGGTCTGTCAAACTACCTGACCTAAAACTATCTCAGCCATTTCTGTTGGACCGTGTTTTAAAAAGACGTCCCAAGTTTGCATAATGAGATGTGGGCAGATGGTATCAGGATGGGGCAGGGGCCTCAACGCGTGACACCTCGAGGAGTTTCTCCTGGCTTTACCGTGGCTTCTGCGCTATGCAGGCAGCAAAGCCTGAAAGGCTGCTCCTCACAGTCCCAGGGAAGGCAAGTGAGGCTGTCTCCAATTAATTGTGCTCATTACTGAAAGTTTTTAGGAGCATTGAATGGGCTTGCAACTTTAAAAAAAAAAAAAAAAGGAAAAAAAAAAAAAAGAGGGTGGGGGGAGAGAGGAGAGGGGGGAAAAAAACCCTGCTGCCAAATTGTGATTTAAACTGAGATTGGCATCAGCAGACATTTCCACATCAGCCTGTAGCACATCTGGTCCAGACCAAACAAATAGAAGATTTATTCTGTCAGTGAGATCATTTAGCATTCCTTTTTATGCTTCAGAAAGAGCCTGTACCTGTCAGTCACCAAAGCACTAGGCTTTTGGTGGCTGGGCTCTGTTGCTCTTTCTGACTAGCCTTGATCTGAGACTTCTAAGGAGGCTTGTGTTCACCCGCTCCACCTGGGAGACCGGTACCCATGCCAAGTTCATTTCCATAGTCTTATAAAAATCTCCTGGAGGATTTCAAACATCTGCTCATAAGTAAAGAAACATTGTCTTGAGATATAACAATAATATAAAGGGCAACTGAACCTTCCTTGCAAATAAAACTGAGCTAATAAATTATTTTGTTTCAACAGTTTTATACAATTCAAACAAAAAAAACCGAATTGAGCTAAACAGGCACACACACATGAAAAATCAGGTATGAAGGGGTTTCTTCTAATACCTTCAGATACTTTTTTTTTCCTTTTGGTCAAGAGGTTTGTTTTGTTTTGTTTTGTTTTCTGAGCATTTCATGCTAATTATTAAAAGGAAGAGCTTATGAGAAGAGGTGGGTGACACTATTGTTCTAATAGCAACAATAATTTGTCATCTCTTCCTAGCACATTTCAAGTAAAGTTTATAAATATTAACTAACCAAGCCCCAGTGCAAACCCTCAGCAGAGGCCCTCCCCTTTGCAAGGTATGTCAGCGATACAAACTCTGAGCTCACCTCCTCATCGGACGGAAAATGGAGCCACTCTGGGCATGGAACGTGTCAGCTACTAAGCAGATTTGACAATACTCTGCAACGATTTGAACTGGAACTGAAGGCAGCTGAAGGAGCTGAGGGACATTAAGACATGCAAAATGCAATTACCTGCACTGGAATTTCAGTGTGATCCTAGAATTAAACTCCCTTATTAATAATAAGGGGTCCAGACAATTTTATTACTGTCAGAATGGGTCAGGACCTCTATTTCTATAGGAAGGTGAATGTAAGAGATGGATGGATAATGTGGAAAAATAGTACTCCTTTGACTTTTTTATATTTGAAAATTAATGATGTATGTATAGTTTATTTTTATGCCATTCAAAAAATTGGGGCTTAAGACTTGGGTAATGTATTGTCTATGCTAACACCTGGGTGTACAAGGGTGTCCAAAGGTGTTTCTATCACAGTCTTCTGCTCATGAGCTTGTTCTGTGCTCTCCGTTGCCTGGACAGATCATTCACTTGTGGCTTCCTTAGGGAATTCCAAAACCATGCTATCAAATCTCAGATTCTTATACAAAGACTTGGCTGGAAGCATGTGAATGCACCGATGTTGCTTTATCTACTTCACGTCTGTTGTAATGATTATCCACGAGGAGCCACTACCTTGCCCTCATTAACAGGCATGGGGGTGTTGCTGTTTAATGAGTAATTCCGAGGGATAATGTTCACTCTCTTAATAGTTTTTCTTGCTGTTATGTCATTGTTATAGACAACAGTAATATTTTAGTTTGAAAATTATGCCCTCACTCAAAAAACTTTCAGCTCTTCCCTTAAAAAACAGCTGCCCAAAAACGAATAAAAAAGGATCCATTTGCAAATGAATTCTCCATCATTAGGACACAGAGGGTGTCATTCAAACAGGCTGACTTCTTTCTCGAACAGCTTCTCTCCACAAACTCCCTCGGCAGTCAGTAACAGGAAGAAAAATGTTCACTTAGAGTTAAGACTCATGGCAAGGGCCAAACTCTGAGTGCCCTGACTCCTCTGCTGGAAGAGCCAATGTGTTTCTCTCCACTGATTATGGAGAAACACTAAAGAGATTTTCTTTCTTGAGCTAAAATCAACACTAGCCCAGACGTCTTCCTAAAAGGTGTGGCATAGACTTGCTCTATTATTTTTTATGTTTTGTTATGAAGCGTTGTCAGAGAAGAAGCTGGAGCGCGCAGACGTAGTACTGATGCTCTGACCCAGTGCTGGTGCTGTTAGGATCTCGTACAAGCTCAACCCAAGCTATGGGCCTGCTGCAGAGATCAATTTGCTCAGTGCAGCCGCCCGTGCAGTGCAAGAGGTCAGAGGAGACAGTCACTGTGATCTCTGCAGCCCTGAGCAGTCTATGTGGGAAGTCATTAAAGCAAAAATTATTAAAACTGAATTCTGCTTTCCGCTGGTTTCTGACAGGCAGGTTGCCGGCTCTCTCTCCATCACTTTTCTCATGCGTTATGGAATTGAGCCACGTCGTATATTTTATACTTATCTAAGCCGGAGAATCACTTTTAGCTAGGAAGAGCAGCAGTATTACTTTGTTCAGACAACGAACAATGATGTAATAGAATCGATTTCTTTTCCAGCTCAGCCCTCCTAATCTTCGGATGCAGCGTCAAAGCCACAAAGGCAGACAGTTGTTCCTCCTACTGACTGACTCTTGCAGTGCGAAACCGGTAGCTGTGTGAGCTCGCTGAAGGATGGCAGCTAAAAATATGAGTCAAGGAAAAAGGAAACAATGAGAGGAGAGGGGAAAAAAGAGCAGCTTTTGGCAAAAGAGAGGGGTGTGAAGAAGAAAGGAATGAAAGGGAGAGAGAAATGGAAGGTTTAATACATGGGATCATTGCACAGACCCGTTGCAGTCGTACCAGGAACAAAAATTGTGGTGAAATGGCTTTGGGGGAGCTTAAAGATGATGTTAGTCCTCTCCCTGGTTCCAGCAGTGTATTGTCACTACCTGAAAATCACACAAGCATCAACAGTTGTAAAATGTGTGTCTTGAGATTGTGAATTATATCAGTTAAATAAGCACAGAACCAACCTATATATATTTACAATGCTTAGTCACCTCAGTAGCTGAGCTGAGCTTCTTACAGATCTCCTGGGACTTTGTTTTGTAAACATGACTGTGGAAGAGACTAGACCAGACCAAGCTCGAACTGAAGAAGTGGCTAAGGGTTCCTTGTCTGTCATGGGAACTAAAATCAGTATTTTGCCTGCCTTGCAGTAACTGGGAGGAAAGCCTCTCAACAACCATTTGGACAACAACCATTTGGAGCAGAAGATTTCTTTTTTTTAATTTTCTGCACAACCAAGAAATTGAACCCTCATGTAGGGTCACACCATGGATTCCTCCCCAGGGTGGCAGAATAGCCCATCGGTTTTCAGCGGTGCTCCTTGCCCTGATTTGAAGTAAGGAAAGGAGATATTCTAGGCCAGCCTTGACCCAGGAATCTTGGCATGAGGAAATGAACCAAATCATTTGAATTGTGGGCCAGTCACCTATCCGCAAGTTCAGCCTCATGACTGACTCTTATTCCACTCATGTGCGCCTTCCCACCTGGACTAACATGGAGAAAAACATCTGAGCAGAACGGTGGAGCTTGCAGGGAACCACTTGTCCTTCCTGGAACTATCTCATGCCAAGCCAGTCAGGCCGTAACCTGGCTCTCAATATTGCCGTCTCACCAGGCTGCCTCTTCTGCAGAGAGGCCTTCGCAGAACCTTCTTTTCATTTTGCGACATTGAGTGGACATGAAGGTTGTAACCCGGTGACACTTGTTCAAGATGCCCCTGGAGGTCAAAATCCCCAGGCTGGGTACCCAAGGCCTAAATCAAAGTGATCCGATCTTCAAAAGCACTGAACTCTGAATAACTTTCAGAAGAGGTCAGCTTCTCTGAAAACTAGTTTTCTTTGATTTAAGGGCCTAATTATGGATCTAGCAGCCCAATAGTAACCATCTATGAGAAAACCTTCAAAACTGGCTAGGGGATTTAGCGACTGAGACCACATTAATTTCAGCACCTTTGAAAATATCTGCCCCAGGTTTGAAAAAGTAGATTTATAACTTGCTTTTTTTTTTCCTTTTCCCCTTTTACTGCTAATTATTCTTATCTCAACCACTTTTTAAAGTCCATACAGCATTTTGGAAGGCTGCATTAATTCATACAGTACCTCTGCACATGGTTCTTCGCTGTTTCTTTCTTGTAGTTTTCACTATGACATATGATTATTACTGTTATTGCTTTAGTCTCCACTTTTCCTACCTGCCATCTTTATCCACGTAGTAAATTCTGTTGCACTCCATCCCAACTGCTTTGCTATTTGTTTTGATGAAGGTAACAGGTTTTGGTCCCACGCTAACAAGAATTGTGGCTTGTTACTTTGCCAGAGAAACATTTCTGTTGTTCCCACCACTTATTCTTTCTTTTAGTGTCAACAGTCGTGCTCCCCTTCAGCATAAAGATGCTCAGACAAAGTTTTCTGACTCCAATTATCATGATTTGCAAAGGTTTGGGTTTTGGCCTCAGTAGGCACTCAAATTTTCATACATGTCCCAACCTATATGTGTGGAAGAACAGGAAAAAGGAGCAGAGACATGGAGGAAACGCACCGCAGGTTAGCAAATAATTGACTTACCCATGGATCGTTGCTTATCATGGCTCGGCTGTTGGATTCTTCATTATCCTCTAGTTTTTACGTAGACGTGCGTAGCAATCAATAGTCACATATGACATGACATGTTGAAGCTGGTTTATTCCCCTGCGTTGGCATTTAATAAACACGATTATAACTAGCCTACACTGCGACTCCTACAGCATAAGCTGCTGATAGTCTGCAACAATTTATCGGAGAAGGATGACACTGAAAACAAACCAGACCAGTAAAAACTCCCCCTTCTCAAAGGCTGTGCAATTTTTCCTTTATTTTGTACCATCCAAGGCTGAAGTTTCTACAGGCTCCTGAAATTTTCTGTGCCTGGGGAGATCCTCGTTTACATAACATGAGGACAGGACTCTGCCCACGCACAAGAAATGCAAGACGGGGACCCAAAGCGACTCAGGAACAACTCTATAGTTTCTAAACAAGAGGTTATTATTCCTTCCAAACAAGCTAACTAGCAAAATGATTGACTTAACCTCTGTGACAAAATTTAATATTTTATGTTGCAAACAAAGTTGCTGACAGTAGTAAAAAAACCCCAAAACTAAATGGAAAAAAGGATACGTATTTTTTAGAGCTTTACAAAGATAGTTTGAGGAGATCGTATACTTCTATGGAATCTTGAAGAATCATCAGGTTTTATTCTTCCAGTTTTTCCTAATTTTCTGCTCTCGTTTCTAAAAAGCTTGATTTTTCAAAAATTCTTCTTTTTCCTTCTGTTCAAATTTACATAATGTACAGTGAATTAGCAAGCACAAATGGCAATCACTTCAGGGACTTGGCTCCTAAGTCCTCGTTATCTTCAGAAATATGTTACTGTGGTAGTGGAAGCCTGTCTGATTTCATATCAATTTGCTTCCAGCCATGATTTTCTGATATACACCCCAGCAATCAAACAAGGGACTAAGAAAATAAATTTATGAGCTTTTACAACCACAGATACAATTTAAGAGGAATAAATCTCCAGTAGCATATTCCTCATTAGTCCTATCATTAAGACAGCTTTTCCCAGTTTTTGCTCGGATCTCAGGCACCTGAATTTGGTCAGTTTTGGTAATTTGAACACCATCAGATCCTGGATACAGGCACTGGAACTTTATTGAGTTATCTCATCGCTATAATGACTTTTTACCTGGGTAAACTGGCACAATGCTATGCAATATTTAAGCACGGTTTCTGAATCAACACAGGACAGGGACCATTCCCAACAGGAATTTTGAGTGTTGCTACTATATTTTAAAGGTTAAAAGAATTTAATAGTATGGACATATCCAGTCATTTGGCCTATGGGCCAGAAAACTGTACCTGTCTCTTTAGTTTCCCAATACAGATGTAGTTGTGTAGCCTCCTGAATTCCTATGTGAAATTCCCTGTTTCTTTATATTCTTCTGGTGTCCTGGGCTTCAGTGGATCTCAGCCATGAATGCTGCACTGAATGCCTCGTTGGTGTAGGAAACCTGCAAAAACCCCACATTTTACTGTTGAAAGGATACCAGTACCAGTCAGTACAATTTCCAGTATTCCTTGGTAAAATGAGTTGAGTAATTGTGCATCCGGACATCACCTTTTGCCTACTCCAGTCACAATCTGAGCCCTAGTATATTTTATAGAAATGACGGCTTGTTTGCTCAGCCAAACTCCAAGGAGTACAACTAACGACCTCTCGATCTGAGTTGCTGTAACTCAAGCCAAACTTGGGTTTACAGTACAAAACTTGACAATATAAAAAATTTTAAGGTCTGTGAAAGAGAAGGAGGAGGAGACTGTGTAACCGAAACGTGCATGCACATGTACTTACATTCATATCTGCAAACAAAAGTACATTTGCTTCTCTTTCAACTTTTTCAGAGCCCTCAGTTCCCATCTCCAGCTTTTGTTCAAGAACTCTCTGAAGTAACTAGACTATAAATGGAGCTGTGAAAACTCAATAAACCGGGAGAAGTGCCTGAATTTTGCTTATCTACTTTAAGGAGTTTCAAGAAATATATAGATCCTCCATAAAAGCACAGTGAAATTGTGTTGACGAAGGTGTCAAAATATGTACATACAGGGAGGGATAGCTTGATACAAATTTAGACTTAAAATGGTTTATTTTCCTGAGGTTGGAATCTGCCAGAACGTTCACTTATCTGTCGCGTATCTGTGATGTTGAATACATTTTACAAGAGCAAGAAAGCAATTCAGCAAAGACTGCAAGAGAGACTAAAGTAAGTGTCATCTAGGAATGACTTCTTAGCCATGGGTCATGGGAGAACTTATCAATATAATACAAGAAAACATCAGAAACATCAGCAACTTTTAATGTGAGATAAAAGGAGCTTTGCATAAATGCAAGGCAAGGAATTCTTTGAGAAAGAAGAAAAAATGTGTGTACAAACAACCCAGCAGGGTACAAAATATATCTGTAATGAGGTTGCAGAATCATATAATAAACGCACTGCTGTATAGGATCATAGACTAATGCAGGTTGGAAGGGCCCTTGGGATGTCTCCAGTCAAACCTCCTGCTCAAAGCAGGGATGGCTGTAGCTCAGGGCTTGATCGGGGCAGTTGTTCAAAACCTCTGAGGAGGGAGACTGCACAACCCCTTTGAGCAACCTCTTCCGTTGTTTGACTGTTCCTTATGGTGGAAGTTTCTCCTCACATCTTGTCTGAACATCTCTGTTTCAGCTTATACCCTTTGCTTCTCGTCCTCCTGTCATGCATCACTTATGAGGAGCCTGGCTCTGTCTCCTTGATACCCTCCCCATACTCACTGCAGGGCTGTTGGTAGCTCTCCCCATTCCCCCAGCTACCCAAAGCCATCTCTTCTCAGCTAAACAAGCCCATTCCCCCAGCCTCTCATTATGGGGCAAGTGCTTCAGTGATGATGATCGTCTTGGTGGCCCTCCACTGAAGTCAAGCTACTTTATCCATGTCTTTCCTATATTGCAGGGCCCAGAAATGAACACAGTATACCAGACGTGATCTAATAGTAATGGACGATTTGAACAAGAACATTGCAGTCAGCGAAGAGAAAAAAGACAATCTCAAACCACTGTCAATATATACCTGTGAGAAAAAAAGACTCTCCCAAACTGACTGTAACTACCATTGGGAAATATAAGGAGGGGAAATTTCAAGTGAGAGCTGGAAATGGCGATGCTCATTCTATTCCTGGCTCGTTCAATGGCCAAGTATGGAAATGTAAGCAAGTTGCTACCCATCTGTGCCTCAGAGTAAAACGGGCTTGAACAGCAAAGTTTTCAAGCAGGAGACATAGAGTAACATATGTTTATCCAGAGCATCTTACACCATGTGAGTGAATGGATTCTACTTTTTACTACAGCTTTCAATGAGCCACATCATTTTTAACTCATTGCTTACCTGTGCATTTAGTGACCAGAAATCTCTGAAAAATTCAGATTTGTTCTTAAAGCTAGGCTGGGACCTTCGTGGGCACTGACTCTCTCTGGCTATGTCTTTATATACGTATACTGCTGCAGTAGGGACCTTAATCTCTTTGACAGTCTCCTTCTTTATTAGGCATTTTTAAATTAGTAATACAGTCATTTCAGACACAAGGAACTCAGTGCAAAGACTGTAAGAGGATGGTGTAATAGATGCTGTTTGAAAGTACAACTTCTGCTGTAACATTAGTATTGAACTAAACTTCTTGAAAATGCATCGTATCAACCCAGCTTAGTTTCTTTAAATCAAACACCTCTTTTGACATAAAAAACCCCAGTTGTACATACAAAGCTAATTCAATTAATTACTACCATATCTTCCAAGACATTTTAATACTGAACTTTTTATAAACAGACAAAATTAATGACCTTTTTTTTTAGCATTAAAGCGTTCTTCAGAAGGCCCGTATTTAGTGAGTAGTTAAGATTTGAAATTGGATAGGGGATTGCCTCTTGCATCAGAAGCATGTCTTGTGGTAACAAGCCACTCAAATTTGATGATTATAAGACCTTTAAAAATGTGTATTAGCCCACACTGTTGAGACATTTTAGCATTTAGGCAGGTAAATACTCATGGCCAGGGGGAGCAGAGACAGTTCCCTGAGAACAGGACTCTGAAATAGGTAGAAGAATACCTAGAAGAATAGGTATCTACATAGATGACTTTTTAAAAGTATTGGTAAGTACCACTCTGTAAGACTTCATGGAAAGAAATGACCACTTTAAGGTGATTTTTTTTCAATATATATGTACAATGGGATGAAGAAAGAGTGGGAGTGAAGTCTCTGCGCACAGACTTCATGTTATCTCTATGTGGCTGTCTCAATGCACGTTCTTTGTACATGTACATCATAATAATCTCATTCCACAGGATCGTCATTTTAAATAGTGCGATTCTTCCATAAATAAAAGAAAAATAGTTCAAATAGTCATCATTCATTTTCACATCATTTTAAAGTTTCCCAAAAAGTTCAGTAACTGTTGGGTTTTTTATGTTAAGAACCCATCTGGATATGTTCATCCAAATTATTCTCCTAAGAAAAGGAATTTTCTCACTAGGTTTAGGTCTAACCTCTTGCTCCGCTGTAAGTCTCCAATAACTCCACTAAAGCTACACAGACCACCAGGAATGTAAAATTAATGTAATACTGATCAAAGATCAAGTCGTCTACTCACATTAGAGTCCATTTGGATTTACACCAGTGAGGGGAAGATGGCAGCTCCTTACTTGGTCTTCCTTTCTTCCTTCTTTTACTCAAACGCTGCCAAAACTGATGCCTGGCTCCTCAGCTGGCTCCCCAGAGCCAACTATTCTTTCCCTGTCTTCCCCCAGCGAATGTGAGCTGGTTTTTCCTTTGTATACAACTGCCTTAATTCTTAGAGCATTTAATCCTTTTCACTTTCTAAATGGAAATGCTAAATTTTCCACAGAGGAGGTGCCCTGGGGGGGAGTTTTGCTCACGCCCAAGAAAGGATGTCAGTTAATATTTGGACATGATTAATTAACAGTAAACCCTAAGGCAAACTTTGCTATTATGAAAATAAGACAATATTCCAGATTACATGAGCGGCTGCCTGTATGACAAAGTTACCCAGATGCTCCAAAATCAACAAAGATTTGTCACAGATATAAAGACAGTTATTATTTTATGAATTTCATGTTCAGATGAATTACTTTTGTCCCTCTTAGACATTATCGGAATGACCTAGGGAAAAACCAATATTTGAATTACGTCTCAGACATTTTCAAGCATTAATATAAAGTGTTCTGATTTCATAGAAAATTATTTGGAGCTCATATTCTTTTCCTAGTCAGTGGCTAATTGGTGCTTTACCATAAAAGTAGAAGGCCAACCTTACTGTGCAGTGTATGTAAATCTCGGATTTCATTTGCAGCTCCCTCTTGGATGGAAAACAACCTCTGTTTGACAAATAGAGCTGAAACACACCGTGGCTCAGCTTGAGAAACAAAAACTAGGTTTCCCAGAAGAAACTAAAGTAGGTCATTGTGTAGGCAACCGCGAGTCACACATATTTCAGCAGGGTGCAGAAGCTGGGATAGCTAAATGAGCTCCAGCACTGAAGGGCTGAAAACCGCACCGGTAGGAAGGCAGGTAGAGAGGTACACAGCTGGATAAAAAGTGTTATTCAATGGATAATGGCAGATATGGTCGGAATCTTCATTTTACGTCTTATCCAAAAGATATAGGAAAAGGCTTAACAGCTCTTCATTATCACAGAAAATTTCATACTTGTTTTGCTTCATAAAATCAGGCTGTCAACTTTTTTCTGCTATGGAACATTGCGGACTCTCTCCCAAGGCAGTAAATCAGTATCTGAAAATGTTCTATCACTGGTATTCAGGTATTTTCTTCTACCTCAGGCCTGAGTATAGATGTACTTGCAGACATTGTGAAATTGCATCTTCTGATTAGGAGAAAAAAACTTTATCATGACATCAGCTAAAACTTCTGTTTGTTTTACGTTAATTTTTCAACAGAAGAATTTGAGAAAATAAAGAAGTAACTCCGTAAACCACAGAAACTAGAAGCTTAGGAAAATCTGAAGCCAGAACAATGCAGTCAAACAGAATAGAAAAGCAGGCTTTCCAAATCTGATTCCTCTTCCAAGTTCTGCAAATACATTTTTGTTCCCTTATTAAAAAACAAACAAACAAACAAACACAGCAGTTTTTGCAAGGCGTTGCAAATGCACTTGGAACAAAGAACTGCCCATTCCACACCCATAACCCTAAACCTCTAAACCCAACCTGACAAAGGCAAAGAACGAGTTAGAACTCTCAACCACACTGAAATTTCAATCCTAATCCTTATCAATCTGTTGACTTAATTATCACTGATTCATAACAGCTTCTCAATTCTGACATGAACATTTGTCCTTTTTTTATTGCAGCATGGTTCCATCTCTACAGATAAATTCATTCAATAATGGTTCGTGAGCTTTTATTTTTGCAGATTCTGGATTCTTAGAATAAGCGAGCAGAAGAAAATTCAACCAGAGAAAGTGAATTTTCCTCTGGAAAATACTCAGTTGATATAATTTCTCTCCAATTTCATAATCCTGCCGCAGAAATGTGCTAAGGTCAGCTCAGGGCAGAATGTAAGAGAGGATCATTTTGCAATACTCCCCTAATGTAAAATCTTTTAGGCCATATCCCAGAAGTATACTCAGATTCCTGGTCCGAGTAACAGTAAGTGCCAGTTGTGTACACATAGTAGAGAAGCTTAGAAGACACAGTAGAGACCAAAGGGCTCCTTCAGATCATGCACAACCTTTTTAACCTACATGAAAGAGTATGACTCACTGCTACCTTCTCATTTGAGTTTCCCTCCGATATAATCAGAGCTGAGACGGGCTGTACTGAGATACGTGGAGCTGCACAGATACCCGATGGACAAGGAATAGCTCCACTGGTGTAAGATCTCGAACGTGGCAGGATAGGGACCTGAAGTGAACCAGGTACAGTTTAATGTTGTTATTAGGGACTTCAATCATAAAATGGAGAGTAGAGTTATTAATTTTTGTGAGTGACTCCAGTTGAGAGGGCTGCAAGCGTGTGAGAAGAAAGGATCAGAAGTCGAAATTACCATCACAGATTTCATTCAATAAACCCAAGTGCAAAGTGCTACAGTTACGCAGTAAAAATGAATTGTGCTGGCGTAGAATGGAGATGTTTGAGTAGTCAGCACTTCTCCAAAAATACCTACATACTACAGGAACAGTAACTCGTCTCTCTCGTTCTGTTTCAAAGTGTTAACTCTCAGCCTGGGAGGTATAAAGAAGATTTCTAAAACAAGTCAAATAATTTCACTGTACTCTGAGGCTTCAGTTGGACAATGTGCGTCAATAAAGATAGCAAGTGGGTCTAGAGGGAAGGAAAAGAGATCCTTAGAGATACAGAAAATGTAATAATGGGGAAAGATTGAAAAGATGAGAAAGATTCAATTAAATTGGAAGCAAGAGGTGCAGCTGTTCCTGAAAGACTTCTGAAGCTGATCCAAGAAGTATAAATGTTCACAGAACTCTTTAAAAAGATTAAAAGACCACGACAGAGAAAACATTTGCAGAGACTTTTGAGATACTACTATGGGCAAAAGAAACTTGATAGCCTGTCTCATGGAAACTGCAAGTCTTGAATTCTCCAACTATCTGGACTAGTGATCTTGAGAAACTGTCCTTCCTACAGGACGGATTAATATCTTGTAAGGCACTTCACATTAAGCTTTTTGTTTTCTAACTCGGAGTGTGAGGATTTGATTTGTACTGCTCAATTCTTGCGCAGTATTTTAGACGAAATGCAAATTATTATTACAACCGAACACAGGGAGCAGACCTGGAAATAACAAAGACAATTACACTTTTAATAAGTAAAATATCTGTATTTGTTGTTTGTGTTCAGAATGTAACTTGGAAAGAAACAAGGAGAAGAAAAAAAAAAAAAGACTTTTTAGGAAGCCAATTAGAGAATGTAAAACTTACATCTTGGAATTCATGGATGCAAATAGACACAAAAAGGCGTTAAAGGCCACTGAAAAATTTTCACCATCTGAAATTTGTAAGTTTTTCAGCTATTGCATAACATTGCCTCCAGCAATGAACCTCACCGAATCAAATCAACTTAAAGTTTGCGCCTCAAATCCATGTCACTTCAGAGACAAAGCGAGAGAGAGTACACTAGAGAAACAGAAAAAGAAAGTGCACCCCATATGGAGTTTAGAGCAAATTATTTTAAAATATGTTTAAAAGTCATTGAAAAATCAGTTGCATTCAGTGATGTCAGTCATGAATGCTGGAAGAACATGATATGAGAGATCTGAAGTTTTCTGGAGAAAAAAATTGAGCAGGTGACTAACAGGTACCCTGAGAATGGTTGCAGATACTTATAAATAGAGATTAACTCAGTCACAACCCCTAGTAAATAAAAAAACTCCGGCTTTTCTAGAGGTGGGAGGACGTTTAAGCCTAGGAGCTTAGCGCGGTGCATTGCACAGGCAGGAGTACAGGGAGAGGGTATGCAGTAAGGGCAGACTCGGACAGATTTTAGAGTGAGCATTTTGTGCTTTATCCCATTAGTGGTTTATAAAACAAAATGTATAGTTGGTGTCACATTACGTCATAGAAGCAAAAGAGGAAAACAGGCTACATGCAGGTGATGGAAAAACATCCTTCATTGCATTGCCAGCTATTTCTACAGCCAGCCCTAGAAACACAACCTGCCTCTGAAGGAGGGAGCGGACACCCCTCCCACCAGCAGCAGTCAATTTTCCCTTCCTTCCCCGTTCCTCCAGCCAGATGCTGCGCAAGCCTGACTCCCCACAGCTCCCTTCCTTATTTCTTTATCTTTCCCCCTCTTTTTTGCTGTGATTTCCTGGAGCAGCAATGCTACCGCCTCACTTCAGTAACCTATAAGCAGCAAAATTGAACTTTGCTCCCACTTCTGAGAAGACCATCGCAATGGTTGCGGTTGGGATTCTCAAAACAGTCAAGCAGAAGAGCATCGGTTTTGCTTGCTTTGGAGTCTCTGCTAGTCTCAGTTTCTTGCCTGCTCCGATGCTTTGTTTATGCAGTCCTTTTGCTGTTCCCTGCCTCCCCTACAAATGTTGTTTTGACATCATGGTCAGCAGGTGCCCCACCACCCCTTCCATCAACAGCCACTTGTGCAGCAGATGGTACAAATGGGTTGGCAATAATTTAGTGCCTCGGCATTGGATTGCCTTGTCTGGTGCTTGTAATGGTGACTAGACAGGGTTAATGACAGTAGGAGGGAAAGACATGAAAAAAAAACCCTGTAGGGATACACTTTCAGAGAAGAAAGTAGCTCTTCCACGAGCCAGACACGCTGCTGAAAATCTCTGTTCCTAAGAAACATGAGCTATATTCTGTAGCAATAGAGGTTTATTTTAGAAAGGTACCTTCAGTTTAATCACATTAAAAATGTCGAGATTTCCCTTAACTCCTTTGATCATCATAACTCCAATGACTCCGATTATATTCTCTGCCTTACATTACAAGAGTACGGTTAGTTTAGCTACGATGCTCCAAGGATAGAAATTAAATAAGGCTAGTAAGGGGTGGTGATATCTTTCCTTAGACCAACAACTAATTATCTATGTGTTACATACCTACTGGGACACTGGAATGTATAGTTATAATTATAACCCTATGGTAAATCCTGAAGTTTTTTATTCTCTAGTTGAGTTTGTGCTACAAAATGCGATAGCACAGCCAGGATTTTTTATATAAGCCTTTATAGACTTAGAGGTCAATTCAGTGTGAATCATCACAAAGTTCAGGGGTGTTTGCGTGCAGGGTTCCAATATTGTGTTCAATAACCTACAGAAATATGTAGATCGCGCAAGGAGTTAGGAATGAGTCGTAATTAGTTCCTTTACTCTGCTGGCTTCTTACTCTTTGAATAAAGCACTTCCACTGTTTTCATCCATTTCGCTGCTTCTAAATTGGAGATAATATTCCTGTCCCAGGGGTACTGTAATGATTAATTAATCACTTCAAGTCACTTGGGACTTGAAAAGGTGTGCATGTGTGTATATGTAACTTCACATATGCAGAATATATATAAATATTTCCTTTACTTTGTATGTTGGGTATAAAGGGTGTCGTTCTAGAATCAGCACTGAAATTTTTGAACAAGAATAATCAAAAACCCCTGTCTTGGGAATTCAGGCTGTCAAATTCAAAGGACAGTCATACCTCCCATCTCCAAATTATTTCCAGATACAAAGTTCTCTCTCTTTTCTTGAAATCATTTCCCTCAGAAGACTCAAGAAGCTGAAGTTATTGATACTGAAGAAATTTCACATTGTTTTCCTTTTGCAGTATGATGTGGAGTTATTTGTATTCTACTTTGTGGGGCTTTGGCAAACATTGTATCTTACACTGCAGTCTGGGCCACTGAGAGGTACAACATAGCTCCTGCCATGGCTGCTACGAGGGCAAGAAAAAAGAGAGAAACAAAGCAGAAGAGGTTTATTTTAAGAAAAAATAAATATGGATGCATTTGGCCTTCTTAAGCGGCATCACTAACCTTCGACACTGTAGTACCACAAACAAGATTGGGCAAATGATCACTAAAAATCTGGTCAGTTGATCCAAGTGTTTTCTGGGCCTATGTGTGTAATCATTAGACCAACATGCAAAAATGAGCCAGTCCTGCAAATTTATTCCTACATTTCTTCTTAGAATAAGAAAAATAAACAAATAAAATGTTGTAATGTCTTTTTTTCCCCCCTAAACTCTAATGTCTGGGTTTTAGCTTCTTAAAGGACGTAGAAAGCTTGCCTCTTCTATGATTAGAATGTGACTGAGTCAAAAACCAGTAATATTTTGTTTGCTACTTTTTGCTTTTAAGCTAGAGCTACATGGATTTTGCCTTTAGCGGAAGGAAAAAATATACTAGATAGAGCCCTGGCATACATTTCCAGCTCAGCCTCAATTTCTCGCATGGTCTTGGGTAAGTGTTTTAAATCCACTGTGGCTCAATTCCCCATCTGTTGATCAAAGCTAATAATATTCCCTGTCCCCTGTCCTTTCACTGTTTCTTTTGTCTAGACTGAGTACAGTCAGTTAATAATTTCCAAGTAAAATAGTTTTCTACCAGATTCAGCAGAACTAAAAAAATTTGAAGAAACCTGTCAATTCTCCTGAAGTTTTTGGCACGGAATCCAGCTGGGCATGAGGTGCACCCTGATATCCAGTGGTACCCCTTTGGCGAAGCAGGTCGGCTTGGCCATACATGCTCCAAATCTCTGGGACAAGCCTTTTTTTACAGAGTCTCCACTTCTACAGCTAATCACATCCATAAAAAATCAGAGTAATAAACTCCTAGGTCCCTCCAGGGCTCTTGCTCCAGCTTTCCATGGGCAGATTTCCAGTCTCTGTAGGAATACTTATTGCGTGGGCGTGGATATGTTGCTTATCCTCAGAGGGTCTTTGACTTCCAGCTCCTTTGGCGGTTCTCTCACTGGCTGTGTATTGCACAGGCAGGTCAGCTAGTCATCGCCAACGCTTCCCAGGAGGCTGGTTCCCACAGTGACCTGGAGATCCTGGAAATAGGTTTGTTTTGAGAAACATCCAAGTCTAGTCAGCCTTGTAAGCACAGGAGCACCCCAGGAGTGGGCGTCAATCTCTTCTCCCAAGGAACAGGCGACAGGACAAGAGGAAACGGCCTCCAGTTGCACCAGGGGAGGTTTAGGTTGGATATTGGGAAACATTTCTTCCCCGAAAGGGCTGTCAGGCCCTGGCACAGGCTGCCCAGGGCAGTGGTGGAGTCCCCATCCCTGGAGGGATTGAAAAGCCGTGTAGATGTGGCGCTTGGGGACATGGTTTAGTGGTGGCCTTGGCAGTGCTGGGTTAATGGTTGGACTCGATGATCTTAAAGGTCCCTTCCAACCTAAACAATTCCATGATTCTATGATCTTTCCTCTTCAAAAAACTCACGCTGTTGTCATTATTTCTGTTGTTATATTCTGCCATGATGCAAATAATACTGAATAATGATAATTCTTAGAAATATTTCCCATGTTAAAGCAGAGCAAGAAATCAGAATCTGACAAATGTTTGGGAACTGGAACTTTGAACAACCAAAGAGCTGAAATCTAAAAAATCCAAATAGCTGGAATGATTTCACAGCCTTTCTAGTTACAAAATACTTCTACTTTCAATGGGGTAATATTTCCCCCCCCCCAAAAAAATGGATTTTGTCAAAAAAGGGTCCTCCCTCTTGACCAGGCATTTCGTTTCAGTTCTCATGGTGGTTTTGAGAAATGATATAAAATAAATATATTTTTAGGTAAAGAAATAAGATGTTAGGAGGCAGGAAAAGATCTATTCTGCAAAGATTAGTGAAGAACAGGTACAAATGTTACTTTCTGGCTGCTCTTTTGCTAAAAGTATACATTTAAAGAAGACACGTGCAGAAGTTTTACAATGGAAGAGACTAAGAAGTCCTTTGCCTTCCTTCTCCTTGCTCTTTTTAGTTTGGTTTCCCTCTGTCCCACTGTTTTAAAGGTGATCTCAAGTTTGTGTATGTGTGTGTGTCTGTATATAACAACATATTAACAACATTTCAATTAGATATGTGCTGTAACAGGCTCATTAGTATAAATGTGTGTGATTGGCCTCTGTTCTGCTACAGAACTGAAGTTAATCAGATAAACTTCAAAGGGCAAACTGCAGGATTATGCCTCACCTCATGGGGAAACAGTCCTTCCTTTGAAGTACCTGTTGGCATCCAGAAACTTCTGTCAAGTCATCAATACATTTTAACCACCTTGGGGTAGTTTCCTACCTTTTTCCTCTGATGTAAAAAACCTTCCATTTTCTCTCATGTAAATATTCAGCTTAGCCCAATGAGATCTGGGACCCCAGTTGATGCCCTGGGTACCACGACCACAGCCAGAATCAACTAGTCATCAAGCATTTTCTTTTTAATATCCAAAAGAACTAATTTGGTTCTTCACAAGTTATACGAATATAGCTAGAAAATAGGAAGGCTTCAACTTCCAGCTTACAAGGTGCCCATACAAGTGCTAACCAGGGTTATCCTTGTTAATTCAGAATCAATTTTTCTGCATATATAAGTGTTCACTCAGATCAATGATTAAATAAAATCTCAGAGCTAAATAATATGCCTGCATTTTACTACTACCAGTAGACAAGTCAGGCATTCTCGCCTCTGTTTATTCAACAGCAAACCACTGGTATTTGCAAAACAAAAAAGCAACACAGTGAGAACATTGAAATCCTTTCTTGTTTTTTTTTTTTTAACCGCTCAGACTAAACTACACAAAAACAGCCAGTCATTTCTTCCCTGCCAACTGATTATGCAGCCGTGTTGTTTGAAAGCTTGCATAATTTACATTAGCATGCCTAAGATCTCAGGTGACTATGCCTTTGAGGCCAGCATGATAGCCCCAACGGACCAAGATTTGATATTCTTCCCAATATCTGACCCTTTTTTCCTTGTTAATTACAGGCAGACTTCCCTGGCCTGGGCCCGGAGCTGCACCTGTTTCCCATCTCTGAGCAGCTGCTAATTAGGTTGCAAATGGTGGGGCTGGGCAGAGCCGGCCACACATGCTTCAGCAGCCTATTGATCAGATTGGCACGCCATGCATACAACAATCATTGCCTTCTGAACCCCGTTCTCACAATAAAAGCTGCTCGCAGACACCGCATTGTATTGAAATAAAAATTGTAGCACTTTTTGTACCGGTGATACGAAACCGTGCTGCTCCCATGGAATAAGGGAGAGCGGAGGATGGATTTTGGATTCAAAACTCCCTTGTACAGGGAGAACTAATTAATATCTTGAGTTATGTATATTTAACATGGAGGTGTGACTCCAACAGAGCATCTAAAAATATGGTAATGTTACAGTGACATTTTTAAAAGTTTTTCTCACAGTCATGTATTTGTCTTTTTGGGCCCAGGACAAAGCGACTTCTGAACCTTGTCTTGGAAATGGAGCTGTGAATGATCCTAAAAATGTTATGCTGAAATAATGCTAAAAAATTTATTTTGATTAGTGGTATTTTTTATACTGAATTCAGAAGAAGTTCAAATATGTAAGAATATTGGAATCAGTACAGTATTATAGGAGTAACTGGTGATAAACCAGTATATATCAGCTGAAGAAACAGCTTCTCTTTGTCATTTAAAATGAGGAAATAATGGTGAAAAGTTTCATCTAATGTTGAAAGTTAAAATATAAGTTAAGTGTATGTTTCTCTTCCTCAGTTATAAATGGCGTTCAGACATCCGTCTCAGATGTAGGCTGCTGTGCTGTACGCATCTCGGGTTGGATGAGATTAATCCCGTGCAAAGAATGGCACATAAATAAATGTCTCCAACTTCCCCAGTCTTGCCCAAAGAAAGCAGGTTGATGATATCATCATGCTAACCCTCCGTCACTGCACTTTCCTCTAGGACGAAGCACATGGTATTGGTGCCCTTTCTGAGCCTTTCAGATTGGCCTCTCACTATATGTTTCTCCATAGTGTAGAATTCAGTTTACGATTAAGGCAACTGAATTTAGGTGTCTATGTAAGCGTATTTATAGGTGTGATAGATGTCCCCGTTTCTGTTATAGTTAATGGAAACCTAGTTAGTACAGTCAAGGGAGGACAGTTTAGCTGTCAGTTTGCTAAAAATAAGAATTCACCGTCATCTGAAATACATTAGGATATTTGAAACATTTACACGGATCTGGCAAATGTGACGCCACCACTGTGTGATCCTCACGTTATTCTGGAGCAAGAGCTGGGAAACCAGCGGGTATTTCAAATGACACTAGATGTGGCTATAAAACTGAATTGACTCCTACTTACCAGTTATCTACTGACTATAACAGGAGCTTAGGTGCCTACGGCACATCTAGGTCCCTACATAAACAACCTAAACTTAGTTGTCTTCATCTGGAGCTGAATACTGATGCACAAACAGGGTCATCGTTTACATGTTGATGTTTAATTCTGAATAAGATACTCTAGAGTACCCAAGAAGTCCGCGTGAAGCCGAAGGACATGTAAGAGATCAACACCTTTCTAGAAGAGCAGCTGGAGAGCAAGCAAAATGCTTCACAGAATCTAAAGTGCCACTAGACATTAAGAGGATTGAATGCTGCTCCACAGCAGCTTGATTCAGTTGCCTAAAGACAGGTTTCTACTTCAATTTAAGGCACCCTTACGTAGTGTGCCTGACCTTCAGCTACTGTCCAGAGTCTTCTGTAGATTCTGTGTCATATCTGCCAGCCCCATGGGGCTGGGCACTTGAAATGGCACTAGACACCTCATTGTAGGGAGCTGAATCCAACCCTACGTCTAGTGTTGCTTTGTGGAAAAGGTCTTGAGAATACTGTTCACTGTAAAGTTGTTTCATCCCAGCTAAACTAGGATAGATTGTCACTGGGCTAGAAGAAACAACATCTCAAAACAAAGGGCTAACTTTGTAGCAATATTCAGCAATCTAAGCTAAAATTAAATAGTGGCAGTGCCTTTGGTCCTCAAAGAAAAAGGGAAGTACATTAAAAGCACGCAAATGCTAATTTATTTGCACCCTCATAATGAACAATATTTTTTTAAAATTTCAGCAAAAAAATAAAGATGTATTGTATTGCCAGCCCAAACAGTGTAGAGTATGAACGTTTCAGAGCAGCTGAAAGAGGAGTTCATCATGGAAAGAGTTAGACAACTCCATCCCATTCCAAGACCTGTCTAAAATGGGTGGGATAAATTATCCATGAAGTGTATAGAAATACTCTTGGCTTTCTAACACTAAATGTCCAGCTTTTGGAAACCTAAAAAATATGTGAATTACTCCAATATTTTACGATAGACAGGGAAAATGCGATATAAAGAAGTTAAACTTGCTTGAGCAAGGAGAAGGGTCTCTGCAAGTCCAGAAGAGATTCCAAATGTATCTTAGTGTCCTAGATCCTATATCCAATCCACTGCACCATTCTTCCACCTAGCTGGGGACGTATATAATTCCATGTGGTCACAATCATAAATTTCCGTGGATCTTCCGCTGTGGTCAAGGAATCATCGTTACCAATGGATTGTGTGACAGAACCTCCTTCATGGTTCTAGATCTCAAATGCAAGAAAGCAAAATAAATGACTAAATAATATTAATATTATTTTTTAAATTATTGTATCACCAAGAGAAAGTACAAGAAGAAGTGGCCTGCAATAGTCTGAGAAACTCATGTGTCTTTACCCAATCTTACATCAACTTCCCATGAACAATGTACCCACCACCTGCAAAATGAGATATCTGCAGTCCAAAGGATTCTTTGCCAAAGGAAATATTGTGAACAAATATTGCATAGAATGCAGAATGAATCTAAGGTTTTCCTAAACAGAAAATCATGTGAACTCACCCTATAAATAATTCACTGTGAATTATTTACTTGTCTTAGGATCTGCAGGCCAGATTCCCAGCTGGTGTAAATCCACGTCATTCTGTTGGCTTCAGTGAAGCTATACTGATTTACACCAGCTGAGTAACTCACCCAATATGGTGATGAAGAAAATTGCATGAGCATAATAGGACAGGATATGCCTTGGAAAAAAAGTGTGACGTGAACTGAAAACAGTAACAAAACAGTTCACCAGCTGTTCGCAATCTTAATATGTCTGTGGATGGTGCAAACTAGATGGAAACCCCTTTGCGAAGGCTAATAGTGTGCTAGGAAGCTGCAGCAGGTGAAAACACAATAATCATCTTCCCATTTTTCAGGAAATAATGATCTGAAACAATAGTTGGCAGCTTAACTCTTGTCAGACTGTTGTTTTACAAAATCCAGCATTTCCTCTACTTTGAATTTGTATTAGCAAAGGATGAATCATTGATGCTGCCGGATCCCCTCATTTTTCACATACAGCAGTATGAATTATTTTCATATATCATGTCATGAGCTTTCTCTATTTTTACATTTTCCCACTGCAGTTGAATCAAAGTGAATATTTCATAGGGATTCCTTTTCTGTAGGGTTTGACCATAAATCAGATTTGCTGCAATCTATCTGCAGAGGTGACCTGTTTTCTCAAAGCTAACATGGCAAAAAAACCCAACAACAACAAAAACCCACAACAACAAAAAAAACCCAACCCCTAAGTAAATAAATCCTAACCAAAATATTCTTTTAATTACAGACATACGCTAATGAATATTTTAAAAATTGGCGTAACTTACCTTTTATTAAATGTGTAAACACATAAGAATGTTGCATAGAGTTAGCGTTAATATTTTGGACAGGCTTGGGATACAGTCTGTCTCAAGCTGAGGGAAAAAGGAAGCAGAAAAGGTAGTGGATAAATTTACATCAACACATGACTGGGTATGAGTGGTTATGTTATAGTTAAGTGCATTATGAAAGATTTAGAAAACTCTGGTCTTGGCTTTAGGCTTAAAGTAATTAGCAATTTTTGCATATGTGAATCAGTGGAGATTCTGAATCCAACTTTAGGGGCATTAAAGTTTTTAATACAATCTCTTAGCTTGTGTTCAGAGGCAATGTAGTAGGGAACACCAGGGGATCAGTAAGTACCTGATATAATAAAGCAGCACTTGTACCCTCGCACTTCAGTGAATTGGTTCTACTAGGACTGAATCAGATTTAAACCCCAAATGTGGAAGCTGACCAAGATCTGAACTTATTGGCAGATTCTAATTATTAGGCCAAGGAGATTCAGGAAAAGCATTTGAAAAGAGAGAAAAAATGAGATTAAATGAGCACAAAATTACCGCTTCTTTTTAGGTGGAAGCTTGGCCATGTATGAATGATATGATGGACTGTGATAGCAAGGAGCTGGACTCGATGGCGAATGTCATGTTCTTGGGAGAGCTGATCCAATGAGCAGGAAAAACATCTGTGATTTCCAGTCAGTCAAACTTTTTCTGTCTTTCCTTTGTTCCCCACTGCCTCAAAGTGTGTTGTTATTATTTACTCCTTGTCTTTTAGGGAGAGTCATCTGTGGTTACGTATCTGTAGTCGGCCCTTCTTAGGATCACATATGAAAACTGAATTTAGGAGTTCCTGAGTTAAAAAAACCTCATGTTTACTTCTTGGTCTGGAAAACTTGGTCACAGTTACCCAAATCAGTAAGATATTCAGAAACCTTCCGCATAGTCCATCAGAAGGCACAAATCCATTCTATCAACACAGATTATCTTCTGGGCTGAGAAAATGCTAAAATTGTTGGGTTTCAACCTAGAGGAGTTTAATCACGACACTAAAAAGCAAAATGCTTGGACAAAACAGAAACATTCTATAAACATCTGTTCATCTCAGTAAGGATCTCATGACTTGGCTGATCCATTATACAGCACAAATAACAAAGCACAAAGATTTGCTGAAAATTTAAGTCTGTTTGTGTACACACAAACACAAGCACGCGTGTACACACACACACAATGTGCTGAATGCACTTTTTAGTCTGACTTGCTTATCCAGTCCTTTTTTGTCTCTGGTTGTTTTATTATTCTACTTCACTTTCACAGTAGATAAGCACAGACGGTGACCTGGTCTGGGAGTAAAGCACAGATGTCTATGGTGAGACACCGACAAAATTTGTACACCTAAATCTAAATCTGTCATTATCAGATCCTCTCTCCATTTACTGAAGTTTCTCAGGTGCTCGATGCTTAGGATCTGGAACTGCTCTGAAAGGCTTCAGTCTCAACATACCCCATCTCCTTGGTCACACGGCTCTTGTGCAAGTTCCTCCAGGATCACAAAGTGGTGGTCATTCATTTCCATCAAGAAACTTAAGCCGATGAGGAAGTCCAGTATGTTGGTAGGATCAAGCTTTTGGTAAAACATAGCAGCAAGCGTATTTTCTTAAAGTACAGCAGCCTGCAGGTGATTTCCCTTTTATTTCCCCCAATCTAGCTGTGCAGTGTGTAAATTTACTGTCCCTAACCACTTGCAGGAGTTCAAACTTCTTGTGGAATCATCTCAAAACTCCCTAACGAACTTCAGGCAAAATTAGAGGGGTTAATTTAAACACTTTTTCCTCTCCCCATCCCAGCCAAGTGCCTGAACAAATATGGAAAGCTAGCGTCTTTCTTAAGATTTCTCTTTGTCTCAGTTCTTCCCTTTGTGACAGGTAGAATGACTTTGCTAGAAAAGCTAAAGAATTGCCTCCAAAAGAGGTTATTAGTCATTGTTTAGTTAGACAATGTTAGCAAAATGGGCAGAGGAGGAAACAAAAATGGATCTCTTACTTCTTGGACACAATATTTCATCTTCTAGTTAGAGAAAGCAGAGGTGTAAGTTCTTTCAGCGGTGTTTTGAATACATGTTATGAAAAAAATATCTTGGAGTCAATCTTCAGTAGAGAGAGTTGAGGACGGTCCAAAGAAACACCTCATAGAAATACCAAAACATGTGTTAAAGTTTCAGTATTTGTCTGTGAGGGTTGGAATTGTAATATATCCTTCCCGTTAGCATTTCCTGTCTGCTGCCCCTAGAAAACAACTTCTGCACACTGACCTCCCGGGGAATATCCTTGTCGTGGTTTAACCCCCACCGGCAGCTAAGTACCATGCAGCCACTCACTTACCCCCACCCCAATGGGATGGGAAGGAGAATGAAAAAAAGTAAAACTCGTGGGTTGAGATAAAGACAGTTTAATAGGGAAAGCAAAAGCCGCACGCACAAGCAAAGCAAAACAAGGAGTTCATTCCCTACTTCCCACGGGCAGGCAGGTGTGCAGCCATCTCCAGGACAGCAGGGCTCCATCACACATAACGGTGACTTGGGAAGGCAAACGCCATCACTCCCAATGTCCCCCCATTCTTTCTTCTTCCCCCAGCTTTATATGCTGAGCATGATGTCATAGGGTATGGAATATCCTTTTGGTCAGTTGGGGTCAGCTGTCCCAGCCGTGTCCCCTCTCAACTTCTTGTGCCCCCCCAGCTACTCACTGGTGGGGTGGGGTGAGGAGCAGAAAAGGCCTTGACTCTGTGTCAGCCCTGCTCAGCAGTAATGAAACCATCCCTGTGTTATCAACACTGTTTTGGTCACAAATCCAAACCATTGCCCCATAGTAGCTACTGTGAAGAAAATTAACTCTATCCCAACCAAAACCAACCCAATCCCAAACCTTGCCAATGAGCTTCTTGAAGGTGCAGAGTGACTCTGATTGAAAACTGTAGAGGACAGACAACAGCTGAAATCCTTTCTTTGAATATCTGCCTTGAATGCACTGAAATAGTGCTGACAGCCAGAGGGTTAGAAAACTGCATTTATCGGTTTACTTCTTTCCCCGTTAAATTGGTTGTAACTATTTGGGCACCAATTCACCAAGCACCATACATGTTTGGAGCTATGCCAGTATTTAAACACAGTTATACATGAGCTGTGCATCAAAGCAGGGACAGGCAGGGAGAGAAGGCAAGAGCCTACGCAACTTCGCAGTGAAGCGTTAATTGTGCCTCTGTTGTAACCCTCCTTCCCTGGGTCACGCTCTTTTGCCACCTTTACCTGTGTGTGAAGAAGTATGCAAATACACAGAATATACACAGCTTAAAAGTAAAAAGCAGTTATCCGTTGTTTAAATAAAGACGGAAGAGAGCTGAGATTAATGAGTTGCTCTTCTAAGCATCGGTACGCTCACCATCACCAATAGGACACCCAAACTGATCAGTCAGAGGGTAAAACGGTCAGCCTTCTTGATGTGCCTGAGTGGTTTTCTCTTTTTCTTCACCATTTTATGCTGCTTTATGCTGTCGTTTTCCCTCCTGGATACTTGAGCTTCTTCCTATCCCCATTTCAACAATCTTACCTCTGTCTGCAATTTTAATCTTCCTTGCTTGCATGGTTCTACTCAACATACGTTCTTAGCGATTTTTTTTCTGACATTTTTAGATTAGATATGGAAGGGAGATCTGCAGAAGATGAGTTTACTTGTTATTAAGAAGGAATATTAATAAAAGGAATAATCTTGATTAAATCATCTTTTTTAATTTTCAGGTGTGGCTAAACAGATTCCCAAGGTTTCTTGCTCAGGACCAGTGACATGGGAATGCTACTAAATAATTTTTGAAACACGATCATTTACGACACACTCAGAGAAAGAAGAGCACATGCTGTCTGCAAACATTGGTGAAAGCATACATTTGTTCTTCTTAAAAAAAAAAAGAAAAAAAGTCAAGTTTACTCTTTTTAAATAATCTTAGTCATGGGCACTCAGCAAGGCATAAACAGAGGCCAGGAAATCATCACAACTGAGGTCTAGCTCTAGAAAAGTACAAGTCCCATAAATCCTGTGTCATATCAAATGACGCTCGTCACATGAATTACTCCCTACATGAGGAAGCTCCCCTTTTAGTCAGTAGCCAACTCCATTTAACCAGCAGAAAAGCTCCCAAGGACCTCTTGAAGATTGCTTCTCTTGCATAACCACCTAGAGTTGCCCCAGAGTATTTGAGACACCTGCATGGTCATGGTGGGTGTAGTACAGGACCTACAGGAGAGCCGTGATCTTCTGGTCTGCAATAAATGAGACCATGGGGGATAATCTCAGTCATCCCGAATGGCACTAGATGACCATTTTTAGGCAACTGAACCATATTGACTAAATTCCCATTGTGAACAGTAGGAGTTGAGACATGCAGTACCTGTGCAAGCACCTACAGGGCAAACACCTAAATTTAGGCATATTAATCTTGAACCGAATCATATACTAGGTAATTAATATGAAGTAGACATTGAGTAGTCAACTGCTTAAACATGAGCATTTAGTGCCATTTGGGATACCCTGAAGTATTCGACCTGGGCTCCAGCTGCGATTCTAAGTCTCAGATGGCACCAGGAACCACAGCATCTGTGGGCTATTAAACTGAGCCACTAAATTTTAGATGGCTAAAATTAGGTTAGATGAATTCTGCTTTCAGGGCCTCCGGATGCTACTTTTAAATCTTCTACACCCTATTAATCTGACACCTAAAGGCTAAGAATGGGAATAAAAATTATGCCCTTCATAGGCTTCTAAATGCAAGGGATACATTATTACTCCTCAATAGGAACTAAGGCCTGAGGATATTTTACACCCTGAAGTCTTACAAAGGCATTCAGTGTATGAGTTTCTGTAAGCATGAAATGTTGCATCCAGACAAACATGATTTATAATAACTTTAGGTCTCGTAGAGAGGCATAAGCTTGGTCAATGGATTGGGTGGATAGAATGAGAGGCAGACTATTCATAGATGATACTACTTAAAATTGGTCATCATCATTTTTGCATGGTTTTAGTGGTATACTTTCAAGGATTAACTTATTCAAACTCTCATCAAGGTCTGATGCTACTTTTTGAAGAGGAATTTATTATCTGAAGACTGTCTAACATCTTCCACTACTTCAGATTTCTGCAAAACTTCTATTAAAATAGGCTGGTTAAATTGCTCTTTGAGTTACTACATTTTGCTCCCGATATCCTGACTGGTTCCCATATCCTACTGTATTTCCACTTCTGAATTTTGTGATAAAACCAAGCAAAGAAAAATTTGGACAAATAAAGAGGGGGTGAAGGCACAACAGCTAGATCCAGTAGATTGCCGAGCAGTTCAGTACGAGAAGAACTAAACATCCCTTCTACTTCTGCTGCTGTAGCACCATAACCAGCATTCCAGCTATGTAAAAAGTAATAATGATTGACATATTTATGCCTAGGAAACATTTAAAATCAAATCCAGGCCCCTTTTCTCAAAGTTCTTGTTTGTATTAATGCTCTGTGCATTAATATTTTGGCTATTTCCTTTTTCTTTTCTTATTAAGTATCTTCAGTGGTAAGTCCTTGACAATGAAATAGGTTATCTATTCCAAAGTCAATTTTTCTTAAAGCCTTGTTGTTTATTTAAACACTTGACTTCTCATTCCTGGAAGGGAATAAGACTTCTTGACATGACACCATACTTCCAACAGCCGCAGCGCTGCCGTGTTTAAGTGAGGATCCTTAAAAGACTCTCTCGGTTAGATAATATTATTTTATTTTCCAACTTAAAGACAAGAGGCATAAGATCACAATAGCTAGAAGTCATTGGCCTTAGCTGTACACATCTGGGACAGGATTCAGCGTGAAATAAAGGACACAATTCAGTTCAACCGAATCATGTGTCTAGGTCAGGTATCATCACCCAAAGCTCCTTTATGCTCAAAGAAAAAAAAACTAGGTGTTTCCAACTGTGAATCAGCTGATATACCTTGGGTTTTTTTGTTTTAGGATGAGATGAACCACCCTCTAGAGGCACAAAAATCATTTAACAGAGACTTCTTATCAACCTCTGCTGTTAAACTACGGGCTCAGAGAAAGAGTGTATTTCTGAAGTTACCTAAGAAAACCTTGTCTCCAAGAAATTAAAAATTTACCCAGCACCATGCTGAAGAGAAAGAATGAAGTCTCTATGTCTTCTGTTTATTGTATCTAGACATCAAATCCAGGGGTTCTGGTGCTTTCCAAGATGTGTCACATACAAAATCCCTCCAGCTTTCCCTTTAAATCTCTATTTCATTGCTATAACCACAAACAATGTTCTCTGCATTCCTGGTGTCAACAGTTAAGGCGCAGGTCTCTGCGTTTCCTTCCCAATTACTCCACCTTCTCTGTTCTCCCCTCGCTTACGCAATCCATTTCGTTTCCCCTACCCTTCTCTTCAGGGAATCTGGGTATTATTTTTATACAAGGTATTCTTGTAATTTTGTCTCTGCTCTGGTATCACAGTAGTGCAGGAAACTAAATATATCTTCTAGGTAGTCTGGGCATTCGGAAAAAAAAGGTTCTAAGTCAGAATACAGGCTGAAGCTGTATCTGAAGCAAAAATCCAAGTCTTTAAAGTAAAAATCTTATTAAGGGAACTTAAACAGTTCATTGTTAAAGGATGAAAATGTTTTTATTAATTTCATTTCCAATCATTTCATTTGGGCTATTGTGTTATATTAAAATATTAAGTATTCATTACATTGGACTGAAATGGTCTGCATGACTAAAATGCAATATTTGAATATAGTGTAAATATTTTTAAAAATAGGTAAGATCAGAATGATAATGAAAAAGAAAACAGATATACTCCTTCCCCCTTTTTCCCTCATCCTTTTTATCAGCATCAAAGATTTCAGTATTGGCAAAATATGAGTTTGGGAATGAAAAAGTGATGTTTCATTTTTTCTTTCTTTGTAGACATATTCCTCCTGTCAACAAGACCTGCTTATGACCCCCTAATCCATGAATCAAAAGCCACAGAAATAAAGCATAAAAAGACAAGGTTTTCCTCAAGCACTTCACTAGTAGCCGAGCTTGGCTGGTTACAAATCTGTAAATACTGCGGCTGAACTGGCACTTGCTGGAAGCCACGGTGGTGAAAAACTCCTTACTGTTCTTTAAGAAAAGGGAAAAAAAAAGAGAAAGGATGATAGAAAGAAAGAAGATAAAAAAAGAAGTCGCAGCTTAGAGGCTTACTCAAAGTTAAAGTGTAAGTCACTCGGTTGTGTTGAGTAGTGTGCTAATGAGCAGAACTCTGTACAAATTCTATCACCTTCTGATTAATTTTTGCCATTTCCCAGTCATCCGATCTTAAACTGCTACACTGGTGGATGTGGAACTCCTGTTTCACTTCGGAGCTCTCTGCTCTTCCAGTACGTTAAGAAAACCACTGGGACAACTGCTTCCTTTATTTTCCTTGAAGTATGGGATGCCTACCAGGAGAGAAACCTAAACATTTGCCCATACGCAGACACTTCCACAGACATAAGTAACCAGAAATTTTTCTTTCAACTGACTCCATGCAAGAACTCAAAATATAGCCACCCCTAATATGAACAGGAGTCAAACTGGGTTCTACCAACAGGTAGTAAACAAGGAACAGAAAATGTTCTTCTAATAGTTAAGCAAACATTGAGCCAACTTATTTAAATAACAGCAGTCTGTTCTTCTATGAAATATTTAATGTCCAATTCAAAACTTTTGGGGACATTTCTAGATCTTTAGTTTCCATTATGGAGAGGATCAGGTTAGATTATAGTTTTGCTTTAGAATCTGTAAATCTAAATGCTGTTACGACACCTCCCTGTGACTAGTAGAATCACCCTACAAGAGAACAGGAACCATCAGTATTGTGTGAACTACGTGAGCCATCCGTACTGAGAGCTTAAACTGGGAATTCAGGTAAACCTGGGAAAAGAGCAAATATATTGCAATAATCTTAATGACTGATTGCTTTATACTGAAATAAAGCCTGTATGAATGAAGTGAAAGTGGAATCCTTTGATTATGTGAAAAAAAGAAAAAAGTTTAAAACTTATCATGAAATCTCATCAACTTCATTGAGTCCACTTGTATGCCTGGAGGTTCGCCTGCATGGAACGCCACACAAATTTGTGCAGACTTTAATTCTGTTCTCTGTGGGTTTCTGTACCTCCCTCGTCCCAAAATTCTCTCAGAGGCTTCCAAGGTGTGGCAATAACTGGTGAGTAGAACCTACCACATGCAGGTTACTCTCTCACTGTCTCCTGAGAAAGAGAATTGTTTGAGCAGAAGAGTGTTTCATTTCATCCAGAATTTAACTTCGGACCTTTTTTTTTCTCAATCTACACACTACTTTGAAAGTGATACAATTTCATATCAAAAAAATGTTTCATGAAAGGTGTTCTGAGGTCATTCAGCAGCACATGGACTTCATTTTTCATGGTCAGTAGTTACGTGTGGCCAGAGTTGCTCTGATTACAACTGTGAAATGCTTTTTTCCACAGTACTTGAAATCTTATGCTTCAAGTAATGCTGTCAGGCAAGTTTATGGCATAGGGAGAGGAGCCGAGGCACTCAACATCTGTTGGAACTGCCCTCTACTTTGGCCATGCCATGAAGCAAACGCCCTTCTGCAGGACAGCCCTGAAGGCTCCTTTCCAGCAAGCAGCTCCATACCATCACATCAAGCATGTGATGCCCAGAACTGTGTAGATGTTTCTGCAGCACTAGGCTGTAAATGTGGGAGGTACGGTTTGGTTTCAAGGGAGCAGAACCAGTTGCCGGTTATATAAGACTTGACTAGTCGGTGTTGTTTACTTTAACACAGCTCTTAGAAACCTCTTTGTGCTGAGTACTCTATTGTTACGGACAACAGGATTGCCTCCAACGGTGTAAAAGATTCTTGGGTTTAGCCATGTAAAAGTCTGCGTCAGTCATCAGCATTGCTTCTACAGGCAATGGAGAAAGAAAGGGCTTTTCAGAGTGTGACTCAGCCTATTCTAATAGGCATATCTAAAATGGGTAGGACAAATTGCTCTCTGGAGATGCCTGACTCTTGACTGCAGAAAAAGTCAAGACCAATTTAGAATAAACGTCTAAATTTTAGACAATTTTATTTAGGCAAGATGGCTACCACCTAAATTTAGCTGCCCGAACCCAAAGGCTTGTTATACACGCAGAAAAGACCAATAAAGCAAGCAGCATGTCTCCATTTCACAGGCAGGGAGGCATGCGGCAGAGAGGGCAGCAGTTCCATGCGCGCTTCAGTGACACAGGGACCCGAATCTCAGAGCGTTGTTTAGATGCTTGCAAAAATGGGTCCAGTAAGATCGAAGAACTTGCATAAAGTCACGCACAAAGTCTGTGTATGGGCAGGAACTGAAGCCAGCTCTGAGTCCCGAGCCACTGCTCAGCCTCAACGCCGTTCGTCCTTCCTTCATCAGCCTCATGACCTGACTAAGCATCACTGTGAGGGTCCTTTTCTTTTCTTTTTTAAGGAAAAGCTGTGTAGGTCTCTGAAGTTAAGCAAGTTTCTTCTGCTTTACACGTTTAAATTAAAATCTATTTGAGAAAAAGCTACAAGACATAGTGCAATTTTAAAGTCATTTGGCAAACTGATTCTGTCAAGAAAGCTTAGTTTCATTCTGTTTGCTTGCAACAGCTTTTTTTTTTCCATAACTCTGCTGTTCTTGTTCTTTTAATACATTTGGGAGGCCTGTCAAGGCCTATCCACTCTCTAAATAGCTTTGCAGATTAAATTTTTAACTCTACTCTCTTCATGCAGATGTATATTTCTGACAAAGAATTGCACTGACATGTCATCTCCCATCTTTCTCACGAGAGAGGAAATAGCTACGTGCCAGTACTGTTCGAAACTCTAACTCTCCCCAGCAAACAATAAAATAAAATAATTATAATTATAAAACCCTGCATCGAGAAAACCTGCTTCTTCTTTATTTGAGCCTTCGCTACACTAATTTCATTTGTCATAGCAGTTTGGGGCTTTTTTCTTCTTTACCTTCAGCAACACTTGTAACCAACTAATGAGAAACTGGGGAGTACGGGGCAGAAGAAAAATGGGGTTCGTTGATTTTGTTGCGGCTACAGGTGCACCTTCTAACCTTCTAACTTCTGACCAAAGACAGTGCAGTACGCCCAGCCTAACCTTCAACTCTCGTTTTCACGTGGAAACATTTTTTCATATACTTTTTTTTACACATACATACCAATAAAATCCTACTCCACTACAGATGCCCTGCCTAGGGAAAGGGGGAAGGAGTCATAGGAATGAAGGTTTTTCTGATTTACTAGATCAGGAGGGCTCAGTTAAGGACTTTTCAATAACAGTTGTTTCCTAGAAGGGGGCAATAGGCGGTAAAGAGGCGACAAACTGAATTTCAGTGTACAGAATCCATCCCCAGATTAGGTATGTAAATTAAATGGGTCTTCAATGTGTCGTGTAGTTTGTCATCTTAGGTTCAGTTTCCTTCTCCCCACAGAATCAATTGCATGTAAATAGGTCGTTGCTTATGCATAAGTCATTGCTTATGAATTCTTATTATCAAACACTTCTTTGGGACTCAAGATGCTTTTCTCAGATAAATATAGAGCAGAAATGGATGAACGTGGAAGAAAAAATACTGGTAAAGATAATGGGAGATCTCTGGGGTAACTCCACTGCATCTAGTACAAATGCCCATTAAAGAGTCTGAGCATTTATGGTCATAAATACTTACTCAAGGGGTGGAGAAATCAACAGGAATACTTCATGAACCAAGATTATTAAAAAATAAAGGAGGTTGCACTTTCCGGGAGCTGTTATATGACAGAATTATTACTTTGAAAACAATTGAGAAATGCCAGTTTTTGTCAGCTTAGGGTGTTTTCGCATTTCTGCGCAGTGCTGAGACAGGAATTGGGCAGGGTACTTCCTCTCCTCATGTTGTTATCATGTGCCTGGTTTGTGTCTCCCATTTAGAGGTTCAGGTTAAAATTTATTCTTATAATTGGAATGCGAAGACAGTTTTTTCCATTGGTCACCCTGGAAAATTTTCATTTTTAATTTTATTTTATTGTAGTTTATACTATTTGCAGGCAGGAGGTAAGTGTCTTCTTTTAGCATAGGACACGTCGTGCTTCCTAGGATTATCACATAATTTCAGTGAACAAATTCCCTGCTACTGTAGAGTTATTGGCCTTTGGTGATATTCTTGCTCTCCCTTGTTCACTTTGTCTTATTATGGCTGAAAATTTTGGTACGTATAAGAAATAGCTCGCATTTGCTGTAAGGTGTGAGGAAGCATCTTACGGCCCACAGCGCATGATAGGGTGCATAGCTGGCACTGGGGTTCCTTCTAAACAAGATATCTCTTTTGTGGTTGCCCATTTCTACAGGAGATGAAACATCTGGTCCTTTGCAGTCCAATATTCTGATCTTGCCCTTGTTTTTTCTGATGTCACATACGGTTGTTCTGTGCATGGTGGTATTTGTGTTTTCATTAAGAAAACGGTTTGAGAATTGGAGACTGTGACATCAGGCATGTTGTAAAAGACAGACGTCATCCAAACTGTTGTAAAATATAAATCCAATTTATAAATATAAAAATGTAAAGATACAAATTTAATTAGTCCTACTACTTTGCTATATTCACATATTAAGTTCTTATAAGTAATAATAGTGAAATTTTTAAAAAAATCCAGATAAATCGATATGTCAGATAAAAATATATAAGTGATTCCTTTATATATGTTATTGTAATATTTTTACATATTTTTGTGCAAGGTCTTTATTAAATGTCACCTCTAAAAGTAATCATAAAAGCAAATCACTAACTGCAAAGCTTTAATGGTTTGCCATTAATACTAAAGTAAATATTTTCAATCTAAAGTTAAAGTCTCTGGAAATTATCTGGATGTTTAACTGCTAGACTATCCACTCTGTGCTGAAAATGTCAGGTCTGGTCCCCCTCTTCTATAGCATTTTTGGCGAACTGCTCCTCTCTTCTGAGTTGTTCCTATTGATCAGAATGAATTAAACTTTCTGTGGAGCTTAGGGAGCGTTTGCTATGAATTCAACAGGAGCAAGATTTTGTCATAGAATTTGAATGGGTTAAAAATAATGACAATAATGCATTTTGAAGTAATATCCTTTTAGCTTATAGTATGCTGCCGTGCTTGTCTTTTTCCTCTTAGAAAAGATCTTCCTGAGAACGCATACGCTAGTACATTTTTATCACTCTGAATGGACTTAGACAATTTGCTGCTGAATGGAAGTGATACTTGTTCAGGTCTTGCCCTCAAAAAACCCAAAGCTTCCCCTTCCTTAGGATGACAGTTGAACTGCAAACACCACGGCTACTCAAGAGCAGTCACAGAAAAGCTCCATTACCCTTTTACGTGTGGAAACGGAGTTAAGAAAAGGAAAAAGCCAAAATCCTCAGGGTTATCGATTGCTAAGTATCTAAAAATCTTTTGAAGCTCTGGGTTTTAATGGCTTAAATGACCCACTCAGTAAGTCTGTGGGAAACTGAGGAACTGAGACAACACACTTCACGTTGGATCATCACCCACTCAACTCAGTTTCTGACAATATGTTTTGAAGTGATGGAGCTCATTACTTCACTGATTACTGTGTGTGACCAGCTACTAGAAAGAAGTAAAGGTTTTCACTGGTCTCTATCTGGGAACAGAAGTTGGATTTTTTTTCAGACCCAAGTACAAGCATTTTTTTACATTGTACTGGAATTTCGTATGGCATGTACTTCTTGTGTATGCTGTTGACCTCATCTCAGCCCATAAAAGACGTTAATACTCACTGAAAATAAAGAAGTGGGAAAAAAAAAAATCCATTTTCAGTCTCATGAAATGTGAAAAACTACATCTTCTTAATTGTTGAAATCAACTCAAGAATTTGAGGTGTTAAATATATGACGCTTTTAATACGGAAGCATTGAATGGTAGAGCATTCAAACGTACAGCACATACACGCACCCAAAACAGTGCAGAGCCTGAATTATAGACATTAGAAGTGAAAAAAATGTCTCTTGCTGGGCAGCCGCTCGGCGTTGTTCTGCTGTCGTCCTCAGTCCTTTGTTTAACCTTTGAGAGGTGTTGAAATACGTTGCGATTTGACGTGTGGTTGGGGAGGGAGGCCGAAGTAAACAAGGTTGGCTGTAGTAAAGCTTCTGAGCCAGTTGTGATGGAAAAGAGAATTAAAGGACTGAGTGAAAAGGTGTTATTAGTAATTGAAATACTCGGCTTTATTTTTTTCTTTTCTGATTCATCTGCTACCATGAAGCAGGTGAAGACTTTAAACCACAGCTCAAGAGTGAACTTGACAATTTGTTGAGAAAGTGTTACATTTGAAAAAGCATCCAAATCTGTTTTGCTTTTACTCACATCTTCCTTAAGGAATTTCAGTACAGAGCATAAGGTCTGTCAGAAGAATATTTTAGAGGAATAAATCTATCAACAGCAAAATAGTTCCAATATGAGAAAAAAAAATTGCATTTGCAAAATCCCATTCCATTTCTCATTTTCTGCATCCTTTTCAGTTCAAGGGACTTCAGTTCCACATAAAAGCTGACAACATCTAAAACACTAAAAGCAGGTTATTTCCATTGTTTCCCTCATTTCTGGAAGTCCTGGAGGGCACAACGATCGTGGAAGTTCAAGTGATCCTGTAGATCGGTTGTGCCCGGCGCTGTACAGACACACACACATAAATCCCTGCCTGTAAATCCAACATTTTCAACAAAAAGGCCCTGCTAAACAGACAAGAAAAAGAAGGGGTGAAATCATACCCCTCTGAAAACTGGTGGTCCCACTGTGTCACGACAGGACGGTTGAATGACATAGGAGGTCTAAGAGTGGAAAGGATCCCTCAGAACATGAGGATTTCAGGGTACAACCTGCTAATTTATTTACTCATGAGCTAAATTTAACTCTCCTGAGTGAAGCTGTAATAACCACCAGAGAAGAACTGAGAGAGCCAGGTAGCAATTTGGGCAGGTTAAAAAAAGGTGAAGGTTTGTACCTTCACACCTATTCTCATTCTTGGTGTGTTATTAAGATGTTGGTTTGCATTTCTTTTTCAGAGGGGCTGTCAGTTCACCTTTGAGAGGGATGCAGTCGCTGTTATGTCACCTCTTATGAAAGGTTTAAGCCTGATAAACGGTAGCGAAGCAGATCTGCACAAACAGATGCACACTCCGCGTCGCCTATGTTAGTTACGCTCTTTATGGCACTTGTAAACTAAGGAACAGAATGATACCGAGGAATATTAAACAAAAATGCTCTTCCATTTGACGTGTTCCTGTACCCATTTGGGTTTGCCTTGATCTACACCCCTTCAAACCTGTCCCACGTCAGACCACCTTGTTCCATACTATTTCCCGTCTTGCAAATACTGATCTCCATTGATCTGGCCCACAGTAATTAAATATTTTCTCAAAGAAATGCATATTTCTTTTTCCACCATGACCTTCCTCGTCTGTGCAAGTGTTTTAGGCAAGAAATCTTCTGCTCCCTTTTTGGTGCAAACTTGACCTCTGTTGTCTTAGTTGGAAAATGCACTTGATTTCTAACAAGAGCTTTTCAAAATGTAACACTGCTGATTTGTTGGATAATGAAATCCAAATTGTTCCACAAAAAAAGGTGCAATTATACAGCGTGTAATACACAAATAAATTGACTTAATGTTACATTATAATGAAAACTGTGCAAAATCCTCTACACAAGCACAATAAAATAATAAAAAGTAATAGAACAGGTAATAGATGTAAAATAAATGCTAAAAAAGTAGTTCAAATCATTTTCATACCAGTCAAAAGATACTGAGAAGGGCGCATCCAATCACAATAAAACACCAGAATGAAACACTTCTAAATAGTAATATAAATTTTTGTGGACACTTCATGTCCCATGATGTGGAATTGACATATAGTTTGATTTTCTTTTTCCTAATGTAAGCCACAGTTTTACAGTCCTAGTGAAAACATTTTATTGCTGGGGATGTATTAGACATGGTTCATTTCCCTTCTCAGTATGGCTTTAATTTTCCACATCCATGGCTTGACACAGACCCAAACACCAGAAGATGGTTGTCTGCTATAAAGTGTTTGGTTTTCTTTGATTGCTTTACAATTTAATCTATAGTTCATTCCATTAACCCTTTCCATTTTAATGCCACAAAAGTCTTCCCCCTCTCCTTAATATAAAGATAAACTTCCCCCGGAACATTTACGCTCTCCTGTCCAGAGGATTACAAAGAGAACGGGAAGGAGAGCGGTACTGGGGGGACGAGCGCTCTCTCTCTTAGTTAACTTCCCAATGGCCATATGTAATCGGCAAAATCATTGAACGCACCACGGCAACAGGATTTTCCCTTCTGTTTTCATAATACGTTCATAATTATTCATTCGTTTGGTTTGGTCATATTCATACCAACACACAGAGCCAAGAAAGTGCCACTGTCATTCTAACTTTCTCCTCAATCCCTGCTCTTCAGGGGGGGGAAGAAAAAAACCCGCGTTCCCCGTCTGCGGTGTTGTCACATCCGATATCCCGTTCCTTCCGGCAGGGAAAGCGTATCTGGGAGGGTCACCAGATCAGCCTGTGCCTCGGGGCTCCTCGCCTAAAGTACAAAAGACTCGACTCAACTCACGTTAGTCATCTAGGTGGCCTATCGGTGGTGACGGACTGCCAGCTCGGGCTGTGGGCTAGCCGTGATAACTGCCTTGAAATGCTAAGTGCTTAATTAAGGACCTTTCATATCAGTTATTGAGGGCTCCATCTCCCATAGCCCAGGGCATTGTACTTTACAGAGGGCTCCCCAGAGCCACAGCCAACTTTATTGCAGTGACAAGTTAAAAAAAAAAAAAAAGGACAAAAAAAAAAAAAAAAGGAAAGAAAGAAAGAAAAGAAACAAGTGGTTTTAATCTTTTTGCAAGCTCCCAAAATCTAAATACAAGCAGACAGCTGAGCCGACACCATGATCCCCTACTAAAAATACATTTTTTTTACTGTTTATGAGAATATCGCTTGCTTGTGTTTTGGGTAAGGTATGGAGTCATCCCTGACAAGATGATCAGACCGCTTGCGTTAACCCACAGTGATATTTTGCAGCGTGCATCTTTTCCCTTCCCCGAGAACACTCCGTACCAGCTGAAGGGACATGTTTATTTAAAAGCAGAAAAAGCAGATGTTTGTGGCTAAACCTTGTATAATTAATACTTGCTCTTCATAAACAGCAGATCCAGTTCTGTCAAGGAAGGGAAGAAATATTTCACAACCGACTAAGTAGCTGAGGTTTGGAAAGAAATACCTTTTGTTGCTGTCTGCAGTAGCAGAGCCCTGCGTAAGAGCGATCGGTTCTGCTTTTGATTACTCGTGAGGGTATCTAGCAGCAGTAACTCCGCAGAAGTCATTAAAGTTGCATTGCTGTGAAACCACCGTAAGGACGGAGTCAGACCCGCAGCTTTCATCCAGGGGGTTCTGTCCTGCTGTCGGGATAGAGGGGATAAACACAATGGATAAATTTCTTGTTGCACACCAGTTTCACACCGGATTTATTCTTAGTTTGTAGCAGTGTAGCAGAAGTTCAGAATCGGGACAAAGGACAAAATGTTACTCCCGGTTTCTTTAGCGCCAAGTCAAAACACCACCTGCAATGAAATCCTGCATGGACACTAGGATCAACAAGATTAATCATTATAATAACGGGCCTAATTGCCATCTCATTCACCCCCGCCGCAATGCAGCTGGGCAGACGGACTGAGTGCAAAACCACAGTAGTCAAAACCTGAGTAAGGCCCAAAAAGCTGCTCCGGAAAAGCATTCGCTGCAAGTTAAACTTCGGTTTGGAGAGCCTTTGGGGACCTCCAGAGCCTGCAATTGGGCCGGTCCAGGTGCTACAGGCTGGACAGAACCTCATGAAGACACCTCATGAAGGGACGCACCGCTGCCACGTCCCACCAAGGACAACGTGTGTGTGACATTACAATGCAGATGTAGGCAACCCCCGTGCCATCAACGCCAGCAAGCTAACCTCCCGGGAAGCCAAGCAGGTCCAAACAGCAAAGCAACCAAACCAAAACACCCAGCAGACGTAGGCTGACACTTCTTCTTTTCATATCTCTCCTCCAATATCCCTTCTTCTGCTTCTTTTTTTTCTTAATCAACTCACTTTGAGTTCTTTGATATACCTGCAGCTCTGCACCTGCTTAGTTGCCAACTGATGTGGAAGCACTGGGTGTCTAAAAGCCAGCGACACCAATCTGATTTATTTTTAAAATGCAAACGACAAGTATTTAAAGCTTCTTAAACTTAACTAGAGCAATGTATTACTGGCAGAACCGCATAATAATTTGAGAGCTATAGGATCTTCTTCTTCAGTCTGTATATATTTTAATACAGATCAAGGTTTGTATTTTAAATTTAAATATAGTATCCTAAATATACTAAATAGATGTTATATTTGCTATACTTTACTGTATACGCTACATTTAATATACTAAATTTAAATATAGTATACACAGTTTATAATGTGTTATAAATAGCTTAAGAATAGTAGTAACAAAAAAATAGACCAAGTTTATCCTGGGGCTTGCATAGGTTTCCGCTAAGAGTTTAGGTAGGATTTAAGTAGTAAAGATCAGCGGTATCTGAGATACACATTGCTTACTGCATCTAGGAGAGAGATCCTGCAGTCTTGTTCGTATGAAATATTCTCATACTCCTTCTACACTTCACAATCTCCAAATAAAGGAGAAAAGATTAAACCTATTGCTCGTTCATTGTGGTGAGATCCTTTGAAATGAAAAAAGCTGTATAAATGGAAGATGTGATTGCTTCTTTATCTGAATTTGTAATTAAAGTCACTTCTTTTTCAAGGCAGAAATCAGAGAGCCTTCTCCTTGTGTACAGTTTTTCATGCCTAATTTAGCAGATTATATTTCTCCCACATCCTGTGACAGTTAAATAAACAGGCGTAGGAAATATCTTTAAAATCATTTAAGGTTCTCCATAAAAAAAAAAGAAAAGGAGGACGACATGCTGAAACACACAATATACACCCAGAAAATGGGAATATTAGGGCCATTGTTTAATTTCCGAGACCAGGTTACGGGGAAAATTATTGATGATTCAGAGCTCGAGCATCTGTGCTCGCTCAACAGTGTGATACTGACAATTATTAACTACAAAACTGTTGTAGCGGGGTAAGAGTAAATAAGCTATCACCACGGAGCTGCACGCGAGAGCCGCGTTCCTCCGGCCCGTATTTTACCGCACAAGCTCCACCTGATGACAGCTACAATCAACGGTGGCTCCAGGCAGCTGCTTTGCTGCAGGCCACGTTCAATTATGTCGGCCTGCATTAGTCCCTGGCGAAGCTGTCACCTTCCAGCCTGTGAAGCGAGAGCGTGAAGCGTCTCCTGAAGCCTCTGCAGTTCTGCCATCAGTTAGGGGAGCAAGGGGAAGAGACGGGAAAAAAAGACCATTAGCACGGTGACGGCTTGCAGCATTCATTTTGCTCGTGGAGAGGGAAAAAAAAAAATAGCTTAGGTGAGCTGGATTCAGAAAGTTGTCTGGTGTTGGATAATTGCAGATTTTTTTTTCCATAAAAACCTTTTTTTTTTTTTTCCCTACAGAGCTGGGGGTAGGAGCAGAAGCTGTTCCCTTCCCTGGATTTTCGGAGTTACTCAGCCTTCTGGAGAGCGGCTCAGACCGTACTTACAGCAGCAGGGAACTGTGCTGTATAGTGCCTTTTTAGAGTATTCTCCCAAGCAATCCCATGGCATTTCAAGAGGTAGGAAGTGCTGAAGGAGCTTTTGGTTTTAGCAGTTCAGCATCTCCCGCCCAGAGCAGCTTCACAAAGCCTCCTGCGGGCAGGTGGGGAAGCGCATGGACCATGGCGGGACTTTGAGACAGAGGAGAGGAGTTTTCGCTGCCGAGTGACCTGCTCACGCTGGGACCAAGGCAGCCTGGTGTAATGGGCATCTCCTCCATGCCACCAGCTCTAGACCTCTGCGTCTCCAGCACTGAGACTGCAGGTTGGACGTGTCAGACCCATGGCTGTGTAGCACTCGGCACCGTACGAACCCAAAGGTTACACAATGGATTTGGGTTTTCTTCTCCCACCGCTGCTGCTTTGCCGTGGGCGGTGCAGTTTTCCAAGCCAGTGGGGAGCTGTGCTCATGTGCAGGACCTTCCAGAAAACCCTAAGCTCCCTCTGCCCAGAAATTTCACATCTCAGCTTCCAGAGGTACAATAGCACCAATAGTGATAACAGAATATAGCGATAGTTCTGCAATGGAGATACCTAGTGTGTATGCACTTGTGATAATAAGGTACTAACATTATTTACTAATAATACTGAAGAGATAATCAAGTAGCAGTCCACGTGGCACTGGAAATAATCTTCCTTAAATGAAATGAAAGCAAAACAGGTGGGTTTTTCCCCCTTTAAGAAAGACAATATAACCCATAAGACAGCTTTTTTTTTCCCACAGTCATCTTCAACGTATTGCATCAGCCTGATGTATATGATTAAGATTCTCTGCATTTCATTTCAAAACATTGTTCTGCCTCTCTGCACATTTTCCTTCATCACGGAAGACAAATCCACTGCATTATAATTCAGTTTTTAAGGAGCTGTTTTCAAAAGTGCTTAATTCCTTCATACAGATTACGGAAACTATAATGGGGTAAACTCCTGACATACAACCTACTACCTAAAAGATCTGCTGGAGCTCTTCCTGTCCTCTTTGAGAAATGTTACTTGGGACTGTAACATGCTTATAATATTTATTAATCATGTATTCACCCTTTTTCAATTATTAATACAGGTAAACCTTAATACGAAGCAGGCTTAGAAATGACTTGCACTTGAGCTGTGAAAGAAGACGTGTCTCCTGCAGCGTTGCTCTCCTCGCGAGAGGGGTGGCACAAAAGAGAAGCTGGGTTTTAACAACCTGCCTCTGCCTATGAAGGTTTACTGTGGTGTGCCTTGGTTTCCCTCTCTTAAAAAGAAATGGTAGCACAACTCTGGTTTGCACTACTGTTGAAAAATCTCAATTCTTTCCTTCCTGAGAAATCCCGCGGCGAAGAAGCCCAATCTCATTCCACACAATCTCACAAGCACAGAAACCTTCCCCCTCCTAGATTTTTAAAAGTGAATCATAACCATTTGCCTCAGCGCAGCAAAATAAAACTCTAAAAGTCCTACTAAGCCCCAAAAAGATGCACGAGGAACAGATTGAGCAAGTGCACCTGGGGATAAATGCATTATGGACTTAGATCCATTATCACACCTCTTCTCGTCACAGCCGCTATCCGAACCCCACAGGAAATCATTCATTGAGACGCGGAATGTCATTTTAGTTGTAGCATTAATTTCCCAGCTGCTGGGAAAGATATATTGTGCCCCTTCATTGCGTATAAAAGAAAATGAGCACAACTCCATTTGATAACTTCGCTACTGGATGTAGGTTTTATTAAGGGCCAAGATCTCTGTAGTGTAAACGTTGGTAACATGCGTGTTTCATTCTAAAGATGGGCCCTTTGATTTTATTGTCTCTCCGAGCAGTGAATAACATGCATTGACATGCTGATGAGGAGGTTCCAAATGAAGAATATGGCCATAACTAAAATGATATTATTCTGTCCCCTCGAGGGAAGGTTTTGCTCTCAAATCCCAGCAGGAGGCACTTGTGATAAAACTCAATTTGGGACATTATCCTCCTCATGTTTATTTACTTTTCCCCTTTTTTATATATACAATCAATATGAAAATGGAGCTAAATGTATGTAATGCCACATAAACCCAACTGTTTTCTCCCTCTCTCTTTTCCTTTATGCAGCAGATTGAATCCTAAAATCTTCTACCAATCTGAGCACCGTGGAGCCAGGTTTTTTTCTCCCGCAGCAGTGCAGATAAAAGGCAGAAAATATACTTGGTAGCGCTGTGCAGTCTGGTTCTTTAGTTTGAATCGCACGGCCTATTTTAGACACCTGAGTTAAGACGAAACCTACAACAACCTAGAGAGCTTATTTCTTTCCCCTGGTTACTCAAGAGACACTATAACGAGTACTATAGATTTCTATTTCTGTGCTGCAAATGTTTGAATCTGGTGAGATGAATCCTCACCCTATTGTCCAAGGGACTGGTGCTCTTGGAGGACAAGACCTGGAGCTGAGGCCCATAGAGACTAGAAGCATCTACTGTTGGTAGATACTCCTAGTGTCTACTCTTATGGTTTTCTCTAGATGAAAGAAGCCACATCTGTCCGTGTGCCTGGGGTGTATTCTGTCAGCAGAGATGAAATGGGTCTCAGCCCTGTGGTATTCTGCCAGGCTGGTTCTCCCAGCTATCACTTTAAGTGGATGTTCAACAGTAAAAATTAGTTCACACCCAAATATAAACATTACCTTAGAGAAATGAGCCCTCTGAAGTGTAAACAATGTGTTTTTTTCAGGGAAAATAGCTGGATATTTTACAAATTTCCTTGTAAATGTGGCTCTAAGTTTTGCTTTTGTCTTTGCCACATCAGTCTTCAATGTTTAAACCCTGGGAACCCTGATCTCAATCACAGACCTGCACAACTGAGTTAAGTCTCAGTGAAGTATCTCTGTCAGATGCATGCAGAGCTAGAACAAGCTTCACTGCCCTAAACAAAGGGTTTGTTTTCACAGTGAATTTAAGGCAATCTAGGGCTGTTTTCAAAGGGGTGATTCCATGCTAACCACCAGCTCCCAACAGCCTCCGTTGTGGCATCACAGAGCTCCTGAAATATCAGAATCAGGGAAATAGTTCTTCTGAATGCAAAAGAGATAAAAAAACCTCCTAGTTGTCATCCAGTGTCTTTCTGATCCACCTGGTCACTCAGCCACGTGATTGCCAATTCAGGGTAAGGAAAAGGAATAGGAGAATTTCTCCAGAATTTCTTCTGAAGGAATTGCTCCCTTAATTAGTTGCATGGACTTAGGCTAGATTGATTTGTGCTCATCATTAAACCATAGTCTTAAAACCAATTCAGAGTAGAGCTCTTTTTCATTACTCACTCTTTCTATGAAAAAAAACCCAAAACCTTCAGGAAATTCAGACTCAAGCCAATGCGAATAGTTGAAGCCAACATTGTGGGAATGTTGTGAGCTCTCCACTTTCCAGAGTGAAATTCCATCAGAGAGGAATGAGTCAAAACCATTCATCACTACATGGCTGAAAATTGCGACAATGTGGCTTGGCATCATAAACTCCCTCCCCTTCAAAAGCCTGAATAATGTCCATTTTTAATCTTCTACCTTTACATTTTTTTGCACTGAAGTAGAAATGTAGCCTGGCAGGAGGAAGAAGTGACAGATGCTCTGTGTGGTATACAGATGACCACACTGAAATAGTACAACTAGAATCGTAGCTGATGAAGAAGATCCTCTCACTTAGCCAAGCTCTATATTTACTAATAGTCAGTATTAAACCACCAGACTGGCCCAGGTACTACATGGTCATTAAGACTTTCATGGTGCATTAGGAAAAAAACAGACCTATTAACTCCATGCACCAAAATGCCGGTGCAGATGCATGGCTGTTGTTAGGAGCTTAGCTACCCATACCTAAGTTAGAGTAAGTATCTAGTAGAGTAAGGATTATTCTCTCTAAATATATATATACACTAATAGCAACAGTTCTACTCTTCAGAACAATTATTCCATAATTTAAAATGTTGTGGCCACAGTCAAGGGACACACCCCTGGGAGAAGGGTCCATCACTTCATTTCTGTCCCCTTTCTAGGAGTCAGGCTCCTGGGCTCCTTATGGCTTGAGGACATTTTCGTTCCCAAGTGTTCAGTGGTAACCTTCAGAAATGGGAATGGCTCCCCTTTGAGAATGTCCACTGATTAGGGCACTTCCACGAAATGAAGAAAAGGTGGTTTAGGATCCTCTCCTGCCAGAGGGGATGTAGAACCCTGGCTCTTTGCTTTCTGGATAGATGTAGTAATCATTTGATTACTTATTACAAGAAAAAAAAGTGAGACACCACAGCAGGGAAATTACATTTTTGAGACTGCTCCAAGAAATTAGAATTTAAGTAGTTCTTTGTCTAAAACTGGAAAAGCACAAAGGAGCGGTCAGAGAGCAATCTCCCAGAAGACCAAACATGGTGGTTACTTCTCCTACATGAAGAGAGAGCAGAAAAGTGCGTGGCAGAAGCGAGTTTCTGCTGGTGATGTACATGAAATTCAGGTGTTTAAATCCCCAAACGAGGAAAAATTAGATTAACTAGATCAACTTTCCAATATTCTACAGTAAAATTTTCTCAGTGCCTAATTGTGATTGTGCCCCAAAGTGTCTCCATGTTGACAGAATTCAGCAAATCAAGACCTATATGGCTCTTGGGATCCACAAGTTAAGCCTTCTTCCACCTGTCTCCCCTGAGATCTTGCTTTAGTAGGTGTTCTTAGGGCACATCTATCAGGCTGGATTATGTTCAAAATATGGTCACACCATCTCCTGCCTCCTCCCTGTCTAGGGGTCCCCTGCTTCTGATGGGCCAAACAGGGAGGCATTAGCCAAATTCTCTCTAGTAGAAGCAGAGACTAAACCCAGGTTTTCCATGTATGAAGTAGACACTTTTAAGGTGTGATTCCTCTGATCCATCCTTGAAGAGTGTTTTCCTTTGTCTGGACTATAAAGGGACTCTCAGGTGACTCATTCTCACATAGACACTTGCACAACAGATGTCCAGAGTAGCTTGGACTGATCCCAGACATACTAACTTATGACTAACATGGAAATGCTCCAGTGAGCATCTTTAACATCATCTCTTTCCTTTCCCCCACAAATCCTAAAGTGTTTTCTTGTCCCCACTTCAGGAATTGAGAATGGTTCCTTTTGCTGCAGTTTTGCTTTTCATCCTCCATTTCCAAACTCATCAGTTTTCCCAGATATTGAAGTGTGATATCCCACAGATCAATTCACATAAAGGTAACTGAGAATATTGTCTATTCAGGCAACATGACAGAGAAAGGGTTGTAGCAGCGAGCTGCCTCCTAGGGCATGTGTCCTCCATCAGGGGTTGTTTGATGATGGGGCTCTGGTGGAAGTCAACACCTTATCCACAACATCATGAAATCTGTCTTTGTACCATCATGTACCAAACGTTACCCGCCCTGGAAGAAAAGTCATCACACTGTGCTCCACACTCGTGAGATGGTGGCACCAGGAGGAGGGAACACCAGCAGGAAAAGGGAACAATAAAATGGGCCTAATATGTGGGGTGTACAGGGTGACACATCTCATCCTGAAGCTACAGTGCTCTTTGGGATTATGGCAAAGCTAGTAAATGAAACACTGCTGGGCATGGATGCAGATACTGGACGTTGACCACCTTTGCTCTTAACTTCTCAGATTGAAGCCTAGTACATAGTTAAGAAGGACAAAGAGGTCACTGCCACATAACATGTTAACATGAGCCATTTCCAATATGACGTTTGGAAGAGGTCATCCTGTTTTGGAAGTTAGGAGAATATCACCGTATGAACATAAGCACAGCATGCAAGCTGACCTCACATGGGGAGCGAGGAAGGCCTCATTCTCCAGCCACAATTATACAAACTGGGAATCACTGAGTTCTTTCCCTTTCTAGTCTCTTCAGTCCTTTCAGGGGACTCCTTCCAGAGTCAGACATTGTCCTTCTCTCATCACTTACAGGAGGCTGATGCTCAGCTTCTAGATATATAACAGACACATCGGCACTTTCAGGGTGAGTGTCTCAATTTGGAGAAGTTTCAGACCTATGCTACACTTACAGTAAGTCTGAAGACTGAGATACGTTGGATATTAGCTGTGCACAATTTGAACCTGCACCTAAAGTCCAGTGGATCTGAGGTATTCAGGATGTGTGCGCTGGGCATTCCCTCTGTGCAGGAGCAGTGAGACCAATTCTACAGATTCAATAGGACTCGCTCCATCTGATCACTCAGCCTGCACGTAGGCAGTGGTCATCTGCAGAGGAGTTCCAGATAGCAGTCTAGTCCAGCTGGGATTGCTCATCAGGCTGGTGAATGTTGGAAATCAGACACAAGCATATTATAGCACAAAAGAGAGAAGGAAAGAAGAACATAAACCCATTCTGAACTTTCCTCTCTCACATGCTAAAGGTAGATAAAATTATGACTGACATGGAGAAAGTGAGTAGGAAAGGTTTCTTCATTGTTTCTTATAACATATAAATCCAGATGGCATTAAACAAATTCCCTGGCAACCAGTTTTAAAGAAGCAAAAATAATTACATTTGCAGTTAAACCATGGAAATCCTCATCACAGGGTGCTGTGGAGTCCAAATGAGGAGCAGATTCAAAAGGTGACGAGACAAATTCGTGAAAGAAAAGTCCATCAGAGACATCATTATACCCTGTCCCTCAATATCCCCAGGCAAGAAAAGTCCCAGAATCTAGGAAGACATGACAGGGAAAATGATTCATTTCCGTACACATTTCTGCAAGACCAGTCAGAGGCAGGACACCAAGGTAAGTGGACCTTTGGTCTGATGCAGATTGTAGATTCCTGAGCTTTTATACTCTGGGAAATACCCTGGCATATCACCCACACGACAGTGTACTAAGCCTCCAGACTGCATTTTACACCATTAATTTCTTTACTCAAGTATCATATAGTAACACACTTTTTTTCTAACTCATGCCAAAGTTTTTTTTGTACGCCTATATCCACTCCTGGTTGAAAGGATTGTGTTCACACCAAGCCTGATGCACGTGCAACTCTTCCAAAGGTCTCCTTATGGATCCTCCATAGGCCATGAATCTGATAGCATTTCAAGCATGGTCCTCCCTGGTTTGCTCAACTGCTGACGCTGTAAAAAAATCTTGTCCACTGGACAATGTAGCCTGTCCTGATATATGTCCTGTAACCTGTCCTGATATAGAATCAACTTCTTCTAGAAGTTTCAGCTGGCACCCCCTTGACAACTGGTTCATCAAATCACTTCATTCTGGGAATGCCGATATATAGCTTGGTGCTTAGGGGATTGACTGGGAGGGTAGGAATGGTGATGCCCCGTGCCCTCACAGAGGGAAGAGCTGTACCCCATATTCTGAGTGAATATGCTAAGCCCAGGGCTTCTAGATAGAAACATCATGTCCTTTTCCAATGGAGACTTGTGAGAGTGTCCCTCACTCCAGAAGTGTTACGGATGGTCCAGCCCATGCACCCCCCAGAGCACCATGAGGATGAAAGATACCCTCCTCTTCACATTCCCGTCTGGCTGCTGGTGACAGTCCTTGCTCAGAAGGTAGGTTCCCGTTCTCAGGGTCCATCCCATTCCCCATCCGTTACATGCTCTGATTGCTTAACACAGAGGTGTTTCACAGGCAGCCGAGACAAGCTCAGGGCTTGTTGCTGCCACAGATGCATGGCCACCTTCCTGCTTCTCCTCTTGCTTTTCCCTGTGCTCATCCTCACTCCTACCATTGTAATCCTTTCCTCCCATCAGCTTTCGCTGCTGCTCGCCCACTTGCACAGCAAGACAGTCCAGCTCACTAATCTAATGAGAACTGGCTTCTTTTTGGCCAGGTTGTTTTCAGCCTCTTGAGAGGCTTGCGTTGGCGTTCTCATGCCATGAGATGTACATAAAGCCTTGCTCAAGGTGAGTGAGAGAGGAAAGAGCTCTTAATCCTTTCAGTTGTAACCAACAGTTAATTTAACACAAGCTGCCTCTGAAACGATCTCTTAAGCTGTTCTGGAGATGTCTAGCTGAGATCACAAGGATGGTCTGTGATAGAGCAGGGAGCTGACTCTTTACTGCTCAAGCTCTAAGCTAAAAATTCAACCACTGGTCTTCCTTTCTTTTTCATCAGCTTAGTGCCTCTTCATGAGAGATATTTGCCATTTTTGCAACTTTGCCCATGCTGGACAAACTGTGCTGAGTTAAACAAACCTATTTTACTCCAGTCATGAGAAACATATGAGACTCCTCAGTACAGGCACCGAAATGGATTCATCAGTGTTGCTCAGTACGACTGGAGATCGGTTGCACCACGAGAGGTAGTTTCCCGTTCTGTAGCCATAGCGGTTCTTTCTCCTTTTCATCATCCTCATCCTTTCCTCAGAGATTCCTGCCCTCCATGCGTGGAGGACCGGGGTGTTTGTAAAGCAGCTTGCAGTCCAGGATGTTAACATTGACTTGCCTTGGTGTTGGTCTTCCACAGAAGAAGAAATTGGTTAGTGGTGCATAATAATTCTTATACTAGGGCAGGTTGGGGACAAAGCCCATGGCAATACCTGCAAACAGAACTCCCCTTTTCCTGAGTCGTCGTCCTCACTGACCCAGATCTTTAACATGGGTGAACTGGTGGGAACATGCACCAAGGAGTTTTCAGTAACCAAATTAAGTCTGAAGTGCTGTATTTAGCCAGATTCGGCAACTTTAGTGCAGAAAAAGCCATAAAATCTTGGAAGAGCTGGAAAAGTAAGTTCTGATTCTCCTTACATTGTGTATTAGGACCAGCACCACTAAATGCACATCAGTTATTTGGAAATGTGAGCGCCCTGTAGCTCGGCCCTGAACCTGGAGAGCTGCACTTTGATAAAGCTACAACAAATGAGGACGGAGACAGTTTAGAGCCAGGTATTTTGCTTACAGGGAAAGAATTTAATCTTCTAGTTTAGAACTGGGGATCCCTCATCTCAGTTTCTTGATATCTCCAGTGGTTTCAGGCAAAATATCTAAGCTCAGCTACTCACATATATGGGATTGCCTGGACTCCGGTGACTTCACTGGGAATTTAAGGTCTTTGTGTTTCCAGACCTTGGTTGCCGTAGCTCCCCAAATATAACACTAGATGTAACGATACTTCCGACCTCCTTGGGCCGTTTGGAGAAAAATCCTTAACAGACTGAGGTGCTTACGTGTCTGGTACAGACGTACGAGCCCCTAAGACAGGCAGCCAGTATAAAGTGGCAAAGTACATATGCTTGATTTCTACAGCCTTGCAGGCATTTGCACCTGCACAAAATGAGTGCCAAATAAAACCAAAACTCGGAGCAATATCGTTTGTGTACACTTTTTACAGAGACAACTGACTACACAAGCTGTGAGGCACTGACACTTGAAAATACAGGTAGGTCTCAATATCCAGGAGCCCTGTGCTTTCAAACGTTGGTTATAAACAGATCTGAAGACTCAGCCCAAAATAAAGAAGATTGGATTTTCCTCTTAGATAAATGTTTTTTCTTAAGGGGGATGTGAACAAAACGTTAATTTTATTTTGCTAATTACTTTTGAGGACACTCAAGCTTCTGTGTCCCTTTTTACAATGTATTTTCATGGTAGCTACTTTTCCGTTAATTATCCCAATAGGAATAAATATCCTCAACATAATAGCGTCATATTCTAGTGCAATAGGGAAAAAGAATATTTTTTTCTGTATTTATGAGTGACAAAAAACCTGAGAAAAGTTACATTATTGCGTCTTGTTTAACTAGTGCCCCCTCTTGTGGTACTTTGGCAGCAATACCAGCCCCCCAAACCTTGTTTTCCTAAAACGGTGAGAAAAATGTTTAATACAGGTTCGTTTCAGAGATGTTTTAAATAAAAAGTAGAGTAAGATAGATGAAACGGTATTTGACGCGTATTCAAGAGGAGATCTATCGGCTCTCACTGTCAGAGAAAAGATCAGTGCTAAGGGGACGCGGTCGAAAGGATGCAGCAGACAGGAAAATAGGATGTGCCCAGCTGCTGAAATCATTACCCTTCCTTTCAGAACCGGGCTTCTCGCTCGTGACCAGCTAGCTGGCACTTTAGTTACAACTTTTCTGAATATACAGCTCATTTGAGCATCTCATCTCTCCTTTCCGTCTTCATTTTCCCTCTTATCTCTCCTGACCATCTTTTTTTCTTAGTTTCTGTTTCATCTGTAGCATTAGTTCTGCAGTTTCTTTGCTCTCCAACTTTTTTTTCCCTTGTTATTATCTCCGCAAGCCACACAGACACCTCCGGTCCAAAACAATGTCCTTTTTTTTCTTTTTTTTTTGCCTTGTTTACCACCCCCAGCTTGCCTTTTCATAACCACTTTTTATAGACTCTCTGTTGAAGCAGCACTGATTTTCCTTTCAGAGTAATTGTATTTGTGCTTGCAGGAGCAGGAGGAAAAATAACCCCAAAATGACCGTTTTGAACAGCGTCTTGCAGGATTCTTCATGGAGAAGTTTTAAGCCAGTAGATGTGTCTTGTTCTACAGGGATCTCTGTCAACTTCTCTTTTTATGCATTTAATGTTCTTCCCTAGTGATAGCCTAAGGGTGCTTTCACTAAACAATTAATGTAAGGCATCTCCTGGGAACCTAATGGGTATTTAGCAATAAGTTCACTTCCAGTGAATTGTATAATGTGATATTTTGACAATGGATATAGTGAGGTTCTTGAAAGGTGAAGTTTTCTCCAAAGAAGCAATAAAATACCTAACAGAACTCCTGATGGCGTTTTGTGGGGTGGGATGCGACAGAGAGCGGGTCAGAAGGAGTAGGTAATTTAGCAGAGTGTTATGTGCTGTTGTACAGTATGTTCTTTAATTTTAGTGCCATCCTGTAATAATGTTCACTTTCGCTAATACAATGTACGAGTCGTAACCTATTAGCGAAAATAAAATTTGCTGTGACATTTGATATGAAAGCCGCTAGCAATGAAGGATGTAGTACTGCGAGTGATATTTGTGTTCTGTTAATAAAAAATGATATTAACATATGAAACTAATACTAGGCAAGGAAAAGTGTTTAATATTAAGGCTTGAAATGCAGAAAGTAACGTGAAATCTCCAATCTGGTCTGATAATGCTGTGTTCGGAATCACACTCACTGCGAAGACTGTAGGCAGCAAGTTTTTTGAAAGGTAATTTTTAATTATTATCAAAAATAATGCCAAGAATTATCACAACAATCATTTAGCATATTAATCCAGCCATTTAAGTACCGAAGGTGTCATTTGAAATAGAAAATATTATAGAGCATGCATTCAGAATTGGATCTTTCCCTAGCAGAATTATTCTCACTACTTAATCTAAATAAAACTAAAACTTCAAAGATGTGATGTAGGATTTTGTGGCATTTATCTGTAACATGCCAGCTTGCAAACTGCAAAATACGTACAGTAGTTTAGAATTAGTGTGTAACATTTTTGCAGAGACATTCTATAGGGTACAGCATGATATGATCTCATAAAAAAAGAAGTTGCATGTAGGAATGTACATAAAATCAGCTTTGCTGTTTCTGTTTACTCACTTGAAGAAGAACAGGTTGCGGGGGTTGTTGTATTAGTGTGCTTTGTTCTAAGAGACCAGGATTATAGTAGAACGGAATAAATTTCAGTCTATGATACATTTCTGTCAGACACACATACACAAAACCAGACAAATAGAATGAAAAGGAGACAGATTTGAAAGGAAAATGGACAATTTTTTTTACTTTGTTTCAAATGTTATTCCAAAAAGCAAAATTAAAATTTTAATTTAACCTTTCGTTGTTCTCAGGCACAAAATAATGAACAGCCTAGAAACAGTGAAACTACAAGAAACAAAGCAAAAGCAAGAAAAAAGTTCTCTTACCCCAGTTAACCCAGTTAACCCAGTTTTATTGATTATACCTTTCCTTTTGCTAATAAATTTAAAAATAAGAATTATTGATCAAGGTGAACTCTATTTACTGATTAACTGCAGATTTTCAGTTGTGATGTACTATTGATTTTATTTTCCTTCTAAAACAGAATTTTGAAAGGTAATTGTACTCAGAGCGCAGTCTACATACTATCTAACATCAATAGCGTACAGCAAACGGCTCTAGAAGTGCTTTATTTCACAGGGTGGTGTCTGCTCTTCTCAGGCTTTACAGTAAAATTAAGCTCATTATGATATTTTTAAAATCTTTTTTTTTTTCATATACGGGAAACAATATGTTAAGATTTAACAAGGGCATTTCTAAGCAATGAAAGCATGCAGGTTCTCTGTTCTTATTTTTTTTAAAAGGAGCTATGGCCATTAAAACCAACGACAATTCTAATATTTGACATTCATTCCATTCAAAATGCAATAAAACATAGCTCACGTGTATAATTTTTTGCTTTACTAAGTTTTCAAAATCAGACAGTAAATCATGGTCTTACAGCAACCCTCATACCAATCTCTAAGCTTCTAAAGCTGATCTGAGTTATTGCTAAACTAATATACGGTCAAAATAACAGCACACAAAACAACAAACAATGCAGCAAGGGAAAATAACTGCGGAGGCTTTCTCGTGCGCTGGGTACATGGTTATTAAAGCAGCACCCTTACGGTAATCATTTCTGTTCAATAAACGTAGCCTAAGAATTTCCAAGTAATGAATTTTAATAGCTGAAACTGTAAATAAACAGTCATTACTTTCTATGAAAAATGTCAGATTCTCCGCTGATGGAAATTGGTGTCGTTCTGTCAGCATCACAGAACTCTGCTGATTTACACATCCCAACCAATTTGGCCCGTTTGTCTTAAAAACCACTCGTGTTCGCAGGCCAGAACACGGCAGAGTCGTCCCTTGCAATATAAACATTTCCCAGGACGTATTTGCAGGCTGATTTATCAGTTTAGCGTGACAATGTATTGCTTTAATGTTCAGAGAGATGACTGCAGTATTAGTCTACGTGCTAAATACAAGCCTAAATAAGAGTTTCCGCCCAGAGCCTTAAACCTGTGTATATATGTTCAACTTCAGCCACTTCATGATCAACTCGGAATTGCACATGAACACAGCGTTTGTAGCCCTACGCTATAACGGATCCTTCACTGCTTGTTTTTATAGAGGCAGAGCAGAATCACCGTTACCCAGGGTAAATAAGGAGTGTCTTAACTGAGGTCTGTAGGGCTGTTCAGGATTCGTATCGGAACGTTTCGATTAGGATCTGGCCTTTGGGGTCTGCATTTCAGTGCAGACTGCTTAGCAATATAGGGCTTGCTGTTCAGAAAGTATTTGACCGCAGGGAGATAACAGAGACACTTTTGTGCTTAAAATTATCCTCTTGAACTTATTTTAAAATCATCACTCGTTATTCTTTCTTCCTCCTTCCTTCTTTATTCTCTAGCGAGTGCTAGAGCCAAAATAGAGCCAAGGTGGACTTCAGGTCTAGTGCAACCCACACCTACCAGCTTTTGGGTTCCCTCAACCAACATCCAATGTTGTCTAAAGCTCTTCTTCATGGCTGGTCCCTGGACCATTCCCACCTTCATTTTTATTTGAGTCTCACTGGGTCTTTATTCTGAGTCTCTCAGAAATTGGGTAGAAAAATGTCCAAATTCTCTCACTTATCTACAAACCTAATAACTTGGAGACCCACTTTACTGGGAGTGCTCGAAAGTAAACTTCATACCTCTCTGGAGAACACTCAAAGATGCCAGCAAAGATGAATGAGTGAGCTGGGTACAGGATGCGGTGCAGAAAACACTCCCCTGTGACCAAAGGTGTAGGGAAATACAAACGGGAACCACTTCAGAGGGGCTGGCAAGGCTGCGAGCAAGAAGGGGCACGGCTAGTAGTCTGAATGCCCCAAGAAGAGGAAGACTTGGGTTCTGGTCAACTGATACCATCTGTACCTTGTCACTCAGCCTTTTTTTATTACCCTCATCAAAGCATCGTAAGCGAGGACCAAAATCCCTAATTCTGGTTATTGAGAGAAAATCGGTTTGTTGGGGATTGTATGACTCATAACTTTGTAAACTTTACCTGTCGATTTGTTTTGGAGTGTGTCTGCTTTTTGTTGGATAACTAAAAAGTTAAACTAAAAGCTAAATGGTTGCCATTTAAAAAAATAACTAAATAACGATAAGGCCCTTAACTAAGAATACTCTGCTTTTCCTCTGATTTTTTGAACAAAACTTACACTTTCTATGGAAAGTTATTGTCTTGCTTATTATAATAATGCTCTCATAATATTCCTTTTCTACACAATGGAGTTAGAGGTATTGCTGAAAAATGCTTTTATTGTTCTTGCAGGAAGCTGAACACTGTATGTGAAATATCACATTTAATTGCCAAGCTAATCAGAAAGAAGTTAGCAGTTATTCAAACCAAACCCATGTTCCGCTCTGTCCATTTTTATCAATAATTAAGTACTTAAAAGAACAAGAAGTACTACTGGAATTAAAATAAAGAAATACATTGCTGCAGTTTATAAAGAGCAGGAAGAATTATACAAGTAGGCTGTCAGTATTATTTTCTCTTTTTCCATTATGTTGGAAAAGTAAAGAAAATTTGCAGATGAATTTTCTGCTTATTAAGCATTTCATCCATCTGTGACTTATTTTTAAAAGACAGATGAACTACTTTCCCCATTAAACACACTGCAAGTTCCTCAGTGTTACTGACTGCAAGTTGCCCTTTTTGAGGCAACAGCATCACTTACAAGAACATACTGGGAAGCTATTTTCTCATCTTCTGAAAAATATGGGAATTTGTTAAGCTAGCTACTTCCCATTAGGACTGGTACTTCTGATGTATGCCTTCTGTCATAATGCGGCACGATAAATTGATCTGGTGTGATAACTCTCAATACATATGTGGTCCTTGGCTGTAAAATCAGTTAAAACCCTTTTGAATTTGTATACTAATAAATTATAAATTTATTAATACATTTATTAATTTACTAATAAGGAAAGGTATGGATAAGCAGTGATTCAAAATTAATGGAAAATTACCAAATAATGGGCACCAGAGAGAACATAAAATGCAGTGAGAAAATGGGACACAGATTTTTTCTAGCTAAGACCTGAAAATGTACAGTTATACAGGGTGTTTTTCCAAAAACAGCCTTCGTGAGCTTGCAGCAATAAAAGCCTTCATGCTTTAATGGAAAATGTAAAAATAAATCTGAATGCATTCCTAACTAAGCTTCTTTATAATTTAATCTGCTTCCTTTTCCTTTTGAAGTAATTGAAGACTTTTTATTTGAGTTTCCAGAGGGAAATATCCCACCTTAGGTTAACCAAGGCATCAGATCACTTACTTGAAACAGGGGAAGAAAAATTCAAACACCTGGGCTGAATCAGGCAGCGCAGAGACAACCTGGGTCTCCCCTCTCCCAGGTGGATGCCTTAGCCCTGGGCTATTGGCTCTACTCCAGCATGACTATAGCTGGACAGGAATTCTCTCTTGGACCCGAGAAACCTTTCCCAAAGCAGGATGTGTTGGCAAAGTCATTTTCCTAGAACATGTTTTTGTTATTGACAAATCATCATTTTATAAAAAACTGCTCAAACGAGCTCTGCTACCCGTTGTGCCTGCAGCTCAGCGTATATCTAAGTTTTTCCAAACCGTGACTAAAACTGATCCCTGATAGGGATGTCTCTGTGTTGTGAATAATCTTCAATGGTGCATGTAAATTTTTACATGACCAAAGGGTTAATGAGTTATGACTCACACTTTCCAAGTAAAAGTCCATCCTGTCATAGGTCCAGTTATCCTAGCTCGTGGCTAACAGCAAATACTCTAAGGATGGTGTCAACAAAGGCTAACGCTAGCCTACAGCACTCGGTTGTGTGGGGTCAGAGGAGAGAATTACGTTCTTCTGGAAGGCGTTCTCCTTAATCGCTCCCTGAAGGAGCTTCTCTCTCTCTTTTTCCTGGCTATAGGGCAGCTCCGAGATATCCACCTCTTCAGGCCAAAATTAGCCTTTGTGAATTCTCCCCTGCAGATCTATTTAGATGCATACACGTACATGAACAGAAATGATTTTGCTACCTAAAGCCCTGAGAACATCAAGCTACTTTGCTTCACTCCACCTTTAATACCACTGCTGTCCTCCCAAAAAACTTTACTAGTGACAATGTAAAGGCAACTGTTACCGGGTCACGTTGACTACTACTTCATCAAGACCACTTTGGCTAAGTGCCTCTGGTTGCCTTGCAAAAGGCACGTGCGATTTCAAACAAAGCGATGAAAAAAAAGGGGGGTTCGGGAGAATTTAGGGACAAATGCAACCCACCTAACCGAATGAACGTGAAGTTGGCTGTGAGCTGTGAGCACTCTGGATGCCTGAATGTAGCAGCTCCGCTGAAACCACAGCGTACAAAGAGTGAGCCAGTATATAACTAGAACAAAAGACAAACTTAAGTCGGAACCCACAATGCCCGCTTTGCTCCACATTTCCAGTAAAATGCCATTTTTATCTGGGTAGCTGTGTGGGGCTGGGATTCTGTCTGGTTAGTCCTTACACATCCATTCCTCCCACATCAGGAAACAAATAAAAGAATATCTGCTCTGAAATAACACTAAAAAAGGTTTCCGATTAAACTCCCCTAAGCCTCAAGAAGAATGATCCATCCCTTCTCTTCTTCCTTCTTTCCGAAGTCAATGGCCAAACCACAAACATGCATTTCTTCAGTGACTTAAGTGTGGACCTCCAAATCTCCCTTACAAAAAGAGTTTGGGAACTTTTCAGATTCATCCTGAACTGCTCTGTATGATACAAATCGGCCACAGGAACCACTCGCAAAGATCAAAAAGTACTTTCAGATGGTATTTTCTCCTTGATTTCTCTTCTTTGGCTGTTTGCATGACAAGTGCTCAGCAGCTGCCTTTACACTTATACATTATTTTTATACATTTTTGTTAATCATTCACTGGAAAAAATTATCTCATATCTTCAGTTTATCCCATGTTCACTTGCTGAGATGGGAGTGTATCTTACAGCAAAACTTTGTCTTATTTTATTGTTGTATTAGCTGATGATATAGCAAGAACTGACCTGATGACTCAGGCAGTATTAATAAACATCTTTTCTGTGAGGTACTGTTCAAATGTGGGATCTGTTTCTTCCTACATATTGATTAATTGAATAAACTGTGAACATATACCTCAAATCCTATAAATTAGGTTCTTATTCCTCTGACAGGCTACAGCATGAGAAAAGACCCAAAATAAGACGTGTTTTCTGAAGGCTTAAAATAAATATAGGACTAATGTCTTTGACAAAGAGAAAAGGCTCCCAATATCCCCAAAATAACATGCAAATAAGATATTCCATCAGACATTCAGCCTTGTGTAGTGAAGAACCCCTCTAAATCTGTTCCAGGAGAAATATAGATAGATAGACAGATAGCTGGATAACATACTTAGAGGTAAAGATGGATTATTTTTCCAGCTGTCAACCCCACATACTCAGTTTTAGGATCTGAAAGTCAACTCATACTCTTTCCATCTCATTCCTCATCAGAAGTGACGTGGTATCTGAAATTGCAATTGCTGACTGAAGTCCGTGGGCAGCTTGCCACTAACTTTATTGGAAACTGGATCAAATCTAGTTAACAGTCCAGTTCACGGCATGGGTGCCAGCCCGCAGTCTCAGAAGCAAGTTGGGTCTGCAGGACTGTCTGGAATCAAAGGCATTCAACAATCAGGGCGTTTTGGTCAGAAAAATAAGAAGAGGCATGAAAAAGGTGCCATTATAACGTAATCAATTCCTAACCAGGACCATGATTCATGAACAGAAGACTTCAGTTCTCCCACCCTGCTTGCCCTCCCTCCCAGAGCAGCACTAATAAAATGGCCAGTTACGTGCAGTATCTAACAGGTCAAAAAATTATTTCTGAAACTAGTAAGGTGTGGGTTTTTTCCCCTCCTCTCACAACAGCAAGAACAAACACCTGTTCACAGAATCACAGAATCGCAGAATCACACAGAACGGTGGGGGTTGGAAGGGACCTCTGGAGACCACCCAGCCCAGCCCCTGCCAGAGCAGGGTCACCCAGCGCAGGCTGCACAGGGCCGCGTCCAGGCGGGTTGGAATCTCTCCAGAGAAGGAGACTCCACACCCTCCCTGGGCAGCCTGGGCCAGGGCTCGGGCACCTCACAGCGAAGAAGTTTTTCCTCCTGTTCAGGCGGAACTTCCCGTGTTCCAGTTTGTGCCCGTTGCCCCTTGTCCTGTCGCTGGGCACCACTGAGAAGAGTCTGTCCCCGTCCTCTTGACACCCGCCCTTGAGATATTGATAAGCGTTGATGAGGTCCCCTCTCAGTCTTCTCGTCCTCAGGCTGAACAGCCTCAGCTCCCTCAGCCTTTCCCCACAGGAGAGATGCTCCACTCCCTTAATCATCTTCGTGACCCTCCACTGGACTCTCTCCAGTCGTTCCTCATCTTTCTTGAACTGGGAAGCCCAGAACTGGACACAGGACTCCAGATGGGCCTCACTAGGGCAGAGTAGAGGGGGAGGAGAACCTCCCTTGACCTGCTGGCCATGCTTTTCTTAATGCCCCCCAGGATGCCGTTGGCCTCCCTGGCCGCAAGGGCACATTGCTGGCTCATGGAGAATTTGTCATCCACCAGGACTCCCAGGTCCTTCTCCGCAGAGCTGCTTTCCAGGAGGCCAACCCCCAACCTGTACCGGTGCATGGGGTTGTTCCTCCCCAGGTGCAGGGCCCTGCACCCTTGCCCGTGTTGAACCTCATGAGGTTCCTCTCCACCCAACACTTCATTACTAACTTTGCTGTACTCTGAGAACTCTGCAAAGCATGGCAGGGTACCAGCGTGCCCACAGCTGTCACCAAGGACGGCTGTGGAAGTGGCTTGTCTGAAACCCGTGTCTCTTAACATCCAGCCCTGGATGTGCAGGGATGGTGCTGCCATCATTATCACTCCCGGTGATCGCTCTTGTTTGCATCTATAACAACATGACATTTGAGGGGATTAAAGACATGAGTCAGCTGGTGGTTAAACCAGTTTATTGCTTCCTATATGGACAGGGAACTGACAACGGATTTAGGGAAAAATCCCAAGCTGCTCTAAAGTTGGAAGTCTGCAGAGGTTGGAGTGTTTCTTACGCACTTACCAAAGCTGCTGTGTCATACGAGAGGCTCTTGCGGTGAACATATGTGTTCTGAGTACAAAATTATATAGCACAAGTGAAACTGAAACATGAAGGGCAGATCAAAGCATAATGAAATTAATTTCAGATTAAATACTCCCAGGGATTTGTGACTCATCAATGTGCCTAATTCAGTAAGAATACTGAACTCCAAGGATATATTCACTCCATAGTAAGTGTGTTTTCCGGAGGCCATGAATTTCTCAGTCCCTACAAAAGCAACTTGGAGGGATAGCTTAGCCTTAATATCTCCCTTTTAGATTCCAGACTTAAGTGAGGTAACTCTGATGATTGAAGCTTTATGCTTTATGAAAGTTAGTTGTGCTATATAAAGACATAAAGTAAATAAATAAATACATAAACCCAACTTTGCAGAGCCACATTTTTTGGTTCTTTCACTGCTGCCTTGTCTTCATGTTTATTTACTAGTTTAAAACTGTTCTATGTCATTACGTGATTTTATCTATGGAGGAAGATTGTCTTTTAGTCTGTTTCTTTAAGAGAAAAAAAGACTTATATGAGGGCACTGTGTATGAACATGTTGTTGACTCTTTGTTTGCCCTCTCCAAATAACTTTGAACCCATCGGCCAATTTCAGTGAGAAGCTTGATATCAGTCCACAGATCTCAAAGTTGTTAAACCCAATAACTTTCATAACCGTGAGTGACTCTACTCCACAAGAAGACCCTAACAAGGTTACTTTTTTATTAAACACCAGAGAATCCAACCAGAAGTTTTCATTCTCTAGTTTGGCACTTGGTTAAACTCCTCTAGGGAGCTCTGCAGAATAACTAACTTGTTGTTGGGGCAGGTTCTGAGGCCCATACAGCTGATCCCTGCCTCTCACCAGCACAGTAGAGCAAAGATAACCTTTCAATTCCTTATACAGCAGTTTCTGCAAAAACAGGTATCAGGATTTATGGGTTAGTGATTCTCTTAAATAAGTTCTTTTGCTCCTGGAAGCAATAGCGGTTACTCCCATGGCTGTTCCAAGTAACAGCAGGGAGTGATTTTCCCAGTTCTTTGGGACTTTTGATGCCAGATACTTTTTTTGCCCACCAGCTCCACTTGAATGACTCTACTGAATAACCTCGGACTGACTTTTCAGGCATTGCTTAATTCAATAATAAAGCATGTGGTTTCTTGTGTTGAAGGTGGCCATTAGGCAGAAACTTATTTTGTTCAGAAATTCTCTTCTGGTATCGCCCCACAAACCAGGCTACACCGTTTCCAAGCAGGTTCAGATAAGGAGGGTAGGATGCGCTGCATATGTTAGGGCTGGAAAGGAGCATGGTGTTTAAATATAGAACAAGAAAGAAAGACTATAGGAAAATGAGTAGGAGGTAATCAGAAAGATGGTGTATGTAGGCAATGCTGGTACTTTAATCTAAAAAGACCATGATTAATAGATTAAAGGCCAGAAGGGACCACTGTGAAAATTTAGCTTTACCTCCAATGAACTTTAGGGAACTCTATTTTGTGTTGGAGTTGAGTCAAAACTGTTGCGATTGGTACACGTTTGCAGAACATCAGGGTAAATCAAGCTTGATACGAAGATTCCCAAGGTATCTTTTCCAAGTTGGTGTAATTGCCTTTTACTGTATGATGAAAGCTGTTATTTCTCCATCTAATGGTGTTTTGAGAACACTGAAAGCAATTAGGATTCAGGAAAATGTGTGCAAATAATCGGTTTGTGTTGACTCATGTTGTTACTTGGTTTTATATTATCACTTTGTATATCCAGTATCTGTTTCCTTGTTGAAAAGAAAAATGAAGATTAAGACAGGCCCTTGTAAATCTGCTTTCAACGTGGTAACCTAAGATGTGTTATATAAATTATTATATATTTTGCATACAAGATAACGTCATTGAATTTTCATTTCAGAGAGAAACATTATAGCTCTGTAAGGGTTTATGCGAGTCCATCTATAAGGGATATGGATGTCTTCCACATTAAATCAATAATAGCAAAGTGAGTTTCATAGCATTATTATTTTTTGTTATTATATTATCATGATGATGGTATCAAGCACTTCTATCATCTGTGCGATACAGAAAAATAATTACATGTCAGCACAGTTGAGAGATAATTATGACTTCTTGACCTTGATTTTGCAAAGGATTTAAGCATATGCTTGGAATTAAGCAGAGCAGTGATCCTGTAGAAAGAATTATTCATGTGGCTAAAGCTAAGCAGAAGTGCTTTGTTGAAGCGTGGCCATGATTTCTGTTTTACAGACTGGAAGCTGCACTCCAAGCTTACTTCCATCTTATTTCAGCCACAAAACTCCTGTTGAGTTCAGAGGTCTGGAACATGATTCACTGAAGGCGAATTTGCTCATAGCTACACAGAGAATACTAAATATCAGCCTGGGCTGTGCTAATGCTGGTGGCAAGGGTGACTCAAGCTATTACGAAACATCCCTTCCAACAGTGTTTGTACCTTCCAGCCATGAGGTCAAACCATCACACACCATATGCTTCAATAAAATCCTGGCAAGGAACTTCTAAGCTGGACAATTGTCCATTTGAGAGGAGATTTTCTCAGAGATGGGGACTGCAGCCTGGACCACTTGCTCAATGCAGAAATCCATTTGCCTGACTGAGGTAAACGGGGAAAAATAAGCTCTGATAACAGGCTTTAAAAAAAGATATTTCTGAAGACTTTCAAATGAAGGAAGTCAGGCAGATAAATTACCACTGTCAGCAAAATGGAGTGAGTATGAATTCAACCGTGCATTTAAAATAATGGGGAGTAAAAGCCAAACCTGTCTGGAAATGGTGCAAACTGAGCTGCCCTCTCTTGCAGTCATGCTCAAATGTGCCCCATGAGTTGCACGGCTCGGACATAGATCCAGTCTTGCAAACAGAGAAACACTGAAGCCAATATACGTATTTATAGTTTCATGGGTGGGTAAGATTTTTCAGAACTGGACTCATAGTCTGCATTCAGAAAAGATGCTGAATATAATGCAATGTCTCAAGTGCAGACTAATCCTCATGTTGGGACTGCGCATTCTTAAGTCACTGAGGACTGAATATGTCACCAAGGGCGTTCCTCAGTTGGGTGAAACCAGCTTTACCGGGTTTTCTGTGTATCTAGAATTTATTTCTCTGTATTTTAAATAAAACCTATATGTTTGATTTAGGCTAGTCATATTCTAAAAACTGTGGAAAGAGATACGTTTCTCCAGAGGATGTTTCATCACATCGGTTTTAGAATCAACTGCTGAAAACATCTCAAGCTCCATTGACTGTAAAGAGAACTCAGATGGCAAACCAGAATGGACACCTAATTTATAGATGATTGAAGTTGGGTGATACAAATCCCACCCATTGAGTTTCTAGATAAGTATATAAAAGTACCACATAGCTTCTAGTTTTATACAGTTATGCTATTTTTCTTATTATGATCTAAAAAATACTTACTATAATTAACAATTAACTATTTGTCAAGAAAGTCAATTTAGATATTTCTTCTAGGCTGCTGTTCCACTTCATCATATTATACAATTTCAAAACTAATACTAGGTGAATTTCTGAAATATACACTCTAATTTAATAAATGAAGGTGTTCTCTTTTTTCCAGTTTTTGATAAATTTTGCAGTATTATTTTGCTGAAATATTCCATTTTTCATGAAAACCTAAATCTGAGTAACTGAACAAGTAACTGATAAGACATTTGGAATAAATTCCATTTTTAGTTGTGTTTGTTTAAAAATCCCCATTTGTTAGGCAGTCCTGTTACCGTAAGGGAACAATCAGTTATCTGGGAAGGTTTTTTGTGGTCTCTGCTACTGCCTGATTTAGAGCCTTCGGTGGTCCACACACTTCATGCACACCCAGCAAAAGACTGTCCTTGCTTCCAGGAGTCTGCAAGCTAAATGAGCAGGAGATACAAAAAGCAGGAGATTAACTAATGCCAGAGCAAGGTCTTACCAAAGAACTGAAAGAACCAAAGAATTGAAATTCTGGCATGCTTTCAGAGCCACGGACAAGCTAAAGATCAAATATTGACTGGGTTAGTGCTGGAACCAAGGACCGTGGAGCTGGAACCAGGTATGAATAGGAACAGAAAGCCGGCAGGGATTCAGCCCTACCACGTAAGGAGAGCAGAGGTTCTTACAAGGTCTAAGCCAAAAGTGGAAGAGGAAAAGGAGGAGCTTCCTGAAAGCATCTTTAAAGTAGCTGTGTTAAAGCTAATTACTAAACCAAATCAAAGCACCTACACTATCCTCGCCATTGTCTTCTTCACTACACCCCTAGAACAGTCGTATCCTATGAACTGTCTTTTTTAGCTTGAACATGAACATAAGAGCACGTAGCTAAAGCTCAGAGAAACACTGAAATGCTTTTTTCAGCCTGCCACCATGCTCCAGTTTGGGTCATTTCCCTGGTCTTTTTATTCCTGATGCTTGTGTGTCCTGCTTTCTCTGCAGCTGGTGTTGTCAGGGCCAGGGACTCTGGAGCCCTGACCCATTTTTTGTCAATGGCCCCCAAGTTGTCTCCAGGAACAGAGTGTAGCAGAATGAATTCCTCTATTCTGTCGCAAGGAAGTGGAAACATTTAGAGATGGAGAGAAGGTAACTTCCCTTTCCAGCCAATAAATATAAAAATTTGTCGATGTTCTGTTCTCTGAAGGAATGCCACTAGCATTATTTTTACTAATAAAAAGTTATTTAAACATTTCAGCAATACAAAACCCCCCTCTGGTAGTGCTACATATATCAAATATATACGTCCAGTGTCAAATGGCCTAGAGCACCAAGATTGCCGACTTTATGCCACGCTTGCTGTAGGAGTGATTTTGTTTTCCTTACGCAACTGGTAGTAGACAGCACTTCAGAGATCACAAATATGTGGACAGAGGTCTAAAATTTGTGTCGGTCTGACCCCTGGCTTGTCTGTCACTAAATACCGTGCAAGTTCTTCAGCAGGAGTGGTGAGCAAGTTTCATCGCAATTTCTGTGGGCCTAAGTTAACAGAAAAGCGAAACTTTTCTGCACAGGCTCCTCTTTGTCTTTTCCTACTACAACGGTGTCAGTCAAACAATATTTCAGCATGTGGGAAGTACTGTTTCCTTCCTGGGAACAGAGCACACCGCTTGTCTCTTCCAGCATGGACCACCGGGAAGTTCTCTGTGATGGTAATAGTGTAACCCGTCACGGATCGAGCTCAACTGGTATTTCTTTAGTTCACCTAATAGAAATGAGAGTAGAAACTATTTTCCTTGGACACAGCGCTGAAGACGTTACTTTGTTTGTTATTTCATAAATATGATGCCGAAATATATTCTTCTTCTGAACAAGATTGCTTAGAACAGGTGATGAGGGTGTTTTGATATTGAGTGACATGGTCGTTTTGCTAAGATATTTGTAAATCTAGGCTGTTTAAACAGCACAGATTTTAATATGATTTTTGAGTCATATGCCCTCATTAGTTTTGCTAATTAAGAAGTGATACTCATGTGAGATGTGTGAACAACGAAGTAAACCCAAATATAGTGTATTTTATAAAAGGAATGTTTGGCAAACAAAAATAACAAATAAGGCCAGACCCTATTTAATCTCAGTCTTGTCTGATTGTCAACACATTGTCTGCTGTAAACAGTATTTGTGGAGAATTTCAAACTGTTTGCAGATCGTCTACCCTGGTTTTGAAGATGCTGCTGGTTATGTGAAAGTATTTGCCATATAGCTTGAATTAACTCATTTATTTTCATTGCCTATTGTCAGTCTTCCAATAATCGCTTTTCGCTGTTCACTGTTGCAGTATGTCATTAATAATGGAAATCTTCTGCCGCTTGTTCTAATATCATGTGAAAACGTTCTAAGAATTTGAACAAGACTAAAATTAGGGTACAAGAAATCGGTAGGATTCTAAAGAAATTACATTTCTCAATAGAGAAAACTATTCTCTTGGCTTAAAGGATAAGAAAATCTTGTAGCTCTCTGTAACTCAGATATAGGGGTTTTTAAGAATTCTATGTGGTTTCTGAGAATTTATAAAATCATTCTAAATATTTGTTAAAGGACAGTGTTATCATGAAATTAAGCTCTCAAGGGAGATTTCAGTGCTTTCATATACTGACCATAGATACATGAAAATACAGGCAGAGCAAATCACGAAGAAATAGAAGATGGAACAAGGTTTTCCAGATGAGTCTGTACATGAGACATTGGTGTGAAGGTGGAGGTTCAATTCACTTTTTGTTTTAGGCTTTGCTCATGGCTCTGAAATGTGGTACTCGGGCTCTGACTGACAGGCCTGGTGTTTGTGAGATGCAGCAAGAGACTTGGAAATTAGCAGAGATATAGAAGACATATGAGGAAAATATATGAGAGGGCAGGAAGGAGGAGGCAAGTCACAGAAGTGAGACGAGAAGGGAAAGCCTCAGAAGCAATTATCACCTGGTGGATAATGTCTTCTTCATTTATTCTCCTTTGGTTCTTTACCTTTAGAACGCTTTCTCAAGATTTTTTCTTCCTTTTTTCCCTATGTTTTCTTTCCTCTTTATCATGACGTGGCTGCACTGTAGTTTTTCTCTTCATAAATGAACACAGTACAAAAAAAAATAAAGATTTTGCTTTGTGGTCATGAGTCTCTTTCTCCAAAAACATCTAGCTGCCTCCCTTTCTGCCTCTTCACTGTCTTCTACACAAGTTACTTTCATATTTCTCTTATATATTGTTCTCTAGACAACTTTCATGATCATGTCTAACTTCATTACCATGCTCTGCAATGTGGCTAACTAAAACTTGTTGTCAGCCTTTGACCCAGACACAGTGCTTCAGCTTTTGATTGCACAATTTGTTACTGCTCCTTCTACTTCAGAATATCATGACAAAATTTTCCACATTCCAGGTTTGTCACTCATTAACTTTCCGTCTTTTACTGAGCTTTAAAGTCCAATTGTGAAGCAAGTGCATGGGTTAACAACCGTGAATAAATGTCAGAATTTTAAGGAGGGAATGGAACGGAATGGATGGACATTTTAACAATTACAGTTTTGGCAAATGAAATTTGAAAGCAAGATCAAAATAGTAGTTAAGAATAGATAAAACATGCAGCGTCACATCCCAAAGGGCGTAGACGACTTTCTGCTGCATTGAAATTAAAGCAGACCAAGACACTCTTCACAACATTTAGCTTAAGCACAGTTGTAGAGACTAACATAAAACACCTGAGTACCTTTTCCCAACAACAGAGAAAGAAACGTCCGTAGGGCTGTAGTTCAGGACACCCGGTTCTGATGCCTAGCATGAGCTAGGGTGTCCGGAGAAAGCCAGCAGATTGCCTATTTACACCAACTACCTTCCAGAGATCACTTTCCTCTGTTTCAAGTGAAATTAGCAGAAGGCAAGAACAAAGCACACGAAAGGAAGTTCATTCCACAGCCTGCAGTTAAGCGGAGAGACTCCTTACGGAAGGATGCCGCGCGTGGTTACGTCTTTAACATTGGCTTGCAGGAAGATGGGACACATTCATAGATTACCGAACACATCAAAAACATGTCTGGCTTAGAGAGTTCTGTGGCTACAGATGGTTAGAGGCTGGGAAAGAAGCTGGAGGAAATGTGATCTGTTTGCCCTGTGTTTATGGCTCTTCCCTGGGCATCTGCTTTTCGACAGCTGTCAGAGACAGCCTGCTGAGATAGATAGTGAGATTCAGTAAAATCTCTCTTATGTTCTTATGATCTTAGTGGAACTCAGACAGAATAATCTAACTGTGAATTAGCTGAGCATTGCTTGTACCTCTGAACTGTTGAACGATGGAATTGTACTCAAGGGGTACTTTAGGCTTCTCTAATGTAGACATCTACATCTGCCCTTGAAGGAAACAGACACATTCAGGCTTGATTCATTTGACCTACTTGAACGCTCTACTTTTGGTGAGATCATTTACAGCCTCGAGATACCTATTCCTCTCCATCGACCACAAAAGGAGCCCAGGGTGAGCAGCTCAGAGGTAGACCTTTGCATTTCAGACATCAGCATTACGTTAGATTAATTCTATCTGGAGTATCTTTCCAATGATTTTGAGGCATTTGAGTCATATTTTGAGAGAAAGAAAAATAACTGCAAAACAAGTGAATCACTGATTCTCCCCCCGCTCCCCGCCCCAAAGAGCCGTGATTCAACCCACAGATGAGACATGCTACACAATGAGGCAACACTTGCATTTAACAGTCGTGTAGACAGCAGGTCTAAATGCACATTAATTTTACAGTGTAATGACTTCTTTTCCACAATAGCCAACAACATTATGATAGAAACAGCGAGTAGAGGCAGCGTTAGACTAACATTCTACAGTGGTCTAACTCCAAGAGTTACAATGGTCATAGTTTCAGGCACTGTCAAGTGTAACGTGATTGATTTACTGCAATGTGCTGTCCCATATCACTCAGCTTTATGGAATGAATGAGATATGATACATCAGGACCAGCATAAACCAGTAAGCTCAGATCAGAAAGAAAGAGGAGTTTTATAGGGCCTGATCAAACATGTCCATCTTCATATATCTCCATACCTATCTCTAAAAAATGGCCCCAAAACAGGTGCTTTGAGAAGAACAGAAGATAGAACAAGATTACACAGTACTCCCATTGAGTGCTATTGCATCCTTCAGCAATTCGTGGCCAATATAATTCTTGACTTGGGTTATCCACACATTAGGAAACCCCTATGGATTTCTCCTCCATGAACTTTCCCAGCCTTTCATTGAAGCCATATAAATTTTTAACATGCAATTAACATCAGGTACTTAACAGAGGTGCCTAGATTCCCCTTTTTAGTTGGAGAGGAAGAGTTCTTGATTGCAATGCAGTACTACGTATGAGAGCATCTCACAAAGGCAGGAATCAGTCCCCTGTGGACTATCTCTCTCTATGAGCTTTAGAAGGAGTCAGCACGACATGCTTAGATGAATACTTGGTGGGTTTTGGTTGCCAGTGTTATATGACGTGAGACCCACAGTTTGTTGATGCCCTTCCCTTGATGACTTACCCTGAGCTCCCAATTTAGGCATAGGAGCTTCCGTCTCAAAAATATGGTCTCTAAAAGAAAATTGCTGTATGCACATGATTAATGTCAAGGAGCTGTAATTTCTACTGGTTTGTCTGGCAACTTTTCCCAACTATGCTTAAGACATTAAATTTCACCTTATTACACATACCATACCTTAAAACACTGGAGTTCAACTAGGATAGCTCCAATGCAGATTTGCTACAGATCATTTTAATGGCAATTATTAATCGTTGTAGACAAAGTGTGAGTACCATGAGACTTAATATCTAAGATCACTATCCTTTCTCATCCTACCCTCCCTCCCCGCCCCATTTTTTATGTTCAGTTTCTCTTGCAGAAGATCTTGCCTGGCATTAGCTGACTGGTGGCGACTAGACATCTTCACAACCCGATCCAAACTCAAATAAGAAACTGAATGGCTAGAAAGACAGTACTTCACTAGATGGAACTTGTAAACCTTGAATATACAAAGTGGAGAATTCAAATACATTTCCCCTCCATAATGGATGACATTTTCAAAAAATGTCTCTGCTGTAGCTGTAGAGGGAGATTTTAGAATAGGATAGGATAGGATAGAATAGAATAGAGCAGACTAGACTAGACTAGACTATTTTCAGTTGGAAGGGACCTACAACCATCATCTAGTCCCAACTGCCCGACCAATTCAGGGCTGACCAAAAGTTAAAGCATGTTGTTAAGGGCATTTTCCAAATGCCTCTTAAACACTGACAGGCTTGGGGCATTGACCACCTCTCTAGGAAGCCTGTTCTGGTGTCTGACCATCCTCTCGGTAAAGAAATGCTTCCTAACATCCAGTCTGAACCTCCCCTGGCACAGCTCTGAACCATTCCCATGTGTCCTGTCACTGGATCCCAGGGGGAAGAGCTCAGCACCTCCCTTTCCACGTCCCCTCCTCAGGAAGCTGTAGAGAGCAATGAGGTGACCCCTCAGCCTCCTTTCCTCCAAACTAGACAAGCCCAAAGTCCTTAGCTGCCCCTCACAGGACACACCTTCCAGCCCCATCACCAGCTTTGTTGCCCTTCTCTGGAAGCATTCAAGGACCTTCACATCCTTCTTAAATTGTGGGGCCCAGAGCTGCACACAGTGCTCAAGGTGAGGCCGCACCAACGCTGAATGCAGCGGGATAATCCCCTCTTCTGACCGGCTAGTCATGCTGTGTTTGATGCCCCCCGGGATGCGGATTGCCCCCGGGGCTGCCAGGGCTCACTGCTGGCTCCTACTGACCCTGCCGCCGACCAGCATCCCCGGATCCCTTTCTGCGGGGCTGGTCTCCAGCCGCTCCTCTCCCAGTTTATACTTGTGCCCAGCATTACTCCATCCTAGGTGCAGGATCCAGCATTTGGACTTGTTAAATTTCATCCCATTAATCATTGCCCATGATTTTATCAGCAATAGATAAACTCCAGCTGTAGAAATAGGTATGGGACATCTTGCTCTGTATGCATTCACAATGCAAAATGTAGAAGTCATAACATTTTAAAACATGACCTTGATTTCAATTCAACTGGAACATTCCTGCTCTTTAAAAAAAATTGGAAGAGTGGTCCTTCATTAGAAGAGTCCACTGATCTATCTTGGAGTTTTAGACCAAGTTGTTACCAAGTTGAAGAAATCAACTTTCTATGAAACTTTTTCTGGAAAAAACACTTCATTTGTCATATTGGTGAAAAAAAACATAAATAGTGTGAATTTCGAAACAACTGATTTACAAGAACTGAAAAGTCGTGTCTTGGACTCAAAAATAACAACTGAATTTTTGTTACAAAGCAAGTGTAAGAGGCAAAAAGGAATGAAGGAAAGAAGGAAACAGTGCTGCTTCAGGACAAATATTTTTTCAAAGCATAACTGACATTCTTAACTATGGGATCCATGAGGAGCAGTAGCAATGATTAAGGCATTTCGCTATAAACCTGTGGTACAAAATGAATCCTTCCTCCAGATTCATGCCAAAGGCAAGTTGACCCAGCTGTCATATAATCATCCAGGCTGAAATTGGGGGAGCCAAGGTAGCTAATCCTGATGCTGGCCATACCGCTGCCTTTGGCTACAGAAACTAGAATGACCTGGAGATGCTCGTCATGCAGGCTTGCACGGATCACTGGCCCTTTTTGATAAAGGATTCTTATGCATGGGAATGATTTTACCCAAACATCTGGGCTTCAACTGCATACCAAGAATATTGATAGCAGCTTGTCATTAGGGGGACAACTTTCGTATACATGTGTGTGAATCCAGCGCCCTTTCCCATGGAAATGGGAATCCATTGCCAATGCAAGGATTTTAATATTTTCCTCTTAAAACCTTGAGTGTGGATCATATTTTTATAATCTCTGCATGTGTGCCTATAAAAGAGGGAAGGATATTCTTTATCTGTTATTTGGATTTCAAATGATACTAAAGAGTCCCAGGGTCTATTCTCTGCCTTTGAAGTCACCAGGGACAGTCTGGCCACATCCTTTTAAAACACAGTGACAACACCTAAACTACCTGCTGAGAATGATCTCTAGCCCATGCTAACTCTTGACCGAGCCTAGGAATTATTTCAGAGACTGGTAGCTGGATTGGGCCAAAAGGATTCATTAATAATTAAATAGCACAGAAGATCAAGTTCCAGTGTTTAGGAACACACTCTGGCTCTGCTTAATATGTTGGTATAGGTGCCAGATAAAACCCAGCTGGGCCAAATAAAGTAGTTTCAAAGGCATGAGGAAAAAAGCAAGTACCTGTCTTTGTTCTTGTATGTACAGAAACTAAATGCACAGTCTTCTCACACTCAAGACATTTTCTGAATGACTGCCTCCTAGCATGAAGACCTGCAGGAATGAAGATGAAAATGGTCATTCATCACTACACCGAAATTTCCTCACCACCTTGAGACGCCAAAGAGAGACAGTGATCTGTGAATTGCTGATCCACGGCTGAACACCCTCCGCAAGGGAACTCAGCACAGTGACAATCGCTATCAACAAAATTACAGTTTCCAGCTGCATCTGGGAGCCCATCACCTTCATGCTAAAGAATTATTCCCAGGCATTCTTTATAGGTACAAGAGAAGCTAAAGGTAGATGCAGTCCATCTCAAGAAAGAGCACAGAAAGTAATATGAGAAGTAACGTATTTGTCCACTATCTGATTCTTAGCTTTCCTACCTATAACAATAAACATGTTTAGGTTGTTTGTGGAATAGCTGTGGTTCTCACTGATATTTTTTACAAAAAGTCATTCTATTGTAAAATGAGTGCTTTCCACCCTTGGATCACAAATCATTGGTTCCAGCAGTATCGCTATGTACCGCTCCTGCTGCAACAGCAAAGGGAGGCCTTAACAAGGCAAGAACTCACTGTGAGAACTTCTGTGCAGACATAAAGTCAGTTATAGCCCCTTCTATCAAAGAGTCTGCAGTCAGGTGTATTATAAGATTTTTTTCCTGATATATAGAACTGCTCTGCTCTTTCATAACACCTTACTGTCTTATATATCTTAAGATAAGAATTTCAGGTGACCTTTCATGCCTCTGATCCTAAGAAGGAGAAGAGAGAGGGAAAGGAGCTTTATCTGCTTGTTTTCTGTCAGTCATGGGAGGAGGGTTTCAGATGAATTTAGGTACCTCAGCAATATGTATCCTGTGTAAGCCAAGCTTCTAGCCTTTCTCTGCTCTTAGTGGAGAGGGCTGGGCACCTCCAGAGTATGAACCATCCAATCTACTCCAGATACCTCTATTAGGAAGGACCAGACCAGCTTCTGGAGGTGTCTAGTTCTCTCCGTTGGCTCTCTCCATAATCATAAAGTTAATCTAACTAATTTCCTTAGCTTAGAGCTCAAAATCCATTGTAGAGCGCAAAGTATTTGAGATGCCTTACAAGGCATAAGACATCTGTCTGGGGCTAGCAGATGTGACACGATGTCATTGTACATTCACCTTTCTGGACTGGCAGCTGAAAACCAAGTGGGCAAAGACCTACTGTAGATTCAGTGCACCCAGAGGTGGGTGAAATTATTCCTGCTCCTACAGTTCGATGTAATAAATTGCACCGTTGGTTTCCACCCTATGTGTTTTGACAGTGGTTGCAGGAAGCTTACACCAGCCTGAACCATCCTACTCTTTTCAGAACCTAACTTACTCAAATTCACACAACAAATAAATTGGACATGTATAGAAGGTTGTCTCTAAGTAACGCTTCATCATTCTGCATGTTAATTCCTCCTCTGAAAAATTAGAATAATTCCTTCCTTTGTCTCTTTTGGTTGTGAAGTCTTTGGGGCAGTGAGGCCTTTTTTCTGTATGTCTGTGTACAGCTGTGTGCGCAGCAGACACCTGATTCACCTGGGACCTTCTAGCACTGCTGAGCAATATGCATTTAAAATAAAAAAATGTCATGGATTACTTAAATTCTGCAAGACTCTGTGGATTCCATACTGTACTGAAATTTTCCCAGTCCAAAATTTTCAAACACATTAAAAATGTCAGTGTCTGGGAGATACGGCTATTTTTTTTATTATTTTTTTTTTACCTCTCCCCTGTAGAGCTTATGGTCGCTTGAGACATTGTGATTTTGCAGCTTCAAAAAACATGAGGCTATCACGCTTGCCATGCTATTGTACTTGATATGGACTGCCAGGCATTCATTACATTAGAAAAATATATATATAAATATCTGAAAGAAATTAACCAGAGAAACTCATGATACTCTGGAAGTAAAAGTATGATCCATCACCTGAGCCATGCCATTTAAGAAGCCTCATGCATTAAACATAATGGCAGGGAGTAGTACAGTTCCAGTTCAATATGTGCCTTGCGAGCTATCACAGGGCTTCTGACTCAGTATTACTAAGACATGTTCACTGACTGTCACTGCAAAGGTATGCGAGGGAGATTCTCTAAGGACCAATTAATGGGAATGGAAGAAAATTCTGGTAGATTGGTTGCCAGTGGGAGGAAAGTGAGTGGAGAATGGTGAAGAATAATGTATGTTTGCAATTTACTTATTAGCCCTACGAAAAAAAAAAAAGCAACACATGCCAAAAGAAATAACAAAAGATCTTAGCAGCGTTTGTAAATACCATTTTAATTATTTAAGCTGAATATGAACAAGAAGCCGCTTTTTTTTTTTTTAAGGGACACTGTCGCTAATCAACTCAACAGCCCCATTTTATGTCATAAACCCGCAGTGTTCTGCTCACTGCTGCAGTTTCTTAAAGCTTGTACCCTTTAATCACAGCTGAAATAATGGCACCTTAACTCCGGCAAGTTCATGTAGACGTTTATTATTTTCCTGTTTCTCTTTCTGTTCATTTGTTTGTTTTTTCCACTTGGGTATCCATTTCTTTTATCTGAGGATCTCCAGCCACAATACAAAGGCTCATTAATTAAGCCTTGCAGGACCCCGTGTGAAGTAGGACTCTGAGGATAAAATTCACCCCGTGCTGCATTGCTGCAGTTCAGTTTGAAGGCAAAGTGGTTTGTGATTAATTATTGCACCAATTTGGTTGGTGCTGGACTTTTTCTCTCCTGTTTCCATTTATGTGGTTGGTGTTGCACCTCTCAAAGACTCATAACCAATTTACTCTAAATCTTTGGCTGATGTGCTCATTGTAACTGAAAAAGAGCTTTTTGTTCAAGCTTCTCTGTTTTCAGGAAATAATCTAGCTAGCCTAGTTCCGACTGAGGAAGGTAAATTGTCGTCATAAAAAAACACCTTGCTTTTGAGAATGGTAACCCAAAGCCAAATTATTCTTTGAGCTATACCTCTGCAAACCATTTTGTTCTCATAAGAGCTTAGGTCCTGATACAGTCAAGCATGACATAAGCATGATCTTAACTATGATAACCTCATTTTTCAAGTCCAGAAGGATTCTTACTGTGATCTTACCAGGTGAGTAGGATTGAAGATTAAGAATTTTAACGAATTGCTGCTACAATGTGGCCAATAGTCAGAGTAATTAAGCACGAGGCTTATTTTGAATTTTGGCATGTAAATCTGGCCTGCTTTACAACTCTTCCGTTGTCACTATGGCTGGTTTCACTCGACTCCTGGTCGCAATCACAGGCGGAGTAGAAAGTGAGATGGCTTTGACATCTACTCCCTTAGGAAACTGCCGGCTTTGCTTACGCCTGCAGCCTGTCGTGATAGTGGGAAGGAAAAAGAACAGATCTGCTGCAGTTTCCACCAGCTAGGGAGCGACCCAGGAGATTTTTGTCATTTGTTTGTCAATATAACCTTCCTTTGAGTTAATGTGAGAGAGATGAAACTGGTGGCTTACCAAGGTAAGGGATGAGGGAGAACTCAGCTTAGAATTGCCACTTTCTTTAGTCTTCAGAGAACAGTTTTGTTGGCATGCTAATAGATGGCACAGTGTCTTGTGTTGTTTGGGATATCATGTAAAAAGTTGTATAAAATCAGTCTATCCTACTTAGCTGGTAAAGAGGGTATTTGTGCATATATATGCATACATCCATTTTGTCCACCTGGGAATTACAGTCAAAAACCACAATTACGAGACAGGACTCATCAGGGAAAATAGATGTCCCTCAAATATTCACAAATGGTGTGAATTTTGCTCTTGCTCTCAGAAACATTTTCCTTACACAGAACCTCTAACAACAAAAAACATGCTTAGCAGTAAATTGAATGTAGAATGAAACTGATTTCAGTTTTGATCTAAGTAGTTAGTAAACTTCAAATTCATCTAGGAAGAGTTAATTTTAAAAGAAAATAAAGTAGTAATAATAGGGTTTGGTATTACTTAGCCTAGATATTTATATTCCTATTTATATTTATATTCCTAGAAATATGACTTTTCTGTGGATGTGAGTTCTATGATTAGGAGTTCCAAAGAGGAAAAAATTGGTTTCTACAGCCCCTGTTGGTGAAAAGTGAAACAGGCTGTACAATTCTCAGGTAATAGTTCCAACAAAAGGATCAAAAAGGAGAAAGAGGTCTTATCTGCTAAGAGATATATATAAGCCTGGAGGCCACCATAGTATGATTGACATCTAAACCTAATATTTTAGGTCTTTTCTATTTTTCCCATCCTAAATTATGAACATTTTTCCAAGCAAGTTTTTTTCCCTGGTTTCAAGAGGTCAAGATTTTCAGTCTAATGGAAGAGACAGAAAAAAAAGACTAGAATTACTAAGTGGCTGCACCAAATGCTACAGATGAAGTAAAAACTATTTCAAGCAAAATTTTCCCAGTACTGCACTCCTGGGACAGGCCTCCAAGGATATCAGCAGTAATGATGGACCTGTATCCTAAATGACGATCTCAGTGAGCTGCACTGAATTGAGACAATTCATTTATGAGGTCAGGTCTGATGACCGGCAACGGACCCATGGTTGGAAAATGATATAATGACAGTAAGGATGGGAATGTCCATACCAAAAATAAAGTTAAACTCTGGTTTCCTAAATCCAACTGCTTCTATTTAACCACGCCATCGTTTGTTTTGCTTTCTGGTAGTGCAATGGTTGTTCAACTGCATTAGTACTGTAAACCTGAAGCAAGACAGAAGTGAGTCAGATATTGCTATAAAATACCCCTGAGTCACTTAATGTATTGACTAGTTGTCCCGGTTTCAGCTGGGATAGAGCCGATTTTCTTCCTAGTAGCTGGTATAGTGCTGTGGTTTGGATTTAGGATGAGGATAATATTGATAACACACTGATGGTTTAGTTGTTGCTGAGCAGCGCTTACACTAAGTCAAGGACTTTTCAGCTTCTCATACTGCCCTGCCAGCAAGTAGCTGGGGGTGCACAAGGAGCTGGGAGGGGGCACAGCCAGGACAGCTGACCCAAACTGGCCAAAGGGATATTCCATACCATATGACATCATGCTGAACATATAAACTGGGAGGAAATGGCCAGGGGGCAGCGGCCGCTGCTTGGGGACGGGCTGGGCATCATTCACCGGGTGCTGAGCAATTGCATTGTGCATCACTTGTTTTGTATATTCTTTTATCATTACTATTATTATTATTATTATTATTATTATTATTTCCCCTTCCTTTTCTGTTCTATTAAACTGTCTTTATCTCAACCCATGAGTTTCACCTTTTTTCCAGTTCTCTCCTGCATCCCACTGGGTGGGAGTGAGCGAGCGGCTGTGTGGTGCTTAGCTGCCCGCTGGGGTTAAACCACAACAGTCCTTTTTGGCACACAACGTGGGGCACAAAGGGTTGAGATAATGACAGATCTGACCAGAACATGCTAAAACAAGTTTGTTATAAGCATTCATTCTATTAATATAATAGTCACTGATCACAATGTTGATTTTTTTGCTTTCAGAGTTGTTGTGCTTGTTCTCAGAGTTGTGTTATGTACCACCTTACTGGCTGTGTATGTTCCCTGTTGTGCTGTTTATCATCTCTGGGGGCTGGATTAAGGTTATCATTTTGCTATACTGTGTAACACTGGTTTATGATATCATAAAACCATGGGTCATGAGACTAATCTGGTATTCGTACTCAGCATTGCCGTCATCTCCGTACTTCGGGAACCCTCTCTCAGAAACTATTGCTAGGGATTATTATCCCTATTAATAGGGATTATTAAGGGATATGATTTAGTGGTGGACTTGGTAGTGATAGGTTAATGGCTGGACTCGATTTTGGAGGTCTCTTCTAACCAAAATGATTCTATGATTTTAATAATTACACTCTTTCCTTTTCTCCTCAAAGAGCAAATCTATGGGGGAGACAAGGTAGGACACTTTTCCCTGCTCCTTCACCTTCTCTTTCTCCTTCACCTTCCCCTTCTCCAGGTTAGTTACAATAGCTCTTGAGAATTTTGAATATCCTTGGGACATTCAAGCCAGCATGCTCCTATTGCTATGTCTCCTGAATGTGTTTCAGGTCTTGTTTAAGGTTAAACAACTATTTAAGAATACCACCCAGAGATCTACCCTGAGGCTGGATAGTTATGAGCGGCAGGGGGTGTGGGATAGTATGGGCAAGTACCTAGGACGGAGGGCACCTCCAGTGTTTTGGAACTTCACCCCTGAACAAGTGCAGAATCCTGAAAAACTAGTAAAATATTTGGAAAAAGTATGCTGTCACCCAGGCAACTCCAGAGAGACACAAATCACTGCACCGTGCTGGGGCCTGGCTTATGCCTACTGAGCCCGGTTCAACCCTATTCAGTACCCTCAAGGAGAAGAGAAGATCTCTGGATCTGACGACAAAACAACAGGCACCGCGGCCATTCCAACCCCGGCGACAGGCCCTGCAGTTACTCCAACCCCTGTGACAGGCCCTGCAGTTACTCCAACCCCCATGGGAGGCACTTCAGCTGAACCAGAGAACCAACCCTTGCCAGTATCAGTCGCCCCTATACACAAGAAGAAATACTGAACACGAAAGTCAGCTCGTTTAGATCCTGTTGCACTGTGGGAAAGCACCAGAGGTGGAAGGCTGCTGGATGGAGTCCTATATGACAAGTCACAGAAACTGGGGAGGTTGAATTGAGCCAGTTTGCAGAAGTGAAGGCCACCCAGCTGGCTTTAGACATTGCCGAACAACAAAAGTGGCCAGTGCTCTACCTCTATACTGACTCATGGATGGTGGCAAATGCCCTGTGGGGGTGGTTACAGCAATGGAAGCAGAGCAACTGGCAGCGCAGAGGCAAACCCATCTGGGCTGCCAAATTGTGGCAAGATATTGCTGCCCAGGGAGACAACCTGGTTGTAAAACTACGTCACGTAGATGCTCACAGACCCAAGAGTTGAGCCACCGAAGAACATCAAAACAACTATCAGGTGGATCAGGCTGCTCGGATGGAAGTGGCTCATGTGGATCTGGACTGGCAACATAAGGGTGAATTGTTTATAGCTTGGTGGGCCCATGTCACCTCAAACCATCAAGGAAGAGATGCAACATACAGATGGGCTCATGATCAACGGTGGACTTGACCATGGATGCTATCGTACAGGTTATCCATGAGTGTGAAACATGCGCTGCAATCAAGCAAGCCAAGTGGTCAAAGCCTCTCTGGTATGGAGGACGATGGCTGAAATATAAATATGGGGAGGCCTGGCAGATTGATTCTATCCCACTCCCACAGACCCGCCAAGGCAAGCGCCATGTGCTTACAATGGTGGAAGCAACCACCGGATGGCTGGAAACGTGTCCCATGCCCCATGCCACCGCCTGGAACACTATCCTGGGCCTTGAGAAGCAAGTCTATGGTGACATGGCACCCCAGAAAGGATTGAGTCAGACAACGGGACTCATTTCTGAAACAACCTCGTAGACAAAGAGCATGCATTGAGTGGGTGTATCACATCCCCTATCATGCACCAGCCTCCGGGGAAATCAAATGATACAGAGGACTCCTGAAAGCTACACTGAGAACAATGGGTGGTGGGACCTTCAAACATTGGGATACACATTTAGCAAAAGCCACCTGGTTATTCAACACTAGGGGATCCACCAACCAAGCTGACCCTGCCCAACCAAAACTTTCATGTACTGTAGAAGGGAATAAAGTCCCTGTAGTGCACATAAAAAATATGCTGGGGAAGACAGTCTGGGTTACTCCTGCCTCAGGCAAAGGCAAACCCATCCGTGGGATTGTTTTTGCTCAAGGACCTGGGTGCACTTGGTGGGTGATGCAGAAGGATGGGGAAGTCCGATGTGTACCTCAAGGGGATTTGATTTTAGGTGAGAATAGCCAGTGATTTGAATTGTATGATGTTAATGTATATTCTTTTATTATTATTATTATTATGTATAATGTATATTATAATATAATGTATATTCTATTATTATTATTATTTTCCCTTCCTTTTCTGTCCTATTAAACTGTTGTTATCTCAACCCACAAGTTCTACCTTTTTTCCGACTCTCTCCCCCATCCCACTGAGGGGGAGTGAGCGAGTGGCCGTGTGGTGCTTAGTTGCCAGCTGGGGTTAAACCATAACAGTAGTATTACAAATAAGAGAAATAATCAGTTCAGGTAACTCTTTCTAAAGGTCTTTGGATGCTTTATTAAAAAACATAATTACTAACACAGTGATTTCCCCACATCAATGAATCAAAGCCAAAAACTTGAGGAGAATTTCTCTTGAAATAGAATATTAAATCACTCCATTGAAATGGTGCCATAATCTATTTGCTTGGTAAATGAAAAGCAGTTGGCAGTCATCTGCAAAAAGAAGGAACACGAAGTACCAACAAGCAGTGAAAAGAACAATTAGGAGCAGACGAAGTGGGGGAAAGTTTTGTAGCTTCCAAAATATAAAATTGCCAACTTAGGATGGGATTCACCCCCTTTAAACAGAGCCATTTGAAAATCAGATGTTTTGTTTCATCCAGGCAAGCATGTGGGATGCCTCTAGAGTTATTGGAGAGACAGGCGTCTTCTAAGGCCAATTCACCCAAGCCTAAACAGATGTCTAAAGTAGATGAGAAGCAGAAAACAGCCATTCATTCACAATGGTGTAAAACTCAAAGGCAGTATGGGGCAGGCCAGGTGGAGGCATCTGTAGGTTCTTTAACCACTAAAAAGATCTTCTAGAAAATTGCTGAAAAGGATTGAGCCAAGGCAGAAACCTAGGAGTGGTCAAGAGTGTGGCCTGATGGTGTCCAGGATAACTCCTGTTGGTCACTTACAGCTAAACTCAGCTGACTGGTAATAAAGCACAAAGCATTCTGCTTTCTGGCATAAAAGTTGTCAAGCATCACTAAAGATCAAACCTGTGGAAATCTGACCAAGCAGATTATCTCCTTTTGGGTATTTGCTTGAGGGCGGAGGATCTGAAGAGATGCCGAAGGGATATGAGTCATCTATCAATATTCATTGAAACAGATGAGCAGTATAAGTTTTTCTTGGGGCAATCAAAAGTTATAGATGAGCTGCTTAGGGGCTTGAGATGAGCCACCATACATATAAAGCCTCTGATGATTTATGGTCACTAAAGGACCAACTCGTCCAACAAGGTAGAGGAATTGGATAAGCAAGAAAAAGAGACCATAGATTTATCGTTTTCCCTGTTATGTGTGGCCACTTTTCTCTCAGAAACATCAGTATCTCCCTAAACACTAGAAGGATGTGCCCCCTGCATGGGCAGTCAGACACTTGGTCTTTTTTAGAGCATTTTACACACATACACACACGCTCATAAAGACATTTGAAAAAAAAAAACCCAGAAACTCATGTTTTCCTACATCTCCAAAGATCTCCTCCGCTCATACCTTCATTTGAACCTTCAGCCATGCCATGAAGAAGATCCTAGGGCGTAATGTCTGTATTCAGACCAAAAGGGCAGGAAAGATAAGGTTAGTTTTCTTTCCAAGATAACACCTGTATGGGAAAAGACACAACAGTGACTATGTCTTGTTTCATTTCTTAACTCCAGAGGGTTAAATCCAACTGTCTGCTTCACTTATTCTTGCCTGACATCCAGATGTCAGGTACAGGGATTGCCCATGCCTGGAGATACCATACACTCTTCTGTCCTGTCAGACCCCAGATACACAGGATACCTGATCGCGGCCAAGGATGTTCCTGTCTCATAGTCTCTTCTTCACTGCAAGCACTTGTCCTGTCTTATTCCTTCAGCTCTTGGAGAAGGAAAATTTCTTTATTATAGATACAGCATGACCTAGAGGTATACTTAGTCTTTGCGGGCATGCTGCAGAGTGCTACCAAGTTGGTGAGACAGGACTACCAGAATCTCATAACCCAAAAGGGCTCATTTTAATAGAGAGCAAGCAATACAATCAGACTGATTGTTGCATTTCAAAAATAAGATCTGAGAGTGTCTTGAAAGACAAAGAAGAAAGAGAAGAGAGAAGAAAGGGAGAAGAAATTTGGGATGTGAAAGCGGTGTCCATATGAGACCAAGTCAGCCATGGAACCTCAGAAATAAGCTCCTACTGCCTGTGGGCAGGTTTGTGGAAGGAAGAAAAGGTTGCTCACCTGCAAGTTGTCCATATGAGGGAACTAACCATCAAACCAGATGTTGTAGAATTCTTGGCTGAAGTATGAGTGGCTGGATGGAACAAGATGATGGTGATGTGCATATACCTTAAGAATCTGGTATAGGCGAGAGAGTGCTAAGTATTATGAATATTGTACAAGTGATATCACAGCCAGCCTATTCATGCTGGATGCCATCTGTAAGCTGATGGAGGAAATGAAACCTGAGGACACAAGGGAGAAACAGACAAACACGGTAGGAAAATGCACATTTAAGATGATGAACTGAAAGGGGGGGGGGGGGGGGCGGGGGGGGGGGGGGCCAGGGGGGGTGTCAGAAAATAGACAACAAAAACATCTAGAAGATTAAATTCTGAGTAGGTATGCAAGAAGTCACTTAGGAAATTGAGGAGCTCTACACATCTAAATCTGATAGTTAATGGATTTAAACTGATAATAAATCCTCCAAATATTCCAGGAAGACGGAATGCAATGGTAGGCAGCATGAACTGCAGAAAGAAATTGATCTACTTGGACCTCTCCTAGGCAGATACATGTGAAATATGAGTATGAACATCAGTGTACATTGACATGAATTTCAGATGCGTCATGATGCTTTAACCTGGAGCAAGGATATTTAAAGCCAGATTTGAGGTGTTGGTTTCAAAGCTAATAGGATTTCATAGTATTTTGAATCTAAAACTTTCAATGGAATTTTGATCTCTATATGCCTTTTAGATCACTCCAAAACTTTCAGCCTTGTGGCTTTTCATATAAGGGACAGATTCTGATCCAGTATTTTTCACTTAATTAAAACTGCTTTGCTTTCAGATTATGAATCCTTGTTAACAAAATATGACCTGAGGCTTAATGAGGGCTTAAAACTCAAAATCCAGTGACCATCCTACTATTAAGGTAAAGGGAACCTCCAGTGTGAGACAGCGTAGCTCCTAAGACTATAAACATGATTACCTTTAAATAGCAAATGAAGTCAGTATTGTTGGGATTCAATCTGCCTAATTTCAGCCCCCAAAACAAGAAAATTGATGTGATAGGCTCATTAGGCTCTCTACCATCAAAGGAAAGATGTAGAAACTCCAAGAGGTGATTCAGCAGATCTTAAAATTGGTGCCCAAAGTGAACAGGGTAAAAAACCTTCTGGACGCATTTGTCTATTTCCATTGACTGGAATCTAGATAGCTATTGAAGGATAATTAATATTAGATTACATTCTTTTAATTGGCTTTTGTGTCATGAGATGGAGCCTTATAATCGTAACATTAGAGCTATCCATGTTATCTGATTGACAACCAACTGGTGTCTTTTTTGTGTGGCTACCATGTCATGAAGTGACTCTTGCACCTTTGTCAACAAGAACAGGCCAGTAATCTGATGGACAAAATTAAGCCTTATAGAGGTCTCTAGGTATTAATTTGACTGATCTCAGAATAAATCAGTTGTCAATAACATAACTGTTATCACCATTCCCTTTATAATCCATGCCAACAGTGCTATTCAGATAGATAGAGACTTGTTCTAAGACATCATCATCCTGTAACCATATCCAAACTTTCCCAATAGTTTAAGTAATAAATTATTGGACTGAGCTATTATCTTTCTAAATAAAAACTACTTTCTTCTACCCTACCCCCAGCCAAAACTCTGGGTTTAGAACATCTCTTTTTTTGTGCCTCCAAGAAGTGTTGAGGATGAACCTCAGACAGAATAGTGATGAGCGCAGTATTAAATGTCAGGTCAAACACTAAACTGGAGAAAATTGGTGTAATTCTCTTGAAGTTACTGGTGCTTTGCTGCCAGAGTCTGATTCAAAGCCTTTGGGAATCTTTTCATTGACTTCCCAGGGCTTTGGCACAGTTAAACATCTGATCCATCAAGAGAGAATTGACGAGATAAACAAGGTTGGCAGTTGTGGGAAATGTGGGAGGGTTTTCTTGCTACGGGAGCTATGGTCAAATATACGTCAGAAGAATTAGTCCCAGTTCAAAGGTGAGACTAGTCCAGTACAAAAAAATATGAAGGTGTGAATTTTAATGGTATCAAATGAATCCTTCTAGCAAAAGCAAATGAATGCAGAATACTTAGCTAGGAAAATACAAGCTTTGTCTACTTCTCATTTTGTATGAACACATTCATTTTGCAATCCTCCGTAAATCCTATTGAAACAAAAATGTGTTTACAATGTTACATATTCCATAAAACATGTTTGCTACTCAGCAATCTGCTTGCTTCTCTTAAAATGTATTTTTGTGACAAACAATCATTAAACCTCACAACCACCGTGTGCAGATAAATGAAACCGGCACAGATATTACCATTTGGTTGACACATTTGTTTTGACATTGTAAAAAAGCGTTACGGATTTTTTTTTTTGTATAAAACTCTTCCTTTTTTTCTCGGAAACAATAATATGTTCCTGCAAATGCTGCAAAAGATCAAAAGCTGTTCAGATCATATTTACAGTACTAAAAGCACAATGAATGCCCCTGTAAATGACATGTAAATTACCGAACGATGATTCAACTTCAGTCAGCTTCGCAGATGAATTGAAGGACCTTAATTCCACTTTAGCTTAGAAATCTGATTATTCTACTGCTTGTAAGAAATCAGCTTTAATCCTCTTTTAAATGTCATTCAACAGGTTCTTTCTGCACAAAAGATGTAAATGAATTTGCCTTTACAATATCTTTTCAAATTCATTTTCTTTCCACAGGACGTTCTTAGAAATAATTTAAATCTGGGCCATCAAACCAATAACTCTCCTTTTCTACGTCTGTTCAAGAATAATAGTCAGGACGCACATCTCAGCTTTGTGATAGCAGAACTCCATTGACCTGCTCTTTGTTCCTTCTGATGGAAATGAGATCAGAATTCGACTCCCTGATAATATTTGCAGCCGAATATATATTCAAGAAAACAAAAGAATTATCTTCCTTCACGGTTAAATCCCTAAATCCCTAAACAAGTCATGTCCACATAAAATTGAACACTTTAACATTCTTTCTTTATCACTTTGTTTTATTCCTTCAGTTTCCTGCATTCATGGAGTAATTCTGTGCTACACCGAGACGCTTCTAAATTAAGGACTGTCTTTTTGGCACCCAGCGGTGGAGTAGATCCCAGTTCCTGACTAGAGATGTCCTTATCACAGGCAAATGATAATGCTATTTTCTGTTCATGAAGAAAACTAAGTGCTAAAAATCACAGGCTGGCTGAGCCACATGTCCAGTGGGTGTAAAATCAACACATGTCCTTTGGGAGCTGCGCTGATTTACATCAATGGTATATCTGGCACCCCAGGTTAGAATGCTGTTATTTAAGAGAAATGTCCTAGATGAGCCACTTATGGAAATAAAATGCAACTCCACAGACCATGTGGCATTTAAGGACTTGTTCCTCCCATTTCTCATCAGAGCTTTTGCTCACTTGGTGGCTGAAAGAAAGAAAGAAAGAAAACTCAGCCCTGGGTTAGGACTTCAAACAATGCAAAATTTCAAATGAGAGGAAGTTCACTCCTCATTCTCATCAGAAAGCCTAATCAACACCTGAAATATCTTTATGCCACTACTAGTATGTAGGTAATAGCAGGAGCAGTGCATGGTCAAAGGAATTCCAGGTGGCTAGAAATTCAGAACCAAGAATGGATATGCTCAACATGACCCAGCAATGTGCACTTGCAGCCCAGGTGGCCAACCGTATCCTGGGCTGCATCAAAAGCAGCGTGGCCAGCAGGTTGAGGCAGGTGATTCTCCCCCTCTACTCTGCTCTGGTGAGACCCCACCTGCAGTGCTGCGTCCAACTCTGGAGCCCCCAACACAAGGATATGGAGCAAGTCCAGAGGAGGGCCACGAAGATGATCAGAGGACTGGAGCACCTCTCCGATGAAGACAGGCTGAGAGAGTTGGGCTTGTTCAGCCTGGAGAAGAGAAGGCTCCGAGAGACCTTCTAGCAGCCTTCCAGTCCCTGAAGGGGGCCTACAGAAAAGCTGGAGAGGGACTTTTGACAAGGGCATGGAGTGATAGGACAAGGGGTAATGAGTTCAAACTGAAAGAGGGGAGATTTACATTAGATATAAGGAAGAAATCTTTCACAACGAGGGTGATGAGGCACTGGAACAGGTTGCCCAGAGAAGCTGTGGATGCCCCATCCCTGGAAGTGTTCAAGGCCAGGCTGGATGGGGCTTTCAGCAACCTGGTCTAGTGGAAGGTGTCCCTGCCCATGGCAGGGGGGTTGGAATGAGATGATCTTTAAGGCCCCTTCCAACCCAAACCATTCTATGATTCTATGATATGGGACCAAAGGTGGGGAACTGGCACAGGTGACAAAGATTTCTAACTTCAAGCCTTATTGCATGGAGGGAGGACAAGGAAATATATTTTTCCACAGCATAAGAATATTTCTTTTCTGGTAGCCAATTCAAGGGCCTGGCTGTAATTTTAATAACCCTACCTACTGTGGCAGTATTTCATTTACCAGCGTAGACCAACCAACAATGTCAAAAGCTTTTGTTGGACTACTCATTTCACCTTTTCAAGCAATGGAGTGTCTGTCTTTGCCAGTCACAGTAGCAGACTCACACTCTTTATATGGACCTACAGACAGGCTGTGACACAGCAAAGTCTCTCAGAACAAGTTAAAGTGGAGCAAGTCTTTAAGCAAGTCCTGATGATTCAAGGTTTCATCCTGTATGTTACACTTTTTTTTTTCCCCAACAAAGATGCACAACTTTTACTCTTTGTCTTTTGAGCGGCCTCGAGCTCAAATCAAGGTTCCCATTCTCTCAGGCAATGTGCAGTCCCACAGCAAGACTCAGCCTTCACCCCGAGGAGCTAACATTGCAAAGAGATAAGACATAAAAAGAAAAGAAGAAACGGATATACCACACACGCAAAACATGAGGAACGTAGCGATAACGTGACAGGTGATTTGTCCAAGGTGACACAGAAAATCAGGTGCAGAGACAAGGAGTGATCTTCCACATACAGCCCAAAAGCGTTACTGACCCCTACCCCAATCATCCACCGTCCCCTAATCACATGCAGTGCCCGCTACTGTGTCACATACTGCAGCACACATCGCAGCGACTTGGAAAATTCTCCCCTTGGTCCGTCAAGCATAAACTTATAAAGTGTTCCTGTAACACGGTTCGAAAGGCTTTGGAAGCATTAAAGAGTCTGTCTGCTAAGGATGTGTTAAGGTCACAGTACCAGGAGCTGCTGCTGAAGGAGAGACATTTTTCTGCATGACTCTGACAACGAGCAGCACCCACCTATGCTGTGTAACAGGTGTAAAAGACTTGCACTGACATTCCTCTTCCTAAAGCCCAGGGACACCACTTACAAATACAATCTACCAGAAGCTGATAAAATTCAGTGACATAAATCATGATTAGTGTGACAATCCAGCCTGCAGCATAACAATAAATAATGCAAAGAAGATGCAAATGTGTTGCATTTTAGCAAGCGGTGACATAACCCGATTGAAAATACCTGCACCGACTTGAGACAGAAAAGGGATTTCTTTCGTAGCAGGAGGAGTTTTCACATTTAAAACGAGCATGTATAAATATTATTAGCTAAGCCTATCTTTGGCCTGATGCTTTCAGTTTGATATGATGTGACCCGAATTTCTGCCCTAATGTAACTCTCTTATCTAGTCCTCATCCAAGCAGTCTCAGGGGCAGCTGCGCTTATGCTTTGAATACAAGAAACCGTTCTCAGGTTTTGAGGGGGAAAAAAGCACAATAAGGCACGAAGTTTCACAGAAAAAATACCCTTTATGTCAAGGGCAGGGTGATATTCAGACACTTCCAAAAATTAAATTAGGCTGACAGATCTAGGAGGTATAAACCCCTCTAAACCAGAGGGAGGGGTTCCACAAAAATAAATTATAGCAAGAGATTATAAGAGGGAAAAAAAGTCACTGGAGTCACTGTGTAGTGAATGGTTTTCCTTATGCTTCTTGCATCATTCAGGCATTCAGAAAGTCTTCTGGTCAATTCCCAGGAATGCTCCTCTTCCGTAGTTTGCAAGAAGAATGACTGGGCAATCCTGGAAGAGGATGTTCTCTTCTGAACCCAAAACAGCCAGGTGCTTAATTTGCTGAGTCTTACCCAGGCCTCACCCTGTACCTCACCACTGTAAAACAATGTATTGTTTCACTCCTCTGGATAAAATCTGAGATTAAATCTCAGCACTGAAATTATATTCCAGATGATTGGCAGATATGTGTGCATGTTGGAGATGGGGAGTCTGCATGGTAATTTTTCTTCTGTATCTCTACACAAAGCCAGTGACACTATTTTTATTATACTTTTTTGACAAGGCAGTCTATGTTGCTATTTCTGGAGGTTGCCTGGCTCAGGATGGTGGCCAAGAGGAATTACCATGAGATTAGGTTGTGCCTTGTTGAAGTCACAGCAGAACTTCCAGGTAGAGTACTCTTAATGGTGACAGCTCCATTGGTACAATGAAAATGGTTGGCTATGGGTCATTCTGCTGTTCAGACACTGCAAAGCAAAGAACTTGATGATGGAACTTGTCTTGTCTTAATCCCTTCTTCGCTTTCTATGAAAGAGCCAGGGCTTCTTTCTTGTAAATAATAAATTTATACCACTCCGCTGAGTTTTTTCTTATGAAATGAACAATGCAATGCACTCATTCGCCTAAATGGGACCAGAATTTCACCCTGAGCTCATTTTTCACCCAAACAGCCTGAAATACGACTAAAATAACTCTTGATTCGAAAAGCAAAGAATTTCACTGATATCTCATTACTTGAGGTCTTTTTGAAGGGATATAGCTACAGTAAGGCTGTAGAAGGAATGTCAGGACTAAGTGCAGAAACCTCTACATCTTGAGGAAAGCTTTAAGCTGTAACAGTCCATCCTCTCTCATTAGTCACAAAAAGAGCCAAGTCTCACATGACGATGTCCTCCTACACACCAGTTGCCCTCCCCATTGACAAGTTCACAGTAAGGCATTTCTGTACCTGCCTTCCTGAGATTCATGGCCGCTGTTTCTTCACTTGGTTGAAGACAACGTCTTCTGGACCCTTGCCAAAAATACTGTATTTTTAGCCACTACACTGAAACAGGGATAACAAAGGAGCTGCACACCTGTAGTATAGGGAAACCGAGGCTAAAAAAGGAGATGGTTTTAAACAAAGCCACCATCTCCCATGTTCCAAGACCTGTGTGAGCTACTAAATTACCCTGTTTTCCTAAGACAACAGCTCCTTACCCCTCCATCATCATCATCAGGAATAAGCAACAGGCTGTGGGAAGGAATGCCGTGCTCTAAATCATGCTGGGTTTTTTTGTTTTACCTTAAAAGTCTCTTTGATATTTTTATACCATCAGACAGCAGACAGTTCTTTTTTTTTCTGTTTCTTTTTTTTTTTTTTTTAATCTTCCTCCCTCTGGACAAGTAGGATATTAATATTATCCCTGTAACAAGCAGCAGAAGGAATAAAACATCTAGGTAAATACTGCAAGTGAGATTAAAACTCTCTAGCTTTCTGATGTAACCCTGTGACATAGCGTTTCTAGTGAATTAAACCAAATGTACAAGTATTTAACGACTAATCCTTTTAAGTATTTTAATGCCCCAATGAAGATTTCTTATAGGGAGAGGCAAAGCATATGTGGTTTCCGTTAGAGTCTGCCTGCAGGCAGAGGATTGAGCAGATTGGCTTTTTTTTTTTTTTTTTGTCTTCTCCCCCCCCCCCCCTTCTTCTTTTTCATTAATTAATATTTCCCCGCTTTTGTGTGTTTTGGCGGGCGGGCAGGCAGCCCGTGGGCGCGGGGTGCTGAATGGACAGCTCCCGCCGCGGGGCCGCGACTCACCACCGCGCCGGCCCCCGCGGCCGGGGGAGGGAAGGGGGGGGGGGGGGGGGGCGCGTCCGAATCGCCGCCTGCTTCGTGCTGCGAGAAAGCCGAGGGATCCCAAGCGGGCTTTCTGCCTCCCGTGGGTGACTACAAACAGCCAACCTGGCTCAGGGGGCTCTTTGAAGGCAATAAAGAAAAGTAACTTTTTGGTTTAGAAAGTCATCCTGCAGGGCAGCAGGTACTAAGCTGATGATAACATTCCATGTACGCACCTAAAAATATATATATATAAAAAAATACACACACTTATATATTCATATATATATATACAACCTAGATAGAAGGAAGAAGTTTTTCACACTGAGGGTGGTGAAGCACTGGCACAGGTTGCCCAGAGAGGTGGGAGATGCCCCATCCCTGGAAACATTCCAGGTCAGGCTGGACGGGGCCCTGGGCAACCTGATCTAGTTGAGGATGTCCCTGCTCATGGCAGGGGGGTGGACTAGATGACCTTTAAAGGTCCCTCCCAACCCACACCATTCTATGATTCTATGATATAATGCTTCTTTTTATGTTCTAGAACTTCCTAGCCATAGGGAATAATATTTTATCCTCTCTTAATAGCCAGGCCAGTGTCGTGCACTGCAGTGAGAAAAATCAATGCTCATCACTATAAACAAAATTGATCTTCTGTTTAAGCTAATCTTTAAGGGTTGCAAATTTAGGGTCAGGGTTAAGGTTACATGGAAAGTGAATGTTCGTATTTCCAGCTGAGGGAAATATATCTTCTTCCTATGCTCTTTTTGATGCACAATAACCAAAACAGTAATTCGGGGGGATACGAGCGTGGGTGCAAAGTCTACACTATGCGCTTGCGCATACGCAGGCAGATGAGCTTGTTACCGATATCTCAGCGCTTCCCATTGACGTGATGAGGAAGTGCAAGTGCATAAGTGTGTTTCTATATTTCAAAACAGAGACCAGAGGTTCAGCTGATGCCAATGGGAGGTGAATCAGTTACATTAACACAGCTGTGCTGATTCAGTTAAATGAAGATATAAAATAGCTGTACAAATTATTGCAAAATCTCTCTCTTTCTCTATCATATATGCATAAAAGTGCATGATGCATGTGTATGATGTGTATATATGAGATATATGCTTATAGAGAAGAAGAGACATGGTTTTTATTTATTGTTGTCACAGGTTTGTTTCATTAAGGAAACGGAAAAATATACATTGTTAGAAATAGCAATGTGGAGTCTTTGTATGATAATATATTCATTTGGCCATCGTGTAACGCACAGGTCATGTCCCTTGCCCCTGAAAAATATGAACCAAAATTATATCCTGGTCTTTGCTAACCTCAATACCAGTTTCTGTTTTCATCCTGAATGAATGTTGCTTACTGGTGCTAAATGCGCTTCCTTGCATTTTTTTTAACTCCCCGCTCAGAAATCAAGCGAAGCATTTGTTTCAGCTAAGCGCTTCGCCGAATGGGGTCAGGAAGCTACAGCCCATTGTCTTTAAACTACCGCAAACATCGCGCTTCAATTGCAGTCAGTTTATCGTACAATCAAAAATTCTTGATTGTCCATGTTTCGTTCACTGGTCTGCAAATAACCATTTTGGAACAGCCAGGCGATACGAACTGAGGGAAATTACTGCGGAAAATCACACTCTAAGGCACAGTTTAGGAACTGAATAATTAGGCTGTCCACAGTGCTAGTACGTATAAGTACAGCTATATAATGGTGTTACTATACGGGAGGGAGGGAAGGAGGAAGGGAGGGGGAGAGGGAGCAAAAGAAGGGAGGGAAGGGAGGAAGGGAGGAAGGGAGGAAGGAAGGAAGGGAGGGAGGGAGGGAAAGAGGGAGGGAGGGAGGGAAATAAAGAAGAAAGGAAGGGAGGAAGGAAGGGAGGAAGGGAGGAAGGAAAGAAAGGAAGGAAAGAAAGGAAGGAAAGAAGGAAAGAAGGAAAGAAGGAAAGAAAGAAGGAAGGAAGGAAGGAAGGAAGGAAGGAAGGAAGGAAGGAAGGAAGGAAGGAAGGAAGGAAAAGGATTTTTTCTCATGGTTCTCAAAAATATAACAAATGTTTTTCAGCTTTCAGACTATGGAACTAACATTTCGAATTATTTTTAAAGACATTTTCTAGGTAAACATCATTACATTCTTATTTTCCCTTTTATTCTTCTTATATTTTGGGCACAATACAAATCCAAATACTTGTTTAGGGCATTTTCCACAGCTCTTTGAATTCCAGGGAAAGAATTCCATTGGCTTCAAATGATCTTTGGATCAGGTCCTTCATGCAAGAGAGTACTAGTCTTTTACTGCCTGACCCTCCACCTTCACTAGCGTGTTCAGGCCCACAGAGCTCAAAGAGACAACTGGCTTTTACAGGGATTACCGACATGAGTCGAGGATGCGGAACGGAGCTCACAGTGAGCTCCATCAGCACGTTCATCATCAACCCTCTAGTAGCTATTGTCGGGTTGTGAACGTCTCCTCTATCAGAGATATCATTCCAGAATCAGATCCTGCAGACAAGATCTTATTTCTGGGGGAAAAAAATGAAAAAAAAAAAGAAAAGAAAAATCTCCTTCTGCCAAATGAATTTTAATGCCCAATTTGGAAGTAATAGAAATCCCAAAATCTCTTGATTTTATGCATGAGCTATTATGATCAATTGGGAAATTAAAATATGTTTTTAAAGCATAAATACCTATTCCCTTGGTGGAATCTTGTGTCTCTGAAGTAGCTGGCTTCAGTTTTGGGGATACATCTTATGCATTTTAATAGCAAACGCCTGAATACTGAACCAATAAAAAATATATAGTGATTTCTTTGCACCTACCCAGGATTCTTGGGTCAATACAAGTCCCATTTTCAAATATGTTAACAAATATATGTGTTCAGTGAAAATTATATATTACTTAACCTAAATACAGATTTATTTGAGCTATTCAGAGTAATTCCAGGCTCTTGAGGAAAGAATCTCTTTAAAATATTAATGCTATTACACCTAATTTTAAAGTGTTAAGGCTACAAATTAAGTGTAAGTGGTAAAAAAAAATCCATGAAAATGTATATCTTTGCAGACACGCAGGGAGGGTAAAAATGGAAGGAGCCACCGATCCGTGACTCATGAGCTGAGGACAAAGATGTCAGCCTTACCTTTGAATTTACTCTTTTAAGTTTGTGACACAACCTTAATGCTAGTTAAACATATAGTAGAGCGCAGTGTTTAATTAGGTAACGAAACTTGCTCACTATTACTGCCAGTGCCTAAGTATGTGAGCACAGTGGAGTACACTCAATAATCCAAAGAACCTGACACTGTATTATTTATTGGAATGTCTGCATTAATTATGGATGATTCTAATATAAGGTACATCTTTAATACATCACAGTCTACAGATGTTTTCATTCTTCACTACCAGAGAGAAGTTTAATGATAAGATTTTGCCTCATAGATCGAAAGGCATCCGGAAAATAATGTGGATAATGTCATCTTCGTCAGTTCATGATCAGGAGAATTTCTAAAGGCCTAGTTTAGCTGGTTACATGCAGGAGATTTAGGTTTAAAATGGCCCTGTGGGCTAAGACTGGCAAGACGAAAAACCCCTTTTAATTAGATGCATTAGTTAACTGTAAGATTTCCAGTTTCGTCACCGGTGTTTTCTCCTGAGCAGCAAAATACGAGGTTGCAATGACAGTTCCCACTGAACTTTGATGGCCTGATGCAAAATCCCTGTCACATACGGATTTTTCCTGTTGCCTTGGTTGAGTATGGATATATATATGGGATATATGAGCAGGAATATCCCGTACAGCTTCCCTAGTGCTTTCTATAGAAGTAGGCTTCAAAACTTTTCTTTGGTAGCTAGTTTTTAAAAAGAAAAAAAAGTCACTGAAAGGGTCCTACAAATTTTGTTGAAATCAGGCTGTTTTAAGGCAAGTATGGACTTCACAGTTTACAGAGCCAAGTGGAAATGTCAGAGAGTAGTTCTCCTAACTCTAGATTTTTCCACTGGTCCATCCTGGTCCTGAGGAACGTCCCTGTTGAAACCCATAAGCCTTTCCACAAATTATTAGGTCTAGAAGGACTAGGTTCAAATCTCCATGTCACAAGAAGTGGAGCAAGAATTTGAATCAGGACTACAGGTAATTTTCATATCACCTTTTGAGGCTTTTCACCATCATGTGGTTTTCCAGAACGAGGTTTCATTCTGTTCTACAGCTAAATTGCTAACCTCGTGCCATTTCATGAACAGAGATGGCTCTGTCTGTGTTTCCTTTTAACAGTTTCCCAGTGTGGCATTAATAGTGGAAATAACTTACAGCAGCAATGTCGCTAGAGAAATCCTAGGTGAAGCAGTTAGAAAGTATGGTCAGAGCGAGAAAATACCTGAACACAATTTGAAAAAAAAAAAAGTGTTATGATAGAGAAAGGTTCTTTCAGGGACAGTTTCTGGCTTCTTGCTTGATATAAACTTGAGGGCACAAAGCATTGCTGAGATATCTGTGACTGCTTCCTTTCCCCAAATTTCAAAGCATCAATCGCTTACGAGCAAAGAGGAAGGGACTGACGAGCTATTGGTGTGAAGGAAGGCAAGGCTCTGACGTAGAAGAGTAATTGGAGTCTCGTTAGGCCTGTGATTATAACCAAACATTCCCTTGCACAACAGCAAAACACACAGAATATGAGAAATTTGACAAATCATTAGATAGACAGGAAAAAAGAAAGAGATTATTAAAGGATTCTCCAAAATTATTGTCATTCTGTTGCCCGCAGCAGTAAATACCTTCAGACAGCCACAAGAATCAGAAAAGGATTTAAGGGTAAAAAAAGGCGACCTACATGAGTGAGGTAGATCAGGTAAAGAGAAAAGAGGTCTGGGAGGATTACCCAATGGAGGGAAGTACGCGTAAGGTATGCGAGAGGAGCCGAGTTGAGGAAGGAAAGAACTGCACAAGAGAACAAGACACATAAAGCAACTGGACCTTCTTCAAGTACAGAAGAGGCCAATGGAAAATAGAAATGGCCTCTCAGAGATGGCAGGAGCGATTGACAGAAGAAGTAACTTTTGCTTTGGAGAGAAAGCTGGAAGGAGGGAGGGAGGTTTTCCCTTGTCTCGGTGTTTGCAGAGCTGGAGAGAGGACAGCTGCCACAGACAGTCGGCATGTTACCCCCCTACGGGATGCAGTAGAGATGCTGAAAGAAATTAGGAACATGGCAGTAAAAGGCACTGGCAAAACCGCAGTGTTGTGTGAATATTGGAAGGGGGGAAATCCCACAAGGGGAATAGTGGAGGCAGCCTGTTTTTCTTGATGCAGGTGCCTAAAGGAGCGAGAAAAGGCGAGTAGACAGCTTGAAAACACAACCGTGGCAATGAAATAAATGCCTTAAAGCAGGAGTGTGTGAAAGACCAAGATACACCAGAGGCTGTTGTCAAGGAGGACCAGGTGGAGAGGCCTCCATGGAGCAGGTACAGCCCTAGGAGCCATGTAAGAAGGGGCCCTAGGCAGCTTCCCCAGTAGGATCTCCGTGCCTCTACAAGCCTGAGCCAAGAGAAGCTGCTTTCTTAGGGTCTGGCTGGAGAGCAAAGACAGATGGGATGGGGCACTCGGCAACTCCGGGAGCTGTGGGGAAACAGTCAGGAGAGGGAGAAATGAGATGGCTGCAAGATCAAGTGAGTGGAGAGGATAAACATGAGGAGCAGCTCCATGGAAGAAGTAAACCTGTGGTTGTGGGACAGGGTGCTTGAAGGAGAAAGCAGGGAAGTCACGTCACCAAGGCTCTTATCACGAGAAATAAGAGGGCAGGGACAGAGGCTGTGGGGCTCACAGCCCCGTTTGGCCAGCAATAGGCGGCAGCCAGAGGGGAAGAGAGAGACTAAGGAAGATGAGGACAGGGGGAGGTGAACCAGAAAAAGGAGGGGAAGAGGGTCTCTCATGGACAGGCAGTCAGTGGATCACCCTTACCAAATGTCTGGAAAGTCACGTTGCAATGCAGTGGCCACAAACTCTGCCCTCCTGATCCTTGCACAGGCTGGTAGGAACAGCATTCACCCCATGTGAGCATTAATCTGGTTTTTTACAAGGCAATATTGATCAAGATTGACACTTTTGAAGCCATCTCACCTCTCCCTTTTGCATTTACTCTGCATGATGCCAGGCACCTGGGTTGAAATATAGCTGCCCTTGAGTCCTCATGAAAGCCTCAGCAAGCTGGAAGTCTTGCTGCCGTCAAAGAAATGACTGGAGACACCAGTTATCCCCTTTAATTTTCGACTAATATATTCACAGCATTTTAATTGCTTGCAAATGCATTTTCTCTGTCCCATTATGTTGCCTTTCGGCTGTTGTGGCAAGGCAGAATACAAATTTGCAAGGAGGAGGAAACCTGGTGGTGGGCATGGGAGAGGTTAGCTATGTTCAGAGGGAAGGGGAATGGATAGTTTTTTGCAGGACATCTCCGGTCTTGCAGCTTGAAGAACTCCCCCTCCAAAGCTCCCCACACTCACTGCCCACAGCTAGTCTGAACTCCGGTGTCAAATCTTCCTCTCTCTTTTTTTTTCCTCCTTGGAATAGAAAAAGCGATATAATATAACTTGAACTCTCAAAATAATGATTCTTAAAAGGAAACGAGAGAGCAAAAAGCCCAAAATTTCTCACTATGGTCTCTTTTTGTTTCTCCCTGAGAGTGTACAGGGTTTATTTACTTACCAGACAGGGGCTGTCTCTCCTGGATCGGATGAGCGGAAAGGTAGGCACACAGGCGGGTTTGCCTGAAAGCAGAGGTGGGTTGTGTGTGTGCGTGTGTGCATGCGAGGGGGTGCGACCAGCTCCCTCCCTCCAACCCCCAGAGGTCTGGGCCTCTCCCAGGGTTTTCCCTCCATGCGAAGTTGAGGGAAGGGAGACGGGGTGGTGATGCTCAGCACAGAGGGGGGGCCATGTTCAGATTCACCCCCTCTGCCAGGCAAGGGGGAAGGAGTTCAAGGGACCAGGGGAGCGGGAGAAGGAGAAAAAGATTTGCCGTGGAGGGGGGAGGCTGAGACAAAGGATGGACAACAACAGATCTGCGAACAATGGGCAGGACCCAGTGATGCACGAAAGCAACCCCAGGGCTGCTTTTGTTTTAGGTCAGCTGAGTGTCCCCAAACTCACAGCGCCCAGACTTCAGGAACTGCAGAGGACAAAGGGGATGGAAAAGAGAATTAAGGGAAAGCCCTTTTTTGGCTGCTGAAGGGGGACTTCTCTTCGGGTCCTTCGCAGAAAAGAGCATCGCAGAGGGTGGACCCTGCTCCAGGAATGTCCTGGCACTGCTGATCCCAGCTGCCTGTGGTGGCTTGACCTGCTCTCTGGTCTCATTCAGACACAAGAAACTCCAGGAGAAGTCATCAGAAGTTTAGGTCAAGCAAGGACCAAGTTTTGGTGACTCTCAGCAGAAGAGAAGGCTCTTAATTAGGAAATGAAATAAAATAAACAATTATTAAACTAAACAATTAAAAATGCAGGAGCTAAGACAGGAAGGAAAAATGAAAGGAAAAATTGTAATTTCAGGCTCCTAAATACTGGAAAAACCTTTGTGAGTCTAACACGAGGTGAGAGAGCTCTGTGAGTCCGGGGAGCTGCTCTCACACTGCTGCCAAGACCAGACTGTCCCTGCACCACCCACTTTGCACACTTCAGTGAGCTACCAGGGAAACCGAGACGGTCCCAGAGGGGAGCTTTTGTCTTCTTGGGTGTTTCCCCCACATTCACACTCCTTCCAGCAGCCCAGTCAGCTTTTTTTCAGACTCCTTCAAAAAAAAAAATAGAAAGAAAAAACAAGAGAGACCCCAAACCCCTTTCTGTAGCTTAGAAGCAGAAGCAAACTTTAAGCGGGGGATAAACACCGTGCCCAGCCACAATGAAACCCAAGGCGAAACCTGTCTGCCCTGACCATTAGCTCATGGCACTGGTTGGAAAACCAGAAAGCTCCCAATTAACCTTCCTGAAAGATTTTCTTTGGGAGCAATTAATAAGTGCTTTGCAGTTGGACTCGCGTTATTAATTGGATTGGGGGGAGTTAAAAGCGCAAATCGTCTATATGATTTTTTAGGGTCTGTAAGCGAAGCTAACAGATGGAACTGACCAGTAACGTGCATCTGGCAAGCCGGGGTTCTTATCAACTTTCCTCCAAACAAACCCATTTTGGTGGCTTTGTTGTCGTTCGAAGCAAAGTTGGGCTCCGAGCTGGCTGGTGTGGTTTGTCTGGGCTGCGTGTGCGTGGGGAGGGGGCGCGGGGGGGGGAAGGGGTCGGACGGGGGGAGATGCCTCGCAAGACGGATCTCTTGCAGCGGGGTGATGTCCTGGCAGCCGGGGAACCGAGGCGGAAAGGCCCCAGCCCTTGCTCCGTGCGGGTCCTCCCCCGCGCCCAGCGGGGCTGGGCAGCCCCTCCCCGAGGCAGCGCTCGGGTGGGGGGGGGGTGACGGCACCACGGCACCCGCAGGGTTCAAAAGAAGGGAATCGGCGCCCAAATCCTTTCCCCGCCGCTCCCACACCCGTAGTTTTCTGGGGAAAAAAAAAAAATGCGCAGACGGACAGAGCGTCCTGTGGCGGGGAGCGGGGGGGGGGACACGCCGTAAATCTCGCTCCGCTCTCTCAGGGTCACCCCGGGAATGTCCCCTCGCCGTGTGTGCCCCGCTTGTCCCCTGAGCTGGGCTTGCCTTGGCGAGGGCGAGGAAAATATCCCCTCCCCCCAAAAAAAAAGAAAACCCAGACCCGGAGGTCGGAAGCAGCGCTGTGCGGGAAACGGGCGGGGGAACCCGCCGGGCCGGGGTGCGGTGACGGGCTGGGCGGGAAGGGGTTTGTCTCCCTCCTCGGAGGGAAGGGACCCTTCTCCCGCCGTCAGGAGCGTGTGCTCGAGGGGTCTTAACTGGGGTTTTTTGGGTTAGGTCGAAGCCGTCCCGGCCCAGGCCGCTGTGGCTGCTCCCTCCGCGCTCGCCAGGCTCCGCCGGGGCCGTGGAAAGAGGGCAGTTTGCCCATTTCTGCGTAGTCTTTTATTCTCCCAACTACCGAAACCTTGAGGAGTCCAAACAAAATCTGGACTTGGAAGAGTTCCTAGAATTTTCGCAAATATATATTGGGGGAAAATATTTTTATTTCATTAACAACATTATAACTGTAGGAAATCCAAATGAAGAGAAAGAAACAATTCCTTCCTTCCTTCCTCCCTTCCTTCTTTCCTTCTTTCCTTCCTTCCTTCCTTCCTTCCTCCCTTTCCTCCTCCCTTTCCTCCCTTTCTCCTTTCCTCCCTTCCTCCCTTTCCTCCTTCCTTCCTCCTTTTCTTCCTTCCTTCCTTCTTTCCTCCCTTCCTCCCTTTCGTCTTCCCTTCTTCCCTTTCCTCCTCACTTTCTCCCTTCCTCCATTCCTCTCTTCCTCCCTTTTCTCCTTCCTTCCTCCCTTCCTCCTTTTCCTTCTTCCTTCCTTTCCTCCTCCCTTCTTCCCTTTCCTCCTCCCTCCCTTCCTCCCTTTTCTTCTTCCTTCTTTCTTCCTCCTTTCCTCCCTTTCCTCCTCCCTCCCTCCCTTCCTCCCTTCCTTCCTCCATCCCTCCCTCCCTCCCTCTCCTCCTTTCTTCCCTTTCCTCCTCCCTTCCTCTCTTCCTCCTTTCCTCCCTTTGCTCCTTCCTCCCTTCCTTCCTCCATCCCTCCCTCTGTCTCCTCCTCCTTTCTTCCCTTTCCTCCTCCCTTCCTCTCTTCCTCCTTTCCTCCCTTTCCTCCTTCCTCCCTCCCTCCCTCCCTCCCTTCCTTCCTTCCTTCCTTCCTTCCTTCCTTCCTTCCTTCATTTCTTCCCTTTCCTCCTCCTTTCTCCCATTTCCTCCTCACTTCCTCTCCTCCTCCTTTCCTCCTTTTCCTCCTCTCTCCCTCCCTCCCTCCCTTCCCGTTTCCCTCCCACTCCCCGCTCCCCGCAGGCCGGGCGGGCCGGGGCTCGGGGGGGGGCCCAGCTCCGCGCCCCGCCGGGCGCTGCCCCCGCCCCGCTCCCCGCTCCAGCCGCCGCTTCCCCGCGCCCGGCCCGGGCCTTTGTCCGTTGCGGGAAGCGCAGGGGCTGAGTGCCAGCCCCTGGGAGCCCGCTCGAGCAGATACCGACAAACCCTCCCCAAACCTGGCCCTTAAAGGAAAAAAAAAGAGGAAAGAGAGCGGGAGCCACACGCCTGGTTGCCCGCGGCTTATTTTTAAGACACCTTCGCAGCTTAAACGCTTTAAAAGCAGCCCAAATTAAACGGCAATTAACAGCAAGCTACACCCTCTCCTATCTCCAGGCTTATCATTTGTGGAAGCCAGCCACCAGCAGAGCCACCCCACCGGGAAATGCCATTTGGGCTGGCGTCTTCTGGGAGGGCGTGTGACTCCCCCCCCCCATCCCGCCCCACCCCGCACCCCCCCCCCCCGAGCTCGCCCGGCAGCAGGGCCCCCCCGGCGCTCCCCGTGCGGAGCCCGCAGTCCCTTCGGGGGGCTGGAGAGCCACTACCTGGGGGCAGAGGGACGGGAGAGGGGGGGCTGCGCAGGCAGAGGGGACTCACTCCCCGAGTGGCAGCTCCTCGGACCGGTGTCACTAAATAAATACATAATTTCCAGCTCCGCAGCCTCCGTGCGTTGCCATCGCTAAAACACACCGGCACTCAGAAACGTCGAAGGGAAAACCAGCTACCAGTGGTCTCCAGCTCCTACGTCCCCTTCCCTATTTTCCTTTCTCCTATTACAGCTGTAATTCCATAGGTCTATATGTATTTTATGTATAATTCCATATAATATGTCACTGCAGTGCTACTTTGTGGTCTCACCCTAGTTTTATGTTTGAAAATGCTATTTAAAGGAGCCTGTAAGATAGCATATTAGGAAGCTTTAAAAGCAGGTTGGAGTGTGGGGTGGACTTAAATTCGATGTAAATGCAAGGGGAAAAAAAAAAAAAAAAAAAAAAAAAAAAAAAGCCCAAACCAAAACAAACCACATAGTTTTCATTTAGGGAAAAAAAAAAATTACAGTTAAACAGACACACGTACAAATGTGCAATCTTAAATTCTGGTCAGTATTTAAAAGCAGTATAATCAACAGGAAGGAGCACTTACCTATTGAAAAGGATGGTTTAATAATATATATTAATATATATTAGCTTTATGTCTTCCCAATAAAATGTACACAAAATACCCCCTTCGATCAGATTAGCTCCCATATTAGCCTGGGTAAGAAAAAGCATTCTAAAGAGTGGAGGAAAAAATGTATAAAAATGTTGAAAGAACCTACAGTTCCTTATTAGGCGAAGATACAATATTTATTCCTTGTCTCCTGGGATGAAGCTCCTCTATCTATTGTCCTCCCAGTTCTCAGTGCTGATGCTTAATTTTCAAAACTTCTATATTACCAAGGGACCTACGACATCAGCCAAAGAAATACCCAGCAAGTACAAAATCTGATCCAGGGAGCAGCTTTTGTGCAGAGGGAAAATTTTGTTCCTACAGGTTTTTAAGGAGGTGCATGGAAAAGCGAGAGATCTGATCTATGCAGATCCATTGCAAATTCTCTCTGTCTGTAGAGATTTTTTTCTAAAAAAATTGGGGAAATACATGAACTTTGGATTTTTCCATTTTTTTCTTTTCCTTTTTTTTTTTGTTTTTTAAATTTGGAGAGGGGAATTTTATCCAGAGGTTTTTTTTTTCTTTTTTCCTCCTTTTTTTTTTTCTTTTTTTTTTTTCTTTTTTTTTTTTTCGGAGAACCAAAAAATGTCAACTACCTTTCCAGGTCTCGTCCACGATGCAGAGGTATTTTGTGTGTGTGCGAGTGTGTGTGTGTGTGTGTGCGCGCGTGTGTGGATGTGTGTGCGCGTGTGTGTGTGCATATGTGTGTGTGGATGTGCCTGTGTGGTTGTTTCCATTTTTTTTTAAATCCATATTGGACCGTTACATTTAATTATAATCCGGCTTCAGAGATAACTTAAAGAAGTATAGAGAGAAAATTCGTTATGACATCTGTCGCCAGAAAGGGCAACTCATTACCACGTTAAAACCGTTGCCAGAACGAAAATCAGAATAATACCCCTAATAATATAATGAAGTGGAGAGAAATCACCACCAGCTCGCCAGGAATGGGGAGTTCTCACTAAAAAGCAGGACTCCCCTTTTCTTTCGAAGCGCAGGAAAAGGAGGGGGGGGGGGGAATTTTGGATCTGATTCGTTATTTTAAAAAGAAAGAAAAATAGGGGTTCGAGGGGAAAAAAAAAAAGAAGGGAAGGAAGAAAGGAAGGCAAGCAGGCGGCAAAGCTTTCTCAATGTGTAACGCTGTAACGTAGGGACGGGACTTGTGTGTATTCTCGCTAGTTTCCTCTGTTTGATGACTTTTTTTTTTGTGTCAGCCCCAGATATTGCAGCTGTGATCAGGAGGTGGACGGCTAGACGGACGGAGGGACAGATAGAAAGCTAGATAGTTTTTATTTCAGTGCGTGGATTCCTTTCGCTGGACGGTATTAAGGGCAGGCTGGGCTGTTTAGGATTTTTTGAACAGACCTTTATGGCACCAGCCCAAGGTGGGAAAGGATCTTTTGTTGCTGGGGTTGCCGCTCGCAGGCTTAGACGCTTCTGCAGGGGGAGAAGCTATGCAGGACGGCGCGCTTGGAAGAACCGCACCCGGGGTTTTCAATGACAAACCTCCAGTTTTGGGGTCTTCTTTTCGCTTCTTCCTTTCAGATACGTCATGACGGATCAAACAGTTACCGTTTGATGCAGCTTGGATGCCTGGAGTCTGTGGCCAACTCGACCGTCGCCTATTCCTCCTCATCTCCTCTCACTTACTCTACCACGGGCACCGAGTTCGCCTCCCCGTACTTCTCCACTAACCACCAGTACACCCCACTGCACCACCAGTCCTTCCACTACGAGTTCCAACACAGCCACCCGGCCGTCAACCCCGACGCTTACTCCTTGAACTCTCTCCATCACTCCCAGCAGTACTACCAGCAGATCCACCATGGGGAACCCACCGATTTTATCAACCTGCACAATGCGCGGGCGCTCAAGTCCTCTTGCTTGGACGAGCAGAGGAGAGAGCTGGGGTGCTTAGATGCTTACCGCCGCCACGACCTGTCTCTTATGAGCCATGGATCCCAATATGGGATGCATCCAGATCAAAGACTCCTGCCAGGACCAAGCCTCGGGCTTGCAGCCTCGGGAGCAGACGATTTGCAGGTAAATAGCGTGCGATCTCCTTTCGAGGCACCTTCTTCTCCCCTCCCCCTGCCCCGGTCCCCCCCCCCTCGCCCTCCCCATTTTCCTCTGCTCAGAACAGCTCATACAAAGGAGGGAAGATGCAGCCAAAATCCGATCCGGAGCCCGTCCCCTCCAGAATAATAGCAACAAAAAAATGTGGCAAGGAAAAAAAAAAAAGCAAGCCAGTGGTCTTTCTTGACCAAACAACAACAAAAAAAAGTCACCCTCGCGTCTGTCTTCCCCGCGTGGGTTTTGTCTCTGTGATGGCTGAGACCGTGGGACTCATCCGGAGACCTCGGGGTGTGTGTGTGCCTGTGCGGGTCCGTGGGTGCGTGTCCCAGCCCTTAGCAAATTCACACGGAAACCAAACCCAACCAAACCCAACCAAACCCAACCAAACCCAACCCATCCCATCTCCCCGCTTTTCCTAAACTTTTCCTTTCTTTCGGCGAGCGGAACCGTTTAAACAACTTGCACCGACAGAGCAGGCAAACGCGTTCAGGAAGGGACGGAGTAGGAAAAGAGAGAAAAGGCAGAGTAGGAAATGAATCCGCTTTCCGACCCACATACAAAGGCAAACCTTCCGCTGAACGCCGAGGCATGAGGCAGGGAAGAAATAAACGGGAGCAAACGTTCCTCAGAAATATTCGGTGTGATAAAAATCCCTCGCAAAATCCGATCTGGACGTTAATAGTGAGAGAGCTACGAGCAGATAAAGCTGAATTCATCTCTGTGTCTAATCATTCATCTATCTATGTGTCTAATCATTCATCTATTCCCCCCTAACCGGCAGCTGGACCCATCCAAAAAAATCCTATTTCTATGTACCAAACCCTCAGCTTTATCCGCTCAGGAATCCTTTCCCCCGCACTCAAAATTCACCACCGGTCGATCGAGCTGGTTGCCGAAATGAAATTTGTTTCCAAAAACTGCAAACAACGCCCTCCTGGACCTACCACCCCATTTCGAGAAGCCCCCGACATGCGAAGCAAACCTCCCCGCTCCCGCCGAGCTGCGGAGCCCGGAGCTCCCGGGCGGCGGGGGGCGGCGGGCGGGCCCGCGCCGCCCGGCCCCGCCGCACTCCCTGGTCCCCCAAATCTGGCTCCCGGGCACACAAAGCTGGCTATGGTGGGCTTTCCAAAAAGACGTAGCGGTCAAAGGCTCGGGGGAAAAAACAAAACAAAACAAAACAAAACCCTCCGAAGTTTGTAAAAACTAGGAAGGTTTCTTTTCTTCCCTTAAAAAAAAACAAAACAAAATTTTAAAACCCCCAAATCTCTATTTATATCGGAGAAAAGAAATCTCCTTTTTCCTTTTTTTCCTTTTTTTTTTTTAAGGAGGAAAATAAGCCAACAACCCAACAACAAAGAATGTTATCTTTTCTATCTCTGAGGAGGAAACCCTAACTATTTAAACCTAGATTTCTCCATTAAAATTCACTATATAATTTTATCCTCTCTGGCCATTTTTTGTTTACATTTTTCACAAGGATCTCCTTATGTTACCCCCCTCAAAAAAAAAAAAAAAAAAAAAAAATCTGCCATTCACTGCTCAGCCCAACTAAAACCTATTTACTCCTTTTTATAACCACGTCTGCTGCTGATTTTTTTGTATCTGTACAAATTTTTTTTCTTTGGCAGGCACAAAGCCTTGTATTTTTCAAAAGAGGGGATTAGGAACGTTTGCAAGACAGCAGACAATGCCTAAGTCCCGGGCAAAAAAGCACCATAGTTTATCCAATTTTCGACTTAGTGCCATTCAACTGGTCATTTATGCAATGTCATCCGACCAAACAACATGTTTCCCTTTAAAAAAAAAAAAAAAAAAGGTTGGTTAAGCTGCTAGAGGCACAGGGGTTTTTTTATTTATTTAAAGAAGGAAAAAATAAACAGCTTTTTTTCGGAAAATAGTATTTTTTCGATCACACTTTATTCGACAGTAAAAGACTTGCGTCTTTGTAGCTAATCTTTTCTTTATTTTTCCTCCTCCCTCTTCTCCCGACCAGAGGAGGGAGTGGATTGGGGTATCGGGAAGGCTGAGCAGTGAGAACTTGAAAATATGAATATTTGTCGTTACGATTTAGACGATTCCGACCAAACTTGGACTCTTGCGAATGTCACCTTGGGCTTAGAGGGAAGCGTTTTGGTGGCGAACAGAAACAGGAGCGTACACCAATACTTTTAAACCAAAACCGTGGTCTGACCGGTCCCCCCCTTTCTCCTTAGTCTTTCTTTTTAAAACGTTCATCAGCATATGCCTCATTTCAAATGCAACAAATGTAAATATACTTTTCCCTGCACAGAATTTTAAGTGAATGTCCAATAGTTTCGAGGGCGGTTTAAGTCAGCCTAACAGATGCAAACAGTCTTGGAGCTGGAGTGGCATCTTTCAGTGCCCTAAAAAGATTTTCCATGGGCAACAAAGAAAACTGTCACACCTTTTCCCATCACCGCTTTAATTTATGCTCAGTCGCCAAGTTTTTTTCATATTGATTTCATAATCACTTTAAGGCAGAACACTTAAAATAAAAAAGAGCCTTGAAAAGGAAGGTCTTACAGGGCCAGCGCCAATATGGTGAAAGTGGGGGAGAGAGCCAGGACTGTAAAGGTTGTTTTGTAAAGTGGGGTTTTTATTATGCACCGACTCTCTCCGCATTTACTTAACTCTTCACGGGCTGTTGAGTAGGTTAACACCCTTAAAGGCCTCTTTCATGTCCAATACCTCGTTTGTTTGTAGAGGAAAATGCGTCTTTAACACATTTCCACTGGGCAAAGATTTAGGTTTGGTTTGTTGTGTTTTTTTAACCCCAACATAAGGAAAAACCCAAAGAAAGCCCAACCCTTTCAAGTCTTTTATCATTCCAATAAAAATATTTATTAAGGAGGGCGAAGATCCCCAAATAATCAGCCTTGTAACAGGAGAATAAAGGAGTGAGATCTCTTCGGATGTGCACCAGAAGCCCTGGGCAGGTTTTTGGATGGTTCTTCACGCCACACGCACACATGGGTGCCCGTGTGTGTCTGCACACAGATGCATATTCATCCCCACCTATGTGCGGACACACGCGTTGTTACAACACCCTTACGACTCTGTGTAGCCGGCAGAGCCCAATAGGTCGTCTGTTGTTTGTGCTCTTTGTCTACTTCTGCGCACACTTTCTAAGTCGGATTATATGTATCACGGAACCTATATATGAATTTAGCTGTGTATATACATAAATCTACAACTAAACACACAAAAATACGATATAAAAGTGTATTTTTACCTTTGTGCGTGCAAGTGTAGAGCGCGAACACACTTCTCTCAAGACTACTTGTTTGTCCCTCTGTCCTGCCACATAACCGCCCACCTAACTCCCCAATTCGGGAGAAACTGGTATTTAAATGGCCATGAAAGTGATAATTATTCTGCATTTCGTGGGGTCGGGGCAGAGCGCAGGATGGCGGGGGGATTTCGCCAGAGCACTTGAGTTCGGGGAGAGTAACGGTGGTTTTCCAGTTCACCTTAACTATTGTTCCTGTGCGAGTCGTGGAACAAAGCAAAAGCTGCGTGATCTCTCTGTGGGCTTCTGTATCTGATTTCTTTCTTTCCTTTCTTTCCTTTCCCCCCCCTCGTTACTTAAGAGCTCAGTGGAGGCCCAGTGTGGACTTGTACTGAACGGGCAAGGAGGCGTGATAAGAAGAGGTAAGAGGTTACAAATACTTGAGTTTATCCATTTTTGTAAACAGAACCCCCTCTCCATTTCTCCCTCTCTTTCCCTCCCCCACTGCTCGTAGTTTGGATTTACTGCCGAACTAGTGATAACTTGACATTTGACAGAAGTACGTTCAGACTAGCTTGGAGCTCTTCACGTCTCACAGTCCGTTTGCACTTTACAAGTGATCTGTTCCTCGGTCCCTCTCGGATACTCCCGCTGAATCCAGCGCTTTCTTGACTCGGTTTATCATTCCCCGTTTAATCGAGTTGATCCCTGACAGTTTGAGAAACGTGCTCCCTGGCTCCGGGCTGTTACACCCGCAGTTTGAGCTCGTGTGGGGAAAGGGAAGGAGCTTTTTTGGAAATGTGGTTGCAGTAGCGCTACAGACCGTTGTGGAACTCGCTTTTGAGTGTCACTTCATTTGATAACCACCTGCCAATGCAAATATCTAACCTCAAAGTTAGAGGAAAGATTTGGAACTCTTGTTAAATACGCATTTTTCTGCATTTGCGAAATCTGAGTGTTCTGGGGCGGTTGTTATTACCGTCATTTGCCGTGAAGACAAACAAAAGTAGTCTAAAGGCCTAACATAGGAACACATTCTTCTTACAAGCTTAAACGCGTACTTTCATTCACAATGCAAAACGAATAATGCAGTCGGAAAGAGGACACTTTGCGACCCATCCTCTTGGAATGCGCATTTCTTGTCCTTTTATTGCCTTTCCTTATTCATGAAAAATAGGTGTTTAGGAGATGTTTTAGGCGACGCGATACTATTGTGCCAGAGAGCTGGTTTTACCCATCACCTCCCTAGCCAAACTTCACGCTGAACCAATAGTCACGCACGACTATGGTGAGTGGAGATCGAGAGCAGGCGCACACGCGGTTATCTCCGCGGGAGGGGAGGTTTTGGGGTACACCGACTCAGACCGGGCTTTGTTCGGGTGTTCCGCGGGGAGGCCGGCGGGAGACGCGGGGCGAAGAGTCGGCCGGGGCCGGGGCCGGGGCCGGGGCCGGGGCTGCGACCGGGCCCCGACGGGCCGGGGCCGGGGCCGGGGCCGGGGCCGGGGCTGCGGCCGGGGCCGGGGCCGGGGCCGGGCGGCGGCGGCGGCGGCGCGGTGGTGCTGAAGGGACAGCTCCCCTCGGCCGCCCCGCTCCGCCCGGCCCCGCCTCGCCGCGGCGGGCGGCCCCGGGCCCGCTGCCGGCGCACGGAGGGGAGCGGCGGAGCTGGCGGCGGGGAGAGGGACGCGGGGAGGCGGGGGGAGGACTCCGAATCTCCCGGCCCCTCCCTGGGCACCGCTGGCGGGACGCGGCGGGGAGGGCGGGCAGCGCGGCGGGCTTGCAAACTCCTGCTCGGCTCGTGCTGCCGGCGCCCGCGCCTGCCCGGGGCCTTGTCTCCCGGATTTCAGCGGCTTCTAATTATCCCTGGGAAGAGGGATAATTGTTCGGGGTTTGGTGCGAGAGCTGACCTCCGAGAAGCGGAGATCGTTAGCCGAAAGAGAGAAAGACCGAGTCCCCATCAGCTGGGGTCTGTGCCTGTAGTGTCTGACTGCGGTGCTCGTTTCCCAGCTGAAGGGCGGCTCAAATCTCAGCTCAACTCCAGCTTATTCAGCTCTCCAGCTCCTGTTAAGGAGATTCCAATTACCTGTGCAGATGATTGTAGTCAAGTCTCTCTCTTCCTCTCTCTCTCTCCTTTTTTAAAGCGATCAAATTATTCAAGGATTTAAAGATTGATAGTAAAGGAAATCCAGCATGAAAATGCAAGGTTTTCTCTACCCTGATCTAAGTGCTGAACTACTACTGCACTGCTATCTATCTCTTGGCATATTCAGGGAAGATATCAAAGGCGAGAGTATAAGTTTCAAATGTATATTAAAAATACATAATAAATATTTTGTCCGACTTCAAAAAAAGCGATAGGTGTTAGCAGCAATCAAAACATCCTGCGCCTAAGCGCTATACAGTATCCCATATAAATAAATCACACTTGTTTTCTAGTAATACATCAGTGAGAATATATTAACTCGAGAGTGGCTTCCCTAATATTTTAAACAGCTCCTGACAGAATTTTTATTTTATTTTTGTCACTAATATATACATATATTTTTAAAAGGTTGCTTTTTGACTGCATTAGATGCAATAGCAGGAAGGAAAGGGGAGAGGAAGGAAGGAAGGAAAGAAGGAAGGAAGGAAAGAAGGAAGGAAGGAAGGAAGGAAGGAAGGAAGGAAGGAAAGAAAGAAGGAAGGAAGGAAGGAAGGAAGGAGAGAGAAAGAGAGAAAGAGAGAAAGACACACACAAAGAAAGAGAGAAAGAAAGAGAGAGAAAGAGAGAAAGAAAGAGAGGAAGAGACAAAGAGAGGGAGAATGAGAGAAAGAGAGAGAGAGAAAGAAAGAAAGAAAGACAGACGAGGAAAGAAAACTTCCCGTACACTTTCCCAGAGGAACACACCATTCCCTAATCCTCTCCAAAAAAAGCAATCTCTAAGAAGCGCCGGGGTTTGCAGCCCTGGTATTAGCACTGATCGGAGCGACAAACATCACAAACGCGGCTCTTCCCCGCTTCCATCTCTGGCCGCCACTGCACGTATCGGCTGCCTTCTAGATTGTTTAGTGCAGTGATTTGGTGTTTGCTTTTAATGAGGCTCGGAAAGTCAAAAATTTTTGCAAGGCTTAGGTGCTGGCGAGCTAATTACTAGCTAGAGAAAATATTTGCCACCGATTCCAGGGCAGAGATCCCCATGCTATCACTTTCAGTTAATGGTGTGCAGGATTTAGCCCGGAGCTTCCCTGCTCTAACCATCAGAACCAATAATCTTTACTTTTCCTACTGCTCGTGTATCGATAGCTTCTCTAGCCTCAGGCAGCGGCTTTGATATGTTAATATTCCTGAGTACCAAATTCTGCAGAGATCATATTAATGTTGTACATACAGAGTGGAGCTTTGCCTTAAAGTTGAATATTCAGATCGCTCGTTTCAAAAGAAATCACTTGAAGAAATGAAGCTTCTATTTACAGGAGTCGTCTGTGGTTTTTAATCATTAAAAAAATCCCTCCCCTCTTATACTTTCCTATTAATCGTCTCAGGCTTTTATTACGTACCCATTCCCTTTTAATTCCTCTCTAGGTTGCCATTTTAAAAGCAGAATAACCTGATTCTTGTTTGATTTTTCTCTCTCTCTTTTCCCTTCTCTCCCTCTTTTTAAATTTTCTTTTTCTTTTTCTTTTTCCTTTTCCTTTTTTCTTTTTTTGTGGGAGCTTCTTTTTAAAATGCCCTCCAAGCCCCCTTCCACACCCACCTCTTCCCCATCCCTCGGACATGAAGCGTATGCAGGCTTGGTGTCCTCACCTCCATATATTTGGATTAAAAAGACAACACGGTGACATTTGGCCTGCATCGTTTTATGAAATCGAGATGGCAAACTCCAAAAAAAGCTCTTGTTTCGCTTTGTGATCATCTATCGTTCCTGCCCCAGGCTAATTTCAGAAGCTTAAATACTGCTATCGCCTCTGGGCCATGAAGAGAGAAGGGCCAACCTATCGGCAATAGCTCTTTTTCGGTTGCCCTTGGCAACATAAAATACAAACTACTTTGAATCAAAACATTTTTGGGGAATTAATATGATCTGAACTCTGCACGTTTTAAGAGATCTTGAGTTTGTCAAATCGCTTAGAGGTGACTGACATCCGAATGCATTAGTGCCTGGCTAGGAACAACCCTCAGATCTTATTTGATTAAAAAATTTAAAAAAAAAAGGGGGGGGGGGGGAGAAAAAGAAGAAGAAAAAAGAAAGAAAGAAAAAACCACTCTCTTCTTAAAAGCTCAAGCACCAGTCACCAATAAAATCCGGGGAAAGACGCTCCCCTCTCTCTCCTCTGCCTTTTATGTTCTTAGTCGTGGTATCACCTCTCGTTTGAAAGGCACTCGCCGAGCCTTGGTCCTCTCCCCCATTCTAATTTTAATTTTTGACACTCAAAACTGCCGCCTAATGACTCAGTCACTAAGGACGAGACTTTGGCCAAGAGGTTGGAGGAGGCAGCTGACGGCAGGGGCTGCGGGCTTTGCACCTTTCCCCGGGAGAATCTTCTCCCCTGGTACTTTGGGTGCAGATGAAAGGGAAAAAATAGGGCGCCGGGGTGTTGCCACCTCCCCGCGGTCTCAGCCCGGGATGCAGGGATGGCCAGAGGGGACATCCCTCTCCACCTTGTTATCCCCTGCTCTGGCAAACCCACTCAAGATACCTGGCCAGGCCCCCCGCACACACCTCGAAGGGCACCCTAAGGACCCCCTCGGCTCCCCCAGCACCCTGCGCCCGGCTGTGTCCCGCCCCGGGGAGGGGGGGGCAGGCCCGGGCGGAGCTTGGCAGCTCCGGGCGGGGAAGGTGGGCTCGGCGCGGCGGCCGGGGGTCCCCGCGGCTGAACTGCCCGGCCGGGAGCCCACCGAGGGCAGGACACATCCCCTCCTTGTCTTCCCTTTGTTGTCCTCTTCCTTCCCTTTTCCCGGCTCTTCTGAGCCTTACAAGAGCCTCGGGACTCCTGTAACAGCCCGTCATTGTGTTCGGGTCCTAAAGCACTGTCATTAGCGCTGTTGTCTTTTTCTCTTCTTTTCTTTTCTGTTCCAAGGGCCAATTTAAATCGCATTAAAATCCTAAATAGCTGGCTTAATTAATGGCTCTCGCGGCTCCAGCTGAGATAATCTCCAGGCGACTAAAGCCAAATCAGTCGGCGACTTTGCAGCTCCCCGGGAGTGTCGGGCTGGGGAAGGGGACGGAGGGGCTGAGCAGCCGGTTAAAGCGGGCTCTGCCCGGGCACCGGGCCGGGCCGGGCCGGAGCCGGCGCCCGTAGGTCCTGGCACCAGCAACACCCCGGGAGAAGTTTGGGGAAGAGAAGTGAGGTCGGGATTTGGGGGTTTTGGGGGTTTGTGTGTTTGGTTTGTTTTGATTTTTCTGTGGGGTTTTGTTTGTTTTTCCCTGCTGATCTGCAAAGGGGTCTTTTCTGGCTGCGCACAGAGGGGCGATGGAAAGCCCCTGGGTAGGGATCTCACCTGCTTTGGGGGTCTGTGCTGCTCCCCTCTCCTGCTGGGGCAGAGGATGTGTGTTACAAGTTTTCTGGCTCCCTTTGCTCCATTCTGAGCCATGGGCTGTCCTGACACGCACAGTCCCAGCTTGGCCTGCCTCAGCAGAGATTTCGGATCCACGCACGCTTGGGCTGCACACCACGCAGAGCAGTCCTCGGCATCCCACAAACTCTGGCACACACGCAGGGAACAAAGTGCATAGAAGCACAACACAAATGGACACGCAACCCGCACACAACCCCCACAAACCTGCCAGCGACTCCTCTGCACACCCCTGTGGGGAGCACAGCTCCCCCCCTCCAACGTCAACTCGCTCTGCCGCACGCAGAGCCCACTCGTGGGACACCACAGGCAGAGCCTCAAACCCTTCCCGCACCCTCACACGCACAACCCACACGGCGCCCAGCCCGCCCAAGCCTTCCTCCCGCAGCCACGCAGGGCCCAGGGCAGGCTCACGCACACCCTCCAGCCACCGCAGAGAGGGCCCCGAGATGCCTCGAAAGGTGCCGATGAGTTCTTACGGCTTGTGTGTAGGAAAGAGGAATGAAGTAGATTTCTTTCCTTTTGGCTCTGGTTTGGGTCCTGTCCTTCACCCCAGGAGCTGTATCGACTTGGCAGTGCTGGGTTAACAGTTGGATTCGACGATCTTAAAGGTCTCTTCCAACCTAAAGGATTCTGTGATTCTAAGAGTGCTCCTGTGCCAGTGCTGCTACATCTCACTGACGGACGGCTGGTCCTGGGTGCCTGAGATTTAACATCCTTTTGCATGTTCAAACAATCTTTAAAATTGAGTTCCTGTAACGATCCCCCTTATTTATATTATTCTGTTTTCCACCATGCTTCTTCCAAGCTATTTTCTTAACATTGTTTAAACTTAAACCTCTTAATAGCCTTAAAAACACTGTGTAGGTAAGAGGCTGGTCTTAAAAACTGCTGACCATCCCCTCAGTCCTACTGAATCTTCTGGTTCATATCAAAAAGAAACTGTCTTGCGCGCGCAGGCGTGTCCGTCTTTCCTTGTCGTGAATGTTGTAGTGAGGGACGTTATCTCAGAATTGTTTACGCTCATGGACCGAGCTGGTTTACGTGACTACTTACACAGTGCAAAGTTTGTACACCTAGGTGAAACCAAAAGAATAACTGGGGAAAAAAGCAGTACTTACTGTTTTTCCTGACAAAAGTAGAGGCGTTTTAGAATTTTGAATATTTAGTTCCTGAGATTAATGACTGGGTCATGTGAGGGTAGTTTGGAGAGCATTTTAAATTGCTTATAGACCTTTGGGAACTGAACATGGGATTAAATAAAACTGATAAACTCTATACAGTCAACCGCTTGCTTAAATTTGCTCCGTGCTAGAGAAAAAAAAAAAAAAAGCTGAGGAGAGGTGGATTTTCATGTCTTCATTTTGTAACATACTGTAAACTTGCCAGAATTTTGGAACAGAGCAGAAAATATACTATACGCTGGAGACTCCTACTAACAGCACTTGTAGATATAAATAATAGACTAATAAAAAGCATAGCATATTATTAATATTTTATATAAGATTAATCTGTAGGCACTCACACATGCTTAGACTTAATAATGTACACAAGCACACAAGCATGCATATATCCTGAAAAACAAAATAAACAGTACTTCTGCACTGTTGTCACCGTACTTCTGGGCTGTTGTCACCGGTATATTATGATGTTTCCTTCCATAACTGCATGATATTTATGGGTGAATATCTTGGAGAAAGGGACTACCTCTTCTTGAATGAATGTAAAATACCCAGCATCTTGCAGCTGTTATGATTAACAAATAAGAAATGACCTTGCAGAGTGTAAAGACATATGTATCTATACACAATTATAGTCACACATTTTTATCTAAAGTGTAAAAATCATCCAGTGACATCAACTGGTATTTCTCTCTCTCGTTCCTAGTAAAGCGATAACATTACTTAGGAAAAGCATAAAACCTGTGAGGATAGGGATTTTGTCAATGAAAAGATGCGCAAATACTTAACTCTGAGGGCGTCAGGGAGACTTACATTTCAGCAGATGCCCAAGCACGGAACTGAATCAGCATAAATCATCGCACTCCAGCCACCCTATTGTCTTCTTCATCTATACACAGGGAAACCTACAATCAAAACAGACCAAGCTCTTTTTGCATCGTGCGTTATTGGGATTTTCATTGTGTTGACAAGACTGTTGGGTTTGAGTATGGCTCTGTTGCTCTCCCCGCTGTCATCTATGCAACCCATCATCAGCTTGTGGTGGCATTTTGTACTGACTTGTGTTATTTGATGGGGAGACAGGAATAAGGAAGGGAAAATACTCTCCCGATGTTTGCTGTGACTACGTTTACGGTATCACATAGCCTAACTTTTGTTCATCCTAGGCTTGGGAAACAAAGCAAAAGCACAGTTCACACAAAGGAGTGTGTTGTCCTGAGCACGAACCAGTCAGCTGGAGGGAAAAGGATTGGGCCCCAAAAGTAAAGAAGCAAAAATGAATGTAGTCTTGTGTTATTCCTCTCCCTCAGACCGCTTGACAATAATCATAGAATAGAATCACAGAATAGTTTGGGTTGGAAGGGACCTTTAAAGCCCACCTAGTCCAACCCCCCTGCAATGAGCAGGGACATCCTCAACCAGATCAGGTTATATATAACCTCCTGAGGCGATTTGGTAGCTGAGGCAGTTCAGTATACGGCAGTATGGGGTCTTTTACCCAAATGTGGTCTGCTGCACAAAGCATATCTCTTCCTCTCCCAGCTTTTTCCTTTCGAACAATCATATTTGTTGAAATCAAGATGAAGACGACAGATCAGAGGGTAAAACTCTGTCGTGAAGAAAGAAGAAGTAATTGAATAGAGTTGGATAAAAGAGGAGCCCTGAAGAAGGGTTTGTGTGCCTGAAAGCTTCCCTTCTCTCTTTTTTTTCCCCCAAATCTATCAGTTGCTATATAAAAGATATTCCCCTTTTGTCTAAATCTTTTCTTGCTTGTGCCTTCAGACCTCTGTGGCTGTAACAGCACAACTACCACCATTTACAGCCATCTCTGACACGGCTTCTAATGGCAACAGACGATGCCAGACCAGACCACGTAATCGCTTCCCTGTGGGAATAAACGGTTGTCCTAAAAAGAGTCTTTTGAACATTCACAGGCCTATTTCACGTGGTACTCGGAGCACGAAATTGCTGAGGCAATCTGCTGGGTGATCCTACCAGTGATCTCACCTTCTGCCTGCTCTTGTTTTCTCCTTCTTAGCCTTGCAGTAGGACCAATGGTGTTGGTAACTAGTCAGGGAGCGGTGGCTGCAGGTTTCCCTTCCTTATGTACGCTGGTGGGCACATTACTTTGCCGTGGCTGTGTGTGAGGCTCTTCATCTGATGGCGTCTTATGTATCCTGGCACCAGAAGCCAGTCTGTAAAGATTTCTAAAAGAAGTAAAAGGTGCTGAGAGGAACGGGGATCTCCAGGTTGAACTGCTAGACTCATGAAAAGCATTATTTCCGTTCTATTTTTGAGGCTATTTTCTTCTGCTTCTTCAGCTGGTCTCTGTTAGCATCCCACCTCTGAAATACCCCGTTATGACAAGACCAGCTCAACAGGTGAACAAGGATTGCCTTTTCCAACAGCACCTACAGCAGCGTTGGGTTGACGGGAAAGAAAAGCTGGTTGTTGCCACCGCTGTTCAGCACAACTTAAAACATACCTTGTCCTCTCCTCATTGAGCTGCACTTCTTCACAAATTCGTTTCTCCGCTCTAATGCATGATCAGAACATGGGGGAAGGAATACACTAAAGTGTATGATGTGTTTGGCAAGAAACCTACTCCTTCATCTTCCAGTGCGGTTGCACTTATCCTTTCCTTTCTCTTCCCAGCAGCCCTTCTTTTGTTGGCTGCCATCCCTTTTTCTGTTTACCACCTGGTGTAAAAGCCAGGACTTCACCCGTCTCCTCTCCAAGGTGGTGTTTATGGTAGGAGATCCGTGCCTCCAAAACCGCACACAGATTGTGGCAAAGACATAGCTTCATCTAGAAAGCACCACACCGCGCTCTGTTCCTGTGTCAATGAATAATTAATATAGTGAAATAATTATATGCAACAGATTTTACCTTCTTGTAATTTGCAACTTGTTCTCCATGTTTCTGGAAAGCAAATGACTTAGACTTGTTGGTTTCTTTTACTTTTAACCCATACCTGGCTTACCTGGAATTGCTTTCTTTAAGATCATGTTGCACAGGCATGATATTTTTAAACATTTTAGACTGTAAACAGCCTTCTACTAAATTATAATGAGAAGTATTGCAGTAAATTCTGGTTAGGGTAGGAGCAGCTGCAGAGTAACAGGGGTTTGGATAAAAGGAACCATTATTTATCTGGCATAAATGGTGCACATACTGGCTTTACCTGGCAAGAAGATAAACTTTAATATGACACTGATTTCAGTGCAGTCTCACTCATTGTAAAACTTGCAGACTTATTGAAGTAAATAAATATGTACACTTTGCTACTGTTTTCTTGACACGTATATATGTGCACGTGTGTATACGTATTGTGCGGCAGGAGAGGTCAAACAAAAAAATCAACTTGGTGTTAACACTCTTTGCCAATGTACCTGACAGACCAGAAGTTTGAAAATGTTGATTGAAAATGTTTATAGGTTTCTGTGCAGCTCTGCCTCAGACATGGAAAAAAATAAAATTAAAAAAACCCCAAATACCAAAACAACAAAAACCCAAAACCATTTCAGGCATCTGGCACCACATTTCTGTATTTGAGCACATGAGCTCATTAATCGTATCTCTCAGCTGTGCAAAATTGTGCCTAAGTGCCCTTGATGTGTATGTATGTTTGGGGATGTATGGTTTGTCTCTGTGTTCTGTCTGAGAAGTGGACACTAATATCTACCCTGTAGTGTAATTAGAAAAACCATAAAATGCCCTGCTGTACGGAGCCAGGATCTCACCCATCTGGGGTTTACACCAAGAGATGTTCTTTTCTGGTTTTTCTGTCAGCACAAATGTTTAAATATACCTTCAAGAGCTGAAATATTTGGAAAGGGATTCTGTTTGCCTTATGTAAGCAAGCAATAGTCTGCCTTTAACGAAGTTTCATCCCTCAGTTATATTCCTCTGTCTCTGCTAAAACTGGAACATACATAGTCATCTTCATTTTAAGAGGGATTACATATGGAAGAAGATAAAGTGAAGGTGTTACGCTCTTGTCTAAAGCGAGTTCTTTTTTTCCTTTCCTTTCCTTTTCTATTCTATTCTATTCTATTCTATTCTATTCTATTCTATTCTATTCTATTCTATTCTATTCTATTCTATTCGACTTCGACTTCGACTTCGACTTCTACTTCTACTTCTATTCTATTCTATTCTATTCTATTCTATTCTATTCTATTCTATTCTCATTACAGAATTTAGATTACAAACGACAATATTTCAGCATAATAAAGTGAGCTCTTGCAGTGCAAAAAGATTAAGGTGTTCACAGGAAAGAAGAAATTATCATGGTAGTTTAAAAATACAGTATCTTTAAATGTGAATGATGAGCACAGATTCATTCTGCTGTAAGAAGGTCTTTATATCACTGTCCTCATAGAAACCGTCTGAACTCCTTCTAGTAGTGCATTGAATTATATGATATTTTATATCGCTGTCATATGCAGCTCATTCTTTTTTTCTCATCTTTCCCCCAGGGAAGAATTGTGCATGCAGTGGTAAGATTTATTTCTTCCCCAGAATTTTTTATTGTAGTCAGGTTGGAGAAGGCAAGCCAAAGAAAAGTGTTTTGCACTTGGTGATAAAATACGTGCTAGTCCTTAAGATTTTTTTTTCCCTAGGAGTTTGTTCTGTCCTCTTGGGTCAGCTGCAGAGAAAGTTTTCTCTCTTGCTTTCTTACATATTAACTTTAAGTTAAAAGCTTGATTTTGCCTGAGGAGTTATTGATCACAGTCTTCCGTGAAAGATCCGGTGACCATTCAGCACTTTTAGACCCAGGCCAAGTAATTGCCACTTTCAAGAAACAAACAATTCCAGAACTAACCTGAGATAAACTGATGTAGCTCAATCGATTTCAATCATTAATATCAGCTGAGGATTTGACCTGACTTCAGAAGGACTATACGAGAGTTCAAAGGTGTGGAAAGCCGGTCTGGCTGCAAATAACTACAAACCTGTAGTGTCGTTGCGTCTTTGTTACCCTAAACACAGCTATGAGAGTTAAAATCAACATTTGGCATTGGAACCAGTGTCCTCAATTTTTCACCAACTGCATTTTTTTAAATCGTGAGTGATACCTGAATCTGGTGCCATCTTATGTTGTTAATCATACTAACTACAAGTCTTTCAGTGACAATATGTAATTTTTGCTGAGCGTGAAAGCAAATGAGGTAACCGCAATGATCTAATTTGACTGTAAAGCTTATGAGATCTAATAATTCACTTTTCCCAGACTTAAATGTCAATCTCTTCATCTTTCTCAAAGCAATGTGGTACAATATTAAAAACAAAAAAACCAAATACACCCCCAAAAACCCAAACCCCAACAAAACCAACAACAAAACCAACCACAACAGAATTGTTCTTCATGACTGAATTTGTCAAAATATGGAATATGAGGTTTTCCCCGCCTCTAACATTTCTTTTGTTTTGTAGGTGGCACCTGCGTCGTTAACCCCACCGACCTGTTCTGCTCCGTACCCGGTCGCTTATCTCTTCTCAGCTCCACCTCGAAGTACAAGGTGACCATTGCAGAGGTGAAGAGGCGCCTTTCGCCACCAGAATGCCTCAACGCTTCCCTCTTAGGAGGTATTTTGAGAAGGTAAGTGGAAGGTGAGATTAGCAAGTCCTAGACAGCGCTGTCATTTCTGTAGTTTTATTTTCTGCAAATAGGTTTTGTTCTCCTTCCCCACTTGGATAGGCAGCCACAGTTTGGGAAAAAAGAAGGAGATGTATTGGGAGTGAACACTGTCAAGGGAAATTTTCAATAAATGAGAAAAATTAAGATTGTGTTAACATTTTTCACAGAAAGTTTACGTTTTTCAGCAAATTGATTTTTTTTTTTTACCTTCTCCATTCAGTTACCCATCAGAGATGGACAGGTGTTGTTTTGTCTTGCTTTGAATGAAACAAAAAAAGACTCTTCATATGTGGAAAATTTCACCAGAGCTACAAATCTGACTTCTTGTTGAGAAACTATTTCAAAGCAAATTGTTTTACCAAGTGTAGTTACAGCCCTCACTCATCAGAAACCTAACATACGGAGGTGTAGGGATGCCTTTTTCTCCTGTTCTTCCTTGCGTGCCTTTTGAGTACAGAAAAGATAGACTTAGCAGAATATGCCGTTTTTATTTTTCTCGCTGTGAGAGGAGAAGCAAGTAATTAGGTACAATTTTGCCTCGGACCCTTCGCTGACCAGAGCAGACCCCTGCAGAGAGCAGCAGCAGAGAGCAGGAACGGGGCAGGCTGCGCCTCGCATTGCAAGCGGAAAACGAGGAGGCAACCATAATTCAGCCGGGCATATGGAAGTCGCGATGTCCCTGAGGCGTCAGCTTAGATGGCACAAGCTACTCGAGTACCCTTTGATCAAAAGTAGCTGGAAAGTCACAGGCTGGTTCGCTGCTGGCACTGCAGGCCACGCTGATCCCCGTACTCATACTGAGAGTCATTTTAGCCAACCTGTGATATTCTAAGATACGGAGCAGCCCAAGAGCTGTCTCGAGCCATGTTGCAGAGTAAGGACTATAGATTGCAAAACTGCTTCAGGGGCACAAGCCCCATTTACCTGCTTCTTACAGGCATTGAAATCCAAAATCTACATCCACAAAAGTTTCCCTTTGTTACTGCTTCACCTTGGAGAGACCTTCAGCTAATAGTCACCGAAATATTCACTTTAATTACTCACTCTGCAGACTTCATCAATACCAGTGCAAGCTATTAAGAATGCAAGGGCATCAGCCTGAACATGGGGACTCTTCTCCCTCTTTGGTTAAAATGCTAGAATGATCCCCATAAGTTTTTGACCCAGACCAAATATCACTCTTCCAAATCAGCTCTGGGAGTTCAGGAGTTAACAAAAGCCAGGGACTACTCCCAGCCAGCAGTATGGATGCACAAATTCTGTTTTACAAGGCAGCGAGTGTAAATGAATAGATTCGGTCAGGCTGCACCTGTAGGTGTCACAACTAGAGAACAGACTCAAGCACTGTGTAGTTGACCATCAGAGATGCAGCAAAACCAAATCCCGTTCATGGTTTCCCTGCGGCCTGGCACAGTTGGTTTTACATCCTGCCAGCAGCCACCACCTAGGCATTTCCCCAGCTAGCTTTTCTTCAGAGTTAACCATTCCCAGAAGATGTTTGCTGACATAAAACATGGTCAAAGTTGTGGTATCTCTTAGTGCGTAAAAATGACTATCCAAATGGTGGTATTCCAAGTTTGGTTCCTTCCTCTGCCTGAAGGAACTTGAACCTGCACCTCAAAACATCTAGTTAGGCATGCTTAATACTCAGTGATTGGTTATTCTAAGTTGAGGGCCCCTCAATCTCATTTGGGGCTACTTAAATATTTATTGGACAAAAGCAAAGGTGTAACTGTAGTGGTGACTCTATTATCTAATGACCAGGTCACTCATTTGGGACAGGAGAGATCTGGGTTCCAGCCACTGCTCTATCCAATGTTTAAGCATTTTAACATCAGTTATTCGCTGCCAGCTGTCTAAAAGACACAGGTGAACATTCCCTCAGGCTGAGCAAGAAACTGAACCTACGGCTGCTGCATAAGTGGATATGTCTCAAATGCTTCAAGCGCTGAAGTATTGCAGAAAAGCAGGTGTGGGATACACCGGGAACCATTTTGTGAGAATAAAGTGATGTAGGCATTTGGGATAGGGACGTAGATAACCAACGATGGCTGGGATTTTAGCTTCAGCATTTCCTATTGCCTTCTCCTTCTTCGTGTAAGTATTGGGCTTTGTAGACTGCATTTCTAGGTACTCAGGTCTCTACATAAATTATACAAGGATAGCTGGAGCGGACTTCCACATAGACATCTGCATTTAAGTAGCCATCTGGCTTCCTTTTATAGTCAGGTGAGAGAGATGGGTAAAGCCCCCTCATTCTAGATATCTGTTTAATATCATTCTAGAAGTGCGTGTTTCTCTCTCGATTGACTTGGGAGCCTGGGGTGGCCAGACCAGATATAAGCGACCGCAATGTCAATATTTATATTCAGTCGTTGCGATCCCAGGCTCGGTGCCCAAATCAGGACCATGGGTTCCACCAGGCAGAAAGCTGTCTGCAGATCTGATGCCCCCGTGACAGATGTTAAAATGTCTAACTCTGTCAAAGGACCAACGTGAAAGACTTGCACAGTGTGAGCAGGAAATTAAGAATACAGCTCTGAAAGATTTTCCATTGATGTCATTAGTGCAGGCATTGCCCCACGCATTTGTCAACAGGGTGTGTACAATTTCTAGACTTATATTAAGATGGGGAAAAAATGTGGAAAAAAGACAAGTTTCTCTCTCCTGTTGTTCTCTCGTGATAGAGCAAAATCCAAGAATGGAGGACGTTGCTTGCGAGAAAAATTAGACAGACTGGGACTGAATTTGCCTGCAGGAAGAAGAAAAGCAGCAAATGTCACACTCTTGACTTCCTTGGTAGAAGGTAGGGTTTCTAATATTGCAATGTAATATAAATCTAATTAAAATATTTCCTTGTACATGACACTTGCCAGCCACTGTGTTAAATATTATAATCTGTATTTTGTACAAAGAGAACTGACTCTTTTAAAGCCACAGACAGAACAAGTGGCAAAATGGAAGTTCACTCTGCAATGTCTCGGCTCCCAGCAAGTGGTTTGGTCCTGCAGTTTCCTCAGCATTGATCTGTGCTTTCTAGGCTGGGATCTTAGTTACAAATCGATGATCCCAGTGTTCTTGTGAGGGAGATGGATGTCTTACACCAACTCTGTAAGCAGGTTTGTTTATCCTCTTTTTTTTTAACTTGCGAATTTCCTGGAGCTGATCCAAAATGTGATTTTTTTTTTCCCCCCGTAAGAAGGCACAATATTTAGACAAGACTCTTCCCCCCACACATAAATGAATGAAATCTATTTTCAGATAAACTCGAGACAGGCCCAGGAGATACATTCCTGGCCTTTATTTGTTGTTTAAATATCATTCACCAAATATTGCTGGGCTCTTCAAACCTTCAGCTGGGAGATGCAGGTTCAAACCCCTCAGGCAAAGGGAAGAAACTCTACCTGAATCTCTTCTATTCTGGGTGAATCCACTAAGTACTCGGTTTGTTGTCTGGCTGCAAGTAGCAGCTCTGGGAATTTCAGATCCCTCCTCCTTGATGTTGAGAGCACTCAGCTCATCCTAAAGGTCACCACCTTCTAGGATCATAACCTAAAAGGTCCATACAGATCTAGGCAAGCAGGGTGAGGTCTCAGCACATATTACCGCCAAATCACAGAATTACAGAAAGGTTGAGGCTGGAAGGGACCTCTGACTATCTTCTGGTCCAACCCTCCTGTTCCAAGCAGGGTCAATTAGAAGAGGTTGCTCAGGATCCTGTCTAGTCAGGATTTTAATATCTCAAAGGATGGAGAAATAGTGCTGAATCCACAACAATGGATGTTTTTCAACATCTAAGAGGAGGGACTAAGGTTCTCAGGGGCCACTGAGCACACAGAACTACAATGGGGCTGCTCTGAAATACAGGTGTGTCCATATCACACCTGCTTGTAATAAAGAGAAAGCCATCATGGAGTTACAGTCTTAGAAAAGGGAGTTTTCTGTCCCAGTTTAGAGGAGTAAGGGCTGTTCCTACCCTCACAGTCCTTCATGCACCTTGGGTCTTAGCATGGAAGAATAAACAGAGTTATGTGGCCAGCTACTCATTCATTAGAAGAGACTGAGAGCGAGGAAGCCCTCTTTCAGCTGCCAGCCTGGGATTGATGGCAAAGTACCTTTACTGTAAGTCAGAATTAGATTCCTTTTACCCAGGGGTGGAGATGTGCTTGCCTTCTTGCCCTTTATTCAAAGCCAATAGCAAACCTATTATCAAGCCTATGGTATTGCCTTTGTTCTTGGACTGCCTTAATGTGAGCCCTAAAGATATATGCTGAGAAGACTGAGCTGGCTTTAACAGAGACCTATTTGCCTAGACATCCTAATCATGAATTTTATCTACTGGAATTTATGGGAAAGGTGCCGCCATGTGTGTTAACATTCCAACAGATAACAAAACGAAGCTCATTTTCTGTCTGTGTAACCATCCTTGGTCGAACTTGGCAGTGCTCACTGAATTCTTTGTGGCATAAGTTGTCCTCCCTTTGTACATGCAGATGTTACTTCCAAGTGGTACTAACTCGTAGCATGGTTTCTGCAAGGAAACCCATCCCTCAATGGCTCCTGCTGCTGGAGGAGGCAGAAATGGAAAGACACAGGCTTATTCCAGCTTTTAGAGGAGAAGAAAACACGAAGAAAACAGCGTTGCCTTTTTCTGTGTGATGTCAATACACAAATTGACATCGTGATTTGTTAGTCTTATTAAATCCCTAAATATCAGGTGCACTGCGTGGACTTCTCATAAGGACCCAGGATTGTGTCACTCTTGATTACTTTAGATGGTTCTAAATTTATTATTACTAAAGGTCCTCACAGTCTTCAACGTATCGAGGCCTTTAATAAGGTAGGTAGGCATATGCTCAACCTCTTGAATATCTGTTTGAGGTAAGAAAAGGCAAAATTAGTTGTACAGTGATTAGGTATATTGACCAAAGCCATCTTGAAAGTCTCTGGCATGACTAATACTTCTCTTCCTCTAAAATAGAATAAAATAATTGAGTTTTTGGGAGTACTGCTATGCACAACAGAGGAACTGCAATGAATTTCTAGGCTGTAGTAGTCACGTGAAGATCCAGACTTTATGAAGATTATTCTGTGGCCCCTTGTTTTTTGCAAACTCACTTCTTTTGGGGTTCGGCATGGCTGCTGCTTGTTTACTCTTATTCTTGTTTTGGTCGAATTGCATCTTTAGTGTCTTTGGCAGGGACTTCTGGGGCCCAAGGTAGGAATTGTTTGACAGATCAGTTCTGTTCTTTACATTGTCATCCACATAAATCAGCACAATGGGTGGAAAGACAGACCGGGAGAACGAGCTCAGCATTTCAAGACTCTCCACAGCAGTATGGGACACATCTTTGTGCAACCTGTAGGTGAGGGATGCCCTCTAGTGCCTAGATTAGATGAAGGGAAAGGTCATTTTTCTTATCAGCTCTAAAAGAAAAAAATCCTACATCTTAGCTAATACGATAAAGGCTCCTCCATTAAATACCAGCATTGCCAAGGTTAAGCCTTACTGCTGGCTTAAAGGAGTCAAAAGCCTCCCCAAAGGAGCAAGAAGAGGGGAGATGTCCCTGTCTGTTTGGACAGGTCACTTACAAGGCAGAGACATGGCATAAATGCTATTGCAGATGCAGGTAAAAGCAATGCATGAATGAATTTAAAACCATCAGATTATTTACAAAAATCAGAAAAAGCACTTACAAAAAAATCTAGAATTTGTTTTCCCGTCAAACCTAATTAAGATACTAAATTTACTAGGCACGGAATTGACTGCATTCATCATTTGGGGACCAAAATTCTTGAGAAAAATAGGTTAGCAGTTCCTTTTCTCGCCCTGCTATCAACTGTCACACTTCTCCCCCACTAGCCTTTGTTTTAATAGCCTTCCACTTGTTCCTCCTCGCTTCTCACCCTACAAATAGAGAAACATTTTCCTTCCACCTCCCGCCTGTCCCTCCTCCTCCTGGGTAGCATTTCGGCTGGGTAGAGCATCCGGAGGAGGCGAAGCCGAAGAGAGAGTAGGAGGTTCAGATGCCGAGGGTCCCTCTCCTGGGATACAGGTTCTGCCTTCACTCTGCATAGGAGCATCTCTCACTCTCGCTAGACCCAGGAGACGCCCACGCTGCTCCTTGCACCTGCCCACAGATGCCTGTCAAGGTACACGGGCTGGTCTCTCCACTGAGGCTTTCCAGAGCTGTCTCTGCCAATTCAGCTTCAGCAACTGTCCTTTTCCATCATGCAAAGCTCTCCGGTCAATTGTCAAATTACATAGGAAAGGCAGCACTGCCTATAGCTGCCAAGCCGTGTGCTGGATTGAAGGAGAAAGAGTCATCGATCCCCACCACCCGTTCTTTGTCTGCAGGAGGAAAGAGCTGGGGATATCGCACATAGGGAAATTTAATTTTCGATTGAAACAAGACCACTGGCTATAAAAGCCAGGGATTTTAGGGGTTTCTACCTTTAGTATGACTCCTCCCTGATGTAAATAATAACTAGGTAGAGGAAGGCAAATCTGAAGTGAAAGAAAAGAGGTCAGTCCATCCATGTTTCCAACATTTCCACATTTTCCCCTAGAATAAATATTTGTCCAAATTACGCTGTAGAAAAAGAAAGAACATCTTTTATGACATTTTGTACAAACTACTTTTCCCCACCAAGCAGACTTAGTTCCTTCTGGACAGTAACACAAGGGACATCTATTCACTGAGATTAACAAAAAATAACATGTATAGGAGTATATCACAATCCCCTTCTAAATACATCATCATTTGGTCCAGGTTCAAAATGAGATCTTTACTTAACAATGAGCCACGAGAAATCATGTTCTGCAGAGTGTTTTCGTGTCCAGTTTTCTGTTTTTATTTAGAATATGATGTTGTAATTTAGAATGCCTGTTCCTTATGTCATATGGAAGTGCAGGTTTATATGAATAAATATGCATAGTTATAATGTGGATTCATAATATACATCAGCTTTCCATTTCCAGTTAAAATACATTTTAAAAATACATTTAAAACATTTGTAGATTTATTTTTTCACATAATACAATAGGTACATTTGTATCTACAATTTTACCTATCTATATCCACAAGCAGAGAAGCAGTTTTGTTTCTTTTTGTCATGATTTTATCTCTTCATATACCATTAGCATTAAATCACAATCACAGTCCCGGCTCCAGGTAAAATAGACAAGTTTTATACTTTTGTATAATTTTCTCAGCTCATCAAAACAGTTTAAGATAATTTTCTCAGCTCTAGTAAATAATATACACCAGCTTTGTAAAGATAAGTTTGCATGACAATCTATATTTTCATTCCCCTTTTTTGACATTAAGTGAAAACATACAAATTTCAGTCAGTTTGTTGTTGACCATGTTAAATAAATCCCTGCATTTCTTCGTATAAAGTTTTGTTCTCTTGAAGAAACCAAGATTTTTCCAATGGCTAAATGCTTAAATGCTTTGCTGACTCCATTCCTTGTATTTACTTGGGTCTGACTGGGACCAGGATAGAGCTGTCTGGAGAATGGTAATTCCACCTGATGACAGCTTCAAAGGTGTCGTGGTTGAATGAAATACCCCGCAGCCGCTCACTCACTCCCCCCATCCCTGGTGGGGTGGGGAGGAGAATCGGAGAGAAAGGAAACTCACAGGTTGAGATAAAAGCAGTTCACCGGGACAGCAAAGGAAATATATAAAAATATATTAATAATGATAATATATAAGGATAATAGAATATATAAAACAAGCGATGCACAATTTCTCACCACCCGATGACCGATACAGCCCGTCCCGAGCAGCAGGCAGGGAGCAGGGGTATCCCCCCCAGCTATCCCAGAACAGCAAGTTCCAGAGAGAGCAGGCGAGGGAACCAACAGCCGAACGAAGGAATGGAAAGGCCCAAATGAACAAAAAAGGGAAAAGCAGGGAACAAAAAGCAACCAGAAGGGAAGCTTAAGGGTTAAGAGAAGTGGCCCACCGACCGACCCTCACTTATCCCGGCCATGCCATCCATGGTATGGAACACTCTCTTTGGCCAGTTTGGATCAACTATTCTGGCTCTGCCCCCCCCAAGTTTTTGCACCTGCACATCAGCAAAACCTGGGAAACTGCAAAATGTCCTTGGTCGTTCAGCAGCAGCCAACAACATCAGTGTGCTGTCACCGTTCTTCGCACACTAAATCCAAAACACAGGAGCTGCTGGAGACAAAACCAGCTCCGTCCCAGCCTAAACCAGGACAGAAGGGTTTGACATTTATCTTCTTTCCACACTGGCACGAAAACAAACCTATCAAGTGCTTTCATGGAGTTTGATTGAAAAGCAAAACCTGGTGCTTTTCTACAATTGACTTACTCTTTAAGTCTTTATTTAAGGAAGAGTAAAAGCGTAGCTGAAATAGAATTTTTGAAGCACCTCTACAGAAATTTAGAAGCTATGGCTTAAATTTATGCCCTTTCTCATCCATGAAGAAGTCTGGGATAGATGTTTTACATACAAAACTGGCAGTCAGCTATATGCCTGTTCACTCTGACTCACTGTTAACATACCACTAAAACCCATTTTAATTGTACTGAAAATTATTTTACTTCTCCAGAAGCCATAAAGCAAATGGAAACCATTTCTCCTTTCAACTTGGAGACAGCGGCTGCTTGTTAACTTCTTATTCTTTTTAGGGATACTGGAAATTATGTTTTAAAAATCCAAATAATGCAGACGATTTTAAGTACTAACTTCAATATTTTCATGCAAAATTGGTTACATCTGCAAAGGTTCTTGTTGACTGGTGTCAGCAAACAAACTCCCTGGGAGCAGTGCATGGATTTTACTAGGGCCTGAGTCCAATTACGGCAGATAAACACACAACACAGTATTTGCTTGTGGAAACGAAAGGTATTATTCTGGTAAGAACTCCAATGATAGAAAGGAAGACAATAAACTCTGAAAAGGTGGAGAATAGTGTCTGGAATAGAGGTTGGTGCATGAGGTTATGTCTCATGCTACCCCTGGCACAAGACTGCTCCCACGGAAGTTTCCGTCTTCCTTGGCTTGGCCAGGTCTGTGCAGAGCAGCCCCAGTCTTGCTGGAGAAGGGATTCATCTCACCATCTGTATCGTAGTTGTATCTGTCCTTTCATGCCACATTGTAGTCAGTAGGGAGAAATGGGCACTTCTGGGTGATTGACAATTATAGAATCATAGGATAGAATTGCTTAGGTTGGAAAAGACCTTTAAGATCATCGAGTCCAACCGTTAACCCAGCACTGCCAAGCCCACCACTAAACCATGTCCCCAAGTGCCACATCTACACGTCTTTTAAATCCCTCCAGGGATGGTGACTCCACCACCTCCCTGGGCAGCCTGTGCCAGGGCCTGACAACCCTTTCGGGGAAGAAATTTTTCCGAATATCCAATCTAAACCTCCCCTGGCGCAACTTGAGGCCATTTCCTCTTGTCCTGTCATCTGTTTCTTGGGAGAAGCAATTGACACCCACCGCGCTAAAACCTCCTTTCAGGTAGTTGTAGAGAGCGAGAAGGTCTCCCCTCAGCCTCGTTTTCTCCAGGCTAAACAACCCCAGTTCCAATTAAATTAATAATTAAACCTTTGATTAGGTTGCTCAGAAAAGCTGTGGAATTTCCATGGTCAGAAATATTCAAGACTAGGCTTGAAAAGGCCATGAATAACCTAATCTAAGGCCATGCTTTCAAAAGAAGGTGATCTCCTGAGTTCCCTTCTAATCTGGTCTTTTCCATAATTCCTCTGATCTACCTTTGCCTTCTACTTTAGCATGGGATGATACATGCTTCAAGTGTTAATTTGTTTCCATTGACGTGAAAGTATGAGGTCAGATATCAATATTGACATTTAATCAGATTAATTCCACCGCACATGTTCTCAAAGGGAGGTGTTACAGCTCCTGCATCCCTCCTAACTGTTCACCTGGAGCACCAGCCTGGTCTTCAAAAAGCCAGGGTCTAATGCCACCTCCCATGATGGCAATCAAATACACAACTCTGAAAAAAAGAAAAATAAAATAAAAACCCCCACAACACCCTAACCCCAAAAACTATTCTGGCGCACATCTCTGTTAGTCACTCATGCAGATGTGCTTCAACATATGCTTCTGGTAGCTGACCTATTTCTACCTTCTATGATGAGATGAGACCAAGTGTCATCTGGAAGTGTCTGTTTCCCACCAGGGAAACACTAACTTAAGCACAGATGTTCACACGCCGGGCAGCTGTGTTTGATCAGATAAATCCCACACCAAGGTTGCCAGAGTCACAGCACACAGGCCAGAGGGTTCACTAAACCCTAAAATAAAATTCTGGGTTCTCCAAGCTAGCGGAGAGGGGCAGGTTCTTCCAGAGACTTTTGACACCCACCATGGAGTTGGGTTATAGTGTCCAGTCTCTGTAGTGAGGTAGAGAGTTGCTCAGCGCCTGCCTCTTGTCACAGACTTCTCACAAAGCCTAGGCAAGCCACGTACTCCCTTTGCCTTGGTTTCCCTGGCTATCAAACAGCAGCCATGGTCTTCATTGCCATCCCTTTCTGTTTTGTCTGGTCAATTTTGATTGCAACCTTTTTGGAAACAGGATTGTTTCTTGTGCTCTCCTTTGGGGTCTGCTCATCTTTAGCGTGGGGCACTTGTTTCGTGCCTGTGGCTTAACCCCTTAAGCAAATATGCTGAAATGTATGTTTTCCCCGCAGTTCTCTCCTGGGGTAGAGGGTTATTCTTCCTTTAGAGACAGAGAAGGGAAGCACCAAGGGCTGAATCTCAGCTCTCCAGAGTTATTTATTCCTACCTTCCACTAATTTCCATGCCTTAAATACCAATGGTGAACTGGGCTTACAAACCTTGAGCAGCTGCCCAGTACTCACTGGTGGCAAGAGAGGGAGCTAAACCCAAGTGTCTTGACTAGTATTTTGTCACGAGACAACTATCCACCCTATCTTCTGGCTGGCACCATCTAATGACTAAGCATGAGCAGGCCAAATGGGCTGAAATCTGTAACTGGGATTGGGAATGAATGTCTACAAAAGTGATTTGTTATTGTATTATTATTATTTTTTTTAAGAGTGGAAGAAATTATGTAAGCAAAATAATAATAATAATAATAATAATAATAATAATACTAAAAACTGACTGACCCATTTTTTTTGCCCACAGGGGAAGCGTTACATTTGGCCAGAGATTTTGGCTACACCTGTGAAACAGAGTTCCCTGCCAAGGCGGTAGGAGAGCACATTGCCAGACAGCACATGGAACAGAAAGAGCAGACAGCGAGGAAAAAGATGATCCTAGCAACAAAGTAAGAAGGGAGGGGAAACTAAAAAAAAAAAAAAAAAATCTGTCTGTCACTTCTCCGTTTTGGATGTGGGGGCTGGAGGAGGGAGGAGTGGGAGTACGGAGCTGGGATTGCGGTGGCTGCTCTCACAACAGTGCTCCCTGACAGCAAGTGAGAGCAATCCTCTTAGAGATGCTGTGAGAGGAACCTCATTTACCGCAATGAGGTGTTAGTGGCTACGCTCTCATTGCCTGTAACTAAGGAGGCACGTACACCTTCTCAGACGCTTTGGTTTAGATGACAGGAGGGGACATTATTACATGGTAAGATCTATAGGACAGAGACTGGCTTTGTCTCCTGTTTGCACGTAAGCAGGAGATCTAAGCTTATACTGAAGTACTACCTACTGTGGGATAATTAACGCTACTCTGCTGAGGGAGAGCTGGTTTGCAGACGGACAGATCCTCTCTGGTTGGAAATTGCAAGAGTTCCCCTGAAGTCAAAGGCGCTGGAACAATGTACATCAGCAGGGGAGCTTTGCTAAAGCCATTAAAGACACACAGAGACACTTGACTTTGCTCTAAACAAGCCACTCACCTCCCTGGAGCAGTAACACCATGTTAGGATAACAGTTCATCTAGGTTAATTAGCCTTGATGAGGGAGGAATTAGCCTTCATGAGCCATGGGAAACAGGAATAAATAGTCTGCACGGAACAACGTAGCCCCGCAGTAGGTGTGTGGTGTGCCCGCATGGGGTAGCCTTGAACAGAATCGTACTCCTCCCGTGCTTACGGCCGTGTTACACAGTGAGGCTGCAGGAGACCTGAGGACAGAAACCAGAGCTCTCAAACCATCATCTGCCTCTCTCCCCCAGTGCTGGAAATGTTTGGGAATCATCCAGGTTGGGATGTATCCAACAGAGAGCAATCACCCTGCAGTAGGGGAGAAGGCTGACCAGCCACAGGATTGTCCTTTGTATCCCAATGTCCTTCAGCTTTGTCTGTTTGTGGGGAACAGGATTCCTGGACTCGGTGTCCCTCTTGTATCCAGAGGTCTTCACCCTGAGGGTGACCTAGAGACGATGTGCATTGAAACATCTCAGGCTTGTGAATCCCATGAATATAGCCTGTGATCCCTCCCTGGGGTGATAAGCAGAGCACCATGTGGCTCAAGGGACATTTGCCGGTTGTGAAGGTGATGAGAGACCTCACACATCATGCTCCTCAGTCCCTTGTAGATTAAAAGGAATAATATAAGTGGAATATGATCTTACTCTTACCTACATCCACATTTGTTTTAAGGGCTCAAGGGGTTTCAGAGAGATGAGAACAAACCAGCTGGCAAGAAGCAGCTCCTCTCTGCAAGTTGTGTCTCCCCATGGCTGTAGGCCCATTAACAATCTGCCCCTCTAACCATGTAAGAGCTGGTTGTACTGCTGGGCAGTACGACCTGCGCAAGAGATAAGACCGTAAGTTGCCCCAGCTGGAGGATTTGCCCCGTTTATAAAATGTTACTCAAGCATACTGGTACAAATCTTCCCCCTTCTTTTCTGGCTCTAAAGAGAGAGCACATTGCCATGGGTTGTAACAATCAGTGGGTAACTGTTATGTCCAAAGGCTGTCCGACCGAGAGACACGGGAGAGTCTCACTACTCATTCTCACCACTTCACACCTACTTTCTCACCCTCCCTTACTACTGAAGTGGAGAGTTGTGGCCATGCATTACTCCTAACCCCCATGAACTTTGGGCTTGTGGGCTGTTATCCTGCACTTGTTAGGAACAAAACTACTTTTCCCTCCCTTCCATCAGTTAAAAGCACCAGCAAATCAATCAGAGAGGTCTGGCGATAATACAAGCACAGGCCGTATCCTACTGCAGTCAGAGTGCTAGTAACAGGGACAGACGGGTCAATGTGTGTGCTACTACTGCCCTCTCCTGCCTGGAAGGAGAACAGTGAGTCACAGACCAGCCCTGTCCAGATACTACAGGAGACACAGGTCCATGACACAGTAATATTAGCATGGTATTTCCCAGCCATGCTTCCATGTACCTGGTAGTAGGTACATGGTAGTAGTCATTTGTCAGGAGTTTCAATTACTCACTAGGCATCTATAAGCTCTAGGTTTGTAATTTCAGTAATTTCACAACTGCTCTGCCTCATGCGCTTGTGAGTTATGACACCAGAAAAAGTGGTGGAATGTTAGGCTGTCACCAAAAATGACACTGAAATTCCAGAGTGGTAAAATCACTCATTGCAAGCTTTGCCTACAGAAAGAGATGGAGTGCCATGGCCTCTGTGTGTTGCCACTGTCCACTCTGGGCCAGAGCCAGAAGCCCATAGACATGTGCCTTTGGCAGAACTGGTGAGAACTTCCACAAGCGGAGCCTTGAGGAAAAATAATGGGAAAGAACAAAATTATTTCCACAGTTCCTAGTGTATAGATGAAACTCCACTCTGGATTCAGACATGCAACTTCAGTGGCTTGATTCAGTTGCCCAAACATGGGCACCTACAGCCATTTGAGATGAACTGGGTTATCCAGCTTGGTTACCAGCTGCTGCTCCAGAAGCACACAGGTCTCTTTTTGTTACTGTGTTGTATCTGCCAGTTATTATGGATGTCTTGGGTACTACATGCCTATGTGTGGGTAACTAAATAGAGCCCTTAATGTCTACAATGAAGAAGTCTCTGGTGTCCAGTAGAAGCTTCCAGTGTTATCAAGGACATCTATACTTTGTAATCAAGCAAATCACCCACCCTGAGTGGATGCGGTTCAGCTGCCATGCACAGAACTGTGGCCCATGGGTTAGTGAAGACTAAAGACTGCTACTTTAGATGCCAATAACCCTCTTTAACACATGGAGGTCACCAAGCTTGAGGTAACACTCTCGTCACTGCCCTGCTCAGCCCTACCTGACCTGGGGCTATGTTGATAGTAATACAGTGAATTAAATCAGGATCATTTTCTGTCATGGAAGAAACCATATTCATTGTGTTAAACTACCTGATCTTCCAAAACTGCTTCTTGGAAATGGTCTCTCACATTTGCTAACTCAGGACCTGCCTAGGACAGTACTAGCTGATGTAAAAGATGGTGCCGTGGCCTGTTCTACCAATTTGATGGTCTAGACAATGAAGAATCAGAGCCTTACCTGACAATTATCATGGGAAGAAGAGATGATTGGGCTGTGTGGCCAGTATACAGCACTGAACACAAGTGACAGCAAGAGCAGGATGGGAGTGAAGCAAGCTTTGGTTAAGAGCTGAAAGGATAAGAAAGGGGTAAACAACAGGAGAAGACGGTCTCCTGTGATTCTCTTTCTCTTCACTCACCTCCTTTGACAGAGTAGATGATTGTCTGGGCACTCCAGAGCAAGATGCTTCAAAGAAAAGACTGAATTGTCATAGTTCTGGCTAAAGGGTGCTGATACTCACCTGTTAACCCTAGACTCTGTAGAAAGGCTTCAGGACATGTCTATGCAATCCACACATAAATTAAAAAAAAAAAAAAAAAGAAAAAAGAAAAAGCTGGGACCTGGTTTTAGAGGGTCTTTACACATGGGTTAGTTCACCTTGCAGAGGTGTGGGACACCCTGAATGGCTTTACAGCAGGGGACAGAACCTCATCAGGTTGCAGCTAGGACAGATGCAGAACTGCTGAAGGCCACGTCAATAATTCCACTTGACGGAGAGGCACACTGTCCTACGGGAACATCACAGAGTATCGCAGCACAAGGCCTTCCACATGAGACAGAGGGACAGATACACGCACATTTATATGGACCAAACCAGAATAGTGTGAATAACAATTTTATTGTGGGGTTGCTTACAGCCAGTACAGAATAATCAACATCTGGCTCGTGGCACTATGTGCTCAATTTGCTAGTTTTCTGAAAAGTAATTCTGAGACTGGATGCACAGGACCTACTGAGCATCTCTCTGATATCTGATCTTTGGATGCCTGGTGACTCTTCCACACTAGGAATATATCAGGCTCATGGGCACACATTTGCCCCAGTCTTGTACTCTTCACAAGGCATTTTCTTTGGCCACTGCTAGCAATAGGATCGTGGACTAGATGGGCTCTTGTTTTGATCCAGTACAGAATGTTTTATCTTTTCCTGATCATATACTGGAACATCTGACTATCTATCACAAATCATTAGGTGCCTCCCTTGCAGGAGTGACCAGGACTCTTTTTTTTTATTAATCTGTGGCCCCCAAGACAGCATAACAATCTTTCTTTGCTTTTTCAAAGTCACAGTCCAACTTGGCAAATAACTGTCAGCCCCCTCCCTGTCACTACCCCAGGTGATGTTTTATTGGTAGTCGAGGCTCTGAGACACCACTTTGCCTAGAAATCCCCTTGAAAAAAGTAGGTTACTGCCTTTTACAGGTTTTCATGTATAATAAAAAAGTTTTTTCTTTTCTTTCAATCTGCCAACACTCAGTAAAGACTTTTGACATGTGAACATAGAAGGGAACTTAATTGCACACTTGGTTCTGACACTTTCCTTTGTCAAAATATAAGAACTTTCAAGATGAACTTTTTCAACAGGTAGAAAGTAGAGGTTGGAGGAAGGAGAGAAGAGCGGGGCTGACAGGGCCGACTGGGGATAGTAGATTGTTTAGAAGCCAAAATGACTGACTGTTTTCAGTCGTTGAAAGGAACTGTTTTTCCTCCAAGGACCTGATTCATTAAAACTGTATGCTGCATTTACATACATTTCTGCTGAATACCTCTCTTTGCCTGAAAGGCTAAGACGATGCTGTCTTTTCAAGCAGTCGGTGTCTAGGTCCATACAGATGACAAGCGTTTACAGAAATCAGGCTTGGATGAAGTCCAGCAGCACAGCAGAAAAGAGTTTTCTGCATCTTCTCTCCTCTTAGTCAGGAGAGAGCTGTGGTATCCAAAAATCTATGCCCAAAACTTGCCCAAATCTAGTTGAGGATGTCCCTGCTCATTGCAGGGGGGTTGGACTAGATGACCTTTAAAAGGTCCCTTCCAACCCAAACTATTCTGTGATTCTATGATTCTATGAAAACTTGCAGAACAGTGATATAATGAAGGGTAAAAACAGGTTAGTATAGTACCCTTGCTTGTGGCTGTGCAATGGAAGACCTTCTAAAGACCAAGAAGCTGAATTTACCGACTTGTTTTCCATTATGCCCATGTCCCAAAGGACAAGAGTTACAAGGTGATAATGAAGAACGGGAACTTTATCTAGGACCACATGTGCAAAGAGTCTTCTAAAGAAATCATGGACCGCAGAGATGCTCTGTAGTATTAGAAACTGGCCCCAGGCACAGCGATTGCATCTATGCTAACAAAGTAAGCCATGCACACACTGAGTCATCAGATTGCAATTGTCCATATTTTTAAATGTTAGAATGGCTCCTTGAACTCTCCCAAATATCTTCTGGGCATGTTCTGGGAGATAGCCCACACCATCGTTCATTCTCAGGAAGCCACCCTGTTTAGGAGGCTAGAAAAGCATAACTATATGGACCTTATCAGATGGTGACAATTTGCATGAGGGTATGAGAATGACCCCTGGTACTGCATCCTTTACTGGGTGGCACTGTTTACTAGGTCACATGTAGTCACTGTGACCAGTGTTAGGTCAACCCAACTGAGTGTCAGACTAGTATCAGGCAACTCAGCTGAGCATCCTGATCGTCTGGTGAGCATCATGCCCCCCGGCCCCATATTAAGTGCCAAATTTCCAGTACAGTCAATGGAGAATGGTGTCCTCATTTGGAGAAGTCCTGAGAGAGAGACCCAGACACTTCTCCTTTTTTTAATTAACTGTATCATAAACTAATTGAAAGTAAGTGGTATCTCTGTTCATCCATGGTGCAGATATGGTATGCACTAAATGGAACCAGTCTGATTTCTTTTTAAAAAAAACCACATTGGTAGAACATTCCTAGACTAATTTCCAAACTAGCCCAAAACAACAATATCACAAGAATGAGAAGACCTTATTTTCAGGTCTCTCAGTGTTAGATCATATATAGGGTTATCCTAGGGGATGTTTTTAACCCCCAGGTGCTGAAACATCCTGAAAAGCAGAAGGAGAGGGAAGACAGCAAGATCATCCATCCTTTCCAAAGAAGTTGGGCTACTATGCTGGTGGGAGACCAGGCAAGACAGAGCCTGAGTTCTCATTGTAAGGTGCCGAACTGGGGTCCCAGGTCCTCCCTACTGAAAGTGTGTGTTGCTTAGGAGACCATCATCCAGAAAACGTGGAGATGATGGGATCTGCCTCACTTGCCTCTCCGTTGTGTAGGCACTGAGAGCTGAGCGAGTCACTGAGCTCCTCTTACAGTAACCAGAGAGAAAGAGGCGCTGTTAGGATGCAAGTCCTCTGGACTGCTATAGAGATCTACTTTAGGCTGCCTGATACATGGTAGAAGTGTAAAACAATTTAATGAATGTTTCAATAAGAAATTTAAATACTGCTGCTGGAATGAATTCTCACACTGGGCAAACCTGTGGGAGAGGTCTCAGTTGAGGATCCATCAGTTCTTTCTGCCCTAGACTCTACAAGGAAGAAGAGTATGGACACAAATGGAAACTAGGAGAGCAAAGGTAACATTTTCCTCAAAACTCCTAGTGCTCCGTTTGTCTTAAGAGTTGGGGGTCAAGAAAACAAGGCCAAAATGGCCAGGACTTCTACTTGCAGATAAACCAGTGCACACAAGCTAATGTACAAGTAGTGGTGTATAACCATAACCCTTGCTTCTAATGTAGGTGAGCTAAGCCAGACTTAACACTGCCAAACTGGGTCCAATTCAGGAGAGAAATCACATTTTAAAATGTCAATGTTAATATGGTTCCAGAGGGGTTCCTGTTCAAGAGATTCTGTATGTTGCTGGCTCTGAGAATTTGGGGCAGGGAGGCAAGAGGGGGATTCATTTGCCTTTGATTTCTTTAACAATGCCTCTGCCAAACATTTCTGTTATGAATGAGACCGCTCAGGATAGGGTGACAGTGTTATGGGAATCAGCTTTATGGAAAGGATTACACCTGTCTTATTTAAGGATTTCCACTTTCCTTTTAGACAAATATGTAAAGAATTCCAAGACCTTCTAAGTCAAGACAGATCACCCCTCGGATCCTCCAGACCGACTCCAATATTAGACCTCGACATCCAGAGACATTTAACACATTTCAGGTATGATTTTGAAAGAGGAACAATTAACTAAAATCCATAATTTTGATAAAGACTACATTTGTTGTTATAATGGTGTATGTCCCCTTACCTAGAAGACTATCATCTCCATGATCCCTCCTTTATCTGTGCCTATTAAAAGCAGGTGTTCGCCCAGCAATGTAGTTCAGCCTAGTTGCATTCACCCTGCTTCTAGGACCACAGTCTGAGTTTGAGTAAGTCATTTCCTACATCTGCTGGCCGAATCTCCTCCTCTGGCCAGAAGGTTGTCTTGCTCTAGATGCGAGCCAAATCACAAGGCAACCAACAAAGTGGATGGTCCAGAAATGTAGAAACTCAAGTTCAGAGCCACAATGACAATATAGATGAATCAAAGTAGCAATAAAAGGAGGAACAGTTAGGCTGCATCCTTACCAATTAACTAAATATTTCCAGAGCCTCCTCTGCGCTACTGAGACCACTTGACATCATCTTACCATGACCATACTATTAACTCTTTGGCCTCCAAAGCAGACTGGCCTCAGAGTACACTACCTAATGGAACAGTCTTACTGCACCAATTCCTGAACAACACTCTGGAAAGGTCTAGGAGAATGCAGGCTGGCTCAGACTAAAGAGCCAGAGACTGCTGATATACTTAGACTCGGTTCCTGCGTCCATGCCCTAGTAACATTTAATTTACTGGTGTAGACAGCCTAAGAAGCTGTTGTGAAGACAAGGACCCATGGTACATGCATGCCAAGTCCAAACTTCATCAGAATTTTAGCCAAGATATGGATAAAAGTGTATAGATGGTTCGGGATCAGAAAGGTCTATTAGCCCAGGAGTTGCTGTGCAATTTCACATTTTTGCTTTAGGCTAGATACAGTCAAGAGTGAGATGGGAACTTCCAGAGGGCCACTTTGAAATAGCAGGGTCACTTAAGATATTTATCAAAGATAAGTGTGATGAAACATCCTAGAGGTGCTCCTGTCGCAGCTCAGACCACAGAGGGGAATACATGACCAGCTGAGGCTACAGATTTTTTTTTTCTAGCCATTAGCTGATACCTGAAAAATCAACATATAAAGAACTGTTCCAGAGAGTTGTTTACAGACCGTAACACCAAGCACGTTTGTTAGGCCTATAAAGCCTTAGCATGATGTTGCATATTCTTTAGCACAGCCAGCTGAGCCACTCTTCATTCATTGACGGGACAGACAACTTTTGTGCCCCAGCATCTTTTAGCTGTTAAGATTCCGATAGAGCATGAGGCACCCAACAGCCAGGTGGTGCAATACGTAATGTTTAGTGCCTCAGACTCTGAATGGAATCCAAAATACCCACCATCCCACCTCTTCCATCTATCTGTTGAGGGGTGCCGGGCAACAAGGATAACGGCTGATCCACAAATGCACACATTCCTGTTTATTCTTACACATACCTGTGTGCATCCTATGCGTGCACAAACACACCTAAACCACCCCACTTCTATTCTCATGCGGTGATGTGCACACACATACATACACCACTTATGTCTATGTACACTTTCCCTTATACAAACACACTCCAAAATACCTAAGTACACTTGCACACCAAGCGAGACGTACTTATTTATACAGGATAGTCATAGAGGGATTTTAATGGGCTACCTAGACTTGTGGAAAAATAGATAATTCCCCATTACATGCACATAAGGTAAATGTCATACAAGGTAGCTAATCCCCAAGGAATCCTGTGTTTAAAGAAGAAATAGCAGTCGGGATAAAATGCTGAAGGCTTCAGGTACAAAAGCTGTCAATTGGTACAGCTCCCATCCTTCTTTCTCTGCTTCACTTCAGTAGGCTGGAGTACAAAGCTTCTGTAGGCAGCTCCTGGATCGTTCAATGCCTTCTTTCATGCCTGCTGTAGGCAACGTGTTGGACTGAAGATGGGCACAGGTCTTGATCCTACACAGATGCTTCCCTGGGCTTAAATCAGCCAGCCTTCTCTGATTGTGCCTGGGGAATGATGAGTACTGCCAGACCCAGGGGCTGAGCTGAGACCATATTCCTCTCCCACCTATTGCAGAGAAGTTGAGGTCAGATCCAGCTTCTGACCCAGACTTCTAACTCTACCTATCTATACGTAGATGCCTCCATTTCACCCAAGTGTGTATCTTCTTCTGTAGTCTCTATGGATCTCACCTGCATAGCCTGTGAAATCTGCATTACAATTAAGCAGGCCTAACACAGACATCTACATCAGTGCGACTTGAATTTCTCTCTAAACTCCATTGACTGAACAGTCTGGTCCAGATCTCCAGCTGAATGGGAGCTTAGCCAACCAGTACACACTAGACACTTAGATTGTAAATAACTAAATCTAGTGTAGGCAAAAAAATCATTATTCCCATCCCCTAAATCTGGCAACCCTCACAGCTAGGTCATTTGAACCCCTCCTACCACTACTTGCCTTCTTGAGACTGAATATCACAGAAGGCACTTAAGTCTGTCCCAGGTGCCAGAGAAGATGTGAGAATGCAATTCACCATGTTTTCCAGGAGCATTAAGTATTTTCTGGGTCAAGTTTTCAACACAGACTGCTTCTGACCGATCACTTAGTTTCTCTGCATTTCTCTGAGGGATGAGCCTCGGACTGAATCAACCTCTGCCACAGGAAAATTGCACCTGATCAGATGGGGATGAGAGAAGAGGAAGAAATTCTTGGTACCCCAACACACAGAGGAAGTCCTTGTAATCCAGGAACAAGATGCTCACTGCTGTCTGAGGCATGGCACAGCCTCCTACTGTCACAAGCATAAATAGGTGCTTGTCATTATACAGCAATGGGAAATTATTTCATAAAAAGATGTTGAAAGCATCTGGCTAACATAAAGCACACGCCTAACACTAAGAATTCCAATATTCAAAGTACAGTGGCCTCCACATCCCTGATCATAGGTCCCACCTAAGACCAGATTTCCGAAAGAGCAGGTTGTCCTTATTTATTGCAGTGAAATCATAGAATCGTTTAGGTTGGAAGAGACTTTTAAGATCATCGAGTCCAACCGTTAATGAATGAACACAATTATCATGTATCTATATCTATAGATAAAGTGCTTTGCAACTGTATGCCAGGATGGATTTGACCTTTGTACCGTAGTCATTGTCAAATACACTGATGACATCTACAATAGTCACAGTCTAAAACTGGGCTGTCTTAATGAGTGGCTGGTCCTGATTACACCCATGAAATTAATGTTATTTATGACCAAAATGCCCAAGAGCTGTTGGTGCTCTGCAAATAAGTCTTGCAGAGGAGACATAAATCTGAAGCAGTGACTCCATACAGTCATCACAAATTTTATAACATGCTGTTTCAATAGGGAAATTTTCATCATTTCTCTCTGTATTCCAGAACTGTGGGCTTCCTCACAATAAGTTCTCTGTCTCTATGCTGTATAAATCTCTAGATTGGGATGAAGCCAAAATATTACGTTTGGCAAGGACAAGCCATAGTCTTTCACTGCAATCTCTGACAAGATTTTGTGAATGTTTTTAGCAAAAATATAGCATGTTTTTCAACCATTATCCAATATAAGCTGATTTTTGGTTATGGAAATCTCATATAGTTTCATGTAGATTTAATATAACAAGAAGAGATTCAGAAATTCTGCCTTGTAATCAAGGCAGCAAAGAAACCATGAGATGAAAAGTTGGTATTTTATACATATATATATGCTTATCCCATATGATGTCAGAAAGTCATGGACTTGATGACCTCTAAAGGTGCCTTCCAACCCAAACTATTCTATGATTCTACAAAAGTTGAAGAGGTTTTTTATGACCAGAAAAATTCAGAGGAATCACGCAAATGTCTATTATTAGAATAAATTAGAAGACAACGAAGGACACTGAAAAGCTATAAAATTTGATTCCTACAGCAGAATCCGGCCTCTGCTACCTTGAGGTAAAAGGGAGTTTTCTTTAGGAATAAATTACCCTACAGCTGGTAAGTGTAGAGTTATGTGCTCCACTTGCTCGTGACGTTACTTGCTCAATGTTAATAATTAAGACCGGGGTTCGCAGGCGGATGCAGGTCAGGTAGAAGCAATGTTTCCTGTTTCCTCTGGTTTAAATCTTCAGGCTCACACTTCTCTCTGAATTTTTTCCACTGAGTCCCAATTCATCAAGATCTGTAGACATGTGTCCAACCTGAGGTACAGGATAGTCCCCATGAAGGGATCAGAATTGCTGGGTTTGCTCAAACTCCAAACTCGAAGTTCATACAAAGCATAAAACAGGGGAAATCTTCAAAGGAGCTGCCAGTGAGCCTGAAAACTGCTGAGTTTTGCACAACTTTACCAGATATGCAAAAACCAGAGGCTCTTCTACACCTCTGGTACAACCATGTCTGTGCAGCTGCTCGCTGAGATGTCCGTCTGACCTGAATACAGCAAACTCAATGCTGCGTGAAGAATGAATTCCCGATATTGTTTGACCACGAACAGACAATCCTGTAGACCCTTATATTCATATCAACAATTCTCGTGCATTACTGGAGCCAGGGTAGTATCACGTATGCTTTATTCGTGATTTCTCCCTTTTCAATGCATTTTGGAATAACTTACTGCAGAGAAATTATACTGATATTAGCAAATAAAAGTAGTGCCAGGGCACAGGCAGGTATTGACTGCCTGCGCTGCTTTTTAGCACGTTCCCTGGGTTTTTGTTGCCCTGTCTAACTAGCACTCTCCCAAATTATTCCTGGGCACAGTGGCACATATATATTACTAATATATTACTAATAATTCTGTGAGAATTCAGGGAAGCACCAGCCCTTATTCTAGCCCAGTTAGGTGCCTTACCTGTGCTATGAATAATGTACTAAGACTTAGAGAAGCCCAACCTTGTCAGGGCTGGATCATAAGCCACTGACCTCATGGGCTAAGTGTTGGGGCAGCTCAGACTTCTAAGCATATACAGAATCACAGAATCGCAGAATCACACAGAACGGTGGGGGTTGGAAGGGACCTCTGGAGACCACCCAGCCCAACCCCTGCCAGAGCAGGGTCACCCAGCGCAGGCTGCACAGGGCCGCGTCCAGGCGCGTTTGAATCTCTCCAGAGAAGGAGACTCCACACCCTCCCTGGGCAGCCTGGGCCAGGGCTCGGGCACCTCACAGCAAAGAAGTTTTTCCTCATGTTCAGGCGGAACTTCCCGTGTTCCAGTTTGTGCCCGTTGCCCCTTGTCCTGTTGCTGGGCACCACTGAGAAGAGTCTGGCCCCATCCTCTTGATGCCCACCCTTGAGATATTGATAAGCGTTGATGAGGTCCCCTCTCAGAACCCACACGTAAGTGTGGGTTCAAGAAGAGGTGATGTGTTGTAGGGCTACCCAAGCTGTCCTTCAGCTCTTCTTTGAGTCCTTCATGATAAGTGCAGAGGAGCAAGCGGAATCATCCTGTGCATTGTACCTGGCCTGAAAGCCACCGCTTGAGCTACCCTCTCCCCAGTTTCTGAAGACAGAATCAGCATTAAGCTACAGGGCAAACAAGAAAACCCTGGAAAAATCCAGTTCCATTACTAAGCGCTGAGATTTTTTTGTCCGGATACATGAGTGTCTCTGTTGTCCTCTAAAGGCTGATCTGTGTAAATATATTTATGAATCCACTACAGTAGAGAACACAGTCAGTACATCAGTACTGGAAAAGAACCCAAAAGTTTCTAGCTTTAATAGCTTTAATGAGAGGAACCTGTTTCTCTCACTCTTCACTTCCAAAATGGAGTGAGCATCAGTAAAGGGAAAGAGAGGGGGAGAGAGAATATTTAGGTAGGCCTTAGTTTCTTTTAAAATGCCTTCTATTACTTATAATTAAGAGGTTCTTCTCCCCAAAACCCCACAGAGTCGTGCAAAACTTTTGTGTACATGTGCGTGTGTCTGTGTACGCAAGAGGGAAAAGCTGGGGTTTTCATTTCTCCTGAAACTAAAACCATTTTGAAATCCTACTGATGGCAGTAAAGCTGAGATTTCATCTTTCTGTATTTTTTTCAGGACAGAAAGTTTACACAAATCTCTCTTTAACATTGTAAGTTGGTTGGGTTTGAATTCAGATCAGGTTAAAGAGACTAGTTTCATGTTCAGTGAAACTGAGAGACAGCTCTCAATTATCCAAGGTGATGGGAGGGAAAAAGGGGGTTGGCATATTTAAAGAAAACAAAAAGACGGATGTAAACAAAACACATATGTAAGACTTTGAGAATAATTCACTGTAGAAAAGCTTGGAAATGGTGAAGCAGGGCAATCATGACCTACATCAGATGGAGACAAGCCTGCCTGGAGACACAAGAGCTCTGAGACACACACGCAGAGACTATACGGTGCAGGTAGTGGCGATGGGAGATGGTGAAGCCTTGGCTAACCCTCAATACCCATAATCCTGCCACTAACTCAGCAGAGCTGAACGGTGACATTGCAGGCCAACAGGTTCTGTTGCGTTAACCAGCACAATCATCAAGCCCCGTTCTTTTCCTGTTAATGGTGTACAGGTGGATCTTGACAGTGAAGAAGCACGTCAGTATGGGAAATGGTTGGGATTAACTTGCATATCACCCATCTCTCTGGTATTTTTGCACTTAGTCAAGAGGATGTTCTCAGTTGGAAGCTTAGATATGGCCACTACTTTGCAGGTTAAAATGATCCCTCATGATCAGAGGAAGAGCCCGGACGCTCTTCACTTCGCTAATGCAGGTATAGGTGACTAAAGGCATCCATAGCTTCAGTTTAAGAACCTTAGGGTGATTCACCTATCTGGTGAATCTTGGGATCTAGGGTCATTTTAAGTGTAAAAAGACATCCTTTCTCACATTCATCTGCCACTCCCTCAGTTCAAGGGTCTTTGTGAGTCCTGCATCACATCTACCAACCTTATAGATGCTCTAAATGTCCCATGGCATCTCTGGTGGCATGGGTGAACCTGTGTGTTCGCTTTCCATCCCTTCTCTTGAAGCTGTTCCCTTTTGCAGAGGAAAATTTAAAGCTGGACTGAGAATGAGAGCCCATGAGTATCGTTATCTAATGTAGCGGCTTCTGCATGAAACCAAAGCTAGAGTTCTGGATCTAGGACCCTGCTTTATTCATTTCACAGTTAAGTCTGTTGATAAAGCATCAAAGCAGCTTTCAGTCTGAGGATCAGACTTTAGGACATCCCTCCAACTGGACCAAATGTCCAAACCACTAAATTAGTATGTTTTCTTGATTTGAGACCCTATCTCTCACCTGTTGAATGGAGAGAGCGTGTATCTCCTTCTCTCTTCCATTCTACTGTTGTATCTGAGCTTCCCACAGATTCAGCCAGGAACCTGAAAGTCACACTGACATGACTCTTCTTGTCTTTGCCTTCATAACCTGCTCTTGCATCAGAACAGCTTTGAAGTTTTTGAATTTTTGGCAGAAGTCTTTTTTAGCTCACCAAAATCTTGTGAAAACTAGAGTTACCAGAAAACCCACCCAAAACTACTCACATTCTGTGCTGGGAAGCCAAAAAAAAAAGACACAAAAAGCTTATAGAGAGAACAGTTGCTGAGATTAAACTCAAGAGATCTGTGTGTGTTCCTTGGCTTACACATACAGACTCCCTGACCTCGTTAGTCAGCCTCTTAGTCTCACTTTCTTCACTCGTAAAATTAGGTACAGGCATACCTTCTACATCTGCTTTTGGAATACCTGTGTCTGTAAGAATCTGTAGTGTTCGGAAAGTTCAGATATCCTACTGATGTCATCCATCATATAGGGAAAGACGAATACCCGTCAGTTACAGAAGTTGGATTTGATCCTTTAACTTCAAGGTGACATTTCATTAAGATACAAAATCACATCCAGATCTATCTTATATATAAAAGATAAAGACAGCAGAACAGTGAAGGGAAAGCTACTTTTTCACAAGTGACACTTCTTTCAGTGCAGAAACCCTACGAGAACAGACAAAAAATAATAGGCTTAGAATACCAAAGCTAGATAATGAAAGCAATCAGCAACCTCACAAATTATTCCGTGTTTTGCCTAGCCATCCAGCTGATATGAAACACCCTTCCTATGAAACTGTTTGAGACAGGAGTTTTGTCGTTTAGCTTCTCTCCGAGCCTGGAGCTGTCAGCCTCCTGCCAGTGCCTGGCATCACACTGACAAGGTGACACGAAAAGCGACAGGCAAGAAACCAGAGGCTCAGACTTTGGGAGCAGCGAGAGAGTAACATCCTTCTTTCTGAAGGGTAAAAGGGAGCAATGAAATGGGTTTTGAAGCTCAACATATTTTTTAAATTGTAACAAAGAGCCAAGCCCAAAGCCTTACTGGTGGGTTGCCTTTACAGACGCGCTTACCCCCCTTACATATTGTTCTCTCCTTTTTACGCTTCTTTGCTTATCAGGAGGTAGAGCAGCTGCTGTCATAATTCCAGTCATCTTGATTAGCAGCAGCAGCCTTCCGTTTGGATGCACGGACTGGAAGAAGCCTGGTGCGCAATGGAGTTTGTGGTGAAACACCTCTGGTGCCCTCTAGAGTTCCCTGGTTTCCATGATCTCTCTCAATCTGGCTTTAGATTCAGCTAGCTGAGAGGGACAGCGCTGGTTCCTAGTGCTGAGGTACTAGTAATCAACAAATCGTTCCTTTCTTGTTCCTTTTTCTTTTTCCCCTTTCTTTTCCTTGGCTCTTTATTTACTAAAGGCATTAGAGTTCCTTCCTCTGGGATTTTTCCCTTACTCCCTTTCTCACACATTCCCTCTTTGATCTTTCCATAGCAAGGGTTCAACCACTTTCTCCTGCTCCGCTTATCACCAAAATCCTTCTGAAAGGGTGTGAATTTCTACTGTTGCCAATGATTTTTATCAGGAGCCTTATGACACCATATTCCCTTAAAGTCACAATTTATGGAGTCAAGAGAACAGATGAGAATCTGTCTTCTTTTCTTTATGCCCTTCATTAACAAATAAGTTCCATGAATACTAAGGAAAAGACAAATACACATTCATCAAAGATGGAAAAAAGCTTGGGGGCTTGATTTATTTTTCAATCTAGCACTTAAGATTTCTTAAAACATTTAAGGAACTCTCGTGTTTCCCAAGAAAAGGAATACTATCCCTTCATTTCCAAATTACTAGGTTACAACGTTGCATTGTCCCTGTCGTCAGCGTGTTTATAACGCTTACTTCTTGGTCTGTCTCATTTGAGGAGGGCAATGGGGCTTCTCAGGTACGTTAGCTGCCTCACTGGAAAAAGTCTACGCGTGGTAGCAAGTTGGATGAATCTCATTCATTTCTCTGCCTTCCCGTAGGGCAGAAATGTGACCCTTAACTAAGTGAAAGGAGAAACCAAAGGATCTGATGGCGGTGTGAGGGACATGCTCACTCTTTTTCAAAAGTACCCAGTCATCTTGGATCTGTGGTCTCACTCGTGTATTTGGCTCCACAGGTAGTAACGGGCAGCAAGGCCACTTTCCATCCACAGTTAGCCAGACACTTGTACATCTTTTTTTCTCATTCAAAACCAGCAAGTCACAGCATTATCCAGTGTTTTATTTGGAGGATATAATGTGTTATGCTGGAAGCATTTCTTGGCAAACATCCAACAGCTTCTGTGAGCGCCGTGTGCACCACAGTGCCGTGGCTTAATCTTTGGTCTGTAGCTCAGGAACACTCCATAGCCACAGTCTTGGATGTTTCAGATATGATCCCTGGGCAATTCTCCTAGTATTGGAAAATCAGTCCCAAGATCTAAAATATAGAGAACTGAAATAGAATACTTTGGAAATATGGGGCATCACCTCTAGCACTCTTTTCTTACTTTCTCCATTGCTTTTACACATGGTAAAAGGAGGTCCATCTGCTTAGGAGAACATGTCCTCAATACACTGGTTTGGTTATGAACAGAAAAAAAGCATGAGGGCCTACTTTGCAAGGCAACTTTTGTATGTGCTCTTTGCCACCCTGATCCTATAGACTACTTATCCCTGTCATATATACTGGTCATGTTCTAATGTTTACCTTGACTATTAGTCTAACTTGTGTTGTGGTTAGGCCTACTGACCATCTGAAGTAAAGTTATCACAATTCAGTTCTCTAGGCAACCTTCACAGGACAGACCTTGAAATCAACAGAAACACCTCAAAGTCAATATAGGCACCTCTAACTTAGGATGTTACCAGTATCAGTGAAGAGATTCAAATCTTTTTCCATTTTCTTTAAAGCCATCAAAAGTCTTATCAGCTCTTATTATTTGTCATCTCCTACGTGTGGTTAAGTTCAGATAACCGTGAAGTGGTTTTCACGTTCAGAGTTCTGAGAAAGTCCGACCAATAAGTTCAAGCTTGCTTTTTCTTCATTATTATTGTTTTAAAGTATTTATTTATTTTAAACGAGGGTGTAAACATTCAGTGCAGATGGCCTCTTTCCCTCCCCACCGAGAGGGAATCTGTTTCTTTTGCTGCATGTCGGAGCTTCACCAGCCTGGGGTATGGAGGAGTCCTTGAGGTAGTTGCCAAACGAGAGTCCAAGCCTTCAGGCACACTTGGATCTTTTCACTTTTAAGTGGGGCCATCATTAAAACATGAGCAGACCTAATTGCATCACAGCGCTGGGCAGAATTGCAGGCAGGTCTGGATGTCCTTAAGCATAAGGATTTATAATATGTTGGCCTGATATTCATTGCCTTCTTTCTGCAGCTCTCCATGCGCAGTACCAAGATCAGAGATTTTAGCTTTGCCTTTTAGAACAATAAAGTTACTAGTTTAGAGGAGTTGCAATGAGATGCACTACAAAGCTGAGAATACCCAGAAGACTCCATTATGAAAACACCATGTTTAATTTTAGGCTTTTAAACCCAAATGAAAGTATTATAATGAAAACAACTCATTTTGCAGGAGTGGAGCATACCAAAAAAGAACCAAATTCAGTGGGAGCTCGGTTAGCCTGAAAAATCAGGCAACTAAATTTAACTTTCAGGAAACACATTTGAATACTTTGCCATTAATCTTCTGTCTGTCGTGTCTGATTTAAATGTAAAATCAGATTTTCTCCCCAACTTAAAACTTATTTTCATCAGCAAAGGGAAATTATCCAACTTTCTTAGAGTTTTCAAAGCCTTTAACTTACAGAGAAATAAAGTCCACCAAAATTAGAATCATAGAATCATAGAATTGTTCTGGTTGGAAGAGACCTCCAAGATCATCGGGTCCAACCATTAACCTATCACTACCAAGTCCCCCACTAAATCATATCCCTTAGGGCCTCATCTAAACGCCTTTTGAATACCCCCAGAGATGGGGACTCCACCACCTCCCTGGGCAGCCTGTTCCAATGCCTGACAACCCTTTCGGTAAAGAAGTTTTTACGAATGTCCAATCTAAACCTCCCCTGGTGCAACCTGAGGCCATTTCCTCTTGTTTTGTTGTCTGTTACTAGGGAGAAGAGACCAACCCCCGTCTCTCTACAACCTCCTTTCAGGTAGTTGTAGAGAGCAAGAAGGTCTCCCCTCAGCCTCCTTTTCTCCAGGCTAAACATCCCCAGTTCCCTCAGCCGCTCCTCATAGAGCAAGGGGAATTACTGATAAAAATGTAAGATAGAGTAGAAGATAATATCTCTCGGCCTTTTCATGCTCATTACATAAAGTGAGGCTAGAAAAATACACCCTCACAGGAGCATGGCAAGGAGGGCTGGTCAGAAATTTTCCACAAAACAGTTTCTCTCAATAAGCTTCATGGGAAAATTAATGGGCTCTGCATATCCCCATCTGTGGAGAAGAACATATTCATCAGGAACTGAAAGTAGAGCTGCTGTGAGACTCTGCAGTGCCATTTCACTAAAAAAGGGTTGGCTTTTTTGTAAGAAATACGATGCTATCTTGAAAAAAATGCTATATTTGATGATTAGTGGTACATAAGAGGTTAAACTGTAAAGGAGGTAGACCCCTAACTCACCCCACAAAATCCTTGTCCTACGAATGCTAGTTAGCAAGAAATTTAAGATTCTGCTCAGGATAAAATACCAATATCTAGGTATTTCAATATCAACTGGGTGTCTAATCCTATGTAGTCAATGAAGATCTAGGGCAAGATATAGCTGAGTAAACAGTAACTTGCAGCGTCTTTTTAGATGCTATTAGGTATGCCATCGGTTCACCGCTGCTTTAAAAGGGTGCTGTTCTCCCGTAAGCCCTCTGCATTACCCGTTCACCCGATGCAGATGTCTTGTTGCCATAGGGCATCTCAAATAGCATCGAACACATATTTTTATTCGGCTTCATGGAGCCCTCAGTGTAGCCAGAAGAATGGCGCAGCTCACCGTAAAGGAGAGACATCCATTTCATGCGCTAAATCGTTCTCCAGACTTCTCTGACTGTATTGAATAAAGCCCCAGGCCTCAATTCAGTTGCCTAAACGTTGGTGTCTAGTGCCATGCGAGATACACACAGGTAACCTGCCTGGTGTCAAAACACCTAGAAACAAGGTGGACTTAAGTCCTATATCACATCTAGCAATTCCGTGTGGATGTCTCAGATGCAACAGGGCATCTCAAATCACTGTAGACTCTTATACGTAGGAAACTACATTAAGTCCCCTTTGACTGTAACAGGAGTTCAGGCACTGTTGATGTATACACCTACAAGTTGGCACCTATGCCTATGCACCTTAATATCAGATTTTGTCCCATTCTGATATTTTCTACAGTCTTTTTCAGCATTTGAGAGCATCAAAGTTTTCTATCCTTGTTCTTAGCCCTACAGACCATTTCTGAGACAATCTCTGTAAGTTTTCACTGTGGTATTCCCACTTTGCTCTTCAAGGTGTATTGAGCTATCGTGTGAACACAGTACTATTCCTTTTGCTCAGGAGTCGAAAGACTCAAAGAGAGCAGGCCAGAAGATTTCTTTTCTATCCAATCCTTTGTTAAACTTACTATTTGCGTCTACTGGAAATGAACGATTGCAGATATCGCCAACTTTTAAAAGAGATAAATTGGTCTCTTTTGCATGCAAGATCATAAATATTTTTATATATGTCATGGTATAGTCAGTTCCCCAAATCAAGACCCAGAAGATCACACAAGAAGTGTAAAAATGATGAGATATTATAACCAGTAATGATGCATTTGAATTTCCTTTTTCTTACTTTCTGTTAGTGTAAACTCCATCACATTTTCATTTCTCTGGATTTATGAAGACTAGAAATGATGATAAAATGCAACACAAAATCTTGAAATCACTTGACTCCTGAAAGGACTTGAAAGGGCTAAAAATACTCTTACCTATATGCTACTGCTGCTCTTGGGTTTACTACTGTTAAAAAAATGACTTACCATGACGACGATGATGATGATTTTTATTTTCTTGGTGTGCTAGACATTTCTGGAAAAAAAAAAAAAAATTAAAGCGAAGCGTGTTTACCTCTTTTTAATGCTAAATTAAAAAGATCTAGATATTACTACAAGTTGAAACTTCGAGTCATGTGGTATTATTATTAATTGATGTCTGCAAAATAGTCTTTGTAAATATTTAATTATAATTTTCCTCTCATTACTAACTGGGGATAAACATCAATTCCTGCTTTGAGAAGTGCCTGGAGACTGATGGATAAACATTCTAAAAGCGAGTTATTTGTTAATAGCCTTTGGGAGACCTTTTATGAAAGACTGGGCCACTCCCAATCTGAAATGGAGAGACATTTCCAAACTGAGCTCTCATTTTGATTAGGACTCCCATAAGTTCGGTGTCTTCCCTAGGATACCAACTTTCCTAGCAAACAGGGTTCCCATGTCCAGCAGACAGAAAGATCACCCTAAAAGATACCTTGGAGCCTTTCCCATGGTTTTTTTTATACTTCCAGCATCCTGGCAATTGTCCATGTCCTCTATAACCTCTTTTCCCTTGGTCCCTACTTTTCCACTCTTTTCTAAAACAGTTGGAAAGACTGAGAAGCCAAAGTGCAGAGGAGAGGGGTTCTCACTGCAGTGAAATGTTCCCATTTCTGACCTACGTGTGGTTCTCTGCGTTAGAGCAGGGTTAACTGATGTGGTGCCTAAGACACCCAGAGAGTTACTGCATGGACAAGATCTTACTAGCATGGGATGGAAAATAGTTCTTGTTTTGTCAGAATCATAGAATCATAGAATAGTCCATCTGGACTTTGAGCCACTGACCACTACCCTCTGGATGCGACCATCCAACCAATTCCTCATCCACCAAACAGTCCACCCATCAAATCTGTATCTCTCCAATTCGGAGAGAAGGATGTTGTGGGGGACCATGACAAAGGCCTTACAGAAGTCAGATAGATGACACCCATAGCTCTTCCCTTGTCCACTGATGCAGTCACTCCATCATAGAAGGCCACTAGGTTGGTCAGGCAGGACTTGCCCTTGGTGAAGCCATGCTGGCTGTCTCCAATCACCCCCCTGTCCTCCATGTGCCTCAGCATAGCTTCTAGGAGGGTCTGCTCCATGATCTTCCCAGGCACAGAGGGGAGGCTGACAGGTCAGTAGTTCCCAGGGTCCTCCTTCCTACCCTTTTTAAAAATGGGGGTAATGTTTCCCTTTTCCCAGTCCCAGGACTTCACCTGACTGCCAGGACTTTTCACATATCATGGAGAGTGGCTTGGCAACTACATCAGCCAATTCCTTCCGGACTCTGGGATGCATCTCATCAGGTCCCATAGACTTATGTACGTTCAGGTTCCTCAGGTGGTCGTGAACCTGGTCGTCTCTTACAGTGGGAGGGACTTTTCTCCCCCAGTCCCCGTCTTGCAGTCCATCCACTCGAGAGGTGTGGGGAGAAAGGTTGCCAGTGAAGACTGAGGCAAAAAGGTTGTTGAGTACCTCAGCCTTCTCCTCGGCCGTTGTTACCAGTTTGCCAGTCTTGCTCATCACGGGGGTACGCTTTGTTTGATCTTCCTTTTCTGGCTGACGTACCTGTAGAAGCCCTTCTTGTTATTCTTCGCATCCCTTGGCCTTCCTTTTGTTGTGTTTTTTTTTCTCACCCAATCCAATATAAAGTATTGATTTCTCAAAAATGTCCGCAAACTCAGAAATCAGCTTCTGTTCCTCTCCTTGCCTTCTTTCTGCCCTGAGCAGAATTGGGATAACTGAAACCAGTCTTTTAAAAACTGCAATGACATTTCAACCTTTGAAATAAGTTTTCATTTATGTTTCTAAATGAAAATTAAAAATCTGGAGGGTTTGTTTGAGGTTTTTTTCACTTAGCACTTACCAAAATGCATCATTATAACAATGAGAATAATTTGTTTGCTCATAGTAAGGTATCTAGTACAACTTGAGCTTCCCTGGCCCTTACGTGAATGTCTTACATGGTACACATAATATTTAGGCAGATAGGGCTGAAGACGATTGCCTAAAAACTGGTCTCTAGTGCCATTCCTGATATCCTAAGGTAGATGAGTCATCCTCACAGAGATGGTCTCTAAGAGACGGGACCTGTGGGAAACCTGCACACTTCTGGGTCTGCAGGAGGAAGCCAGGCTGGATGCCCCAAACATCTCAAGTGACTGTAGATATATACGTGTGCACTGAAATGCTCCTCTAAACTTAGATGAGGTTGACCCACTATAGCACTGCCTGGCAACTGCATTAATACATCATTTCAGCAGCTACTGAGCGAGGAGCACCACTGAAATTCAGCTACTCTGCAGGGCAGAAAAAAACAACAAGAAAAATTCAGTGTTATATTGAAAAAACACTTTCTTTGGATGAAAGGTGCAACAAGGTAAATCTATACTAGTAAATTCAACACCACCAGGGTGATGTTGTTGAAACTTGGTTATTTTTACTATTAATTTGTTAGGATCATCCCTGAATTTAGCCTGGCTCAACTAGCCCTATGTGAAACGTTTCCTGGGCACTGTTTAGGCATTAGCATTGGCCAGGGACTATTCCCGATAGGGAGTTCGGGTTCCACCCTGTTGGATGCTCAGAGGGCTTAGCAGCACGGATATGGCCAAACCATGCCAATTGTGCTGGAGGTCGGAGATTGCACCTTGGCGTTGCTTAATTTCCTAGCGCAGCTGCAGCCATATATCCTCAATGAATAACCAGGTCTTGTTGTTCAAGACTCTGATCTAGAAGAGTGAATAAAACATAGAACGAGTTTCATTAACCTGAGAATTGGGGAGCCAAACCTTCTGGGACTGGAAAAGTAGCAGTGCTGGAGATCCTAGGGCACAGATCCTCTCTCGGCCTCTCTGCAGTCAACAGCGCTGTGCCAATCTGCATCAGCCAAGGATCTGTCCCACGGTGCTTCGGAACTGAGACTCCAACCAGAACCAACCTTTGAAGCTCTACATAGTCTGCTCTTCCGCTCTACTCTTTTCTTTTCTGTTTCTCCCATAGGTAATAAAAAGTTTAGGGAGCAAATCTTGAATTTCACTATCAGAAAATGAGCATACTGTAAACTCTTCAATGTATGTGAGTGCATTTATATTTATGTGCGTGTGTGTATTTCTTTTTCTGTCTCCTTCCCATTTGTAGTTTGATCACTCATGGTTTTGGAACTCCTGCAATATGTGCTGCCCTAAGCACTTTCCAAACTGTTCTCAGTGAAATGCTGAACTACTTGGAAAAGCACACATCGCACAAAAACGGAGGAGCGGCGGAATCCGGCCAAGGACACGCCAACTCGGAGAAAGCCCCCCTGCGGAAAACTTCAGAGGCTGCTGTGAAAGAGGGCAAAACAGAAAAGACAGACTAGCTACATCAAACAGAATCTATTTCAAGAGAGTCTTGCTGCTGATATTTTTTTTAAATATATATATCATTGAGGGCGATTTATCTCCAGTGGACAAAATCCAAAAAAAAAGGGGGAAAAAAGAAAAAAAAAAAAAGAAAAAAATCAAAAAAAAAGAAAATAAAAAAGAGAAAGATTAAAACAGAGAGAAAGAGAGAGCGTGAGAGAGAAAAGTATTCAACTCTAAGAACAGCGGTGTACAGTAATTGTGTGATGAAATTGTCACTTTTTTAAAATTTATGTTGCTCTAAACTACTTTTTCGTGCACGTAGTATTTGATTGTTCTGAATGATACACTAACACTGTTTTTTACAAGCACTTCTGGACTTGGCTGAGGTGGCACATGAAATTTGAAGCACTTTCTTCTCCGGCAGCACAGTTAGGGCCAGCGCATCGGTTGTGGGACACGCAGTTCCAGCATCCTGGCTTTGCTTGCATGCTGGATAGATTGAAAGAAGGGCTTCCTCTGATCCATCGGAAATGCCTGATCTCCTCACCATTGGGAAAATAATATGGAAACCTGGCAAAAGAGGAATTCTTGGGTCGCGGGACAAATGAACCGTTGGTGTTGGGGGCCGCTCATCCCCACGTGGGAATGTACAATAAAGCTGCACTGGAATGAGGCCAGAACCTGTCGGGAATCTGTCCTGACCATTCAAGCAGCAGCCATGGTGTCTCTTGTGGAAAGAGCATGGCAGACTAAAATGAAAAAAAAACACAAACCTTGATAGTTTCTTTAAGAGCCCTGATCCCTCTGTGAACTTCAGATTAAATGACAGCATGGGCTTCTGTCCTCTATCTTCTCAGCCCCTGGTCCCACAACACTGCAGTCTACCATACCTGGGTCTCTGATCAAAAGGATCAATGCAGGCAATTGGAGTCACCTTCTGTGTTGCCTTGATTTTATGATGCTTTCTTTTCTTCAATAGCTTGTTTCTGCAGCTTTATTGTCTTTAGAAATCCAGCTGAGGTGCAGAGGTCTAACAGAATCCGCTTACTTACCGAAAGGAAAATAAAATAAAACCAAAATGACAAATAAAACAGATTGGTTTGGTCCACAGCAGCTAAGTGGTAATAAACTTGCTAATGTACTTTCGAAATATTACTTTGCCACCTGCTAGACATCCTCACACAGAAAACATTGGAGGCATAGCTGGAGCTCAAGGCTCTTTGAGTCAAGAGGCTTTTTCCAGCCACTTTCTAACTTCTTCTTCAACAAGACTTTTATTCCATTCCCTTTCTTGTTTCTCTGACATCACTTTATTGAGAAAGTTAGGAAGGATTGGTATTACAGGGTGGGGTTATGCTGGCCGTCTAAACTCCTTTTAAGATCATCAGAATCAGACCTTTTTTTCCAAGGGACAATTCATCTCTTTCTATGGTAGCAAATGATATAGTTGTCCACGTGTAAGTGTTTAGAGCCATTTGAGATGTTTCAGGGTATCTAAGACAGCCACAGGGTTTTGACAGATATGACGTGAAACCTATAGGAGAACTGGACTCTCCTGGAGGAGGAGATGGAGGATCACAGAAGACAGCAGTAGATACCCATGCGTGGCCACTTGTCTCGCACACCAAGTGTCTAGGACAGCTAGAAGGCATCATCTGGAAGTGCCTCTCATTCTCCACAGATAATAGTTGGAATGTAACGGTGGCATTTTGCATCGTACATGACTACAACTGGATTAATCACCCTCCTCTCCCTATAATCAGTGGAGAGAAAAAGGCACTTAGAGTATGTGGTTTATCCCGCCTCAAAATAATGACGAATCACGTCCTGAAAGTGTGTGCTTTGCTCAACTAGGTATAAAGGAAGCCAAGGATAAAAGCGCTTATACACGTGTCCTCATCACAGCTTTCTAGAACTAGTTAGCACATACTACATACATCCTGGATGACCAGCTTTAGGCTAAACCTAGGGACTATAACAAATATATGAGGGCATTTACAGCCATGATGTGGGGAGTCAAACTGAATTAACAAGATCAGCCTCGCCTGCCAAATGTATGGAAGGAAATAGAGCGCTTATGGCATGATGGTGTTCCTCTTGAGGTCAGTAAGAACATTGCCATCATGGTGAGAAAGCACGCTAAGGACTAACGAGTCCCTATTTGTTTGCATAAGAGAATCTACAAAAAAAAAAAGAAAATCCTATGATTTTGCCCAGATTTGTCCTTGCTCATGGTAGGTATATAACTTACTTAGATACGTACTTTAGTGTTATCTAGGCTCCCTCTATGCATTGAGAGATATAGATGCATCTCCATGGGACTCCACCTCCTCAACCCACTAAGATCAGCTAAGTGCCGAACAGAACTAAAATTTTACTGAACGGATTTTACTCTCCAGCACCTCTGGAGAAGTGCTAAAGTCAAATGAATGATCCTCAGAGATGTCTTCAACAGAAACATTGTGGAACTAGAAACATGAAATACTTGAGAGTGAAAGTAGGTAACCATGGTTAAAAGTGGAAAGGAAACTCATTCTGCTTTTTCTGTTGCCCAAACTGAGGGAGAGAAAAGGAGGGGGGGGGAGAAATTAAAAGTTTGGCTGTGTCAGATACACAGATTTGCCACATGAAAATGTACTGTAAAGCAATTTAATTGTGGTCCTCTACTTCAAGATGTGCGTAAACTTAAATCAGATTTTGATGGAGGGAAAAAAGAGAAGAAAAACATTTTTAAAATCCTTTTCCATTTTCTTCACTAAAATATCAATCTTCTGGAGAAGGGGGAATGACTGGCTGTGTAAATTATTCTGTAAAACTGTTGAGAAAGCAGCATTTTATTACAATCATATTCAAATGTCTGATATTCAAAATGATATGTAGACAGCATTATTTTAAATATTTATCTATTCAGGATACGGTCCAAGGTCCCAACAATAATTTCTTTAAAGACTTACATCTTTTCGTATTACATAACCACTATGAGCCTCTGCTCTGCGTGCAGCAAATTATTTTTGACCTGGATTACCATTTGATCTATTAATATTAATAAACCTGAGCACTCTTGAAGCCCCAGAACTTCCTGTTTTTGCCTTACTGACCCCTCCAGATTTTTGGTAAGGTTCAATACAGATCTCATTCAACCTGATTAACTGCCATATATTCTTACCGTTAAGAGGCTACTTGCATCCCAATTTTTCTGGTTTTTCCTTTAGTATCTTAGCACATTTTAAAAGCAAAATTATTTGTAAAAGGCAACTGTGAAGTTTGTTGACGTTCACAGGCTCTCTGATATTTATTTTTATCTGTACTTAATAATTTTATTGAGAGAAAAAAACAATTATTACTGCCTTTTCTGCTGAACTAGCTATCAGTGCAGTTTGGTGTCAAAATGCCTCTGATTTTTGAAATTGGAACTTTCAGCGTGGTTTTAAGCAATGAATTTACTTATGTTCCTGTTAAAATCTCAGCCTAAGTTCTCACCCGCTTATACCTGCACTATGTTCCCATGGTGTCTTTTTTTTTAATTTTCTTAGTCCTTGTCTCTATGGAAATGTTGCCATCTCGAAACACTTTCGTGAATTAGATCAGCCTGAAGGAAGGGCATGGTTTGAAGTTAGTGGGTGCTCACTGGTAGCAAATTCAACTATATTTGTACCTTTTTTACTCTGAAATTAATCTGGGGGGAAAAAAAAAAAGGTCTCCCTTTGAGAGATCATGGAATTGTTTATTCCATTCATGTCAAAAATAGCGAAGGAGTACAGAAAAGTGTCCAAACCTCCATGGCCAAAGCAATGAATCGTTATGATTTTTGAAACCCCAAAAAGAGATTCATATCTCAAGTGCTGCCTGAATATTTGGATCCTGTTTTACTTCAACCCATTGCTCGGCTTTGTATGTATTACACTTTTCCCACCACAAATACCAAAACACTTTAAGTAGGTCTCTGAACTTACTTCTTACACTAAGCCCTGACACATTTGGCTCACAAAGACCAGCAGCTGATATTTGGATTTATTAGCAAATTACTCATGAAGGAAACACACTGACTAACCACATGCCTTTCTTTCTAGAGCAAGGTGTTACTCACTGTGAGTACCAACAGCTCATGTGTTGACTAAGCTTAGAAGGTAAGTCTCTGGTAGAGCTAGGAGAGACATTCTCACCTCCAGCCTCTGCCCCACGATTTGGATCTCTGTTCACACAGTCCTCCGTTAGTATCGTGACGTGGCAGAGGTGTGTAGCGAAGGGAGAGTTTCACAGATGATGAGAACCGGAATAGAATTTGTACGGCCGGTAAAGGGGAGTGAACCACAGACAAGCAGTGATGACCCTGCCACCTACAACTGAAGATTGTCGAGAGTTTTGTCCTTCATGCTGCCGTCTTAAGCCCTAACTCCCTCTAGGTCTCATTCTGTTGCCTTGGAGAACTGGCACAAGGGGTGGATTTGGACCTTTAATTTACTTCTTTTTTAAAGATAAACTCCAACATTCGTTGGGAAAAGACTTCAGCTCTCCAAATCAACAAGGAATCTGCTCTTTGAAGCTTCTCTTTAACTTTTCCTAAAAACAAACAAAAAAAAATCTGCTACAAAGCAGGCACAATGTATAGTCCTTCCAAATCCTGGACCTCTATGTAAATATTGCCCCAGCTCGTCTCCTCCTTTGAACGTGACTCAGTGGCACAGCTGTGGCTCACAATTTTGCAGCAAGGCTCAAGAAGGGCTGCTTTATTGTCCTAAGAGCCAATTTCTCTGACTGCTTTTTTGTTTGTTTGTTTGTTTCCTAATACCAACAAGCAGTTTTGGCCTTAGATGTCTTAGGTATCCAAAAGGGCTGCTGATGAATTCCAAGGTCATTTGACTTTCGTTTATCCTTTGGACAGATAGTTCTGCTGCTCTAATTCTTTATTTTTAAGGACAAGAAAAAACGGCATTAATAGAAGACACAAGCCTGCAACACAAGGAAGAATCAATAAACATAATTATACAGGAACTGTATTTATAAAAATATCCTCTGCCTCTGCCCTCATTACAGGTTCAACAAGACTTCAAGTATAGCTGTGTGGGGAATGGGGGAGGAAGACAAAGTCATTTTCCTTTGCCAGGTGAAGGTCATTTGGAGAGATCAGATCTTTTTTTATTGCTATTCTTTACTTTTATTTATTTTGTACAATTAATTCTGTTCTGTACAGCAGCTGTTGTGATTGTATTTAAATGTGAGTGCGCACTTGGTCACCAACAAACAATGTCCTATTTATTGGTTTGGGGTTTTGGTTTGTTTTGGTTTTTTTCCTTCCACTTAATTTAATTTATAATTCAGTGGTGAAAAACATAATCTTTTATATTTCTATTTCCTATACAAGCTACCTGTTTTACATGAGTCTATGAAGATAATGACCACATTTGATCAAACATTTCACGGCAATAAAATCTATGTTGATTTAACCCTGATTTGTCTGGTGCTTGAAAATAATTTCCATCTCTGGAAAAATAAAGACAATCAATCAAACCTGGTGAGGAACCAGATCTACGACATTACAGGACCTTGGACTTCCATCCAATAGATAAGGCATACAAAGCAATAATACTATTCCAATATTACAGCGAGAAGATTGGTTTATACAGAGATTAAAGGTGGGATTTATCCCAACTGAAGGCTCTACAGAGGGACCTGGACAGGCTGGATCGATGGGCCGAGGCTGATTGTATGAGGTTCAACAAGGCCAAGTGTCGGGTCCTGCACTTCGGTCACTGTAATGGGTTGACCCTGTCTGGATGCCAGGTGCCCACCAAAGCTGCTCTGTCACTCCCCTCCTCAACTGGACAGGGGAGAGAAGATATAACGAAAGGCTCGTGGGTCGAGATAAGGACGGGGAGATCACTCACCAATTACCGTCATGGGCAAAACAGACTCAACTCGGGGAAAAATTAATTGCCGAAAAATTAATTGCCAATAAATTAATTGGGCAATAAATTAATTGCCAATCAAATCAGAGTAGGATAATGAGAAATAACACCAAATCTTATGAACACCTTCCCCTCACCCCTCCCTTCTTCCCAGGCTCAGCTTCACTCCTGATTTCTGTCCCTGCTCCCCCCCCAGCAGCGCAGGGGGACGGGGAATGGGGCTGCGGTCAGCTCATCACACATCGTCTCTGCCGCTCCTTCCTCTGCAGGGGGAGGACTCCTCACACTCTTCCCCTGCCCCAGCGTGGGGTCCCTCCCATGGGATACAGTCCTCCATGGACTTCTCCAATGTGAGTCCTTCTCATGGGCTGCAGTTCTTCACAAACTGCTCTAGCATGGGTCATTTCCATGAGGTGCAGTCCTTCAGGAACAGACAGCTCCAGCATGGGTCCCTCACAGGGTCACAAGTCCTGACAGCAAAACTACTCCAGCATGGGCTCCTCTTTCTCCACGGGTCCATGGGTCCTGCCAGGAGCCTGCTCCAGCGCGGGCTTCCCACAGAGTCACGACCTCCTTCAGGCATCCACCTGCTCCGGTGTGGGGTCCTCCACGGGCTGCAGGTGGAGATCTGCTCCACCGTGGACCTCCGCTCCACCGTGGACCTCCATGGAAAAGAGAATATAGCATCAAGTTGCACCAGGGGATGTTTAAATTGGATATTTGGAAAAATTTCTTCACTGAAAGGGCTGTCAGGCACTGGAACAGGCTGCCCAGGGAAGTGGTTGAGTCACCATCCCTGGAGGTATTTAAAAGCCATGTAGATGTGGCGCTTAGGGATCATGGTTTAGTGGTGGACTTGGCAGTGTTAGGTTAACGGTTGGACTTGATCATCTTAAAGGTCTTTTCCAACCTAAACGATTCTATGATTCTAATTGTAGCTATATTAAATAGTTATCTCATCTAGGATCTGTTAACCAGATTTCATTCTTGGTGTATCAAGAGAAAGACAAAGTGCAAGGCAATTTCTACTATCCTAAAGCCGAAATCAAAGCTAGATGGGATGATTTACATTAGATTAGTCTCTCTCAGTTGACCATAGGGGAAAAGTGGCAGGAATCCTAGTCCTTATCCATTGACAACGGACGCAACCTAGAAAACTAGCTAACCCTGAACACTTAATATTTAGATGACCAGACTATATCGAGATGTATGCCCTCAGAAGTGCCTTGCCCACAATTGCATAGAAAGGCTGGGACAATGCTGGCAATCAAATCCACCTCTCCACAGTCTCAAACTAATTCTTTAATCTTCTCCCTGCAAACTTACAGTAGTTCATTTCCAAGTCCTACTTCAGCCAAGGGTCTGGGTTAATTGCCAATGCTCCCACTCCAGATTTGGATCCCAGTGTTGTGGCACAAGTTTTGACTCTTCCTAGGCAGAAAAAATGAGAGTCAAAAAAAAGTCTTTAGGTGTAAATAGCATCCTTTTTCAGGTATGACTTGATGTAACCCTTGCTTAGATGTTTAGCCAAACTTTCCAAAACAAATGGGTCTGAAAAGTTTTAATGAAAAAAAAAAAAAAAAATCAAAACCAGGAGGTTTTTTAAAGCAATTTCCTAGACATACTCAGTTTCAAAACTGTTTGGGAACCTGATGACAACCCTTCTTTCTGTGTTGTTTCAGTGCTTCCAGAAATGACTTTTTGAGTAATTCTAGACAATGACACACCAAGGGCAAAGCTGCAAGGGCAGAAACTTCAGAAGGTTTTCAGGTGAAAAAGAAAATGGTTTGGGAGGCAGTTCCCACATGTTTAAACTTGGTTTATCCAACCCCTACCTCTGTTCCTTAACAAATGAACTCTCAATAATTAGTATTACCCCTCTAATCCTCTGGGAAATACAATTTCCCAGGTGCTATAGTGGGTTCCTCCGATCAGCTTTGTATGTGTTCTTCTCCAAAGTCAGAGAAAACACCACTGTGACAAATTCATCAGTATTTTAAATACAGTCACATGAGAGGTTGCCTCTCCCATCTCTCTTCACTTTGGTGTGTAAATTTTCTACTCGCTCCATTAAAACAGAGAAGACAAACCTGCTGAGACTTGCAGAAGTGCCGTGCCAAAATACACAACAATGTGCACAAGTAGCCTCTAATTTGTAGACACTGCAACATATAAGAAGATGAAAAGGAAAAAGTAATAGGAAAAAAAAAATCCACCTCTATCAGACTTTAAATGCAAACTGCATATAGAGAGCTTGGGCAAATTTGCATTCAAAGTCAGTGACCAGGCAAAAAAAGGGACCAAATCTGTAAAATAGTGAGTGTCCTGAGCTGCTAGAATTAGCAGAATCGATGAAGTATGCACGGTGATATTTGCCCACGTGTTCAACAACAGAACTCCCACTTATGTTAAAGAGGCTGGGTGTTCCCTTATATTTTGCTGGAAAATACAGTCTAGTTTCTAGGTAGGCACCAAAAGCCAAATCTAACAAAATGTTTAGCCTCTTAACTGCTATTTAGGTTCACCTTCCTGTACAAAAGACGTGAACAAGAAATCAGTGGGAACTTCAAGCCTTAATGGAAATCGTTGTTGTTCTGGGTGAAGGTTTATGTTGGGTTTTTTAATGGAAAGATATTTGAATTTGTGGTATATAAATGCAGTTTCCGAAGCAACTCAAAATGTCGAGCTTTTGGAGGAAGCGTTACTAGGATTACACCACAGCATGGGACAGAGTTCTGCTCGTTCAGGATCTACCACACTAGGTAGACCTACACGAAGACAATCAAGGCATAGTTTGCTGTCGTTTTATACCAACAGACACACTGAGGACATGATTCAATCACCCACATATAAGCATCAAGTGACATTTTAGGCAGCTTTGCCTATCCTGCCTGGCTTCCCACTGCTTCTCCAGAAGGCCTGAGGTCTCTCACATCTTCACTGTACCTGTCAATCCCTTGTGTATATCTTGGATACTCAAGGAAACCTGAAATAGTACTAGACATCATCTTTCAGCAAACGTAGATGTACAGTAGAGTCTACGCATACAGTCTACGTGCACAGTACCATTTCAATTCAGTCGCCCACACATAGGCATCTGCTGCCATTTTAGCAGCCCAGGAGTACTCCACTTGGTGTCCATCTGCCACTCCAGAAGAGAATGGCCTTCCCACAGATCCATGTGGATCCATCTTAGCAATGTATATTAATACCCGATGAGGGGAGTGAACAAGACAGAACCAGACTCTGCTCGGTAGTGTCCAGCGACAGCACAAGAGGTGGTGGGCACAAACTGAAATACAAGAAACTCCATTAAAACATAAGAAAAATTTTTTTACTGTGTATTTATTTGAACTCTGGACTAGGTTGCCCAGAGAGGTTGTGGAGTCTCCATCCTTGGAGATACTCGGAGGCTGACAGGACATGGCCCTGAGCAACATGCTCAAGACAACCCTGCTTTGAGCAGGGCAGCTGAACTAAATGATCTTGAGGCGCCTTTTCCAACCTCAGCTATTCGGTGATTCTGTGAACCCTTTGGGCTCAGTTCAGTTGACCACACACAGGACCGAGCAGCTTTTGAGATAAATAAGGTATCCTCCGCAGTCTGTATGCACTTCTGCAGAGACAACATATGTCACATTTTCCAGCCTTACTCTTATTCCTTAGATACTCTAGTGCATAAATTCATGAAACTGTGAAAAGAGCAGCTGCCCTGCATCTATTTTAGTTACGTATTGGTACTTGTGCCAATACAAGCCAATGTGTTGGTGTCTAAAGCCTTGGACTGGTCATATAATGGCAAGAGGGTGAGTCCTATTACTATTACCAGCCAAAGCCATCTAGTTTTCACTTTTTTTTTTTAATTAATTAATGCATTTAACACAAATATTAATGAACCACTCTGGACCATCATTATGGCCAGCTAAATTAAGGAGTTATCAAAGCATTGAGCCTTTGCCAATTAATATACAGTGTGAAGCCAGTAATAAAACTACACAGAAAATTAGGAATGGTCAGTAGAGAGCATATTAGTGGAACTGGATGCTCTGTGAATAAACTGCTGGAAGTATGCCAAGATATTATTGCCTTATTTGTCAAATTTGGGTGTGGGAAATAAGTGAGAAAACTTTTCCTTGAAAATTGCGTATGATGTGAAAATCAAAATGAAAGACAAACAAACCAACCAAATAAATATTCACCAGAAAAATGTTGCATAATGAACTAGGGAAAGGTGTATCAGGAAAAGAGTTTAAAAAGCAAAATAATATTTTGATTCAGATTGGAAAGGATTAAGATGAAATTTCTCTCCCGTTACTCTTAAAACTGAAAGTACAAATGCTGTGTGGCAAAACCACTTTTGAAAACTGCATCAGAAGAATATCATGCTTGTAGTGTCACCAAGTGTTTTAAGTAACATCTTCCATGTTTTATTTCGGGCATTGGAACAGGCTGCCCAGGGAGGTGGTGGAGTCCCCATCCCTGGAGGGATTCAAAAGACATTTAGACGAAGCCCTAAGGGATATGATTTAGTGGGGGACTTGGCAGTGATAGGTTAATGGTTGGACCTGATGATCTTGGAGGTGTCTTCCAACCCGAACAATTCTATGATTCTATGATTCTATGTCTGCTTAATGAGCAAAGTACCTATGGCAGCAGCAGAAGGTTCTGTGGATCCAATCTTGTAATTTGGGGCAGAATGAAGAGAGATACGACTGACCTTTGCCTACTTTTCATTGTTACCACAGTATTAGTTTTTAACTGTCTTTAATCTGCCTTTCACTGCCTCATTGCCTCAACAGAACCACAGCTTTGCACAGGTCTCTAATTTTAGACATTAAGGAGTCAGGTATCCATTTAAACTGGTTGTTTAGAGCACCTCCATTGGCTGCAGAGGAAGCCTAGCTTGACTAAACACCTAACTTTAAAGTAGAAAGAAAAAAAAATTTAACCCACCTTCAACTAAAATTAAATGAGAGAAACGTTTAATCATCATTAGTTCAGTCCAGAATTGAATTTATGCCCCTGAAGAAAGAGTTGTAGCAATCTTCTCTCTAGTCCACCCTGTCCTCTAGTTTTATAGGTTCAATTCATCCAACAGACTGGGTGATGTTTTGAATTGCAGTTAGTTAGCTAATATGAGCCGGCAATGTGTGCTCACAGCCCAGAAAGCCACCCGTGCCCTGGGCTGCATCCCCAGCAGCGTGGCCAGCAGGGCGAGGGAGGGGATTCTGCCCCTCTGCTCCGCTCTGGGGAGACCCCCCTGCAGTGCTGCCTCCAGCTCTGGGGCCCAGCACAAGAGGGACACGGACCTGCTGGAGCGGGGCCAGAGGAGGCCACAGAGATGATCCGAGGGCTGGAGCAGCTCTGCTCTGGAGACAGGCTGAGAGAGTTGGGGTTGTTTAGCCTGGAGAAGAGAAGGCTCTGGGGAGACCTTATTGCGGCCTTTCAGTACTTAAAGGGGGCTTATAGGAAAGATGGGGAAAAACTTTTTAGCAGGGCCTGCTGTGACAGGACAAGGGGTAATTGTTTTAAACTAAAAGAGGGGAGATTTAGACTAGACATAAGGAAGAAGTTTTTCACAGTGAGGGTGGTGAGGCCCTGGCCCAGGTTGCCCAGAGAGGTGGGAGATGCCCCATCCCTGGAAACATTCCAGGTCAGGCTGGACGGGGCTCTGGGCAACCTGATCTAGTTGAGGATGTCCCTGCTCATTGCAGGGGGGTTGGACTAGATGGCCTTTAAAAGGTCCCTTCCAACCCAAACTATTCTATGACTACAGCCTCTACTCCAGATTCTTGACTGTTATTAACCTACCTAGTCAGACTCAACGTTGTTGTCTTGAGAAAAATAGAATCAGATCACCTGAAAAATGGCTGTTGCATGTACACATGCAAGAATCTGCACATGAAGAATAACCCCCGTAACAACCAGCAAGCCCATAGCAAAACTACACCAGTGGGAAACCAAGCAATCCCAGATGAAGTTCAGATTCTTTTGGTTGGTTGGTTAGTTGGTTTTTTCATTAGTGCTGCTAAACAGTGCTTGGACTGTTCTGTGGTCCTGAGGCCACCTGTCATGGTCTGGCCATACCTGTACAATTAAACTTTCAAAGATTCCAAAATACAATCACCACATTCAAACCACTAGCCACAGAACAGACAGGGGATGGTCCCTAGCCTGGGCTGAAAAGGTGTTTCCACCAAATAACCAAGGAAGTGATGGATTCCCTGTCATGTGGTGTCTTCAGAGCAACACTGGATGCCTTTCTGCAAGGCACACGGGCAGCAGGACCCGATGATCTAGATGTCCTTTCAGGTATTTCAAGCAATAGAAAGGGTATTTGGGGCAGTGAATATATTTCAGTCTGTATTTATGGGTACATATATTTGCACTTCTGTGCACATTTTTTTATCAATTGGCTGCAAAAATTTTAGCTGGATTCTGTTCAGTACTCATTCAATTAGGATGGTAGGAGATGGATTTTGACTATCCAATTCCAGCTGCTATAAGTATCTTCTGGGTAGCCTCTCTCAGGAGGCTGTGATCTCAGCTTTCACAAGTAGCTTCTAGTGGATTACGTTTCATTACGTAAAATGTTCCTATCAGTCACCTCTAACACCCAGATGATCTCAAACGTTGTGCAAAGTGCAGTAAAGACAGCCTGCCCTGAGGAAGATCGTTAAAAAACTTTCCATAAAAGATCTGCACATAATTTAGATCAGGCAAATGTGCCGCTGCAACTATCAACCGAGACTATTTAGTAAAAGGGCCAAATATGAGGCCAAAGCCAGAAGAAGCCAATGACTCACTAGTTTTTTAAGTAAGCTACACATCTTTTTTATTTTATAACATTAAAATAAGTGTTACAGAATTATAATGTGGATCTCCTGTCATATCTGTCAGCCCTGTACTTCAGGGATTCTTGCCAGGATCAGAGGAAACCTCAATGGGGTGAACCTACCCAGGCTCCAAGGTGTTCGTTGAAAGGTTGCATCTACTGCACCTGCTGAATGACCCCAAGATCAAGGGAAAAGAGTCCCACCTTGTAGACAAACTAAACATGGATATTATTCAAGTGATGATGATGATTGCCAAGCAAGTTGATCTAGTTAAGAAACTAATCTAAATAATAATAATAATAATAATAATAATAATAATAGGGAAATGATAGACAATGCGTTTATATTCCAAAGTGCTAAACATTTCCTCTAATTTTAGTTGCACTCTAATAATTCTTGGGATGAGAAACAAAAGTCTGATTCATTGAATAATATTTAAAGACAATTATATAAAGTGTGGCTATTACGGACAATGGGGAACAATGTGCTCTCTTTTATCTCCTCTAAATGCCAGTTCAAAGGGAACCTCCTAGTTTCTTGCTTTTGCCCAGTTACAGAATACCCCAAAAGAGAGATAATTCCTTATATCTTCCAATATCAAACTACATCCTGGACTTCTAGTACTCAGTACCTTGGGGCTATCTTAATGACGCTATTCGGCCTTTACTTGAGTCAATAACAAAACCCCCGTGGACTTCAGTAGGACTAGGACTAATTCCAGACAACTCTGTTTATTAGCAATATTTTTGCCCCTTGTTCTGTAGGATTTCTTCTTGTACTCCTCACGAATGTGAAGTTTGCAGAGTGACACAGCATGACTTTTTCCCTTCGAAAGACGTGGTTGCATCCAGACGGCACAATGGGAAAGGTCTCTGACTTGTGCTATGCCTTTTTCCCCTGTGCCTGGGAGGCTGCTAGTTAGTCCAAGCCAAAACTTTACCAGGAGCTGTTCTAGCAGTGTAAGAGTACGGGAAATTGGTAGAGACTGCAGGGCAGTGCTCAAGCTGTTTACTGTTTTACTATTCCTTCATTATTCTCCAGAATTCCCATTCTCAAAAATGACAATGACAACAAACCTGGATTCTCTTCAGTCCCTGAAACCCAAGTGATTGTTCTCAAACATCTCCTGTCCTACCAAAAACCTGTCCTACAACCACACTGCATGTGCACTGCACGGCTGAGCAGCATTCAGCCTGCTTCTAGGAGGAATATCACGTTTCACAAGAGTCCATATATAGTTACCGATCTCCAAATTTTAATTTGTATCGCTTGTACGTTTTAGATGTGTATGTTATCCGCACAGTTTTCATGGTTTTTTTTTTCTGTATTTCAGTTTCTGCTCTGCAGAGAATGTGTAAGATCAGTATAAGTAGATTTTCTGATTTCACACCCATGTTGAAGGGACATGGTGGCACAAGGAGTGGAAACCTTTCACAGTCTTTTTCAAGTGATTTTTTTTTCTTACAACTATCTAACACCTGTTTGTTTTCAGTGGTCTATTTGAAATCACGGAAAGCCACTGTTTTCGTTCCATGGAATCACAGAATCATAGAGTAGTTTGGGTTGGAAGGGACCTTTTAAAGGCCATCTAGTCCAACCCTCCTGCAATAAGCAGGGACATCCTCAACTAGATCAGGTTGCCCAGAGCCCCATCCAGCCTGACCTGGAATGTTTCCAGGGATGGGGCATCTCCCACCTCTCTGGGCAACCTGTGCCAGGGCTTCACCACCCTCATTGTGAAAACTTCTTCCTTATGCCTAGTCTGAATCTCCCCTCTTTTAGTTTAAAACCATCCCCCCTTGTCCTATTACAGCGGGCTCTGCTATTTGACTTCTAGGTTTACAAAACTTCAAGAATAAGAAAAAAATGTCCTGTTTGTTCCGTGAGATTTTCATTTAAAAGTGTTTCCGGATTTTGTTTTATGCACGTGAGTATGTGGGTGAAGATTATAATAGTGTTTATCAGCCCAGTATAAGAACAGCATCAAACCAGCCCAGCAGGTTCAGTAACCCGTCTCTCACAGCGACTATCACTAATGCCTCAGCAGAAGACAACAAGCCCTACGAATAAGAACAAAAGAACAACTTCATCTGTGGTTGCTCAATGTCTTAGAATATGACAATTTGAGGAGTTTTCAAAGAAATAATCGGCTGCCTGGAAAAATAAATATTTCTTTTTTTATAACTTGGTGAAGCATAGAAGCTAATTTGTTGCTAAAATTTTAAAAATATGAACAGAAAAATCCACATAATTAGATGCTTAACAGTCTGGCATCAGTTCTGTTCCCACTAATGAATTATCTGACTGAGGACTCAATTAATAAAAAAATTAAAGGAGGATAATATAATTAATACTAATCGATATGGGTTTACAGAAAATAGATGCTGTCAAATGAACTTGTTTTTCTTCCTTTTAATGAGATTACAAATTTGATTGACTTCTAGAGCACATTTAACTTGCAACCACAGGGATGTTGATTACAATTATAACAATTAGCCAAAATGCTAAATGCATTAAATGGATCTAAAGCTATCTATTTGAACCTGAAATGGATGAAGAAGAGAGAATAATGACTAAACATGTAAATTCCTAATAGAGTTTCAGGTTCCAGTTCCTGCCCTGACATGAGTTTATATTCTCATCAATGAGAATATATAACATCACTGATGACAACGTTTGCAAGTGACTGAAAGATTGCGGGAAAACTGGTGAAGGGGAAAAAGGTACCATGATCTGGACTGTTGAACAGGCTGGATGGCAGCAAACAACTTATTAACAGAGGGAAAATTAATTTGTATATCTAAGAAGAAAATACATATCTTTTCCCTCTGAGACGGTGGAGTCTGCTCTGGAAAACAGTGACTCTGAGAGGCAATTGCTGGTCATAGGCGACAATCCACTAAGTATGAGCTTGAACTTGAAGGCAGAAGGGCAAGAGTGTCTTGTAGCTAAATAAACAAAAGGATATAATGTACTTATTCATAAAGGTCATGCTGCGTCTGTCATAGATGTGAAGCAATGGCAGGTGGAATATTATGCTCCTTTCTGATACGTCCCTTTCGAGAAAGTTGTTGGTGAACTGGGTAAAGTGATGTCACATCACTGGTGCCATGCCAAAGCATTGTCTGAAGCTTTGCAGAAAATGACCTGGGGGTCCTGGTGGACACCAAGTTGAACATGAGCCAACAATGTGCCCTTCCTACAAAGCTGGTAAAATGGTATCCTGGGCTGCATTAGGAGTGTTGGAAGCAGGTGGGAGGTGATCATTCTCCTCTCCTCAGCACTAGTGAGGCCACACCTGGAGTACTGTGTCCTTTTCTGGGCTCCTCAGTACAAGAGGGACATAGACGTACTGAAGAGAGTCCAATGAAGGGCCACTGAGATGACTGAAGGTCTGGAGCGTCCCTCAAATGCGGAAAGGCTGGGAGAGCTGGGACCGTTCAGCCTGGAGAAGAGAAGGCTCAGGGGGGATTTTATCAATGTATATAAACAGCTGACGGGAGGGTGCAAAGAGGATGGAGCCAGGCTCTTTTCAGTGGTGTCCAGTGCCAGACCAGAGGCCATGGGCACACACTGAAACATGGGAGGCTCCTTCTGAACATCAGGAAACACTTTTTTACCGTGAGGATGACTGAGCACGGGCACAGGTTGCCCAGGAAGGTTGTGGAGTCTCCATCCTTGGAGATATTCAAAAGCCATCTGGATGTGGTCCTGGTCAACTGGCTCTAGGCAACTTTGCTTGAGCCCCAAGAGGACCTCCAGAGTTCCCTTCCAACTTCAACCATTCTGTGATTCTGTTAACCCTTTTCCGTTCTCTGTATCACCTTCTGTATCACCTTGTTATTAAGATGAATAAATTGAGCTTCTTTTGTCTTTCATTATAGGGCAGATTGTGCTATACTTCATGTAATCACAGAAAACCAAGACCTTCTTCTACAAGGTACACTGCAGCTCATTCAACAGTTAATCCATGGAGATTTTCCGGCCCGTGTTCCGCAGGAGCATTTGCTGAGCAAACTGAGCAATTGCAGCTTTTGTTTCTATGAAGCTGTGACTGTCTCCCGCTTCCAGGTCTGTCTGTGGCTATTTCCACGACCTGCACAAGACAGACTGGCTGCTCTACTTCATACTAATTCCATATTCGGAGGATGCACAAATGGAAACCCCTAGGGAATGAGAGAAGCTGACCAAACAGGCATCACCCTTCATTTGCACAGGAGATCCTACATGGCATAAAGGGTTTTGACACAATGGGGAGCTTTGCCGAATGCTGTTCTTGCTGCTGCAACATTTTTTTTTGTCAGCCAAGCAGCTTTGTGATGTTCACGCCTCTAGGATGTGATCAGGTTCCTTTTAATTAATTGTGTGATGAGGACTGACGATTAAAAGGGAAGAAGGCAAGCCAGAATGGAGCTTCAGTAAAGAGACAGATCTGAGCCAAGGTCACGCACGTGGGAGCAATACAAGTAGGGCTGGGAGAGGGACCCTTTCTCCTGAATTCCAGTCCCTTCTCCAGGTTCCTTCTTTTATATCCCATGTGTTTTAAAAGATATTTCTGGATTTTGTTTTCACTGAAGTCTAACGGATTCATCATAAACTTAGAAACAACCCTAGTTATCAGAGATTAATAAAAAAAAGATTGAAACAAGGTTGGTCATTCAGGGAACTGTGAAACTGCTCTTGTGGTTTCAGCAAGTGATAAAACCCAGTCTCAGGCACCTGAAACAAAAGGGGCTGAAACTTTTAATTATCAAGTTGAAGAAAAAATGACCATGTTGAACTTCAGCAACGAAGACTAATGTTGGCAAAACGGAGTAGTGATTCTGTGAGCCTGTTTTTTAAGGAGCACTGTCGTTACGTATTTAGAACGGCATTCTGAAACTCCATAAACAAAGCTGATTATCAAAGTGCAGATGCTTGGAAGTTTTTGCAACATAGGTTCTCGTCTCGTAGCCAAATCAAATCATTAGGTGTTCATTTCAAAAGTGGGGGTGGGAGAAAGGCTTCAATTTGGATTTTCAGCTTTCTCATTTTGATACTGGAGAACAAAAGGTTTAATTTCAGAGCTGTTAAAATGATTCATTTACACTTGCTCATTCCTATGGCTTTTAGGTAGGAAACATTGATTTTTATTGTGCTTGTGGATTTATAATAATGAAAGCAACGATATACAGTTACCTTAGGATTACAATTCTAAATTGCATGTTTATATTAATATCATATTTTATCACTAGAATGAATATTGCGTGGAAGGCAGTGAGGATGCGGTTAACCTAATTCAAACAATTTGTGCCTAAATTTTTAGACTATATCTGAACTATGTGCCATGAGTCTAACTGGCACCGAACAGCTTTTATCTGTATTATTAAACTCAGTCTCTAAACCAGGGTGGTCACGTCTGATCTGGCTCCTGGGAACGGGGTCTGTTCTTTGCTGACCCTCAAGTCGTGCCTGGGAGCTGCCCGGAATTGCTGCTGTGAGAGCCACAACCATGTCAGGATCCTGCAAACGGTTGAGTCATAGGAAAGCTGAGGATCCAGCGATGTTCCTTGGCATCCTTTTATTTATTAAACTAAGGGAAGGGAAAGGGAAAGGGAAAGGGAAAGGGAAAGGAAGGGAAGGGAAGGGAAGGGAAGGGAAGGGAAGGGAAGGGAAGGGAAGGGAAGGGAAGGGAAGGGAAGGGAAGGGAAGGGAAGGGAAGGGAAGGGAAGGGAAGGGAAGGGAAGGGAAGGGAAGGGAAAGACTTTGACTCCCTTAAAACCACAGTTAATGAGAATTTTAATTTAGGACACCGGTATTACTTGGATTGAAGTCCCTGTTGGCACAGTGCAGTATAGGAGCAAACTGTAGAGAACGTACAGGGAATGGTTTGACTCTGGATATATTATAAGCAATTTTGGGAGCCTGAAGTTTGTTTCCCATATAGATATAGTTTCCTGACTTTGCTACATCTCCTTTCATGTACCCAGAATTTTTTTAACTCCCTACAGCGTTGCCTATGGTCATATTATGTGAGTGCCTGCTTCCAGAGAGCAAGCTAAGAGAGTAGAGGAAGAAAAAAGAAAGGGAGGGAGTGTGGTACTGGGGAAAAAATAATATTCTCAAATCAGATAACAGGCCAGGTCTTAATTTTTCTTCTCTTTCCTTAAAACTGATTAACTCTCTCCTGCCATGAAAATTAAATCCTGTACCTTGAGCATGGATAATTCACTCTACAGGCTATATCCTTAAATGTGCAGAGTGTATTTCCTTGTATAAATATAACTTAAACCTTGTTTTTCAGCCAAATCATATACAAACTGTTTGTATCCACATAAACATAGCTGAATTAAACAAATAAAAATGGAATTTCCTAACTTTCTGTCATATTAAACATTCAATAAAACTGAGACCTCCCTTTAATGGCTGCAGTTTGCCTGTTCTTGATTATGTGAGTATTTAAGCACAGTGGCTTTTGTTTGGGAATGGGAACAATAAAGAAATAAAAGAATATGCTTTACTCAGATGAACGAGCCAGTTCCAAATTTAAGTGTCAATATCCCAACTCGGGAACTGAAAGGTATCCTTATATGTTTAGTTTAAATTTTTTGAGGAAACAAGCTTAGCAACTTTTCTGTTTGTTTTGTTTGGCTTCTAGGAGGAAGCGGTTTTAGAAGGGATTAGTTCCCTTTCAAAAGGTGGCTGTGGAGAGGAAGGATAACCCCGCAGCTGTGACAGCAGCTCTTGGGACTCCCCAGACTCCCCTTTGTGCTACAAAGGATAAATCATCCAGTGGTAGATCGTGCATAAAGTCTTCTGTTTAACGTTGCATCACGTAACTCCTGCTTTTCCTGTCAATCGTGGAAAGCCATGAAGCTAGCACTCAGGATCCCCGTTCAAAGAGTAAAAGGAGCTTTGGATCCTAAGACAAGGAGACACAAGCCAGCAACATGGAGCAATCCAAGCTCATATGAAGGGACAGTAAGACATGAGCAAGGCCTTGAGCTCTCTGCTTTAGGGAGCCAAGAACTTCTTTGAAGTTCACTACCCTTGTCTTAAGTTGAGCACCTACATCAGATCAAAATAAAGATTAAGAGATAGTGGCATCAGAAAAAAGGCCTGAAACACTCTTCGTTCTTAACCTGGGAGATCTGGTTGTCATTTCTACTCCAAAGAGTTTGGAGTATGTAGAACATTTCTGAAGAGAGGATGCCCAAGCTGCATCTAGGCATTTGGTGAGGCATCTCATCATATTGCCTCAAGGTCCAGGTCCTTGTTGACATCATGTACCCAGGTTTCTTGTGAAAAAAAAAGGGATAAAACACCAAGACATGAGTAGGACACATAATTAAACTTGGGTACCAGAGCGTTCCTCATTATAGTAATACAGACAACACTTGGAGGGACTCCATTTTCTAAATAGCCCGCAGGCTGTGCAAGACTTGGCCTGGGAGAACTAGGTTGGGATTCCTGATCCCAGGCAGGTAAAGGAAGAACTGAGTATTCTTATCCCACCTCCCATTGTCTAAATTAGGCTAATTGCATCCTCACGGCTTTCTATGCAATATTTTTTCTAGTGACAGCATATGGCATTAATGTTAATATAAACTTGTCATTGCGTTTCTAATCCTATTGCAAGTGCAAAGGGAGAGAATTTGGTTTTTTTCTTCTAGCATGGGCAAAGTGATACTTGAACAGAGTCGTGTAAGGAGGATACTTCCACCAGAACTTAGGCAGAAACTTGCTTCACCGTATCAGAAAATCATCTAGGTAAGAAACATTGGCGTTGGGGGTGGACAAATGCCTGAAGATCAGTAATTGGGGAGCAGGGAGGAATAAGCTGGCATGGAAAAACTAAAGGTTGGATTTACAGGCAGTGAAACGCCTGAGTGCTGCTGTGAATGGAGACCTTTGTTCCATATAGTGTATTTCCCATTTAAAAAGGACTTCACAGGCTGTATCAGAGACTGGTGGCCAGGTGAGTACCACTGACAGACCAGTGACATCTGAGCTCATTTTTTATCATGATTAGACAAATCCAAAATTTTAATTGTTTCTCCAAATAGGAAATAGGGTTCTCCTCAACATGACTGTCTTTCAGACTGTGTCAGCGTGGGTTTACTGGCTATGAGTAGATATTTGTTATCACTAGCTCAAAACAAACTTTGATGTTTTGTGTCCTGCTGTTTCATTTGTACCTATCTTCTGCTTCATATTTGAGAATACTCTTATCCTAAAAAAATACCAAATTGATGAGCTGTTGTTTTAAAATTTCTTCTCTACCCACTTACTCTCTCCTTTTAAGTTTCCTCCTCTCTACAATTTTCCAACCATTTGATGATTTAACAATTGCTACCAAAAATAAACAACAGAGTGTCCTCTCTCTCAGCTGGAAATATTTACCAAGAGTATCTTCAGTGTCTCCTTGTGGTAAGGATTGGGATTTCCATGGGACTGTTTGTCCTAAACTCCTTGCTGTCATTCATCCCTTGGAATTCCTCACCATCCCAAGAGACCCACATGCAGACGGGAAAGACAGAGAGAAAACCTCAAAGCACAGGCAGCAGAAGTGCCCTCCCATAGAGTGACTAAACATCCTCAAGAATACTAGGAACTATTTACTAATGGGACTCAGGTCTTACTAGCAAAAAAGAGTCCAAAGCATTTCCTGAGTTTGCCAAACATCATTATAAACATGCTCTTAAAACTGGGAGAGAGACAGAGGCAACAAGCCAGCTGGTGGGGTTTCTGTTTGGTGACTCTTTGGTTGACGGTTCATTACTGAGTTTGTCTGGTGCGGAGCTTTTTGACTCTCCTCCTCTTGTACCAAAGGTCAGGAATCACAGGGAAGACCCTCTTAGCCTTCAGAAAGATGTTTCTGTCCCTTCTTCTCACAGGTGGGTAGCACTGATGGTTGAAATGGTCACACCAGCCCTTTGTAGCCTACCTGCTCCTACGTGTGGTTCTTAAGGTGTTTCAGAGCCCGTTCCAGGGAAGACGTTTCAGATATTGAGTTACTGCTTCTTCCCTGTCCTCCCTGGCCGCAAGCAGTGGTACGGGGAGGTTGGCAGCCCCAGGGCAGCGGGAGGTGGGTCCTGATGCCCAGGGGTGACTCCTTCACCCTGATCCTGGCTTTGGGAAGAGCCGGAAAGGGGCTGTGGCAAAGGGTGTCCCAGGGAGGTCACTAGTGATGGGAAAGCCCGCAAAATCTTCCCCCCAGGGTTACTAAATGTGACAAACTGTTTGGGCCTGTCCATAGGGGCTCAGCACATGTGGTTGAGCTTTCCTGGCTTGCTACAAACTTCTCCTGGCACCTGTGAGAGCAGGCAACATCGAGAAGGTTTGGTGATGTCCCTCCACGAAGAATGAGCACTGGTGGTTTGGGGAAAATATGAAATGATGGGGACAGACTTTTTAGTAGGGCCTGTAGCAATAGGACAAGGGATAATGGTTTTAAAATGAAAGAAGGTAGATCCAAACTAGATATAAGGAAGAAGTTTCTCACACTGAGGGTGGTGAAGCACTGGCACAGGTTGCCCAGAGAGATGGGAGATGCCCCATCCCTGGAAACATTCCAGGTCAGGCTGGACGGGGCTCTGGGCAACCTGATGTAGTTGAGGATGTCCCTGCTCATTGCAGGGGGTTGGACTAGATGGGCTTTAAAGGTCCCTTCCAACCCAAACTATTCTATGATTCTATGAAAAACTCTGGTTATGTCTGCAGATGTAATAGGGAAAGTAGATTTACCAGCAAACAAGATGGGAAGTTGGATTTATTTTAAGAGATGAGTCTTGGTATTATTCACACAGAAAAGGTATAAAATGCACACGGAATCAATGATTTTTGTAAATCCATGAATAAGCAGGCAGTAAATATTAAGCTACATGTTGACATACCTGCAACTTTACATGATTTTTTTTCCTTGTGAATTAAATTACAAAGAAACTTTTTAATAAAAAATACTGAACTCTGAAATACACGTGAGAACATATGGAAGAAAAGTATTAGGAAAAAAAGAGTTGGTTTGCAAGAAAAGCTACCAAACCCATCCAAAAAGCCTGGATTTTCAGTTAGAAATCTCAGGAACCTGGTTTTACACGTCAGCCCGCAGCCAGCAGCAGAGGGCGCTGAGATAAATGGATTTATTTTCAACTGCAGCCGACAGTACAGATTCGCTGGCAGCTGGATGCAGAGAGGTATGTACTTTATTATAGAGACCCACGCTGGATTTAAAAGGCAGAGCATGACTGAAAGTCCATTTCTGAAACAGGATCTTGACTGGGTGCAGGCAAAGTTAAAAAAAAAAAAATCCACAAAACATCGTATGAAACGAGAGGAGCAAAACTTGTTGAATTAAGATTGATTTATTTTTTTTTTCCTGAAGTCTCACCAAAGTGGCCATCACGGTGTCGCAGGGCCTCTCCCTCCCAGGGCTACTAACAGGGGTCTCGTTGAGATGATTTGGGTGTCTGACCCAGGCCGTGTGCTGCATTTAGAAGCGGAGGATAAAGGATTTATTCTAATTGTAAGACAGTTCAAACACTGCGTGGTCTGGTAAAAATTTAAAAAAAAAAATAATTTAAAAAAAAAATCCGTGTCAATAAGAAGCTGCGGCTTTGTGCTGACGGGGGACCGGCGGGCAGCAGCACCGTTTCCAGCAGGGGCAGGGCGGGCTGGGTGGCTCCCGGCTGCGGGGGGGCTGCAGGAGGGAACCCCCATCAGAGGGCGCCGCTGCCCCGCTCAACGCGGCGGCTCCCGGGCGGCGGGGCCAGCGCCCGGCCCTGCTGCGGGGGGCACCGGCCGCGCCGCACCTACGGGTCACCCCCCTTTATTTTTTTCCTTTTTTAAGCCAAAAAACCCAGTATAAAATACTCCTTTACAATTGCAGGCTGAGGCTGCGGTGCCTCTGCCCGCCTCACCGCTTAAAAAGCCGGGGCTTCCCTTCGAAAAGATTGTAAAATCATACCCCCAAACTGCCGAGAAACGGCTGGTTTCCCCCCTTCCCCTTCTTTTTCATTATTATTTTTTTTTTAGGTTTGAAAGTATAGCTTGTAATGGTCAGTTCTGACTCCGTATCTCGCATTTTGCACCCAGGGTTTATTGCACATAAAATTATATAAATTGGTGCAAGCCTTCCTCTTTGAAACGGCTGGTGGAGGCTTAGGGAAGCTGCGGGGGTGGGGGTGCAAAAACAAGCCCACAAAAATGCGAAGAACTTTTGTTCGGTTTGATTTTTCTAAATGGTCACTTGAGACACGTTTGTCACGTTCTGCAAGTGCGAGCGAAACGTAATAATGATAGGACTTGAAAGAAGAATTCGCCGTTTGTACCGTTCTGATAGCAGAGAACCAGTGGTCGTCAAATCCATTTTAGCATATTTAATTCAGGGTGCCGCGAAACTGTAAAGCATTAGCTGTCACGAAGCACATTCGCTCTGCCCTGTGCCGGCCTTCCAGGCCATGACTCAAAGACTTTAACAAAAGTGATGGCAAACTGTGGCTTGACGAGCCTGGCATTTTCCTAAGGGGGCCATTCAGATCTATAGGTGCGTGAGGGCGGGTGCGGGGTGGCTGCGTGGGTATCTCTGCACATCCCTATGCGAACACCATACAGCCCTTCTCCTTTTTTTTTTTTTTTTCAGCATTTTTTACACTATTGCTTCGGTTGAAATGGGCTGTCCAACCCACTCAGGGATGTGCCCTTTTCTCCTCCTCCTCCTCCTCCTCCTCCTCCGTGCAGCGGTGGCTGCGCTGAGGAAAAAAAAAAAACCTCCGATCTGCTTTAACAACTTCCAGCAAGACCCTCGTCCGGCTCCTGTTGGAGTATCTGGCTGTTATTTCTCTCCTGCCTTCTGAGGGTTGAGTTTTTAGAAGAAGATGTACAGTTAGAAAAGGGGAGGGGGCGGGGGGGGCTGTAGAGGCTGAGGGAAAAAGGGAGGAATTGATACTTTCTGCTTTCATTTGAGGCCAAAGCGAACAAAAAAAGAAAAAGCCCACCCTTCCCACCAGCCAACCAAACACCACCAGAAGTGTCTCCTGGTGAAGTTCTCCTCGTTTTCGAGATCACATAGATATAAAAGCGTCTTTACCTGTAAGATCTTTGAAAGTACAAAGGACACTATGCACTTTCCCATAGGATCCCATGCAGAATAACAAAGATTTACAGGAACCTTATAGACAGAGCTTGTAATTTCCAGAGACGGGACCTTGAATTTCGAAACACCTTCTGTCTCTCGGTCCCTCTGCCTCTGTGTCTCTCTTTTTTCCCTTTTTTTCTCCCCCCTCCTGGTGCACCAGCCCACTGCAAAGCTCGATTGTTTCCTTTCAAAGGCAGAGATGGGCTCTGCTCGCCTGCAGAATAGGTCGCCTCTTTGCAGCACAACGTGTTAAAAAAAAAAAAAAAAAAAAAGGAAAAAAAAAAGGAAGAAAAAAAAAAAAAAAAAAGAAGAACGGACAATACGAAGGAAGGTTTGCCTGGGGGGGATTAAAAAAAAAAATATAAAGGTTAAAAATGGTCCAACTCCTCCTCTCCCCTTCCAAACCGAGGGCTACCCGGGAAAGGCACAAATCCAACTCTGGTTTTAATCGTTTTCAGAAAGTAGCTGATCGCTATTCAAACGTGTGCAGGGAAGGGGCTGCTAAACTCCTTTTTTTTTCCCTTTCTTTCTTTCTTTTTTTCCCCGAGAAAGTATTTCCAAGTTCTAAAATACACGGTCCAAGCCTGAAGTGAAAGGCTTTCCAATGACGATCCGTGATCTAAATGTGCTCCTTTTGGCTTTGCTCGGTGAGCCGCTGGTTCGGTGCTTTACTGCGTCCGAGGGGATAATTCCCGGACATGTAAATAAAAGCATATTGCGTGTGGGGAAAAGCATAATATCGCGTTGTAAAGGACGCATCGCCCAGTGCAGGGGCAACGTATTCTTTATTTTAATATAAATAGGATCAAAAAAACCCTCATTAATGTCTCCATTCTGTCTGTCTATCCATCTATGTATCTATCTATCTATCCATCTGCTAAAACAGTGGATATATGCACTACATAATACACATATTTGATCGCTGTATATCCACATATATATGTGTAGGTGTATAAATCTATACACAAACATGCATTTCTATACACTCCTATATAAATTGATCAGGTTTGTATGTATACGTGCACATGTAACGTGTAGCATACATGTGCCTACATGGGCAAGAATAGATCTAATTTACATATATAAATGTGCCCATTTATATATGTCTGCCCATGGAAAAAGTTGTATGTTCGAGATATATGTGTGTATATGCGCGTGTATATGTACGCCTGTGTATGTGCAACTGCGTGTATGTATATATCTTTATATGCCTGCATATAAGGCTAAGTCTATATATGTGTGTATAGGTGTATATATAGTCACATATATGTCTGTAGATATATGTAACTATGTAACAGATAATGTTTTTTACTATCCGACTGCGGTCGACTTCGGCAGCCTATTGTTTCAGACAACAGATATAAGTTGCGATGGAAGAGGAACGTCGGATTTGGTGTCTGTCCCCCATTTCCAATTATAGATGGATCATTACAGACAGAGAAGTACTGAGAATCCAGACATCTGCTCTTCACATGAATGCACTCACCTCCTAGAGAACAGCCTGCCATCATGCTCTGGAAACTGGTTGAAAATGTCAAGTATGAAGATATCTATGAGGTGAGTATATACTATGCATACGAGTAAGAGAGTAGATGTATATTTAAATATACATCTAGTATCTAGATACAGGCATGACGATATAATACAGATATAGCTCTACATATGGGCAGATAGAGAGACGCATACACCAACACACACAAGTATAGAGACGGGAAACCAAGACTATATGCTTAAATGCTTATTTATTTGCATATTTGTATTCAGCATGCCAAGTCCTAAACTTTTTTTTTCCTTTCTTTCTTTTCATGGAAAAGCTGTTTGATGCGATTTAAGACATCAAAGAAATGATCTGGGGGTTGGAATGAGGCAACTTAAAGGCAAGAGTTTGATTGTTTAGACCTCGAATTAAATATAATTCGATTAAATATGGACAAATGTCGAGGGGGAAAAAAAAGCTGAAAATAGAAGAGAAACACAATCTGGTATTCAGGGACTGGATACATTTCTTTCTTTTCTTTCTTTCTTTTATTTTTTATTTTGCAATTCCAAGCTAAGCTCAACCTGAATTTGGATATTTTTTTTCTTTTTCTTGTTTTCACAATAGGATACGGGGTTTTTTACGACTTTTTATACCTATATGCCAACAGATAAGCTGTATATGTATCCATATACTCGCATTAATTAAGCGGCACATACATTCTTGCACGTATGTAAGTACACACACCCGAATAGATACATTCAAAGGCAGCTCCGCATAGTCCGCGGACGCGCAAAGTTGTGTGCTTTATTCAGACCTCCTCGTTATTTTTGAGGTCAAAAAGCAGACCGAGAGAAAAAAAAAAAAAAAAAAAAAAAAATATCACAGCTCAGACACCGCGAAACCTTCCTTAATTTTGCACGGTTTCCCGACCCGGATATTTCCCAAACGGGCTCCGCGAATGCATTTCTTGTAAGTTCACCATCGTGTTGGATTTGCTCCGAAACGGGGGGAAAAAAAAAGATGTGTAAGGAAAGGCGCTCTGCGAAATTATATTTTAATATTTTTTTTAATTTATTTTTTTTAATTTTGGGGAGGCATTTATTTGCACCGCGATCGTGGGGAGTGGGAGATTTGCAGAAGGATGCGATCCGCCAGCTCCAGCGTGGGGGGCTGAGCCGTGGGGAGGCGGCCGGGCAGGGGCTGGGGACCGGGCAGGGACCGGGCAGGGGCTGGGTAGGGGCCGGTTACGGGGCAGGGGCTGGGCAGGGGCTGGGGACCGGGCAGGGGCTGGGTAGGGGCCGGTTATCGGGCAGGGGCCGGGTACCGGGCAGGGGCTGAGTGGCGGGCAGGGGCCGGGCAGGGGCCGGGCGGCCGGGAGCGCACCCCGGGGAAGCGCCGTCGGGGCCGCGCCGGTCCCAGCCCCGTCGCGCCGCCCGCAGCCCTCCCTCCCCTCCGGGAGCGCGTTCGCACTTACAGCGGGGAAAACTCCCGAGAAAAGCGGAGAAAGAGGCAGAGGAGGGCACAGCTCCGGCTTTGGGCGGCCGGAGGAAGGAGGGGACGGAGGGAAGCGGGAGGCTCTCCGCCGGCCGCCCGGCGGGAACGTCTCCGCTCCCAAAAGCTGCCGTCAGGCTAATTATCAACTGGCAAACCCCAGCACAGGCAGAACGAGCACAGCCCGGCGGGGGTGTGCGTGTGTCTGTGTGTCTGTGTGTCCCGCCGGCGATCCCCAGCCCGCTGAGCCCTCGCTGCTTGGCCCTCCCGTCCCCAGGCACAGCCCGGCCATTGTCTCTGCCCGCAGCAGCAGGGACAGAGCATCCCCCCGCCCTGCCCAGCCGGGTGGCGGAATGCCGGGGGGGTTATTTTATTTTATTTTATTTTCCCCATCCTCATTTTGAAGGGGATTTTGAAGCCCCTGTGCATTTTACGGACACTCGTGTTTCTCGATTGCCGTGGGAGAGAAGCGGGGTTGGGGGAGCGGTTGGGTGGGATTTGGCTGCGGGCGGGGTGTACCCTCACTTGGGGCTGCGCTCCAAGTCCCTTTATAACGTGTAGCCTTCAAACAAATTAAAAAAAAAAAAAAGAAAAAAAAAAATAAAAAATTGAAAATAAAAAAAAGGAAAAGAACAAAAAGGAAAAGAAAAAAGAAAAGAAAAAAGAAAAGAAAAAAAAAAGAAAAAATATTGTTGATTTTTTTAAGAGCTGAAGCCCCTCAGATTTATCTTTAAAAAAAAAAAGTGTTTCTCTCTCCTCTTTCCGATTTATAATTAACACCACGATGGTAGGGGCGTCTCAGCCCCTTCAGCTGAATCTGTTCTTAAAACAAAAGTGCGGTTGTGCGGGGGGGCTGCTCTGGGAAGTGTGAGTCTATTTAGGAAGGAACGTAAGTTGAACTTTAACAGAAATGGCAGACAGTCCAGTTGAACGGGTTCCTGCAACATCAAAAAGGTTTTATATCGCCCCTGGCTTTGCCTCGAAACTATAAATTTACTATCCTTTAAAATGCACCGCATACATTTTACATTTGGGTGAAAATCGGGATATCTATGTACATTTTTTTTTTTTTTCATATCGGGCGGGAGGAAGAGGATTCCGAAAAAAAAGTGGAGCCCAACTTAACGCAGATTCAAGTATTTATTTGGCTATTACGAATAAATACGATCTGTAACATGCACCAGAAGGGCTTAATCTCCCCTGTAAATATTATAGTGACTGCACATTTCTTCTTCTATTTCTTTAAAAAAAAAAAAAAAAAAGGGAAAGGATTAGAAAAGCCTCTTTTTCCTCATTATTGTTAAAAAAAAAAAAAAATAGAAGAACAAAGGCACCAAAGGCAATCAATTCCTCGTATTAGGAATGTATAATTAAATGTAAAAAAAAAAAAAAAGGAAATATGTTTTTTTTTTCTTCTTCTTCGCCTCCAGCGTTGCTTCCTCTCACTTCCTCGCTCCAGCTCCGCAGCGGCTCCTTTCCGCATCTTCCTCCGCTCGAGTTCCTTGAAGTTCTGCCTCTTCCTCGCGAAACTTTTTCCCCCCTCTCCCTCTCCCCAAACTCTGCCTCTGCCGGCCCCCCTCGTCTGATTACATCTAGTAATTCTCCACTGAATGAACGTCATTTACAATAGTAGGGGAGCTCTCGAGCTGGCTGCCAGCTTCACGCTCCATTTGGTCCTGCATTCTCCCTTTAAAGTAGTCGTGTAATATTAATAGTCATGAATATCAATTATTATGAGGCGGTGTAGAGAAGGAAAGGGAGGAAGGGGTAGCGGAGCAGTCTGAGCCTAGCCTTGGGTTGAAGAGGATTGTATTTGGGAGCTCAAAGGGAAAAAAAAAAAAAAAAAGGAGGAAAAAAAAAGAAAAAAAAAAAACAGAGAGGGAGGGGTAAATCATATATGTAGATCGAGGTTTCCAGGCTCGGTTTTGGGGGCATTGGTTTTTTTTTTTTTTTTTTTTTTTACTTCTTTTTTTTTTTTTTTTTGATGGATAGACTTCGAAATATCTCAAGCTGTTCTCCTGTGTCCAACACGTCCCTTTGCAGATCTCCTTGATATTTTTCCCTCCATTTATTAGTATTATCACCATTATTTTATTTTTAGCTATTACAGGACTTTTTTTATTTCCAGATGTTAGTCCACACCTATTCCGCCATGGTGAGTTTGGATCCATGTTGTACTAGAATTGCATGTTCTCTCTCTCTCTCTCGATCTGTTGTCTCTCTCTCTCCCTCTCTCTCTCTTTTTAAACGCCTTTGGCTTGGTAATTTAGCACAATAATTGGAGGAGGCTTGCAGCTGCTTCTCCCTTTTTGCATTGTGTGTTCGCGATTTGAGCTAGGGGGAGTTTCGGGGGGAGAACAGGGGAAAAAAGTTTATTTTTTTCCCTTTTTTTTTTTTTTTTTTTTAAACCATGTGTGCCATTGCTTGTGGGGGTTTGAGCTACACTTTGTGGAATAGATATTTTTCTTGTTTACTTTTAGCCTCGCAGCTTCAGCGCGATGGAGTTGGACAAAACTCCTCTCCCACCTTTTTCCTGAAGCCTCCACACGCTCCCCCCCCCCCCCCGTCCCCCCACACACCCCAAAGACTTTTCATTACAATTAACCCCCACCCCATTCTCCGGAATATAATACTGGAAAAGGAGACAAAAGACACTGGAAGTAGCTGCAGAAATCATAACGACTGGATTTGTTCAATACCCATGTTTCATTTTTACTTTATTTGATTTTTTCTTTTTTTAAGGGGCGGACTCTCTTTATACAAAGAGCCCCCGTGATTTTTATTTTGGTTTTGTTTGGGGTTTTTTTTTTCCCAAGTCCATTCTCGGACACCTTCTGTCCTCGGAGTCCTCCGAGAAGTGCAACTTTCCTTTTGGTCCTTTCCACGTGAAGATGGGTTGGTGATTTTGAGTTTCAGGACTTCAGCAGAGGGAATAAACAGATGTTTGGAAACTTTAGGCAGGACAAGGGGCGGGTTGTTTGGAAGGATGGGTGGTTTGGGGGTTCTTAATTTTTTTATTTTCTTTGTCTCTTTCTTTTGCCTTTGGTTTTATTTGGGGGGCTGCTGGAGGGGGAATGGCGTTGCTGGACTGAGGTCGCAGATCATACACGCATACGGAGCAGCAGTCCTACATTTTTAATTATGACATTTAGCATTTCTCCCTCCCTCCCCCCCTTCGTGATAGTTATTGGGAATAGAGACGATCCGGGTGCGAAAGGCTGGAGCATTTCGACTCCGCAGCAGGCGAGGGGGGCACATCCGAGCACTAGTTTACGACCGTGCACATTTTTATTTTATTTTATTTTGGGGTGGGTTTGTGCTCTTTTTACTATTTTTTTTTTTCCTAAAAGCTCCTCTTTTTTGTTGTTGTTTCTGTTTCATTCCGCCTGTAGGACCGGCATGATGGAGTGCCCAGCCACAGTTCCAGGCTGTCCCAGCTGGGATCCGTCTCCCAGGGACCCTACTCCAGCGCTCCTCCGCTCTCTCACACCCCGTCCTCGGATTTCCAGCCGCCTTATTTCCCACCCCCCTACCAGCCTCTTCCTTACCACCAAAGCCAGGACCCTTACTCCCATGTCAATGACCCCTACTCCCTAAACCCCTTGCACCAACCCCAGCAGCACCCCTGGGGACAGAGGCAGAGGCAAGAGGTGGGATCAGAAACGGGGTCACTGCTGCCACAGCCTCGGGCCGCCCTGCCCCAGCTCTCGGGACTGGACCCCAGGCGGGACTACCACTCCGTACGGAGGCCAGATGTCCTTCTGCACTCAGCTCACCATGGCCTTGACTCCGGCATGGGGGACAGCCTTTCCCTGCACGGCATCGGACACCCAGGGATGGAGGAGGTCCAGGTAAGGCACCGCGTTCCTTTCTCCTGGGCAATGCAGATGCCTGCCAGGCTGGAGCCCCCATCCCTCGGCTAGAAATGATCACCCAGGGGGTTCCAGCGCTATTGGTGTGGGCTACCATCCTTTTTCCACACTGGGCTTATCGTTGTGATACTCCCCCCCCGCCTTCTCTCTCTCTTTTTTTTTTTTTAAAAAGAATTTATTTCATCGCTGTCACCCACAGGCTCTGCTTTGTAAACCCTCCCCTACATGGCAAGCCAGCAGAGCGCAGGGGGAAGGCAGACATGCTGCTCTAAATATTCCACGTGTTTCAAAAACTGGCAGAGTTTAAGCCTGGCTTTTCAAATTCCACTTATTTCCCATGCAATCTCAGCTCTTCCCTCCCCCTCCCCCCCCAACCAATTTCCTGCAGTTCAGGGATTTCGATGAAACTGTCAAATTACTACATTTTTCATCCGTGAGGGAGGAAAAATATAAACAAAACCCAAACTAAAAGCAATAACCGGTGATCAGGAACAAGCCACCCCCCCTTTCCTTTTCTTTTTTAAGTATAGGATAGCACTGATTTTAAATAGCTTTATTCCCTCTTTTGGGTAACAAAGGGGTTTCATCCGGCTCCAACCACGGTATTTCCCAGCCTTCTCCCATCCCACGCGAAACTCTTCACCACGTGTTATTTCCTAAAGCCAGAAAGGCCTGTAAGAGCTTCGGGGCTGGGGGGGTCGCACCTTGCTGGAGCGGGGCAGGGGCAACCGGTGGGGACCCCCAAGCCGGAGCCTCCAGGGGCCAGGTCTTAAACGAGGCTTTACTAGTCGGGATCTGGGGGCTCCCCTCCATGCCTTCTTCTTGCCCCAATTTATATATCATATATATATATATATATTTTAGACTTGGGATGAATAATGGTGTGGACCACTGGATGACATACGGACTTCAAAGTTACAGAAAGGGAAAAAGCAGAAAAGAGGAGGCTGAGAAGGGGAAAAATAGCCGTGAAAAAGGATCCCGCTGCTCATTACAGGACTGAGCGGCGGAGAAGCGGGGGGGCTGCGTTGCATTGGCCTGGGGCTCCTCTTAGGGCTCACGGGAACATCGAGCTTTGCTGGGGCGAGTTGCTTTAGGAACAGAAAGGGGGTTTTATTGTGTTGGATTTGCTCCTGTCTCCGAGCTCAGTGGCCGTCGGGTCGCTGGTTTCTGCGGGTTTCCAAGCCGGGTTGGAGACCTGGGGGGCAGCCCCTGGCCCCCACGGACGCGATGCGCAGGTCTCGTCTCGCAGTCCCGGCTCAGACCGAGTGGCTGGCGGGTCAAGGCGAGCTGTACCTCTGGGAATGCAGAAAGGGGATCGCTCTCCCTCTTTCTCTCTACAACCGATAGACGTTAAGTACTGTTTGTGCTTTGGTATTTACACTTTCCCCCAAGAAAAGCCGGTAATTGTTTGCTGTTGTGAGAAAGAAAGAGAGAGGGGAGGGAAGGAAAGGGAAAGAGATGAAAAAGAGAAAAGGCAGAGAGAGCGAAAGGAGGGAGAAAGAAAAGGAAGAAAAGACAGAGAAAGAAGAGAGGGAAAGGAGGAAAAAAGAGAAGGGAGACAGAAAGGAGGAAAAAGAAAAGGGGGGGGGGGGGAGAAAGGGAGAGAGAAAGAAAAGTCCTGTTCAGATCATATAAAGCAGCTCTCCCTCCCTTTTCCAATAAAAGAGCCCTTCTGCGGGCAGGGCACAGCACCCGTGGAAAGTGCCTCCCCCCGCCGGCCCCGAGCGCAGCCGTGAGCCCCGCGGCCACCCGCGACCCGCTCGCCGGGGCCGGGGCCGGGGCCGGGCCGGGGCAGACGAGGCTGTGGGCCAGCAGGGCTGGGGTTCTTCTTTTGGGGTGCTGAGGGCAGGGGAAATGAAACAGGCCCTTTATTTCTAAAAGTTGGGTCTCAGGCTGGGGGAGGAGGGGGAGAGGGAGAGGGAGAGGAGGGGATCCCGGGGAGAAACACGTGAAGGAAGAAGTGTCCAACTGCAAGTTAGCATAGGCAGGAGGGAAAGCAGCCCAGTACGCGCTCCTACCGCTCAGCATTTTCTATTCTTGTCCTCCCACTAGTGACAGATGAGGTTGGGCAGTTTTCCACCCCGATTTTTAATATTGCATTTATTCTAGATATAAGGAATCCGTTCTAGCTACAGGGATTCCTATTTAGGCGACATACACTTACTATCCTAGAGAGAATTTCCAGAAAGGGTCCCAAATAGTGGGGTTTTTTTCTCTTTTTTGGTAGTCCAAAAAGTTGAACCGCTATCTAGTGTATAGTTGGATAAAGACGTGACTTTTTGCTTCGGCTTATGCCTGTCTGATCCAATACGTGCCATGAGAATGGGCTGGGCTGGCAAGGGAGAACGAGAGAGAGGGAAGGAGTGCGTGACAGAAAGGAACAGTGGTTATTTTATAACCCCCAAATCCCGGCCATGTGGGAGCCATTGTCCAGGGCCAGAATTAAGTGATTGTAACACGATCGCGCTCTGTTATTGTAAACAGGACGTTTTGTATTGCTATTGCTGCCCCTTTCGAGAGGAATTTTCAATCTGCGATTTACAGCCCTCAGACAGGGAACAGAGAAGCCAAGACCTCCTTATTGAAAACAAATTTGCATCATCTAATAGGGGCTCTGAAAAACACCATTGCAACCCCAGATTTATATCCTCCCCCTCCCCGGCTACGCAAAAGTAGGGTTTTACTAGTAAAAAATAGGATAAAGAAAATATACAAGGGGGAATCTGGAGTCTTTAGACTCTTTAAGGGGAAATAAAAAGCTCAGTCGTCGAGGTTTTTCCTCAGATATATCCCTGGGTGTTGAATAAGGTGTAGATATACGATATACAGGAAGCTCTGGGTTATGAGGTTATTGGAGGAGGGGAGGGAGGGGAATCTTCCTCCCTAGATTTTCTAAGTGTATCTGGAAACTCATCACCTTTCCCCTCCCTGCCCACACACCTCCACCCCTCCTCCTCCTCCTCCTCCTCCTCCCTCTCCCTGCCGTCCCCGCTCCTATGTGCCAGCTAGAGACACGGAAAGTTAAGTCGCACCAAAACACCCAAGTCTCTTATAAAGTAACCCCTGGTATCACTTTTAACTAAAGAAGTCTAGTAATTAAAAGTCTGAGTTGTTTTTCCACGTTTCCGCATGCAGTCCTAATTAAATCTTTACGATCCTCTCTGTGACTATTAACTGCCAGCATGCTGAGCGAATATCCTGTACAAAAACCCAGCAGGAGGGCGTAATTAGATAGAAAATCAGACAGGAGTCTTCTCATTAACTACAACAACTAACCCACGTTGCTGATGGAGCGAGCGGAGGGCACGCACACACATAAAGCGTGTGCACAACCGGCTACTCCAGAGATAAGGTGAGATAAGGAGGGGGGAAAAAGTCCCCAATAAAGAAAAGGAAAGACGGTGTTTCATATTTACCTCCAATTCTGCGCCGTGGAGGTGCGCCACGATGCGCTCCAGCAGGATTTGCTCATCATCCCTCTTCGGGAGCTGCTCAGGGAAAGGAGGGAAGACTTTGTAATTTTATTTTGTGCCCTTTAGGTATGTAGCCTATTGATTATGAGAGAGAGAGAGAGACACAGCCATGCACAAACACATAACATAAGGAACCCCTCTCCGTGGGTGTGCGCGCTCGTTTGAGTGTGGATTCAAGGAAAATGAAAGGAAAGATCTCATAGAAAATATTGTTCCGTCACATTTTGGGGAGATGTAATTTTCTCCTAAATCATATTCCATCTTGAATGTCTCTGCTGAGCAGAGAGAGAGCCGGAGATAAGGGCTGGAGCCGGAGAAGCTCAGCCTCTCGGTGTAGTAAAGATAAAGTTAAAATAATAGCGAAGAAAATCACTGCTTTGCTGCAAAGATGTTTTCCTTATCGGGGAGGGGAAAAAAAAAAAAAAAAAAAAAGTCACAACTCCCCAAATATGCAATAACCCGGAAAAAAAACCCCAAACCCTAAATAGTAATGAGAAAAATAAAATAATGAAGCCAAGAAACCCACAGGTCCTCCCTCTCTGAAACCCAGAATTTACCCTAAAACGGAACCTCCGGCAATTCTGCAATAAATTGCTTTTATGCCCCCTCTTCTCGAGGATTTTGCCGAGCCGAGCGCAGGTTCAGCCCTCGGTTTTGGTCGGTCGGTTGGTTTTGTGTGTCCCGCTTTGGCGTTGGGAACTGAACCCCAGCGTTTGCTCTGTCCTCTCGGCCCCTCTTTGTTCTCTGCCCTGCTGAAGAAGTTAATGCCATAATAACAGGTGTGCTCCCGGGCGGGCTGGAAAGACAGGGGAAAAAGGGAAAAAAAGGGAAAAAAGGCTTTGAAAGGGAGACCGGGAGACTTTTTTCGAAGTAATTAATTTAATAGTTCATACTTTTGATAATGTATATTCCCTCCCCCCCTCCCGTCCCCGCTCATTCAGGGCATGGAAGCAACCTCGGAGCTGTAAATCTCTTTCTGCTTGTACCCTATACGATGTGGGCGTTGCGCCGCTCTCCGAATTGCTCAGGCTTTAATTAAAAGTCCATAATGTAAACTATTATATATAAAAAGTAAATGGCCCTTGAATTATTAAGATGTAGCAGGGTTACACAAACAAACAAAACAAAAAAAAGGGGGGGGGGAGAGGGAGGGGGAGGAAAGGGGAGGGAGAATTTAAGTTGTCCTTAATCGTGCTCATTTATGTCGTGCAATAGATCTTGCAGATGTTGCCAAATTGCCAGATTTTCAAAGGAAGAAATATAAAGCTTTATCGAATGCAAAGAAGTCTCTGTGATATCTATGTTTTATAAGATAACAAAACCAGTATTGCACCCATATGCTTCACACCTCTCTCTTTTTTCCTTTCCTTTCTTTTTTTTTTTTTTTTTTATTATTATTAGAATACTATATCATTTGTAAGAATTTCATTTCCTTGTCGATTTGGGGGAATAATAATAACAATAATAATAGTTTAAAAAAAAAATTCCCTCCTCCCCTAGTGAATTAATATAAATGGAAATAACAGCAACTCCAGTTTGGAATGACATGATTTATGTACGCGATTCTTTAATATCCAGTCAATTTGAATAGTGATGTTTTTATATCCACAGTCAGTTGAAGATGCCAATAACAGCGGTATGAACTTATTGGACCAGTCTGTCATTAAAAAAGGTATGGATTATTCCAACAAGCTAGACAAACTTTTACTGTGTAGCAATATCTTCATGATATATTTTGACTTTGGGGCAATTAATTCATGCGGGAAGCAGGCACACATGGCAGATTGAGTGGAGGGAAAAGGAGAGATGCGAAAGGAAAAGTTGATCTCCCCCCTCCCCTGTCCTTCCGAGGGTGTAATTACACAAATGCTCTCGAATGGAGCCCCCCCCCCCATGCTCAGATGCAGCTTCCACGGGCCTCCTCCTCTTCCTCCCTCCGGTCCTCGGTGGGGACCCCTTGGCTTTTACTGGGGGAAGGGGGTTGATTCCCTTTGGGGCTTAAATGCATTTCCCAGGCGAATCAAGCACGAAGGGGAGAGGAGGAGATGCCTGTGGAAAGGCAGCCCCGACCTCCTTCCCCCCTCCCCTAAGAACCCCCCCTTCCCCATGCCCATTTTTTAAATCTTTCTACATATGCGCCCATGATTTAGTGTAACTGCAGAACCACCCCATACTGTTAAAGGGAATGTGATATTAACAAATGTTTGCAGTCTCTTGTACAGCTGTAAGCAAAATAATTAACTAATTAAACTAATTAAATGTAATTACAATAACTCATTTCGGGCGTATTGCAGCTGCTTAATTTTTTTACGTTTCTCTGACAGTCACTCGGAGATGCTTGGCGATTAGTGTTGTGTTATGCTGATAGACATTAAACAGATCACACACTGCAAATGCAGGGAAAGCTATCTTTAATTATCTAAGGAGTTTCTCTTTCTAGATTCAATTTTAAGTACCAGAGATGAGCCTTAGAAATGCTGTCCCTTCTGCTTACTATCAACAGCACTTATCTCCAGGACCTTATTATTTGTCAAACGCGCACAAATGCTTTAATAGAGCTGATCCTCTAGAATGTAAAGCAAAATAACAGGGAGGGTGTTTATTTAAAATGTGTTCAAGGCAGCATGGGGTCCTTCCGTGTATTTATTGGTTTTTAATTTAAATCCTCACGTACAGTCTCTCTCACACCCCCCCACACGATCAAGGTCTAGTTATTTGAGGGGGGACAGATGAAAACTTGAAGAGCGTTTGGCACGAATCTTTATGGCCACCGGTTGAAAAGTCGAAGGTGGTTTTGAGAAACAGAAAATTACTTACTTTTTTTAAAAAAAAAAAAAAAAAAAAAAAAAAGGTTGTTCCTCCTGTTTTAGTTCGGTTTGACTGTTTAGCAGGTTTCGTGCCCAGGGTCTGTAACCTGATGGCTTTGGGTTGTATTTTTCTCCTTTTTCCCTCGCTCTCCTCCCCTCCCCGCCCCCGCTTGACACCTCACACACGATGTTTCCCCTTGGGAGTATTTGATTAATTGGTGCTTGATTTGTGGTCGAGAGATTTCTTTCTAACGCTGTTTCGTGCTCGCGTTCTCCTTTCGCAATCTGTTTTGTTGGGGTTTTTTGTTCGCAGAACACTTTCTGTTGGTCGCCCAGTCCAAACCGCTCTTTTTTTACCCCCTCTCTCTGTCTCTCCCCCCTTCAAACGACAAGGACAGCAGAGACATTTAATGTGCGTGCTGAGCCGTACAGCTAGATAGCGAGTAGCACTAAAATGTGAATTTTGGTAATTCTAGGTATAGGTTGGGGTGTGCTCATTGTGCACGGGCATGGCAACGGCCCCAGGTCGAGCAGTTGCCGGACACACGGTCCCATGGAGGTGGGATTACATGTGCCTATTTGCAGCCAGAAGATGAGACACCCGGAGTTTATCCCTGCTGAACGGGATACACTGGAAATTAGGTTACCGAAAAAGATCCCGAGGTTCATCTGCAGCTATTTTAAAGCCACTGTAGGAGTAATTTTCTTCCTTAGAAGTAATGCTGAGCTCTAAGAAACTTTCCAGCGGAAAGGAATATTGGGAGCTCGGATTCTTTTTGCACAGGGAGTTTTCCTGGGTGCGGAGGAAGAGAAATGGGTAATAAGGGGTCGGTCACATTCGTGGCAGACAGTATTTAATCCAGACTAGAGAAGGAGCAACACAGAGAGGGTTCGGTATCAATTTCGCTTTGTTCCCTGCAGTTTGTAGCTGTGAGGGTGTACTTTGAAGTAAAAATAAGTTACTTAAACTCTGTGAGTCGTTATTGCAGGCGGATAGGATAGACAGACAGACAGACAGACGGACAGGTATTGATGGCTTTTTGTGCAGTGGAGCACTCCCCGTGATAAATATTTGCTAGACGAGGGTTGGAGGGGGGCTACTCCACCCAAGTTTAGTGCTTAAAATGCTTTAATGACAACGTAGTGGGAAAAGTAGGATGTGGGTTTGAAGTCTAAACTTAATTATATCATCCAGACCGTAAGTGTCTGATTCTTTCTGCTCTTTGAGGCCTGCAGAGGGAATTATCTGTCTATCCAAAAGGATTGCCAAAAATATTAAGGAAATTATACAGGGATTCATCCACGGCTATCGATTTATCTCGCGTATCGATCCCGCACCAGAGATGACACATACACCCTCCCCTGTTATGTTTGCGATCTGAGCTTACTTGACATTTCTGAAGTAATTTAGTTAAGAGGAAATGAGTTGTTCCCAGTAGAGAGAGCAAACGAGTGGAGTGAAGGTAGCCAGCGTGATAAATGGCTCTTTCATTTGGAGATCTCCAGAGCTCGTTTAAGGCTAATTTTCTGTATTAGCCCCCTTTGAGCTATTAATGCAATAGGCAGGGACCGTGGCCCCTCGTCTCTTAGCTGCCCCATTAGAGCGAGCATTAAGCTCCCAAGCCTGAACTCCACTGTGGTGGTGGCGGTGGAATAATGAAAGGTGCTTTTTAAACTCTCCTAATCTAAAGTGGCAGAGGGTGGTTAATACGATTTGAAGGGGGCTGGTCAATGAACAATCAATAAACTAATAATGAGAAGGATGCGGTACATTAACAGTCTAAAAATCCAACGAGACATTAAAAAATCATCGTTAACTCCTACTTCCATTAAGATTTGGGTGGTGGAAGTGGGAGGGAGGGAGCCAGATAAATCATCGAGATGATAATAATCACCAAGAGCATTAATACCAGCTTTAACTCGGCTTTAAGAGCTTACCGGCTGCACGTTTTGAGGCCTTTCCCTCGATTTCTGCTGAAAGGAAGGGAAGGTTTCCCGTGTGTCAGGAATAAAGATCGAGGCCCCTTGTCAACTGCTCAGCTGAGATTTGCTGGGCACCGTCTATGGCGAAAGAAGTTGTCGTCCTCCAAAACCTTGCGTGGCCCGAGCCCCAGGTTAACTTTTAGTGACTCTGGGGCACAGTCAGTGACCTTAAAATCATCCAGCTGTATTTATTTACTTTCAGCTGTTTCTGACGATCGTCTGAGCTGATTTAGCACGAAAGGCCACTTGAACCCTAACACCTTAGTTCATCATCTCCTTGCGAACACGCCCTCTTGTCCATGCTCTTTTAAAGAAACATATGAAAGGAGGTGTCTTAACACTTTTAAAAACTCTTGATAATACAGCATAAGATTCCTCCCCACCTTTTCTTGAAGTATCCGGATAAATGATTAACTGGAAACCAGTCTGGCCTCAGCTTTTCAGGTGATAGAGCTGGGAAACGGCAATGTTGCTTCGCTGCCGCCCAGTTTCGTGCTTTTTCCTGGGTTACCCATTGAACCTTAGGATCCCCTTTGAATGCAAAACAATTTCGAGGGAATACATTTCACTTTGAATTTTAGTCCTGGTTTTCAGGGGAAAGGGACTGCGGTGGAGGAGAGGGGCGGGGGGGAGAGGAGGAGGCGAGAGGGACAGGAGGGAAGGGGACATGAATACACACTTGCCGTATCTGTTCATTAAGTATTTGTTCATTAAAATTAAAATAAGAACCAGGTCTTGTAGTGGGAATGGGTAAGAAGCTGTCCCCGGACTTTCTAGGTTTGGCTCCCAAGTCAGACCAAATCACCAGTTACAACAAAGCCCTGTTGTAGTGAACAAAGAACTTTTTACTCATTTCAGGCCCAGTAGACAGATTTAAAAAAAAAAAAAAAAAAAAAAAAATTGAAGGCAGTTTGATGGCTCATTTGTAATCCGTTTGTCCATGATGTTTGTTAGTAATAAATATAAGAAATATTTCTTCTGATTAATTGATTGATTGACTGATCGACTGGCATATTATCCACCAGGGTTATTGCAACGGTATCCATAGCTTAGAGCCTCGTTATTCAGCTGTTTCCAAGACCTAATTCTACCTATTTGTTTATTTTTAGTGTGGCTGAGATGCCCTTTTATTTCCCTTTCCTCCTGTCCGTCTGCATTTGTGCGCCTTTCCACGCGTTTGTGCAGAGACCCAACAGAGAACCACCACCAAAAAAAAAAAAACCACCAAACCCCAACCCAACCCAACCCCTAAGACTTAATGTATGCACAGAAAATTGTAAACATGTAAAGAACTGAAAGCTTCACGCTGAGTTTCGCCATGCTCCATTTCCCCACCATTTCCTGCTGTCGTTTTAAAGCGATCTCACTCATCTAGAGATCCCGTTTGCAGGAACAGTATGCTTATAATTACTAACAAATCAAGCGGCTACTGTTGCTCTCCCGGTTTATTGATAAGCTGAAGAGAAATGGAAGGGGGAGGAATGACAAAGAGGCTGGAAACAACCACAGGAGGAGAAAGAGAGAGCTAAAAAGAAAGAAAGAAAGAGAAAGAAAGAGATAAAGGGATAGAAAAGGATAAAGGAGCGAGAAAAAGAAAGAGAAAGGAGCGAGGGAGCGAGAAATAAAGAAAGAGCGAAGGGAGAGATTTTGGAAGGGGGGATTGTGTGTTTGTGAACGCTCGCATACAGCAAAAAGAGTTTGGGAGTGAAAGAAAACCGAGTGGTTTCTGCCGGGGGTAACAAGAACTAAAGGGGGTAAAGTCAAAGCAGAAGTGGGGGGAAGGCTGCGTAGAGCCGTGTGGGTTATTCTGTGTTATTGCAGCAGTTGTGGCAGTCCCTGACCAACTGGGAAAGCTGACATCGGCTAAAAATATACTGTGCCTTACAGTTTATTTACATACACGGAGGGATTTGACACACGCAGCTGCACACGCGGACGCGTATCTCTCTTCACCCACTAAAACCTCTGCGTGATAGGATCTCTGGTAATGTCTGGGCTATATCTGAAAAGCTATAGCCATGATAAACATATAGATATGATAAGGGGAGAGATAATTCATTCCATGGCAAACACTTTTTTTGAGGCAGCATTAGGTAATTTACAGAAGATACAGAGCCTAGATAGAATACATCTCTCTGAAGCTATGAAATCGCGATAGATATGCTTACACCGCCTGGTAAGCCTCTAAAACGGGTTGAGAGTTATTAGTCTTCAACTGATGGGTATGTTCATACGGTCCTTTTCGGGGAGGCAGTGGAACAAAAGCTGAGGAGCTCTCAGCACAGCTGGGAAGGGAGCCAGCCTGCTTCCCAAAAGCAATTTGCAAGGGAAAGGAAAAAAAAAAAAACAACCCAACAACCAAATACTGAGCACGTGAAAATCCATATTTCAAAGGTTAACTAATGTAACGAGTGCTCCGAAAGGCCACAGCGAGCGGGGTGAGGCACATTTAAGCACTGCACGGGTCCCTCTCTCTTTAGTGAGGTCGGACTAAGATCAGATGGTCGTGGAATTGCTGCCTCTTGTTTAATTTCTCAGTTCACTGGACAGTGACCTGATAAACCGGTCACTAAATATAGCCCCGGTAAAGGTGTACCCGAGCCACTGAGCCCGTGTGTTTGTCCCAAGAAAAAAATGCCAGTCATGAAAATCTGTCTGGTGGCCCTGCTTTCAGCTAACTCTTTTATTGTGTTTTTTTAAAAAAACTTTTTCTTGATGCTTCACTCGAATGACATTGCAGAACATTGTGCATGAAAGAGATATATCTATGTATAATGGGGGGAAGATACATATATATATATTTTTTTTTCTCTTCCAGTACTACCTCTGATACCCAAAAGGAGTCTTTTCCTATAGAATCAATGGCAAAAAATCCTATTAATAGCAACGAAAGCAGGAGCGGGCCTCTAACTCTTTTATAACTGTTTCTGTGCCGTTCTCCAACTATTTGAAACCGCCTTTATGAGCTGCATAAAGTGCCTAACTAAAAATAATAGAGAAATAGGAATCCATTTCACTTTCTGATTCCCTGGAGTAAAGCCACTCAAAATAATTTGTTTATACTGGAGACTATATACAAGGCATATGAAGCAATATGTATATCTAAAATCGACATGCCTTTTGGTTTTTAGCTGTTATAGAGCTTTTATTGTGGGGGTCTGGTCTGGCAGTAGGAAATGATCTGTAATAAAAACAGTGAAACACGGTTGTGTCTATTCCATACACTGAGGTTATAAAATTGGCAATTGCCCAGTAGTTAGCACTTGGTAATATATTAGGATACCCGATCTTATTGTTTAGCAGCTCCAGACGACTTAAATATCCCCTCAACCCTAATGGTTTGATTCTCCAGATACGTTGCAAATAAACAGGGCTTTTATGACTTAACTGACATGTATTATAACTACCTAAATAGCTGGCATATGTGCATAGGAGAACCCTATTATTTGCCGGATTGGTTTTGCAATTGATTGAGTGGAAATGGGAGACTGGGAAGCCGGAGCTGCCCGACGAGGGTGTGTAATCAATTAGGCTTCTCCTCCGAAACATGCCCGGGCTCTACCGCCAGCAACCCCCCAATTTCGCCGTATATTTTCTATAAGGAAACGCGTGTCGCCGCGATTCCGAGAGGAAGCAGCAGTAGCAGCTGTCAGCTCTTATTAACTCCTGCATAAAACATACCTTAAGTACGGTTTGTTATCAATTACTTGCAGAAATGAAACAACTGGGAAAATGCAGCGAGGCTCCCTATAAATTAAAGCGATTGGGTGATTGATTAGAGCACCTGCTGTAAATCATCACAGTTACGCACAATTATGAGGGAGCTCTTGAGGTTCATTTGTAAACAAAATTCACGTCACGGGGGAGTCGCTCTCATTTTTAGTTTAGTTTTAATTTTTTTGTGTTTATTTTTGAGTGTATCTGGTTGCTATTATAGGAATTTCTTCGTTATAATTCCCTTGGTTACTCTTAAAATAACCTCACTAGTTCCTCAGAGAAAAGAAATATTTCGTTTTATCGTGGACAGAATAACATGTTTTTATTTTGTTTAGTTTCGCCTTATTGTTTTTTCTATTCCCCCCCTCCATAACTACCTTTAAATACATGTTGCAGTAACTAGATCAGCTTTATTCAGGGGTGGGAGAGTTCCTGCTGCTTCCCGGGCGGCACAATATGATCAAGGTGGCGAACACCATGGTTAGACCAGATTATTTTTTTTTCTGGCGTTCATTTTTCTGAAGGAAAAGACTCATTTTATTTCATAAACCAGACTTAATAAAAACACAAAGCAATAACAGAGCTGTCCTCTGGTTGCTGTATCCTCCAGCCTTGATACTTATTTAAGACAGCAACTCCCTTCGTGTAGTGAATTTATTCCTGGCTCAGCTTAGCAGTAATGGAAACATTAGCCAAAAAAAAGTAAATGTTCCTTTTTTTTTCCCCTCCAGAAAGGCGCTGTCCGTTGTACAAAAGGCATCGGGGGGCTCTGGGTGAGACACAGGCTCAAACCCGAAAGTTGCCAGGTGCTTGCCAATATGTATTTTATTTCCCAATGATCGAACCCCGCGTAGAGGCTGTACTGCACCACCCTTCTCTCCATCCATCATCCATGGAGCGGTTTCCTAGAGGTTGGGGGAGCAGCACCCTTTAGGTTGCTGGAGGTAGCCAGAGCTTCAAAATTCCCTTCCATTTTGCTGTTCGGTGCATGTCAGAGAGACTGGTTGTCCTGTACTCCTTCGTGGCGTGATGGTTTCTCTCTCCCCTCTTCTTTCTCCAGTTCCAGTTCCTCCAAAATCTGTTACTTCTTTGATGATGAATAAAGATGGCTTCCTGGGTGGAATTTCAGTCAATACCGGAGAGGTGTTTTGCTCTGTACCTGGCCGCTTGTCTTTGCTTAGTTCAACTTCAAAGTATAAAGTAACTGTGGGAGAAGTTCAAAGACGCCTTTCTCCTCCAGAGTGTCTGAATGCATCCCTCCTAGGAGGAGTCCTTAGAAGGTAAGAGGCTGGGGCGAGTCCGTGAACATGCCCATGCGTGGGCATCCATGCATGCACCAGAAATGTTTGGTCAACGGTAAAGATGATTGCAAATATGCATTGATCTTATAGCATGTGTGTGTAACGTTCAGGGCAAGGTGAAAATATGCTGTATTCAGACATTGAGATGAACATGTGGAGACTAGAGGAACATTTGGCCTTGTATATTTTCTATCAAAGCATCTCAAAATGAAGGAACTGAGACAAGAAGTTTTTTCACTCTTGTACGTGCCCACACTTTCTATCTATTCTCCTTCTCCTCCCACTTCTCTCTTAGCAAATGGACAAAATGAAATGCCATGATGGCCATGTTGGAGTTAGATGTTGCAGGATGAACTGGATGTATTTCAGGACCTGATGTATTTCTAGGGATTTCCTAGATAAAACTGTGAGGTTCCTTGATAAGGCGATTGACATGGTGCCACACAGGAGATTATTGAAATTAGCAGGGGATTAATAGGCAACCTGTAAAGTAGGTGAGCACCTGACTAAAGAAAAGCCATCAACAGATAGCTTTGAAAGTCAGAAACTTAGTGCTTCATCTCGAGAAGGTTGCTAGAGTTACTCGCAATTGGTCTTGAGGCCTTTGCTGTTGAACATTTGTGCAGATCACCCACTAATGTCCTGGTGGATTTTGCTGAAGACCTCAACATAGTGGGCATTATTGATACTGAGGAAAATGAGGAGCAAGGGATAACCTGGAGGCCTGGTTGCCACTCCATCATGTCAGGTGGGAGATTTAGGTACCAGCAAAAAGAATTTAAGCTCCGAAGTCGTCAGCTGGAAAGACTGACAGGGAGAAAGGCCTTTATCTTCTTGACAGTGACTGAAGGACTGTGAATTGTCAGTATGACTTGTCTGTGAGAAAGGTGAGCTAAGGATCTATCCCTGGTCAGGGCAGGGAAGAAGTCATGGTATGGTATGAGGCACCAGTTCACTCAAGCCAATGGAAAGCTGAGAGGGGATAAGACCTCATTTTCTACGTGTGAGGTATACACCAGACTGGAAAATAAAGCATAACTTCGAGACAGAAACAAACGCAATTAATTTGGCCCTGAATAAATTTCAATCATGTTTAAAAGTTGCTGATCTTAGAGAAGGAAATATCTTGCCGACTCCTGTAGCAGCAATCGGGCAACATTGACTCTAAAGCATTTTAAAATGAAGTTGTTGTTTGGGTTTGTTTTATTTTTTTCCCTGAAAAAAAAATCTGTGATGATGTCAGGGGCTCCAGCTCCGTGTCTGGAGAGGAGGGAGAAAGTCCTGCTACATGCAGTCAGTCACCCAAAAATACACAGGAGAATTAGGGTCTCCTAAAATAGATGCTGTTCCACGTGAATGTCTGTAATCAATGTTTAGCTGTGATCCTCGCCAGTGAGAGCAGCAGAGGCTTCTGCTCGCAGATGCTAACCTGCCTGCTCACGCTGCACAACTGCAAATGGAGCAGGGAGACCATCGGAGAGATGCACTGTAGAAAATATAATTATCAAGGTAAACAAACATCATTATTGAACTTCAGTGGATTTCTGGAGATGGCCCAAGCCCTAACCATTGGCTGCTGCTGACTTCAGTTCCTATCTTGAATCTAAATTTTAGACAAGGTTTTGGTTCAGAGCAGATGAAACACAGAAAGCTGCTCTCTTGCAGTCCTGTCATCCAGCCCTATTTACTTTGACATAAAGTAGTGGGAAGCCACTCTGGCTTCTCTGTCGCTTCTGGCTTCCTTCCCCTAAGTGTGACTGCTAATTCTTAAACAAATTCTAGGTAAGAACTAAGAGATATTTGGGATGGACTCCGATCTTAGGTGCTAAAACTCTCCCTGATTTCGCAGGTGGCAAGGTTTCATCCCTGGGGGTTTACATATGTATGGGCGGCCGAACAATAGCTCTGTATTTCCCCCCCTATAGCTCACTCATCCTTTTATTGTCCTTATCAGTAACCTCCGACAGAAATTCACATCTTCCTCCAGGCAATCAGGTCCCTCTATGTAACGCACCCCGCCTTCAGGTGAGCTCTTCCTCTCGGCAGCGCACAAGAGCCCACTCACCCGCAATGGGTCCTGAAGTTGCCGAAATATTTTCCTTCTTTTCTATCTATCCCCAAGAACAGACAGTCTCCTTTCGAGCTTTTCAGGTTTTTGGGGTGGGGTTTGGGGGGGTTTGTTTTGGTTTTTTCTTTTTTTTTTCTTCCCCCCGCCCCCGTTCTTCCTCCCGTTCTGGTTTTTCCCTGGAATAATTGAGGATTTAATTCTCCTCCTTTCCACCCATCTCCTCACTCCATCCTGATACAAGTTACTGTCGCACAATAGGAGCCCATTTGCTCTCTAGATGAGACCCCTGTCCATGAACGATTGCTATCTGGCATTATGTGTTTTCCCTGGATAAAACAGGGAGAAAAGTGGGTTCACCCCCACTCCCACCCCTGGGAGAAATGAAGCAAATCTCAGCAAACCCGAGCAGAAATCAACACACCCGAAGTCCTTAACGTCGAGTGAAAACCCTCCCAGGCTCCACCGACTGCACAAGACTCAACGTTTCTTCCAGGAACACTGCGGGGTTAATCACGATCTTAATTTCTTTGCAATTCTAGAGCCAAATCGAAAAACGGGGGGAGATCTTTGCGAGAAAGGCTAGAAAAAATCGGTTTGAATTTACCAGCCGGCAGGCGTAAGGCCGCAAATGTCACTTTACTCACCTCCCTGGTGGAAGGTAAGCCGGGGGTCGCAGCTCCCTTCACCCCCCTGCCTGCTCTCAACTCCTGTCTGACACCTTCCCCCCCCCCCCCCCCCCCCAAAAAAAAAAAATCCTTTAGGGATCAAGTGGGAAAACCTTGTAGAGGTGAAATTCAGGGCGGGTTAGGATGGACACCGGCACGGTTAAGGATCCCGGCCCCAAAAATGAAGTCGCTGGCTGGAGGGTCATTGAGCCTTCTCGGTGGCAAGAATGAGGTTGTGCGGGTGTGTATGTGTGTGTATATGGGTGTATATGTAGGTGTATATGTATGTGTATATGTATATGTGTGTGGTTCTACAGGGCAGTCCCATTCCTCATTGCTGTTAATTCCCAGCCTGTCCTCTCTCTCTACTCCATCCTCCCACTAATTCGCTCCTCCCGAGCTTATTTAAGGCCACTACAGGACGCTCAGTGAGGAAAAATAAAACAAAATTTGTTTTTTTTAAAAGCAATCAGAGCAATCGAAGGGTGTCAGAGCGCGATTTACCTTAAGGTGGCTAAAGCTGAACAAAGAGACAAACTATCCCCGAGGATGAGGAGAGGGAAGGGGAGACTCAAGTTTCACCTCGTTTCGAGTCAACTGATGTCATTTTGGTGTTCGATGTGTTGCTTTGATTTGTTGTTACTGTGTTGAAAAGCAAAATTCAGAGCCACTAATATGTTTAGGATATGTGCGTGTTTATGCTAAGAGAAGTTGGACTTTCTCCAAAAAACATAACCGGAATAGTATGGATGCAATTATGAATTATATGTATCTACATTACACATACACACCGAGAGGCGTATAAATAATCCACTTATCTCTTCTGCATATAAGCATGCATAAACATTTGTGCTAGATAGTAACTTTTCAACTCTTTTGGTTGAGTTATGGGAGCGATAAGACCTGACCGCATGCCGAGCTGAAGGCAGGCTCGCAAAAAGACGGGGGCTGACAGAAACCAGCTCCTCCTCGTACCCCCACATAGGTTATAGGTTTGCACACCCGCCGAGTGTGCAAAGCGCGGCGCAGGTTACGGATATAGGGTCGGGGGGGGGGGGGATGCGCTATAGGAGACTCGAAGCATTTCGGGTGTGAGAACGGCCCTTTAACACGGGGGTTCGCACCGCTTCGGCCTCACTTTTTGTGTGAAAAGCGGTGCACCCCACTCCCAGCAAAATCAGCCCCTCCCCGAAGCCGACCTGAGGTTCAAAAGCCTGTGCGGTTGTCCAGTGATGCTAAAATCTATGGCAAGTGGGTAGGAAGGTGTCCGTTCCCCTCCTCTCCCCCGATTTCCTTACAAATCAGCAGTTTACCTTGAGAGAGCTCCCTCTTTTTGGAAGAAGCTGCACCTGCTGGAGGTTTTTATATATATATATAGATATATATATATTTTTTTTTGCTGCCCCCAGCCAGGCTTTAGCGTCGCTGCCGCGGTACCGCGGGGAGCAGGAGGGCTCCGGCCAGCCCCGGCCGGGATCACCCGAGCGGCGCCCGGGGGGACCCTGCCCGGCGCGGGGTGGGCGCGCCGGGACCCCCCCGGGCTCCGCCGGCTGCCCTCGCTCTCATTAAGCGGTTTGGTGATTAGCGAGAAGCCTTGGAAGGCAGAAGATGACGCTGGAAAGCAACTCCTGATGGTTAAAAATAATGTGGTCCTGGAGTTATTAGACATATCTGGTTTGTGTGTTGGAAATCTTCCCCCTGGTCCCTCAGGCGGTGCTTTAAAGGGTTTAATGCTTTATTCTAGAGGGGCTGAGCTATAATCTGGTGGAATCCCCCTAGAGTCGGAGGGGTTTTTTCCCCCTCCTCTTTTTCTCCTTTCTTCAGCTACTGTCTTCTTCTTGTGGCACAAAGTACATCAGTAGGAGCTGGATGACACGAACCTCTGGAGGCAAGAAACCTGAAACCAGGCAGGCAGGAAAAGGGACAATTAGAATTAGAATAATTATTATTTTTTCACAGAAAAGGCTGCCATTAGTTGCTCTCCTTCCACCGGGCAGAGAGGAGTTCCTGTTGCATGATGTTTAGTTAAGAAAGCAGATTAATTATTTCCACCGGACCCAATGCAATTACCTCCATCATTTTACAGATGTGGCGATAATTGTGATGATGATGATGATGCGAGTGCTCTGTGTGCGCGTATAAACAAGTGTGTATATAGTATCCCGCAAAGAATTGACATTAACATTAACTTTATGCCCACATCTGTAAAATTTTGGCCAGCGTTCTGGTGTATTGAAATGGTTTCTTTGCCCTAAGGGAAGTTTGGATCTTTCTGTCTTTCGGGATTTAAGTGTCTCCTTGGTTTTTTGGGGGGCCCGTTTGAAAGCGTATGTGTGTGTGTATGTTATGTGTGTGTGTACATATGCGTGTGTATATATGTGTGTGTACTTTTCCCACAGCTCTGCACCGTCAGCTGCGTGGGTACGTACCGTCCCAAGCGCGTTGTAGCAGAGACAAATCTCATCAGCTGAAAATCTATCCCATAAAGTTACTTCTGTCCCCAAAATAGGGCTTGTGGAGGGAAAACATACACCTGGAGCCTCTCCCTAAGGTACCAGGGTTGTTAGAAGGTTTCTAAACACGGCCCGAAAGAGCTGCCCCCCCCCCCCGCCCCCCCGCCCCGAGGGGCCGGTGGGCAGGAGCCGGTGCGGCGGCGGGGCCCGGGGGTGTTAACGCCCCTCTCGTTCCCTCCAGGTGAGGCCGTTCATTTAGCTCGGGATTTTGGGTACATCTGCGAAACGGAATTCCCAGCCAAAGCTGTTTCCGAGTACCTGAACAGACAGCACACGGACCCCAGCGACCTCCACTCCAGGAAAAACATGCTGCTTGCTACAAAGTGAGTGCGAAGTTGACACCCTCCCCCCCCCCTTCTGCCCTGCCCCGAGAAAACCCTCCTCCCTCTTAAACCCTTCCCCCGAGCTCGTTTTGAAAGCAGACGGAGTTTTCAGTCCCCAAATTATACCAGCCCCGCGGGGAGGAGGGATGCTCCTGTCGCCCTATGGGCAGGGTGGACCCTATAGCCTCCGCGTCCCTCCGCAGCGGGGTTTCTGCCCACACACGCCGTCCCTATAGAGGATGTAGGCGACTGTCCCCTACCTACTGTCCAGCGTTTCCAAGCCACCTCCCGTTAAAAAATCTGTATGGAAAGGGGGCCCAAAATCTATATTTTGCTTCCACAGCATGTCTGTCTGTCCCTCCCGCTGCTCACACACGCCTGCTTGCTGCCAAATTGCGATGTCTTTTCTATACGGTTAAATAAAAAAAATTAAAAAGGGAAACAAAAAGAAAAAAGGATGAAACCCCCACCGCCATGTACTGCTGCTGATCCTCGGTTTGGTCCCCCCGACCCACCTCTCTCCCTCGGGGGATGTGCTGGAGCGGATGATTTACACCCGGCTGTGCCTCCCAGGCTACTAACGGGGTGCTGCAGAGCTTGCTCGGGGCCTCGGCGGTGGGTGCTGTGGGTCCCCGCACATCTCCGGCTATCTGGCAAAAAAGGCAACAAAAAAAAAAGAAAAAGAAGAAAAAACCACCAAAAACCCCAGCGCAAACAGCTCTCATTTATTTCATGCTCTGGGACGTGGCTTGCCTCCGATGACAGTGTAATTTAAAGAAATATATGGAGGGTTGAAAAATCATTTGCTCAAATTTGTCCAGATGTTTTTTAGACGTGATTGGAATTTGATTGCCCTTTTCCGCAGGGTCAGAAGATATTAATGTCCCAGAACTTTAATTGCTCGCAGACCCTGCTTTGCTCTTTGAAGATGTAAAATGTTGGACTCATTACTGTTTGTTCTCCAAATTCAAAGTTTCCTCTCTTGCACTTTCTTAATGGATAATACACATAGAAGTAGACCTTTATCTTTCCCCACCCTCTGAAACCTTTAACCCACCGGGAATTTCAGAGAATTTCAGAGGATGAGAGCTGAACGCCTTTTTTAAAGGCTTCTTTTTTCCTTTCTTTTTCTTTCTTTTTTTTTTTCTTTTTTTTTTAATTCCAGCCCTTTTTTCTCCACTCCCTGGGCAGACATCTACCTCAAAGAAACTATTCCTTTGGGAACTCCACCAGCCCTCAGGGTTCCTACGCTGCCCAGGCACCTGTTGACTTGAAGGCCTTTTGGACCAGAGCAATGCAAGAGACAGTGTGTGCGTGTGAATTCATTAGGAAAATCAAATCTGATTTTTCAAAGGTGCGGGCAAACAAACAAGAGCCAGATGTCACCTCTGATGTGTCCATTGGGATGCCACCTCCCGAAATAAAACAGAAAGCACTAGCTTTGCTCCTCATGCCATGAATAAGCCGGCCTGAAGTCCCAAAGTCCTGATCTTTCTGGACAAGGTGGCCCAGCCTGAGCAGCCTCAGAGGAGACTCCATTTTGGCCCAGCGTTGGTGGGAGCTGCTTTGAGCCAGGCCTTCAGGAAGGGGGGTGGTTGGCAGACCCATGGCACATCTCCTTTTCAGCCTGGTTATTTCTAGAGCCACCAAGCAGGGCTGGGTTTTCACGGTGCTTCAGAATCACAGAATCGTTTAGGTTGGAAAAGACCTTTAAGATCATCGAGTCCAACCGTTAACCCAGCACTGCCAAGGCCACCACTAAACCATGTCCCCAAGCACCACATCTACGCATCTTTTCAATCCCTCCAGGGATGGTGCCTCCACCACTGCCCTGGGCAGCCTGTTCCAGTACCCGACAGCCCTTTTGGTGAAGAAATGTTTCCCAATATCCAATCTAAACCTCCCCAGAAGTATCCTTGTGGCTGCGGGAGGGATTTGTAACTCCAGACCTGGTGTTATCCTACAATTGCAGAAACCTTTCTCCTGAAGAACATCATCCTGAGCAGGGAGCTGCTGGCTCGCCATGGCCGGTCCCCAAGCACTGCTGGGGGAAAGGAAGGTGGCCAAAAGGTCCCATCCTGGGGCTTGGGGTCACCTTTGGCCTGAACCTGCCCCTTCCTTCAACCTTGATTGCCTCGGAGAAGTGTGGGATGAGCCTAACCATCACCTTTCTCTCTCTCTTTCCCTCTCTTTGCTTTTCTCTCTTCCGTGCAGGCAACTTTGTAAAGAATTTACAGATCTCTTGGCCCAGGACAGGACGCCCATCGGAAACAGCCGGCCCACCCCTATTTTGGAACCGGGCATTCAGAGCTGCTTGACTCACTTCAGCCTCATCACTCACGGCTTTGGGGCCCCCGCTATCTGCGCTGCCCTCACGGCCCTTCAAAACTACCTGACTGAAGCTCTCAAAGGCATGGACAAGATGTTCTTGAACAACAACACTGCTAACAGGCACACATCTGGCGAAGGACCAGGTAGTAAAACTGGAGACAAGGAAGAGAAACACAGAAAATGAGAGAGAGAGAGAGAGGGGGGAAAAAAAAAAGGAAAAGAAAGAAGTTAAATAAATAAAAGGAGAAAAGAAAGAGAGAGAGAATCTTTTAAAACAAAACCATCTTAATTTTAGCTTTAAAGATATTGGATTGGGCTTTGGAAGAATTCTATTAGGTAGGACAAAATAATAATAATAATAATAAAATAATAATAATAATAAAAGAAAGTCAATAATTTAAGATCAGAGGAGCACAATGGCGCAAGACCAGTGGTTCAGAGTCTCTTGCCAGGAACATGTGAAGACAACCACCAGGATTTTTTTCCCACTTCTGTTCTTTCACATTTTTTAAATAATGATTGGGGGGGGGGGAGGGGAATATAATAATAATTAATAATAATAATAAAAGAAAGAAATGAATAACTTATTGGAAGAAATCGGAGAAACATTTTTGGTGTCAGTGCTTTGATTTCTTGAGCTGCACGGTCTGTCTTGCTATTATTTTTATTTTATTCTTTTTTTTTTTCCCCCTCCCTTGAACGGCATCCTGTCTCCACCCTAGCTAAAACGATCTTCCAGAGCGTTCCTTTCTGAGCAACCCCATCACCTCATTCCCCCAACTCTTCCCACCTCATCTCACCACCCTGGTTCTGTCTAGACCGGGAAAGGAAAGGAGGCGAGCGCACAGACCTCTCGCGAAGCCATCGGCACCAGCCAGTTCATGGCAGCGGCTTAACGTTAGATGCCGTTAGATGGGAAGCGCCAAGTCGTCGTAGCTCAGGCGAATTAGCTAACTCTATTTTTTTAAGATTTTTTTTTGGTTTGGTTGGGATTTTTTCCTGGTCTAGACAGACTCTCTGTTTAGATTCCCAGCGTTTACAGGTGTGTATGGGCGCGTGTGTGCCTATGCGTGCGCATACGCGTATGCGCACACATAACGTGATAGGGGTGCGTGTGTAGCCTATGTCTGTTTGTATATATATGTATATATCTGCGTATATACATATATATATTTAATATGTGTGTACAGCCGCACATATTCATGCATGCAAACATACCTTTGTAATTTAGTACCTGCCTTTGATGGTAAAATGCCTTGTCTATAATGGGTTGCAAAATTTGGAAGTAAGGTCTGGTAAAATGTCAGCGCTATCTGAGTTCTTAATTTTCTGAGATCTCCTCTTTTTCTCTAGGGAGTTTTATATTCCTAACTATGCCGATGTTTCAGTCCTTAATTTCCTTGAGTAGTGTGTGTGAGAGATACCTTCCCCCATTTTTAAAGAACTGTTAACAGCAACAAAAAATGAGTGATATGAGTATGTAATTCTTTCTCAGGAGTATGCACTATTTTATTTTCTTCTGTTTCCTAAAGCTTTGCCCGCTTGGCTTATGAGCTTCTTCAAAGAGGACTAGAGATCCCTACACAATATATCAGGTACAGAGAAAAAAAATCCACAATTCTGATATTCTGATACTTTTTTTTTTTTTTTGCTTTTTCAAATCAAAGCCAGTTGTTTCCGAATCCTGTAGGTGCACTTCTTTAAAGAAGCTCAAAGGGAATAATTTGAACGAGAGGAAAAAAATATAAGTCGAAATCGAGGTGTAATATTGCAAAGAAAATAAGAGCTGTGTTGAATGTTACCGCGCTTGCTTGGCACTAGGGTTTTGTACCCAGGGAGGAAAGGGCTGCCGTGTGAGCCGGCTCCTCGTGACGGGAGTGGGGAGGGCTTGCCAGGGAATAGCCTGATTTCTGAGCTCGGTCTGAGGAAATCTGTTTCTCTTAGAAAGCTTATTTTTATTTAAAAAAAAAAAAAAAGTGTCTTGTGACTCTTGCTTTAGAACAAGTCGGTGTGGTAGGGGGAAAAAACTTCTTCACTCCAATGTTTTTCTCGGCGGTTTGGTGTGTGACAGGATGTCTTACGCATATGATTTGAGGGGGGTGGAGGGCAAGTCTGATTTCTTTCCTTTTTTTTTTTTTTTTCCCTTAACATACATTTCTTTGTCTTCTATGGTAAAAATAATGCTGAAGTGTAAGGATATGAATTTCTGTTCGGATTCTGCCGTACCGGGTAATTGCATGTGTCTCTCAGCGGGGTAGGGTTCGTGCACTAACACATCTCTTTGCTTGTGTCAGAACAGTTACTGGGTGGGGGTAAATCTCCTGGAGTGGCTGGAAAAACTCCAGCGGGGCCAGTCCTCCCCCCGGGATCCCTGTTAAAGCTGCAGCACCCAATCCCACCCACCAGGCAGGCACACCTGACCTCAGAACAAGCTGAGAGAGAGAGACAAAAGAGAATCCTTAGCCTTCTTTTAGTTTCTAGATACCTTCTGTGGATGGTGAGGGAGAAATAACTCAGCAATACTCTCCACATCCCCCAACACAATTTTTTCTTAAAAGGAAAAAGCAAATGAGCCTCTTGATTGTCACCCTTGGTGTCCTTGGCTATCCGGGAAATGGCTGCAGCTGAGGGCCTGCTCTGCTTTGCAAATCTTCATGCAGCAAGCGAAGGTCTCGGCTCTTGTCCCCTACCTGTGAGTTGGACACGTGTGTGGCAATAGAAAGGCAGGAATCACCCAGCCCCAAGGAGCCTGACCCCTCTGGAGCTGCTCCTCGTTCATGTACCTTTGGTTCTTCTGGGCAGAGTGCTGTGGGGATCCGCACGTGAGAAAAGGGGGAAACCGAGGCAGGCAGCTTTCTCCGTGGCTGCCGGGATGAGTTGGAGGTAGCCTTCGCCCCTGGCAGGTCCGTGGCAGTGGGTTTGGCAAATGGCACGTCCCTGCGGATGTCACCAGAGCAGGTGTGGATCCCTGGGTGATGTAGATCTCATGGAACCCCCACCGGTAGGTTGGGGACCCCCAGATTGAAGAGCAGCCCCCAGGACCCCCCGCTGGTCTTCCAAAGCCCACCCCTTGCCAACCACCTCCAATTTCGGCAGGCCCTGGGGAAGGACAGCCCGAGCTCGAGTGCAGGGCGTGCCCCAGCAGCGATGCACGGGCGGAGGAAGGGGTGCGCGTGTGTGTATCTGGGGAGGAATGAATGGCACCACCCGAAAGCGCATCTCCCGACGAGACTCTTCTGTTTATTGAAGCTGAGCACAAAGTGTGGAACGTTGCTTTGCCTGCCCCCCACAAAACGTGAGGAGCCCATGGGTCCAGCCCTGCAGCATCACACAGCTCAGTGGGGCTCCTGGGTGTGGGAGACCCCAAGTTAGCTCTCAGTCTTCCACCTCCCCAGCTGCACACGTAGGGACGTGGGGACCTGCTCCCTGCCACCCCAGAGCTTCCAGCTGAAGGCTTTGGGGGGATGTTGAGCATGGTCCTTGTCTTGGGGGGATGTTGGAGATGGTCCTTCCCTGTCTTTGGGGGGATGCTGGGGATGTTCCTTTCAACTGCAGGAGGCAGTATAGAGTATCCCACCACCACTGTGAGTTACTGGGGAGAGGGAACCACTTGCACCTTCTTGGGGCAAGACCTGCACACACACGTGTGCACATGCTCGCACACGTGTGAGGGCCTGATCCTGCTGCTGCCGCTGAAATCTCCCCTAGGCACAGGTTTGGTCACCTGGACCAGGACCTAAACCTTGAGAAGGTTGAGGGAAGAGTTTCAGTTGACTCCTGGCAACTTTGGATCTGCCCCTTGTGCCTTCTACCTGGAAGAGACAGACTGCAAAAGCCAGGCTGGGCTTCACTCAGGCGAAATGAAGGCGAACGTAAAATTCCCATTGATTTCAGTGGGACTCCCCTTATTTCCTCCCCAAAGTACAGAGACAAAATCCACGAGGCTTCGGATTTAAATGCAAACAGGGAGAAAACGTGGCATAGGAGTATGGCCATCCCCGTTCTTCCCCCTAGCCTAGTGCTGGTCCCAGAGGGGAACATCCATTGCTCGGTGGCTCCTGTCAGGGCCGAGGACTGAGGTCCCCCCAAAAACTAAGCTCAGCCCCTCGCTGGAAGGCGTTTTCCTGCTCCCCTGCACTTCCCCAGCCCGACTGCGCGTGTTGGCGGGGCACCTCAGACGTTTATCTGATAATTGAGTTATTAAAAGATTTGGTTTCCTCGGGATCATAAATCAATAAACAGGAGGATTAACACGGCAGCTTTGCTTTTTAACTCAAGGGAAAAGTTTGAGGAGAGACCGTGAAAAGTTTGTTTTCAAACCAAACAGGTGGGTTGCTGTAAATTTTATTTCATTCTTAGTCTCGCTTTTTTTTTTTTTTAATAACAATTCTCTATTTTCCGTTGGAAAGATCCTTGTTTTCGTACGCTCCCTGACTTTTTTTTTTTTTCCTCCCTGGTTGTTATTCACACAAAGTGTGAAGGAAACAAGAAGCCAATTTTATGGGAATCCTTTTACAACCCGACGATTTCTTTAAAATCGGGTCGTGTCTTGTCCCACCTAATAGAAATTCTCTGTGAGAAGCTGTTTCAAGTCCCTGTGCATCCCAGACCAACCTCCCCCAAAAATCCCCGGATTTGCATTTGGGGCTGGGTGGGAGGATGGTTTTAAGACCTTTAGCTGTGCCCAAAGGGCTTATTCCCTTCCCCTGCTCATCTCTTTCTGACCGGTTTATCACGCAGACCTGTTCGGCTCTGGTTTAATACGTTTCTCGGAGAATTTGGTGCTCGTTTCAGGTGCCGTAAGCATTGCCAGATCGATCCGGCCAAACTCCCCCTCCCCTCCGGCTTCCCTGTGGGAGAGAGACCGTAGGCTTTTTACAAATAGTATATTTTCTTATACAAAGGGAAAAAGTAAAAAAGAAAACAGATCCCCCAACACACTGGCAAACGCCTGAACATTTCGAGAGAGACGAAACATTGTGTGCCAGCGAGAAAGAAAGGAAAGAAAACAAACCCCAAACAGATGCAAAGCTCTGAAAAAGCGAATGAAAAACTGGAAAGATGAAAGAAAAAAAACCCAAAAAATCTAAATTCTCCTTTTATGCCCCAAACGATCCCTTTCACCTCCTCTTCTTGAAAAATCTGACCATGCAGTGAGAAATATCAGTTTATCGACTCTTCCTGAGAAGAAATGCGGAGAGGCATTCAGTATTGAGTTTGTATATATTTATTTATGCTTAATTTAACGGGAATGTGTAAATATGGCGAGCAAGTAGTTTTTGGGTTATTTATCTGTGAATCTATACCTCTGTGACTGGGTGGGGGAATTTAAAAACAAAAAGTAAAAAAGAAAAAAAAACACAAACAAAAAAGAAAAAAAGAAAACCAACAAAAAAAAAATCCCGCTTGACTAGATAGTATCCTATCGGAATCTTTTCTGTTCTTTATAGACAAGCTGTTATGGTAATGGGTAGAAATTGGTTTCTTGTCCAGTGATGACCTGATTTACATAAATAATAAGAATAAGAATAAAAAAAAAAGAGATTGTTGTGTTTTGTTGTATTTTCCTCTTCAGTTTTTTTGAATGTTGGTGCTGCTTCGGTTCTGCAGACGGATTTACTTATAACGCCAAGAAGTCTTTATTTTCCCAATCTAGGCTTTGGGGAAATTCAGGACATGTCTCTACATTAAAAAAAAAAAAAAAAAAAAAAAGACAATAAATATTGCTTCTCAGAAACTTTGGTATTTTATTTCTGTCTGACTCAAAAGTGTCCATATTTTTCCCACTCTTACCTCTTCATTCTAAGCAGACCTATAATAAACCTCATGTCGTGTTAACGCGAGCTTTCGTTTCATTTTGCTTTTACCAGCTGAAGTAGGAGTAAATCTTCTTTTTCTTTCCAAAGTATTAGCCATTAAAAGAAAACGTTATGTCAGCCTTCGAGATCAGGAAACTTTTTTTTTAATTTTTTTCCCCACTGCTGTGTTACTGTTACTGTACGTTTCACTTATGTATACGTGGATGTGAGCGTGTATATGTGTGTATATATATATACTCTTATATACAGATCGGGAGTGATGTTCGTAGTCGCAACGCGGGATTATTTTCTACGTTTAGGTCTCCGGTTGCAGCACCAGTAATTAGCAAAAAAGGCAATATTCAAACCAAAAGAACTTCTTCCTCCACCTCTCCCCCCTCCCCTCCCTTCCCCAACCGGCTTTATCGAGGTTCGCAATCGGCGCTGAGGGCAGATCCGGATCCCCGGGGCCACCCCGGAGCCACTCCGGAGTGACTCGGGGTTCGCCCCGCCGTTGGGGAAGGAGGAGGGGGGGCAGATTAAGGCCTCAGGATTTTTTTTTTCCAGTGTTATTATACAAAGCACTATTTCCCCCCCCCCTGCAAATCAGAGAGTGGGAAGGACTGTCAGTTTAACCCTCCGCACAGTCACCCTGAAAACAAACACACGCGTGTGCTCCAACAGGGAGCCCCGGGGCTGGGAACCGGTTTAAAGCGTCGCATTTACCGCGGTGAAGTATTTTACTTAAATGCCCGCTCCGAAGGCTCGTCTGGGTTGGGTTTTGTCTGTCGGTTTTTAGAGAGAGCGGCAGTTTAGGAGGGCAGAGGGGGAGATGCAGGAGCCGTAACAGGCGGTGGGTCGGTTTTTGCGACTTAATGTTTCTCTCGGAGGGGGGTAGGGGAATAGCAAAAAAATAAATCCATCCCCACCTCCATCTCCCAAACTACCTCCCTTCTCCCTCTCCTTCCAGCTTGGACTGCAGGAGCCGACTCAGCTGATCGCCCAAGGTGTCCAAAATAAATCATCATCATAATAATAAAAAAAAACAAACCAAAACCAAACGTTGCAAACGAAGACCCCAAAGTCTGGTCTATGGGGAAGCTGTCGAGGCTCGGCTGCCTCGGCTTCAGCCAGCCTTGGACTCGGCCGTGACCTACTTTCTCTCCGTGGTGTCATGGCAAAAACGCCCGGAGCAAGTTTGGGGGGCCCGGGATGGAGGGAGGGGGTGGGGGCCGGGGGGGGGCGGGGGCAGCAGCGCCCGGGGGCGGGCAGGGGGAAAACGGGGGCGGGGGGCAGCGGGGCTGCGAGCAAAAGGGAAAAGGGAATCCCCCTCACCCTCCCTTTTAGCGGGGCTTTGCAGGGCGAGAGTGGGGACCCCCAAACCTCCCCTCCCCGGCCCCTTGGACCCAGCTGCGGGCAGGTGTGGGGCGAAGGGTGCCGGCGGGCGGGGAGCGCTGGGAAGACCGGCGGCTCTGGAGCTGATGCCCGCAAGCCGAGCTGCGTGCCACGCTTTTTTAGGTTGTTTTCGTTTCTTTTGTTTTACTCGCCCCGATGATATTATTTTTAGTAGAGCATATGCTTTGCATGAAACCTTTCAAAGCAGCTCTCGCAGTTCCCAGCGGAGTCTGGGAGGGTTATTTGGGGGACGGGGGAGGGAATCAGGAAGTTTCTCTGTTGTCCAAGAACTGTGCAACAGTTATGTAAAAAGGGGATTAAAAAAAAAAAAAATGCACCAGGAAAAGCTCTTTTATAACCCAGCAGAAGCACCCGCTTGTGGAAACCGAGGGGCCGGGACCCGACGAGACGAGGAGTGGCTCACCCCGAGGTTCCCAGGCTCCCGGCGACAGTGTCCAGGTTGCAAATTCAAAGCATAGATATGTATATATTTACAATAAAGCAGGGCTAGCCGCCCCGGGAGGCTGCCGGTGCGCCCTGCCCTCCCCGGCCGGGCTCCCCCCGCTCCCCCCGGCTGCAGCCGGCCGTGCTGGCGGGGCTCGCACGCAGCGGCTCTGCAAAGGAGAAATATTCCTGCCGATCTCCTCGGCTCTCCTGCCTTTTCCCAAGGGTCTTCAACAAGCCAAGATCAGATTCCTTCTTTCTTTCTTTCTTCCTTCCTTTCTATCTATCTATCTATCTATCTATCTATCTATCTCCTGGTCTTTCTCCTCCTCTAGCTTCTCCCCCAGCTAAGGTTAAAAATAAATTAATAGCAGCAGTAACCCAGCTCATCAAAACTTCCCCTCCCCACCGGTCTGATGTTCTAATCTGCTTTTCCCAGTCATGACCAGCGGGGACCTTCTCTCCGTCTCTCCTGCCTTGCCCCAATCTCTTTTTTAAACTCTAGGTAGTTCCAGTTTCCATTACCAAACTTCACCTTGATTTATATAGTCATAAACATCATTTTTGTCTTTCATCCCTTTGGGGTGAACTCCTTCCTTTTCTTTCTTCCTTTTGCTTTTTTTCTTTTTTCTTTTTTTTTTTTTTTCTTTTTTTCCCCTTTTCCCTCCCCACCTGCATGGTATGGCCCACATTTATACGAGACCTCATAAATAACATCTGGTGTCCCTGTGACAGAACGAGTCAAATGTCTTAAATAATCCCCAGCACCAACGTAGTCACTGAATTCCTTTGTTTTTCTCTGTCTCTCTCGTAAACAGGCAGCCACGCGTGGGTTTTCCCTGTCGCTGGACGTGTGTGTGTGTGCGCGCAGCTGTGCCAGGACGTTGTGTTACACCTCGTGGCACAAACTCCTCGTTTTTACCTGGAGAATTAAACCCTTGGAATAAACTCCAGCCGGTGCACAGGGCCGGTCCGCCCCCCCCCCCCCCCCCCCCCCCGCCCCCGCCCCCGCCCAGCGCAGGGCTCCGCGTTGCGCCCGTCCCACGGAGCCCGGGGTTCCCCAGCCGGGCCCGGGGCCCGATCCGGCGCCGCGGGGCAGCGGAGCGAGGGCTGCCCTGGTTTCCCTTCCAGCAAGTGGCCCCTCTGCCTCTGGACGCTTTCTGGGGAGGGAGGGAGGAGGAAAGCTCTGGGGATTTACGAGTTAAGAGCGTCTCTATAGTCTCTCCTTAATAGGAAGCTGGAAAAAACAGAATCTCCCACAATTACGAAATCACCGCAATTACTTTGGAGCTTCCTCCAAACAACACTAAAATGTAAGGAGTGTGTGAGTGTTTGCGTGTGTATTTCTCAGCCGAACATTCAGAGACAATAATCCTTTTACCCCCCGCCTCCCCCGCCGTGGATCTGCCCCGAACGGGGCAAACGACCCCCCCCCCCCCCAACAACAACAAACCCCCCAAAACTCAAAAGAAAAAAATAATAGTAAAAAAGGGGTTTAACACGTGTTAAGGTGTTTTTAAAGCGAAGGCAGGCACTAGCCTGAGTTCTGCCCGGTGCGTGTCAGCCTGCCCGGCGGGATCCCCCCGGTTCCCCAGCGTGGGGGGGGGCTGTGGCCGCGGTTATCAGTGCTGCGAAATAAACGGCGTGTTTCTAAACCCGTCATCTCCCGACAACACGCGAGGACGATGCTCTCCCCAGGTCGAGAGGAACGTTTGCTTTTCAAGCAGAAGCGCCTGGTTCTTCCCGGGTGATAAATTAGTGCGGTGCTGAGATTTACAAAGAGCGTTGGGTGCAAGTGCAATTATAGGGGCAGTTTTACTCGCTTTAAACGCCAAGGTGAACGAAATGCGTGTGGACGTTTCTCTGCCTTGTAAAAATCCATCAAAGTACCAGGGGGGATCTTTTGCCTCATGAACCCAGCGCTAACAATAGTTTATCTCGCTCTTGGTGCACAGAGCATCACCTGTCAGTCTCGGCTCCTGCAAAACTCCCAGCGACTTAACGAAAAGCTGCTGTTGCCTGCAAAGCAAAAAAACAACAACAAAAAAAAGAGAAAACCCCAAATCTGCAGGAACAGTGCTTCCCAAAAGCTGTGAGCAACGATCGGGACGAGAGCAAGTCTGCTGCTGCTTTATTTCAGTGCAGAGTGGCTCCTATTTTGGCTGGGAAAAAAAAAGGGAGCCTGTTTCCAGCTCTGTACAGAAAATCTCAGAACAGTAACTGGTAACGATGGGAAGGGCTGGTGGTGGAAGGACTGGAAATGGGGGCTAGGAGGCATTTTTGGATAAATGCGTTCCACGGAAATAGGCTGGATTTTAAAATCTATTTAAAATTGGAATTAACGTGAGCAGGAAGGAACGAGGTGAAATATTTTAAAACGAAAAGTTCTGGATTTTAATATCAACATTTGGCGGTGAATGTGGGGTACGGTTTCGTTTGGCGAGTAAAATCAACCTCGGCTTTAACCTGCCCCAGAGAGCCGCCTGCTCATCCTCTGCTCGTCCTCACAAAACGCTCCGCAGACGAGTGAAGACGACTGAGAAAGCGAAGGAGTCTCTCGTGTAACCTCCCCCCCCGCCCCAGTCCTGCTTTCCCGGGACTTGCCCCGGCAGCCGGAGCCTGGGGGCTTCCCCTGCGCCCGGCAGCTGCCGGGGGGGGGGACGGGGGCGATGGCCGAGGCGTAGCCGGGACCTCCTCCTTCCTTACGCTTCAAGGGTTTCTTTAAACTTTAACTTCGGAGTGACATGAGACGAGAGAAAGTAACTCAGCCCCGACCTGTAAACTCGCATTTTGGAAACAGCGTGGTTTTTTTTTTCCTCCCTCCCCCCCCGACTTGGCTTGAGAAGTTGGGGCTTGTTTGGCAAGTTTGCAAAGAATAATCATTAAAAAAGAAAAAAAAAAAAGGAGGGAGAGTTTGTTACAGAGAGTTTCCCTTCTGGATAAAAGGTGATAATTGTAGCGGTTTTTCTCGCCCATGTGCAGCAATACCCCCGCCCCAAAACACACGCGCTGGGCTGGGGCGTTGCGCAGTTCTGGAGGGCGAGCGTGTAGAAACCCTGCGTGTGTGTTTGTGTACATACGTGTACTTGTGTTACTGACCTGCGGGAAATATTTTACAGCTACTTATCTCTCCCCGTGCAGAAAATCAAGGCTACAGGGTTGTTTTCTCCTGGCTGCGTTGTTTTCTCCGGCTCTCCCTGTTTATACGCCGTTGCCCCATCCCGTGGACGGAGCCTCTCACAGTCTCGTCTCTTCGCCAAAAACACCTGACCTGCTCTGGGAGGCTCTT